>CM068841.1:34521700-36004200 GCA_028554795.2 Sinohyriopsis cumingii | reverse complement strand
ATTACCGACGACTGATCGGCCTGACGTTGGCACTGATGTTTGGAAACGTTGCCGTCTCATATTCAAAAATAATTTTCTGCTTTTGTCCAACTTCACACTAGTGCAGGGTGACGGGGTATAGGTCCAAACACTAGCAACCTCCACCACGTACTCCTCTTGAACGCAAGCGGCTTCTGTGGCTTCAAACAGTGTCATGTAAGATCTCAAGAAATTGTTCTGGGCAAAGTTAAGTTCGAATGGTCAGGTAGACAATATCTATCTCAAGTGACTAATGTTTTGGACATGTAGAAATATAGGAACTCGAAGGGATTTTGATTTATGGCTCTGCTTAGGGATGCGTTGCTCACGATGCCAGTTAGTATGCGTGTGTGTGTGTGTCTGATTTGGATTTTTAACGTAGCTTTAACAATTGTTCAGTCATATGGATACGATGTCTGCAGTGTGGCAGTTTATAGTGATGTCTAGCACTGAGGCATCATGCCGCAGACACGTAACATGATGTCCCACCAAGTCACATTATCCTGACACCAGGCGGACCGGTCCTAATACTAACCTCTTAATGTTGACCGCCAATTGAAGCAGCTGTAAGTACCATTTTTATAAGTCTTTGGTAAGACTCGGCCGGGGATCTAACCCACGACCTAAAGCATCCTTAAGGCGGACGCTCTAACCGCTAGGTCACTGGAACGGTCGCCATTTAGTAAACATTTGGGTAACTGTCCACTCGTCGTATCGGATACTTGGCTGTCGTCCTGCTCAATGTTTTCTTATGTCGTTTCCAACGTTAGTTAAGAAATTCCTATGACGCATGCAGCATCTGGCTTCTTCATTTGATGGTTTTGTATTTGTTAGCATTGTCTATCAAATGGAACGCGGTACTACTCGATTCAGTTTCAGGCGTACATCCACTCCGTTCAATAGATATTGGTCTTGCAGCCACATGTCCGAATGCAAAAGATACATCATTCCTAAACTGCAACATTTTTTGTTATCTTTCACAGTCGTTAAATCTAACATTTTGAATATCAGCAGGTTCTGTCAACTTTGTCACTGAAGACATAGAATGTTTCAGGCTACCGTATCACGGAAGCGTCCAGTTGTTTGTTCCTGGTTTCTTTTCCGTGAATCAAAAGATGTTCGAGATATTCTCTGTAAGAGCAAGCATCCAGGCTGGTGCTGACTATTTTGTTATTCAAGTACAGATCCACTTCGCTGAACAAAAATTACACGAAACTGTTGACGGGAGCTACTCCGGCATCTACACCTGGAGAACTTTGACGTTTAGGTACAATTGACTGCTACATAATCTTCGGTTGTCCTTTGATTGTAAATTAGATTGGGGTTTGGGTGGTAAGAAATGCAACATGATGAAATTCTACTCACTAGGACTCTTGCATCATCATGCATCGTTTTTGAAAAGTAATCAAACACGTCAGATTCTCTTGCAGCCACTGTTCTTTTCCTTTTTCTGAATATACTTCTGAGATCTGAAGAGGTTTTGACGTCTCTTTCTGCTCGTCCTTGCTGTGGCATAGATTCTGAAGTAATGCATTGGCTAAAAGTGTGAGGCAAATTTATAGAGTTATCTAAGTGACAAAAAAAAAAATTCTTTTCAGTTTGAAGTTACACAGTTTTGCCTGCCCTCATGAAGTCTTCTTCTGGACTTTATCGAATATGACATTTTGAAGGAATTCTTTTCCTTGCGTCAAAGTGGCATTGTTTAAACACATAAATTCTCGAGTCACCATCGGTTTGAAAGATGTGCTCTATCATCCTAAAAGCTGTTTTAACATATCTCTAAAAACCATGTCTTCGTTGTTGACTACGTTGTTGACTGACTTTTGGTAGCCAGGATACATTGGTTACAAGTCACTGGAGAGTCATTTTCGACGATGTTGTTTCACCATCCTTTCGAGAATAGATTATTCTCTCCAAGATCTCCTTTTATACTAACGTTAACACTGTAAAGGTATGCTTTACTGATAACAAGATAGTATGTACAAATTCATAGTGAAGGTGATATGTGTTTCAACCTTTCTCATAAGCAAAGATGTCAGAATCCACTTTGAAAGAAATGACTCAAATTAAATGGGAGACTGTCTTTCTCACCATATGGTACTCAACCACATCTTGGTAGACAAAGAATAAACTGAGACCTTTGTTCAATTCTACTCGGTAATGAAATTATTTGTAAAAGCGATCAGTGACGTATTTCATCGAAGCCAGAGTAGTGTATCCACCCAAGCCGAAACAAGCGGGGTAGAAAAAAATTTCCACAACAATTACTCAAACCCCATCACTTCGTTTAAAGTGGTCACTTCTTCGGGTGCATAATCAATGATAAGACGATACGATTACTTGTAAGGTTGGTCAAGACATGGTAACATGTTGATGTACTTAAGCATTGATGTAAAAACTATTTCCACGTACGTTCTTTCAAAGTTCTCTCTGGTGATAAAATGAATGATTCTTTTTCAATTCTGTTTCAAACTCTTGGTTGATAAATTCAGTAACCTTGTTTAGTGACAATCACTTCGTTTCAAAAACAGTTTTAAAGCTTATAACAATTCTGAACTTGTTTCAGAAGTCAAAGCATTGGCCCAGCGTGATTTTGAAAACAAACTGAAGACACAAAACAAATATTTGTAACCACAATTGTATGCTGCTAAATGAGAAACAGCTAAATATGCTTGTCATTGATGATCAATACCAGCCGCTTTGACTGACTTCCAGAAAACTTTCGTCAAACGAGTTGTGTAACGTGTACATCGAGTGGAAAGGCGTACGAGTACAGACGATTCAGCTTTAGGCTTAAATGATCCACCGCCCACGCCCTCTGACCTGGTACTGGACAGATGTAAATGAGCGTGTTCTACAGTCTCATAGTGAACAAGACCACTTAAGGTTTTCACCACAGCTTGAAAATTACTGTTACCGACTGGTGCTGAGACCATTTCTTGAGGGCCACACAACCCCGTCTAGACAGGCCGTCCGCCAGAATATTCCTTTTACCCAAACAGGGCCGGCCTTAGGCCGGTTGGACCGATTTGTCCCTATTGGGCTCCGCTCCCACAGGTGCCCCCCACGTTAGTAATTTAAAAAAATATATCTAAGAGAGAAAGAATTTTAAAGTGATGGAAGAAAATTGTATGTTCAAAATTGGGGCCCCGAGTGGCCGAGTGGTCTAAAGCGCTCTCCGTTACGGATCACTGCCATCTCACCTCTGTCTGCGTGGGTTCGAGACTCGGATTCGGCAAATGTTTATATGTGAGAAAGCTTGCCAGTAGTTTCTCGTGGGTGGGTGGTTCTTTCACGGTTCTTCCTCCACCATTAATACTGGCCTCCATGCATAGCCTATCGTGTTCTGAAAAATGGCGTTAAACCCTACAACAACAACAACACTGGAAATAAAAATACAATGGTTGTGACTTCTGTTTCTTTAATAGCAAATAATTAAAAACAAACACTCATATGCAAATTCTGTTAACTGCAATAGCAGTTCCATGAAAAAAAAAATGAAAAGTATATGAGACCTTTGAAAATCTTTTGTGATTTATGACCTGCAGCAAATCATTTAGAGTAGCAACTAATCACCCAAGACTGTCCCAAAACACTTGTACCTACCCTAGATACATATATACAATTAAATAAAGAAAATGTAAAAAGTGATCAGTATAATTATGCATGGTATAATTATCGAGTAACATCAGTTGAGGTATTTTTCCTTTGTTGGTAATTGCCAAAGGAAAGACCATGAGACACCTCAAGACTGTCCCAAAAAACAGTCTCCTACCAGGATAGATATATACAATTAAACTAAGATAAAAAAGTGATCAGTATAATTATCGAGTAACATCAGTAGTTTTCCTCTTGTTGGTAATTGCCAAAGGAAAGACCATAAGACTACCCGAAGACTGTCCCAAAACATTCTCAACTACCCGAGATACATATACAGTTAAATAAATAAAAAGTGAACAGTATAATTATGCATTGTATAATTATCGAGTAACATCTGTAGAGTTTGTTTCCTTGATGGTAATTGCCACTGATGCTGAAACTTACATGTCAAGATTGGACTGTGACCAGTTAATGGACTACTCTCCCTCCTATGAGGAGTCCCTCATTTCATGCTCCACAGATGGTGGGTATTCATTAATATGGACTATAATGGCCCTTTCTGCTGTAGTAGTTTGCCAATTCAGACTCTGTCCTAGAATATATGGTTCACTGGACAAACACTCAAGTAGTATTGACCAAATTGTTCTCTACAATAGAAATCCAAAACAATACCATATTAAGGAGCAGAATGGGTCAAATGCATGGTACCATCTGGACTGCATGAAATGAGGGATTCCTCATAGAAGGGAACCTCTCGAACCACAACCAGCCAAGGAGAGCATTGTCATCTTAAGCTGGTACTACACAACACTCAAAAGAGATCCAAATTTAAGAAAAGGGTTTCGTTGTAAATAATGTTGATCAAACCTTAAGCAATGTTACGCTGTTTGAATTCCAAGGAATCCAACCATTAACTCCACAATCACATGGGAAAGAGCATTCTGGACAAACATTTACAAGAACAAACCCAAAAACCATAGCAAAAAATGAATGCAAATCTTATCGAGCAGCAACCAAGAGAAATATTTTGCTACTTGAAAAAAGATGACTACATGAATTGTGCATGTGACTTCAGAGCGATATGAAACCAGAAGTATACTGCCAAAAGAAACAAAACCAACTGCGGCCAGAAACATCAATGTAGCTGATGAGATTTTTAGATGTGATGGGAACAAATTACAAGTGCCATCTATTATCTGCTACACTAAAGAACAAATAAATGAACTGAAACACTTCTTAACAAACACAAAGAACTGGCAACCAATAGGCACTGACCAAACATTCTGCCTTGGAAACTTTTATGTGACATTGTTGGTGTACAAAAATCTGAGTTGTGAGGAAAAATACAAAATACCGTCCCATCTTTCTTGGTCCTCTACTTCTACACAAAGATGAGTCATACAAAACATACAAATCATTCCTGGAACATGTGGCAACAGAACTTGATAGTGATGTGGAGATCAGGGAATATGGAATTCAGCAAGGACGACAAGAAAACTCTGACCAAGGCTATCTAACATGTGTTTCCTTCTGCAAGATGATACTGATGCACAATAGAATCTAAAAGACAATATTAAGTTTTACCTACAAAACAAGGTAGGAACTGAAAAGGTTGAGCGTGATATAGACATAAGGTCTCAGTTTGATAGCAAAGGTATCATGGATGCCAATACTAGCATGGAGTTTTAAAGCCACTCTAAAAAACTTGAGCAATTAATAAATGAAAAGTACAATAGCTTCGAACAATACTACATAAACAATCTAAAACCAAGACTTAGAAAATCTGTGTTTGATCCGAATAGGCAGAGCAATAAAAACAAGCACTGGACCGCATAGTCTATCAATAACGTCTTAAAAATTTCGGTTAACTGAAAGCCTAAACATACTGGAGATTTAAACAACAAACTTTACAGCATTACAGAGTTGCATTTCATGGATTATAGAAGTGCTCAACAGGGCACAAGAAACTGTCAACTGACTAATGAAGAACTAAGTCACCATGTAGATGATGCAGTCTGGCATTGCAAGTCTAAAGAAGAAAAATATGAACTCTTCCAAAATTTTCTCATGGACTCAATACAGAGGCAAACTTCAAAGTTCATAAAATCAAAAGGTGGGAAATTTTCAGTCATTAATAAGGCACAAGGAACTGCATGCAAACTGGGACAGTGATGGCATTCACTTGAATGATAGGACAAAAAAGCCTTTATTGTATCTTTTGAGACTTCATCATAAATTATATCAAAAAGGAAATGAAACAATGACAAAAATACTATATATATGTATATATGTAGATCTATATCTAATAGAAATGGAAGAATGAAAGAAAGAACAAAACCAACAAAGAACATTAATAAAAAGAGTGTCTCTTCATGGTGTGGCCTGGATACATATGGATAAATGAAAATAAATTGCGCACTCAATTACTTTGCGGTACATTTGTTATTCATTTATCCATATGTAACAGAACGCTCTTATTCAGATGCACGAATGATAACTCTTCACCACTGTGGTGGACTAGGTCAGCTGAAAACATTTCTTGGATTTTTAATTTTCAATTCTGGGGTATTTAAGATAAAATTTAACGACTTTTTTGGTCAAGTGATCAAAGAATTTCAACTGAAAAATATAATTCTAGGTGTGTTGGGGTGTTTTCAAGTCTTCAGGTGCCTTGGGGTCTTTCCTTTCAAGATGACCAACGTGTGAACAAATTCTACTGACGTTAATCGAAAAAAATATAATACATTAATTATACTGATTACTTTTTTTTATTTTATTTAATTGTATATATGTAGTAAGGGTAGACGAGAGTGTTTTGTAAGAGTCTTGGGTTGTCTAGTTAGAAAGAATCATCAGTACAGGTTTTCTGTTACAGATATCAATATTATTTCATTAACAGTCACATAGTAAACAATTTCATTCAACAAAATACCCTTTCTTCTCTATTTATTAAGAAGTCCATGATCTTCAATGTGTGCAAATTTTCTGACTTTTTTATTATTCATGCAGCTATTATCTTTCATACAAATAGTGACGGGGTACTTTTTCCCCCACTTTTCTACATAATGACCCTTAGTCAATTAAAAGTAGCACAACAGATTCAAACAAACCTATACTTTTGTTAATTTTTGGATTCCCTGGACCCTTGGCTATGTAAAAATATAAAAAATTTGAAAAAGTTAATTACTAAAATATTTCACAAATTATCATACATAAGTGGTTTTAACATTTTTATGCAATTGATGAACAGTGGTCACCTGGTCACACTGACTAATTTTCCACTGGCAAATTACCTATATAAATGTCTTGTGTGTAATGGTCACCTACTTTCTGCAGTCAGCGGCTAGGTGTTTCCTAATTTACAATGATTTCTCCATGCCATTAGCTATCACTGGAATATATCAACAGTAATTGCTCCAAGTATGCAAGTTAATGCACATCATGTGAACTGATGTGCAAACATTTCAGATCTTGCTTGTACTCCTGTATACCAGCCACACTCAGTCTAATTCAGAGGTGTCAATATGTCTCGCTTGAAAGAGAGGTGGTTTATCCTTACAGGAGAGGGTTGAAGCAAATAGTTTACTGGATGGTGGGAAATACAATAATGTAATTGAGGCAGAGAAAGGTCACCTTTGTGTCACTGTGATAGGTATGATATATTTTTCTATTTAGCTAATCCTGATGAAAAAATTTCATTTTTGAGAAGAGATGCAAGTCTTATCCATTTTCAATAGGTTAGGGGTCATTCAATATTTAAAACATGTCTGTAAAGGCAGGCAAAATTTTGGCTCATGGATCACAAAGAACAGCATTGAAAGGCTTCTTCACAGACCTATCACATAAGCAAATTGTCTTTTGATCTCTGCAAGCTGAGCAACTTGCTAAACCAGACATTGTTTTTGAAGAAAGAATAGCTGTTTCGAAGACTAGTTTATACATGCTGGCTGACCAAAGTGTAAGTCCTCTGTTTTACAATCAGTCATGTTTCACAGTCATATGTAAACAGTAATGAAATTATTTTTTCATGATACACAAAGCAAAGAAAGATCAGTAATTATTTTGAAGTCAGTGATGATTTAATTTATACTAAAGTGAGCAGTCCATAGTAATCTTGTGTGGAACATAAATATGGAATAGAACAACAGATACATGTGTTATAATTTTGATGAAGAGTCAATATAAAACAATCTTGATATTGTAACACTACTACTACTATTACAACTACTAATACCACTACTACTGATATAAGTGCAAGGTATTTGTCCAGAAAACAATTATGAACAGTGAATCTGAATAATGAGGTCACATGTAAAAAGGACACTTTCGCCTTTTCCCATGGCAGGTTTGAGTTTATTTTATAAAGATTAAAATTATTTACAACCTCCAATCCTAGAATAAAAAATCACATGTCTTTGGAAATTATTTACAAATACATTTTTTTCTTCTTCACTACAACAGGGTTAGCACATAACTAGAGTGATTTTGGCAATGTACTCATGATCTAGACCTTGATTGTCTAGCTCGGGGGGATCTACTCCTGTCTCTAACTCTCTTTTTCTCTGGAGATCTTCTCTCATGTTCATGTCTACTTTTATGTCTTACACTATCTGATCTCTCCTCTTTAACTTGTCTCTCATGAGATACAGACCTATAATGCCTATCTCTGTGTCTATCATAATCTCTCTCTTCCTTAATCTCAATCTTCCATTCATGAGATCTAGACTTTTTATCTTTGTTGCTTCTCGCAGATGTTGTACCCTCTGCTTCTTCACGAGATACAAATCTGTCATGTCTTGTATGAGGTGAGATATCTCTAGATCTCCACTGTATACTCAATGCTCCTTTCTCATCTTCTTCACTAGAGGATTCATCTGAAGATGATGCTCTTGAATGTCTTTCTGGTTTTCCATCATTTCTAGATTTTGTTTCACGATCTGACCTCACTCCTCTTTCTCCCCAATTCCTGAAATCTCTCTGATAATCATCTCTATGTTTTTCTCTTAAGTCCACTGATCTATCATTTCTTCTGCTGTCATCTCTGTCAAGGACAGCTGCATTTCTATTTGATCTTATCTGTTTCCTTTGCCTCTTATCTTTGTCATCTGTAAAATAGCAATGTTTAAACTTGACTGTCAGTGACACAAGAATACGCATTTGTAAAACAAGTATGATCCCAATGTGGTATGTGATAATTATGATGCAAGAAAATACTGAGTTGCATCACTTAATCTAATATGAAATAGCTGTAAAGTAAAGAGTGAAAAGAAAGTGATAGAAAATATTAACTGTGAACTCGAAGGTATGACCAAGACCTTTTAATGATTATGTATTAAGTATTTCAAGTTTCATCCATTAATCTGAAACAGCTGTAAAGTTATAGAGCACAAAGAAAGTGCCTACTAGAAAGGTATAAGGGCAATTATTACTAATATAAGTGATATCTGACTAATAACAAAATGCTAGAGCAGGTGGCCAAGAATCTTGATTACCAGGATGCCTTCTCTAGAAATTTTTCCAATGCCATTAGGGTCCCACATGGTCGAGTGGTCTGAGGTGCTTCTGTTTACAGATGACCACTCACATCTCACCTCTGTCCATGTGGGTTCAAGTATCAACACTCAACCAACATGGCTACATGAGAAAGCTTGCCAGCAGCTTCCCATCAACTGATAGGTCTTCCTGCACTAAATATACTGATTGCCATGTATTGCCATATATGATGACCACTAAGGAGGTGAACGAGTAATTATTACTAATATAAACTGCAAAAAGCATAACCTAAGCATAAAAAGTGTAAATATATATATATATATATATATATATATATATATATATATATATATATATCTATATAACACATTTAATTTGCTGGAGCGATATAACTCTTTACTTGATTTTTCTTCCATGCCAATATATATAGTGCATGGAGAGATGAGTAGACTGATAAAGGAAAGTTATCGGATTCAAAGGTTGAATACTTTGTATAATAATGGCCTTATACCAAGGCACTATGTAAAATTCTATAAAATTTTAATAAAAGAATTGATATATTTTACATCCTTTATAAAAATATAATTGTATGTATGACTGTTTGTCTTGATTTTTTTAATTTTACTGATACGTTTCAAAACACTATACTGAATAGGGGATTGATCAGCATGCCATTTGTTTTTGTCCACCCTGCATGTACATCAGACTCATATTCAACATAATTATCGGAATAAAAATTTCTTACTGTTTTTTCAGTAACACTTTCCCAGCTCCAATAATCTGATATACTTCTAAGCTTTAAAAGTCATTATCATCATTATCATCAGCCAGTATTTCTCAAATGAAATTGTCATCTGAAGATGAACCATGTTGGGAGTTAGCCATTTGGAGTTTCCAAGGCAGACTGCATTTTAAACATTTATTTGTAAAACTCTGTTGCAGAATGAAAGATTAAAACTATGAGAATTCTTGTTTCAGGACACTATTGCCAATCAAATTTACTTCAAGCTGAAATAAACAGATATGTGTAAACAATTACACACCTGAAAAAAAAACTCATTGCGACAAGTGCTATGAGACCTCTACTGATGGTGCATTTTATGTGGCAACATGCAATTTAAAGGTTAACAGTCAAAATTGGGCAACGAGCAAAGTATATTTTTATAAGTGACTTTAAACTAATCTACAGGAGTTCTCACACATCACTGCTCCCCAAGTGCACACATTTACAAAAATTGTGTGAGATTCATGCACTAACATGCCCTGGTATCATCTCTGGCACATTAAACACCCATACATGTTTAACAGCACTTTATCTAGGTACCAGTAGTGAATGGTAGACTCTGGATATCACTGACTAACATATCTCAATGACCTCAACCTTTGGTAAAGGTATAAGGTCTTTAAAAAAACTTACTGTGCATAAACCATTTTTTTTTGGTTTGACTTGCACTGATTGTAACCTCTGACCTTTAGATCCCAAAACAATAAGTTTCAACCACAAAGTTTGGTCCAGGTCTAAGAAGAACTTATGGCAACATGTGTAAACCATGTTACTTTCAGTCACATTGACACTGACCTTTTACCACAAAATTAAGAGACGTCTTTCTTACCCTAAGTGCAAAACATCAACAAAGTTCTAGGTTTGTAGAACTAATGTTATTGTGTGGAAACCATTTTTCTTCTTTCTGTCTCAGTGACCCTGACTTTTTACCCTCTGACCCAAAAGTTGACAGGTTTCTTCCTAAAGCCCAAGTCACAAAGAATGGTAATGATATATAGTGCAGAATTCAATTTATTATACAGAAAAAAAATTGGTAACAGCTGGACAAATGGATGGACAGAAAGATGGATGGATGGACATCATTACAAGATACTCTCCACCTTAATGGTTGGCATATACAAACTGTGTAATAAATAAATGTTAAATGAGTGGAGCCAATATGTGAATAAATAGTGAAACCATTATTAATATCTCTAAAGACCCAAACTGATCATTATATAATTCTAACTTGACAGAAAAACTATCTATATTACTAGGGGCATCAGGATATTACAATGATTTTAAAATTCAAGAAACACATTCATGGATTTTACTGCCCTAAACTTTGATATTCAACCAAACACATTTGAGATGGGTTAAAATTCAAAGGACACTAAAACCTCTCTTTGTGCCACCCCAAAAAAAGACCACTCCCCAACTAGAAGGATGTAGGTCACTCCCGCGTCTTAAATAGAAGAGGAAACGTATCTAACAAAATCAAGTCCAGCACTTACAAAGATCCTCAATTTGAGTGCACACTAAAACTCAATAATTCATACTTACTTGAAAACTAAACGATTTACAAACAGGAGTGCTGTAATTTATTTACTGAAAGATTATTATTAAATCCTGAAACTATTTTCATAATAACTGTACCCCACAGAAACAATATTTGTATTCAAGTGTCTACTCAAATTGGCCAAAGAATAGATTGTGAGTTATACCTGATTCCAGGTCAGTATCTGAATCATTTTTACTGGAACTCTCAGATCTGCTTCTTTTCATTTTCTTTGCTCTAGCACCACCTAAAAGGGAACAAATCGAGATAATATTAGAGACTTCTGTTTGATTAATTTTCATCTTTTGTTTCTATATACTTTTAAACCCACCTTATTATTTTGCTCTTATATAAATTACACTCAATTGTGTATGTGATCCACTCTTGAAAGCTGTGGTGGCATAGTGTGGTGGCATAGTAGTTGAGGTCAGGGTACAGGTATGAGTCCCACCACTGGATCATCCTGGATTAGCTATCAAGGTGTCATTGGGCAATGAATTTTATTGTACATGCCTTAAAATATAACCTTTAATGTGTTACTGTGATATCAAACACCACGAAAATACTGTAATTTGTCAAGACTGCATTTTCATTAGCTAAAAAGGAAAAGAATTACCAGAACTTAATGTAAAAAACTTTAACACAGAGCTTAATGTAATAAACTTTAACAAAGAGCTTACTGTAATAAACTTTAACATAGAGCTTAATGTAATAAAAACTTTAACAAAGAGCTTAATGAAATAAACTTTAATACAGAACTTAATGTAATCAATTTTAACACAGATGTAAATTTAAGATTTGGATGGACATGCATACATTCAGACACATATGGATACATGGAAATAAACACCATAATCCAGGACAAGCTAAAACATTTCATTTTTTACAAATGCCAAAACACAGATCTGCTGTCCTATAATGTGCCTGCAGACCAAGGCTCTACACCAGCAGTTCCCAATCCCAGGTTAAGAACCAAATAAAATCCTTAACTCGTGTTAGTGAAGCATTAAATAAAAATCACAGTGACCTTATCTAGTTTTAACAGTGAAGTGGTAACAGAGATGCATCACATTATCAAGTTTCATTACTGGAACATGTATGACACCCAATAAATGAACTTTTTTAACTCAAAATCTGAAATATAGTTTGCATAATGCTTTTGTCAAAAAGGAAGTAGAAATCAATCTGCTTCCACTCACCAAGTTCTAAGTAGAACAGTATACATGTAACATGTCCAAAACTAATACAGTCATATAAAGAGTGCAAAAAACATGGCTGATCACAACGAAATGTGAAAACTTAACCCAAGCTAGTAAAATATGAAATGTGGGTCACAATGACCTTCCTTTGTAATATCGGTGTGGTACTAATAAAGATGCATACCATCATTAACAGTGCTTGAGAATTAATGAAGGTGAAGCACAAATTTTTTTTCACTTTTGGGATATAGGTTTAGTTCTCATCAGGATATATTCTGTCACCAAGTTTCATGTTTCCATGTATAACAGTATTCATGTTTCCATGTATAACAGCATTCACGTTTTCATGTATAACAGTATTTATACAAGTAGCAAAAACCTGAGCTAAATGCAAAATCTTAACCAAGAATGTAGAACTAATTTTTATATACCAATTTAGCCCCCTTCCCTGGAAATAGGCGGTATGAAACTCACTCCAAACTGTTACCTAGGACCAAGGAAGAAAAACTGTTTTACATTAAGTGAGGGTGTACATATGAATATGATTTTACCTGTGTGGACACTGATGCCAGTGACAGAGGTAATACTTATAGGTTACTGCATTTGTATGAGAAAATATGAACCAGTTTTTCAGATGGAATACTGCACGACCTTGGGAGTGCAGTATATCCATCCAACAATACAAGTTCATATTTTCCCATACAAATGCAGTAACCTTTTTATTATATGCTCATTTTTCTTAATCTACCTAAGGCTAAAATATATAAACAAAATACACTACAAGAAACAAAGTAACTGAATGAATGCCATACTCCAAACTAAATACACAAGCGCATATTCATCATTACACAACAACAACATTATTAATGCGTACATAACTCCGCCCAGATAAATGTAAACTTAGTCATGCGCGATACACAATTTTTTAAGGAAAATGGCATTTTGGTCTACTTATTGAATTTTAGATTCATGCTGTGATTGAATGCGCACTGCAACAAGTTTTCCATTTGATCAGAATGAATATATTTTGGTATTTTTTTCAAGTCTACAAAAATTTTGCGACTATGGACTGGATTCATCTGTGCAAATTCTACATGAAATACATCAGACTGAAATAGTGAGGGAGAAGCATGTTGACATCTGTTCTGTCATTGAATATTTAAAATTATAATGTGGGGAAAAAAATGAAGTCTTTCAATTGCAATTATCAAAAATATGCTAAGGAGTTTACTGTTCATTTCATTTTGAGTGCAGTAAGGAGGATATAACTGCACTTGGAATATAGTCGAAATTATAGTACAATTTCGAAATGTGTAATCAAGGTTGAGCTCATGTAATTCAGATTAGCAGAACTAAGAAAGGAAATTCAGATATAAAACTGTAAGTATATTTTTTGCAATTCTTATTACCAGCTAAAGAAGACAGTTTATGCCTTGTCACTTGCATGCTATTTGTAGGTACCCAGCAATTTTATGAAATCTGGCATCACCGCCTAAATCCAAAACACTGTAACATAAAAGTTAACACGGAATGTAGCAAAGCAGCTGGTATGTGGCAGTCCACAAAACACCTGCTTTAGTTCATTCAGAAACAACTGTAATCAACCAAAATGTAAACCGCCATCAAAGTTATCAAACTTCCAAATACAAATACATAAAAGCAGAATGTGTATCTTTTAATACCATGTTCACTGGGAAAAGGTTTGAATACTTTCAGTTCAAAAAGGACTGTAATCAAAGGAATATGAGTTGATTAGTTTGGTAAATAATACAGGAAAATGGAAGTGGGGGTCTCATTGAAAGACTGTTACATGAAAACAGAAATATAGCTGTGTATGTACACCACTCTTTCTGTTGCTAAAAAAACATGTATCCCCCATCCAGACATGAAAGACGTTTGGCACATAGGTTCATTCAATTTTGGCCAGCTTATAATGAATTGCAGGATTCCTGCAAACTCATGCCCTAGAAGCAGCAATAAAATGGCAGCAAACAGTGTTCAATGGGTGCATCTATCCATGTTAAAGAAAGCAGATTTTTAGTAAATTGTGTTTCTCTGAGTATACTTACCCGATCACATTAACGTTAGGGATATAAGCCTGCTACCTCTCAAATCCAGCCCTACTAAAAGACGAAAATTCGTCTTTTCGGTCTATCTCATATAGACCAAAGGGCAATAACTCTTGCCCCTTACCTCCCCTTGCCACCGCCAGGTGTCACTAGTTTTTTAAGCTGAGCGATATATATTATACAAGGATGCTCGCAGCGGGGTGGTTGGGAGGGTTTTAAGTAATGTGATCAGGTAAGTATTCTCGGAGAAACACAATTTACTAAAAATTTGCTTTCTCCTTCAAATACGTTCCCCGATCACATTAACGTTAGGAGAATAAGTAATAGGAGGAGGGAATGCTGAGCATCCTACCTCCACCCCGGGTACCTTCTAGGGAATGATGGCGGGATTCCCCATTTGAACGATAACCCGTTCTCCTAATTTCATCAGCAACACTGCCTAGGGTCCCATGATATGTGACCCCTATATACGGTTAAGAAGATAGTTATTGAAATCTTCTTACCTAAGAAATTTCACTGGCGAATCCAGTGAAGCTGATAGGCTGTGCTGATTGTTTTAAATGGGTCTGGTGGTCATCTGGGCTGCTGACAATGGACCTACCAGATTCAAGGTTCGCCTGTGCGAAGCCAAATCTTCGAAATAAAAACTGGAGAAGGTTGACTCTGCATGCCAGCCAAGAGCTTCTATTATATCTCAGATCGAAACATTGTGTGCAAATGCCAGGCTCGCTGAGATTACTCTAATCTCATGAGCCGTAATCTTCAGGCGACTCTGATCTTGTGAGACCTCAGAGTACGCTGAGCATATAACCCACTTCACCCATGAAGCCAGGGCTTGAGGAGTGATATCCCGTTTACCAGCTTTGACTGAAGAAAGAGGTGCTTACGTGTGTCCCGACACACCTCTGTGCATTTTAAATAGTGCTTGAGTGCACGAACAGGATCTTGCATGGCTGCTGCTCTTGACTTATCTATGGAAGAGAGCGAGCGAATGACGATTCTTTGATTGCCAACGGATGGTAACCTATTTTTGGCTACAAAGCCTGGTTGCATCAGGAGGACCACCGAACCATCTGATCTGAACTGAAGAAAGTTCAGGTCACTGGAAAGGGCATGTAACTCACTCACCCTGCATGCTGAAGCTAAGGCTATCAAGAAACATGTTTTGTATGATAGTAGCTTTAATGAAGTGTGGGCTAAAGGTTCAAATTTGTCTGAATTGAGCCATGTTAAAACCCAGGGCAGATTCCATTTTGGAAACAGGGTGAAGGATTTTGGTCGATTGAAATCAAAATTGGCTAAACGATCTGATAGATCTTTGTTATGCCCAATATCACATCTACCATGATGGCGGAATGTGTCTGAGATGATGGAGCGGTAGCCTTTGATAGTAATTGAGGCCAACTGTTTCTCCTCGAAAAGCCAGAGAAAAAAGTCGGTCAGTTGAGGGATTGAGACACTCAAAGGGACGATGTTATTGATATGGCACCAGTCCCTGAAAACATGCCACTTTCCCTCGTAAGCCTTCAGAGTGGAGGGCCTTCTTGCTCTTGAGATTCTCTCCACAATCGAAGGTTTAAACTGTTTGTCTCGCAAGGCTGCCCGGACAAGAGCCAAGTGTGAAGAAGAAGACGGTCCGGGCAGGGGTGGAACACCCGTGACCGCGGTTGTTTGAGAAGATTTGGGCTGGTTGGAATCTTCCTGGGTAGACCTATCGCTAGATCGAGTAGATCGATGACCCAGGACTTGTTCCATCTGAGAGGGGCAATCAGAATCATCCGACAGTTCTGACCCCTTAACCTCTGGATTATTTTCGGTACCAAAACCGTGGGAGGGTAGGCGAATGCCCACAACCCCTCCCAGCTGATTGACAGAGCATTCACGGCCCAAGCCTCTGGGTCTGGAACCTGAGAGACGAAGGTGGGCAACTTGCGATTCCACCTTGTCGCAAAAAGATCGATCATCCAAAGTGTGCAAATCTGAAGAAAGACTGATTGATGGAGTGACCATTCCATGTGAATGACTTGACCTTTCCTTGATAGAGTGTCGGCCAAGACATTGAGTCTGCCGGGAATGTGTCTGATTTGTACATTGATGTGGAGGTTGTCGCACCAACATAGAAACTGCCAGATCAGAATGCACAGGTCTGGTGATTTGGTGCCCCCTTGTTTGAGAAGGTAAGTCACCACCACAGAGTTGTGTGACATAATGAGGACAGTTTTTCCTGAGAGTTGATCCTTCCAGAAATGAAAGGCATTGATGACAGCCCTCATTTCTAAAAGGTTGATGTGGAGAGGCCTCTCCCCTGGCTCCCACATGCCGCTGACTGTAGCGAAGTTCAGCAACAGCTGGGCACCCCAACCGTAGGTACTGGCGTCGGTACATACCGTTATCTCCGCTTGGGGCATCTCCAGAGGAATCCCCGTGGACAGCCAACTGGGGTTGTGCCACTGATGCAGGAATGATCGTATCTTGGGCGTGATCATTACTGTTTGATTGAGGGGACTTGAAAAGGGGCGTCATTGTGCCAGTAACGTCATTTGTAAGGTACGCATAAAAAGACGGCCAAGCGGGATCAAGTCCGCCGCCGCATTGAATAATCCGAGGAGTTGCAAGAATTCTCTCGCTGAAATCCACGTCCTGTTGGAAACGGACTCGACGAGTTCGACGATCTGGATTACATGAGTGCGAGGAAGCCGTACCAGATTCAGATCGGTGAGAAACTCCATACCCAGATGGCCAAAATGCTGGGATGGACAGAGATCAGACTTTTTCCAGTTCACAAGAAAACCTAGATGATCTAAAAGCGCTAAAAGATTGTTTCTGCCTTTGAGCAGAATAGAACTTACCATATGTTTCTGGAGGATGTCGTCCAAGTACACTGCCATCCCTGTAGATGAAGTCGAGCGGAACAGGGTGACGACGCAATCCATAACTTTGGTAAAAGCCCAAGGGCTGATGTTGAGGCCAAAGGGTAGGACTTGGAACTGATAAACTGCGTCGCGGTAAGTGAATCGGAGAAATTTCTGTGACGCGGGGTGGATAAGGACGTGAAAATATGCGTCAGTCATATCTAGACTGACGGCATACTCGTTCCGCTGGATGGAAAGATGGATTGATCTCGCCGTTTCCATCTTGAATTTCGGTGGTAAAATGTATTGGTTGAGGCAACTCAGGTCGATGATCGGCCTCAACTTACCATTTGTCTTCTGGATAAGAAACAGGCTGGAATAAAACCCCGGCGATTGCGGTTTTTTCACAATCTCCACCACCCGTTTTTCTATGAACGACCGTGTCTCCTCTTGTAGAAAGGTATCCTTCTCCAGATCGGACGGTACGTCCGTGAAGAGGGGAGAGGAGGACAGGGGAGGGGGTTGGATAAATGAAATCCGAAGTCCCTCCGAAATGACCTGGATCACCCAATCGTTCTGAGGAAAAAAGGTGGTCCAGTGGTCCTGAAATTGCAGGAGGCGGCCGCCCACAGGTAGGCTGTCCGTGGGTGGTGGAGAGGGTATGTCAATTTTTAGAGTTAGGAGGATTGAAGACGGAGAAACTTTGTTTCTTACCGCCTCTGTATGATTGCCTCCTAGCTTGATTAGACTGTTGTCTCCTGGCATTGGGTTGGGATCTATACTGCACATTTGATTGTAAGGATCCCTTGTCCCTGGTCTGCCAATCATCACTCCGCTGTGGCAGGGGCTGATTTTTTCTAAATGCCTGCGAGGGTTGGGCGGCGAGTTGGAGGGGCAGTTCCTGAGCTGCCTGCTTCCAAACTTCTTCAATTTTTCCTCCAAAGAGTAAAGGCGACCCAAATGGAGTCATCCATAAGGCCAGAGTATGATGGGGCTTGAGTGATGTGGACCGCAGACATGCATCACGTCGTATCAGGTCTAAGTTGGCAGAAGCAGTCAACGCATTAGCCATGGAATGGTGAGCTGCCCTGTTAATAACTCTAGCAATCCGGGCCGTCGCTTCCCAAGCGTGGTCATTGTCGGATTTTTCTGCGAGTCGGAAAATGGCTAATGAAGCCAAGTCTAACATTGAAGACGCAGCGACTACATTCCGGACTAGCTTTGACGTGGCATGGAACACATTTTTGTCCACTTTGTAAAACAGTGGAGCAGACATGTGAACTGCTGCCATATTTTTGTCCAGGGCCGGAAGATCCGTACTGAAGGCGTCTGAATGAGTTTTGTACCAGCGACATGAGAACGTCGCTGGTACTTGGCTTTCTGAAAAGAACGCCATAGCATTCCCTGGATCACCTATTCGTCCTGATAGACGATCACTGATCTCCTTAATTTTTGCTGACTGGGGAAGGAGCCGGAAGGACGGCGTCTCTTCCTCCCTGTCAAGATCTACAGACGCCTTAACTTTGTAGTCTTGAGTGGCAGTAGGAGGTGGAGGGCATTCTGAAGTTGCCAACACCCTATAAATTTCTTCCACTGCCGCCTTGAAGCCAAACTCAGTCTGTTCCATGGTTGGATCTGTGTACGGCTGATTTGCAGGAGTTTTGTCACCCTCACTGTGTGCCGAGTCGTGTTCTGTAATAGCTTGCATTTCTGGATAGAGCATACCAGGTGGCATAGATGACGCGATTCCATCATCCTTAACACTGTCACTAACTCTCCCTTGTGGATAAGCCGTGAACATATGGACGGTCGGCCCTGCCGGCTGGTTTGTCTGGCTTGTGGTCGGTCGGAATGTTGGCGACGGTCCTGCTATCACTGGTACCGGCTGCTCCAATGGCCTGGCTGGACAGACAGATTTCTCACTAAAATCTCCGCCATAGTATTGGTATGTTGCCAGCGGTACAGCTTGACGGACGGATTTATCACTAAAATCCCCGTAAGTCATGTTTGGTCGGACCGTTTTAGCAATAGGGTCCCCATGCTGGGACAGCTGGACAGCCGGTGACGTAGAGGTTGTATAAAGAAATGGATCTGATGGATCTGGTAAAAACCCCATGTATCCTGACTTACAGGCCCAAAGGCCATGCTCGGACACGCGGGGGGACTTACGCCCACTGGGCAGCCTAAAATTGGGGGAACATTCCCCCAAAGAGTCAGAAAAAGTTGTGGAAGCGAGCGAGGGAAATAAGGGTAATATCTGGCCTGATGTCAATAGATGCGTCGTCGTTTCCTGGACCAAACGACGCATCTGTTCAAAGTTGAACTGTTGTACCCTGTCAACATTATTTTCCTCCATTGCCGCTGATGTTACTGTGGCTGACAGTTGCAAACAACGAACTTTAGGTGGAGGGGGGACCCCAACGTCCCCCACAAGGCTTGCAATGGAGGCTGTCTTCTGATGTATACTGAGGACATCAATGCTATCTTTCTTCGACTTATTCTGTCTGTCCCTCCCTTTTGCTGCCTTCTGGACTACATGAGCCCACGTTTGCTCTGTCCAAGTATTACATACGCTGCATGGTATAGATGATGTACACTTGGTACATACAATACAAGAGTCATGGTTGTCTTCTTTTGCTTTGAACTTTTTGCATTTCATGCATTTGGTTGACATTTCTACTGAAACGACACAAGAAAAGAAAACAAAGCACAAATTATCAATTCAGCATGTTATTAATTTGCTAATACCACAACCGTTACTAACGGAGTAAGTGATATTAGTCAGTGTCGTGTTAACTCTTAATTGACACGAGTTCCGCGATAGTGTGTGTAACATGGTCTTCAGTAAACAAAATCCATAAGGGTGACAAAGTCACTCAAATTTGAAAAAAATTGTTAAAATAATGTATACAACCTGTAGAAGAATGATTGTTCAACGCAATAAATCCAAATTTAACTTCGGATGGTCCAATTTAACGCTAAGATGGCTTGGATTGTTTGGAGGTATAATGTACGTGTTATCAGTACAAGCGAAGCTTAAAAACTAGTGACACCTGGCGGTGGCAAGGGGAGGAAAGGGGCAAGAGTTATTGCCCTTTGGTCTATATGAGATAGACCGAAAAGACGAATTTTCGTCTTTTAGTAGGGCTGGATTCGAGAGGTAGCAGGCTTATATCCCTAACGTTAATGTGATCGGGGAACGTATCTGAAGGAGAAATGAAGCAGTGTGAATTAAAAATGTTATGATCAAGCACAATAATTCCAGCAATTTATCACAAATGTTGAATAATGCTGATTGCAAGCAGAAGTTTATAGGAATCTTAAATTTATCAAAAGGGCCATAACTAGAAAATAAATTTGTAAGTAGACTTTGTTTCTCCAATAATACTTACCTGATTACATTAAGATTAGGATAAGTCTCTGCTAACTCTGAATCAACCCTTCCTTGAATAGCAAAAATGTCTTTTTGTCTGTGTATCATAATAACAAAAGGAAGCACCTCTTACATGTTAACTCCCATTCTACACATAAAATTACAACTGGTATACCCAGATGTAATCAGTTGTCACTTGAGCAAAACCTATAATTGAATGCTTGAATTGTTGGGAAAGGTGGGAGGGATTTTTTGTAATGTGATCAGTAAGTATTATCAGTGAAAACATAATTTACTAAAACATTCACTTTCTCCATCCAATACAACACCTGATGACATTAACATTTGGAGAAGAAGTAAGAGGAGGAAATGCTGACCATCCTACCTCTACCTGTGTCACTCAGAATGAACTATTCCTAATATTATTTTAGCACAACAAGAGACAATCTGCTTAAACGTGTGTGATTATGCACTTAATTACTGTCTCACGATCAAAGTTTCCCAGGCACATCTATGGAAGATGACAAAGTCATGCCTGGATCTAATGTTGTGTTTTCATGAACTGGGCTTAATCACTTTCTGTGCAGTTACCACTTGCCTGACAAGATTCATTACTCTCCTTGGCATGTCCATGTCACACAAACTGAAACTAGAGAAAGCAGACTGGGCATGTCAGTCAGCTGACTCTGCTCTTAACATTACATTCAAGGCCAGGCTCATGGCAGTTGCTTGTATTTCATGAGCTGATATCTTCATTATTTGCACCTGATCCTGTGAGAGTCCAGAGTATGCTGATTTATTACCTCCCTTTAGCCAAGCAGTCAGTGCTTGTGGAATTATGTCTCATTTTGTCTGCCTTCAGCAGCAGAAAAGTCTTTACAGCTGCTGCAGATCTTGTCCATGTGTCTCGTGTAGCATCTAAGGACACGTACAGATGGTGCAGCTTTGCTTTTCTCAACAGTTAAATTGAGAGGGAGCAAATATTGTTTGCTTGACCAGTGACAGCAACCTGTTCTCAGAAAGAAACCAGGTTGTGTCACTAAAACAAGTGAAATGTCAGAAAGGAACTGCATGTAGTTCAGATCTACAAATATCAAATGTAGTTCACTCACAATGCATCCCGAAGCTAACATTATTCTAAGCTGCAAGTCTTCTATTACTGATGCATCACTGAGGTGGTAGATAGTGATTCAAACTTATAAGGAGTTTGGCCATGTCAAAACCCAGAAAAGATTCCATTTGGGAATAATTAGTAATACTAGACCATAAATTGGAACACAAAGAGATTTTCTTGTCACAGCCAACATCATTATTTCCATGAAGTCTAAACATATCTGAAATCATGGAATGGATCCCTTGATGTGATTGGGGATAACTGCATATCTTCAAATAGAACGATAATGCAGTTAGACATCAGGGAATAGGTAATGAGAGTGGTGTGACTTCAGTGATGTGACAACAGTCAATGACAACACTTGCCATGAGAAAAAAATCTGCTGTTGCTGAGAATTACCCTTTTATTTCTCTGGCTACAATCCTCCATTCTCTTGTATATTTCAAGAGAGGAGCTTGTACTGAGCACTGAAGCTAAAGAGGTTTTCTCACATCTGCAATCTGATGCCCTAACAAAAGGTAGGGTGCATATCAAAACCTATTATTATTTAAGGCCTTTTCAGCAAAATCACCCGATGTTTGAAATTAAGTAGGGACAAAGTTGACAAAACACTATGACATGGTGTTAAAGACTAATCTGTGAACTTAACAACATCTAGACAAGGTATATCTGGATAGTATGTGACTTTTTAGCAGCATGGTGAGAAAGTTGCTGGCAAACAACTCACTATAAAGAAAGCTTTTGTGTTACCCGTATTGTGAATGCTCCATGTGATGCATGTTAATTTATGCAATCTTTAACAACTGTGGCAAGATTCTAAACATTGAACTGTCATCATCGCTGACATGTGTGCTTTGCTTCATCTATATGATATATATGGAGAGAAAGATATTTTTTGTTATTCAGTGAGGGCTGGATAGTAGAGGGTAATTCTAATGTTAATGTGGTCAGGGAAAGTATCTGATGGAGAATTGTGTTAATGAAACAGAAATCTACAACCACAGTGTCTTATATACTTATGCAAATGGAAAACGTAACCTGAAGGATGGATGGATATGTCAATAGCACACACATGAATAGATGGGATTTTTATATCTGTTTTGCTACATAAATCTACAGCATAGCTGCCAACCTTCCAGGCTCACAATTAGTGAAAATAGGGATAAAATGTCATGAATTTGGACATGAATTAGTGAAAAATATGAAACCAAAAATACCATGACAATAACTCCATCCACTCTGACTGCCAATACTACACTATATCAAGACCGCAATATAAAAATAAACACTACATATATGCAGAAATATTTATTTATCAAGACATGATATTGTGGCAGACTTGAACTTCCTCAACTGCTTGATCGTAAATTTGTTTTCTAAACAGTTCAGACTTCTTGCCTGCTGGTTGATCTTGGTGACTAAAATTGCTGACAAATTTTCTGCAGCTAAGGATGTCCTAAAGTCTGTCTTATTTTTCCTCACTAGAGAAAGTACTCTTTCATTGTCACTGTTGCTGTGAGGAATGCACAGGAGCTGCAGCACTTTTGGTTCTTCCACAGGAAAATTTGGAAGCGATTTTCGAGTCCGGGAACATTTGTCGGAACAAATGTTTAGCATGGTCTCCAACTGATAAAGGTAGATTGTGTTCGACAAGAAAACTCACAAATAATGCTTCAGCTTTCGTAGCTTGCTGGTCTTCTGCTGATGGCTTAAAATATTCCAGTGCTGAAATCTGTGAATTCTTAATTTTTCCAACTTCTACATGTTTTTTGAAATCGATGTGCTTCCTCAATTTTGTCTCTGCGATGGCACACTGAGCGGAAAAGGGATGATGAATATCAGTGTTTAATGGCAGAATGCCCGGCCAATTTTTGATATATTCCAAATTAAACTTCACTTTCTGAGCAATACATTTCTTTTTTCCTTGGCGGTGAAGACATTTTCAAGATCTTATATGCGATGCTGAACGGTAACTCAAATCAGTGTTTGTGACACATGCGCAGAGCAAAATTCTGGTTAGGCCCCAGTTTCTCTCAAAAGCATTTGTAAAACTACTCTTATACATACAGATTAAAATAGGCTAAAATACTTGCTACCGAGCCAACTGTACAAATTGGCTGTAGATCTACTAATATCGCAACCAGCAGTACCAGACCATTTTGGCAACTGCGAATATCATGACTGGCGCTTAACGGGAAATCGGTTATTTTATTGAAGATTTAAAATAACTGAGAATTGGGGAATTCGTGAAATTTTGGCTTGCGGCGTGAATCCGTGAATTGCTGAAAAAGTCGTGAAATTCACGCCAAATTCATGAGGGTTGGCAGCTATGCTACAGTTCAACCTTAAACTGAAAAGCATCAAGTTATGGAAAATTACCATCTTCTGAGTCACTGGATTCTTCCTTTGAGATTAAGTCCTTCCTTCTTTTATCTTTCTTCTTCTTTCTGGACTCTGAAAAAAAAAAAAAAAATGAAAATTTTAAAATTAGGCAAGTTTGTTACAGCCCAGCATGTCCATTTTCCAACAGCTGGATTTAACAACATCCCATTGGTCAACACTTGAATAAATATAACCCTTGTCAAACATATGATTAAAGGATCATAAATACAATTATATTTATAATAATCAAAATGAATATGTTACAAATGCTTTGCAAAAAAAATAATACAGTTTGCACTTATTTTGTCATGAAATATTAAATCATTCTGTTAAAAACAATAAATTCATAACAAGATTGGGAATTTCTCTAAATTCCTTACTGACTGAATATACAGTGGTATATACCACTTGGAAAAAAAAAACACGGTAAAAATTGGTGTATCAGTAATACTATGCACATCTACTACCTGTCAGTTTTTAAAACCTGGATGATAAACATATACACTTATCTTTTTAAATTAGTGGAGTTTATGTGCATTTATTTTTTACATATGCTATTGGCAGTGAAATCCATTGCAACCCAATTATTTATGAGGATTAATTATTCAAGCTGTAAACCTGATTAAAATTTTGGGATGTTATTAATGGTCTAAAGAAAACAAAGACAGCCAGGAAGAAAATGGAAAATAAGTGCATGGTAAATACTAGGTATATAACTGTGTTAATTACTTAATTAGAAACAGAACAATTCTCATCTTTGCATATTTTTTGCATCAAATTTTGTTTATATACACAAAATATAGATGCCTATTTTTCTCACAAAATCAGTGAAAGGCCTGTGTGTGCACCTTTCCTGTATACTGATGCAAATGGAAAACTTAACTAAAGGATGGATAGATATTTGCATGTCTGAATAACAATTTATGATCTGTTCAGATTCAAAGTGGGGGATAAAAATTAATCTGACAAATGTCCACAGACTCATCTCAATAGCACACACATGAATAGATGTGATTTTTATGTCTGTTTTGCTACATAAATCTATAGTTCAACCTTAAATTGTAAAGCATCAAGTTATGGAGAATTACCATCTTCTGAGTCACTTGATTCTTCCTCCGAGATTAAGTCCTTCCTTCTTTTATCTTTCTTTTTCTTTCTGGACTCTGAAAAAAAAAATTAAATTTTTAAAATTAGGCAAGTTTGTTACAGCCCAGCATGTCCATTTTCCAACAGCTGGATTTAACAACATCCCATTGGTCAACACTTGAATAAACATAACCCATGTCAAACATATGATTAAAGGATCATAAATACAATTATATTTATAATAATCAAAATGAATATGTTACAAATGCTTGCAAAAAGAATAATACAGTTTGCACTTATTTTGTCATGAAAAATTAAATCATTCTGTTAAAAACAATAAATTCATAACAAGATTGGGAATTTCTCCAAATTCCTTACTGACTGAATATACCAAAGTACTGGTATTGTGACAAAGTACAGTGGTATATACCACTTGGAAAAAAAACCCACGGTAAAAACTGGTGTATCAGTAATACTATGCACATCTACTACCTGTCAGTTTTTAAAACCTGGATGATAAACTTATACACTTATCTTTTTAAATTAGTGGAGTTCATGTGCTTTTATTTTTGACATATGCTATTGGCAGTGAAATCCACTGCAACCCAATTATTTATGAGGATTAATTACTCAAGCTGTAAACCTGATTAAAATTTTTAGGATGTTATTAATGGTCTAAAAAAAACAAAGACAGCCAGGAAGAAAACGGAAAATAAGTGCATGGTAAATACTAGGTATATAATTGTCTTAATTACTTTATTAGAAACAGAACAATTCTCATCTCTGTACATTTTTTGCATCAAATTTTGTTTATATACACAAGATATAGCTGCCTATTTTTCTCACAAAATCAGTGAAAGGCCTGTGTGTGCACCTTTCCTGTATTAGGTACCATTAGTCTCGTGTACATACCAGTTGCTATTACAGTACATGACATAATCTATATGACCAAACACTCATATCAATCATTAGCAGTAGCTTATTTAAACGATATTAACAGCATAAATATAGTTCAGTATTAGTTGTACAAAAGTTATTCATTTTCTGTGTCAGCTACCTTCATGCTTTTTGGACTTATTTTTCTTCTTTTTCTTGTCTTTCTTGCCACTGTCATGTTGTTTCTGGAGCTTGTTTAGCTTTCTGAAAACAAATGTAGAACATTAAACAAATTAGTGCATAACCTATATCGCGTGTGTGTATATATATATATATATATATATATATATATATATATATATATATATATATATATATATATATATATATATATATATATATTATCAGCTGCTTATTTAAATGACACTAACAGCACAAACAGAGTGAAGCATAACTTGGGCAAAAGTATTTCAGCTACCTTCATGTTTTAAGGACTTCTTTTTCTTCTTTTTCTTAAGTTTTTCTATTGTTAACATATTTTGATGATTGATCAGCATAACTTGTAAAAAAAATTACAGAAAATTTTGGGGATATTTTCTGTGAAATATGAACAAATCTGGTTTTGTTTTGTCAGGTTTAATGCATTTTTTCAGCACATGTTAGGCTATACATGACAGTGTATTTGGTGGAGGAAGAACATGGGAAGAACCAACTACCCAAGGGAAGCTCATGGCAAGCTTTCCCATGTACCCAAGTTGGCAATGCCCAGACTCAAACTCACAAAGACTGAAGTGAGTTGTATGAGTTTCCTTTAAAGGCAAGAGCTTTAGACCACTTGGTCACAAAGGATACTCCCCCCTCCCCAAATATGAACAATATATATCAGCAGTTTTTTCTATGAAGAATGTGTTGAAAGGTGGTCTAATTTTTAGTAATAGTGGCAATATATGACGGTTGATCAGCTTATCTAGAACTTTTAAAAGGTCTTCATCTCAGGAAGTTTTTCATAAAATTTTATAAAATTCAGTTCTGTATTATTTTTTTAAGGGTGTAATTATGTTTTTAATTATTGTAGCAATTATCATATTTGATGGCAGATTAGGATCCTTTGTATAAATCTGAAAGGTCTTCATGAATGCTCTCTTTCATATCAAATTCTAGTTTGCATTTTTGAAGATGTTCAAGTTACTGAAATTTTAGTAATGGATGTGCTGCCAATACGTCTATGCAAGGGGAGACTACTTTAGTCTGACTTCCACCTGACCAACAGATAACTTTTAAGAAATTATGATGCTAAAATAAGTCAAAAGATGTGGCAAGCATCTTTTTTAGGGAGGGCTGGAAGTTTAAGGTATTACAATAAATGAGTGGGTAACAGACTCTAACAACTTTTACAATAAATTGTACAAAGATGTTCATAATGGAGAAAACTTCAAAATGAACATAATTTTATGAAGTAAATCTTTCAGCACCATTTTTTAAAAGCCCTTTTTGCATCCAAAACACTCATATGTTGATTGTGTGTGTGCGTGAATTGGATTTGTAACGTAGCTTTAACAATTTTTCAGTCATATCGCTACGATGTCTACAGTATGGCAGTTTATAGTGATGTTAGCACTGGGGCATCATGGTGTAGTCATGTAGCATGATGTCCCACCCAGTCACATTATCCTGACACCAGGCTGACCAGTCCTAATACTAACCTCTTAATGCTGAGCACCAAGCAAGGCAGCTGTTAGCACCATTTTGGTAAGTCTTTGGTATGACTTGGCAGGGGATCGAACCCATGACCTCCCGCATCCGAAGTGGATGCTCTAACCACTAGGCCACCAGAGCGGTCTCATATGTTGAAAAAATGTTCATTTTACAACAGAATATAAATAAATATGCGAGAACTTCACCTATATTTGTCAGAGAGTAAGCATTTAAATAATTTCATTACTATGTTAATTTACAAGATTTTGAAAAGGGGGTGCCGATTTATTTTCAACTAATGTAGATTAAACAATGCACTTTTTAAAAATTCTGTTTTTATCTGAACTGCTCATTTCTAATTGAAACCAGTGTAATTTAGAAAACTAATCAAACTTTTACTCAGCATAAGATTTAATTCAGATAAAATAAATTTGACAATAGTCACAAGGGGGTAACAATTTTAAATTTGTGAATATACCATGGTCAATATTTACCATTACATTTCTAACAGTGTTGAGTCACACATGATATTATGTCATGGGAGTTACTTAAAGCCTAATAAATACCGTGTGTAGTGTCTTTAACACTTACTTTAATAGCTTTTTCTTCTGCTTGGGAGTCAGAGATTTTAGGAACTGTACTTCAGGATCCTCCTCATCTTCATTCTCAAGCAGTTGCTGCAAATTAAAGCAATCATAAAAGTCAATCATCCTGTTGTCAGTCTGACTGTCACACACACACACAATACACAGTAGGAGAGGTTATAAATTTATCACACACTCAAAATTCTAACATTTTTCCTGCAAGTTATATTAAACTTGAAATACTAAGAAGGGTTTGTTTCTGAAAACAAAACAAATGTCTCATCCCCACCCTCCCCACCAGGATGACTGATGCCAAACTGTCACATTAGCACTTGACAGAAGGAACAAAATTACAACAAGAATAAAATGACTATTGCTGGCAATGTGATGCAGATGGTTTCTTAATTTTTTTCTCTGGATTTTTTGTTTCAAAAATCCAAACAGTTCAGTCAATTCAAGCAACATTCCAAATACTTAACACTTTGCAAAATTAAGACATGTGTGAAATTTGAACAAAGTGGGGTACAGGAGACTGCTATTTTAGGCCCCCCTCCACCCCTAAAGTTCAAAACCTTCAAAACTATGGAAAACTTGGTACATGTACTATAATGACATTAAAATCTAATTACATCATCTATAAATGCCTAAACAGAATATGAATGCCAGACTTCATTTGTCAACCTAAAATGATTTTTTAAAAATTGTACAAATATTGTTTTTGCCAAGAGTCCCAAGCTTTTTTTTGTCAAAGAATTTGAAAACAGCTAGAAAGGTCTGAAAATAAGTAGAGGTATATCTTTGAATTTTAAGTAGAAATATTTCACAAGTGAAATGAAGACACTGTATTGTCATAAGTGGCAAAGCCACAAGTGACAATATTAATGTTTCTACTTCAAGTTAAATATTTCCATATACCTATAAAAGTTGTTCATCTGCATGAATTGGTTTTCTCCACTCTATAATTGTGATTAATGGCTGAATTACTACATCATTAGAAAGACTTTTTTTAATTTAGCAATCTTTTTAGGACAGCAACTTTTTTTAATACAAATTTAGCTCTATCATATAATTATTCAAATTATTATTTTATCAAATTAATGATTGTTTTCATATGCAAATGGTAGATTTTTTTCTTCCATCAAAATATTTATTTTGTGTGTGGATTGATACAGTAAAATTCATTCAGGTGGGGTACTGTAGAAGCCTGACAAAGTATTATATCCAGCTGACTTAAGACCAAAACAAAGTCAAACAAAATGATAGTAAGTGTCTTCCACTCATGGTGGGTGGGGAGAAACATAGCTTTAAACAAGTTATGCTACAAATCTTGCTGCACTGATAGCTCATTACAAGGAAAAGTTTAGTAGCTCAAGTAGATTTCATGGACATAAGAGATCTACTGTAAATTTTAAAAAAAATCAAGCCTGGATGATTACTATTTACAATAAACTGCATCATGCATAATCAAAAGCAGAGTCAACACACCATCACCCAATTAAGATTATCATATATATTGGTAGGTTGGATACAACTCTACACAGCACCAATTGAGTATTAATCAGTAGAACACACACCACTGACCCAGATGCTGTGTGTGTGATTTGCATTTTTAATGTAGCTTTAACAAGTTTTTAGTTATATTGCTATGTCTGCAGTGTGGCAGTTTATAGTGATGTCTAGCACTGGGGCATCATGCTGCAGACATGTAGCATGATGTCCCACCCAGTCACATTATCCTGACACAAGGCCGACCAGTTCTAACACTAACCTCTTAACGCTGAGCGCCAAGCGAGGCAACTGCTAGCACCATTTTGTAAATCTTTGGTATGACTCGACCAGGTAACGAATACATGACCTCCTGCATCTGAGGCAGACACTTGAACCATTAGGCCACTGAAACGGTGACCCAGATGCTGTTTTGCAGTTTGATCTGACTTTTATGTAAATCAATATGGTACTTAGTGGGGTGGGGAAAATAGTAGTCATCACTTAGAGTTGGATTTCATTGGAAAATTTTGATCATCAAGTCAGCAAAACTTCTGACCATCAAGTCAACAGGAGTGGCCAAGCACAGTTGCTATGGAGGGGTAGTCTTACTTTTGGGGATTATTGCAAGGATGCTTTAGTGAGTATTTTTTAATGAAGTTTTTACTTTCCATCTCCCCCACTCTTCTAAAACATATGCTGAAGATAAATAAATGTACACAGCTAAACTGTAATACCTCATTAGCTGCTGTTGGATCAGACATTTTTCCCAGAACGCTTTGCTTTATTGTGAAGCCATCCTCTCTCATTGCTTCCAGCAATGAGGATGCACTTGATTTGGCTGTAATAATAAGAAAGATCAATTAAGACATCCCAGTATGCTATTTCTATGCAGCTGGGACTCATTAATGAAACATTCCTCTACTATGTACCTTGTGAAGTCGGAATAAATACTGAGGGATATACTGTTTTCTTAAACTCTGAATGACAGGAACATTTTTTTTTTTAGTATTACTGTGAAAAGCATTACCTGCTAATAATAATAACAACAGACAAAAAATGGCATCACTGTATTAAATAAGATTTGAAACTGAAGTGAAAATTAAACTGAAAGATGAAGGCAAGAAAAACAAGTCTACAAGGTTATAAAAATGAATGGTAGGTTTATCAGTCAACTCCTAAACCCGAGACCTTACCCAATCTGGTCCTAAAGCTTTTAGATTTTACCATTTCATTTCAAATGCATTGTTGGCTCTGGAAGTGCAGAAGTGTTATTGTTTAGCAAGGAAATTCTTGAAACTGATGTCCCAACAAATTTAATCTGGCTTCATCAATATCGAGTTGCACACCAAATCTGAATGAAATCTAGATAAAAAAAATATTTTATGGAAACAAATATGGGTGCGTCTGACAAGCAGGGGCTATAACTATGCTAAACAACAACATGGATCCTGACAAAATGAACTCAGCCAAGGGTTTGACAGAGTCAAGCTGCATACAAAATGTACTTGAAATATAATAATTAAGGGAATTATTGAATGGAAACAAATGTACGTGGATCCAACAATATCAGGTCATAACTCTGCTTAATGATAACAGAGTGAGAATCAAATTAAACCAAGGTATCATCAAATACCTAGCTACTTGCCAAATTTATTGTGCTAAAATAAAATCTGGATGGATGGAAGGAAGGATGTATGGCTTAATTTAATAACTTAATGTTCTCCCCATTTGTATAAAATGTGAGTGGGTGATTTTTTTTGGGGTGGGGAAAGGAGATAAGAAGTTGTTTACATCTCCCTTACAGCCAAATGCAAGGCCAGTTGGCCATTACTTCTGGGCCAGTAATATGAGATTTCTTTCAATAATGTTGATAACAAATGATATAAAAAAAACCCCAGTTATTTCAAGCTTTATATGTGCCATCCATATCTAAAAGCACATCAGCATCATTTGTCTAATATTGAAAGGTCTTTAAAGCCATGTTGGTTTCTACCAAAGTTTGCTGATTGGTTTCTTCAGATAAAGTTTTTTAAATGCGTATCTATTTTAAGTAATGGTGACTGTATTTGATGGCAGATCATCAACATATGTGCAAACGTGTAGGTTTTACATACAATGACATTTTCTATCAAATTTGGTCCAGTTCTGACAAGTGATTTTTTTTCTTTGTGTTTGTAACGGTGGTCATTTCTAAGCAGACCAGGGTCATCTAAATAAAAATCAATGCCCTTCATGACAGGATGATTCTGGTAAATTTTGTAAAATTTCCTTCACAGGTTTCTGAGAAGACATCAAAGTGTTTTAATTTTTTAGTAATGGTGGCTATATCTGATGGTGCATCGTTTGTACAAACTTCAAAAACCTTTATGCAAGGATGCTTCCTGTGGAATTTGGTTAAAAAGCTGTTTATCTTATTTTAGCAACACTAAACTAATAGGATGGCAAATTATTATTTGTGTAAAATTTTAAAGCCATATGTCAATGTGTTTTCTCTAGAATTTGATAAAAATTTCATTCAGCAGTTTTTTTTAGAAATGATCCTTCGAAAATTAATATTTTATGTAATGGTGGATATATCCGAAAGCTAACTGTTGCAATTTGTATAAATGTAAATGGTCTTCATAAATCATTTTATGTCAAGATGCTTTCTGTCCAATTGAGTTAAATTCTGCAAAGATGCTTTTTTAGAAGATGCTATATAAATCGTATTTCTATTTTTAGCAATTGTGGCCACATTTGACGGTTGATCAGCTTCATTTATATAATTTTAAAGCCCTTTATGCTAGGACACTTATGGTCCAGTTAGGTGAAATTCTGCTCACTGGTTTTTTAAGGAAGTTTTTCTTCTACTTTTAGTTTTTGTTTTATTTTTACTCATCCTGGCCATTATGTGGTCTAACAAATTTGGTTAAAACTGGTTCAGTGGTGTCAGAGAAGTTGAGAAATAGCAACTGTTGATGGACAGATGATGCACAATGCACTGTGGATGATACATGATGGATGCAGGGCCAAAACATAAGCTCACTTGGCCTTACAGTGAGGATGAGCTAAAGCCAAAAGATAATAACATGATATTGAGACAGTTCATGAGCAATGATGTGAACCTTGGATACTGCAAGCACTTGGGGATGTCTGATAACTAAAATGTGTAAAAACATACCTGCTGTTTTAGAAAACTTTTACAGCCAAAAAATATGTACAAATTAACTTTTCTTTACTTCTGGTAGTATATATGTATTAGATTTATAATATCCACACTTAAATGTGTTCATGGAAGAGAGATGATCTGCCATTTTCTCACAGCTGATCTAACAGAAACACCATGGGTGTCAAACAAATGGCTTGCTAGACTCATTAGTATACATATGGCTCAAGAGTGAAGTTAATATACTTATATCAAATCTGCCATTATAGCAAATTAGTCTGACACCCCTATGTAACACTATATACCCAATTAATATCAGTGGAGCAAGAAAAGAGCTTACTGGCTATACAAATTATGCATACTTTTTACTTCATTATTTGAAGATTTTGACAGTTTCCCATCTATAAATTCCAAACTACCCCAAATTTGCATACCTAGAAGCCAGTAAGAATTAAAAAGGAGTCATGTACCTGATGATGGTATCCTTACTAACTACCACATATACTAGCCTATAAGTCAAATTCAACTTCAAACAATACAAACTCTGATCTGCTGTAGCACAGTGTTAGCAGATCAGGGTCTATGCTGTTTGTTGGAGCATAGTGTGATTGCAGATCTGAGTCTATGCCAGTTTGACTCCACTTATAAGCAAGTATACGTGGTATTTTACTTAGTCCCAGGGCCCCAAGTGGTCTAAAGCATGCTCCGTTATGGATCAATGCCATCTCACCTCTGTCTGCGTGGGTTCGAGTCTCAGATTCGGTCAATGTGGGTATGTGAGAAAGCTTGCCAGTAGCTTCTCGAGGTCGGTGGTCCTTTCCAGGGATTTCCCGGGTTCTTCCTCCACCATTAATACTGGCCACCATGTATAGTCTATCGTGTGCTAAAAAACTGCATTAAACACTACGTCAGCAACAACAACAACTTAGTATCCCTTTATAAACAAAGAATCTGCATGATTATTATTAGTAGTAGTATTGATCTGACCTTTAATATCATTGTTTTGTTGTCAGATAATATCTAAATATAGCTAAATGAAAACTCACGCTGTGGTGGTTCAGCAGTCAGGTCCTTTCCAAATAATGGACATGTTTTATCTGTGTTGACATGACCCCACTTTCTACATTTGATGCAACGAACATTCCTGACTTCGATACCAAATGGCTGATCCTGAATTGCGTCATCATTTTTAGCATACCTAAAAATAAAGTAGCTTGATATATTCTAATATCAACACTAACCAAAAATTTTAATTGTATCTTTATTTATACTTTTCTTTCTATCTATATGTTTGCTGATTAAAGTATTTAGATAATAAGAAAAGGTTGAAAATAAACAATAAAGATTAATAACAAGTTATTACATGAAACTGGCTGCAAGAAATTCAGTAAAACTTCCATATATCAAATATCAATAACTTGCTAAGTCCAAGCGTTATGCGGAGTCTTGTCTCAAATCTCAAACACTTCATACAACTACCACCACAGTGCAACCCCACCCCATGGGGTCTGAAGCACTCTTTACTTCGAAATTGTACTGTAATTATGTATTTGAAAAATTAAATCTACATGTTAACAATAGGTTGATATTTTTTCAAACACATTCTCTCATATGGGTATTCCTATGAAATATAATCATACTAAATTGTAACAGTTTCACACAACAATTTATTTAAAATTTCCATTATCACTATAAGAAAAGTCACTCACTATCATAATGTTTCTTCATGGCTGAGAAGAAATTCAATGTTTCCTTTTTATCCTGATTCATGTTACCCTACTGAAGGACAACTTTGCGTAAAATAAACATATGCCATATTTTCCAATGAAGTCCAATGAAGTCGAAAGAAAAGAAACATCACTATATAAAACTGTGAAATGAATGGTTATTATGATCACAGTGGCTACTTACGCCTCTCTTGGAGCATTGTATTTCCTCTGCCATTCAAACTTGTATTCAGGCTCTCCCTCTTCTTTCTACAACACAAAAAAAAGTTTATTATCAATGTACAAATAACACTATAGTTTTTCTTCATTCCCAAACATGAAACGGTTACCACAAGAAAATTTATTAGTGTTTCACTGGCATATTGCTGTACATGTATCATGCAATCAACCATTATACTGACTTGCAGCATGTACACTGGAAAATAAATTATAATGTAGCATCCATCTAGCATGTAAATTTAATTCCTCCTTTTTTTATACTGCATTCTCAAATCATGAACTCAGTGTCCAAGGGCTACCAGAATTCTGGATCTAAAATACAAAATGTTCAATTCAGTTAGCCTGGTGCCCATGGGCTAGCAGAATACTGGGTCTGGACAACCAAATGTTTAATTCTGTTAGCCCAGTTTCCAGGGGGAATATGAAAGCCGCATCTGGACTACCAAACTGAAATCATACAGATTAGACGACAACACAATGATGGATCTGAACGATCAAATGTTTACATCAATTAAAACATTGCTCGGGATCCATCAGAATGTCAGACTTGGACAACCAAATGATGAATTCAGTAGCCAGGTGCCCAGGGCTACCCAAATACTGGATCTGAACTACCACACATTGAAATCAGTTATCCCAGTTTCCAGAGGCTACAAAAATGCTGAGTGTGGATTATCAAATGTTGAATTCAGTTAACCTGGATATTACAACCTGTAGCTCCACCACTGGATAATCTATCTCCAGATCAGGGTCACTGCTTGATGTATGCTATGCACAGGTCAATCAAAGGTCTCTTGATAAAATTAAATTCTTGTACTCATTGGTCTGGAACTAATTGGGTTTTGCTCAATTTCAATAATGCTCTGTATGAACAAAAACAAAAATTTATGATACCTGGCTTAGTCTCAATGATCAATATCTTTGTCATAACTGTGAGAATGCATCAAGCAGTTTAGTGACCAAAACTAAATCAGGGTGAACTTGTTTATATGGCCCTGTCTGATGAGTGTTCTCAATGTAATGAAGTACAGATATTTATAGGGCTCCAGGTGACCGAGTGGTCTAAGGTGCTCACCTTTACCAATCACTACCATCTAACTTCTGTCCATGTGGATTCACGTTTTGGGCATGGCCAATGTGGGTATGTGAGAAAGCTGCCAGTAATTTCCCATGAGTCAGTGGTTCTTCATGGGTTTTCCTGAGTTCTTCCTCCACCAATTACACTGACCACTGTATATAGCCTTTCTTACACTGAGAAATGGCATCAAACCAAAAAAACAACAACAAATATTTCAAAATACAACATCAGGATAGATTTTGACTAGATGCTTAAAACAAAATCGACTTGAAGTAGTAGCAGTCATACATATGCTAGTAGTAGCAGTCACACATGTTATTAGTAGCAGTCATACATTTTAGTTGTAGCAGTCATACATGTTAGTTGTAGCAGTCATATGTATGTTAATAGCAGTCACACATGTTAGTTGTAGCAGTGATACATGTTAGAAGCAGCAGTCACACATATGTTATTAGTAGCAGTCATACATGTTAGCAGTAGCAGTCATACATAGGTTAGCAGTAGCAGTCACACATATGCTAGTAGTAGCAGTCACACATGTTAAAAGTAAAAGTCATACATATGTTAGTAGTAACAGTCATACATATATTAGCAGTAGCAGTCATACATGTTAGTGGTAGCAGTCATACTTTTGTTAGTAGTAGCAGTCACACATATGTTAAAAGTAGCAGTCATACATATGTTAGTAGTAGCAGTCACACATATGTTAAAAGTAGCAGTCATACATATGTTAGTAGAAGCAGTCACACATGTTAGTAGTAGCAGTGATACATGTTAGAAGTAGCAGTCACACATGTTAGTAGCAGTCATACATGTTAGCAGTAGCAGTCATACATATGTTAGTAGTAGTAGTCATACAAATGTTAGTAGTAGCAGTCACACATATGCTAGTAGTAGCAGTCACACATATGTTAGTAGCAGTCACACATGTTAGAAGTAAAAGTCATACATTTGTTAGTAGTAGCAGTCACACATGTTAGTAGTAGCAGTCACACATGTTAGTTGTAGCAGTCATACATATGTTAGTAGTAGCAGTCACACATATGCTAGTAGTAGCAGTCACACATGTTAGAAGTAAAAGTCATATATGTTAGTAGTAGCAGTCATACATATATTAGTAGTAGCAGTCATACATGTTAGTAGTAGCAGTCATACTTTTGTTACTAGTAGCAGTCACACATGTTAGTAGTGAGTCATACATATGTTAAAAGTAGTAGTCATACATATATTAGTAGTAGCAGTCATACATGTTAGTAGTAGCAGTCATACATATGTTAGTAGTAGCAGTCACACAGATGTTAGTAGTAGCAGTCACACATATGTTAGTAGTAGCAGTCACACATGTTAGTAGTAGCAGGCATACATGCGTTAGTAGTAGTGTTTAACTATACCTCAATGCAATAGTAATTATAAGGTGTCAGCTAACAGTACAATTTGAAAAATGTAAAAAGGAAAAATTGCACAAAAACCCTTGAATGATAAATCCTTCAAAATAAATGTAAACATAAAATATAATAAGTTAGAATAAAAATTATAAAGATGTTAAAATTCAGTAAAAGGTATATAAAAGATAAAAGCAGCATACATACAAATCTGAAAACATCCTGTCAACATTTTTATACAAGCCACATTTCCTCAAAAAGCCCTAAATTTTCATGGTGGTACATAATTATACAATATCTTCATCGTGTACACATCAAAATAATTCTGTCTCAAAAAGCAAAAGTTGACACACTGGACATAAATGTTACACTGTAAGTGGACACACTCTTGTCAAGGCTCAACCTTCAGTAGGTGTGCACAAGTCACGTATATGTCTTATACACAACCACCACAATACAGCCTCATCCAGCCACAAAAAAAACAATGTAAAAATGACAAAATAAGAACTTACGGTTTAAAGAATTAAATCCAAAAATAATCCAAGAATAATCCACGAATTAAATTTTAGAACTCCTAGTAATTAAATGTTCTAATAAATTCAAGTTCGAGTTCCGACGAAAAATCCAAAATGGAAGGCAATGACGTATACTGTAGTCAATATGGCACTGTAGTATCTACAATTCTTTGTTATTCCACAGACAATAATATTCTGGTGTTTGAATTTCCGAACAAAATTTTAAGAAATGTCTTTGTCCAAGAATTCTGTATGAGCATTCAAATATTTCCAGGAAAAAGAATTAACCCAACTGAATCCAAATAATTTGAATAAAAATTAAAATCTAACTCCAAAGTGGTCACAAACAAACTCTTTCCAGTGTAGTTGTTGTTGTTGTGGGGTTTAATGCCATTTTTCAGCACATGATAGACTATGCATGGCGGCTAGTATTAATGGTGGAGGAAGAACCCGGGAAAACCCCGAGAAGCTACTGGCAAACTTTCTCACATACCCACATTGGCCAAATCCTAGACTCGAACCCATGCAGACACAGGTGAGATGGCAGTGATCCATAACGAAGGCACTTTAGACCACTCGGCCAATCGGGGCCCCCATTCCAGTGTAAAGTAAAAGCCCAAACAGATTATTTCTATATAGGCAAAGGTTATAGAGTCAAATAATGCGCAAAACAGATACCCGTATGAGAGTCAGGTGATCACATTCCAGAACAGTTTAAAAGGTATCTACATGTCTAAGGTCACGTATTCCAGCACAGCCAATTTCACTATCATCATTCACACATTAAAAATGTATTAAAAAAAGAAGTTGTTTACTTGATACTCAATCATGGCCAAGAACTAGGTCAGCAAAAAATACAATGTTTGGTGTTTACGACTGAAAGTCATGTCAAAGTGATTTCTGGAAAATATCATATTCGAAGTAAACAAAATTTCATTACTTTGCCATGTAATGAAATGAAAATAAAAGATTTTAAAATTTACAAACAATTAAAGTAAATCAAATATAAATTAAATAAAATATACTCAACAGTTTAATGTTCTAAAGTTTGTGGAGTGTTCATTCCACATATTATGCAAAGTATGAAGAACATGCTGATTTATGAGATATATGAAGTCAGCACATGGAATTTTCCATTCAGAAATAAAGGACTGGCTGGGCAGCTTTGGCTGCTTTATCATTAGGCCTTATACCAAAATGGCTAGACAGCCATTGGTACAGAATAGAGAAATTAATTAGTTGTCTGATATAAGGTTTTGCTATACTCTCAGCGTGTAAAGGAATAAAGGAAAACTGAAAAGATGAAATTTGTTTCTTGTGAGATCTCAATGTAGCTTTGAGTATCGTTGTAACATTTAAAGTAAAATTTAGATTTTATCCGGTAACCAGTTTGAGTTGGTACCACATACAGTGTGACCCAGCTATAGCGCGCTCCATTATAACGCGAATTCGGATATAACGCGGTCGTGGTGTGGCTCCCGAAATTTCATATACATGTATTTTTCGTGTACACAAAAAAATTCTTTCTTAAAAGTACAAGAAAAAAAGCGTAAAAAGTTTATTATCATTTTGGGGAAGAGATCGTGTATGAATAATACAAGACGATCATGGCGTGGCTCCTGAAATTTTGTTTGTATTTTTCTCGTACACGAAAAAGTAGTTTTTTTCTTCTTAAAAGTGCGAAAAATAACACATAAAAAGTTTATTCTGGGATCGTGTAGGTCTTCGCCAATGTCGCAAATTTGGATTGTTTTTCCTTATTGGCTGCAAAATATACCATGTGGCGAGGTTGTTGGCTGTTTAAACTTTAATATACAACCATTGGTTTAGAGTGCAGAAATTCAGAGGCCCCATGAAAGGAAGCCGCAAACTGGATATAAAATGCACTAAAATTTATCTATTGCTACATAAACAAATTCTTTGTCCATATTGACAAACCATTTAAACAGTGCATTGTTATATCATAATCCGCTTATCATGACATCTAGCATGAGTACTGTATGTTGTGAAATATCCGCTTTTTTGTTGCTGACATTACTTGTAATGGAGATCAACCGGACAAGGTATTATCTCGAAATCTATCTTTCTTTGGATTTTCGGCCGCTTGCTAGTAATTAATATATTTACAAAGACTGACATTTGTATGTGGATGGTAAGTAAAATTCCTATTCTTTTCACTCAGAATTAAATCCTTCAGAACACCACATTTTCTGTAATAATCCCAGTCATCAAACCAGAACACCTGCGTCTCTATTGTCGGTTGACCCTTTGTTAATTTTCAGACGCAATCGTGAAAGGCACCACAAAGGTAAAATAAAAATATTAAAAAAAATAAATAAAAACTACATCTTACTTATTGGTTTATTCAGTAGGCATGGAGGGTCAGTAACTAGAATAGCATAAATGACGGCCAATTCCTTTTTAAAAACGTACCCAGATAAAATAGTTTGCTGAAATTTCAAAGGAAACAGATTACCTTTGAAGTACCAATTGTTATGAAAATGTACTTGGAAAAAAATTGGTCTCGATCATGCATACAATTATTTGAAGATGCTGCTGCACTAAGAAATGGGCATTTGTTTGGTTCTCCAAGGCTATCCTTTAGCGGTGACTTCAATAACTCATGCACCCTTCATCAAAGAAAGATGACTACAATCTTTCAATAAAACAAAGAACTTTTCATCAAAGAAATCTGTACCAGACTTAAATGAAAGTGATGGAATCTGATGGATTTTTGCATTTTCCAATATGACTGGAACACGTCAACTGTGTCGTGAAAGTTTTCTTTTTGTAGGGAAAAAGTTTATGCTTATGAACACTACCAACAGCGGCTTAAAACGCAAACTAACTTTTACCAACTTTGGACGTACTGAAAAGTAAATGTGCTTCGTCATTCATTACGTGATTGTGTTACATTTTCCCAATGAATTCAGACCAATACGACCTGTGACAAAATTATTGAATATTTTAAAGATGTGTGTGTGCATATTTACAATGGAATCACTTGTATTGTGGATTCAATGTATATGATGAGGTTCGCGGGTGAGTACACGGTGTTGATACTATTTATGCTATACATTAGACATGTATATATAAACAGTATTCACGTATATATACCAATTCGTGGTTCTCTAAAATAAACTATTATATATGTCTTCTCTGTTTTCACTACAGGTGTATTTCTCATTTAATATGCATCGATTTAAGATGGTAACTGTGCCGTTGAAGCATGTATTTTACCGCCCGTATTTATTACCTACACCCCCTCCCCACGATTTTTTTGGGGGTACATGCATAATTTTCTTCAGCTAACTGACCTGGTTGCCTATAACACAGTTCGGTCTATAACGCAGTCGGGTTCTATGGCTCCCAAATACCGTGTTATAGTGGGGTCACACTGTATTGATGCAATGACAATTATAACATGTCTCCTTCTTTAAAGCCATCTGTATACAGGGACATATGGCTATGAAAGGAGGCCATGATTTCATTGAATTTATTCTGAATTACTCTGAACAAGAACAGGATTTGTTGAAAACTTTTTGAATTGGCAATTATCAAATATAGTCAAACCAGTCCTAACGGTCTCCTTGTCACAATGGCCATTCTAAGGATATACAAGAAATTTATGTTTATTATTTCCAAAGAAAAGAACTGATACGAGTTTGTACCTCCTTTTCTTTCTTCATACCAGGTGGAGCATCATACATAAAACTAAGTCCCATCTTGGCCTTCTCATCTCCCAATAATGCCCTGAAAAAGAAGGAAGTGGATTAAATATTTTGTCAATGTATGCATAGGCATGCTGAGTCATGATAAATATCACTTTTGTGTCAGTCACATCATATTCATCACCATTAAGGTGCTAAAGATTTTGCAAGACAGATATAGGTGATGGGAATACAGATGAGTACAGATACAGGGGACACAATGAACTGTACAGAACAAGTTATTTCCCTTGTATCATCAATGTTATTTATTCAAGACTGCTCCTTTTTGACACTCTCTCATCATGGACACAGTAGTTGTGTCTATTTTAATAAACTAGCCCCTAACACCAAACAACAACTAATCATCCAATTCAACTACAAAACACCTGTTTTAAAAGAACAATTAACATACAATTTTAAAACTAGATTATGTTCATTTTAAAACGGATGGAATATACATGACACAAAGTGAATGAAATTAATTATTTTTCCAATCAATTCTGTATTAATCAGTTTCTTGGCAAATCATTTGACCTTAATATTTTACTAAAAGAAGTTTTGAGAGTAATAAAATGAAAATACCCTACCTATGCCCCATATGCCTATATCTGTTTTAAACCAATATTCAGGATCAGAATCTGTAATTTTTATCACAGAAAATTACTCTTGTCTTTGAGTCAACTGATTCTATGAAAATGATAAACAAAAAATGTGTTTATGGAAAATTGGATGCCCCACCAGAATACCTGAAATGACCAAAATGCAATTTAACTTAACCATGGTGTGATGGATGGACATGTGGTCAAATAGATATGATTAACTATACAAGTCTACCACTTTTGTGGTGAGGCATACAAGGAAAAGTCTCTGTAATGGTAGATTTGAACATTTCCATGAGTGACCTTAACTTATGCATGGTTCTCCTTAGGAATTCAGAACAGGTCTGAAATACTCTTGGTTGTCAAAAGGTGAGGGCAAATTACACTGGACAACAAATTTTTACAAAAGTCATGTTACTGAAATAAAATTAGTCAATTCTTATCAATTTTTATGTGCTGAACACGAATATGACAGTCAAATTGCAAAATTGGCTCTAGTTTTTTTTGTAATCTTCAAGAAATTAATGTTTACATAACGAAATGCATTCCAATAGTAAAAGGTCAACTGTAATAGCCTACCTATAAAAAATCAAGTCATTGACTACATCTTAGATTTCTTCGCCTGTCTCTTGTACAGCTGTTCGGGAGCATCTCTGAGGAGTGTCCAGCAGTAGTCAGCCAGCATTGTAGTGGACCATTTTCCCTGGTATCTTTGTTCCATTGTTGCGATATCTTGATGAAAACGTTCGCCGTGTTCATCACTAACAATACCACAGTTGCTAGGAAAGAAATCCAAATGGGAATGAAGGAAGTGAATCTTTAGAGACATATTGCAGCCAAGTTTCTTATACTTCATCAACATGTCTTCTACTAGTTCCTTATAGTTTTCTGCCCTAACATTTCCGAGGAAGTTTGTAGAAACTAGGCGAAAAGCATTCCATGCTTGTTTCGCGTCACCTTCCAGCAAGTTGTTGAACCGGTCATCTTTGAAAAGCTCTCGAATCTGAGGACCCACAAAAACTCCCTCTTTAATCTTTGCTTCGCTGAGTCGAGGGAATTTTTCATGCAGGTATCGGAATGCTGGCAAAGTCCGGTCAATGGCTTTCACGAAGTTCTTCATCAAACCTAGTTTGATGTGAAGGGGTGGTAGCAAGATTTTCTGAGCCTCAACCAGAGCTGGGTGTTGGATATTCTTCTCTCCAATGGCTACATTCTGCCTGTGAGTCCATTCCTTCCTCATGTAGTGCATTTCCCTTGCTCGGCTATCCCACTCGCATAAGAAACACATGTATTTTGTATATCCTTGCTGCAGTCCCATTAAAAGGGCAACTACCTTCAAATCACCACAGAGGTGCCAGCTGTACTTGTTATACTCAATGGAATTCAGTAGCTGCCTTAAGTTATCGTATGTCTCTTTCATGTGGACAGCATACGCTACTGGAATAGATGGAAGAATGTTTCCATTGTGCAAAAGCACAGCCTTGAGACTCAGTTTCGAAGAGTCCACAAATAGTCTCCATTCTTGTGGGTCATGAGTGATTTTTAAAGCATTCATGAGGCCCTCAATATCGGAACAGAATATCAGATTACTTTCCTTTCTGAAGAAAGGCTCCAATTGCTGGTGGCGCTTTCGATATGCAGTAATTGTGACATCTTCTTCTAGAAGATTCCATTGTTGGAGTCTTGATCCTAGCAATTCTGCCTTGTTCTTTGATAAGTCCAAATCACGAATCAGGTCATTTAGTTCTTCCTGTGTTATTCTGTGTGGGGTTGATGATGCACCACAGTGAAAATCTGGATCACTGCATGCTGATGGACCAGGAGAAGAATAGGTCGACTCACCTTTGTCTTCGTCAGATGAATCAAGAGAATATTCTGCTGGAGGTTCTGGAATAGGAAGTCCCTCACCATGTGGAACTGGTCTCAATGCAGACGGAATGTTTGGGTAGACTATTCTCGACTTCTTTCGCTTCGTTATTCCGCCGGAAAGAGGAGGAACCAAGCAGAAGTAACAGTCATTTAGGTGGTTGCTTGGCTCTCTCCACACCATTGGGACTGCAAACGGCATTGATGACCTTTTGCAATTCAACCACTGTGAAAGCTGTGTTGTACATGTAGCACAGCATATATGCGGAGCCCAAGGCTTGTCTTGGTCACCAACCTTGCATCTGAAGTAAAGATGATATGCCTTCTTCACTTGAGAATTGATACTTTTCTTCTGGTTGGCAAATGTCACTTCCCCACAAATATAGCAAAAATTGTCCGCGGTATTAACACACTTTCGAGGCATTACTGTTCTTTATTGTACGTAAATGGATAAAATAATAAGTTTTATGTAACAGTAGCTTGAACTGTCTCGCACAACGTCTAAAATATTTTAAATGCTGAACCTATCTGATTGGGCTTTATATAGTACACTGCTTACGTCAGCTTCAGCAGCCGCCTGGCATTAGTATAATAGGCCTACACATGTATAGTACACTGCTGACGTCAACTTACTTCAGCAGCCGCATGGCATTAGTATTGCATTGCATCAGAAAATGATGCAATCAACTGTGGATGATGTGAGCATGATGGTATTATGCAATGTTACATCATTATTCCGGATGTTGTTGCAGTCCTACTGGAGAAATTTACACAGTGAAACATAGAAAATGAGGTATATGAATATCTTCAAAACGAGAGCCAATACAAATTTTTCACGGTTATATTCGTGTTCGGCACACCAAAATACTACAGATTAGGGCCTTTTCAAGTCAGTAATGATTTCACTGTTGACCAGTGATTTCTATTGTCTATTAATCCTTGACCAACTTTACTGATCATGGGCCAATGAATATATAAAGCAATAAAAGCTGATTACACACCTGTTGCCATACATCTCCTGTTCTTTCTGATACTGTGCTAGCAGATCTTCCTGCTTTTTCTTATTAAAGGCTGCTTTCTGTTCTGCCATCCATACCTGCAAAAAAAATTCTAACATCCATAGCTGGACAAAGACTGGACATAAGTAACTATCAATTGAAATTTATTAGTACTCTGATACTGAGCATCTAATTGCATGGCATCCTTCTTTAAAGTGTTGAACTCACGGCATCTATATGGTGTATATAATTTAAATACAGTTAACAATTTTGTTTAAATTGACATAATATTATCACCAGACTGTGGCATTTAGTTCTGACACAGACTGTATGAGGTATTCCGCAAAATGACTTGGTTAAGTAACAAGGAATATCTGATGCAATTTCTGTGGAAAATTTGCCTGCCCACCCCTAAACAGCCATTGCTAATGTAAGTAGTTCAGTCCATTAATAACTGACATCTATGACAAACAAATAAAGCTGAAGTTATTTCTCATCAAAATGACATACAGTGTACAACACAAATGATTTTCTGGGCCAGAGTAGCTCAGTTGGTAGAGTGTCAGACTCATAATTTCAAGAGTTACAGGTTTGATACACACCAAGAACAGTCCAGGTCATATGCCTTGGTTTGTCCTTGGTAAAGCACTTAGCTTGCATTTTTTCAACATGATATAGCTTAAGCCAATAATGAGTTAAAAGTGCTGTCAAAATCAACATCAACATACTCTGTTCATTTGAAATTCTGTGCATCCCCAAAATTTGGCAGACAGGGGACACAATGTACCCTGTTTTTGTGATCCTACATGTAATTTTTACTTTCCAACATCAATTTTAAATTGCAAATGCAACAGGTTTACTCAAAATCTGGAGCACTAATGTCTATGCAAAAGTCAATTTTAGTTATCTGAAAGTTGGGTGGCTAAAGGAAAATACTATAATTTTCCAAAAGCAACTAGCGACTTTAGCATCTACAGCATCAACACATACACATGTACTAGTCAAGACACAAATAACAAGTTACATTTGTTTTTTAAGGCTAATTCATATTATAAACACTGTCCATATTCTGCCCTCAAATCTCTATGGAAAGAAACCTTTAACTGTAAAAGCATACAGTAGCTAAAAGGTATACTGAAGCAGATGTCTCAAAAACATGTAATCATGCATATTTGGATTTTTTTATCTGGGACGCAGAAAATCACTGCTTTGTGGGAATATGTGTTGATCAATTAGTTGTGCTGATATTTACAATGACAGAATTCAGTAGCTTGATGTACATGTTGCCAATATAAGAGGACATCAAAAGAACATGATGCAATAGCTGGGCAGCAAGTTCAAAGGTTCTGACTGGCGGCCGGATGGGAAGATGTACTGATACATGTATTTACAGCGACTGAATTCATAGGCATTAAGACCCAGAGATGTACATGTGGTCATTTATAAGAGTACATCAATAAACAACTTTAGCTTTCAATATTGTGTTCATTTCCAAATGTAGTGGAATAATCAGTGCATGCGACCTCAGAATCAAGACATGCTGACTCTTAGACGAGAGGCCCCGAGTGGCCGAGTGGTCTAAAGCGTTCTCCGTTACGGATCACTGCCGTCTCACCTCTGTCTGCGTGGGTTCAAGTCTAGGATTCGGCCAATGTGGGTATGTGAGAAAGCTTGCCAGTAGCTTCTTGTGGGTCAGTGGTTCTTCCTCCACCATTAATACTGGCCACCATGCATAGCCTATCACGTACTGAAAAATGGCATTAAACCCCACAACAACTCTTAGACGAAATGTCATTCACAAATTTGGATACCTAAGTATTTTGGAGTTAAATGGCAAACTTATGAAGATTATAACAAGATTCAGAAGAGTGCTAAAGCTGCTAGAATTTATAGTTAGGATAGGACACTAAATAAGTGTAAGAAAGTGTGTGATGCCTAGCTTAGTGTTTTGAATAAGTCCTTACTTGGATTGACCAAATCTGATGGACAAACAAGAGCTATCTGTGTTATAAACACTGTAGAAATTACACTCAATGGCAACCAATAGTTGTTCTAATTTCCATAGGTTTTTTGGGTGGGCAAGGGGTCACGCTACTAGATTAAGTCGCTTAAAAAATGTAAACTTTACCTTCTTCTGTTAGGAAAGCGAAAACGACTTCACTGTCAATTTTTAAGAGGTATATTGATTGACCTCACTTTTTGAGATGCTTCCTCAACTTAGCCTGGTTAGTTCTAGTGTTGTAGCAAAATGTATTCATCAAGACATCAGTAGCAAGGCCTAGTTTTTATGTCAATTATGTTGACAAACTCTTGTCCATTCACAAGCATGTGTTTTGATAGCTGATTGATCATTAATTCTTTCCTGAGTAAGGTAGCAACTATCACTGCCCAATCTCCACATGCTATCCTTTGATGTTAAAGCATACAAACTTGTGTTTTGAAACTGTAACAATAGTGTATAAGTAGCAATTTGTGTTTTAAGATCAGAATCGGTGATCTGGATATATACTGCCTCTTGTACACTATTTCATCATAAAAATTAGTTTCAAACCAAAACTGAACCAGTAGGTCTAACAGGAAATAATGGCGGACATTGTGAATACAATATTGTTTATTAGAGATTTACCATTGTTAATAATGATGATGACAGAGATGAAGGCAAGAGAAGAGAAACAAGTTTCACTGTTTAATGCCTTGCTCGTGCCAGTGATATAAAGATTTGTACCGAAATCGTAATAGTTCATCTAATACCTGAAGAATTTCTTTCAAAGGTCCAGTAAGGTTACAATATTCAATCTTCAAAACTTCCCCCCTCCCCTCTCTCCCTCTCAAATACACACGTATGTATGTATGTATGTATGTATATATATATGTATGTATATATATACATGTATGTATGTATATATGTATGCATGTATATATGTATATATGTATGTATGCATGTATGTATGTATGCATGCATATATATATATATATATATATATATGTATGTATGCATGTATATATATGTATGTATGTATATATGTATGTATGCATGTATATATATATGCATGTATGCATGTATATATGCATGTATGTATGTATGGATGCATGTATGTATGTATGTATGCATGTATATATGTATGTATCAGGGATCGTCCTGGGCTTCGCCAATGTCGCAAATTGCGATTTTTTATCCTTATTGGCGACAAAAATATCCCATCTGGCGATTTTTTTGGCGACAGACTTTTTGGTTATTTAATTTGTACATACAATCATGGATTTGGACTGGATAAATTAAAAGGGAGAATGAAAGGAAGCCACAAACTTGACTAAGCAATGCATTGGAATCAATCTGTTACACAAACAATCCTTTGTTCGTATTGACAACCCCATCTTTACCATGCATTGTTACATCATAATCTGCTTTTGCTGACATCTGGGCTGAGTACTGTATGCTGTGATACAGTCAATCATGCTACCGAACTATACCTACAACTGACCGACTTCTGAAGACGCGAATAGAACAGATACAATTAATTGAATGGCTAATCCTTCTGTTGTTTCTTTTTGTTGTTGTTGACATATACCAATACAATAGTTTTGCTGAACCTTCATAGAAAACTGATAACCTTTGAAGTACCGACTACTGCGTATAAATACAAAGCAAATGGAAAAAATCTCAGTCACAATTATATCCGTCGCCAGCGCAGCATTTTACTCATTGATCTTTTCCTTTTGCCATCAATCCGTGTTACAGCTGCAGAGACTTAAACTCCGCAACAAGAAATAGCAAAAAAACACAGTTTTGCATAATTAATAATAATTATTTATTTCTCAAAATACAGGAGTGAAAGAATCCCTAAATTGGGTGTGAATTTATGCTTATATATACGGTCCAATATTGCCAGGTGTTGACTCATGTAAGTTTCATTCGTGGGAATGGAGATCCTATTTTGCTTGTCGAGAAAATTTATACAGCATTCAGTGATCATTCTTGGGATTTAGGAAGCAATTCACTACAAGCTTTGTGAAGCTAGCCATAAAGTGGGTGGGGGGGCTGCTGAGAGACTACTGGTGTCACCTGTCAGCACTGTAGATTGTGAACGTGGATTCAGTAAGATGAACCTCATAAAAACTGACATCAGAAATAAACTCTGCATCTCATCTCTCAAGAATTTAATGAGAATCAGCATGTACAGATGTGAAAAATTAGACTTTAAAACTGCATTCAACAAGTGGGCAGCCCTAAAATCACGACGGATCTTCATGCAACACTTTGTAACCTTTTGTTAATGCTTGTTGTAATTAGAGTATTAACTAACTCATCTTTTGTAATTTTCATTGCCTGTTACATTAACAGACTAAATTAACACTTGAAAAAATGTACACTACTTGTTCTGGTGACACTTTTTGAAAATTGGCGACAAAATATTGAGGTTGGCGATTTTCTTGGCGACAGCTTTTTAAAAGCCAGGACTATCCCTGATGTATATATGTATGTATGTATATATGTATGTATGTATGCATGTATATATGTATGTATGTATGTATGTATGCATGTATGTGCTGAGTGAGAGCATTTTATTTACAACTTTTGAAAATAGTAGTAATAGAAATATAACCTGCAAATAACATTTTCATCATGCATTCATTATTCTAAGCAAATTCAACTAATCCACTTATACCACGTTATTAAATTTCCTAAGTATTATAAGATAACACAGATTCTGTGCCGTGTTCAGTACAATTATTAGAGCCCAACACATATTTACTGCAGGGTAGAAACTGGTAGAATGGGCTACTTCCATCTGGTGGATTCTGATAGAAAGGGTTTGTGACCGTAATGGTGAAAATAAAGGTTAATTCATCGGATTGAATCCATGCAATGGTCGTCCGAGAGTTATGTGTTGGTATGTCCGTGTCTTTTGAATGTATATGTGTGGTTTTTCAGTCTTCTTGCGATTCTGAAGCCATAAAAGACATGTGAGAAAAGTCAAATCGAGCAGAGGGTTGTGGTCACACTTGCACTCGTGTTCATTGATATTACCGATAAGTAGTCCTACATGTAAGACATAGCATATGTTGATTTTGTTTAGGTGCTATGTCTTACTATCCAAATAATGGCCTTGTATGGCGTGTTCCAATGTCGTTGACATTGGAATGAGTAATCAAAGTTTCAGGAACATCTCACACGCCTGGCAGCCTATATCAACAATCTTCCACTAATTTATGTGTAATTAATATACTTACTGTGCTGTCTTTATCCTGGCAGAATGAAGATATTGTACTAGCAAATGGACGCATTTTCACGTTCAGTTGACATATATTTGAATTTGTTGCAATACAGCAGTCGAGGTATGCTGAAGTAAGTTCAAGTAGGTATATGTTGGAGATAAGTTTACTTACTGTTCCAATAGGCATAATTTATTTGTATTCGTTTCATTAAAGAAATATATTTCAACTTAACCCGATTTCAGCATTCCCAACTTTCGTTGCTTTCCAGCCAACTGAAATATAGGCCAACAAAACTTGAAAATAGGACCATTTCTTTAGTGAGAATTTGAATTTCTTAGAAAAATGACATCAGAGTAAGTAAAGTCGGACTAAAACATCATGACTTTACTTTGTAGAAAAGCGTCGTTATTTTAGCTGTCAGTTCTTTGAAATATTCCTGAAAACTGACTTTCGTAACGATGTTAGTCGACATCAAAACACGCTACACAGCGCCGTTAGTTAGGCTGTAAGACCCTGACGCCCACAACATAAATATCAGCGTCAGGTCTTACATGTAGGACTAACCGATAAGGTGATTTCATGTTGTCAGAAATTTCGCCGTACTTTATTTATAAAACGTCAGAATCCTGTGAGTATATACACTGTAAAAAATATGCTAACTTTCTGAAGAATTATTTTTTGCAGTGTTATGAGCAAAAACCATGAAAATTTGGCCTGTTTAAGTGTTTTCCCTAACCAATGAACTGCATCACACAAAGTCCACTTCAAAATCACAACAAAAATATTTTATCAGTCTCACCCGCTTGATGTTCTCTTTACTGGAAGGATGGAAGAACTTTTTGGTCATATAATTATTAAACCCTTTCCCCATTTTCAGCAGCTAACTGGTAAATTATATAAGAAAAACGCTCCACCAACGGATACACCGGAAGTTAAGCATATACTGATAGATTCGGAGCAAAGAAGACAAATAAATGTACGGTGGGGCTCTATAGTTTCGTATTTTGCATCTGAAGGGTTAGAATTTTAAAGAAAAATAATTTGCCGGGGTTTCCTCACTGGTTATACCGTCTTTTAGAAAGACCTTGTATATCTTATGTATAGTTCAAAGAACCTTTAATTCCCCTTATTTTGGTGTATGATTGATGGGTGTAATATGGGTTATAGAGTATACAGATTGGCCTTACTCTAGATGTGCATCTTTCAAAAACGTGCTAGCTCTACTTGGTCATTTTCACTTCCTGAACTTCAATTGGTAATTCATTCATTGCACTTTCAGAAGCTGGCATTGTCTAGTCTGGCAAAATTCATTTTCCCTATTGTAATAGTTGCTACGGATGATGTACTTTGGACTAATTCAGGCTGATTTTTTTTTTAGCACAAGGGAGCAGTCATTTTAGTTAACAGCGTACTTAGAACATGCACAATTTCCAAAAGTACAATATATCCTAAGAAATGTAAGCCACAATAAAACAGCTTAGCGGTATGCCAACATTCTCTCCACTGTGCATATTTCAGATGCAAACAACTTCACCTTACATAATTCGCTCTATCAAAAGTACATAATAACTGGTAAAAAGCAAATAATAATAATAATAACAAACGCAAAATAATATATGTTTAATACCATTTGTGTTTTTCTGCAACTTTTGTGGTCTCTTTGATAAAAGAATCAATGAAAGACCAGAAAAAGAAAAAAAGAAAAAAAAAAAAGAAGAAAAAAAAAAAAAAAACACGGACGAGACTTACTTGATGATTTGGCCTGGATTCGTCCCAGATGACAGGCAGATTAGGACCATGCGAAATATTACAAAATTTCTTAACAATGGGATCATCTGATCTTTAACTGGCAAAGCTGTTATAATTCAAACACTTTTGGTGTCATTTACCAATTTACTGAGTTTAATACCATTCTAGAACAAAATTTATTGTCGAATAGAAATAACTGTTAAACTGATGTGTTATTGTATTATATATGTATTAATAAAATCAAATATCTATTCAGAAATCAATATTTGTTGGATGTAATGTGTGATTTCAATTAAATATTTTCATATGTTTTAGAGATTAAAATGAAAACAAGTGGTTTGAGATTTTCTCAAAAGACGGGGAGAGAAATAAAAGAGAACGAAATATCAAAACTCATGCACAAAACAAAAAATAAAACACTTAAGTAAGCATATAAAGAACCACGAAGACTTTATTCAGTGTAGATTCGTTTCAAAGGATATAAGAATGGGTTTTACAAAAGTAGCGATTGTAACTTCATGGGAACATCATAAAAGGGACCAAAAAAAATAACTCATAAAATAGAACTCGGGGCAGATGACTATCAGAAACTCAGAAAACGATAGGGAAAATACATAACACCAGAAAAAGGGAGGGCAGGGATAATAACACATACAGACATTAAATTTAGATCAATGAGGTGGCATCCCATAAACTCTATCCAGTCCTATGTTTTGGGGTGGGGCTGTGAGGTGTCCACAAAAAAAGAGCATTTTACTCAAAAGAGACAATTTCACCGATAACATTAAATTACATTGTACTGTTATGTTAATTATCAATAACTCTTTATAACAGTTATTTCGTTTGTATGGTGGGGGATATATCGCGAAGAAAGCACGATTTGCATGAGAGAAAGAAAAAAGGCATAGGTAAATTTATATGCAGTATTCTTTGATAGTGTTAATAGTCGCCATCCTGGTCTGATTTATGACGCATTTCTAAATGCTTTTAAAATATATTCTTTCAAATAATAACTTTACATTTTCTCTACTGTAAATATTCAAAAGTTATTTCAGTTACAAAATCTAAATGCTATAGCTCATGTCTATTTTGCTCTGAATTCGGCAAAAACATTGCTAAAAACTGTTTTATGTAAATGTAAGAACTGAAACTCAGCCTTTAGATTATCTTAGTATGTTTGTGAAAACAGTAAGAACTGCTAAAATAAAGTAACAGGCTGCTTCGGACAACGGTTGATTCTGACCAGGATTATTTGGCCCAAATTACGGGCCGATTTGGCCCAGATTTAGGTCTGACTGGCCCAAATGCCCTGCTGATAAGAACTGTGTGAAATATTGAGTTTCGTCCGAGATTTAAATGTGACATTTATATTTTTATAAATCATGATATTTCTCGTTATTTCCCAAGTACGTTGACCAGTTCAAATATGCGTTTAAGAAAACAAATCCCAGATAGTACACAAGATAATGGGGTTATAATAATAATAATAATAATAATAATAATAATGAGGACTTTGTATAGCACCTAATCTTTAGAAGCTCTAAGCGCTTTACAACATTAGACAACACCTATAAGATAAGAAACATAATATTATTACAAAAACAAACAACACGAAATTAGAAAAACATTTTTAAAAATATATAAAAAAACATGCTGAGAATATTTCAGGTAGGAAACATTATTAGGTCTTTAAGTTTGTTCTTGCAGTCGAAATAAGTGAGTTTTGAAAGCCCTCTTGAATGTGATCACTGTGTCTTTGTGTCTAAGTTCAGTGGGCAATTCATTCCACGTTGCTGGGCCCTGGTATGCAAAAGAACGCTGTCCATATGACTTTGTTTTCATAGTGGGAATAATGAGTATACATAATGAAATGAAATAACATAAGACAGTTTATAGTGTATCAGCAACATAGTAGTGAGGTATTTTTAAAGTAGCTCATTCACCTTTGTGCAAATTTAAATGGTCGCATTCGGTCAGCATTTGACAAAAACAGTCTACAAAATTGTTAAGCTACGTTAAAAATCCGAATTATACGCACACACACACACACACACACACACACACACCAAAATAGAACGAGGAGACCTTCAATGTTTTCGCACACGAGACTATGATCTAGTATATCGTATGAATATTTTTACCATTATTTCCATCTTTGTCTTTGTCTATTTGTACATTTTGACAATTAGGATTTTATTGATACTGTATGTTAATCCTTGTCCGATTTAATTTTACTATGAAGGCTCTAATTTCCTAACGACCATTAACTGGCCACATTGTCTGAATAGATTTCATTATATAGAGATCATTTAGTGTAAATCAATATTTTACATTTGTCATTTATGTTAAAAAAATATGGTGGGTTTCAATTTATGTCGTTAAAGAAGCAGCAGAGAGGGCGAATCCCACAAACTATTTCGCTTAACAGAGCCTTCTATCGAGAACATTTTAGATAGAGCGGTTCTTTTCACAAAATAAACCCTTCAAGTCAGTAAACATGACAAAATAGGCTTTCTCCGCTGACTTGAAGGGTTATCTCATGAAAATATCTACCTATACAACTATTTCTGCTAATACAAGGGTCTATCTTGCGAAAACACTCGGTGTTGTTCAGTCCTCTCTGCTGCTCTCTAGAGAGGTCGCCGCCTACAACTGCCAAACGTTGAAATAGCCCTTTATAAAACGCATTGATGCTGTAAACATAATTGTCGCCGTTGTTGCTGCGTTTTTGTTGTCGTATTCGTCAGAAGGGTTTCCCTACAACTTCACTGACTTTGTCGCCGTAATAGTGAGTTTTGTAAACACAATTGTCGCCGTTGTTGTTGTCGTCGCCCTCTTTGCTGCTCTGAATTAAAAATTTAATTTAACAATAATGGCCAACATTGGAGAAGCACATTCCGCTAGACTAGCTCGAGAGCGACTAGAAGCAATAAAAAAAAAATTCTTCCTGTGAGAGATTCTGTAAGACAAAAACTTCAAGAACGGCAGCAAGCACAAGCTGAATTTGCAACAGGTGCAGAAGAATTATTTAAACCCGTTACAACAGCTACTGAGAAAGCTGCGATAACCACCGAAAAAGCTGCGATGGTCACCGAAAGAGCTTTACTGGGAGATCCTAAGGATGATATTGAGGAGGAAAAGGAACGAAGAATGGGTATTCTTCCAGTGTTACAAAAAATCGCTAAGCGAGCCAAACAAACAAAAAAGATTCTACGAGGTCTTCCAACTAATATAGCTGCGACAATACCGCCCAAAGAAGAAGTTTTTGAAGATGCTCCAGAAGTAATACAAGAAACAGCTCCAGAAGTAATACAAGAAATAGAACCAGCTAAGGTTAAGGTTGATTTGGTTGATAAATTTATAACGGGTGCTGTTGATGGTTTAAGAAAAATGCCATAAAATCAGTTAGGTCCAATGGCTTATGTACTTTTTGATAAGCGAGATAAATTTTTAAAACCCAAGTATGTAAAGAAAATGGGTCGTGATGATTGGTATAAAGGTATTTTTCGTGGGTGTTATGATGCTAATCAGGTTAGACAAGGAGATCCTAGATGGTCCTATTTTATTGACGGTATTAACAAGTATCTTGCGGGGTCTTCTCAACAACAACAACAACAAGAGCAAGATGTTCTTGTAGATCTTGGGCTTATTGATCCTCCTAAAAGTCTAACGCCATTAAAAACATCTCCGATAGTAACACAACCGACTAGCATAAAAAAAAAAACATCCGGCAAAGGTTTGGAAAGTAATTTTATCCCTTGTCCTAACAATATCATCAATGATGTATCGCGGCTTGAAGTTCTCATCGGAGGAAGACGTGCCGGAAACAACTCACCAGAAATAATTAATGAAGCGGCTGATATCTGTTAGCGATTATTTCGCGGCGGCATCATGGATGCTAGTATATACCGAGAACTTATTGATGAACTCACGGACAGCGTGAATCCTGAACAAATAAAGACAAGTTTGGTGGCGGTAAGTGGTCTTCGTTTTAGACGATAAGTTCGATAATAAAATGTTTAAACGGGAATCTGACCCAGCATTCGACATGGACGAACCGGTTTTTAAAAATGAATCAGTGCGTGATTATCAGTATTATTCTTATGACGCACGAGAACCAAATAAACGAGGACAAATCGAATTACAGGTTCAAGATACAAGTAGATATTTCCTGCCCGCTGAAGCATTTATTGAAGTAAAAGGTGAAATTATAAAAACAGATGATACAGCATACGGGGATGCGGTTAAAATTGGTTTTGTCAATAACGGAATTATGGCCTTGTTTGATAGTGCTATTTACATGATTGATGGAAAAAATATTGAATCGATTCAGAAGGATGTCGATGTTGCTACAACAATAATTGGCCTAGCAAGATATTCTGATGATTATACAAGATCAGCTGGTCCATCAATGATGTTTGCCAAGGACGCTTCTAACTATCCTAACAGTGATCAGTTCATTGATAGACGACCAAAAAACCGTGCTGCCCCTAATCCTGCTGATATCGACGTGGAGGACATGATTATTAGCGCTAATACAGAATTTAATTTAGGTTTCGCTGCACGTAGACAAATGTTGAAAGGTAATCGTAGAAATTTTTCATGTGATATTCCGCTGTCGCACATCTTTGGATTTTGCAGAGATGTCAGAAAGGTAATTTTTGGAGCAAAACATACGGTCGTGCTTGTTAGAAAAGCCAACGACAATGATGCTTTATGGCGACCTCTAGGTGACGCTGGTAAGGTAAACATAACAAAACTATCACTGTGGATGCCGATAATGACTCCTGCAATTACTGAAGAACAGCGACTGCTTTCTTTTATGGATCAAGGTGGTAAATTGCTGTTATCGTGGCTTACAACAACTATAGATAGTATTCAAAGTGCCAATAACGGTTTATTTACATGGCATATAGCATCACAGCAGGGGGTTTCCACGCCGCGACATATTTTTATTGCTTTTCAGGATGCTGCACGAGTAGGTAATGAAACACGTTCGCATATGATATTTGATCAACTTGGTATCACTGACGTTTCTCTGAGAATAAACGGACATCAAGAACCGTCTGAGAACATACTGTTAAATTTTGGTAATAATCATGTTGCACGTGCATATCAACGATTGACGATATATCTTGCGCGTGATCTAAATATCGATACTGGTTTGCAAATATCACAATTGGATTTTAGATCTCATTATCCAATCTATTACTTCTCGTTAGAGCATCTTGATTTAACCAGACAGTCTGTCGTAGATATACACTTTCGGGCTACCGTGAATAGAGACCTAGGAGCTATAGCTAATTACAGAGCAATCGCGGTCATACTTTCCGATAAAGCAATGTTACTTGAAGGTGCTGGCGGCCGAATGAGATTCGTTGATGCACCAGTGGAAAACTTGTAGTTTTCCGACATTGTTAAAACAATGTGTAGACAATTAGATCAATCGTAAAGTTATAAGAAATGTCATACAGTCACGTTAATGTCACTCTGACTCCTGGTCAAGTGAAAAAATTACAATCGAAAAACGCGAGCGCATGAGGGACAACGATAACGCTAAAACATGATCAAATCTCTGGCGGTGGTCCAAACAAGTTATCGCTGACTAAAACCCAACTAAAACATTTAAATAAAGCAAAGCAGGCGAAAACTGGAACTCAACTTGATTTCTCTTCAGCCGCGGTCAAAGATATGGTTAAAACCGGTGGTATATTTCCACTTCTTGCAGCAATACTAGCACTGATAGCCGCTGCTGCCTCACCTGTCGCTAAGGCCACCGCGTTAGGAGCTGTTGGAACAGCTGCTGGAACGGCACTAAAGAAAGCCACAGGGAAAGGATACAAAAAAAGGGAAGATCCGCTCGCGGATCAGGGTTAAGACTTCAAGGAACTCCGGCGTCATGGTACCCAAAACGGTTCTGAAAACCGCTGATTTTCTACCGATGTCAAATTTTGATTTGCTCGATGCTGTTAAACAATTAAATATAAAAAATTTCAGAGGCGTCTTTATGCGAGATCAATTACCGCAACAACCGAATAATCCAGAAACGGGAATTATTAATCTTGATAACAGCGACGGTCCAGGAACTCACTGGGTCGCTTACACAATCGATCCAAGTGGAATTATCTATTTTGATTCGTATGGGTTAGCACCGCCAGTTGAATTTCTCCGATATACAAAAGACATCCATCTGACAAAGTCAGGGTCAAAGTCAGGGAAAGTGTGGTACTCAACACTACCCACACAAACACTGACCGATCCTCCGATATGTGGCCAACAAGTATTGAATGTTCTTGATGCGATATCAGCGTCAACCAAACCACCTCACAAAGTTGTGCACGAGTATACCATGGGTCGATTTAAACAGTTTTCTATCAAATAATGGTTGATATCTACGGAAGATCTCTTCTCAACAGAAAAGTGAAGCGCGCCGACGTGGATTTATCAAAATATGCGACCAAGGATGAAGTCGATAATCTTTTAAGTCTGACCGGAATAGATCCAGATGAGGTTGTTATTTTTCAGGACCGGCACGGAAAAATAAAAACCAGCGATATCAAATGGCATGAAATAATTCGTAGGGTTATTGGAGCTACTCCGGGTAACATCCCTGTGTTAACTGACAGCGAAAAAATCAGAGATTCGCTGATATCAATCGCGGCGTTGGGAGATGATACGCAAAAAGCTGCAGGGGAACGTGTAAAAAAGACCGGTGATACAATGACAGGTGAACTCAGCATGAGCGGTAACAAAATAACCGCGTTGAGAGATCCAACATCGTCGGAAGATGCCACAAATAAACAATATGTTGACACAGGCACTAGCGCCATTGACGGTAAACTAACAACGTTGCGGGCTGAGTATGATGTTCACGTAGGGGGGTTTGCAAGATTTCGCAGAAACCATCAAAAAACCGATGAATCCACAGATAAGTTCTTTGGAACTCCTGCCGTCATCGACATAAAACTTTCTGATATCAAGACCAACATTGACACGATCAAACAAACACAGCAGGATATCGTAACGGGGATTCCTGAGATCGTTAACAAAACCAGTTTGATTAGTCCCCACTGGAGTTACTCCCGGGCATATCACCAACATAGTATACACGGTATCATCGGGATTTGCAACATGGTCTCGACAAAATAATACTATCAAATATACAGCAACAGCCACTGGAGTGTACAGGCTGTCTGTGTTCAGTGCCGCTAAATTTGAAATCTTTACAGCATATCCCTGGAGACATTCCACCGACAAGTATTCCGGGGTTGTGACTATCATATTAAATAGCGGAACCGAAGAAACATTTATACTGGAATCCGCCGACAAGAAATTAACCGCAACATCTTACTGGTGGTGTTTGGAATTTGTAGCTGAAACGCCTCAATTGGTTACTGTGTAAAATAATAAAATGGCATCGGATGCGCAACAATACAGATATGATCAACTACGCGAATGGCAGTCAGAGTTAAAAAATACTATCAACAAATACACAGCAAAGGTAAAAAAATACAAACGGCGTGTAACCATGTTAGACACAATAGTATATTCGGTATCCGCGATAGTTGCATCTACGGGAGTATTATTATCAGCGCTAACACCAGTGACAACTGCAATCACATCTACAGCTGTGGTCACAGTTACAGTTTCAGCATCAACGACAATTTCAGGAGTTGCTAATATTATCGCAAAAAAAATATCCTCGTGTGCGCTAACAAAATTGCACGAGTATAAAAAGTTAAACATCGCGGCCACAAACACTACTCGAAATTGTTGGCGCTGATATCATCCAGTCTTGACGATACAACAATATCAGATTCCGAATTCGCACAAATGGCAAAGATGTACAATGATTATACTCAGAGTACAAAGTACTTCGATTTGAAACGACGGCAGATAAATAACAATGTCAACAACGGAATTACTTCAACAGATAGTCGCAAATACAAGCTCAGCGCGAACATCTTTGTTAACAGTAACCTCAACTAAGCCAGAATTCAATATTAATTTTCCAACTGCGATTCCAGTAAGCGAGATCGCGTTAGCACAATTACGAGTATATCACAGTTGGCCCAATATCAGATCAAAATCATTAGGTGGATTACCAGCAAATAATTCGTTTGTGTTTGCATCCAAAAATAAACCATGGTACACCAGACTGGAACGTCATTGGGTTACCAACCGGGTCTTATCAAATCGAAGAAATCAATGTGGAATTACAACGTCGAATAAAAAATATTACAACAAAGGAATCCAAAATAGCAATAACTGTTCATGAGCCAACGCTGTCGGCGGCCATTGAAATAAACACCCCAGACTACGCCGTGGATATGTATAATAGTTCAATCAGAACAGTGTTAGGATGGCCTGAAGTCGCACCACCGGCACAACCAATACCACCAACACCTAAAAAGTCTGACTATGTCACTGACAAACAATCATATCATGAAATCATGAAATTACCCCGTCATATAAACCGCGTCTGGATGATATAAAAAGTGCAATGTTGGGTAGTGATTTTAGCTTCCGCCGTGCGGACCGTATTCGGTGGAGTTTTATTTATGAACGAGATTCCACAGGAGAAAGCTTTTATTTTATTGACCTAAGAGATATTATTGAATATTTTAGAGAAATTAATGAGTTACATAAAACACAACTAACGCAGCTACGGCGGCTCCTCCAAGAACATCTTTTTTATATAACAAGTTCACGCAGCGAAATTATTACGCGGATTGAAATATTAAATCAGCTTGCCGCCGACATGGAATATATTAACCAGCGAGTAAATCAGGCAACAATCAAGTACATTGATGATGACATAAATCATTATAAGCAACAATTTCTAGCTGCATATTCACTGACGGAAGCTACACTGCCAAATTTTAAATTTCCTGGGTATAATGTTCCCGAGTTGAAAAAATCCGTCACCGACCTCATCAATGAGTCCTTCGACGACATACTTGCACAACACAGAAAAACACTACCGAAACCAACTGTCCTCAGACACAACAATAACCCGAAGGGCAAGGCCGGCATGTATCCCCGGGCATCGTAAACATAACTGAAGTGGTCGCGGTCAATCTTGAATGTGATGTCATTGATGGCAGTTACAGCACGGACACGACAGTATCAAATTAAGCCCAGCAAGGATTTATTCTTTATTCATTTACTCCGAAAGTACCACCTGGATTTCTGATTGTGCAAGAGCCGATCAATCCGGTCTATCTACGATGTCATAATCCGTGGCTGACCAGAATAAATTTCGCGCTGACAGAGCAGCGTGGGAATTTTATTGATTTACGGAATGAAACACTACATATTAGTTTCCTGGTGAAATCCTAAAAATCTTCGATTTTCGGGATTTCCAAGTCATAGACTTCCAACGTAAAATGATTTCTAAGTCATAGACTTCCACGATTTTATTTTATATATATTTTGTGCACACTGTCCGATTTGCTGGGTGTTTACTAGTAAAAGGAAAAAAAAATAACGAAAAATCGCAGAAGACTTCCACGATTGCACAATTAATCAAGCAAGTATTATATAATGTATCATCGCGTGAAATGTTTCATACATGATAAAGAACTTCTTGATAAAGCTGTCAGCTGAGGGGGGGGGGGAGGGGAAGTTACCCCGGAAAAAAATAATTGTTGATGTATACGGTAATGACGATTTTATATTAACTGATGCGCAACTACAGCAACTAACAAAAGATCACGTTGTGATTGCGCATTGCAGTATACATCAAATCCTCGAATATATGCGCGTATTTAGATCTTAGATTAGATTAGATTTATATAAATCTCAAATATGTACCACCACATAAATGTTTTCGTGTATGACAAACAAGCGCTCGAGCAAGCAGTTAGGGCTGCATTTGCACAAGAAGAAATTAACGTTAAGTTCATTATTGACGAATACGGAGACGAAGACTTCTTGCTAACACAGCAACAGTTAGATGGTCTCAGACGCGAGCATATTATTTCAACTGTATGCGACAGAGATCAAATTCTCAATTATGCACACTCCTGCATTAAACCCCACCGACTAATAAAAATACTATCTCCTTGATTTCATCAAGGTGATTTCATCAAGGAAGTATAAAAAAGTGATATATTTTTTTACTTTCGATTTCATTTCCAAGTAAATCAAGGTGAAGTATTTACTTCCTTGATTTCGTGATTGAATTTGTCAAGGGACATACAATTTTTTAACTTTCTTACCCGCATATTTATTATCTTTTTCATTTCATACTCTTGAGCTAATTTCAACCTAATCTTTTCAATTGCATGAGACAATGAAACAAATTCATTTATTTGTGCTTCTTCTACTGTAGCCAGCGATTTATATAAACTCGTCTGTATCCTTTTTATGAATCGATATTGAGCAGGAAGAATATAACACCCTGCACATTACGCTTCATGTAATGATTCAAAATCAGACATAATTGTTTCAGAATTTAGTGATATATTAAATCCGCGCTCTTCTAATTTTTTAATAGCAACAATCACATCACTGATAATTTCGTAATTCATATATATAATATTATATATTTAAAAGAAAAAAATAGACACCACATCTCCTTGAGTCTCTTGCTTATCAAATGATAGGCTACCAAACTCAGGAGCGGAAACACAACCCCCATGTGAGCCCCTAACCTGTCAAATAACAGTCTAGAAGGCCCAGAGGGTGTGTTTGCGAGCGACGAGACATTCCCCATATGAGCCCCTAGCTTACCAAATGATATGCTAGCGGGTTTATATAGGGACAACACAACATATAGTATTTACATGTATTTACATTTGAAAAGCTCCTGAAGTGCCACCGCATTTTAGCAAGCTTACAGTAGGATATAGTAGTAACTAAGGACGGCACAACATATGGTATTTACACTATTTACAATCCCATGTGAGCAGAAGGTTCAACGAGCATATATAACTTAATTCTAACTTATCCTAGGACGGTACAGACATATAGTATTTACACTATTTACAGTAGGACGGTACATACACATAGTATTTATACTATTTACAGTAGAACGGTACAGACACATAGTATTTACAGTAAGACGACTTATCCTAACGGAGTCATTTTCTACATTCAACAGCGGGTATACCATCCCCCCAAAATCAGCCTCTGGATGACGCAAAAAGCATCCGCCATGAGCGGATATGACGAGATGGTATTGATTGCTGTTGAACTTCGAAGACTCCGTCTTCTAATAAGGTCGTATCGCATTTAAGTTGACTGATACTTGGAAGTTCAAAAATTGCTCACTCGGGATTTCGTGCTTGTTTTCTTAAATATAATCGCAGAATAAATACAGATGAACCATAAAACCGAACAAGTGTAATAAAATAAAGATTTTATCTGTGAAAAAAATATTATTTATTATACACCCGCTCGTGTTGACAGTTTTTTGACTAAGTCAAGGTGACTTCGTCAAAGGGGGAGTAATTGGAGATCGTGTTACCTGTACACGGAGAACCGTTTACCTATATATCGTTAACAAATTCTGAACTAAATTTAAATTCTGAGCTGGATTTGAAAAATACCTGTACTTGTGAACGTGGAAGTGTTATAGACTGGCTGTAAAAAAAATAAATAATAATAATTGTATACCGCTCTGCCGCGCTGGATAAATTTACCTGTAATGACATCTCAAGGAGTATTGCAGAATCACATTGACAAAGGGAGGGAACTAATTGCATGAGATATGCCTAACGGAGTTATCTCCCATTAAAAATCCTCGGATTATAGTGAAATACCTATCAATAATGAAAAATAATCTTTTGTCCACATGTTTTTGAGAGGATAGACTTGTGTATTTTTTCTGCGACACGTTGAACCGAACGGGGGTTAATGCCGAAATACTTGGCAGCTGAGTTCATTGAGTGAAATATTTTTCTTCACAGTACTTATGTTGAAAGATCTGACAGCTCTGGGAATTTTTGCAAATTTACCAGTACCACCTCGTGCAGAATTCACGCTCTGCGTGATAGCCTGTAGATTAGATAATCCATTATTAAGTTTTTGTCCATCAATGTGATCAATTACAAGACCGTCTTTGATCTCTCCAAAGAAACACCCGAACACGACCCTGTGATTAAGATACCTCTTTTTCCCATCAGCAAATCTAAGATATGCCTAACTATTCCTTCGCGATTCGCTTCATAATTCTTAATGATAGGATGTTGGACAAATTCTTGGCTCATTTATATAATAATGTATTTGTCTAATTTATAATTTGTCTGAAAACTTAGTTAAGTAATCACGCTCACATTTCAGCGCAACGTCGTTATTTTTTTTTTTTGTTGTAATATCGCTTGAGTTCACGGTATTGCTTTCCTGCGCAATTTGCACATAACTGTGTTTTACTCCTGACCCCAACACCACATCGCAGACACGGTATTGGCCCTAAACTTCCCATTCGGACGCTTTGGGAATGTGTCCCGCAGAATTCTTTTCTGCAGGATTTATTACAAGGAATTACAGATCCAACTTGAAGCCACTTGCATTTATTCCTTCTATATATAATGTTTCTTATTTAAATATTTGTCTTAAATATAATATGGAGGAGTTTAAAAGATTATCCGCCATTGGCACCGGGAGATTCGATCTTGACAGACTAACCCCTGACTCGCGGAGACGAGACCTGACTGATCTGTATGATATTATCAGGAATGCCAAAAGAGAATTCCGCGACGAGGTGCATCTCACGTGTGGTCGTCATTTAAAATTATACCCAACATTGACTTCGTCAATGTCGTTGACGAAGTCATTGATGCTACAATGAATGATGGACGGGCGAAAACAATGATCTATTATCTCTTTGATAATCGGAAATATTTTTTCAGAATAAAACTTATTGTGCAAGCAGATTCCGATACGTGGATTATCCGTGACAAACATGATCCTGTTCTTGCTAGCGGAAAGACCATTCTGTTAAGTAAAGATTCCAAACCAGGAATGCTGACTGGAATTGATAAACCATATTACGCGAGAGCGTATCCTGTGACCGCGGTCATTTATGGAATCTATCCGATAAAAAAACCAAAATTGATAAACCCACCCCGATGAGGACGACTTCGTCGTTGGCGCTGAATTGTGTAGCCGAGCGAGTAATGGAACATTTTAAAAATGCGACGCGCGGAAACGGTCTGACTGTGTTAAGACAGTCCAAGATAGCAGCGTGGGCTGAGCGGGTCAAACACACAGGAGCGTCAATAAACGATGTCGCCGAGCTAGAAAAAGCATTAAGATTTCCCATAACCGTAACAACGATAACAGAGGAAGTGTTATACAAATCGAAATATAATCGATACGGGGCTCCAATAAATATCATTGTTCATAACGCTCACGCTTGGACTAACGCAGTTACGATATTTCCGCGGGATCGTGTTGTGAAATATTATCAGGGGAATATATTTGATTTTATTAAACAGATAAGTTAAACCGACCTTGTGTCGATGTGGTTGTTTAAAAGTTTCGAAGATGGCGAGTATGATCAATTTGTAAAACCTAACGGCGACTTATACCGGACGGAGTCTCTGCAACAACAAATGAAAAAACTCGCAGAAAAATATGCAATCGAAGAAAACACCGAGCAGTTATTAACTGATTGTTTTACAGTTCCGAGTGTTGTCGCCCACGCTGCAAGAGAAAGAAATTCGTGGAAACCAACCCGAAGTGAGTTTCTCTCGGATATACAATTAAGTTGTGTCGAGTATGGACATGGCAGGCTGTGGAATACCTGGTATGACCATCGAGAGATGATTTCCGTGGATATGATTGCATGCTATCCGGGAAGCTTTCTCGGGATGGGGGAGTGTAACGAATATTTTAAGCGATTTGGACATCCCACGAACTCGATGACACGAGTTGCTATAAACGGTCTTTTACCTGATTTTTCCCTGACAGGATTTGCTCGTGTGACTTCGTTTAAATTTGTGAAAAACTTCATCCGTGCTTTTGTTTGGTTTGGCAGACACTTTAGTGAAAAGCGTTGGGCACCAATAGTGTTATTGCGATATATGCTTGACAGCCGAATACTGGTATCGTTGACTGTCAGTGAAGCAATCATATCATATCGACCGCAGACTTTAGTTTGGTTGCCAACACCGGAGTGTATCAGTGTAGATGAAGTCATTGAAGAGTATGCACGAGAGAGTTCAAATACTCCCATGGATGTCATTGTCGGTGAGGCTCCTAATATTCTTAAGATTAAACTCAGCAATAGTGAAAAAACAGCAAAAGATCTCGGACGAAGAATAATCGGTAAATTTACTCAAGGTGGTGCATATCATCATAAACTACATCACTCACGATTGATTATCGATGACGCTGAATTACATTTTATAATTGCTGATGCCACTGCGAAAAAGATATTTTGTAATCCGGAGGACACGCACTTGTCCGACCGGGAAAAGTTGGGCACAATTGTAAGTTATATTAGCGGAGAATCGCCTCAATACACACATTTAAGATCTTCGATGTTTCTATAAATTTGCTATCAATGATAAATCGATTTCCTGACACTGCAGTTAGAGTTGCAACGGATTCATTTTATATCAGTAGCAGATACTCAGAATCACTGGCTCGTTTTACAAGCAGCGACGAATCATGGAGTTCGTGGAGAAATAAAAAGGAAATGTTACATGGATATTGTGAATCCGCTGATATTACGATTAAGGATGATTATTGTAAATCAGAATTATCAGAAATGTCGAACGCACCATCTGTGTATGATCCAATCACTAGACACAAAACTGTTTATTTGAACGGACTGGGTGGTTCTGGTAAGACAACTCGAGCGATTGAATTATTTCGAAATTCAGATATGATTGTGCTAACACCTACACACAGACTCGCCAGGGAGATGAAACAACGAGGAGTTAATTCTTGTACTTATCACAGCTTTTTAAAATACAGCGGTGGTGTATGGACTCCAGATCGAATGGGAACAAAATATATTCCCGGGAAAATAATTTGGGATGAGATATGTACGGTACCGTTAGATATATTAAAATTGTTCCTGGATTGGCTGCTAACAAAAAATACTGCAGTGATAATGTGTGGCGATCACGGTCAGCCACCACCTTTTGTTGGTCCGTCTCCACATGATTGGTTAAAAGGTTTTGTTGATTATTATGAAGAAGTGTCTGATGATCATAGAGCACTTAATGCAACGTTGAAGGAATTTAAAACATTAATCAGATTACAACCGAATAAAATTCAATGTGAAATCATGCACGAGATGATTCCTGAAACTTCAATGAGCGACTTTTGGAAAACATGGAAACCAGACGATTTGATAGTGGCAAGTAGAAAGATAGTTAGAGACACACTTCAACAGCAGCTATTTCAATTACAACAAGAAAAGTTTCCAATGTTGCCAGTGCCGTTATGTTATAGACCAGCTGATACGCGGTTACAGAATATAGATGTTGATATTCCTGTGAAAACAGAGAAACAGAATTTAGTATTGAATGATATTGTGCTAGTTGACATTGATGCTGTCAAAGACGCACTAAAAATGAATAAATCCCCGTGGACGCTAGGATACGCAACGACGATTCATTCATCTCAAGGACTGACTATCAGTGATACAACTGTCTGGATCGTTGATGATCGAATCGAATGATCAAACTTAGTTTACTTAGCTGTGTCCAGAGTCAGAAGAATATCTCAACTACGAAGAATAGTCCTGGAAGAGTCAAACACTGATAAAATTAATAATGAAAACAACAGCGACATAATAAGAAAAAAACTCGCCGGTTACAAACAGAGTGAGAAAAAAAAAATAATTGCGATTTCGACCTCGACAATGACTTCGTCATCGCGCTGAAACAACAGCAGAATAATCACTGTGCGAGCTGTAATTGTATAATGTTATGGCAGTATTCGGATAAAAATTCAAAATAATTTACCGTAGATAGAAAAGATAACAGTCGCGGTCATACACGCGAAAATGTGATGCTGACCTGTCTTGAATGTAATCGACGTAGAGGCGCCAGCGCTAGTTAAGTGATCGGGGTGGTAATTGTGTGTCCTCGGGAATTACTTGTAATTGTTCACGTGTAAATCCACGTTGAGGAGCAGTTGAATCCAACCTGTAGATTGCGGGTCTACCAGTGGATCTAGTTATGTTAGATATCTTGTGCGTCGTTATGCTTCAGATAGGACCAGTCGCTCTTTTTTTACCACCTTCAAGTTCACCTGGTTCATATAAATATCTCACAGTGACATCACCTAATATTGGCTGCGCTGAAATACCACGTCGTTGCACAGGTATATATTTTTTAGTGACCGCGATGGCAGGTTTCATGTTGGTTGTTCGAGTAATTTCATTATTTAGCGCAGCTATCACACTTGGTAATCTTGCAACCCATTCGTGCGATCTCTTATCCTGAATGAATTCCTTCTCATACTGATATCCAAATAACCGCTCAGCAAGTGTTCGATTAAATCGCTCAACAATTGCCTGATCACGATGAATTTCAGTATGCCCTCGTCTGATGATAACGTTATGTCGCTTCATCAGCGATGATACTGCACCCTGAAATTCTTTGCTAGGATCAACTTGTAACAACTGTGGCCATCGTAGAGGTCCTCGTTGATAAATTCGTTCAAAAGCAGAAGCAACCTCAGATGCTGTTTTAGTCGCTAACGGCTCCGCATCTTTGTATCTACTTGCAACATCAACTACAGTTAACGCGTACTTGTATGTGTTTTGACGTCTTCGGATTTTAATAGTATCGTGTGGCAGAAATAATATATCGGCTTGGTGAACTTCATTTGGTACACTAACATTAAAATGTGCAAAGTGAATTTGTTTAGGACGCGGTAGATAAATTTGCCATATTGCTTGTTTGGATAACCAATTTTTAGCAGTAACTCGCGTAACTTTTGCTGCTTCAGCAAGTTTACTAATTGCTGCGTTACCCCTCCAGTATCTTCTTGGGGAATAATAAATCGACTCCATTATAATTACTTACCAGCACCTAGCGCTAATTTACCTTTCATCGCAGATTTTATTAACCAACTAGCTAACTTTTCTTTGAAAGATTTATCAGTGATGACATTTAACGCGTGAATTAATTTCACATCCGCGAGATGTCTATGCAGCAGATCCTTACTTCGGTAAGCTACATCATGCGCATGACATGCCTAATCAATAGCGTTTATCGGATACTCACTGGATTGGGCTGATCTAAGGCATCAAGTCTGATATCAAGTCGGGTTCCTGGGCCGCAGTAATTATATCCTGGAAGATGTTTTTCTCCTGGGTATTTAGCCCACGGAGCTCCTGGTAATTTTCCTAACTTGGCTGCGATATCACCTCCTTTTCATTTTTTTTACTCGACGCTGGCGCTTCACCTGACGGAATAAATTTGAACTTTTTTGTAACGCAACTTTTACACTTTCCTCTAAGCGCTTGTCGATTATTTTTTGTTGTAGTGGTTGTTATGTCTGCAGTTGGGGTACGTGTTCGACATTTCACACAATATAAATCCATACTATTTTATAATATATCTAATGGAGATCACTGACTTTTCTGCTACAAAACGACGAGAGCCAATCAAACGTAACTCGGTGCTACCAAATTCAATTCTAATGATAATTATAGGCCCATCTGGGAGCGGTAAGACGCAGTTGTTACTTAATTTAATAATGAAGTGGATGAAGTGGGATTTGTTGTATTTAGTGGCTCCATCTGTGGACGATCAGCGATGCTACAGCGTGTTAAAAGATTTTAATGAGAGTGCAAAATCGATAAACGACGGTGATGATGTTGTTGAATTTATCACTGACATCGATGAAGCGCCAAGTATTGATGACATTGACGGGAGCATCAATAATTTAGTCGTGTACGATGATGTGATGTTGGATAAACAATCAAACCCTGCCAGGATATTTTCACGCGGTAGACATAAAAACACTGATGTGATTTATGTAACCCAGCGATATACACAAATCCCAAAAGTGATCAGGGACAACTGTAACATTCTTGCGCTGTTCAGCCGCGTTGACACACACGCGTTACGAAATATACATCAGACTTGGTGCAGCGGCGATATGGATGTAAATAAGTTTAAACATTTCTTCAGTCGTGCTCAGGCAAAACCACATGGATTTGTAACGATAAACTTACATGATCCTCGAACACGGTATCGAGTTGGGTTAGATACAGTTTTTAACTAGAGAGCAGCAACAACGGCGACAATTATGTTTACAGCACCAATGCGTTTTACAAAGGGCTATTTCAACGTTTGGCAGTTGTAGGCGGCGACCTCTCTAACTAGAGAGCAGCAGAGAGGGCTGAACAACACCGAGTGTTTTCGCAAGATAGACCCTTGTATTAGCAGAAATAGTTGTATAGGTAGATATTTTCATGAGATAACCCTTCAAGTCAGCAGAGAAAGCCTATTTTGTCATGTTTACTGACTTGAAGGGTTTATTTTGTGAAAAGAACCGTTCTATCTAAAATGTTCTCGATAGAAGGCTCTGTTAAGCGAAATAGTTTGTGGGATTCGCCCTCTCTGCTGCTAAAGATCATTGAATTGAAACATTGAAACAATCAATACCATACTTCTGTCTGAAGGAAGAAAAAAATCAGAACCATCATACTTTTTGTAGAAAAAATCTGGACCATGATTCAGTTTGGAGAAAATTAAGGTTTACTGGTGATTTTGTCTTGAGTTGTTTCACTGGGTGGGAGAAAGTACAATTTCAAACATGAAGAATAAGATTTATTTAATAGTGATATAATTAAACAACAGTAAATATTGTTAAGTAACAACAGTAAATATCACTGCAATAAGAAGAACAATAACAACAATAGAAGAAGAAGACAAATAGTAACTTAAACAATAATAAATATCTTATGTAAATATAAACACTAACTTCAAGCATAAATATGCAAGCAAATTTTGTTTAAAATACAAAAAGAGCAGCAGAGAGGGTGAACAGACCACTTAAGGGAGTGGTCACCCTTGTGTTTGTACCAAAACAAAATAGTGACCACTTATAGAGGTCAATACCACGTCTACGATTATTGTTTGTCCCAAACAGAATTGTAGACGCCCCCTCTCTGCTGCTATCCATGTTGTAAAAGAAATTTTAAGTTTGATGAATATTTTTCTTTTCATCTGAATCATGGGAATCTTCATCTGTTTCATCTTCATCTGTTTCATCTTTATTTGTTCTATGTTTCAAGTAATATTCAAGTTCTGATGGTGGTTTATCTATTTTTGGATTTATGTTCTTTCTGTGTTTATAATATATCATCAAACTTCTGTATCGATCTCCACCGCAATTTTTGCAAATCTGATATAATCCTCTAACGCCGTTGTTACATCCAACACAACTTCGTGGACCAGCATGAAGGTTTTTCTTTAAAAGATAATTATGTTTCTTGCAATATTCTCCACGGCATTTTTTATTACATTTATCTGTTGTTCCTTGACGTAACCACGCACAGTTGTTCATTATCTTTTTAATTAAATTTACACCTCTTCTGCTGATATTAATTAAAAGATTGATATATTATATTTAAGAAATAATGGTACATTCGGAATCTCATACTGCAAGAACAGCTCGAGAACGATTAGAAGCAATTAAAAAATTTCTTCCTGTCAGAGACTCATTCAGAAAAAATCTGCAAGCGCAGCAAGAAGCACAAGTTGAATACGAAGAGGACACTAAAAAACTGTTTAAACCCGTCACTGCAGCTACTGAGAAAGTTACAACTGTCATCAAAGAGGATCTTCTTCCGGTATCAAAACAAACTGCAGCGCAGACTGAAAAAATAGCAAGAAGAACTAGACAGACAAGGGAGATTTTACGAGACCTTCCAACTGATATAGCTGCAGCTCAACCTCCACCTGTTGGTGAGGAAATACTTGAAGAAATTGGAAAACTTCGTACTGATCTCGCCGACGTTCAAAAAAATATATCTAAACCCAAACCAGCAGAAGAAAACTTAAAATTAATTGCAAGATTTAACGAAGGAGTTGTTGATATTATTAGAAATACTGAAAGAGAAAAATTACCTGAGATGATAATAAATAATATATCTGATAAATCTAATATTTTAAAACCTCTTCATAAAAAAACAGATAATGATAATTTCATTAAATGGATATATCGCGTATATTACAACAAAAAACAAGCTAGAGGTCCAGAATTCAAAAGACTTAATGAAGAAGTAGAAAGACTTTACAGAGAGAGACTAAAACAACCAGAACAAGAAGAATTCTCCCAGTATCAGCTTCCTCCACCTCTGCAACAAATAGAACAACAGCAATTGATGTTAAAACCATCTAGAGAGAAAAGGGAGCAGATGGCAAAGGAAATAAAGCAAAAAGTAGAAGAAAGATGGAAACAAGAAGAAAAAATATTTAGAGATATAGAAACTAAACAACAGGAGAAATTACGTTCACTGGGTAAAGAAAGAGATCCTGACGATGATGATCCTCCTGGCGCTGTAGGAAGTGGTTTTCTGACTACATCAGAAAGAAATAATTTTATTTGTCCTGATAATATCATCAATGACGTGTCACGGTTAGAAGTTCTCATAGGAGGAAAACGTGCCGGAAATAATTCACCAGAAATAATTAATGAAGCAGCTGATATTTGTCGGCGATTATTTCAAGGTGGTATTATGGATATCGGAGTTTACCGAGAACTTATTGATGAACTTGTTGATGACTAGTTGTTAGAGAAATGGTAAATAAAAATAAGATGATCATACATAATAATCATCGCAAACCTGTACAGGTCAGAGCGGTAAACTCACGATTACCAATCTATAGAGCTACTTACGGAGATGGACTTGGTGATGTTATTCAGGGATTATTTACAAGGATAGCTCCAAAAGTAGCACCTGTTGCAAAACAATTATCGATGAAGGCTATTGATATTGTTCGTGATAAAGCTCCTGGTGCAATTGTCAATGTTGCTGGTAAGGCGTTCTCGGCGATCAAAGAAAGACTAGCACGATTATTGCAACGAAAACAACAACCACCAGTGAAACTGGCAAGTACTGAGGTGATGCCTGCAGATGTCAGTAAAATAATAAATCAAGCTGTAAATCAAAAACTAGCGGAATTATCTGAAGAAGCGGAAAAAAATATAACAGCAAATTTAATAGCAGGATGCGGTCTTCGTCGACGATGATCATCATTCGGAAAAATGGTAATTATAATAAAATGTTCAAGCGCGAATCAGACCCAGCATTTGATATGGAGGCACCCGTCCTTAAGTATGAATCTATACGTGATTATCAGTTTTATTCCTATGACGCAATACAACCAAATCTGCGGGGGAGAATCGAATTACAGGTTCACGATACAAGTAGATATTTTTTACCCGCTGAGGCGTTTATTGAGGTAGAAGGTAGACTTGTAACGAATGTTGTAGCTAATACGCCATATGCTGCCAATTTGCGTGTTGGTTTTGTCAACAACGGAATTATGGCACTGTTTGATAGCGCCACATACATGATTGATGGAAAAAATATTGAATCAATTCAGAAGGATGTTGATGTTGCTACAACAATAATTGGTCTAGCAAGATATTGTGACGACTTTACAAGATCAGCAGGTCCAACAATGATGTTTGCCAAGGATATTACTGACAACGCTGATCATGTTCAGTATATTAAGTTACAGACACCACAAAATACTGCATCTAATGCACAACCAGCTGATTTTGAACACGAAGACAGACCGGGTGCTGCTTTTGATATTATAAAAAGTGTTAGTGCGACTTACAACCTGGGATTTGCAACACGCCGAGCAGCGCTGTCAGGAGATAATAGAAATTTTTCGTGTTCAATTCCATTATCTCACATCTTTGGATTTTGCAGAAATGTTAGAAAGGTAATCTTTGGAGCTAAACACACAATTGTGCTCGTAAGAAAAAATAATGATAATGATGCAATCTGGCGAGGTGCTGGTGTTGCTGAGGGTAAAGTAAATATATCAAAACTTTCATTGTGGATGCCAGTAATGACACCATCTATCACTGAAGAACAAAAATTACTATCTTTTATGGATCAAGGCGGTAAATCATTGCTATCATGGTTAACAGTAACCACAGATGCTGCTCAAAGCAATATTAATGGCTTATTTACATGGCATATAGCATCACAACAGGGTGTTTCTGCACCACGACATATTTTTATTGCGCTGCAAGATATTGACCGGATAAATAATCAAGAACGTTCACATATGATATTTGATAACCTTGGAGTTAATGAAGTTTCCTTGCGGATAAATGGACATCAAGAACCGGCTGAGGATATATTGTTAAATTTTGAACAAAATCATGTAGCGCGTGCATATCATCGTTTGATGTCATTTATGGGACGTGATCAAAATATAGATACCGGTTTGCAACTATCACAACTAGATTTTAAAGGTCTATATCCGATTTATTATTTTTCGCTGGAGCATCTTGATTTATCCAAGCAATCTGTCGTTGATATACACTTTCGAGCTCATGTTACTAACCCGCCAGGTGGTGGTGCTTTCTACATGGCAATCGCGGTCATACTTAGCGATAAAGCCATGTTACTTGAAGGTGGTAGTTGTCGAATGAGAGTCGTTGATGCACCAGTGGAAAATCTTTAATTATTCAGAAAAAATATGATTTATATAAAAATGTCGTATAGTCATGTTAATGTTACTCTGACTCCCGGTCAGGTAAAAAAGCTTCAATCAAAAACCGCCAACAAATGCGGAACTAAAATATCACTAAAACGAGATCAGATTAGTGGTGGTCCAAATAAATTATCGCTGACAAGTAATCAGATTAAACATTTCAATAAAGCTCTGGAATTAAAAACTGGAGTTCAATTCCATCTCTCCCTGAGCGCCATCAAAGACATGGTTAAAATAGGTGGTATATTTCCACTTCTCGCGGCCATTCCGGCATTAATAGCTGCAGCTGCTCCAGCCGTAGCAAAAGCAGCCGCGTTAGGTGCTGTTGGAACAGCTGCTGGAATGGCACTAAAGAAAGCAACAGGAAATGGATACAAAAAAAAGGGACGCGGCTTAAGATTGCCAGGATCTCGTTGGGGGAGAGGCCTAAGGCTTCCAGGATCACTTCGTTAGACGTTCCAGCATCAAATTTTGATTTACTTAATGCTGCTAAAAAATTAAAAATAAAAGCCTTTAGAGGTGTTTTTATGCGAGATCAATTACCGAAACAACCAAACAAACTCGAAACAGGTATTATTAATCTAGACTCGAATTCAGGACCCGGTACTCATTGGGTATCATACGCGGTTGATCCACGTGGAATCGTTTATTTTGATTCATACGGGTTAGCTCCACCCGTTGAATTTATCAAGTATGTCGCACCACTTCACCAGAGTTTGGTATTCAACGCTACCCACACAAACAATGACAGATCCGCCAATATGTGGCCGTGAAGTAACTAATGTACTCGACGCTATATCAAAATCATCCAAACCACCACATAAAGTTGTGCATGATTACACAAGTAACCGATTTGTTGCGCGTAAAGCGTTTTAAACAACAGGTCTTATTATAATGGTTGACATTTACGGAGGATTTTCTACTAGTAAGAAAATAAAATCCGGCGTTGATCTGTCGAAGTATGTGACTAAAGATGACCTCGCTGATGTCATGAACCTGGCTGGAGTTGACCCAGATGAGGTTGTTATTTTTCAAGATCGATATGGTAAACTAAAAACGAGTAATATCAAATGGAATGATATAGTTCGGCGAGTACTTGGTGCAGTTACGGATAATATTCCCGTGTTTACTGACGGTGGTAGAATTAGAGATTCAAGTATATCGTTTGCAACAATTAGAGATGAAATTGCAAAAAGTGTTGCTAATCGCGTGAGAAATACCGGTGACACAATGACAGGTGAACTTAACATGAACGGAAACAAAATAGTAGCTGTAACAACTCCAAAATCTGACAACGACGTCGCAAACAAACTATACGTCGACGACGTAGACAGTAAACTATCCACGCTGCGGGCCGAGTATGATGTTCACGTGGGCGCGTTTACAAGACTTCGAAGAAATTTTCAAAAAACCGACGAATCCATAAATAAATTCTTTGGTACTCCGCCCCCCATTGATATAAAACTCGTTGATATCAAAACTAACCTAGACACGATCAAACAAACACAGCAAAACATCGTAGAGGGGATTCCTGAGAATGTCAATAAAACCAGTCTGATTAAAATTCCAGCTGGAATAACTCCCGGGCATATCACAAACATCGTATGCACGGTATCATCGGGATTTGCAACATGGTCGCAGCAAAATAATACTATCAAATATACCGCAACAGTCACTGGCGTGTACAGGCTGTCTGTGTTTAGTGCTGCAAAATTTGAAATATTCACAATGTTTCCATGGCGTCATTCCACCGACAGGTTTTCCGGGGTTGTATCTGTTATATTAAATAGCGGAACCGAAGAAATATTTATTCTGGAAGCAGCTGATAAGAAATTAACCGCAACATCTTACTGGTGGTGTTTGGAATTTGTAGCTGAAACACCTCAATTGGTTACTGCATAAAAATATATATGGACGGTGCACAATACAGATACAATCAAGCGCGTGAATGGCAGGCGGCGCTAAAAGATCAAGTCGAACAATATACAGTAAAGCTACAAAAATATCGACGACGATTAGTTATCGTGGACGTGATCGTTTATTCAGTATCCGCTGTTGTTGCTGGAACCGGTGTTATATTATCAGCGGTGACAATGATGGCACCAGTAGCTGTAACTATTTGTATTTCAGCAGCAACAACTATTGCAGGTGTGCTTAATATCATCACAAAAAAAATATGTACTTGCACGAACGAAAAATTATCCGATTACAAAATAAAATTACATACAGCGACGGTAGCATGCTCGAAATTATCCTCGTTGTTATCAGCGAGTCTCAGTGATGGAATTATATCTGATTTCGAATTTTCAATGATGACCAAAATATACGACGAAGGTATCGGTATTAAAGATACAAGTATTAATAATGACAGAATTGCTCCAGCAGATCGTGACCAACACAACTGCGCCAAAGATAACGATGATCTCGGTAAGTTCAACTAATCCTGAATTTAGTGTTAATTTTCCTACCGCAATTCCAGTAAAAGAAATAGCACTAGCGCAATTACGAGTATATTACAGCTGGCCAAATATCAGATTAAAATCATTTAATGGTACACCAGCAAATAATTCGCTTGTATTTGCTAACAAGAACAAACCCGATGCAACACCTGACTGGGTTGTTGTTGGAATACCAACTGGCAGTTACGAGATTGAAGAGATCAATGAGGAATTTCAACGTAGAATAAAATCAATAACGGGAAAAGAAGCAAAACTATCAATTAATGTTCATGAACCGACCCTGTCCTCGACGATTGAAATAAACTCGCCTGATTATGCCGTTGATATTTATCAATCCACGATAAGATCCGTACTAGGTTGGCCTGAAATTCCCCCGGTGTATGAAGGACCACTAGAACCGAAAAAATCTGATTATGTCACAGATATACAATCATATCATGAAATTAATCCATCATACAAACAACATCTACTTAATATAAAAAAAGCAACGTTGTTGGGTTATAGTTTTTTATTTGTTGATAAGGACCGCATGCGGTGGAGTTTTATTTATGAACAAAAACCTGGAGTAGGAACCGAATCTTATGTTATTCACCTGATTGAACTAAAAACATATTTTGAGATCATTAATCGAGAACATAAGATACAGCTAGAAAAACTACAACTAGCTCTTCAAGAGTATCAACTTAATTTGTCATCAGGCAAAGTTTTCCTAGATGAAATTATCAAACAACAAGATATATTAAATCAGCTTGTATCCGACATGGAATATTTTCACCAGCGAGTAATTGATGCAACAATAAATTATACCGACGGCGACAATAAAGATAAAGAAAGATTTTTAACCACATACAATATAAAACAAGCTGACTTAGTGAATTTTAAATTTCCAGGATATAACGTAGACAAACTAAAAAAATCTGTCAGTGATGTCATTGATGAGAACTTTCCTAAAATACATGATACATGGAGAAAAATAGCACCACCTCCAAATGTTCTTAGATATGATAATGATCCACATGGCGGCGGAAGACACGTATCTCCGGAAATCGTTAATATAACACCGACGGTCGCGGTCAATCTGGTTTGTGACGTAATCGATGGCAGCTATCAAATAGATCTCGGAAGATCAAATCAGGCTCAACAAGGATACATCCTGTACACGTTCACACCACCAGTTTCCCCTGGAAGTTTAATCGTGCAAGAACCAACTAATCCTGTGTATTTACGGTGTCACAATAATATGTTAACACGAATAAATTTTAAGCTCACAGACCACCTTAATCGCTTAATTGACATACGTGGAGAAGAACTTGTGATAAATCTGTATGTGAAACCTTAATACCAGCACGTGAGGGTTTTTATACACGAGGATTTCAGGCTCATATTTTCAGGAAAAAAAATATTTTATTACTAGTACAAATTTGTGTTTGGTACAAATTAATCGGCCTTGCAAAAAAAATATTTTTTTTTTCTGAAAATTTGATCATTTTACACTACACGTGGTCAGCGTTGACAGGGACCCCAGTTACCAAAACTTTCATTTTCATTATCACCAGTAACGAAGTTACTCTGGGTCGTTTCATCAGTAACGAAGTTACTCTGGATCGTTTCACCAGTAACGAAGTTACTCTCTGACATAATTTTTCTTAATTGTCTTATACGAGTACTAATCGTTTTCTTTGCCTCATACTCGTGGGACAATAACGATTTAATTCTTTCTACGGCGGCAGAGAGAGGAACGAACTCCTTCACATGATCATCTTCTACGGTAGCTAGCGACTGAAACATTGCCTCCTGAATCCGCTTCATGAGCTTGTATTCAGATGATAGTGTGTGTGTTCCCTGGTTTTTACGTTCTTGTAAAATCTCAAAGTCAGAAACTATTTTTTCAGGATTTAGTTCATCAGATATATTAATTCCATCTTTTTTCAATTTTTTAATAGCAACAATTACATCATTGATATTTTCATGGTTCATTATATAATATATAAATCTTTAAAATAAAAAAAAATTATCCCTAGAACCCCTATCGAGTCTTTAGCGAGTTCGTCGGGATGTTTCAAGGACAGCACAACATATACAATGAATGAAGAGCCCCTATCGAGTGTATTAGCGAGCTCAGATTATGAATGAAGAGCCCCTATCGAGTGTATTAGCGAGCTCAGATTATGCATTGGACGGCACAAACATATAACTTAATTAAGGAAATGGATATATACAATGAAATGGATATATACAATGAATGAAGAGCCCCTATCGAGTGTATTAGTGAGCTCAGATTATGCATTGGACGGCACAAACATATAACTTAATTAAGGAAATGGATATATACAATGAAATGGATATACACAATGAATGAAGAGCCCCTATCGAGTGTATTAGCGAGCTCAGATTATGCATTGGACGGCACAAACATATAACTTAACTAAGGACAGTACAAACATATACGCTCAGCAAAAATCCCACCCACAATAATTAATCCAGTGGGTGATACGAAAATGTATCAACCACCAGTCAATATTGTGGTTGAATTTTGCTGAGCGGGGGGTTTTACGGTTCCCCCATTATTATGAAAATCGCAATTATGCGCACCACCGACAAATTGTCAGCCATGGGGATTCGATCCTGGACCGCGAGCGTCACAGTCCAATACCATACTGATTGAGCTATCAAACCTTGTTACGAACATATGTTTCGGAAGTTAATATATAGCGAAGGAACCAATATTTACACTAAAACAGCGGTTTCTGAATAATAACAGTTTCTGTATTTATAACAACAGTTTCTGAATATAAAACAGCGTTTTTCCTAAACAGACTGCGAATCAATAATAACAGTGGCATGAACACACCTGCAGATCGATTTATACCATGACAACGGTTCCTGTTCTGTACCTGTATTACAGCTTCCCTGCTGATCAATAACATTATCATGATTTCTCGTAATGTTGTATGATGGGAAATATTTAAAAAACATAAATAATACTTCTACGAGTAATTAATTACGATGTAATTAGTTAAACTGACTAATTACGATCATAAAAAATCAAAAATCTACGAAGAAAACTATATATTACAAAGTAATCTCCCTTTTATATAATCAAAAATTCAGTAGTATACAATCAGACAGTACTGGGTCCCCCTCAAATAATGATATAATTCAATGTGGTGATGATAATTATTGATACTGAAAGGTAATTTTCTGTTTATATTTTTTCGAGAAAGTAGATCTGGTTATATTTTCTGCGACGTATTTTACCACACGCGAGTCAATATCAAAATATTTAGCAGCTGAATACATTGAACGAAATATAATTTTTTCGCCAGTTTCTGTGTTTGTAGAATTTACCGCCCTTCTAGAAACTGTCTTACATCTTCCTGTATTACCACATGCAGAGTTCACGCTTCGTGTGACAACTCGAAGGTTGTGCAGGGAGTTATTTTGAGGATCCCCGTCAATATGATCAATAACAAGACCGTCTTTGATCACTCCGAAGAAACATTCGTAGATGAAACTATGACAATAATAATGTTTCTTCCTAACAGTGAACATTAGATAGCCAGTATTAGAAACAACGCCAACTGGTCTCTTCAACTTGCAGTGTCTGATGATACCATTAATATTTGATTCATAGTTTGTTATGACAGGATGTGGGACAAATTTATTTTGCTCCATTATAATAATATTATTTGTTTAAATCATTGTTTGTCTGAAATCTTGATATATAATCCTCCACGGATTTTATAGCGTTTTCACCGCTATTATATTTTTTGGCATAATATCTTTTAAGTTCTCTGAACCGTTTTCCGCCGCACTTTCCACATAATTCTGTTTTTCCTCGCACTCCAATACCACACCGCAGACATGGTATTGGTCCTAGACTTCCTCGTCGTATGTTTTGTAAGTGCATCCAACAAAATTCCTTTCTGCAGGATTTGTTGCATCGATTTACTGAGTCGATCATCAACCATCTGCATTGAGACATTGTATATATAATATTTTTTATTTTAAATATTTGTTTTAATTATATGAACGAATTTGAGAGATTATCCCAAACTAGGCCTGTTAAATATAAATTCAACCTCGACAGATTATCTTCTGACTTGCCAGTGCGAGATTTGGTTGATCCGAAAAATAAAAGTCTGATCTCGAAAATTCACGACGCCAAGAAAGAATTTTACACGGATGGTGCATCTCATACATGGTCAACGTTCAAGATCATACGCCTTGACGGAGTCAAGAAAGCTGACAAAGTCACGGACGCCACAATGAACGACAAGCGAGCGGCAACTATCATTAACTACATCGCTGAATACGAGGGCAATCAAAAATATTTCTTCAGAGTAAAATTTATTGTATTAACAGAAACAGGTAGTTGGATTATCCGTGACAAATATGATCCTGTCCTTGGCAATAATTAAACTGTCATATTAAGTAAAAATTTCAGACCGGGTCTACTGACGGGTATTGGCAAACCGTATTATGAGCGAGCGTATCCTGTAACAGCGGTTATTTATGGAATCTACGAGATAAATAAAAAACCCAACGTTGATAAACTAGCGCCGATGAAATTTTCAAGGTTAAATTGTGTAGCCGAACGAGTAATATAACACTTTACAAACGCGATGCGTGGAAATGGATTAACTGATTTAAGGCGTGAAAAAATAAACTCGTGGGCTGATTCAGTTAAGGATACTGGTGCTACAATAAAAGATGTTGCTGAACTAGGAAAACTATTAAAATTTCCAATAACCGTAGCGACAATAACGGGAGAAATTCTGTACGAATCTAAATATAAATCGAAAGGAGCTCCAATAAGTATTATCGATCATAACGTGCACGCATGGACTAACGCAGTAACAATATTTCCACGTGATCGAACTGTTAGATTTTACTCCGGAGGTATGTTTGATTTTATTAAAGAAATAAGTAAAAACGATCCTGTATCGGTATGGTTATTTAAAAGTAATGAAGAAGGTGAATTTGATCAGTTTGTCAGACCAAACGGTGAAATATATCGCACAGAATCCCTCCATGACGAGATGAAAAATCTTGCGGAGATGTTTTTAGAGTGCAAACACGCGGAAAATACTGAAAAATTACTAACTAATTGTTTTACCGTTCCATCTGTTGCGGCTCATTTCGCTAGAGAAAGAAATTCATGGAAACCAACACGATTTGATTTACTCGAGGACGTACGCGCAAGTTGCGTCGAATACGGACATGGCGGATTATGGAATACCAAATATAATTACAATGATGTTATTTCGGTTGATATGGTTGCATGTTATCCAGGAAGTTTTCTGGGATACGGAGATTGTTCTGTGTACTTTGAAAGATTTGGTCACCCAACAAACGAGATGACGCGAGTGGCAATTAATGGACCATTACCTGATTTTGATCTGACTGGATTCGCCTGTATTGATTCATTCGAGTTTAACGAAAATCTTCACAGGATTTGTTATGCTTGGTTTGGTAGACATTTTTGTGAAAAACGTTGGGCACCTATAGTTTTATTACGATATATGCTAGATTGTATGATACTGACATCGTTGGTGGTCAGTGAGGTAATTATATCATATCATGCACAGACCAAAGTTTGGTTGCCCATGTCAGATTCTGAAGTTATTAGCGAGTTTAAGGATGATATTCCTAATAAACTCAAAACCGCAAAAAGATCTCGGTAGAAAAATTATAGGTAAATTTACTCAAGGTGGTGCATATGATTATAAAAGACATCACGCACGGTTAATTTTAGATGATGCCGAGTACGATTTTATAATTGCTGATACAACAGCCAAAAATATATTTGTAAATCGAGAAAGTGTTTATTTATCCGACGGAACAAAATTAGGTACGATCGTTAGTTACATAAATGACGTCTCCCCACAATATACTCATCTAAGATCTTCCATGTTGGCTTATGTTTCTATAAATTTATTATCGATGATTAATAGATTTCCTGAGACCGCAGTCAGAGTCGCAACAGATTCGTTTTATATTTCAAGTAAATATTTAGAACTTGTTATGAAATTTACAAGTAATGATGAACGGTGGGGTTCGTGGAGAATAAAAAAGGAATTATTACACAATTATGCAGAATCAGCAGATGTTCCAATGAGAGATTTTTATCGTAAGGGTAATAAAATATCAGAAATGTCGAAAGCACCATCGTTGAGTGATCCAATAACTAGATATAAGACAGTATATCTCAATGGACCTGGTGGATGCGGCAAAACGACTCGAGCGATTAATGTTTTTAGAAATTCAGATATAATCGTGCTGACACCCACACATAGACTTGCACGTGAGATGAAACAGCGGCAAGTACAATCGTGTACGTATCATAGTTTCTTTCGGTGGCGCGGAGATACATGGACTCCTGAACGGATGGGAGAAAAATATATACCTAAGATAATTATTTGGGATGAGATATGCACGGTCTCATTAGATACATTAAAAACGTTTCTTGATTGGTTGTTGACGAAAAATGCCGCTATAATAATGTGTGGCGATCATGGTCAACCGCCGCCTTTTGTTGGACCATCTCCACATGATTGGTTAAAAAATTTCGTTGATTATTACGACGAAATAGATGATGATCATAGAGCTCTCGATGCAAATTTGAAGGAATTAAAAAAATTAATCAGATTACAATCAAACACAGTTCAGTGTGAAATAATACGTGGAGTGATCTCAGAGACCTCAATGAGTGATTTTTTAAATTTATGGAGACCCACCGATTTGATCGTAGCAAGTAGAAAAATAATCAGAGACGCTTTACAACAACAGTTATTTCAACTACATAAAGAAAAATACTCAGAATTGCCCGTACCGTTGTGTTATAGACCATCAGATACACGAAAACAGAATATTAATGTTGATATTCCAGGACAGACTGAGAATCAAAATCTCGTATTAAATGATATTGTCGCCGTTGATATCAGTGTGGTCGAAGATGCAATACACGCTGATAAATCTCCATGGGTGTTGGGATACGCTATGACAATCCACTCGTCTCAGGGATTAACTATTTCTGATACACGAGTCTGGATTGTAGACGATCGCATCGAGTGGTCAAATTTAGTTTATTTAGCGGTATCGAGGGTCAGAAATATATCTCAATTACGTAGAATTATAATTCCTGAAATCGTTGATAAATTTAACATCATCGATGATGATATAATAAGAAAAAAATTAATCGGATACAAACAATCTGATAAAAAAAATAAACGTGACTTTGATCTTGATGTTGAATTTATTATTGAGTTAAAACAGCAGCAGAACAATCATTGCGCCAGTTGCAATTGTATAATGTTATGGAGATATTCAAGTAATGATTCAAGACAATTTACCGTAGATAGAAAAGATAATAGTCGCGGTCATACACGAGAAAATACCATGTTAACCTGTCTTGAGTGTAATCGACGTCGGGGTGCAGGCACCCTTGGCGCTAGTGCTAGTTAAGTGATCGAAATCACTGAAGTGATTTTGGCGGTAGTTGTGTATCCGCGGAAATTATTTGTAGTTGTTCACGTGTAAATCCACGCTGAGGAGCAGCCGAACCTAATCTGTAGATTGCAGGTCTACCTGAGGATCTTGTCACGGTAGATATTTTGTGTGTGGTAACACTCCAAATAGGATCAGTCGCTCTCGCTTTACCACCTTCAAGTTCACCAGGCTCATATAAATATCTAACTGTAACATCACCCAATATTTTTTGTTTTTCAACATCTTTTCGTTGTGTTGGTATATTTTTTTTTGTAATTGCATTAATGGGTTTCATGTTGGTTGTTCGTGTGATCTCATTATTTAATGCAGCTATCACGCTTGGTAATCTTGCAACCCATTCGCGAGATCTTTTATCCTGAATAAATTCCCTCGCGTATTGATATCCAAATAACCGCTCAGCGAGTGTTCGATTAAATCGCTCAACAATTGCCTGATTACGATGAATTGCAGTATGACCTCGTCGTATTTTGGTATTATGTCGTTTCATCAGCGATGATACTGGACCAAGAAATTCCTTACCAGGATCAACCTGTAGTAGCTGTGGCCATCGCAGACCACCTCGTTGATAAATTCGTTCAAACGCATCGGCTACTTCAGATGATGTTTTCGCTGATAGCGGCTCTGCTTCTTTGTATCTACTTGCAACATCAACTACGGTTAACGCGTATTTGTATGTTTTTCTACGCACAGTATCATGCGGTAAAAACAGAATATCAGCTTGATGAACTTCATTAGGAACACTGACATCGAAATACGCGTACTGAATTCGTTTAGGACGTGGTAGATAAATTTGCCATATTGCTTGTTTGGATAACCATGTTTTAGCAGTAGAATGTTTAACCGCTGCTGCATCAGCAAGTTTACCAATTGCTGCTTTGCCTCTCCAGTATCCTCTTGGTGAATAATAAATCGATTCCATTATTAATTACCAGCCCCAAGCGCTAATTTACCTTTCATTGCGGATCTTACTAACCAATTAGCTAATGATTCTCTAATATTTTTATTTTTTATAGAATTTAATGCATGAATTAATTTCACATCTGCAATATGTCTATGTTGTAGATTTTGACTTTTATAAGCTACATCATGAGCATGACAAGCTCGATCAATAGCGTTTATTGGTTCCTCGCCTGGTTTTGGTTGATCTTGATTATCGAGCCTGATATAAAGTCTGGTACCAGGACCGCAATAATTATATCCCGGTAGATGTTTTTCTCCACTGTATTTAGCCCATGGAGCACCTGGAAACTTTGACATCAAATTAGCAATATCACCACCGCGCTTATTAGGTAAAAACGAAAATTTCTTTCTACCGCATACAGAACATTTTCCACCGTACGCTATTTTTTTATTTTTTGTTGTAACCGTAGCTAAATCAGTAGTTGGAGTTTTAACTTTACAGCGTAAGCAATATAAATTCATGTTATAAAATATATGGATATAATTGATTTCTCAGCAACAAGAAAACGAGAGCCAGTTAAACACCACCCTGCGCTACCGAACTCCATCAGAATGATTATCATAGGACCATCTGGATCGGGTAAGACGCAGTTATTACTTAATCTGATAATGAGATGGCTGAAATGGGATAAATTGTATTTAGTAGCACCATCCGCTGATGATCAACGATGTTATGATGTACTTAAAGATTTCAATGAAAACGCGCGATTACTGGATGAAGGTAATGATTTTATAGAGTTTATAACCGATATTGATGAAGCACCATCCGTAGATTCCATAGACGGATTTATTAATAATTTAGTTGTATACGACGATGTGATGCTAGATAAACAATCAAATCCAGCCAGAATATTTTCCCGAGGGAGACATAAAAATACAGACGTGATCTATGTTACTCAACGATATACACAAATTCCGAAAGTGATCAGAGACAACTGCAACATTTTAGTTGTGTTTAATGGCGTAGACACACACACACTTAGAAATATTCATCAAACTTGGTGTGGTGGTGACATGGATATAATTAAATTCAAAAATTTCTTCTCACGAGCGCAAGTTACTCCACATGGATTTATAACAATAAATCTACATGATCCAAGAACAAGATATCGTGTGGGTCTTGATAAAATATTTGGGTAACAGGGGTGATGATAAAATTAAATTTAATTAAACAGATATCATTAATATAATGAACAACTGTGCGTGGTTACGTCAACGAACCACTAACAAATGTAATAAAAAATGCCGTGGAGAATATTGCAAGAAACATAATTATCTTATAAAGAAAAACCTTCATGCTGGTCCACGAAGTTGTGTTGGTTGTAACAACGGCGTTAGAGGATTATATCAGATTTGCAAAAATTGCGGTGGAGATCGATACAGAAGTTTGATGATATATTATAAACACAGAAAGAACATAAATCCAAAAATAGAAAAACCACCATCAGAACTTGAATATTACTTGAAACATAGAACAAATAAAGATGAAACAGATGAAGATGAAACAGATGAAGATTCCCATGATTCAGATGAAAAGAAAAATATATTCATCAAACTTAAAATTTCTTTACAACATGGATAGCAGCAGAGAGGGGGCGTCTACAATTCTGTTTGGGACAAACAATAATCGTAGACGTGGTATTGACCTCTATGAGTGGTCACTATTTTTTTTTTTTTGGTCCAAACACAAGGGGGACCACTCCCTTAAGTGGTCTGTTCACCCTCTCTGCTGCTAAAAGCATAGACGTAAAATTCCATCTATCACACAATAAAAATAAAATGTATTAAAAGATTAACCCAAATTAAGCGAAGAAAATGAATTAGATGATTCTAATGAAAATTAAAAGTATACTTTGAATAACATCAAGTTGTCACACTTATATTAAGACGCACTATTTCGCTGTTTTGACCTAAAGCAGGGAGACAATAAGAAAATACATACGCTCACACAACCACACGTTGAATGCGTATCCACGCACAGTGACATGTGTAGAACAATAAATATTTAGATTTTGGCACAGAAAAGAAAAACTGTCAAGAATATTGAATAAGTCTCAACAAAAGAAAAAGAACAAAATAGCACAAGACACAACTACATGTACCGCGGTGGACCTTAAGAGATCGTCCAGATTTAGTGATGACATTGACAGCAAAAGGGTATGAACACTGGAGCAACTCCGGCACTAATTTATCCGCCAAAGTAAACACATGGAAACATCACGTTATTAAAATTTCACTAGGTTTAGATATCTGATTGCTCATGATCAAACATATATTTGTTAACAGAGACATATCATTCATGCAAACTTCTGACTGGAGAGAAAACAATATTGCTTCGCACTATTTTTGGGATTTACACGTGTTTGAAACGTGTTTTCAGTTCTGCACCAAAGAGTCAACAGCTAATTTCGGTCATGATTTTTGCAAATTCAGGTCTATACAAGGATTAAAATTCCATCACCAAAATGCTGTCCATATGCTCTCAGTTGAAACTCTGATACGCAATCAAAATATAATTTTTACAAAATTTTATTTTTCATTATCAACCAATTATGGCAAGCCAAACTCTTACTTCATTTAATGGGCACTAAGTTTAGACTGGTTGACATTGTCCAAAATATATCTTTTAGTACAAAATGTCTTTCAAATACTTGGAGTAAACGTCTCCCCCAAATAAAATCAGGTAGCAGACGTGAATTTTGGTACACAAGGATGTTGACTTTAACTTAAGTGATAACATTGTAAACATGCAATGTCTCTGTTTCTTAAGACTGCATTTGCTGTCAGAATTACGCAGTTGTTTATCTGCTGAACATAAAAGGTCTCTCTCTCTCTCTCTCTCTCTCTCTCTCAGTACGCCTAATAAGGATAACCACCGAAAAGTGCACCTTGCAAACTTTCGCAAAGGTAGAATGCCAAAAAAAAAAAATGTATTTTGGGTAGTATGACTTTCCTCTGATTTTGGCAAGTTTTCATTATTTTCATCTAACGTTTAAAAAAAAAATGTGTTTAATTCCTTACCCTAAAATCTGTTACATGTTGACTTGAAAAAAAACTAAACTTTTCCTCCCCTTTTTGACCAGCAAGTAGTTCTCTGCCTTTTTTTCCCCCTGACATTACTGGTTGCTGTCAGACAAAAAGTTGGAAAACTATTTGTTGGTCTACGTTTTTTTTTCTCTCATCAGTTATTTAAGAAATTTGTTTAAAACAAATACAACATTATGCAACAGTTGACTAAGTGTACTTAACACAATAATCACTATAACAATTATATCAGTATTGATTGTCACTGCCTTGTACATTAGATGCCTGATTGGAAAATTATATTAAGATACAGAACATCTCAAATAGGAGATGATCTGTGATTCTACAAATAATACACTTTATTCTAACACATACTTCCAGAATTTAATACATTTATATTGGAAATATTCAGATTTAACAAAATTGCCTAATTCACAAACTTACTGAGTTTGCAGGTTCTATGAATCCATCGTGAGCAAGAACTTCTTTTATGAACAAGAGATACGCATGATGTTGAAATGTCAGACATGACAGAATATCAGTAAAAACAATGAAATATGAAGAAAAACAATAATCAAATGTAGAATATGACTGCACTATCCACTTTGAAGCATCAATGAGCTTTTCATTGAAAATTATTGGAATGAAAGTTTCCAAAAAATCTAGATTTATTCTAATAACATACTTTTCTTTAGTTAATTTTATTGATCTCTTTGTTTAGTGGTCATATAAAATGGCATATACATCGTTTAATCTGCATCTTTGACCATTGTTTAACATATGCAGGAACATTTCAGCATTTATTGAGGAACAGCCGCAAATGTACATTCTTTTCATTGAGCAATGATAAATCAAATTTGCCAAATGTTTTAGATTTCTTGTTTGTGTATTTGTGAAAATAATCTAAATGAAGAGTACTTGTTTTCTCAGAGAAAATATTGTTGTAAAAGCAACAGATACCAATATGAAATAATCAATCATTAAATACTATTGTTTTTATATTTCACATGGCATATGGATACATATAATTATTTTATCAGGGCACGTGGAACTTGTAATGTATTTATTTTTCATTCATAAAAAAATCTATAAAAAATATGTCCAGATTTGTTTGGCTGCCACTGTCTCTAGTCAGGATATTAGACTTACTGTTAATTAATATTATAAATTTTTGTTCTTAAAAGCACAGATAAAAGAAGTGTTTAACATTTTCCATTACGGTAACATGTTCACCGCCAAATTGTCCCTACCATAGTATGAACAAATATTGTACCGAAGTATGTGAATCACACAAACACAGGATGAGGGGGCCCCGAGTGGCCGAGTGGTCTAAAGCGCTCTTCGTTACGGATCACTGCCATCTCACCTCTGTCTGCGGCGGTTCGAGTCTAAGATTCAGCCAATGTGGGCTTGTGAGAAAGCTTCCCAGTAGCTTCTCGTGGGTCGGTGGTTCTTTCTGGGGTTTTCCGGGTTCTTACTCCACCATTAATACTGGCCGCCATGTATAGCCTATCGTGCTGAAAAATGGCGTTAAACCCCACAACAACAACAACAACAACAAACACAGGATGAATGTATGACAGTGGGAGATGTGTATATTCTTTGCTTGTGCAAAGGAACTGTTTCTTTGTTGCAAGGAATATTAATTTCTGAATGAATATTGAAAATATATTGAAAGCCATGAATTTGAATGAGGAACATTTAGTCTCTCTGCATTTTTTAATTCTTGTTTTCAAAATTACATTCTCAGTCGAGGTACTTGTACTCATATTGTCTTCCATCTCTGTCCTGTATACTGGTATTGTCTTAAACTTGTACTCATATTATGTCTAATCTTGTATACTTGTATTGTCTTAAACTCGTACTCATATTATGTCGAAACTTGTATACTGGTATTGTCTTAAACTCGTACTCATATTGTGTCGAAACTTGTATACTGGTATTGCCTTAAACTCATACTCATATTCTGTCGAAACTTGCATACTGGTATTGCCTTAAACTCATACTCATATTATGTCTAAACTTGTATACTGGTATTGCCTTAAACTCATACTCATATTATGTCTAAACTTGTATTCTGGTATTGCCTTAAACTCATACTCATATTATGTCTAAACTTGTATTCTGGTATTGCCTTAAACTCATACTCATATTATGTCTAAACTTGTATTCTGGTATTGCCTTAAACTCATACTCATATTATGTCTAAACTTGTATACTGGTATTGCCTTACACTCATACTCATATTATGTCTAAACTTGTATACTTGTATTGCCTTAAACTCATACTCATATTATGTCTAAACTTGTATACTTGTATTGTTTTATGCTCATATTGTCTTCCAGCTGTGACTAATATTATTTAATCTCTTGACTAAGGAGTTGTGCATTAAATTCCAATGCAGATCATCCTGATTCAGCTGCCTTGGTGTGTCCTTGCAAAAGGTGCTAAGGTCCCATTTCCTTGGCATAATGTAGCTAATAAAACATTGAAAGTGGCCCTTGAAAACCAAGCAATCGTCCTATATTGGCCTGTATTTTTATTGTATCTTCCAACTCTGACTTGTACACATATATTGTCTCATCCAAATCTGATTCATGCACATATATTGTGTATTCCAAATCTCACAACATACACAAAGTTTGGTTTTCAAAAAGATATTTGAAAACGTAACCGTACATGTATTTGAAATTTGTTTTAAATTTGCTCTTTGATGCCTGCACAGGGACCTCAGGAGTGTTAGTCTGATAAATCAACCCAAACCTGTACTACTGACTGTTTATCTTCCTGGTGTATTATTCTTTAAAGTCATGAATAGTTTGCATAATTCAAGGACTGTCCAGATGTTTATTTCTCTAGAATATTCATAAGATCATTATTTGCATTTCAGACATTTCACGAAAGCCATGGCTGCCAGAGGAGATCATATGGACAGAACTGCTTGCAATTCAAGAGAAGAAGTGAGTGAAGAATGTAAACATTTAACCACTTCGTTGGCCGAAGTGGTTAGAGCATCTGCCTTGGATGCGGGAGGTAGTGGGTTTGAACCCTGGCCGAGTAATACTAAAGACTTATGAAAATGGTAATAGCAGCAGCCTCACTTGACACTCAGCTCTAAGAGGTTATTGTTAGGATTGGTTGGCCTGGTGTTAGGATAATATGACTGGGTGGAATAGGATGCTACATGTCTGCTACATGATGCCCCAGTGCTAGACATCACTGTAAGCTGCCACACTGCAGATATCATAACAATAAGACTGGAAAATTGTTAAAGCTACATTAAAAATCCAAATATCATGTGATGTGTGTGATTCGGATTTGCCGCATATATGTAGCATGATGTCCCACCCAGTCACATTATCCTGACACCAGTCCTAACACTAACCTCTTAATGCTGGACACCAGGTGAGGCAGCTGTTAGTACCCTTTTTATAAGTCTTTGGTGTGACTCGGCTGGGGATCAAATCCATGACCTACCGCATCCGAGGCGGATGTTCTAACCACTAGGCCACCGGAGCGGTTCCAAATATGACACACACACACGCACACATCACAAGGAATATGTGTACAAGGTTGAATATTCTGGTTGAACATGAATTCGTTTGGCTGATTGGAAGGGTTTATCTTTAGATTTTACTTTTGAGAGTCCACCATCAAGGTGCACAAGGTAGATTAGTTGCACAACACAAATTGTTTCACCCTCTATAAATAAATTAATTATTAGTAGTTGTATTAGCGTTATAGTTGTATTAGCTTAGCAGTACACCACTGTTTCTCTCATTACATATGTTTCCTAAGATAAGACCAGAGAATAATGATTAATCACAATGTATTTAATCACAGGGCTGGATATTGAAAATGGTTGTCAAATTCGCAAGTCCAGACATAGTTGTCACATGGGAAGTGAAACTCAATAAATTTTATTTGTAAGTTAGAGCCAAGTTTAACTGCTTTGCAAAACTGACAGTAACAGTTACAGCTAGTAGTATTTCTTAAGTAGTTAACTGTAGAAACTTAATTTTTAAAAATTTTTAATAAATAACTAAGTGGTTTAGCTCTTCAGAACACTTGCTTGATCAAATAGGTACGATATAATTTTATTGTCCAAATTCAAGTTTCTGGCAACAAGACAACTGTTGATTACCAGCCTCGAAATGCTGCTATACTTCCAATAATTAAAATCATTAAAACAAGTTCACAAGTCCAATCACAGTCAGTGAATGTATTGTTCTGTTTCTTAAAAGCAGTGGTCAACGGCATTCAAACTTACAAACCTCCAATACTGAATTTTTGGATCATAATATGAAATAATGGCATTTTCTCAGAGGACCTGGTGATGGTACACTGGGTTTTCAGTTGGGGCTGGAGAAGAAAAAAAATTGTTTGAGTCAGGGCTGGAAAAAAGGTCTGTTAGCTAGGGACAAATTGTAAATTTTGACAGGGAATTAAAATGTTTGTTAACTGTACAAAACATTTTAATTCACCTGGCCATAAGGACAATTGAGCCTGCTGTATGGCCCAGCATGTGTCAGGCATTTTCATTATTAGTCATCATTGTTATTTTGTCTGTTCTTCAACAATTGCTTGTTACCAATCAGGAGTTATATTTCTGATCCAATATGAATCAGACTTGGAATATGGGTTTATATCATAAAATTCTTGCATGAGTTTGATACAGAGCATGATATATGCATATTAATGACTTGATCTTGCATCTGATTGGCTGATTTTGTTACCGCTCTGGAAGCCATATTTCAGATCAGATGTTAATAAAACCTGGAATATATGCTTATATCATCGCAAACTCAGATGAGATTAATAATCTTCAAGAACTGAGCATTGGTGATTGGCTGGACTTGTTACCACGCTGAAGGCCACATTTCTAATCCAGTTTTGACCAAACTTGGAATATGGGTTTATATAATCATAATCATGGACATGTTTGATAGTGTGCGAGAAACACAACTTACAAGGAAATAATTTATCTAGTTTATTATCTGATTTTGAACAATCTTTAAATATGAGATTACATCATCAAGATCTTGGATGAGTTAAAAAATGTACAAGGTCCATTCATGCTAATGAGGTAATCTTGCAGATGATTTGTTTGCTTTTTTTACCACCAAGGAGGCCATATTTCTAGACAGATTTTGATCAGACTTTAAATTTATACTTACGTCATCAAGCTCATGGATTGCAGTTGTGATAATGATCAAGATGAACTTATATTAATGAGATGATCTTGCATCTAATTGGCTGATATTGTTACCACCACCTGAGAAGCGATATTTCTGATCTGATTTTGATTAAATTTGAAATATGGGCATATATCATCAGTATCTCAGATGGATTCCATAACACGTGAGAATATCCACACATGTTAATGAAGTGATCTGTGTCATATTTTGAATGATTTTATTATAAGCAAGAGACTTTACATAGTGATTTTGCCTTTTTCTTATAAAAGAAGTTTTATCAGTATATAGTAAACTAGGCAAAATAATCATGACAACATTTGGGATACAGTATAGATAAGTATAAATAAAAATGGTTATGCAAGACAGGTAAGTAGATCAGGTCAATGTGGACTATGGGACTCTTTTTATTCTTCTGCTTTACAGTTGAATAATTTGCATGAAACTGATTTTCAAAAAAAAAAAAAAATTCCATGTTGACCATGGGACTCTTTTTATGCTTCTGCTTTACGGTTGAATAATTTGCATGAGATTGATTTTCAAAGAAAAAAACAATTCCATGTGGACCATGGGACTGTTTATGCTTCTGCTTTACAGTTTTATAATTTGCATGAGATTGATTTTCAGAGAAAAAAAACAATTCCATGTGGACCATGGGACTCTTTTTATGCTTCTGCTTTACAGTTTTATAATTTGCATGAGATTTATTTTCAAAGAAAAAAAAAACAATTCCATGTGGACCATGGGACTCTTTTTATGCTTCTGCTTTACAGTTTTATAATTTGCATGAGATTTATTTTCAAAGAAAAAAAAACAATTCCATGTGGACCATGGGACTCTTTTTATGCTTCTGCTTTATGGTTGAATAACTTGCATGAGATTGATTTTCAAAGAAAAAAACAATTCCATGTGGACCATGGGACTCTTTATGCTTCTGCTTTACAGTTTTATAATTTGCATGAGATTGATTTTCAAAGAAAAAAAACAATTTCCCATATTTTCATCACTGGTAATCCAGGTTGTTTAAAAAGGGCCTTTTATATCTCAGGTATTGTTAAAAAAGTTTCGGTTCTCTTTATTTTGGTGTATGATTGATGGCTGTAATTTGGGTTGTAGAGTATACAGCTTGGCCTTGCTTAAGATCTGCACCTGTAAAAAGTCTGCTTGCTCCACCTTTTTACTCTTTCAGAAGTAAATAATAAATGTAAAGTGGAACCATACAGGACAAGGTTTCTGGAAATTTCTTGTCAAGGAGTGGCTATTTTTATAATTTATGTGCAATAATGATGTATAAATGATGAAATGAATAAGGAATATTCAGATTTGGTGATGTCACCAAAATTCACCTGTGAATAAAGGTAAACGATTTGCTAATTCTTCTAACACCAGTATATAGAAGTGTGTTATAAGCTGCTTTGTCATAATTTTTTCCTTAATTTTTGTTACAAATGATTCATAAAAATCAGTTTTGTTAAATTTGCGTTTGATTTAATCCAAATGTTTTAAATACAACTTGATTTTTACTTCTGTGTTTTGAGACTTTCATTTTTGCCACATTTCACACATGATACTTCACAAGGCATGTTGTGTAAGCTAGAGTAAAATATTAGCTTATTTTCATACATATTGTAAATACTGGTGTACTATGTGATAGAGAATCATACATAATGATACAAAACTGAGAAAAGCAAGTACACAAATATTAATATTTTTGTTAATTTTGATTGGATTTGATTTTTTAGAAAAAATGAACATCCCAGATTTTCTGTGTTAGTAATCCTGACTGTTTAAAAAAGACCTGGCTTGTATTTCTTAAGCATCATTCCAAGAACATTTAATTCCCTTTATTTTGGTAATATTGATGATAATAACTACTTTATTTAAAGAAGTAACACAATTAGAAGAAGAACTAATCTACCTTGAGGCCCTCACACAAAGGATTTTTTTTTTTTAACTGCATCTCTGAGGACACGGAATATATTGTATTTGGAAGAAGGAAATAGATTGGATATTTCTGGTGTCAACTTGGATACTATTCCAGAGCAAAGTTCCAGAGTAATTCCTTTTTTGGTTTGGGAATTTTATACTGTTTGGTGGACATGGATCGCAGGTATTACCCGGTAGCCTATACTGGAATAGTGATTGTAAATATTCAGGAGCACTATTATTGGATATCCTGTACACTAACTTGGCTTTTCTCAACCAGGTTCAATCTTAATAAATAATATTTTTAACTTACCTGCTAAATTCCCTTGCTTTCTTTCTGGATTGATATTAGCCCAAATGCTCTTTTTCTGAAGATGTGGTAGCTTTGCTGTTTTTATCATTAGACTTGCCCCTTATTGTATTACAGTAGTCTAAATAGGGTTGTATGTAACTGGTATAAAATAGTTTTCTATGCCTTTCAGGGAGACATTGTCCTATCCTACTGAGAAACCGTAAACTTAATGTAACTTTTTTTACTGATATATTTGATATGTTCAGTCCATGATAGGTTATTATCTACCCAAACACCAAGTAGTCTATCATGACAGACCATTTGCAAATTTGTATCCTTCGATGTTAGACATAGTTAATCACTATCAAAATTTGTTCATTTTTGCCATGTTGAGATAAGTAATATTTTAGTTTTACCAGTACTTACCACCATGCCATTGCATGTGCACCTGTTGTCCTGTTTATTTATATAAACATGTTGTATTCTTTCACTTAAGTATGAAGTAAACCATCAAATTGTGCTCTCATCACATTGGTAAATTTTCAATTTCTCCAAAAGGATTTCATGATCCACCATGTCAAAAGCTTTCCTGAAATCTACAACACAGATCCTATTATTCTACCTTGGTCAAGTGCTTAAAGCCATTTATCAGTTAAGGAGATCAAGGCAGTCTTACATGAATGTTTCTGTCTAAAGCCTGATTGATTAGGGTAAAACAGCAGTTGTTTTGTTAAATATGACATGAACAACTCATGGACATGTTTTTCAATCAATTTTGACAAATATGGTAGTATTGAGATGAGCCGGTAGTTATCAACATCATCCTTAGAACCAGATTTGTGAATAGGCATTACTTTAGCAGTTTTCCATATTTCGGGGACAGATGAGGATTCAGTAATTGATTTAAATGTTTGATGTGATCTGCAATAACTGAGGCAGAAGTTTTAATGAGTCCTGAACCAATTTGATCAAGTCCTGTAGCTTTCTTGGTATCAAGTTCACTGAGACATTTTTTTAACAGTTTGTTTATGCTGGTGGTGTAGAGAAACATACCTCCTTAGAGATTTTGCTGCTGCAGAACTTTTTCAGTTCAGTAAAGTTGTTTTCTATCACTGGTTTCTTTAACTTTGTTGTAATGTTGGTCAAAACATGATTAAAAACATTTGCAATGTCAGTGTCATCGGTGACTATTATGTCATTTACCAGAAGTGAATTAATTTTATTTGTCTGATCTGTGTGTGTTCCCCCAATGAGTTATTTCAAAACTTTCAGTTGGAGTTTGTGTTGCTCTTGTTGTTTACAAGCATTGATTGATAATAAGTTTTTTTAGCTTTTTTAATCATTCTTGTTATTTTTTTCCTCCATACTTTATGCTGTGCATGGTTTCCCATAGCCTTGAATTGGTCTCATGTTTTCATAACATCTATGATTTCAGTAGCAAGCCAATTAGGTTTGATTTCATACTTGAGGTGCTTGCAGTAGTGCATGCTTAGGACTATATCCATAAATAAGTCAGTTCACACTCAGAGTTTTGTGTATATCATCATAATTTTGGATTATATTCCATTGGAACTTTAGGTAGGTCATCAAGAAATTGTTCTTCATTAAACATTTTGAACGATCTGTAAGTGATAGTTTTGTGTGTATTGTTCCTATTTCTCTTGCATTTAACTTTTCTTGCAAAAAAACAGTAGGATTTTGGTCACTAAGACCATCATTCAGTACATAAACATAAGCCATATTGTCTGGCAGGTTGGTATAAATGTGATCAATAAGAGTGCTTGATTTTTCTGTTACCCTTGTAGGCTCATTTACCAGCTGGTCCTAATGTTTCAATAAATTCCATCCAGTTGTTCCTTATTTGAGTATTGAGTAGGTCCTTATTCTCATCGCCAAGTATATATGTTTCTTTCTCCTGTGCAAGAACATTTTTCATTTGTTTCAAAACATTATTATTCCAAATTGCTTTGGAGGAAGTTGGCCTATAAATGAAACAACTATAAATGATTTTGCATTATTTTGAGAAATTTCCACCCAAATGCGCTCAATTTCACGTGACTCCGAGTCAGGTTGCCTTTCTGCATTTCATCTTCCCTAATGTATACAGCAAGTCTGATGTGTGTAACTTGGGTTCGTGAGTATACAGCTTGGCCTTGCTTCAGATGTGTGTCTGTCAAATGATGGCTAGGTCTGCTTGGTAATTTTCACTTCAAAAGTGAACTGGGAAGAAAATAAGACCATAACTTTTTATTGTTTGTTATGTAGTTTATAATTTTATTATTGTTCTTTCAGATGCTGGTATTGCATACAATGGAAAAAATTCATCTTCCCTAGCTTTTGTAACGCTCTTAGCGTACTTTTTGGTCTTGCTCAAGCACATATGAGCAGCCATTTTGATCAACTGTCTGCATTAAATGGTGCATAGTTTCCATAATTACCACAAGTAAAGAACTTTCCATCATAGTATATAAAAGGGGTATGGCGGTAGGTCAGCTATCTTTCCAATGTACATGTTGCGGAAATGCAAACAGCTTTACCTATACCTGTTTTTTCTCTTCAGTAGTACAAAATAAATGTAGAGCAGAATCGATAGTATATGAAGGGAAGTTTTACATTTTCACCTTTTCATTTAAACTCTCCATTCAGGGCATAATGACGGACTGTAAAAGTACAAGAAGTAAATGTAGGTTATGATTCTTGTGGTATGTAAATTATCCAGTATGGAAAAAAATCAAATCTTTGTAGAAATATAACTGATTCCAGCTTTTTTGGAACAATATGGGCATCTGAGCGTAGTAAGGCAAATATATAACCAGCAAAATGAATAAGTTATGGCTCTTGGAAATTTCCAACTGGCCTCCTCAGCCCCAGTTGACATATCTCCTAACTTTTTGTTAAACCCATTAAACATGGGGTCAAGGTCACAATCATAGAAACCATGCTTTAAGGTTTTTTGTTAAAGGTTTTTCATTTGCTACTATTTCCTTACTCCCTTGATAGAGATTTATAATACTTAGAATGAATTACTATGAAGCAAAGCCAGTTTGTTCTGTGACACATTTGGGGTCAAGGTCACATACTTAAGAACTTTAATTAAGGCTTTGATTCAAGTATTTTTGTTTGCTTATATTTTGATGGATTTTCTTTATACTTGTTATCCTTAATGTACTGGTTTTTCATTAAAGTAAAAAGTTTAAGAATTGTTTAAACTAGTGTGGAATTTTGCATTTTTCAGAGAAAAAGATCCAAAAACTAACTGAAGAGTTGCACTTGTCACAGGATAAAATTTACATATGTATTACTAAGAGTTGAGGAGTATTCCACAGACCCAGTATACCTTGTTAGCTTCTGTTACATATTAACTCAGCTACACTCCCAAATATTTTTCACAACACATGCCCATATCTGCCTAGACAGAGATTACTAATTCTTACTTGATTGCTCTGGTGGCCTAAGGTGTTAGAGTGTCCACCCTGGATGCAGAAGGTTGTGGGTTCAAACCCTGGTCAAGTCATACCAAAGAAAAAATGTTACTAACAGCTGCCTTGCTTGGTGCTCAGCATTAAGAGGTTAGTATTAGGACAGGTTGGCCTGGGGTCAGGATAATGTGACTGGGTGGGACATGATCCTACATGCCTACTGCACGATGTCCAGTGCTAGACATCACAAGTCACACTGCAGACATCGTAGCGATATGACTGAAAAATCATTAAAGCTATGTTAAAAATCCAAATCACACACACACACTTAAAAATATGGTAACAGTCTCCCAATCTAATAAAAATTGATATCTGCTTATAATAAGTAGATCTAATGTGCACCAATAAAGATCATAGTCTGTTGACCTTTTGCTTAACCAGTCAAATCAATGCTTTCAATTTCCAAAAGTGACATGATATGCAGCAGTTTATTTCATAGGCTTCTAAAAATAGATAGACCAGAAATTCCAAAAGGTAACAAAACATGAACTTTTATTGGTGTCTGACTGGTCTCCATTATCAGACTTTGAGATTTAACCATTCTACACAGATTCTGTTCTTTGCACTTACACAAATGCGATTTTTTTTGCAGGCTGTACAAAGTTATCCTGTTCAAATTGGGCGTGAGAACATTGATTAAGGTGGCAGTTACTGGTATCCACTTTAATTACCCTGTCTAATAGGTTTAAGACTGTTGATTTAGTTGGCTGTTGCTAGACTTGAATTGCCCTGTGCCTAATGCATGTGAGACATTTAATTAAGGTGGCTGTTACTGGTACCCCATTTTGGAAACATTCATCTTGGAAAATATGTTGCAAAGCATCCATATTCCGCTGTTTTGAAAATTTATCTAACTTCCATATAGAAATACTTGTACATCACTCCTTCATTATAATGCTGTCCATGGCAGTCATAGAGTGTACTGCCTTATAATAAGACTACCTTAAAATGAGGTACATAATACAGTATTCCTTCATATTAACGCTACTGTCCATGGCAGACCTACTGTATACTGCCTTAAAGTGAGACTGCCTTATAATGAAATACCTTGTACTGTATTCCCACATATTAATGCTGTTATTGTTATGGGGTTTAACACTATTTTTCAGCACACAATAGGCTATACATGGCAGCCAGTATTGATGGTGGAGGAAGAATCCTGGAAAACCCCGGAAAGAACCACCGACCCACGAGAAGCTACTGGCAAGCTTTCTCACATACCCATATTGGCCGAATTCGAGACCCGAACCCACGCAGACAAAGGTGAGATGGCAGTGATCCATAACGAAGATGCGCTTTAGCTGTTAATGGAAGCTAGAGTATACTGCTGGTCATTGACAACATTTATGATTCTAATGTTTATTTTGCTTATTTTGTTCTGTAATGATGAGCAATTTCCTAGCATGTAATAAAATCTGATCACGAAAATAAAATCATGTTGCTGTTTATTTCACCAAAACACCCACTAAATATAATAATTACATAAATGATTTAGCAAACAATAAACACATCAACATGAGAGAAAACACCTAACAGCTGGAAACAAAAATTTGAAGCAGAGTTGCAGTATTATTTTGCTTGATCAGAATGGTTTTTTGGGTCAAGAAACTTAGATGATTAAATTAAGGTTCATATATTGCAGTCATGGCAAGAAAGAAAAATAATTAAAAATACATGTATTCATAAATTTGCGCACTGAGAGATGTATTACTTTGATTTTAAAAATGAATAAATAATATAGTAAATTAGTAATGTCAATGATTCCAAACCTTCGAACCCAACTGACTAACAACTGTAGGTTGTTAGTGCAACTTTATATGTGAGGGACAAACATGATTTTATGTCCTCTTCAGTGCTTCCCTTTACCCTCATTTGTGCTTCAAGAAACTCCAAACTTTTAATCTGACCCTCAGTTTTGATGCCAAAGTTTGTTTTTACTCAGTCTGACCCTCAATTCTGACACAAAGGGGATTTGTTTTACTCTCAGTCTTTCACCTTTAGGGGATACACTGCCTCTTTGACTTTTAGATACATATTTGGGATAATTTTCTCAAAGAAATTGTCTAGATGGTACAACAAAACACTGATGCCATGTTTAAGAATCCTTTTTTTAACTCAACATTGTATGCCATGAATGATAAAACTGGCAACGTTATTAGTGATATCTGTGGCTGTTTGTGGTGAAGATTTGTATTTAGCCTGTGCAGCTAGCATACTCACATTCGTTGGTTGCTGACTTGAAGCATTCGGTATGTCTTTTGCAGGAACTTTCAGCTGTTGTGCCAGGGATTATCTAATGTTGTACAATAATGGTGAATGGAACCGCAAATGAGTTGAGAGGTTTGTCGTTCCATTTGTGTGTTTGATTTCAGTTTTGCACATGCTACACACAGCGATCATTTCGTCAAGGGTTTTGGTGCCAAGCTCCCTTTTTATTGAAAAGTTATTCTAAATAGAACTATTTGCTCATGGATTCTTTATGAACTTATATTTAGAAGCTGCCATGATGGTAATGATGCTAAGCCTAATGGAAGACAGTGGTCTACTCAAAGTTAGTTCCACACAGTCTAGAGTAGGTGAGGGAGAAACCCAGCAATACTGGTATTTCTGTACTCATATCATGATATATCATATTGGGCATTAGTATTACAATTTACCGGTATATTGGTATATCATTACACCCTTAATAATAGCTGTGGAGCACTACCAAAAAGTTTGGATACAAGCTGGACCCTACTATCTTGACGAAATTACTTTTCCAGCCAGAATAGACAAAGTTTGCATAAATACAGTGAAGTGGGTGTAAAAAGTTCAAATTAGACACTTTACACTCATGTTTTTTGTGCATATTTTCATGTTAGATTTATTAAAATGATGACAGAAAATTATTAGCACTTTATGAAAATGTTAAAACGGTCAATATTTCACTTTACCGCAGTTGTTGTACAATACCTTCCATAATACATGTCACACAAAAAACTAAATTTGTTACTCCCAAACCCATGATACAGTCATGTATCAAGAAACATGTATTTTAGTAACAAATAATCAGAGAGAGAGAGATTTTTACAAGTACTTTGTATGACCCTAGGATGTACTGTCTATATAAACAGTAAACACTCCTGCTGAAAGCCCATGTAAAACTGTCCTTGGGTCATATATAATAATACATCATCACAGAGGCATTTAAAAGGTAAGATGCACACATAAGTAACAACCATTTCATAGATTACTTACATAGCTAAGAATAGATAGGTCAAAGCCATGGTGACTTCTTTGAAGACTGCTGTGTGAGAACCTGTTAGGCTAATTTGCATATGTTAAGTGGAACAACCCAATTCCTTTGAAACTATATAAATCAAGGAGATGCATTTTGAAGAACAAAAGTTATTATGCATCGTTGCCGCAAATGAGAATGTTCAAGGCACCTTTGAACTTGGATTTTCACTCCGTCGACAAATGCAAAACATGAGCATGGTTAGAATAGTGAATAAGTGTGATTCATTTTTGAAGACAAGATGTTTGAAATGCAGCTATTCTGGAAATTATGAACCATCTGCAAAGCAAGCAAAGTCCAGGAAACTAATTTTAGAACTCCTGCATGGACTTTGACTTTGTACAGTGCAGCAGCAAGAGGGAGCATTTTGTATTTTACACATACTGCACACACCATGTTAATATAAGTTAATCTGTATATAATTTGTAGGTTGTTTCCATTGCCACAGTGATAGACATGAGAGAGGAGACTAGGACAGTAAAGGGTCTTTCCCTGAAAATCCATGATAAAAGGCTGAAATTCAAAGCTGGACAATGGTAAGGTAAATCATGTTTCTTTTCACAATTTATGTATTATTTAATGATTGACTGTATAGTTTTAAATAAGAAATAGCATATTCCCATATTTTTTCAAGTCCCTAATTTTCACCACTATTCATACCATCTATCAGCTACTGATTGGGGCAGGTGCAGTAACTGATGTGTACACCTTCATACATCCACCCAATCACCTCAAGACCATGTCAGTATAAAGTCTGTTTTATATACAGGACGTGTACCTTATACCACACTCCCTAAGATGATAATTATGGCCCAGGTGTTGAAATAACTTGACAGGACCCTATATTTGTATTTTCAGTATGATGAATTGGATCTTGAACTGGTGATGTCTCTACTTCATCTCTGGTCAGTGAATGCCAATTTGCCATGTGACAGAACAGAGGTCAGCTAATAGGACAGATCAGGACATTTTCAAAACTTGGTCAGGAGTTTTTATTGCAAATCAGAAAATTTTCATCGACCCATTTTTGATTACAAATAGATGAAAATAACAAATGTTCAACTAATTACCTTTTTCTTTGTTATAATTCCATTTATATATTTATAAGTCAATCTTTTGTACTGAAAATTTGAATCATGCAGAATAGGGGTCATCTTATAAATGTGACATACCCAAAAAATCAGTAATCTGCAGGTAATGTTGGAAACTTGAGATGTTTGCAGTACATAAAAATACTGTGAATTCAAATATTTTTATGTTTCTATGCCATTATTCCAGTTTAGAAATGTGTATATGGTATTTGCTTTGTTTATTTGTTTTTTGACAGTATTCATTAAACATTACTTGTATGTACAATTATTTGGATTTTAAAATATTAGGGGTAAACTAGATACTACCCACTGCAAAGAGAAGTGTCCATCATTGTTGTTTCTCTTGGGTATTTACTAGCACATATATTGCCTCCATGTTTGTGGAAGTCCTGACAACCTGTATTTTTATTAATATTTGTGTTTTGCTGTATAAACACTGTTTGGTGCAATAACACTTTTGATTTAAGTTGTATTTTCTTTTTCCATTAGTTAGATTTTTAAATTCCCATGTGATATTTCTGCCAGTGCCTCACATGAACAGAGAAACCCTTGGCCTCACATGCCAATCCTGAAACTTTTGTTGAGCCACCACTTTATTACATTACTTGTTCAGTGCCAGGTAGAGTTCTACATCTTCCAGTGAATGTTTGACCATAATACCTTGTAGCTTGTAAAGACAGCACTCTCATTATTTTCCCACATGACAGCCATTTGATTGAGATGCTAATGAGACTTGCTGAGTGCCAGGTTTGATTCCTTGTTCTAGGATGTGCCCATGCTTATTCAGAGTTAGTGATTTATGATGGATTTTCCAGTTTCTTCTTGATCTTTTGATCTGAGATCACCATATGCTAACATCAGTCATCAAGAGAACCAAATGTTGTTGTTGTTGTTCTATGGTTTAACACCATTTTTCAGGACAAGATAGGCTATACATGGTGGCCAGTATAACTGGTGGAGGAAAAACCCTGGAAAACCCAGGGAAGAACCACCGACCCATGAGAAGCTACTGGCAGGCTTTCCCACGTACCTACGGTAACCAAGCCTTGGACTCGAACCCACGCAGACAGAGATGAGATGGCAGTGATCTGGAACAGTGAGCGTTTTAGACCACTCGGCCACTTGGGGCCCTAGGAACCAAATGTAGACAATAAAATGATTTTTTTCACAATTAATGACAAAAGCTGTAGTTCTCCAGTTATAAAATCCAGCTTGTTGATTATATCAGCAGGTGAATTTTTAATTGTATTTATGTCTAGGACAAGATTTCTCCAGTAATAAGCCCCTCTCTCATCACATTTATGATGCTGGCCACCCCCACCTCCAAGGCTTATAATGGAATAACGACCATAAACTTACAATGTGGGATGGACATGTTCTAAAAGTGGATGGATTCTGGATTTGAATGTTAATTATCTATTATCATGTTTTGACTATACATCTTTTGAAATCGCAGGGTGGACATGTTTATCCCAGATGTTCCAAAAGTGGGTGGATTCTCCATTTGCAGTTCTCCAGGCAAGTTAGAGAGGGAGGGGATTCTAGACCTGGCAGTGAAGTATAGCACCCACCCTCCTGCTCATTGGGTACACACACAGGTGAGTACAAGGTGTTGACTTACTGGCTGAGTAATTTTTTGTATTCATGGTACTGTAGTATACAGTATGCAACAACATAGATTAGTAACTTTTAAAGTCTTAAAATTCATGATAGTTTAATTACATTTTAACCTGGTCTGTCTGTATATAGTGACCACATCATGCAGTAATCATTATTTTGGTTTCCCTTAGATTTCCGTACCCTGTATATGTCATTCACAGCCTTTTTTGTTACCTTGAACTACATTGTACTGTATGAGGCAACCTACAGCCTACATTGTAAGAATATTTTTCTGGTCCTTTGTAGAAATACATTCATTTGAATCTGTCTATTTAGCTACCTAGCTAGCTAAGTAACTATGTAGCGATCTGTGTTTTGACTGTTGTCCATTACCTTTTTGTAATTCTCCTTCTGTCTCCTAATCTACCTAAATATGCTTACCTGTATATATTATAATTTAATTGATTAAGTGTAGTTGAAGTAATACACACAGCGCATCCTTCTCTCTGGCTCCTAGCTGGGCCTCTCTTTGTCTGCTATGGTTTCTCTGCCCAGACATGATGCCATTGCAGCCAGTATATGTTAATAGATACATTGTCGTGTTGAACCAGTCAGATGACTGAGTTGGATCAGATATTGTGTCAGTTAGGGTGGGTATTCTTATAGCAACTGGGATGCCTGTAGAGATGCATTCTCCTCAGTGTAGATACTGCATTTAATTTTTAGCATAATTTGCAGAAAGAACCACCTGCCTCCCCTCCTTTCACCATGTTTATTTGTGACATTTCTTGCATAGCATACCCTTCCAGCTGTTCGGGGTGGGGGGTGGGGGGTGGGGGCATTGCCGAATTGGCTGATGTTTATTATCATAGCAGTCCTCAGGATCAGAATTTTTGAGTTTCCGTTTGTGGGGGTGTAGTGGTTGTCTAGGGGTGGGGTTCTTCTTATAGACTTTAACGAATTATGAGAAGTTCCCCTGGTCCTTATTCAGAAGGTTAATTCTGGACACTATATTATTTATTGACTAAATATATTTATGGCTACGAGCCCCCAGTCAGCAATGCCGACAGTTAAATTAAAAGAAATACAAAGATGAAATTTAAACAATAACAATTTAATAAATGAAATTTAAAAGAATTTAAAGTAATCAATGTCTCTCTTTCACCCAATGATCCCTTTGATCATCATTTGAGTTCACAGTGTGAGGAGATTTTTCCCTTCTTGAGTGCTACTCATCTAAATCTCTTCGTTCCCTTGTCTTTCTCTCCTTTCGTGATCTCCACTTCCGCTTCCTCTTCTATAATCCTTGTTCCTTGCCGTTATCTTGACTTCCGGTTCCTCTTCTAGTATCCGGAACCCTTGACGATATCCCTTGAGGTCACCCGAAATTCACTCGGTATCTCTCACCGTCACCCGAAATTCTCTGAACTTCTCTCGTCCCCCGAAATTCTCTGAAATTCTTTCGTCCCCCGAAAGCTTCCTGTTGAAAGGTATAATGCATTAGCATAGGGTTATAAAAATCTTCCTTCACACTACGTCACTGAACTGAACCATCAGTTTAAGGCGGGACATTTGGGTCGCGCATGCGCACACATCGAAATTCCCATACACTTCCGCCGCTTACAAAAATGGCGCCATAACACAATCACACAAAGGATTCAAATATCTACATACTGAGCCCTATCAGTATATACATACAAAATATTTCAAATATGATTGTACTAAAATATTACTACGATTAGTAATATGACTATCTATATATTTATATATATTTATATATATTTCCTACACAAGCGTACCAAATCCACAGTATTCACATTCAAATGGTGATAAACGGCAATCCGTTACTCAATGGCAAAATCTATCATTACGTAAACAAATTTCTTGTCTACCAAAATATAACTACGCAAAGAATTACAATATTAATTCTTATAGCGGCTAGCGAGCAATACAATTCTTCACAAATACAAATCGTCCTTTCAAAAGGGCGTAAACGTAATAATCCACGAAATAATATGCACACATATTACTAGCGAAAGAAGAGAACATTTTCGCCTCACAAAATAAGGTGTACATAGTAACATTATGAATAATGATGCAACGAATCAACATCGTAATCAATCGTAAACAAAAGTACTAGCTAAAGTCATGAAAAAAATGCAAAATATTAAGGTCATAATTAACTATTCATACTTCAATACAAGTAAAATGTATACATACGACAAATTCTCTTCAATTAACAGCAATCGTATCAAGCAGAATCAACGTAACATCAAACTTACCTGATCGAAGCTATTTCATGAATTTCCTAAATTCCGCCAATTTTTACGAATGGCTAACGGAGTGTGTGTCACTGCGACTCTTAAACACCAACTGACGAATTTCAGGCTTGTACCAGTCTTATGTCAGTTTCTCGAATCAAGTCCCACCTACAACGCATCCCGATTGGATGGCGACGGACTCTGGTCATTTGATCGAACTGTCAATCATAAAAATGTCAGTCTGTGTGTCCCCATGTACTGTCCAGCCTACCATTGTCGGCTTCCGGCTCTTTGAAGTTGTCTACGTCACGTGTTCCCATGTACAAAGATTCCCGCCAGATTTCCACTCAAGAGCTCAAACAAAGACTGGGTTACGTAAGAGGATTAGCCAACTTAGGCACTTGGAAAAACAAAGCTTACCTGGCTCCACTTACAGACTTATAAATACATGTATAATACAAGGGGTTGGGGTAAAACATCACATCCCCCCACGCTTGAGAATAAAATCAGGATTTTATTCACTCAAACTAAAAAAGCAAAAGTGTTACACGATATAAGAACAAAATCAGCAAAATGAACTAAATGCTAAACTGAGTATGAACACGAAAATATAACAAATGATCTATATCATTTCGGCGCTTCTACTCATGAAATCTGCGCCTACGTTTTCAGATCCTTTCACGTATCTGATCTGCATCTGGTACTGCTGTAAAACAGCGACCATCGCATCAATCGACCATTGGACAACTTTGCCTGCGCCAGATAGGCGAGTGGTTGGTGGTCAGTCTCCAATATGAACTTACGTCCATATAGGTATCGCTCGAACCGTGATATGCCGAACACGATTCCGAGACATTCCCTCTCCGATACTGAGTAATTCTTCTCGGCAGCAGACAACTTCCGGCTGCCGTATGCGACAGGAAAAAGCGTCTTGTCATGCTCCTGGAGCAGTACTGCTCCCAGTCCCGTGTCGCATGCATCGGTGCGCAGAACGAATTCTTTATCCAAGTCCGGTAGACGAACAACTGCGTCGGATGTAAGTCTATCCTTTAGCGTTTGGAATGCGTGCTCACACGCATCTGTCCAAACGAACTTACTCGGGGTCCGTTTCTTGGTTAGGTCAGACAACGGGCCCGCAATCGCGCTGAAATTAGCGACATACCTCCGGTAATATCCGGCCAGTCCCAGGAATGACCTCACTTCCGTTTTCGTGGTGGGGCGTGCGGCGTTTCTCAACTGCTCCACCTTCGACTTCTCTGGAGACAGCGTGCCTTGGCTCAGGGTATGTCCTAAATAGTCTAATGTCCTGAAACCAAGGTGACATTTGGAAGGGCGGGCTGTCAAGCCCTCCTGACGTAGCCGCTCCAAAACGTCAGCTAACAGAGCGAGGTGTTCACCCCATGTCTCTGTAGCTAACAAGAGGTCATCCATGAAGTTGTGGACACCCCTATCGCGCAAGGGCTCCAACAACTTCCGCATCATTCTGGTAAAGACGCTGGGCGCGTTTTGTACCCCGAACGGCATCACCAACCATTGGTATGTCCCGTCGGGAGTAGCAAAAGCAAGCTTCGGTCGGTCTTCTTTCCTTACCGGAATTTGCCAATACCCCTTGGACAAATCCAGTTTGGAAAAATATTTCGCTTTCGAGACCGAAGCGAAGATATGTTCGGGGTCAGGTAGCATTTCAACTTGAAATTCTGTCACCTGATTCAGCTTCCGGTAGTCGACGCAGAACCGATGGGTGCCGTCCTTCTTCTGCACTAAGACTACTGGTGAGCTGTACGGAGAGTCGGCAGGTTCGATTACTCCCAGAGCAATCATCTGCTCGATTTCTTCCCTTACAACTTGTCGTTTCGCGTGGGGCAAGGGGTAGGGTTTACGCTGAACTGGTCGGTCGTCCCCCATCTTTAACCCGAACTCGACAAGCGTCGTCCTCCCGGGTTTTTCTGTTAGCACGTCGGAATATCCGGCCAGCAAGGTCTCTATCTCGTTCCGCTGCCCTTCAGTTAACATGGGGTCACACTCCATGTCCGACGGAGTCTCGGCCCTCGTTAATGGACAGCTCGGGACAGTGTTAGCACCTTCCGTATCGCCTTCGATATCCTCGGTGACTATCGCTGCGACAACAAAATCGCTGGCGGTCTCCCTTTCCCGGTACCTCTTGAGCAAATTGGCATGGTACAATTTCTCTTTCGTCGGTAGCTGTATCCGGTAGGTTTGACCTCCGACCTTCTTGGTGACGACGTATGGACCCCTCCAGGAAACTTGCAACTTGTTGTGTTCCTGGGGCAACAACAACAACACTTTGTCCCCTACTTCAAACTGACGTGGTTTTGCGCGCTTATTGTAATTTTTCGCCTGTTGCGCCTTAGCTCGTTTGAGGTTTTCTTGCGCGAGAGAACAAACCTCTTCCAGTTTGTTGCGCAAGTCCGCGACGTATTGGTAGGTAATGCGTACTTCCTCTACAGCGTGGTCGTCTGTCCACAGCTGTCTCAGTACGGCGATTGGGCCGCGTACGGTTCTCCCGTACAAGAGTTCAAAGGGAGAGAACCCCAAACTCGCTTGCGGTACTTCCCGGTATGCAAAAAGCATGGCCGGAATATACCGGTCCCAATCCCTGGGGCGGCCTTCGCACAATTTCTTGAGCGTGTTTTTCAAGGTCCCATTAAACCGTTCGACCAATCCGTTACATTGGGGGTGATACGGTGTAGTCGTGAGGTGTTTAATCGACATGAGGCGATTCACCTCCGCCATCACACGACTCGTAAATTGTGTTCCTTGATCGGTCAAGATCTCGTCGGGCACTCCGACTCTTGACCAGATCGCAAACAGAGCTTCCGCGACGGTTCCCGTGTCAATGTTACGCAACGCAACGGCCTCCGGATAGCGTGTAGCATAATCGACAACCGTTAAAATATATCGATTTCCGTGCGCAGACGCGGGTTTTATCGGTCCGATTAAATCCATGGCAACACGTCTAAATGGTTCATCGATAAGGGGCGTACTCCCCAAAGGGATGGGTCGCTGATCCGTTTTCGGTGCCATTCTCTGGCATTTGTCACAGGAGAGACAGAACCGTTTTACGTCTCCCTGGACCCCTGGCCAGTAAAACTCTTTTACAAGACGGTCACGCGTCTTAGCAATTCCCATGTGTCCACCCATGAGACTCTCGTGTGCAAGTTTCAGTACTTCGCAACGCTTTTCCTTTGGCACGACGACTTGCTTGAAGTGTTCGTTGTGTTTCCTGGCGTGTCGATACAAGATTCCCTTCTTGTAGACAAACTTCACCGCGCCGTTCGGAGTTTCCCTTTCTGTTCCCGCTTCTGCGTGTTTGTGCAACTGCGCCAGAGTTGCGTCCTCCTGTTGCAGCTTCCTTAACTCCGCTGGAATAACATTACTAACCGGTGTCGATGTAACTTGGATTGGCTTTTGTTTCGGCTGTCGACTCATGGCCCTGGTTTCAACAGCACTCACTGGCATAGGTGTGCAGGTTTCGGGGTTCGGCTGGGGTAACACGTAACGGCAACCCAATATGACGTCATGTGATAGCCCCTCCAAGCAAGCAGCTTCAATTTTCCCCTTCACGTATGGTGAATCGAGGTCAATGACAGCTACTGGTAATGAGTCACGCGCGCAGTTCGCGTACTGAACTTCTATTACCTCCCCTGTATAGTCCTCCGGCTTGACATATTTCTTGTCGACAAGCGCGGGGACGCTGCACCCAGTGTCATACAAGATGGTGGCGCCTTCACCATTGACAGTTGCGGCCGCAAGGTTGGCTGGGTTGCGACTCGCTTCCGGCACACCTTCCTTCTTAGCTACGACATTCACCTGGGTCTGCCTGCCCTTGGGACAGTCCCTGGCAAAATGCCCCAGGCGCTTGCAATTAAAACATGTCGGCGGCCCTCGCCGACTTGCAAGTCCTGGTTTCGTGGGTGAGGCCTGTCCAGGTTGATAGGCGGCAGCCCTACCTGTAGGTGCCCCTCCGACCTTCCCGTCGCCCTGACGGTTACGGACAGCCGGCTCAACCTCCCCCATACGACGCGACTCAGAGGGTCGGGGTCGGTCAGTAACCCCGGAACCTCCACTCTTCGAGTGCGCCTGCTTGTATCGCTCCGCCATGTTAGCGATCTCTTCGAGCGTCCGGTGTTCTCTTTCTGCTAAGAAAACTGTCAACTCGCGACGGTAAGTACCCAGGACATGTTCCTTGAGTATTACCTCGCGTAGCCCTTCGTACGTGCGTTCGACTTCGGCCATTTTCATCCACTTCTCAAATAAACCTCGAACACGGTTGTGGAATTGAGAGTGGGTCTCTGTTACCTTTTTCACCGAGTCCCGGAAAAGTTTCCGGTAAGTCTCGGCGGTCAGCCGATAATGGCAGAGAAGCGCCTTCTTGAGGGCAGTGTAGTCATCAGCCTCTTCTGCAGTTAAGCCGTGGTAGACTTCCCGAGCTGCACCTTGCAAAAAGGCTGAGACATTAATGGCCCAGTGCTGTTCAGGGACCTGATGAGCGCGTGCGAGTTTCTCAAACTGGACGAGAAAATCGTCAATAGCCTCCTCCCTATCATTGAAGCGTGACATGTTGATCTGGACTATCCGGTGGTCGATGGAAGGTCGGCCGGTTGTTCCAGAGCTTGTACTGGCGTCGTCCCGTCCGTTGGTCCTAGCTTCAACTCTGACCTTTTCCATCTCCAGAGTGTGAGCGAGTCTGGCTAGCTCCAGCTCTTTCTGGGCGTCTCGGTCCGCTGCTATCTTGGCTAACTCTTGGTCCGCTGCTATCTTGGCTAGTTCTCTCTGGGCTTCTCTTTCCGCTGCTTTTTCGGCCTTCCATTCCTTGATCCTTTCTTCTATAAAGGTTGCCAGGCGATCTCCCTCGTATCCAAGATCTTCCGACCCCATGGCGCGGTATTCCTTTATCATTTGTCGTTCGGTAGCCATTATATTAATGTAAAGTGATACCTTGTCTCAAAATTCAAACAATATACAGATATTTGTAATACCAGTTTAAATACTTACCTGTCGACAACAACTAGTTTCGTTCAGGTAAGATATTTGTTCGATATCTGCTTCACACGTACTGCTATGAATGGAAGATCTACAAAGCCTGCACATATGACAATAAAAATACAAGATGAGAAAATCACAAAATTTCAAATACAAAGAATGGGAAATATCTCACACTGTTCACTAATACTTCTACCAATAACTTTAAGTCCCAAAATAATATATATGTCTAATTCATATCCCGGACGAGCGCCCACTGTGGGGGTGTAGTGGTTGTCTAGGGGTGGGGTTCTTCTTATAGACTTTAACGAATTATGAGAAGTTCCCCTGGTCCTTATTCAGAAGGTTAATTCTGGACACTATATTATTTATTGACTAAATATATTTATGGCTACGAGCCCCCAGTCAGCAATGCCGACAGTTAAATTAAAAGAAATACAAAGATGAAATTTAAACAATAACAATTTAATAAATGAAATTTAAAAGAATTTAAAGTAATCAATGTCTCTCTTTCACCCAATGATCCCTTTGATCATCATTTGAGTTCACAGTGTGAGGAGATTTTTCCCTTCTTGAGTGCTACTCATCTAAATCTCTTCGTTCCCTTGTCTTTCTCTCCTTTCGTGATCTCCACTTCCGCTTCCTCTTCTATAATCCTTGTTCCTTGCCGTTATCTTGACTTCCGGTTCCTCTTCTAGTATCCGGAACCCTTGACGATATCCCTTGAGGTCACCCGAAATTCACTCGGTATCTCTCACCGTCACCCGAAATTCTCTGAACTTCTCTCGTCCCCCGAAATTCTCTGAAATTCTTTCGTCCCCCGAAAGCTTCCTGTTGAAAGGTATAATGCATTAGCATAGGGTTATAAAAATCTTCCTTCACACTACGTCACTGAACTGAACCATCAGTTTAAGGCGGGACATTTGGGTCGCGCATGCGCACACATCGAAATTCCCATACACTTCCGCCGCTTACAAAAATGGCGCCATAACACAATCACACAAAGGATTCAAATATCTACATACTGAGCCCTATCAGTATATACATACAAAATATTTCAAATATGATTGTACTAAAATATTACTACGATTAGTAATATGACTATCTATATATTTATATATATTTATATATATTTCCTACACAAGCGTACCAAATCCACAGTATTCACATTCAAATGGTGATAAACGGCAATCCGTTACTCAATGGCAAAATCTATCATTACGTAAACAAATTTCTTGTCTACCAAAATATAACTACGCAAAGAATTACAATATTAATTCTTATAGCGGCTAGCGAGCAATACAATTCTTCACAAATACAAATCGTCCTTTCAAAAGGGCGTAAACGTAATAATCCACGAAATAATATGCACACATATTACTAGCGAAAGAAGAGAACATTTTCGCCTCACAAAATAAGGTGTACATAGTAACATTATGAATAATGATGCAACGAATCAACATCGTAATCAATCGTAAACAAAAGTACTAGCTAAAGTCATGAAAAAAATGCAAAATATTAAGGTCATAATTAACTATTCATACTTCAATACAAGTAAAATGTATACATACGACAAATTCTCTTCAATTAACAGCAATCGTATCAAGCAGAATCAACGTAACATCAAACTTACCTGATCGAAGCTATTTCATGAATTTCCTAAATTCCGCCAATTTTTACGAATGGCTAACGGAGTGTGTGTCACTGCGACTCTTAAACACCAACTGACGAATTTCAGGCTTGTACCAGTCTTATGTCAGTTTCTCGAATCAAGTCCCACCTACAACGCATCCCGATTGGATGGCGACGGACTCTGGTCATTTGATCGAACTGTCAATCATAAAAATGTCAGTCTGTGTGTCCCCATGTACTGTCCAGCCTACCATTGTCGGCTTCCGGCTCTTTGAAGTTGTCTACGTCACGTGTTCCCATGTACAAAGATTCCCGCCAGATTTCCACTCAAGAGCTCAAACAAAGACTGGGTTACGTAAGAGGATTAGCCAACTTAGGCACTTGGAAAAACAAAGCTTACCTGGCTCCACTTACAGACTTATAAATACATGTATAATACAAGGGGTTGGGGTAAAACATCACACCGTTATCAATGTCCCAATATTCCTCATATCAGCCCCTTGCAGCTCCACAGAGGTGTCAGACACTATTCACAACCCTACACACTCCCCCACGTCTCTCTTCCTGAATTATCCCTATAGAAACAATTGCAAAGCTGGGCCATTGCCAAGTTTCATGCATTCACAACTTTGCTTTTGACCCCCAATTTGTGTCAGTACTTAAATGTACTCAACTATTATGTCCATATACTTCATACCCGCTTCCTACGGTGCATGTGTGGAGTATTGGCTGATGTTTGTTATCATAGCAATCCTCAGGATCAGACTTACTGAGTTTTGGTTACCAGTGTCCCTATATACAGTGTGACCCCGCTATAGTGCGCTGTTATAACGTGAATTCAAATATAACATGGTCATGGCGTGGCTCCCTAAATTTCGTATACATGTATTTTTCTTGTGCACAAAAAAATAATTTTAAAAAGTACAAAAAAACGTAAAAAGGTTGCTTATCATTTTGGGGAAGAGATCGCTTATGAATAATACAAGACAATCGTCGCTTGGCTCCTGAAATTTTATATGTATTTTTCTCGTACACGAAAAAGTATATTTTTTCTTCTTAAAAGTAAGAAGAAGAAAAAACGCATAAAAAGTTTATTCTGGGATCGCGTAGATCTTTGCCAATGTCGCAAACTTGGCTTGTTTTTCTTTATTGGCTGCAAAATATACCATGTGGCTTTTTTTATTTGTTGGTGACATGGTTGACTGTTTAAACTTTTATATACAACGATTTGTTTGGAGTGCAGAAATTCAGAGACCCCATGAAAGGAAGCTACAAACTGGATATAAAATGCAATGAAATTTATTTATTGTTACATAAACAAATTCTTTGTCCATACTGACAAACCATCTAAACAGTGCATTGTTATATCATAATCCGCTTATCCTGACATCTAGCATGAGTTCTGTATGTTGTGAAATAACCGCTTTTTTGTTGTTAAAATTTCTGGTAAGAGATCAACCGGACGAGACATTGTCTCGTAATCTATCTTTAATTCGATTTTCGGCTGCTCGCTAGTAATTAATATATTTACAAAAATTGACATTTGTATGTGGATGGTAAGTAAAATTCCTCTTCTTTTCACTCAGAATTAAGTCCTTCAGAACACTCATGTTTTCTGTCATAATCCGTGTCATCAGAACACCTGCGTCTCTATTGTCCATTGACCCATTGTTAATTTTCAGATGCATGTGTGGAAGGCAGCATCACGCTGCTACCACAAATGTAAAAAAAAACAAAAAATAATAAAAAAGTCTTGCTTTATTCAGTAGGCATGGAGGGACAGTAACTAGAATAGTCTAAATGACAACCAATTCCTTTTTAAAATGTACCGAGATAAAATAGTTTGCTGAAATTTCAAAGGAAACAGATTACCTTTGAAGCACCGACTGTTATGAAAACATACTCAGCAAATGGAAAAAATACCATTCTCAATCATGCAATAAAATTATTTGATGTTGCCGCCACAATAAGAAATGGGCATTCGTTTGGTTCTCCAAAGCTGACCTTGAGCGGTGACTTCAATAGCGCATGCACCCTTCTTCAAAGAAAGCCAACTACAAGCTTTCAATAACAGCAAAGAACTTTTCTTCAGAGGAAGTCAGTACCAAACTTAAATAAAAGTGATGGAATCTGATGGATTTTTGCATTTTCCAACGTGACTGGAACACGTTAACTGTGCTGTGAAAGTTTCTTTTTTGTAGGGAAAAGGTTTATGTTTACGAACGCTACTAACAACAGCTTAATACGCAAACTAACTTTTACCGACTTGGAACCGTACTTTAAAGTAAATGTGCTTCGTCATTCGTTACATGATTGTGCTATGTTTTCCCACTGAAATCAGACCAATATGATCTGTTACAAAATTAATAAATATTTTAAAGCTCTGTGTGTGCATATTTTTGATGGAATCACTTGTATTGTGGATTCAATGTACATGATGAGGTTCGCAGGTGTTGATACTCTAATCATGCTATACATTAGACATTTATATATAAACAGTATTCACGTATATGTACCAATTCATGGTTCTCTAAATAAAGTAAACTATTATATTATGTCTTCTTTATTTTCACTACAGGTGTATTTCTCATTTAATATGCATCAATTTAAGATGGTAACTGTGCCGACGAAGCACATATTTTACTGCCTGCATTTATTACCCACACACACACCCACAATTTTTTGAGGGGTACATTTTGTTCAGCTCACTGACTTGGTTGCAGGATTCGGCCCCATTATGCCAAAGATTATTTATATTTACAATAAAGTTAATATTGAACCTGTATATTGTGTGTTATTTAAAATGATGACTTGTTTATTAAGACCTTTTTCATCTGGTATCCTGAGTGGTTATATCCCCTGCAACTGAAGTATGCAGGAGTCTGTTTTTCCATCTGCACATGGTACTATTAGTGGCTTGGTATCACCTGAAGCCATCAAGATATCTTCATGAAACTTAGTATGCTATTGTATTTTGGCTTGGCATAACCTGTAAAAAATGCCTCTGATCAACATTTTATGACTTGTCTACATCTTGAATAAAGATTGTGTGCACACATCTTGTCCAGTTATTTGACCAGAACCCTTTAAGATATATTCATAGACTTGATATACATTTGTATTATGAAAACATTTTGTGTCCCATATAATGTTTGGCTTTGTAAGATTATCACTTTTATAGCTGTTCCATTAGCACTCACTGACAGATCAAATTATGTATAAGTTTCACTATCAGCATTACCACAAAGGTTTTTAATAAAAATCCAAACTTGCCTCAGTTCTGAAGTAAACATATGCACATGTTTGTATAAAAGACAGGGAATCAAAAGGAACAGCACCAATCAACAAAATTTGAACACTATTTGCCATTCTTTGAAGATTTTGATCATAGCTTTTGCAGTTTTATGGAACCTTTGGAAGAAATATTGTCATAATTTGGAGATGAAAAAATAAGTAGTAGAAAAATATTTTGTCTTTGAAATATAAAATATCCTGATTATTTCAGAAAAATTTGTCTATGCATCAGACTATTGCACTGTGAGGCATATGTAAAACTTGTGTCAATAATGGCATCGTCATCATCAAAAGTTTGTGCTAGATTTTGTCCAGCCTGCTTAGAAACTTGACATTTTACTTTAAAATCCATCCATATGATTGTTCACACCTTAAATTCAAAAATGTTGCACTTAGCTAAATATACATGGGCTAAATAAAAAAAGGGATCTCTTCTGTTAAAGTTTTTGCAAGTCAGAAAGGGGAAAACAATTTGATAGATGCACTTGAGACACCGGATTCCACAAAACACTTATTTTTTAAAAATGGATTGGATACTTTCTCCTTAGAAACATCTCATGAACTCATTTGCCCAGTAAATGTGTTTAATTTTTTATTACCATCAATAAATAATTGCTATTCCAGGGGTATGTTTGGCATTTAAAATAGATCGCCATTAATTAAATGAAATTTATGTTTTTCTGGCTAGTATTTGTTTTTGCCACATCTTAATCTCAATGTAATAGTAATTCATTTTACTATTTTTCATGGGGCCCCCGAGTGGCCGAGAGGTCTAAAGTGCTCACCGTTCCAGATCACTGCCATCTTACCTCGGTCTGCGTTGGTTCGAGTCCAAGGCTCGGCTAGCGTGGGTACATGGGAAATCCTGCCAGTAGCTTCTCGTGGGTCGGTGGTTCTTCCCTGGGTTTTCCAGGGTTCTTCCTCCACCAGTTATACTGGCCGCCATGTATAGCCTATCTTGTGCTGAAAAATGGTGTTAAACCCTAGAACAACAACAACAACAACAACAACTATTTTTCTTGGGATACTTGTTTTTGTGGATTTCATGGTAGACTTCTTTCTGTGGATTTCACTGGTCACTAGTGTTTTGTGGAATTCATAGAGTACTTGTTTTTGTGGAATTCATTGCATACTTGTTTTTGTGGATTTCATGGCTGATATAAACCTTGAACACAGAGACCTGTGAACAGTTATCATTATATGAAACAATGGGACTACTTCCCCACTCCTCAAATTTCAATGCCAGCAAATATATTTGTTTTAGCAAAATGATAAAAATTTCTTCTTATGCACACAAATAAAAAATTAATTCACATCATTAAATCCTAAGTATATTTTTGGCAAAATATTTCAGTATTTGATAATGTTTCATCAGATGCAAAAATTGCATTTTATTTGGAGAACCTTCAGCAGTTAGAGCAATAGCTGAATAATGCATGTTAGATTAATGATACTACACTTTATGTTATATGCTTACAGTGTCAGGTGGGAAATACTGTGTCTCTGAGAGTTGGTGGAGATTTTTACTGGAACCCTAACCCTAGTAATGTGTCGGAGGATTTGTTGTTAATCGCTGGTGGAGTAGGAATCAATCCTGTCTACAGTATATTGAATCATGTGGTAGATCTAGCCTCAAGTTCCAAGACCTTTGGGAAAGTGTTTTTACTTTACAGTGCTGGACAGGTACAAGAACTTCTCTTCAAGGTAATGAACAATCTGATACATGTTAACACAGATCCGATATTGCTTGATGATCACATCAAACTTTTCAAAACAAATTTTGTTTCAGTGAGATCATGTCTTAGAGGCTTTTTTGTTCATAAACAGCAAGGATGTTTGATGTTATGATACTTTGAGATTGATGTACAAAATGACAAATTTAGAACAAGTTTATTTAACAATTTGTGATTTTCTGCATGTCAGAATTTCGAGTCATTGTAAATAAAATTGATCATGTTTATGTAATACCGCTTTAGACTAGCATGTCTTTGTGTATATATATTCCTTAAATGCATACAGTTAATCATAAATTGTCAAAATGCAACATCTCCATACATCCTTCATTCAGACCAGATGCATAATCTATTGTGCAGTCATTATTCTGATGCAAATATCTGCTGACTCACACAATTTCAACATTTGCGAAATTTGCATTAATGTGATTTCATTAATTTTTGGTAATTTTATCTTAGTGAAGATTAACAAAATAATGAAATTATTGTCTAAAACAAACAAATTAGAATTCATAAATAGCTAAGTGAATGGGTTTAAAGTTAATTGAAATACATATTTTCCAATGACAGTTAAATGCAGTGAAACAAAAACTTTTTGAGTTATGTAATTTGAGTTATGAGACTTCACTTAGGAATGCAGCTATCACATAATTGGTTGTTAACTAGATAGGCAACCATTTAGTGCTGTTCAGGATATGGGCTGCTTGTAACAGATGCAACCTAATGAATTTCTAATTTGATTGTGCCAACATAAGAGTGTTATCTTTTTCAATGACATAAAGTGTGATGTTTTTTTATGCAGGTGAAATGCTCTAATTCTATTCTAATATTCAGTGTTAAATGAAATAGATATTTAAAAACATTTATTGTGTTATGGTATATTCTTTTTAACTGCAACTTCTAATTAATCGACTTTACTGTAGCATGCATGTATCTTACATCTAGACATAGTGCTTAATGTTAGTATGGAACTGCATCACAATTATTCACAATCCTTTGGAATATCATCTGATTCAAATTCAAACCTCCTCTGAATCACAAGAAAGTAAGTAAACAAATATCTCTGATTCCTCCAAGATACAGTCATCATCAGACTCTAATGTAACATCCATATTTGGCAGTACTGAATCATTTCATAAGGACAAGTCCTTGGATCCATTCAGAGTTTAAAATTTGTTATGAGGCATGATTTTTAATGAGCTTTGGCCTCTCAGAAATATAAATGGAACCCCATGCTTTTGATAAATAATTTACTATCATCTGTCTGGCAGGAGACTTGATCTTCTCTTTCCTATTTATGCTTGCTGGTGCTGATGTACGTACTTCAGCTACTCCTTTCTCATCAGGGGATTATTGTAAGGCTTATTCATAAATACATCAAGGAGTTGCAGCTTACATGTGCCAACCCCAGAATCGGTGTTGGTATTTTTGTGTCCGTTTTGAAATTATGCTCTGTGTCATCAGAGATGTGGCATCAGAAGCTACTCAATCTAACATGTTATGCTGATGCTTGGTGTACTTGTACCATATTTTCATTGTCCAGAATTTCATATTGGTTGTGTCCTACCACCCATTTTCTTGGAACTGGATGAGCACTTTTGACGGTAGCTTTAGTAGCCTCACTCTCTTCCTCTTAAATATAGCACATACTGGGAGGCAGGTACCATTAGTGGTGACACTCAGAACTGTTATAAGGTGTTTTCTCTACAAACTTGTTGCTATACGTGAGAACGGACTTCAATCCTTTTGCATCTTATGTTCTTTTGGAAATCAGATCAAAGAAGGTCAGGTGTAGAAGATAATCATATTTCTTGTGCTGCATGTATACGAATTGTAAAAAAAACTTCGTTTCATTTCAAGGTTACTGTGTAAATTATGGACTTTATAAATTTGCATTCTGAAAACCAGGTTTTTATACAATATCAAGTTCTGCAACCAGCCACTAAAAGCACAAAAATCATTATTGTACTATTTATTTGCACCATGGACATTTGCATTATCAGCTATTCACTGCTTTTAAGCGATTGTATAGCAAACCATTCACCTCCAAATTCCAAAATTTGAATGGGTTTTGTTAGCCATTTATTCTTCAGAATGAATGTGGCAGCCAGATATTTGTGAAATTTCAAATTAAAATATTCAAAGGAGGTGTAAAATGTTGGAACGAAACACAAATATAGTTCTCTATCAGTACTTTATTTCTTAAATGTATCAGAAAATCATCATTTTGCTTTGAGTTTTGCTGTTGCTTCAGTTTTAATGTTAACCATCCATGCTGAATTATTTTCTCATGTTTTTGTTGCTAATATTTTTGTTCTTCCTAATTAAAGCCTAGGCTAGACATATTTAACTTTAAAGGTTTTTAATTGTTGACACACTGTGTCCAAATATATAGTTAAAATGCACATGGTGTGAGGGACTGATGTAATTATTTACAGTGTAGACACTGGGTTAAATTGTTCAATAATATGCTTTCAAAGTCCAGGTGATAAGCTTTCAGATCTCTTTTCTCTTGTGATTCATGGCTATAGAGTATTTATGAGTTGGGAAAGAATAAAGACCAAACAATTGAAGTGGATAATTTGGAGCATCTTATAGACAATGCAATGCCTAACATGTCAAATTTGTAAGCAGTCAATTGAACACACACACACACACTATATTTATGTATGTATAGCACTTTCCATTATATTTGGTGTTTATCTGTAATCCTCTCTCTCTTTACATACATACATGTTGTTGTATGTTTTAACGCCATTTTTCAGCACAAGATAGGCTGTGCATGGCGGCCAGTATTAATGGTGGAGGAAGAACCCAGGAAATCCCCGGAAAGAACCACCGACCCTCAAGAAGCTACTGGCAAGCTTTCTCACATACCCACATTGGCCGAATCCGAGACTCGAACCTACGCAGACAGAGGTGAGATGGCAGTGATCCGTAACGGAGAGCGCTTTAGACCACTCGGCCACTCGGGGCCCCTACATACATACATACATACATGTATGTATGTATGTATGTATGTATGTATGTATGTAAAGAGAGAGAGGATTACAGGTAAACACCAAATATAATGGAAAGTGCTATCCCTGGATTGCACTGGAGAATGACTCATAGTACTAACATAATTTTTTTTAATGCAAATATACAGCATTATCATACAGATTGGAAAATTTAATTCATATTCAATGGAGATTTGAACCCAGGTCCCCAAGTAAAGAGCATCCATTGCCTTACATGTAAGCACCAACCCCTAAACCATCTCAACCATGCACACATCACCAAACAATGTTACAGAGTCCGTTATATAGGCATCTGTGAAAAGCAGAAACACCCACAGGAGATGGCTTTCCATTCTTTTTAGTAATAATAGCCAGTAATTTCTAAGTGATAAAACCTAACATCAGACGAACACAGTAAGGATAATCAGATTAGTTACCTCTTTGTACGGATTAAATAGTTACCTCCTCGTATGGATTAGAGTTACTTTATCAGCATGTTCGAACAAATGTCAGCAGTTTGAGCTGGGAAATCAAATATTAGTGAGATTTCTCTCTGTCAACAACCATTACATGGCTGCTTGTGAGTTGTAAATATGAGTTTTGCACTAATATGCAAGCTGCTGGCCATGTCAGAAGAGTAACCATCTTTGAAGGATATCTTGGAACACCAACTCGGCAGTGCCATGGAGTTCTGGCTATATAAAGTGGGTGGCTACTGGCTACTGTTCAGAGGGATCCTTCAAGAGTGAGATCAATAATATATATATGCATTGTGTTTAGCATTGTGCTGTTTCTGCCTATCTAACATAAAAGAACCTTCTGTCAGTAATTGCTTGCTGGGCTTTTCTAAATACTTGAACTCTTGTCCTTTCTCTTTCTACCAGCACACCACAACACTTGATGGTCATATACGTTAATTAATGTTACAATTCCTTTCTGCAAGGATTATGTAAAGGTGATGTCGCTTGCTATATGCCAGTTCAGTTTACATGCTTGCATTTTAGCATAACTTATAATAAGATATAACATTTTTGTTTGTGCCACTGTGCTCATTTTTATGCCATTGCATGTGCCATATGCTATGACTCACATGGACAATGGATTATTATATGTATTAACACGTTGGAAAATTATGCATAAATAATCATTGCTAAAACGTAGGAGTATAGTTAGCCCAAGAACTATTGTAATTTACAAGTGTCCTATTGGAAAAATTACTTTTGATTGAAGCAAGTTAATATTTATGCCATAACCTCATTAATGCATCTGTGGCATAAATCCATTGTCACCTGTGTGTAGTAAGCCTTCATGCACTATGCACAAGATCAGGACTTAACTCAGTGTTTATTTTATGAAGCTTCTGATGCCTCTCTCCTATTTCAATTCACTAGTAAAATTGGATTATGATTTGTATGCATATTATTTCTAAATAGTTAAAAGAGTGGCAGTCCTTAATTCAGTTTAAAGTGTTAGTTTGCTTGAAATAAATATAGCATATACAGTAAAACCTGTCTTGAGAGACCACTGCTATGAGAGACCACCTGTCTTGAGAGACCAGGTTCTCCATGTACAGATTTAGAGATTATATAGTGTTATAACCTGTTATGAGAGACCACCTGTCATGAGAGACCATTATGTTTTGGCAGAAGGGGTGGTCTCTCAAGACAGGTTCCACTGTATTCAGTTTAAAGTATTATTTTGCACCAGATAAATGTAGCATAGATTCAGTTTGCATTGTCTGAACTTAAGCCAGATTTTATGCAAATAGTCTTTGTGAAAATATATGAACACAATATAATGTCACATGGCCTCATCAAACACTTCATATATTCAAAAACTTAGTTGTTAATAGTTTGGCCGTTTTATCCTACATTCTTTTCATAAGTTTATGAGTAATCTTGCGTGTGTGTATTCCTCAGTATTTGTTTATCTTACTGTACTTTTTTTTCTTACTAATGGTGAATGAGAAGAAGGGCAAGGTGTGTGTGGCATCATTGCTGTGTATTTCCTCTCAATCTGTGTACCAACACTTCATGTGTATTCTATTGCTCTGACCTAGTGACCATCATGAATCGGTACCTTTTGCTTTCTCTGACCTAGTGACCTACAATAGTCAGTGCTTTCTGCTTACAGAACAAAATAGTGCAAAGTAGAATGTGCACTCTGATAAATAGTACTGTGTTAACATTTATTGGCCAACTTCCAGATGTTGGGAGATACAGTTATCTCTGAGGCTATTTCTGAGTAAAGTACATTTGACTCCATTTGAAAAAGACAAGGATGTTCCAAATGTTATAGCACATGATTCACCTTGGATGATATGGCATATCATCTCAAGGTGGCATATCATCCAGGGTGAGTCATTATAGATGGTGGACTGTTAAAGTTATTATGTGGAAACTAAGTTACCAACAGACAGATTAAAGTGGTAGATATATGTTTTAATTTGACAACCTGCTGTGTCATGTATTTATGGTATTTCCCATATTTTTCATGGTTTTATGTTTATATAGCCTTGCAATATACATAAGAGGTATTGTATAGACCAATTGGAGAAAATACATTTCACAACAGAACTTCAAGGTTGTATAAATAATTTTGGTTAGTACTTGTGCAAAAAAGAAATATCACAATAGCTATTTTTCATAAACCTTTTGTGCTTGCTGAGAAAAAGGGACTTAATTTTTGCACAACTAAAGCAAGTTAAATCCTTTGATGGGAGCCATTTCTGAAACTTTGCAAATCAGGAAAAAACAGTTAAAATGAAGATCAAATTAAAGGTTTTTACATATTGATTTATTGTTTTATGTTTGTTTAATTTATTTGCATATTTGATTATTTACCTGTAGTATATATTACAAAATAATAACATGCATGAAAGTTTTTTGTGTGCAAATTTAGCATTTAATATTTTGATGACAAAATCCTAATTTATCAGTTCATTGCCAATGAGCAATTTGACAGATGGTTTCAGAAGTTTTAACCAAGGTTAGATTGTAGTAAATGCCAATTTGTAAAAACACATAGGATGTTAAAGCTACAATATGTACTTGCTTATATGTCAAGTCCAACTGCAAACTCCACAGATCCAGATGTCCTGTAACATAATGTGCTGGTAGATTCGTGTCTGTGCAGTTTGTTAAGAGTGATAAATAGAACAAGCACCATAGATCTTGATCTGCCAGTGCATTATATGATGGTAGATCAGGGTCTTTAGTGTTTGCATTTGGACTCAACTTATAATCAAGCATATATGGTAACTTGTAAGATGGTGGACATGTTGGTGTTGTATTAAAGGAAATGCTGATGATTTATATTTTGTTTTAAGTTTATTGGAAAATCCCATTCTTTTGGCTGGCATTCCTCCTTCCTGATAATTGTTGTGTGATATTCACTTAGGAAATAAAGTTTCTTACTTTTGTATGTCGTCATGAAAACCATCACAAGAAAAATATTATTATTCTTAAATTTATTAAAATTGTATGTTGCTGATACTGTGTAATTAAGGATTAACTAAAACGTAATGATGCTAACATAGTATGATTTAATTTTCCTCTTATTTTTGTATCAGATGAAGCTGTTAGAGATCAGGCAAACATATTCTCATATCAGATGCCAGTTCCATGTAACACGAGAGCAGAGAACAGACAGTGGATTTCATTGTAAGATATTTATTTTGAGCTTTGAGGGATTCCATCCATGTCTTATGACATAAAGTCCTTCCTCTTTTGCCAGATATAATTTGTATTATTAATGCATTGAATGCATTATGAAGCAGTACTTTTATAATTCATCTTGTTCACCAGCAAAAATGGTCTCCATTACTAAAAATAGATACACATTTAAAAGTCTGCAGGATGTAACTTCTAGTATGGGCCCAAATGGTGATCCCCAGGAAGCTCCTGTATTGTAAGCATTTCTGAGGTATAACTAATTATTACATTATATTGTTTCACGACAATATAGTTTAGGAGAAGTAGACACAACAAACTTGTACTAACAATGAACACCAGGCATATGCTTTTGGTTTTCTTGGCTTGTACCCTCCTCCCTTCAGGTATAAATCTTGTTGGGTGAGTTTTTGTGACTTACTTTCATGTTTTTTTTATATATAGTTTTAATCACTGATGACCTTTGCCCTTGAGACTGATAAGTTAGGTGTAGTATATTGTGTCCCCATAGATGTGTGGGGTGCATCAGTATGTGCATTGTTGCCTGTGCTTGGTTTTGTGTAACTCTCAGGAGATGGGCTTATTTAGGTTAAATTCGTTTACTTTTATGACATATCCTACAAGAATAAAAGGTAGTCCAAGGGCAGTAAGTTGTTGTATTGTATGCAGATGTCTGCATTCATTTTTACTTTCATTTACATTAAGTTTCTTTCGCAGTTTGAAGCTTTATTTCAACATGGTTGTGAACATTTAATTTTCATGTTGAGTTGGTTGAAATAATTTAAAAAACTGTTCTAAGATGTTATTTTAAGTGCTGAATTATAATTCTATGTATTTATTTTCAGGTTTTTCCGGTTTTGTTTTGAAAGAGTTTTTGTTTTGGGAGTTTCGTTTGTAAATCTTTTAATTATTATTTATCTGATTTGATGTTCCATATAGGATAGTTTCATTTGATGTTGTTCCATATAGGATAGTTTCATTTTGATGTTGTTCCATATAGGATAGTTTCATTTTGATCTAGTTCCATATAGGATAGTTTCATTTGATCTTGTTTCAAATAGGATAGTTTCATTTTGATGTTGTTCCTTATAGGATAGTTTCATTTGATCTTGTTCCATATATGATAGTTTCATTTTGATCTTGTTCCATATAGGATAGTTTCATTTGATGTTCCATATAGGATAGTTTCATTTTGATGTTTTCCATATAGGATAGTTTCATTTGATCTTGTTCCATATATGATAGTTTCATTGATGTTGTTCCATATAGGATAGTTTCATTTGATGATGTTCCATATAGGATAGTTTCATTTGATCTTGTTCCATATAGGATAGTTTCATTTTGATGTTGTTTCATATAGGATAGTTTCATTTGATCTTGTTCCATATAGGATAGTTTCATTTGATCTTGTTCCATATAGGATAGTTTCATTTGATGTTGTTCCATATAGGATAGTTTCATTTGATCTTGTTCCATACAGGATAGTTTCATTTTGATCTTGTTCCATATAGGATAGTTTCATTTGATGTTCCATATAGGATAGTTTCATTTTGATCTTGTTCCATATAGGATAGTTTCATTTGATCTTGTTCCATATAGGATAGTTTCATTTGATGTTGTTCCATATAGGATAGTTTCATTTGATCTTGTTCCATATAGGATAGTTTCATTTTGATGTTGTTTCATATAGGATAGTTTCATTTGATCTTGTTCCATATAGAATAGTTTCATTTGATGTTGTTCCATATAGGATAGTTTCATTTGATCTTGTTCCGTATAGGATAGTTTCATTTGATGTTGTTCTGTATAGGATAGTTTCATTTGATCTTGTTCCATATAGGATAGTTTCATTTTGATCTTGTTCCATATAGGATAGTTTCGATTGATCTTGTTCCATATAGGATAGTTTCATTTGATCTTGTTCCATATAGGATAGTTTCATTTGATGTTGTAGCAGACTTTTGTTTTCTTGGTGAATCATTTTCTACCCCCTCCCCAGAAAAAGTGTTTATTTTTGTTCCTGCATGGATATTGTTATGAAAATAGATTTCTTCACAAGTTTCAGTGATTGCCTAGTGAATTGTGGTAGGGGTGGGTCTCTGTTCTTCTCTGAACAACTTAGCCTGAACATAATGGTATTGTTTATCTTCATACATTCTTCATTAATTACCTGGTGTTTGTATGTTCATATAACCATCTTTTCCACTCAAGATGAACTTTGTGAAGTGAGTAAGCCAATGTTATGTAATATCCACTGTCCTCCCCTTGTTTTTGTGTGGCCATATTTGATTACTTTCACGCGTGGTGTAGTGAGCATTTTGATTGTAAATATTTTAATTATTATTTTTCTGTTCTGATGTTCCATATAGCATTCAGTTTGACATTTCCATTTCAGTCTTTATTTGCACCTTCTGAAAACCCACCATGGCTAAGAAAGTTCCTTTAATAAGGATGCAAAATACTGAGATGGTATGACTCTGTGGAAATAATGTTGTAAACACAGAGGTGTGTTTATCTCCAGTGAAGGTTGTGACTGATACACTGAATCCTCAGTGCAGTTGTTTATGCACCTTCAAAACTTGCTCTAATTAGAAATTCTTTAATTAGAAAGGTAAATCTGACAAATGTTTATATGAGAGGTGTGGATGTACCATGATTACAATACAAACAGGAAGTACATCTTGGAACCCTATTTTTTATACACTTAATTTTCACCACCTTTGAGAATCAAAGCTGTACCTTTCAGCTTTAGTGAAATCTTTGTCCTTTATCAAAAGATCTGAAGCTGTTTTCTTGACCAATTGCATGTTTGTATCTGAAGTAGAAAGAGATCCACTAAAAATAAAATTAGGTAAACATTTGAGAAAATGGATGGAAATTAGGAAAAAATCTAATTTTTAACTTATAAATTAAATGCTTATATAAGTTACAGAAACAAAATATAAAACTTAGTAGATAATGATCTTGTGACCTCATTTAGTGGTCTTTTTTTTTTCTTTCTTCAGTACATGAATGTTGACAAAATGCATTTCACAGCATTTCATTAAGCTATCTTACAATGCTTGTTTTTAAAATCTAGCATTGCTAATGATAGGTGTGGTAAGTAAAAATATATACATCTTACACGGGGCCCCGAGTGGCCGAGTGGTCTTTGGTGCTCTCTGTTACGTATCACTGCCATCTCACCTCTGTCTGCACTTGTTTGAGTCTCAGATTCAGCCAATGTGGGTACGTGAGAAAGCTTGGCAGTAGCTTCTCGTGGGTCAGTGGTTCTTTCCGAGTTTTTCCCAGGTTCTTCCTCCACCATTAATACTGGCCGCCATGTATAGCCCATCATGTGCTGAAAAATGGCGTTAAACCCCACAACAACAACATCTTACACAATAGACAACTTATTCCTAAACTTTAAGAACAATTTCAACCTAAAGTATGTAAGAAGCAGTTTGACATAATTTTTCAGAGTCCTTTTCTGTTTCTCATTGTTGCCATAGGGCACAGACAACTAATTAAATTCCCGTTGACCATAACGTTCATGTTTTGCAAAATGAATATAGTTTGTCGATAAGACCAGCAGATTATATCTATCCATAATCAGGTAATCTATTTTTGCATTTAAATGTTCATACCAAATTTCATTGTCTACATCATGTAATTTATTTCTTGCTTAATTGAGCTAACAGAGTTTTTGTCGTAAAACAAAACGAGTATAAAAGTTACAAGATGTAATTCTTGCAAGGTTGCTGTAGTGACCTGAATATATAACCAGGTTGTCTACATATCGTTAAAATATCAAATATTTTGTTTGCTTACTTCATTATGCTAACAAAAATTATGTCAAAAAGTCTGGCATAATTTATCTGAGTCCTTTTCTGTTTCTCTTTGTTGCCTTAGGGCACAGACAACAAATTCAACAAATTGAAAAAGGGCTGTAATGACCTGAAAATCTAATGAGGTCATCTAAGTGTGAATACATATATGCTTACAAACTTTCTTTTGTTTACCTCATGTGGTTTTGCTTAATTATTTTTATTATTATTATTTTTGCTAACAAGATTTTTGTCAAAAAACGTACCTCTAAAAAGTTTACAAATTTGTACAAAATTTAAAAATTGTTCTAATAACCTTAAAGTCTAACCAGATCACTTACCGATGGCCATTGTAAATTGTGTAAATGTATTTGCTCAAAATTCTGTAGTTTTTCGTGCTAACATGCTAAATTGTTTTCAAGATGGATATATGGGTGGGTGCCAGGAAAACAGTATGACTCCTTCTGTCATAGATGGGGCATAAAACATATTTCTCTTTTTTTTACTTTCTTTTAAAACAATTAACTTTTCCATTATTAATTTATTGACCCATGGAGATGCTTTTTGTTTTTGCCTGAATGGTGTAGGAACTGAATTTTTAGGTTATTTCTGAATGTATCCAAACACATCCGGTATAAAGATACCAACTGAAGGACTTGTACTGATGATATGGAAGAATGAGAACAAAATGGATGAACATAAAATAGAGTATGTATGGATTTAGCTGGTTAGGATCAGTTGATATTGAAAGAAAAAGCTTACGGAAAAGAATCTTTTGACTTTATCCTAGTTGTAACTGAAAAGAATAGAGCCAATGTTGATGGAATATCAGTTCTTTACAGATCTGAATTCAGAAAACTCATTGTTAAATTAGTACCCGACTCTTTGGTGTGGAATTGACAATTCATTTTAAACATATGTAGATCCAAAACTTGCAGCAGCTCATAATTATGGTGTTCTCTGCACAGAACCTGTCATCAAGAATATCTCTACGCTGATAAATATAGGTGCTGATAAATATAGGTTCAAGTCCTGAACAACCCCACTGGAGTGGAGCTAATAGTGTCCGGGTTCAAAAATAAACAAAATGAGTAGCTGTGATTGGTGCATTATGTAAGAGTTATAGTCTCTTTCAGGCTTAAATAAAAGTTTAGTCTCATGACAGCATGTGAAATTATGTTAATTCATATCTAGATCCTGTTTTGTATTTCATGATTTTGTTAAAAATATTATACATCTCATTGAAAATGTATTTTTTTGTGACAGGACAGCTATTATCTGTTTTGTTCCAGCAGAGTTATTTCTGTTAAATGCATTGGAATACCTGGTTCTTTGGTTGTTAAACTGACATAACATTGCTTTCAATGCTGTTGTGTGACATGCATACTGAAATAGGATAGAAAGTATATTTATTTCGCCAAAAGTTAACATTGAGGTCTATTGCAAAAGAGTAATTGGTACTGTGATACCATCTGTTTCCAAGGGATTTTCATTTAGCTGAATGCTTAGGTGCTTAAAATATATTGTTTTTTGATTGGTTATTTCCCCTACACATGTGCAGAACAGTTGAAATATGACCCTTTTTATTTCATTGGGGTCTTTTTGCATATTGGACCCACAAGCTTTGAATATAGCTCCTCTTCACTCCAAATATCAAATTTATTCTGCCTTTGCAAAGGTTCATTGATCTGCAGTTTGGACTGGCCTGCTTTAGATCTAAGACCAAAAGAGTCAAATGTCTGGACATAAACTTGGTTCCAAAACTTGAAAAATTTTAGGTAAAAATATCCAAACCCATCTCATTTTTTTTCTGCTTTAATTTTTTTTACACAAGTAGAAAGCCTACATTATTTGGTATCACTGCACCCTTCTCCTTCTCTGTAATACCACCAATTTATATTGATGTTACAGAGCTTGGAAGTAAGGTGAAACCTCATTATACATAAATGTGGCAAGCTGGGTTAATGAATTAGAGTTCTTGGAGAAAAAAATTCAAAATTGTAAAGGAATGACTATTTTGCAATTTCTGTACAGTGGTAATAAACACATGATCAAATAAGCAAGGAATTTTCAGATGTGTTGATGTCATCAAATTCACCCACTAATAAATATTTATATTTGTAGACAGAAGAATTAATCTTGAAGACATAAGCCAAGCATTACAGTGGTTAAACAAGAAGAATGTCAAAGCATTCTTGTGTGGTCCAAGTCCAATGTTGGAGGATATGGAGAGACATATACACAGTCTAGGCATAGAAAACAGTGCAATAATGTATGAAAAATGGTGGTAGACTTAATAAAATTCAGTCCTTTTCCAGACAGGCTTCCAGATTTTCTTTCTGAATATAATGACTTTGATTCAACAACTATTGCAGCATTAATAGCAAATCCTTTAAAATATAACCGGTTAGTTCCAAAAACCAGGCTGATAGTGATTTCAAGTGCTGTTTCTAGATTAATATCCTACAAGAAACAGGGATCAACTAGAGTTGAATTTTAGGGAGAAGTGACTTCTCCTTTTAGACAAATCAGGGAGAAGTGAGAGTTCAACAGGGAGAAGGGGAAGCAAAGCAAGAAACATAGTATATATATATATATATATATATATATATATATATATATATATATATATATAAATAATGTGCATGTTCTCTTATTTGAATTATGCCCTCTATTTCCCAGTATTCATATTCACATTTAACATTGGATTCAAGCAATAATTTATTTTCAAGTATAAAATTTTCCAAGTTATTTTGACCATTTTACTTTAACTCGTTAACCAGTTTGGCACCTGGTTTACCTGTTAGGAGGTAGTAGCCTACTTCCAAGCTCTATAGCATCAAGGTCATTTAATATACACTAAAATGTGTGGTATTATAGAAATGTAGACAAATGTAGCTCTACAATGATACCAAATAATCTGGATTTTCTAGCTGCACTACAAAATACAGTGGGAAAAATGTAATTTTTGGACCCAATTTTTTTCCACCCAAAATTTGCCTGTGGTCAGAATCTGATTTTGTGTTTGGATTTTAGACTTTTTGGCCTCATATCTAAGGCAAACCAGTATGAATTGCACACAGGCAAACCTTTTCAAAAAGTAGGATAAAATGGATGTTTGGAATAAAAAGTGGTCTGGATATGAAAATGATGGGTCCATTAAGCAAAAAAAACTTTTACCCTTCTGCTCATGTGTGAGCAAAATAGCCAATGAAAAATGATGTTTTTAACACAACTAGGCATTAGGTTAACCAGAAATCTCTTGGAAGTCAATGTATTAAGATGTATTCAGAATTAGCCCCCAAAATGTGTTTCCTACTCACATTTCAGATGAAAATGACAAAAGCCTCTAGGGTTAACGAGTTAAAGGAGAATAACACAAACTACAGTGTAATGAATTGTAACTGAGTAACCAAATTATATTATGTTTTATTTTTTTACGACCCATGTACATGTGGGCAAATACGCACGTGTCTTCAGATCATACTGTTTGTCACAATTTATTTGTAGCAAATAAAACATTACTGTAACTATTCATACATAACACACTGAAATATATAAAATTACAGACATGGCTCCTTTATTGTCAGTATATAAACTAAACCTTTTCTTTCCAACCGAATCAACAGACATGTGAGTGCATTTATTTTTAGATATTTTTTATACAGATTCATTACAACAGTCGATTGATAAAGTTGTAAATTTGAGGTTTTACTTTTTGTCTACTTACTTGAAATAATTTTAGGCATCAGCTACATAGTATTTGCTTCTGTGACTGCTTTTTCCCCCATATTTTCACAAATACAAGTCAAGTCAAAAAACAACCTTGACCTTACAGAACTTATTGCAAATTCCACAACATAGCATTGTCCCATATGTTTCTGACCTACATAATTGCATATTAAAGCTAAATCTTTGAAAAAAGAATACCTCGGCTTTGCTTTCTATGAATTGTGTATTTTTATGAATATATTTGCCCCATTGTTTATGAAAACAGACAATCTAATAAACTGGTACTTCCCAGACACAGCGATGTCCGTCATTATTTCCCCATTATCATAGGGGCCTGTGACTGGTTCAGTTACAGTTTCAAACTAATTTTACGATGAAATAGTGTACAAGAGGCAGTTAAAATCCAGATCACCAATTCTGCTTTTCCAACACAAATTGCTATTTACATATTATTGTTAAAGTTTTGAAACACAAGTTTGTATGTTTTTATCATCAAAGGATAACATGTGGAAATTGCAGTTATAGTTGCTAACTCTGGAAAGGGTTAATGCTCAATCAGCTATCAAAACACATGTCTGTGAATGTGCAAGATTTTGTTTGTCTGCATAATTGATATCAACACTAGCTACTTGATGGCTTGACGAGCACATTTTGCTACAACAAGACACTTGAACTAACCTGGCAAAGGTGAGGGGGAATCTAAAAAAAATTACGGTCAGTCAATAAACCTCTAAAAAATCACAGGACAAACTCGTTTTTGCTTTCTTAACAGAAGAAGGCAAAGTCTACCTTTTTTAGGCAACTTAGTTGCCCACTTCGCATAGTAGTGTGACCCGTGAAGAAAGATTTCAGCTTCTGGAAATTTGGAGAACATATAAAAGTAAAACACCAATATTTACTAAATGAAACTCGGCAGGTTTAAGGCTTGCAATTTTGTGACATCAGCTTGTTCCAAATAATGGAATTTTACATTCTAATTAAAACAGTTTAATTTTGCATGCTAATCACAAACAATTCTTATTTGATTAAACTGCTCTTTCTAGAGTCAATTGATTAAGTATTTTTGTATCAATTATAACCCATCATTGAAATGTTGGAACCATGCATTTTTAAATGCACCTTTCTCTCTTTCAGTCCATCTATTTGCAACGCTTTTAACAAGTATAGCTCAATAAACTTTTGATATACCATTAACTATGTGCCATTTGATAGGTAAACTATATAAGGACATTCCAGTGATACATTTTCTTTTTCCAACACTATTTTTATTGTATGACCCTTTCTCTACCATGTATCAAAATTTGGTTGTTACCATCATGGAGACCATATTTCTGACATGACTTTGATCAGACTTGGAATATTAGCAAATGTCATCAAGTAATCTGGCAAGTAATCTGGTAAGTTCAATAATGAGTTGAGATCAATGCGTATTAATGAGGTGATCTTGTAAACAAATTTTCTGTTATTTGCTGAACCTTGGAATATGGGCTTATATCTGAAAAAATCATGCAGAATTCTGTAATTAATGAGATCCATACATATTAATGAGGTGATCTTGCAGCTGAGCTAATTACTACTCTGGATTTCACTTCTGAGTGTGATCAAACATGGAACAAGGGCTTATATAATCAAGGTCTCAGACAAGTTTGAAAGTGAGATCCATACATTTTAATAAAATTATCTTGCATGAGGTTGGCTGAGCTTCTAGCAATGTCGAATCCAAAATTTCTTATTCAGGTTTGATTAGACTTGGACTGTTTGCTTATATGATCAAGATTTCACATGATTTTAATAATGAGTGAAATCCACGGACATTAAAAAGGTGATTTTGCATCTGACTGACTGAGCTAGTTACCACTTGAGGAACTGTACTTCTGATATGATTTAATTAAACATTAGACCTAAATCAGATTGCTGATATCCTGAACAAACAAGTTCAAAAAGGGTTTGACTAAAATGTTCCTCTGATTTACAAATCCAAGAAACCAGCGAATCTACAGTTCGACTACCTGTACCATGGGAATTTCTACTGGATATTATTTCAAAGCTCAACATCTGCCTGAAGCAATTGCTGCTATTTTTAATGACCACTTTGGCAAATCCCCAAAGAAAGACCATAATAGTTTACTGACTGAGTACCATAACATTGCTCATCTTAAAATGCATTTGACTCATGGCAGAATAATATCCATTAATTTTTGTCCTGGTTTGTTTTCCGCTTCTCCCATGAAAGACATTTGCAACAATGATAAATTCTACAAGCATTTTTCTTACCCTATGGAACTGAATGAAGGGCTCAATGCATTGTTTGTGTACTTCAACATGGTCGAGTACAATATGGTGGTAAACACAGCCACTCCATTACTTGGATCATTCTTTTCAGATTCCGCTACTTATGAGGTAGATGGAAACAAGAATCACTAATTTATACATCCTCACTATCTTCCTGTTAGTAAATCATAATTTGACAGTGTCAATGTTAGTATAAAAGGAGATCTTGGACAAAAGATTATATTCTTGAAAGGAAGATTAACAGTACAACTACGTTTTCAAAAACGACTATTAAATGTCATAGGTGCTGGCATAGTCAGTTTGTTTGCAGGTGAAAAGGGTGCTAAACAAGTAGATTGCACTATCACAGGAAATTTAAATATTCCAGAGACTGATATTTTCTATAACTGTATGACATTTGTACCAGTAAAAAAGGGTGGTTTGCTAAAAGTGCACGTGCATATTGCACATGACCATGATGATGAGACTAGACAAGGTCTGCCTGTCATAGAGTTATACTGTGTGATTATTGTATTATTAGAAGAACTAAGATGGACCATCATTTTTGCAAATGTGAAAAAATAATCAAAGTGGAACAAAGCTGCAAGATGAAATCGCCCACCATAAGAACAGTGCTGATCATAAAATACAAGTGTTTGTTCGGTCGTCAAATCCTTTTGTCATCTTTCTGCAGCAAGGACTGTTGGTCTTGGTGTGACTGGAATCACGGCCTCATCAACCATTGAAGGTGCACCAACTGGTAATATTGTCACAGCTGTATCGAGAATAACCAATGTCTTTGTTGATGCTAGTAAATTAATTTTGATGCGACTGCATTTTTGAAAAAGCACCTATTCCGAATTGTTAGCTGTCACAAAAAGCTGTCTCAATACAATCAGTAAAGTGAATCTCGTGGCTATTGAGGGTAAAATAATGTGTGTAGCTGAGTTTGAGACTCCGCTGGCATAAATAGAATATCACAGACAATTATGTGCACAAATAAGAAACAGCACAGATTTACACACAAAGTCAAATTAAAAAATCTTCATGTACAAACATGATTTTCGATCAAAACAAACTAGCTGTGCTACTGTTACAGTAATTAATTCACTGGCAGTACCATTATTGATCGGCACCACACTTGTGACAAAGCATGACCTGAGCAGTATCAAATGGCGGGATTTGCCTTTTTTTGAAATCCTTTGTGGACACTGACATCAGTCATACTCTTCCCCCATGACTGGGTCATGTGTATGCAAAAATAAAAGTTATAAGCATGCAACAGTCACATATGGGCAAACTATGTCATAGGGGTTAGAAACAAGGATGGATCTCAGGGACCCAAAGGTGGGCAAAAAAAAAGCCAAAACCTCTATTTTCAAACTAGTAGAATTTTGGCATAAAATCTTTTACTGAAGTTTATAAGAATCCAGACAAAGTAAGACTCAGGGAGTCGTATCAAGATTCAAGGCATGGTTGGAAATGCCCCACATTTGGAGAAAGCCTCACAAGTTTAATAACCAAGATACATTCCACAATGTAAATAATGTAAAATACCAAACTTAGCTAAAGAATAACATATTATGGACAAGAAAAGAGAACAATATAGCAATATTCTTTAGAAATATTTTTTCTAAAATATATCCAAATGATTTTTAAAAAATCTATTTCTCATGTTAGAAAGAGACTGAATCTTCGATTTCTTCAAAATGTATTCTTATCACTTTAAGTTCATTGCATCAATAATTTGTTGTGTTAAATGAAATTATAAATCTTTGACAGGCTGGACTGTAAACAAAGCAACATGCAATGGAACACTGATTTCACTTATGGATCATCACCAATGCCTTATTACTCACTGTGCACTGTCACCAAAATACACACACACAACCACACCATAAGCTCATATTCACAAGAATAAACAATTACCTTTAAATCCCTACCAAAACTGCATAAATATAACTCTTGTATGACCACTAAATTGAGAAAGGAAAAAATACTCTAAAAATAGACTAGGACTACTTTCATGGGTATTGAATGGGAAGAACTACTTGTGACCTGATTTCTTCTGCTACCTGAACAAAATTGGCACTCCTCTGATTGGAGTCACATTTGATTTCACATATAACAACTTTGGTTATATCAATATGCAGTTTTCAGTAAAAGACTTACGATGTTAAGTTAGTTCTTTAAAAATAATGGAGCTGATCTAACATGGAATATGGCCACCATGGCATTAATCTTGAAAATTATCTTGTTACTCCTGAACAGAAAGTTGTAAGAAGACTTCTTATGATATCTAGTTGGTCTTAAATAAATATATTGCTTATTTGATGTCATCTTTAAAATCTTATCACTAATCTTCCTGAATGAAGCATATCAACAGGAGGTATTTTACTAAAGACTTCTAATAATGTCTAGTTTGTCCTACAGGAAAATGGTACCGATCTCATTTCTAGTTGTTGCTAAATGAAAATGGTGTGAATCTGATATCCAGTACAGCTGCCATGGGAGTCATCTTGAAAATATTATTATCATAACTCATCCTGAACAGAAAGTTATACAGACATGGGGTCTTAACTAAAATGCATTTATATTGGCTAAATTATGCAGAGGAAATGGGAGCTGAAGTACTTTTCCCCAAGGATACACTGAGGCAGCTGGGTATTAAACCTGCAACCCTTTCATTAGAAGTCAGATGATCTACCAACTGAGCTATTGTGGCTAGAGGGACAGTTTTAATTTTGTGAAAGCAGGTTCAGAAACACCGATATAAAGCAGAAACCAAATGTACTAAGCAAAAACTAAAATGATGCACTTTGTTATCATCTCTCTTGTGAGAATTATATTCTCTCATCATAATCTAATGGGATATATGGAAACCTCGGATAGGAACTGTCATATTTCGACCAAAACTAAGGAGGGGAGGTATAGCAAGTGTATCTATTGGGCCAGGGGTGTCAAACTCAAATCACGAGGACTAGGACATTGGCCCAAGGGTTACGTCACTGAATCCTTTTTAATACAGTAAAAGCAAACTCGTATAAATGATAGCCAGTTAAAACATTGGAAATATGAAGTACATTCTGTAACAGTTAAATTTATATCAAAAGTGGCTGGCTGTGAAGAAAAAATTTGCATTATTAATTTTTTTAGAAATTCTAGGTGTTCTTGCAGGCCACAGGAAACAACATAACGGGCCATGTGTTTGAGACCTCTATAAGGCACAATATGTTATTGGTTGCTCCAAAGTATTCATAATATTCTGAATTCTCTTTGGTAAGAAACAGATTTAGTCCCGTCAAATACATCAATCATTTTGTTACATTTGGCTTATTAGTTAAACCACAAATGCATGATTACAATATATATATATATATATATATATATATATATATATATATATATATATATATATATATATATATCACATCTGGCAGATGTGGCTTATTTTGAAACCTCTGTGCGTCTTTGTATGCAGATGTGCAAAGGCAGGCACTAATATCATTACCTGGAATGGTGTGTGTGTGTGCATGATCTGGAATTTTAATACTGCTTTAACAATTTTCCAGTCATATTGCTATGATGTCTGCAGTGTGGCAGTTTATAGTGATGTCTAGCACTGGGGCATCATGCTGCAGACATGTAGCATCATGTCCCACCCAGTCACATTATCCTGACATCAGGCCGCCCAGTACTAACACTAATCTCTAAAAGCTGAGTGCCAAGCAATGCAGCTGCAAGTGCCATTTTTGTAATCTTTGGAATTACTCAGCTGGGGTTCAAACCTGCGACCTCCCACATCCAAGGTGGATGCTCTAACCACTTAGGCCTCTGGAGCAATAACCTGGGATTCTTATCTATTTCACAGATCGGAGGATGTGGGTTAAGAAATCTTTGACCTTCTTAAACAGTTTTAATAAAACTAATTTACATGTTCAAAGTAACTAATTAACAGAGTCAACATTTACATGGTTGCTTTGTTTTGGAGGTAATAAAATTTTTAAGTACATTTAAGGTATATGCATCCATTCATCCATCATTCTATAAATTGATCTGTCCATCTACCCATACTGAAACCAGCTGGAATTTTTTAGCTAAAATTGTGATTCATGTACTATTATAGTTATGTATTTTCCACTCAGACTGGTTTTACCACAGTCAAAACTTTAAAATGATTTGTTATTGATCTGTCCTCATCATCAAAGTGAACATGCTGCTCAATTCTGGCCCCTAACTTTTTTAGCTTTGCAACAAATTTGGATTCTTCTTTTCCAATCCAGGCTCTCATGGGATCCCTGATTTGGTATGGGGTGACATGAACAACAATTTTGCAACCTAGATTTTTTAAACGAACTAAAACATCATCATCTGTTATCCAGGCATTACTTCCTCCAATGTGTCCTCCATCAAGCCAGTACATTGCATATATGTTCGATGAGAAACTTTCTAATTCTTCATTTTTGTCTATTTGTTCTAGTTCATATACAAGCTGATTTAGAACAACACACCCTTTACTAAAACCCATTATGGAAATTGGCACCCTTGCTGACATCAAACATGCAGAATTTTCATCAGTTACACATCCTGGCTCTGCATTATTTCTATGGCAACTACCTTCATTTGAAGTGCTTTTGTTTTCATCGTCAAGAGCTAATCTGCATGCATTTGAATAGAGTTTCATCAAATGTCTAAAACCACCAAATTCACTTGAAAATGTTGGTGTACCCTCTTGGTTGCTCTCAACAAAATTGGAGAAGATACTAAAAGTCTGAAGAAACATTTTGGATGGTTTCACTACAAAAATAACTGCATCATTAAAATTCTTCTGTAGAAGTTCTGCTGTGTTCTCAAGATTCCATTCTAGGTAATGGATGTTGTCTCTGTGAGCCTTCATTTTTTCAGGATAATCCTGGAGAAAGAAAATAATATCTTATTATTTTATCATTCATATCAAATCAGTTATATAGATAGGGAACCAAATTTTGGGATTTCATGGTCAACTCAAGCCATGAATTTCCAGACCTAATGAAACATTTTAACAAACATAATTTAAAATCAGTAACTCTAAATCCATAACTCTAATAATCCATTTTTAAAAAAAAGTTACAAATTAAATCGTACAAGAATTCATACAAATTAATGCAGTTTTCTATAGTGTGTAATACTGTAAGTGGGTAAATTTGTGCTTTGTTATAATTTTTTCAATTTCAAATGTTAAGAATTATACATGTTATTATTTCATTATTCTACCATTTTTTATTACAAGAATTGGTTTACTTTCTTAATTTCATGATGCTAATATTTTTATTTTTTTATCAACTGTAAATATTAAGGTCTGTGGAAACTGGTATATATATATATATATATATATATATATATATATATATATATATATACACACACACACACACACATGCACACAAGTACAAGTCACTGTTCATATGCTCTGTGAAGCGTAACAATGCAAACAATGTCCTTTGACTTGACCCCAAGGTCAATTACATTGACATCTTGTGTTCAAAACTCCTTTACAGAGGTGTGGATATGTTGGTGTTCAGATCTCTACCATTTTCATTCAGAATTAATAGAAATACTAAAGAAAGTGTTTTGTTCAAAACTTTAATGCAAAAGTACAAGTGTTAACAAGATTTTCAAACTGGCCACAATGGTGCCATGTTGGAGGTCAAATGGTCGCCATTTCCAGATATTTATGCTAAATTATAAGTGCAAGAGTATTTTAATGAAATCCCATGTTGAAAACAACCATCCATTCGGGAGAAGTAGCCGTGTCAAAATATTCAAGATGGCCATGAAGGTAACTATTCAAGTTTCGGTCAGCCTCATTTTCATATATAGGTCATGAAAGTGTTTGGGTTTTTTTAAATAAAAAAATAAATATGGCAATCTGTTCATGAGAGGAGACTGTTATAAAAATTATAGTATGTTACATAGGCATCATTTCATTTGGGGCCAACAACATATAGTGTGAAATCTTTTTAGTGGAAATGCCATGTTGATATGACCATTCCATAAAAAGAGTAGTGACCGCAAAATTTTCAAGATGGCTACTAGTATAATAAATGAAGTTCTTAAGTTCTGAGGCAAATGCAATAAGGCAAGACCATGGTAGCTGATTTGGGATGATCCAGTGGTAGGATTCAAACCCTCACCCTTTCAGTTGTTGAGTCTGGCACATTTCTCACTGAATCACCACAGCTCCCGCTTCCATCAATCACCCCATACAACTGGCTTGTTCTACATCCCTATGCCAGCAGGGGGTCCATTATGTTGGAGGTCTGATCAGCACCAGTTTTATTCAGACTCAACAAAATGTCACAAGAATTCTTGTCTTTAAACCCTATGCCTATATGACCGTCTTTTCTTCCTAAGTACCTCTGGCAAGATTCTCAAGATGGCTAACATGGTGATCACATTAGGGTCTGATTCCATTTTTGTTCTGGATCATAAACACATTCTATGAAGTCTTCAAGTGAAAATCCCCTGTCTATATGACCATTTGTTAAGAAGTGGTAATAAGAATTTCTTTTAAGATGGCCAACATGGATGACATGTAAATACATTTGACTGGTACCATTTTCATTTATGATTAACTAGACATTATAACTCGTGTAATAAAAACCCCATTACATTATAGCCACCCATTTAGAAAATGTAGGGATACTAACAAGACTTATGACAAAAAGTCTTATTTGACTTTATGCTTAATGTTAGATTGGCAACACTTTCACTGAGGTACAACTAAACATGATTGAAAAGAAAATTGTTTCAGTGAAAACCCATATCACTCGACTATCCATTTAGAAGAATAAGCAATAACATGATTTTCAAGATGATGGATACAGCACATCAGCACCAATCTCTTTTCGGACCAACTAGACATTAGAAGTTTTAGTGAAGAGAGAAGATGTAGAGATATTTACAAGATTTTCAAAAATGGCAAACATGTTAGAGGTCAGAATGACACCATTTTCACAGCAGGAGTGGAAGTCCCGTTCTTTGCTAGTGTGACAGATATACTTCAATATCTTCATCTATCTGCCTGTGAATCTGAGCTATCTCTGAAGAAACAATTTGTCACTGAGAAAATATGTGAGTTGTATCCCTTTTCATTTGGGTTGGGTAGTGGGGAAGGAGAGGAGGTTAACCTGATTCAAAGTAAATATTACATCATGGTCAGTCTATATTTAGGAATTCCAATGCACAAATGTGGAATGTAATAGAGAGTTAGGAAACCATACAATAATTAGATTAAAAATAAATGACAAAAAATATAAATGACAAAAATAAATGACAACATTTCTTAAAAAGAGTGTGATTTATGTACAAAAATGCACATGTCCAAGGTGCAAGAGTGTGAGACTTGACAGGAATGCAGGGGCCATGCAATATTTCAAACTTGTCTGAAAACTCGGGTGAAGTTTCAGTTCATGGGTCACAAAGAATAGTCACATATGGTTTACTAACTGTTTTGCTATGATCAATAATTATTTTAAGTTGGTGATGATTTATTTTATGGAATGGATTAAAGGTAATCTTTTGTTGAACATACATTTGGGAGAGAACAACATAATACATATTTTATGATTTTGATGAATTATGCACATAATAAATTTGGTAATGTAATAACAATGGCAACAACAACAACAACAACAATACGTGTAATAATAATAATAATATTAATATTATTATTATTATTATTTTTCTGTGGATGGTATCTATAAAAAACAATTTTGAAATGTGAACCTGTGTATAGAGATCCTGTGTACCAGGGCCTTTTGCTATGGGTGGCCGCTATTGACAGGTTTTACTGTATTTGTTCAGGAGAATTAGTGATAAGATAATGAAAATGATGCACTGATGGCCATATTAGGTGTTGGCACCATTCTCATTTATGACCAACTACATAATAAATCATTCTATTAAAACCCTTTGTCAATATGACCATAAATTTAAGAGCAGCAAGAACAAGATTTTCAAAAGAACGCATGTGATCGCCATAATGGATGTCAGATTGGCATCATTTTCATTCAGGACCAACTAGATTACATTTTATGTACTTTAGTGAAAACCCCATGATGATATGCAGGCGATGCAATAACAAGATTTACATCCTGAATGTGTGAGGGGCACTGTTTTCATTAGGACTAACTAGATGATTGTTGGTTGGTTGGTTGCCAAAGGTACTTCTGGACAAATTACTGGCTATATCATATTCATGAAATATGAGCTAACCGTCATTTCCAAATCTGGCCCCGGAATTTATCGACCTTGTGATGCTTGTTCTTCTAGTCCAATGCTGTATCAACGGAGCTACCATGGCTAACAGATCTTTGCCTCAATATGTGTTTAAAGTTTTATAGCAATCCTCCCTGTAATTCAGACATCAAAGGGCAGATGAACAGCAAGTTAACGCATAATGCCATTCTGGTCTGTGATCAGGAGAGCAATATTTTTTTACCAACTCAGATTTTTCCTTGTTATAAAGGACCAACATTTAAGCAAATAATGCAAAATGATAAAAGGTACAGGTGTCAATGGTTGAAATGTTTAATTTTCAATATGTCCAAACATTTGTCTTTACATGTTTCTTATACGGTGGGAATGGGGCAATGTACCTAAACAAACAGGATTTAACTGTATCTTTAGAAACTGTTTTATATATTATTATATACGCTTTTAATTAACAACAATTGATCCATTATCAGTCTGAATGGGCTACCTAAGATTGACCAACTCTGAGCCTGCAGTAGGTGGTGGAGTATGCTTGACTGTACATATATTATGAATTCTCCAATTTTATTGGCCAAGTCCCAAATGAAATACTGTCACCAATTTTGCTGCCAAACTTACAATTTTGTTCACAATTTTAAATATGTATCTATTAGGGTTTAATGGCACATCAAATGGTCAAGATGACAGAATTCTGTGAAATGTATATACTACAAGCTACAACCATAAAATCATTAAAATATGATGGCAACATTTTCCATATAAACCATATTGACCTGAAAAAGTAAAGATTTTTTTGTTATTACATCATAATAAAGTTCCACAGATGAATTCACGTAAAAAAAAAAACTCTGAAAAAGTGATGTCAATACATTTGTCAAGAATGTGATCCAATGTCAGTGGACACTGGAAGGTATACACTCTAGTCAATGTTCATTCTTCACGAGGTATGCACAAATCAGAAAGGTATGTTCTATGGGCACAATACCATCTCATCTCTGCAGTCTGTTCTACATGAGGGACATAATTCTCATATGCTGTGTTTGATGTTTCAAAGACTGCTTATGGACTTTTGATTCTATACTTTATATATTATTAAGTCTATAGAGAAAGTGGATTTATAATAATATCTTCAGTCAACATATGGAATTGCCAATTTGGAAACAGGTGATAGCAAGGCAGATTTGGCTGCTTTATGTACCCTTTTTTGATCCTTAATACCAAAAGACTAGACAGCCAACAATACAGGTGCTTTTTCCAGATTGTATGAATAAATCATGTTTCTGTATGATCTGGGATATTGATGAGATGTCAAATTTAAGCTCTTACATGACTTTCAATGTGGAAGGGGAATCCAAAAAGAGGTTTCAATGTAGTTCAAAGAATGAAAGTATAGGTTTAATTTCTGCAGCAAAAATGGAGGACTTATCTGGTAACATACTCAAGATGGTACCATTGGGTGTTGCAATGGCAGCTCCAACCTGTTCTGTATATTTGATTTAATAATATCTAAATTAATATATACTTATTTCAATTTAATTGTTTGTCAGTTTTAAAAATTTTATTACATGATATTGTAATGTAAATTTATTCACTAGAGATGATACTTTTTTTAGAAAATAGTTCGACCTTGACTGTTAGTTTATAAACACCAGGTGTTGATCTAAATCCTAAACATGTTTCAGAATTTGTAGCAACCTTTGTAAACAAGTTCTATTTTATTTTAAAATGATTGGTTGTTTCCAAGGTCATGATGGAACCTTTTCTTTAAGATATAAACAATTTTTAAAAAAAATTTTTATTTCTTAAGAGTAAAACTGATTGGTTTTCGTTGGGTAAACATGAGCTGATACAAGTACTTCTATAAACTTCTAGAAGATGATCACATGACCCTTGTTTATGTTTTAGAAAGCCCATATAACCCATGTTTTGGAGAAATAATCAGTAGAAGTTGGGCTGTTAAATTGTTAGTTATACGTTGTGCTGTTTGGAATTATTTCAAATTACTTGGTTTGGAGTTATTTCAAAGTACATGGATTCAAAAGGATTAATTCTGTTACTTTTCTGGAAAATATGTGCTCTTGTAAAATTGTGGGACAAGAAGTTTTTTATAAAAATTTATTCACCTATCAGAAAATGGAGTGATAATTCTTATTTCTACAAGGAACTGTAGACTTCAACACTACAGATTGTAGCATACATAGTCTTCCATCTTGGATTCTTCGTCGGGATTCAAACGTGAATTCAGAAGAACATTTTGTTATTAGGACTACTAAAGTTTTATTCTCCGATTATTTTTGGATCATTTTTGGATTTGATTCTATAAAACCGTAAGTTCATATTTTTTTTCATTTTTACAGAATTTTTCCTGAGAAATAAATTATTGTACTTTTTAAAAGCTTTTTGTTTTCACTCGTCTTACTGTTTATTCGAGCCTAAACAAGTGACATAAGAAACCTTTTCTTCATCTCTTGAACTGTCTTTATACAGGGACATTTGACCTCTGATTTAATTGAATTTACTCTGTAAACAAGAGAATTTGCTGATGACTTTGAACCGGCAACGATTAAATATTTTTAGGCGATGGGGTTTGATAACAGAGATGGCGATTTTGGAGCAGAATTTCGCAGTATTGGCAGGACTGATATGGCAGCTTCCAGATGAGGATGAATTTGTATGCCAAAAAGTGGAATAAAATTTGTTTCTTAACATACAAGAGTTGGTATTTGGGTCTAAAGTCTATGTCACATGCAGCACCAGGTGTCTTAGAGAATAGTTTGGTAATATAATGAAGAGCTAACTTTGTCTCGTATAAAATGATGATTAATTCACTTAAGGGGAAGTTCCAAATGTTCCATGACAAAGTCCGTGAATGTGTATCAGACCAATATCTCCAAGTAAAATTTAAAAGCTATCTGTTGACAATACAGTAGCCATAGTCAAGTTTATATCTTACTAAAGGCCCGCATCTCCAGACTAAGGCCTCAATCTGTTTGCCACGACTCGTATCAACACCAGGGCTTTATGACATTCGTTCCGGAGTTATCTAAAATGTGGAATGAAATTTAGTTTATGGTGAAAAACATAACCCTTAAAAGTTGCTCTTCTCTGCAATATAAATAAGAGAACCATCATGATAAAGTTTTGGGTCTTCATGTACTCTGTAAAATTTGCAGAAGTTAAAATTATAAAGTGAAAATAAAGTTAAAATATCATAACTTGTTCTCGTCCAACTTCTGACTCTCTTTAGGATATCTACATTTCACATTCAGTAGTATATGTACACTTTAACAAAAGAAATCTCTGACATATAATGAATGGACAGTTCCTGGATAAAGGTATTCATTTTGATGTTGAAAAGGGTGACTGACAATATGCTGCCCTGTGGGTGGGGGGATACTAAGCAAAAGAATATGTATGCAGGGGGAGGGGGTTAGAAAATAGTACACCATGCAACAAGGGCAATGGGGAACCAAAATGGCTGATATTTTGCATTCAATAATAATGATAATACACATTACTGAATAAATGGAATAATTTTGAGCAAAAATGTTGTGTTTTTAACATTTTCATAGCAAACAATAACACGCACCCAGGTTTAAAAATTCTTGGATCTGCATACGCCAAAGTTGAAAGGAAAAGGGTATTTAGTGACATATTATTTCTGCTAAATTAATCTTTTACCTGGTGATAATCCTATCAAACCCAACACCTACCATTAAAAAATCTAATAATTTATTTGTTAAATACTGAATATGATCAACCAAACTTTTTCTAGGCCAACTTTGCTATAGGCTAACTCCAGAATGGGGTGTCTATAACGGTCATGACTTCTAAATTAAATTTGTATGGGCCGAATATGTAATGGGCCTACTCCAGAATGGGGTGGCCGTGACAGTCATGATTCCTAAATTAAATTTTATGTTCCACAGATCTAATGGTACAAAACCAGAATGGGATGGCTGTGACAGTCATGATTTCTAAATTAAATTGGTCCACAGATCTAATGGTACAAAACCATGACTGTGATAGTCATGATTTCTAAATTAAATAAGTATGGACTGAATATGAAATGAGCCAGTTACAAATCTGAACAAGTATGTTATGGGCTGTGAGGTCCAGTCACAATTTGATTTATGTTGAAAGTCTTTATACTGTATATTACACATTATATATACTCGTAATACTAAATAAAACTTCATACGAGAAAACTACACTGGGGCTATGTTAAATTCATGATTTAATTTAATATCATTCATATAAATTTTGTGAATCCTTTGGATCGCTTATTAATTATCATAACAAATTATGTTTGCAAAAACAGTATTAACTACAAAATAAAACATGTACAGCACATGTATTCCATTATTTTTCATTATTATATAATGCTTTACATATCTCCAAATCCACCTGGCATTTGGTCTGAATCAACCATCCATTCAACGTAAAATTTCATTATCAGTTTGATTTGTTATTATTTTTATTTTTTATAACTATGAATCTCAGTGGATGAGAAAATATAGGCTACTAACATTCTAAAAATTATCTGACAGTGACAGAAGGTCAGCTCCAGGCTCTAGTCCTACTACGTACGACATCGACCCTGATATTTATGTCTTTAAGTAGTCCCAAAACATAAAAATCTGGTTCGATGTCTTACAATGTATGACTACTCCAGAGTCCAAGTTCTACATTCAGTCCTACATGTAGGACCTTGACGCTGATATATATGTTGTGGGCTTCAGCACTAAAACAAAACCAACATGTGCCATGCCTTACATTGTAGGACTATAACCCTATGTGCCTTATGAGCTAGACCAACAAGTTGTTCTCCACTTTTTTTATTTGTTTGATTCCGCCGCCAGTCAAACAAATAAAAAAAGGTGGAGAACAACTTGTTGGTCTACTTTTTGAGCGTGATAAACTAGAGTGAGCGTATTTTCTGTTTGGGTTGTCATCTAGTCATACAATGTAAAACGTTTCCCCTGATATTCATGATTAGGTCCTCTATGTTTCCTCTAAACACAAATCAGATGAAACGTCTTACATCGTATATGTAGGACCAAGTTGTCGTCTAGCCATTCATTTAATTTGATGTAGTTAGATACAACCTTTGTGTTGTGTTACCATGCAAAACGTAACAAATGAATAAGATCAATTTATTGTATAATTTCAATACTAAAACTGTGTCGTTTTATATAATTTAACAATGAACTGGTCGAACTTAACCCATTCTTTTATAGATCTAGGCCTAACCTGAACATCCCCACCAAAGAAAAGCAGGTGGTGCTTGGCCGTATTTATAGACCCACAGACGATGACATCATTCTGTTTGGTGTCTGACCCTTGTACACTTGGAAATCGACGACACTTATTTGATGAAAGTACCCCTGCCATGGTAAAAATAAGGCCTGTCCCTAAGAAATTTCTTACAACTGTCAACAACATAGACAATAGTTCACCGTCGACCGGTTGGGCGACAACTTGCAATAATGCATCAATTTGGAATCTAGCGCTCTTACGCCCTTTTTTCACAAATTGTGTCACCGTGTATATCTGTGAAATTTGGCTGTATAGAGTGATAATAACAGTCCCTATAAACTAGAAAACTTTCGAAATATTCTTTTGATTCTAAAATTGCTATATAAATAGCATACATGGGTCATGCAAGAATCATAGGCACTTGATTCATTGGGAAACCAATGATGACACACTCCCAATTAACTGGGAGTATGTCATCATTGGTTTTGCCCATGAATCAAGTGCCTGTGGCAAGAATGTAGAAAATGCTTTATAACTGTGAAATATGTTTCTAATGACTGATAATAGCAATATCTATATACGTTTCCTATCATTACAACAATCCCTATAATGCTACCTATCATTACAATGTCCTTTTCAGTCCTACATGATTGAAAATAATTAATGCCACTGAACAGATAAATAAAGGAAAATAAAGAGATGCACACAATTTATGTTTAAAATATTCTTTTTAGGTCTAAATTCCTAGAAGTGGCATGCAGACATCATTCAATAATGTGTAGTAATATTCATATCTGTGAAACTTAAGTCAACAGGGAGAGAGTAATGGTCCCTTACCTACCTTTAAACTTTTAGGAACTAATGTTTTAAATCTATGGTCATAAATTATATTGTAAAACATAACAAATTGCTGCAACAGTTTTATGAATTCAATCCAAAATAATCTTGAAAAAGTTCTATTAATGTCAAAATGAATGAAGAGTTTCATCTAAATTTCAAATCCACAAACAGTCCTAATGTGTCACAATGGTGTTGTACAGAACTCCTTTGAATAATCCACAAACAGTCCTAATGTGTCAGAATGGTGTTGTACAGAACTCCTTTGAACAATCCACAAACAGTCTTATTGTGTCAAAATGGTGTTGTACAGAACTCCTTTGAATAATCCACAAACAGTAATAATGTGTCACAATGGTGTTGTACAGAACTCCTGTTAATAATCCACAGTCTCAATGTGTCACAATGGTGTTGTACAGAACTCCTGTTAATAATCCACAGTCTCAATGTGTCACAATGGTGTTGTACAGAACTCCTGTTAATAATCCACAGTCTCAATGTGTCAATCTAAAGACCAATGAGCACTTTCTATTTCTGCTGAGTAATCCAAATGAATGTCTCCTCTTAAATAACATCTAAATACAACTTAAAACTATGTCTGCAGACTTGATGATGTAACAAGAACACAAGAAATAAGAATGATAGAATTGTCCAGTCCAAGGTACTTATATACAGGTAAAAGGCTTAAACACATAATGTCACTTCTCATACATGACAAATTGCAAATCTCCAAAATTGCAAAACAACTCGTGTCTAATCCAACCAATAGAAAGTAACTTAATTCTTCTAAGAACCCACCTGATCAACCTGTCCAATGAAAAACAGTCTGAAACATGTGAACATATTTACTGATAATTACTAATAATTTTGTTATTAATAACTATAAACATGTATATAAGCATCTATTAATAGATCATATGCACTTTTATGTTCTTAATAACTTAAAATAAAACCTATGCATGTACTTAATTTCAGCTTAGAATATATATATATATATATATATATATATATATATATATATATATATATATATATATATATATATATATATAAAACACTGAATTCTGATAATTCTCTTAAAGCATCATTTAACAGCCAGGAGTAGCCTTCGTAACTATGAAATATGCCACTGTTAATCAATTAGATTTTCCTCAGTGACTGTCTATTTTGCAAACTTGAACATGTTCTGCTTCAGACTTTTCCAGGAACATACTCAGAACTACATTTGTTACAATTAGTGTAAATAAAGTGAAAATAATATCAACATTTACGTAAAAGCTAACTGAGTACATACATTAATAAATATATAAATAAAGAATAAAATAAATCTATTAAAATGTAACTATATTATTGTATTAAATATATATTTATTTTTGAAACTTTTGACATAAAATAGAAAAAATGATGCAAATATATAAATAAATATTTGAAACAAATATGAAAAAATCCGATAGCTGATACATATGCTAAGAATTCAATCTGAAAAATAGAGAAAACACATTGTTGAAAATATCAAAGAAGCCGTCTGATGCTATTGAAATTTAAAAAGTGCAGAAAAACCGACCATATAATACATGGAGAAAGATCGCAACAATTGGGAATTTTGAGCTGTTGTGACCGATTTCTCAAGAAAAGGATTATTCCAAGTTGTCGTCCAACACTGTTAGAATCCGGAATTGGGTCACCATTAGTACTTCCAGTTCACGAATGTAGTTCTATTCTATTTTTAGAACATTTTTTTCTCTCTCTCATTTTGGTGGTGATAGAAGAGTTTTATTTATGCTTGTTTGGTAGGGTTTTAACGGTAATTGTTTATTCTTGAGCTCAGGGTGTGGTTTTCCATGTGTATTTCGGCGACCTGCTTCTAGAAACCTCATATGTTATGATACAGAGGGTCATATGTCAGAACGGGTCATGGGGGTAATCTAAGGTAGTTTTGTCACTATGTATGATTTTTTTTCCCCCTTCAGATATTTGTTCTTTTTCTCAACATCAAGTACGCTTCGAGCACCAGTGTTATAATACATGGCCATTGCTTCACATTTCTGATTGTCTCTCTGTCAAGTTTAATATTTCCCCCCATGCTTGCAACCTTAATGTTATTTTGAAATCACCATATCTAGCACATTTTAACTTCATTTATCTAGATCTTACTGTTTTCTAGAATTAAGTTAAACATATTGTATCTTGGTGTCTGGAACAAAGTGTTCGAGTAGCAACAGGGGACGCCGCTAGAGGGCACTGGCGATCAAGATTAACGTTTTCCTCATTACACCCGGTACTTTCCCCACTTTAATATTTAAAAAGCCGAGATTATTACATCCGAATTTATTCATGGTTGAAAGGTCAAATGTCTATATTTAGCGATATGACACTGGGCCAATTCTACAACTTGTTCAGCGGAAAAAAAAAACGAAAACCGAATTTTTCAAAACGCCGAAAAATTAAATAAGCGAACATATACGCTCACCGACACCTACTTTTTAAATACTTTGGAGTTCGTATTACGAGAATAATGGTATATTGTATGCGAATATTTGCGGAAAACCCACGAATTACGTCTTTTTAAAATGTCACCCATGCCAGCAAGAACGGTAACTCTTGCCGGCACATGGGTGCGTAAAATGTAAACAATGACAACAATACGACATAATTTGGGTTCAAAAACACACGAAAACTTGATTGTATGAAAAGGCAGACGCTTATAGCAAGGAATCGGATTATACACACGTACTGTCATTCATTATACCAAACTTATTACAAAATATTTGTACAACTTTTGTTGTATAATATATTTTCGAGGTTAGAGACTCGACGGGAGTATCACTCAGTGATACTAAACGTATTGATAATATGTATGTGATTGTGATCACTGAGATATTATCAATATCGTGTCATCTGCTATACGTACGATTCTTATCTAGAGGCACTGGTATTAAAAGTAAAATGTTCATGTTTAGTACGGACGGAAAAGAGATCAGAGTTCAACTATTTTTCAGAATTTTGAAGACTGAAAACAAATTCATTTAAAATTATCATGCCATTTTTTTGTGAATATCAATTTGAATATTGTCATCATAAGCCAAGGAATAGAGAATCAATCTGTAGTATTTCTCCATTTAAACAAATACATAATCATCAATATTTCTTGAGAACCAACATGGTGCTAGTTTCTTGTCTATCTCTGATACCACAATTGTCCTTACTTCATGAACTATGTAACATTGCTCAAAACGATGGTCAGATTTATTATAAAAATATCACAAAGTTAGGACATCCAAAATTTAATGTTGCACCATCCTAAGCTAACACTATAGAAATCCTGACTTACTGTATTGAAAACTTAATGGAAAACCTTTTGTCATTGATTTTATTGTATAGATATGAAAACTGACCAAATATATCTTATGATAACTAAATTCTAAAATAGTAATTGTTATTTTCTAAATTGTGATTTCAGATAAATGTATATATGTACAAGAACATTGTAATGAATATGTACTATTGGTTTTAAGAGTAACATACAATTTCAACTTGGTGTGACTCCTGATTATGCTATTTCATGCAAAAATATAAGGGGGCGATTGATAAAAAGGCACAGAAAGTCTTCATAAGTACCTGGAACATAGAAAAAGTGAATTTATTCTTGAAGCTGAATGTTCACAATACATTTATATATAACCATATGTAAAATATATGCAACTTTCAGCATGAAGTAACATGATGTCAAGAATTTTAAAAAAGTGACCAAAGTCTGTATCAACATGGTGGATGGTACATGTGTTTGAATGCTTCCTGTGGATTTATTTGAAAAGATATAAAGATGGGCTCATTTTTTAAATCTGCACACTCAAATTAAGCAGAAAATATCCCATTTTAAAAGTAACATATAATTTCAACTTGTGTATGACTCAAAAATATAGCATTTCATGCAAAAATGTAGGGGGGGGTGATAAAAAGACATGGGGTGGGGGTGGGGGAGCGCCTGAATTACCTGGAACATATAAAAAGTCAATTTATTCTTAAAGCTGAAAGTTCACAAAACATTTCTATATAAAATATATGTCAGAAATATGCAAATTTCAGCTTGAAATAACATGAGGTCAATAATTTTCAAAAATTGCCAAAGACTAATATTAAAATTGGTGGATGGTAGATGTGTTTGAATGCTTCCTGTGAATTTATTTGAAAAGATATCATAAAGATGGGTTCATTTTTTGAAATCTGCACACTCAAATTAAGCAGAAAACATTCCATTTTAAAAGCAGAATATAATTTCAACTTGTGTATGACTCAAAAATATAGTATTTCATGCAAAAAAAAAATTGGGGGGTTGATAAAAAGGCACAGGGGGGCTCATGAATTACCTGGAACATATAAAAAGTCAATTTATTCTTAAAGCTTAATGTTTACAAAACATTTCTATATAAAATATATGTAAGAAATATGCAAATTTCAGCTTGAAATAACATGAGGTCAAGAATTTTCAAAAATTGCCAAAGACCAATATTACAAATGGTGGATGGTACATGTGTTTGAATGCTTCCTGTGAATTTATTTAAAAAGATATCATAAAGATGGATCCATTTTTTAAATTTGCACACTCAAATTATGCAGAAAACGTTCCATTTTTATATATTCTATAATTATTAAAAAATCATCCCCTGTTGCTACTTAATAAGTTAGAGCTGCTTGGAAGCTCTCCAGTAGTCCTGTGGTTACTAGCAAGGTTTCATAAGGGCATGTGCAGTGTACTGCCAAAGTGACCAAGATTAGTTCATATCACCACAATGAGATATATAACACCTCAAAGACATGGCTCAGGTCTTCATGAGAGAGATTAGCACCATTTTTCAGAAAGGTAGAGCCTCCCTAGAAACTATTTTCCTATCCCATTTTCACCTTTTATAGTTATCGACATTGAAATGGAATGCATTTTTGCTATCAAACATGGTAGTGGGCCCATCAGAACTTTAAATCTGAATGTGCTATTAGTTATGCAAACAACTGCCTAAGTACCTGACACAATAAATGTGGAACAAAGCACCTGTCATTATTTCTTTAGTGTGTACACCTATATGCATCTGGACAGGCATATTGCAGTTTGCTGCCAAAATCACTATGAGCTATATTGCTTCACTACCCCTGGGAAAAATGTTATCAGTTGTACAGACCCAAACTACCAATTATTTTAAATACCATTCATTAGTCAACTTTGCTGTCTAAAATTTGTCAAACTGTGTTTTAAAACTTGGTTGAAAAATTTAAGTTTTCAATAAAATTGTTTTTAAAATTGAAATGTTTATTTAAATTGCCATTAAAATTTAATTTATCAATAATTTTAAGTTTCAAACATATTTTCAGATAAGCCTTATCTTGTATTATAATTATGTTTTTACTGCATTAAAAAATTCCTATAATTAAGGAAGATATAGCAAATTTAGTTTTGGTTTCTCAAGAGCACTTGGACCAAAACTTGTACCCTGTGGAACACCAGCACTAAATACTTTCTGACAGGTGTCACATGTTTTGTTTGCAAGGAAATTCAAAAAGATTTCATGTATAAAGTTGAAATAGGTGTAGCATGCAAATATAAAACTTTGACTAAAATTGGCATAAAAAATGGGGCCTGTCAGGAATCGGGTCACAATTAGTACTTCCAAGTAGAATATCTCAAAAACGGCTTGGAGGACAACTATTTTCAATAGCATCAGCCTGTTTAGTACACACTGTTTTGCAGAATTGTCATATTGTTCACGTGGTCAACAATGACCTTTGGACATGAAAATTGCAGGTAGAATTTTTAAATTGGGTTGCATAAACTTCTGCTATGAACTGCCATTGACTTCTATGGTCAAGTGGATAATATTCTTATGCTTTGTTTTAATATAGGTATTCAAAAATATAGATCTTTTTGACCTCACTTGTGTGTTTGATTTTTTATACTAGGTCGCTGATTGCTGCATTAAATTTGTACATAAAAACTGGCCCCTGCCCCCTATAGCATTCAGGAAATGACAATCAGCCATGCTTATCAGCCTTGGAATTGAGTCGCAATTACTTCCGGTTCACAGTATGGTCCCAGTCTATTATTAGAGCATATTTTATTATACCTTGATGTTTTGTTGAGGGACAACTTGAAACAAGCCTCTTCTGGAGAATATTTGCCCAGCAACTCAGAATTCCAATTGTTGAGCTGCTTCTCAAGAACTGAATGGTGTGGTTTTCAGATTGTTTTAATGGTAAACTTGTCCAGAGAGCAGCTTTAAAGATTTTCATTAACATAGTCATAGAATTTAGGTTTTGTTTACTGTGGATATTGCATTACCTAATAGGAAACACTATTTTAAAAAAACTGGAAACAATATTATATTTAGTTTATTTTAAAAAATCTGACGTATACAATTTTACATGCATTGTAAAAAAAATTGCATGCCCCCTTCCCCAATTTATAATTTATTTTTTAATAATCAATCAATGCAGTAGAATGATTTTACATAAATAGAGTGTGTAATGTACAGTGATTTGCATCGTTAAAATGCATATGCATAATGCATTGCTGATACACCCTTACGATACCCTCTGCCCCCCCCATTGAAACTTGTTATTTAAAATTGAAATACATGTATTATTTATAGGCTTTCAGTGTATATTAACACTTATTGTACATGGGTGGTTTATGTATGTAGAATTCTCCATATATATTAAAAATCAGTATGCATGTAAAATGGTATGCAACAATGACTTTATTTTAACCATTATATTTCAGCAGTGTGTGTAAATGTGTAATATAGTCATGTGCATGTAAATGGAATTCTCAGTATTTCATTTTTGTTCTCAGAAATAATAAAACCAGTTCGATTATTTATTTCATCTTCTTTTACTACATAAATGCATACATTTTTTAAATATTTGTTTCACAATAAAATAAATTAATGCACTATAAAATAATATTGTATGATACATATATTTCCTATATATTTAAATAATTTCATTTATTATATACTTAAATGTGAAATATAGAACCTTATTGGCATATTCATTTTCATACTGTTTCATTCCTATATTTTGACATGTGGAATATATGTCATGCATCATGCAATACTTGACTGTGTGCTCTTATAAAAGTTATACCTGAAGTAACAAAAACAAGCACTTTGTGAGGTAGAACAGATAAAAAGAAACCATTACATTACAGACATGGAAATGATTTTTTGCTGAAGTAATTTGACTGCATGTAGTTTGCATCTCCTGTTATTTCCCTTTACTTCCTTGACAACAACAATAAACTTGCAGTGATGTACTGTTGAATTTGACTTGCTTTGTGGTCAGATATGATTAGATTGTTTACAAAATGTCAAAGATGTAATTTACTGCAAGAGACTGTGTGTGTGTATGTTGTTCATGCATTGAGTTGACGAGGACCACTCCTTTCATACAAGAATTGGAGGGGCTAGTTCTGTTCTGTGCATGCACAGGTGGCTGATGAGGCCAATCCTTGCACAGAATGTTCATTTGTATAAGGGACATTGGATGAGTGGGACATCTCCAGGAGAGTTGATGGCACACGTTTTTATGCCTTGCCTCTTCAGCTCTGCAGCTGCTGTCATGCAAGATTAGCACAACTTGGAACCTTTGTGCACAGAGCAATGCCAAGTGACTCGATCACTTGCTGTAGGCTCCCAGAAATCAGGGTTTATGTTGAATGCTTTCAGTGCAGCTTTTATGTTGTCTTTGAAGCATTTCTTCTGACCTCTGTGGGATCGCTGTCCTTTCTGTAGCTCGCCATAGAAGAATCTCTGGTGGTCTGGCATGCATGCAACATGTCCCGCCTAGCGTAGCTGGAACTACATCAGGTTGGAGTGGATGCTGTGGAGACCTGCTTGGGCAAGAACCTCAGTGTCTGGAACCTTGTCCTGCCACTTGATGTTGAGGATTTTCCTGAGACTTGTGGTGTGAAAATGGTTTAGTCACTGATGTTTATATGATCACTCTATGAAAGTGAGGTTCATTTACAAAAAGGGTGGAATTGGGTGTTATGTATAAAAGGGAATTAGATCTTCTAAGTTTTGATTATGTAAAAAAAATAAACTTTTCCTTTTCAGCATAAATACCAAATATATTTCATCTTGTGGCACCAAAAATGATATTTTTTTACTTGTGGCTTTGCCACTCATTAAAATATAATATTTTTTGTACCACATGATGACCAAGTGGTCTAAAGCGCTCACCATTATGGATCACTGCCATCTCACCTCTGTCTACATGGCTTTGAGTCTCGGAATCAGCCAATGTGGGTATGTGAGAAAGCTTGCCAGTAGCTTCTCGTGGGTTGGTGGTTCTTTCTGAGGTTTTCCTGGGTTCTTTCGCCACCATTTATACTGGCCACCATGTATAGCCTATCTTGTGCTGAAAAAATGGTGTTGTACCCTACAACAACAACCACATGATGAAATATACCTGGTATTAACAAAGGAAAAGAACACATCCTCTACATATTTAAATTGTAATGTATTATTTTTATTGTCTTATTTATGTAATGAAGTATTGTATTATTTTGAATGTATTATATTTTTAATAAGTGTAGCTCCTTGTATGTTGCTGGAAAAGACTGAATCAAACGTTTTGTTTAAGAACCTTAGAACAATTGATCAAATAGTCACCAAGAAAAAAAGTTACAGGGGGTGAAGACATATTTCATGAAAGATCTACAGGGACTATTAATATTGCCCTGTGGATCCATACAGTGAGCAGCAGGGGGGGGGGGGGGCGAATCCGACATTTTGTCCAATCGTCATTTTGCTTAATTATTACTTTCTGCACTCAGCGGATCCGGTGTAGTCAGCGCCTGGTAAAAAAAAAACGACGACGGTCCATCCTACACGACGGTGACGTCATTTGGTTTAATGCGCGCCGATCCCAGTTTTGTCAGCGTCCGGTAAACACAGCGACGACCGCGTCGATGTCATTTCCCCCCCCCCCCCCCCCGCTGCTAAGAAGTTATTTACAATGAAAATTAGTTACAACTAACCGAATATTTGGTCAAGTCCGATACGATATCGTGTCCGAGGATCATGTAAATTTATCGTTACAAATCCATGTGGGGTCGACTGAGCATGACTAAAAAAGTTTCGAAAACCATTAAAGTCCATGTCACCGCCGCACCATGTCTGCCAAATATTTCGTAGCGTGTGTGTATCAACGCCGTTGAACACAGCAAGAATATTACAGTTGTCTCTGATTACTTTTGGAATCTGAGTGTATCGTTGAGTGACATATATCACGTCGGTGTTTTTATGCCTGCCTCTGGAAAATATCCTAGCTGGGTTTTTTTGATTGTCTAACATAACATCATCGTACACGACTAGATTGTTAACGTCGCCATCAATATCATCAATACCTGGTGCATCATTGATATCTGTAATAAACTCAATAACATTTTTTTCAGCGATCGCTGATGCATTCTCGTTAAAATCTTTCAACACCTCGTAGCATCGTTGATCATCCACGCTAGGGGCGATTAAATACAACTTATCCCACTTCATCCATCTCATTATTAAATTGAGTAACAATTGCGTCTTGCCGGATCCAGATGGTCCGATGATAATCATCCGGATCGAGTTTGGTAACGCTGCAACATGCTTAACTGGTTCTCTTGTTTTAGTCGCCGAAAAATCAATTATATTCATATCTCTATACATAAATTATGGATCTATATTGTGTGAAGTGTAGAGTACGTACTGGCACAAATGATATGACAACCGTTACAACGAGAAATAAAAGATCGGCGCTTACTGGTAAGTGTGTACAATGCGGTACAAAGAAATTTAGATTTATTTCTGCTAGACCCGGGGATGTTTTAAAAAAAAGCGAGGAGGTGATATTGCAGCCAAGTTATCAAAACTCCCCGGAACACCGTGGGCAAAGTATCCAGGAGAAAAGCACCTCCCAGGATATAGCTACTGTGGCCCCGGAACACGATTAGATATCAGACTCGATGATCAAAATCGGCCCAAACCCGGTGAGTATCCAATAAACGCTATCGACGAAGCATGTCGGATACATGATATAGCTTATCGTAGCGGTGATCTGCAACAGCGTCATATCGCGGATGTAAAATTAATTCACGCGTTAAATGCTATTCCTGATAAATCATTCAAAGAAAAGTTGGCTTCATGGTTGGTAAAATCGGCTATGAAAGGTAAATTAATGATTGGAAGCGGAGCTTCTCGCGCTGGTAATTGAAAACGCTAGCGTTTATAATAACAACATGGAATCCATCTATTATTCTCCGAGAGGATACTGGAAAGGAAAGGCCGCAATTGATAAACTCGCAAGCGCTGCAAAAGAACAAAGGCCACTGCGGCTAATTGGTTATCCAAACAGGCTATATGGCAAATTTATCTACCACCGCCTAAACAAATCAACTTTTCGCGCTTTGATGTCAGCGTACCTAATGAAGTTCATCAAGCTGACATATTATTTCTGCCGCATGACAACGGTTACAAATACGCGCTAACCGTAGTTGATGTTGCGAGTCGATACAAACAAGCGGAGCCGTTAAAAACAAAGTCAGCAACTGAAGTAGCCGATGCGTTTGAGCGGATTTACCGAAGTGGTCCTCTGCGCTGGCCAAATCTATTACAAGTTGATCCTGGCAATGAATTTCGCGGCGCTGTTTTATCAACGCTGAAACATCATAGCGTCGCGATACGACGAGGTCATACTGCGCTACATCGTGATCAGGCAATTGTTGAACGATTCAATCGGACTCTTGCTGAACGGTTATTTGGGTATCAATACGCGAAGGAATTCATCCAGGAAAAACGATCTCGTGAATGGGTTAAAAGATTACCAGGCGTAATTGCAGCGTTAAATAACGAGATTACCCGAGCAATCAACATGAAGCCCAGCGACGCGATTAAATACGAGTACATACCCGGAAGATCAAAAATAGATAGCGTTTCCAAGCCGATTCTCGGCGATGTCACTGTTAGATATCTGTATGAACCAGGAGAGCTTGAAGGCGGTAAAAAAAGAGCTACTGATCCTATTTGGAGTGTTACCACACATAACATATCAACGATAACACGATCAACTGGTAGACCACCGATCTATAGACTGGATTCAACTGCCCCACAGCGGGGGTTTACACGCGAGCAACTACAAGTGATACCTGACGATACTCAATTGCCCCCGCGTGGTCTTAACTAGCGCCGTTGCGTCTATTGCACTCAAGACAAGTTAATCTCACATTGTTTTTGACATGACCGAGACTGTTATCGATCCTGTCCACGGTAAATTGGCGAGCGTCTTTATCCGAATAACGCCAGCGCATTACACAATTGCAACTCGCGCAGTGATTATTTTGTTGTTGTCGTAACGCAATTATTAATTCGGCATCAATATCAAAACGCCGCTGTTTTTTTTTTTATCCTGTTGGCGGTAACCCGAGAGTTTTCTATCAATGACGCTAGCATCAATAATGTCATCGTTGTCGCCGGCTTCGTCGGTGGCTTCGTCAATAACAATTCTTCGAAGCTGATTCATTCTCCGTACTCTGGACACTGCAAGATAGACTAGATTTGACCATTCGATGCGATTATCAACCATCCAAACAATTGTATCCGTGATAGTCAGTCCCTGCGAGGAATGTATTGTTGTTGCGTATCCTAGCGTCCACGGGGATTTATCAGCACGTAGCGCGTCCTCGACGACGCTGATATCAACGAGCACAATATCATTCAGCACAAGAATTTGTTTTTTTGTCCCTGACGCTGTCGGGCCCGGGATTTCAACTTCAGTGTTCTGCCGCCGTGTGTCCGCGGGTCTATAACATAACGGCACTGGACGCGTTGGAAACTTTTCCTTATGCAACGTAAACAACTTCCGCTGAAGTGTGTCTCTGACTATCTTTCTACTCGCTACAATCAAATCGTTTGGTCTCCATGTTTCCCAGAATTCATTTAACGGCGTTTCCGGAATCACCTCGCGGATTATTTCACATTGAACTCTATCCGGCTGTAATCTGATTAATTTTTTAACCTCGCGGAGTTGTTCATCAAGTGCTCGGTAATTAGTATCGGTTTCTTCATAATAGTTCACAAAATTCTTTAACCAATCATGTGGACCCTCGCCGACAAATGGTGGTGGTTGGCCATGGTCGCCACACATGATTACCGCTGTATTCGCGCGCAGCAACCACTCAAGAAACATTTGTAAAGTATCTAATGAAACAGTACATATCTCATCCCAGATGATAACCTCAGGAATAAATTTTTCACCCATTCGATCAGGAGTCCACTCACCGCCGCTGTATCGAAAAAAGCTGTGATAAGTAACGGCGTCAACATTTCGTTGTTTTATCTCTCGCGCTAGTCTATGGGTCGGTGTAAGCACGATTATACTTGCCCGCGTTCGAAATAATTCAATTGCCCGAGTCGTCTTTCCTGACCCGCCACAGCCGCTTAAATAAACTGTTTTGTGTCTACAAATTGGATCAGAACACGGTGGTGCATTAGACCATTCTGATAAATTATCACCGCGTAAGTAATTGTTTTCAACGGTGACATCTGCTGACGGGGAATAATCGCGTCGTATTTCATTTTTAATTCTCCATATACCCCAACTCTCGTCCGGACTAGTAAACTCTGCTAAGTTTCCCTTGTACTTTACGTCTATATAAAATGAATCAATCGCAACTCTAACCGCGGTGTCGGGAAATCTATTTATCATCGAGAATAAATTGATAGCGGCGTAACCCAGCATAGATGCCCTCAAATGCGGATACGCGGGGCTGTCTCCATCGCTGTAGGTAACAACTGTACCCAACCTTGTTCCATTGGACAAGAAAGCTGTTTTGCAGTTCACGTATCTATTTTTTGCCACTGCGTCCTTGATTACGAAATCACATTCTGCGTCATCTATAATCAGCCGTGAGCAATATCGTTTGTAGTCGCAGTTTTTTCCACCTTGTGTGAACTTACCAATTATTCTTCTACCGAGATCTTTTGCCTCGCGGTTTCGTTGGTTGAATATCTTTTTGGACCATTCGATGATATATTCCTCGTCGGCATCAATGTGTTTTCTGGACTCGTCAATTATGCTATCTAGACGCTCTGGTTCTGGTAACCAGACTTCAGTCTGCGCCCGATATGATATAATCGCGTCACTGACAATCAACGATACAAGCATGCTACAATCAATCATATACCGTAGCAGCGCTATTGGCAGCCACTTCTTTTCAGCCATGTGTCTACCGATCCAAATATAACAACAGCGATGAAGTCCTGCCACGAATTCAAATGATACTATGCGAGCGAATCCGGTTAAATCAAAATCAGGCAGTGGTCCATTAATAGCAACACGAGTCATTTCATGTCTGGGGTGTCCAAATCGTTTGAAGTACCCAGCGGCGGATCCATATCCGCTGGATAACAGGCAACCATATCAACGGAAATCATAGCGTCGCGGTTGTATTCAGTGTTCCATAGTCCACCGTGATAGTATTCCAAACAACTGGATTGTACATCCGGTAGAAACTCCTTGCGCGTTGGTCTCCACGCATTTTTCCTTGCTGCAACATGAGCCGCAACCGATGGAATCGTAAAACAATTTGTTAGCAGTTGTTCATCATGCTCTTCAAATTCCGTGGCGGTTTTTTTCATTTTGTTGTGAAACGCTTCAGTGCGATATAATTCACCGTTTGGTCTTACAAACTGATCAAAGGTATCCATGTCGTTTTCAGCGCTGCGAAGTAACCACACTGATACAGGGTCGTTTTTACACAAGCAGGCAATAGCATCAAATAGTTTCCTCTTCGCGAGAAAACCATCCTCTCCCAGGAATTCCCCCGGGATATACTTTACTGTTCTATCCCGTGGAAATATTGTGACCGCGGGCGTCCACGCGTGTTCGTTATGATCAATAATTTTGATTGGGGCTCCATTTGATTTATACTTTGATTCATATAATACTTCACCGGTTATCGTTGTAACGGTTATTGGAAATCTCAGCGACGTTTCTAATTTCGCTATGTCGCTGATGGTTGCTCCTCGCTCGCGCACTGTCTCCTCCCATTGGTTTATTTTACTACGTCGTAAATCAGTCAATTTGTTTCCTCGACACGCATTTGTAAAATGCTCTATTACTCGTTCTGCTACACAATTTATCCCCGTTGACTGTTTCATCGGCGCTAGTTTTCCGATATCAGGTTTCTTATTTAACGGGTATATTCCATAGACAACTGCTGTTTCAGGATACGCTCGTTCATAGTATGGTCTGTCAATTCCGGTTAACAGCCCTGGCTTGGAGTCGCGGCTAACAATGACTGATTTCTTGTCGCTGAGAACCGGTTCAAATTTATCACGTATGATCCAATTACCTGATTCCACCCGGACAATAAATTTTACTCTGAAGAAATACTTGCTGGAGCCAAGTTGTGATATTATCGTTGCTGCGCGGTTGTCGTTCATGGTAGCATCAACAACACCATCAATTCGAAATGTTGACCAACTATGAGATGCACCATCGCGCTTGAATTCATTGATACAATCGCGTATTTTATTCAACAGGGTTCTATCGTTTATTAACGCTTTTGGTGCGTCCTTGAGGACTCTATCGAGATTAAACTTAATATTTTTCCAGGGCTTAATTGCTGCTAATCTCTCGAACTCCTCCATATAATTAAAACAAGTATTTAAATAAAAGAATATAGTATAATGAATCACTGCAAATGGTTGATGATTGGGTCGATAACCCCGTGCAATAAATCATGTAGAGGTGAATTCTGCGGGTATCATTTACAAAGCGTTCGTAATGGTTCAAATGGCCCCCTACCGTGCTTGGTTTGCCACGTTGGTGTAAGAGGAAAATCGCAATTATGTATCAATTGTGCGGAAAGCGATACAGAGAGTTAAAACGCTATTATGACAAGCGAATAAAAAACGCCGTCATTGACCCCACCGCTGACTCAGTCATCAAAACTCCTCAGGACTACATTGCAAGGTTTATAATTAAACCAAATAATGAATTAGACAAGTAGTATTATTATACAAATGAACCAAGAATTTCAGCCGCATCCTGTACTCGTTAATTACGAGGCATCTCGCGACGGCGTTGTTAGAAATTGTAGACTGAAGAAGCCGGTTGGTACCGTAAATAATCAGGGATACTTGCAATTTACTGCGGGAGGAAAAAGCTATTATGTTCACAGGATTGTATTTGAAGCATTCAACGGATTAATCGAAAATGAGCTTGTGATTGATCATATTAATAATAATAAGACTGATAATTCTCTTATAAACTTGCAAGCTATCTCGCAAAGTCAGAATACCAAAAAAGGCCAAACTGGTAAGTTTTCAAAGAAAGCAAAAAGCGTAAAGTCATTTGATACAACAACGCACGAAGAAAAAATATTTCAGTCGATGAATGAGGCAGGAAAATATTTTGACATTTGTGGAGCCTCAATACGATTTGTTGCAGAAGGAATACAGAATTCAGCGATCTCAAAAAAGACGGGTCACAGAATTCGATTTTCATATGTAACAGAAATCAGCGAGTGACAAGGTCACCGTGACGAAGTAATCGGCGCCTATGGCGCTGACGAAGTCGCCATGACAGTGCGAACGCTACAATAAATTGTCTCTTCCGGAAGAAATACCGGAAGAAAACGAATTATCCTACGGTTTCATCGAATGTTAACACACCTCGGGATTGATACGCAGGGTTCATTTTGTAAAACATTTTTTTTTTAATTAAAAATAAGATGTTTTATAAGAATATGAATATCGAAGACATCAATAATATATTAACCGAGATTTTAAAATTAAAAAATCAAGGAATTGAATTATCTGATAAGCTTGATAACCAAAAAATATTGTCCGATTATGAAATTATTAACAAGCAATCAAAGAAAGGTCGATATACCCTGCCACGCGAGTATTCTTTTATAAAGCGATTACAATATACGATCAATGAAAACTTGTATGGTAATGACGTAAATGCATTTATTGGACTATTTACTGCCGTTGAGACAGTACGAAAAAAACTCGGACAGGCTTTTGAACGACGTCGAGAAATCTCTAGTAAGATCAAAAACATTAGAAGGATTATAGACGAAAACTCCGTGGAGCCCCTGGGACATATCCCCCCCCCCACACTCGGCGGGAAATTAGAAACTACGGAGCAATTGCAATAATGGTAGGCGAATCACTTACTACTCGGCTAGCCAGAGAGCGGCTAGTAGCGCTTAAAAAGTTCATACCGTTACGAGACAGGGTCCGAAAACAACTTCAAACGCGGCAACAACTACAAACTGATTTTGCTGTTGGAAGCGAACAGCTCTTTGCTCCGGTAACTAAAGCGACCAAAGATGTTACGGCGGCAACTGTGCCCGTCCTCGGTGCGCTTGAAAAGATAGCGGCTCAGACCGAGCAAACAAAAAAGTCTCTGGAAACACTCCCTGCGAAAATAGCGGTTGCTACAACACGGAGGCCGCCACCACTCGCTGTAACGGACCCACAAGAACCTTATGTTACAATGGCCGATGAAGAAGAACTAGGCGCCACCGCAAGAGAACCAGAAGAAGAAATACCGGAAGAAATACCGGAAGAAATACCGGAAAAAAAAGAAAGAGGGGAGAATATACCCCGTAATGTGCTTAAAAAGGACACAATAGATCAAATTAGAGCCTTCGACAGCGATGAAGAATTAGTTAATTTTACTGTTACAAATTTTGCTAAGGGCACACGAGATGAGCATATCAATAGCGGCTACGAGAAAAATATAAGGTCGTTAAAGGACTGGACAAGAATAGTGTATATAGCAGGTAGATATAAAGATGCATTACCACATCGTGGTGATCCCAATTACGACGCATTCCACAAGGAAGTTGAAAGTAAAAAATCAAAACACGGAAAAGGATACTCTGTTGGTAAAAACGTTACTTGTCCTGGTAATGTTCTCAGTGATATATCACGGCTAGAAATACTAATCGGAGGAAAACGAGCCGGAAATAACTCTCCGGAAATAATCAATGAGGCCGCTGATATTTGCAGGCGGTTATTTGCCGGTGGTATCATGGACATTAATGCATATCGAACGCTCATAGACGAGTTAGTGGATGATTAAAAAAATTATAAAATTGTCGTTTTTTGTCAGTTTTTGGTCGTTTTTTGTCCGTTTTTGGTCGTTTTTTGGTCGTTTTTGGTCGGTTTTTACGGGTGAAAACCCCAGGAAATCATTTAGAGAAAATCGATGTTTTTTACCAAAAACCGGCAAAAACCAACCAAAAATGACAAAAAATCGACAAAAAACGACAAAAATTGACAAAAATTGACAAAAACCGTGGATTTTTACCGCCGATGAAAACCCCAGGAAATCATTTAGAGAAAATCGATGTTTTTGACAAATTTATGATTCGGTGGTGGGAAGGGGGGTGATCAACCACTAATTGGAAAACACTGGTGTTTTTTATAATAAAGATGATTATACACTACAACCATGATAAACCAGTCAGCGCCTACGTGGTAAACTCACGATTACCCGTATACCGCGCGTGGTACGGAGACGGTCTCGGTAGCACCATTGCGGGGTTATTTACAAGAATGGCTCCAAAAATGGCGCCGTTAGCCAAACAATTAGGAATGAAGGCTATTGGTGTTATCCGTGATAAGGGAATCAGCGCTATTGGAGATGTCGCCGGAAGGGCGTTTTCTGCAGCAAAGGACAAACTAATGTCGTTGGTAAAATCCAAGGGATTTTCACGAAAAAGAAAACAGAAACCACCGGTGATGCCATCAACGACAGTGATGCCTGCAAATGTCAGTAAAGTAATAAATAACGCCGTGGAAGAAAAACTAGCGTCGTTGGTAAACAATAATCAAGATGACATCGCAAACATAATAGCGGGAAGTGGTTTAAAACCACGACAAAATTCGAAGAATTTAAAACGACGACGATGATTTAGATGCATCAGCGTATTATTAAATAAAATGTTTAAACGAACAGCTGACCCGGCGTTTGATATGGACGCACCAGTGCACAAGGATGATTCTGTCCGTAATTATCAATTTTATTCCTATCATGCAGTACAACCCAACATACGATCGCGAATTGAACTTCAAGTCCATGATACCAGTAAATATTTTTTACCGTGTGAAGCGTTTATTGAAATCGAAGGAGAACTTGTAACAGAGGCCGATACTCGTGCTGTACCAGCACCGTATCCAGATGGTACCAAAGTTGGCTTAGTCAATAACGGCGTAATGGCGCTATTTGAGAGCGCAAAATATCTCATTGACGGGCGAGAAATTGAATCAATAGAACGCGATGTTGATGTTGCTACAACAATAATCGGGCTAGCAAGATATTCCGACGATTATACAAGATCAGCGGGTCCATCTATGATGTTTGCAAAGGATACTAGAAACACTGCTGGAAACTCGCAATTTGTGGTAAGACAACCAAGAAATAGTGCTGATAGCGCTAACGCTGATGTTGAGAATATGATTATAAACAGCGATCCTAATTTTAACATCGGAGCTGCAACACGCATATCAATGTTAACAGGGCCGCGTAGATCTTTCTCATGCGCGATTCCACTGCATCATATATTTGGATTTTGTAGGAACGTGCGAAAAGTTATCTACGGAGCAAAGCATACCGTGGTGCTTGTGCGAAAAGGTGATGATAGAAATGCAATTTGGAGAATTTCAGCGGATCTTGCGAATCCAAATAATGACTCTGGTAAAGTCGTTTTAACTAAAATATTATTGTGGATGCCAGTAATGACTCCATCCATTACCACAGAGGCACGATTGCTATCCTTTATGGAGCAAGGAGGAAAATCATTACTAAGTTGGCTAACAACAACAACAGATACTAAGCAATCAAATATCAATGGTATATTCACATGGAACCTGGCATCACAACAAGGCATTTCGGCTCCGCGTCATATATTTGTTGCGTTGCAGGATATGACAGAGTTGATAATCAACTATCCAGCCATATGATATTTGATCGATTAGGCGTTACTGACGTCTCGCTGAGAATAAACGGACAGCAGGAACCATCTGAGGATATACAACTTAATTACGGTCAAAACCATATTGCACGCGTGTACCATCGGTTGCTGTCGTATATGAGTCGTGATCAAAACGTCGACACTGGTTTGCAAATATCACAACATGATTTCAAAGAACTATATCCGATCTATTACTTTTCGCTGGAACATCTTGATTTAACGAGACAATCCGTCGTTGATATACACTTCCGAGCTAATGTAACTCGCGGCGTTATTGCCGATTATAGAGCGGTTGCTGTCATTCTCAGCGATAAATCAATGCTGCTAGAAGGCGTTGGTGGACGAATGAGAATCGTTGATGCACCAGTGGAAAACATGTAATTGAAAACATAAACGCGTTTACAATAAAAATGTCGTATAATGTTGTCGGTGTAGAGTTGACCGATGGTCAAGTCAAGAAATTACGATCAAAGTCGGCTAAACAATGTGGAACCACAATAACGTTAAAGCCGTCACAGATGGCAGGTGGTAATCATAAGATATCGTTGATGGCGCGTCAAATAAAACATTTCAATGATGCGATGAAGAATAAAAAGGGTGTTCAAATAGATTTTTCAGCCGCAGCGATTAAAAACATGGAAAAGACCGGTGGGATATTTCCGCTGTTAGCTGCGATTCCAGCGTTGATTGCCGCGGCGGCCCCAGCAGTGGCGAAGGCGGCGGCGTTAGGAGCCGTTGGTACCGCGGCGGGAATGGCATTGAAGAAGGCAACCGGGAAAGGCTATAAAAAAAAACGACCCGTAGCAGGAAAGGGTCTAAGACTACCGGGAACCCCGTATTCATGGTACTCGGGGAAGGGTCTAAGACTACCGGGAACCGTTTATTAACTCCTATGTCTAATTTTGATTTAATAGATGCCGCAAACGCGTTAGCGATAAAAAACTTCAGAGGTGTTTTTATGAGGGATCAATTACCGACAAAACCAAGGAATATTGAAACCGGTATAATTAACCTCGATAAATCCTCCGGAGCGGGAACTCATTGGGTTGCATACGCAATTGATCCGCGTGCGATCGTCTATTTTGATTCATACGGGTTAGCCCCGCCAAACGAGTTCATGCGGTATATCCGGGCGTGTTCAGCCCCGGTTTTTTATTCCACGCTGCCAACACAACAATTAAGTGACCCACCGATATGCGGCCGTGAGGTATTGAACGTACTCGCGGCGATTTCATCATCGCGGAAACCACCTCATGTGGTTGTAAACGAATACACTAGTGGGGTCGTAGAGGCCCGGCGGGTTAATTAAAAACACTGTTTTTTTTACAATAATAATGATTGATATCTGGGGACGACCGGTTTCGGCGTTGAAAAAATCCACGGAAACGCTCGCCACCGATGACATAAAAAAACTAATCGAGGATGAAATCGCTGATACGTTAAATTTAACCAGTGTTGACCCGGGCGAAATAGTTGTATTTCAAGACCGCCAGGGTAAACTGAAATCCAGTAATGTGTCGCTGAATGACGTTTTAATACGAAATAATGATGCCGCCGAGAACAATATCGTGTTGTATACCGATGACGGACGACTTAAATCAGGTGAATCCATCTTGACGATAAATGGAAAAATAAGTACACTTGGCGACAATTATATATCCGTGTCGGCGTCGTTAAAAAATTTGTATGATAAATTTAACGCGCAAGCAAATCAGTTCGAGGGGATACAAAAGTCTGTCACCGATATACAACTCACTACTGCTAGTTTTTTTGGAACCCCGACGGTAACCGAACCGAATCTTGTGGGGATAAAAAATAGTATTTCGGAGTTTACAACGCTGTCGGGCCAATTTTACACGTTACGAAAAAATTTTAACAGGGCTGATAACACCATTGATAAATTCTTTGGTAAAAAAAATACCAGACCGGATGAAATTACAATAACTATAAATGATATCACTGCGTATGGACAGGAAATAGAAACAATCAAAAATGATGTTGAAATAATCAAAGTGGGTATAGAAACGCATACACTGGAAATAGGAACAATCAAATTTGATGTTGAAACGATTAAAGACAGACTACCGGAAATGACAAAAATAAAAATCCCTCATTGGAACACCATCAACACAGTATACACGATTCGGCATGGACCATTAACTTGGACTCCTACACAGAATATAATAAATATCACCGCAACTGTTAAGGGTATTTATCGATTGACACTGGTTTCAATGATGCAGTTTAATATATCATCGTCAAGTTCATCCGGGTTTAACAATACAATATCAACAATTATAGACAAGGACACAATTGAACAATTTACAATTGAAGCCGTTAATAAAAATTTAATCAGGACAAACATTACATGGTATGTGGAATTTGTAGCGGATCTAAGTAATTAAAAACACTAGCTCTTTTAAAATAAAAATGACCACCAAGGTAATTGAATCAGAGGTATCACCGATGTCACATCAATATCGATTCAATACCGTAAAAGAATTCTCCGCGAATTTGAAAACGCTTTCCGAACAATACCGTGTAAAAATAAAAAAATACCGTCGAAAAATAACCACCATCGACGCGGTCGTGTACTCGGTGTCGGGTATAGTAGCCGGTACCGGTGTTATTTTATCCACGGTGACCATGATAGCCCCGATCGCTGTTCCAATCGCTATCTCCGCGGCGACAACAATTGCTGGAGTCGCCAACGCAATCACTAGAAAGATATCATCGTGTTCTCAGAAAAAACTCAACGAGTATACAGTAAAACATCAAATAGTATCCGACGCGTACTCGAAATTATCCGGGTTGATCTCGTTGGCGATAGATAATTCGTTTATATCCGATGCTGAATTCTCCACGATGGTCCAGTTGTATGACTCCGCGATATCAAAAATCGAGGATTTTCAACTGGAAGCTGGAAACCACGTCGCTGAAACAACTTCAATGGGCTTAAAACATTCTCCTGAAACAACTTCAATGGGCTTAAAACATTCTCCTGAAACAACTTCAATGGGCTTAAAACATTCTCCTGAAAACAAGCAGGTTGTTAATATTCGGTGTTGAAATTAAATACTAGAAACGACGAATAATAATAATGTCGCTGAACCCCGAAGGGTTTCAATTGCTTCAACGGATCGCGGAGAACACCACTCCGGTACAAACAAATATGATATCGATAACATCAACGAAGCCAGAATTCAGTGTAAACTTCCCTTCTCCGATTCCAGTGAAGGAAATAGCGCTGGCAAAATTGCGAGTATATCACAGTTGGCCTAATATCCGAGCGGAAGCATTTAACGGACAACAACCTAATAACTCGCTGGTTTTTACATGGACAAATAAACCCGATGGGACCCCAGACTGGAATGAGGTTACAATACCAACTGGGTCATACCAAGTAGAACAAATCAATAAAGAATTTCAACGCAGGATAAAATCGATCACAGGAAAAGAATCAAAAATCGCTATTACGGTTCATGAACCGACGTTATCGTCGACGATTGAAATAAGCACACCGGGGTATATGGTTGATATTTATAACAGTTCAATAAGAACCATACTAGGTTGGCCTGAGAATCCACCTAATGAAATCTCCGCGGATTTGCACACAAATGCGCAATCTTATCATGAAATTAATCCCAGTTATCAAGATAAATTGTCTATTATGAAAAACGCGTTATTACCCAGTTGGTTTATATTTCAAAACAGGAATGTCATGCAGTGGTATTTTCGGTATGACAAAACCCCTGAATCGATCGTCATATTAACAGTTAATTTAGATGATATCGATAGTTTTTTTACCGAAATTAATCATAATTACCAATTGCAACTAGAACAACTACGGAAAACAAAAGCACGAAAACACGTCGAGGTGTTAAATCAACTTATATCAGACATGGAATATATCAATGAACGAATCGTTAAAATAATATCCGATAACAGCGATGAAAATAAACAAAAATTCCTAACCGAGTATAATATCACAGAAGCCGATTTACCCGATTTCAAGTTTCCAGGATACAACGCGCCAGAACTAAGAAAGTCTCTTATTGATTTTCTCGGTCCATCAATCATCCTCAGACACGATAACGGAGATGGTGGTAGGCATATTGCTCCATACAACGTAAATATCGCATCGGTGATAGCAATCAATCTAGTGTGTGATGTTATCGAAGGGAGTTACCAGGTAGATACCAAGCAATCAAATCAAGCTCAACAGGGGTATATCCTTTATTCATTTTCGCCAACAGCCCCTCCCGGATTCTTAATCGTTGAGAGCCCGATTAATCCGGTCTATATGCGATGCCATAATCGGTTTTTAACGAGAATTAATTTTAGACTTACCGAGCAGTCAAATAACCTAATTGATCTACAAGAGGAGGAGTTAGTGGTTACTCTGTTTATAAAATCATTGTAAATAACTTCTTAGCAGCAGGGGGGAAATGACATCGACGCGGTCGTCGCTGTGTTTACCGGACGCTGACAAAACTGGGATCGGCTCGCAGAACCAAATGACGTCATCGTCGTGTAGGATGGACCGTCGTCGTTTTTTTTTTTTTACCAGGCGCTGACTACACCGGATCCGCTGAGTGCAGAAGTATTAATTAAGCAAAATGACGATTGGACAAAATGTCGGATTCGCCCCCCCTGCTGCTCAGTGACTATTCATATTGACGTGTGGACAGGGACTACAGGGACTATTAATATTGCCCTGTGGATCCATACAGTGACTATTAATATTGCCATGTGGACAGGGACTACAAGGACTATTAATATTGCCATGTGGACAGGGACTACAGTGACTATTAATATTGCCATTTGGACAGGGACTACAGGGACTATTAATATTGCTGTGTTGACCCAAGTTTCACATATATGAAGTATTTTATACTTCATTACATGATGTCTGGAATGTAGTCCTAAAATGATTATTCCGAAGAGAGTGTGTGTGTATGTGTGTTTCTTTTATTTTCTTTTTATTTCTTAACCTGCATTAGTTATATATAATCATTTCACCTAAAAATGATAATATGACAGTGGAAAAGGTACTGTTATTATTGACCCATGGTCAAGAAGCTATTCAAATTTTTTTAATGTTCCATGCATACCATGTTTAGCAATTTTTGGCATATAAAGAATATTTGGTAGATGTTAAATGCCCAAAAGGACTGTTATTGTTGCCTAATTAAGTCATATTTCACAGTTTGGAAGGTTATTCCACTTGTTGCATGATGCCTACATGCCATTGGGGGGGGGGGGTGAGGATTAAGTCCAGACCAAGAGATTGAAATAGATAGACATTTTTATTTCATATATTTTCCTTATGACAGTCATGAGTATATTTTTTATTAATGTTAAAAGTATGGTAACTCAATCTAAAGTATGGTAACTCTATCTAAAGTATGGTAACTCTATCTAAAGAATGGTAACTCTACCCTAAGAGAGTTATATTTGTGAAATGCTTTTAAAGAAATCTTACACTGGATTCGGAGTATGGTAAGTATGGTCATATAAAATATGATAAACAAATTTTAAAAAATAGGTGATGATTTTATTAAATTTATGTTTATATGTACAGCTTTGTAAAAAAATGAACAACAATATGCAGAAATTGGGAACTAAGTCTGTGGTCTTTGTATAAACCTAGATCATTTCGGTCCTTATGTTGTGGCACAGCATAGCATGGCTTTCTACATATAATAATAACTGGTGATGTATTAATTACCATCATCAATATGATCATACTGGATTCTGTTTTCTGAAGTATATTTATTATTTAAGTATATATTTCCAGGATTATGCAGAAATTAAAACTGTTTTCTTGTTTCATGGAGCTATGGTGACTCGATGGTTGGTGTTCCAGACTCACGACTGAAAGGACATGGGTTCAGATCCTATCATAGGACCAGCCTGTGTGAGTTTCAGTTGTTTTTCCTTGAGCAAGGCACTTTACTCCAATTGCCGAGGAATGAAATAACATATTTGTGTACTGTGCCATAATGTACCTAACCAGATCATTGTTTCCCATCAGAAGTCAGTCTCTAAAAGGTATATATGCAAAGGTACAGGAACAATATTTTTGGACTTTTGGGAAAGGACAGATTTTGTTAATAGTACATTTGAAGTCCATCATGGAAAAAATGCTTATTTCTCATTGGCTGACCATCCCATTTTTTTGCTGCCAACCCTTACACTTTTTCTGTCAGGATAAAAAAAATCCAAAATTGTTTCCTTTTTGTCTCTCAGATGAGATAAAAAGTAATAGGTACTTAAAGAAAAAAGAAGTTATCATAGCATTATCTTATCCAACCCTTATCCCTTTTTTTTGTTGCCATTGTCTGTAATTTAAATCATTCGTATAAGTGATCCAGCAGGTGCCCCTCTAATTGATTGGCAGTCTGTTCATTGAAGTATGCATATAATTATGGTATAATGTCACAACATATGGGGCCTTAACATAAGTCTTGAAACAAGAAATTTTTTTTGCATTAACTGTAGAATCAGTAACTATTGGTCATGACATACAATTGTCATGGTACTTATCTCGTACACAAAAATTAGTCAATTGCTCAGAAGTAACCTTATCATAAATGGAGACGGATATTCGCCAGTTCATAATCTTGGTATGAAACTTCTGTTAGTTCCCATATTTTATTCCAACATAATTATAAGTCTCAAAGAAGAGCAAGTCAGTACGAGCTTTACCTGTACATCTAGTGGAATTTTGAATTTCTTGGAGTAAACTGAACAACTTCTGTTTTCTGCATTAGCTGATGACTATTTTGACTTTCTTAGTTTTTCATTACCTGTGGCTCTCAAAATTTGTCATTTTAGCACTAATGTTATACTGGAATTAAGCTTAAACTCCCATTTCAGTAATAGTTAAAGTACTATGTAGAAGGCAGGCTTTTTCAGTTCTATCCTTCAATGAATGATACCCTATCATGAAAAAATAAAATATTAACATGTCAAGATACATGTACTTGTGCAATGCAGGTTTTTACACAACACTGAACTCGACCTTTAAAGTGTAATGGTCAGAGATGTTGCTTGTACATAAAATAATCACTTCTTGTGCAACATGTTTTATCAATTTATGGACATTTGCAATTTCTTTATTAACTAGAGAATTAAACTTAGTTGCAGTATAAGAGTAAGGTGCTTGTTGTTGGGTGATCTTTTTTAATCCAAGGTCCATGTATCAAAAGTTAAAATTTTGTAAATTTTAAAATATAAAAAATTGCTAGTGGACATTTAAGTAATATTTTACCACAGGGATCTGAAATGACTCAAAATTAATGAGTTACTGATAATGGCATAATTGTTTTGTTTTTGTTGAACGGTGATGCTATGGTTAATAACTTATGTTGTAGGGGTCATAATATGAGAGCTGCCTTTTTTCTATTTGTAATGATTTGTTTGTTTCATGGGCTTTAGTGTTTAGTGTTGGGTTTAAAAAATTATGTTTTTGTGACCTATATAGAAATCAATAATTTTAAAGAAAATTTTGTGTAAATCTATGGTGTTGGTTGGTGAAATTTTTTTGTTGGTTTGAAAAGCGTTATTTTTGAAAAATGAGAATAAGGCTGTTTGTGGATATGTTGTATTGGTTTGGCTAATAATGTGATATGATAAAGGAATTTTGAAGAAAAGATTTGACAGGAACCTTGGCTTTATGATTGTTGTTAATTTATTTTGCCTCATCTGAGGATGGGGTAGGGTGCTGGTATTCAAAAAATGAAATAAAGGTTTTCTTGGTACACTGTATGTTGTAGCAACTCAGCAAATACAGGCCATTTAGAACATACATGTGATGGTATGGTTATGAAATGATTGTGTGTGTGTGTGTGTGTGTGTGTGTGTGTGTGTGTGTGTGTGACCATAACATATCCCTTACCTTCCTTCCTTTATTCTAGGCTCTCAGCATGAAGAGGTTAGTGTTAGGACTAGTCAGCCTGGTTTCAGGTTAATGTGACTAGGTGCAGGGTGGGACATTGTGCTACATGTCTGTGGCATGATGCCCCAGTGCTATACATCACTATAAACTGCCACACTGCAGACATCATAGTAGATATGACTGAAAAATTGTTAAAGCTACATTAAAAATTCCAAATCATACACACACATTCCTTTTGTTTGATCTGTAATGGGTGAGTGTTGGACTGTGAAGGTGGATGTACATGGTTGCTATGTGATATTCTTAATCACTCTACCCCATACGTTGCTACTTGACCAAACTGCTTTTGGTTTGGGTTTTTTTGGTATGTGGTTGTAGGCATAAGTGAGTCATGTTTCTCTTTGGTCAGTCAAGATGAGCATTGTCTCATAGACTTATATTGCATTCAGTCCAAATGATTCACATGATCATCTTATTTATAGATGTTTTCAACATTAGATTTTCCATGGAGAGCACAGTGTCATATTTAATGTTAAATTTCCATTGATCCATATAGGGTCATACTTAATCTTAATTCCCCATGATGTGCAGCTATATCCCATATTATACCCTTTAACTACTGATGTTTGTAATACTTATCCAAAATAATATGTAAAACATTTGTACTATTTTGTCAATCTAAATCAAAATAATATGGAATCAAATTTATTTCAGAATTTAACTAATAGAAAAATTTGAACAGTTTATTGTTGTTTTAACAAGATACAGATTCAAGATGCCAATGTTAACATTCATACTCTGTTCATATTGGGTAGGAAAAGTTGACATTATCTTATAATTCATAAGTGTATCTTACCAGTTTATTGGTGCTATTTTTCATTAAATTAGATTACCCATTAGATATATTATATATGCTCTTAAACATAACTATATAATTTTATGACAATAGTCATGTATAAAAGGTATTATGCAAGTTATAAGTCATTTTTCAACATCTTTTTCACAGCCTATTTCAAAATTCACTTAAAACTAATGAAAACAGGAAAAAGCAAATTATATCTAATTTCACCAGATTCTCATGAAAATTGGCAGATTTAATCAAAACCTTTTCATGTTTCCTTCAAGTGTATTTAATACATTATTAGCATAATTATGAGCGACAGATTTAGTTGCAGTTTTGTTGTCAATGTATTTGTCACTGGACAGTTTTATTTATTAAAAAAGAAGGGAAAAAAAAGAGCTAATTTCCAACATTTTTTCTTCGCAATTCACCTAGGAACTAACCGGTTCTATTTATATCGCTTCGCATGGTCTTGCAACTGGAATTACATCACAATTAATACTTCCAGTTCAGTACCCACGAATGTAGTTCTAGTCTATTTTTAGAACATTTTTTCCTCTTCATTTTGGTGGTGATAGAAGAGTTTTATTTATGCATTTTTGGTAGGGATTTAAAGGTAACTGTTTATTCTTGATAATATGAGCTCAGGGTGTTGTTGTCTGTATGTATTTTGGCGACAGTGCACAGTGAGTAATAAGGCCTTGGTGATGATCCGGAAGTGAAATTTGTGTTCTGGTTACATGCTGTTATGTTGACAGTCAATAATCTAAAAAAAGAGCAGGTCAACCTTTGACAAGAACTTCACCGTGAAGTCATCTTTGAAGGTATTTTAGATTAACATATGATTTGCATTGATTGTCACACAGTGGAAAGGTCAGTACTGAGAAACAAATGTAGAGAACATATAGTAAAATTAATTGTGTACTATGTCCTGTAAGGGCAGTATTGGAGCAAAGTTTAAATTGGTATAAAATCTTTATTATTAAAGATAGACACATGAAATTTTAATATGTCATGTATATTGACTTTTAAAATATAAGAATGAAATTAAAAGTAAAAAATTAATTTTTATTTTAAAAATTTTAATAAAATTTTTAAAAAATTAAAAAAAATAATTAAAAAACCCCTAAAATGCACATATATAATATTTTTGGGAATCATATTAAATGTTATCAGCATGTATATATTCCTACACCATATAAAAGCTCCAATGTTGGATTTTTGTTATATTTTGTCAGAGAAAATATCTTTGTAGTCAAAATGAGACCTTCATTAAAAATACATGAAGACAAAATTATAATTTGTATTGGCCGTTCAGACTATTTATTAGGGGTCCAATCAGTTAATTTATGTGTTTATGATGGGGTCACTTCCTGAGTAACAAACTTCTGCTTGTATAGCCTTCAGTAATTGTTTATAAACATAGTTATAAGGTATTTAGTGAGAGGACAGCGATGAAAACTTTATACTAGAACCTACTCAAGTTCTCTACTAAATCATTTTAAACTGTCTGAGAATGAAATACAGGTCAAAGGGATAAAATATGCTTCCCCCAGGTATATTTACCCTTGGATGTAAGAAAAAAGCAAAATGATGTAAGTTGAATACAAAATGCATTCCATTTTATTGTTCAGTTAGGTTAAGATATTGATTGGTGTAGTGCGGCATTGTGGCCTATATGATGTTATGGGAATTCTAATGATCCATCTTGCTTTATGCATTATTAATTACCAATACTATTTGTTAACTGACACTCTAAAGATTACATAAGAAGCATTCAAACAAATTATTTGAATTTAACTTTGTACATGGTTACATATCCCACATGTACAAATATCCATCCATTTTAGAATGTTTGGGATCAAAAGTTCACATTCAGTACATCATATAGGCTGACATTGTACCTATAGTGAACCTGTAAAGCACATTTATGGCTATGTGCACTGAAAAGATCCCAAAATGTTATTTTCATCATGAATATGCCTATGTATGGTAACATATTTCAATTTAGTACTTTGACAGAGTGCGGTATTGAAACATCAGCTGATATCTGATTCCATTCAATCAATGAGCTTAATAATTGGTAACCAACACTCTTCAAAATACCATATAAATGTTCAAATAGATAATTTGAATTATGTTTGCACATTTGATCTTAACAAGTACATTGTATATGTCCCACATATGCAAATTTCCATCCTTGTTTACAAGTTTTGGGGATGAGAATTTCACATTTAGCTGATGATATAGGATTTATTGGTACTTATAGTTGATTTGTATGACCACATTTGGCTGTATTCACTTGCAATATCCAAAATTGTTATTTCCCTCATGAATAAGATGCTTATAGTAACACATTCTAATTTAGTACATTGTCACCTGACTTTCCTGTATACTGGTATGTAATAATGTTTACACCAATGATCAAACCTCACCGCCCCAACATTGCCTTAAACTTTATGATACATAGTCTACCTGATTAGTTTTTTAACTTGTAAATGGCTAAATGTGCTTCTAGAAACCTCATATACTTTTAGGATGAATTTAACACTTTAATACATGGCCATTGCTTCACATTTCTGAGTGTCACTCTGTCAAGTTTAATATTTTCCCCCATGCTTGCAACCTTAATGTTAATTTGAAATCACCATATCTAACACAGTTTAACTTCATTTACATAGATCTTACTGTTTTCTAGAATTAAGTGAAACATATTGGATCTTTTCAGGTCTAGCCTGGTATCTGGAACAAAGTGTTAGAGTTGGATTAGCTTGGAAGCTCTCCTGAGTAGTCTGGTGGTAATAGCATGGTTTCGTAAGGGCATGTGCAGTGTACTGCCATAAGTGACCAAGATTAGTTCATATCACCACACTGATATATGGCACCTCAAAGACATGGCTTAGGTTTTCATGAGAGAGATCAGCACCATTTTTCAGTAAGGTAGAACCTCCCTAGTAACTATTTTCCTGTCCCATTGCCACCTTTTGTTGTTATCGACATTGAAATGGAATGCATTTTTGCTATAAAACATGGTAGTGGTCCCATTAGAACTTTAAATCTGAATGTGCTATTAGTTATGGAAACAACTGCCTAAGTACCTGACACAATAAATGTGGAACATAGCACCTGTCAGTGTTTCTTTAGTGTGTACACCTATATGCATCTGGACAGGCATATTGCGGTTTGCTGCCAAAATCACTATGAGCTATGATGCTTCACTACCCCTGGGGAAAATGTTATCAGTTATACAGACCCAAACTACCATTTGTTTTAAATATCATTCATTAGTCAACTTTTCTGTCTAAAATTTGTCAAACTGTGTTTTAAAACTTGTATGAAAATTTAAGTTTTCAATAAAATTTAGTTTTTAAAATTTAAATGTTAATTTAATTTGCCATTAAAACTGAATTTATCAACATTTGTAATTTTCAAACATATTTTCAGACAGGGCTTATCTTGTATCACAATTAGGTTTTTACTGCATTGAAAAATTCCTATAATTAAGGAAGATATAGCAAATTTAGTTTTGGTTTCTCAAGAGCACTTGGACCAGAACTTGCACCCTGTGGAACACCAGCACTACATACTTTCTGACAGGTGTCACATGTTTTCCTTGCAAGGAAATTCAAAAAGACTTCATGTATAAAGTTGAAATAGGTATAGCCTGCAAATATAAAAGTTTGACTAAAATTGGCGTAAAACATGTAGCCTGTCAGGAATTACATCACAATTAATACTTCCAGTTCAGTACCCACGAATGTAGTTCTAGTCTATTTTTAGAACATTTTTTCCTCTCTCATTTTGGTGGTGATAGAAGAGTTTTATTTATGCATTTTTGGTAGGGATTTAAAGGTAACTGTTTATTCTTGATAATATGAGCTCAGGGTGTTGTTGTCTTTATGTATTTTGGCGACAGTGCACAGTGAGTAATAAGGCCTTGGTGATGATCCGGAAGTGAAATTTGTGTTCTGGTTACATGCTGTTATGTTGACAGTCAATAATCTAAAAAAAGAGCAGGTCAACCTTTGACAAGAACTTCACCGTGAAGTCATCTTTGAAGGTATTTTAGATTAACATATGATTTGCATTGATTGTCACACAGTGGAAAGGTCAGTACTGAGAAACAAATGTAGAGAACATATAGTAAAATTAATTGTGTACTATGTCCAACTGCTCGAGGAAGAGCTCGTATGCGGGATTCCAAGTTTGCTTTTATTCCTAGTTGTCACACAAGATCGACAAGGACACCCGTTAATGTTGCCAGGTAATGGACCGAATTTATCATGTAATATCATTTATTAGGCTAATCGTGATGAGGCCCTTTGTGGTATTAGAGCTCATATACATCTTTTATACTTTAAATGAAAAAAATATCTTTCGAAGAAAACACGCTAAAGAGGAAGTTATTTGAATTGGAAAACGAAAGTAGATATCAGTTTAAGTGAAAATCCACCAATCGTGGGTGTAAAGGACACGAGAAAGAACTGCTAGAATGTCGTCAGTCGTCCTAATTTCATTCCCACCTTGATGAATGAGATATGTTTCAGGCACTTGTTTTGCAATTATGATCTTACCAACTCTAAAGTAGATCACACATTCTTCAACAGTGACATCACAGTTTGGTGAAGATTATTTGACGATATTGAAGACGTATTTCAGATAAAGTAAATATAATGTAAATGTCCATTTTATTTAAAGCCATATTTGCTTCAAAATATGTGGCTCGAAGTGTGTGCTAGCAGACAGCGATTTGGGGGCCTTTTGGACCATATCCCCAATGTTAAAAACGGGTGCATAGAAACAGCGAAACGCATAGCTACGATGTCGTAGCCTCAACTTGATTTGTTGTGGTTGTAGTAGGGGTACTATTATTAGTACTACGAAACGCTCGAACGCCAGAACGCAATAAAAAACACCGAAACGCACTTCAATTATATCGAATATACCATAGGGTATATTGGTTGTGTAGGTATAATTCATATCTGTAACATTTAATATTAGTTTTATAATAAATTAATATGTACTTTCTTTTCTGCAAGTGATGCAACATCAAATTAAAAAGAAGCTGGAAACTGCGCATTTTGGCGACAGTTTGTAAAGTATTACAAAAAATTAATATTAACAGCGTGTATTGCAATTAATTGCTTCAACTACTAATAATAAACTCATATTAATATTGGTTTATTAAGCTGATTATTATATTGTGGCTATTAATACTTACATTTTCTTACTGAGTTCCGGGATGTGTGAAATTTGCGCAAACAAGCAGGTCAAACAGCTGTATAGTTTAAGTGTAACTATCATGAATTATGGGCGATAGTGGTCTAAATGCAAAGAAATGTTCGAGAATGGCGTGTCAAATCATTTCCGTCTTTCCTTGGCCGTTTCTTAAAAAGCCTATTCTACTATTGGAAGAAGAGTATGGTATCCTGGATAGTGGCAGAAATGGGTTTAATGCACAAAGACAATTTTAGGAACATATTTCAAAATGTATTTGTTTCATGTAACACACAAAAATGTTTAAAAATTATTATACAAATAAGGCAAGTCTGACATGCCCACTCGGAGAGTACATACGATTAAATATAGCAACAACAGGAATAAACACATCCCAAGTTATATCAATTAAACTGATAAGACTTTGGCCTCTGCATACAACCTCATGAACAAAATACACACACACACACACACACACACACACACACACACACACATATATATATATATATATATATATATATATATATATATATATATATATATATATATAATTCGTTTCTTGAAATATACTAAGTAGTTAACACGTTAGTAGTATAAGGGGACGATTCAGCCTCAATGGGAATTAGCATTACAGACCCCCCCCCCCCGGGACGGTTTAGCCTCAATGGAAATTTAACATTAACCACCCTGGGACTGTTTAGCCTCAAGGGAAATTTAACATGGACGAAAAATCGTGGGACTGTTTAGCCTCAAGGGGAATTCAACATGTTAATATGGGAATAAACAGGGTGGGACTGTTTAGCCTCAAGAGGATATGAACAATGGTAAAAAAAAAATCCTGGGTCACTCTATTTATTTTTTTTAAAAAAATAAAAAATAAAAAAATAAAAAAAAATAAAAAGTAAAAAAAAATGGGGTAGGCAATGGAAAGTCAATCTCTTTTCGAGAAATGTGGGTGGCCCTAAAAAGGGCCTTTGGGTTTCTTCTTCTAATTTCTTCTATTTCTCCACCAACTTCTTATTTTCTGTCCTACACTTTTTCTCTTCTTTTCTTCCTTTTTTTCTCTTCTTTCTTCTTCTCCTCCTCTTCTTTCTTCCTCTTCTCATTTTCTTCTTCTTTTTCAATTTTTTCATTCCATTCTCTTATCCTTATCCTTTCCTCTTCATCCTCCTTCTCCTCCTTTATTTCTTTCATCACAGCACTTATCATTTCCTTTACTTTTCTTAAGTTGTTAATCTCCATCTTCACTCGATGTGGGCTATAAGAATAGTGATCCTCGTTTAACCTCACTAACATTTGCTCCATCATACCCAAATTGTCCAGGACGTCTTGCAATGTTTTCATTTTATCAAGCTGGTTCGAAGCCATCTTCTTTTTTAATTCTTTGTAGAATGGTTTGAACGACGAATACTGTGGGCTCTTATAGTGAAAGCGCGGACGTGATGGAAAACATCCCCAAGACATAAAATTGATATTACCTAGATCATGACCAAACAACGTGCGGACGTGAAGGAAAACATCCCCTACTTTTCTCATTTCATATGATCTACTATCCACATACGTGAAGCAGCAATAAACTAACCAAAATCTACCATTCACGCAAACCAAGCATCAAAATCAAATCCTATTCAAACCCCTAATCTACTATCCACACACGCAAAGCATTAAAATGAAACCCTAATCTACTATTCACACTAACCTATGCTAGCCCTTATTAACACACAATCATATACATTTACTTATACACTCACACTATGAAAAAGAGTCAGTGTTTATATTCACACTACTCTACATATACACATTGGCAAATCGATTGTTATTTCTTTTTCTAGAGTATTGGTTAGCCCTGAAAAGGGCTGTTTGTTTTTGAACTCCAGTGACACCTGGTTAATGATAGCACCTTCCAGGCCTGGCACCACACACACATCTTCTTCCCCAGTCTCCTTTTACTTTTTTTCTTGAAAGCGCAGAGGGAGGATGATTGGCTTCAGCACCCCAATCCTCTGTCTCTGGTATCTTGTAAGCCATCCTCTCTCCTATTTTCTTTTCCTCCTCTTCCCTCTGTCTTCTCTCCTCCTCTTCCTTCTTTATTCTTTCCTCTTCTACTATGGCCTCCGCGGCCAGTTCATTTAACAGGCGCCTGACATATTCCAGATGTATCTGGAGTTCAAGAAGTTTGCTTATTCTGGTATTCATTATCTTGTTAACGAATGAACAGGGTAGCTAGACTGCCCAGCGAGTTTCAATTTATACTGAAAGCGCGGACGTGATGGAAAACATCCCCTAAAACAAAATTGATCTTACCTAGCTCATGACCAAACAACGCGCGGACCTAAAAGAAACACTTTTTTATACTGCCCATTACTAATTTAAAAATTTTCATTAATCACTTCAATATACTATCCACATACGCAAAGCAATCAAACCCCAAATCTACTCTCCCCACACGTCAAACAGCAAAAAAACATGATCTTAATCTACTATCCACACAAACATACGTGAGCACTTACAAGCACACAATCATATACACAAAAACATACACTCACACTATAAAAAAGTGTTTATATTCACACTACTCTACCTACACACATTGGCAAATGGATTGTTATTTCTTTTCTAGAGTATTGGGTAGCCCTGAAAAGGGCTGTATTTTTTGTTTGCTATGGCAATCTTTTAGTTTCTAAGAATGCGACGTCCTCTGAGGATAGACTTTCTGACGATAGGTCTGCTTCTTCGGAAAGAGAAGAAGAACTCTTTGGTGTCGATACGACAATCGACAAAGCCTCTGTCAGGTTCAGGTTGCTGCTGCTGCAACTATTGTTGTTGCTGTTGCTGCTGTCTCTGAAGTCTGTACTTCTCTGTCCATTCTTTCTCCCTGTTCACTTCTTCTCTGAAGAGCTCTTCTATCAGGTCTTCAGTGACTTTTAACATTCTCACATTCTCTATCTCTTCTGGCTTCGGTATCAGACTGTGTCTGACCCTATGCAAATTCACGTAGGCTTCGTTTAGCTTAGCTAGTTTGGAGCACATCTTCTTAGGAGGATAAGTCGACAATGGATGGTTAGACTGGAAACAACCCCGGTTCTTAAAGTCAAAGCGCGGACGTGAAGGAAAACATCCCCCACACGGTTTTCGAGCCTCAACGTTCAATGAGTGTCATGAGAGGGATAGTAAGAAGTCAAAGAGCATGAATCAAGATTCTTATAGCCAAACAAAAGACAAAGGCATTTTTTCAAAACACAACATTTTTTTAATTCAAAATCACTTAACACTAACAAACAACTCTAACATTTTTAACAATAATCCAACAATATAACATCAAATATTTTTTTCAATTTACACATTATTTTGGACAGGGTTGGCAACGTTGTGAATGAAATTGTGATTTCCATTGTTGGAAGTCATTAGGCCATTGACAGACACTACGTTTCCTAGCTAGAGACAAAAGATAAGCATAATGGTCACAAAACCATCGATCTACTTTCACATCGTTTCTTGAAGAAGAACGAGGATCAAAATGAGTCACTAAATGTTCTAAGGAATAGCCCAGGCTGCGATGATGCAGAAAGTACACACAGTGCTGTCCACACACCAAGGAATCTGTGCCTTGTAATTTCACATTATTGAATCGGGTAGTCTGAGCATTTCTTCTCATAAAGTCAATGATGTCGTCTTCCAAAGGGGGCAGTCCGTACGAATCAAAATATTCCACACATCCTTCTTGAGGAAAGTAGACGGCTACCCAGTGGGTTCCTGGGAGATGACTGTCGTCCGTGTTGATCACATAAGCTTGATGGTCTTGAGGTTTGCAATGAGGGAGTTCATCTTTAGCACAGACGACAGGATTCCACGAAGCCGTGTACGAACTGTGGTTCAAAAGGTAATAAAGTTCCCAGGTATCCATTGATTTGTGTGTTTTCTTCTTCACAGGTAATAATAAGTCATCAATTCGATCCTGACTTTTTGCTTGAAAATGTCTGACAAATAACCGTTTCTTCGCTTCGTCAACTCACTCTGATTCAGGAGAGTTTCGATACGATGTTGTTGTTGTTGTTGGGTTTAACGCCATTTTTCAGCACACGATAGGCTATACATGGCGGCCAGTATTAATGGTGGAGGAAGAACCCGGGAAAACACCGGAAAGAACCACCGACCCACGAGAAGCTACTGGCAAGCTTTCTCACATATCCACATTGGCTGAATCCTAGACTCGAACAGCCGCAGACAGAGGTGAGATGGCAGTGATCCGTAACGAAGAGCGCTTTAGACCACTCGGCCACTCGGGGCCCCCGTTTCGATACGATGGATCTCTTGAGTGGTTAATGGTGGACAAGAATGTTCACGCAAGTCTTTATACCACTGATGAAACACGACTTCGTCCGAGATGAGACTCCAAGCTTCGTCCAGATACTCATCCAATTTTTCTACTTGACTCAACATCAGGCATTTATCGTGTTGAATTTGACTGGGATGATCGTTTTGACATCCATAGCAATCTTTCTTGATCAATTCCGTCATTTTTTCGGCCAGGTGTTTGGCAAAACAGGAGACTAAATGGGCTTCTTGTTCTGGCCATCTTGACTTCATCATAACTTCATCGTCTTTGTCTTGGGATTCTCCTTCCACGGTCTCCTTACATTCCATCTCCAAAGTTTCTCCACTAGGTAAAGAGGGATAACAGTCTTCCATGGCTTCTAATAGTCTAGAATGACTTCTCTCAAACTTTTGATTTCTATCGTATTATCAAATTCTGCATACAGGATGACGTCCACTGTGTTCCCTGCATCCAGTGGACTCGCAAACTGAATTTCCACACGAATTGGCCGGACTTTATAGGGTGGAAATGTCCCTCGTCGCTGCCTTGGTCTGGAGTGAAATCGAAAGCCCACAAAGCATAGCCTCCTGCATAATCTTCGTACGTAATACCGTGACTGGTGTTGGTTCCTAACTGTCCGGTGGCTTCGTACAGCGACAAGTACGATCTCAAATAATTCCTGTCACCAAAGTTAGGCTCAAAGGGTCGCGTACACAAGGTCTTTCCATCGCGACTGACTTCAATCTTGGACACATTGTAATGATGAAAGTTGAAAGGATTTTCATGGTAGGCTCCGTTGAAGGCTGAATTCTTGACGATACCAACAATCAAACGCTTGGGTAACTGTCCTTGGAACAGATGATCTTCGATCATGGATCGCTGTCCAGCAGGAATGGTGAAGGTTTTCACTTCCACGCGACGTATCGGATACTTGGCGGTCGTTCTGCTCAACGTCTGAGTGACGTCGTTTCCCACTTTAGGTAACACTTCCACACGACGCACGTAGAGTCTGGCTTCTTGGATGATGGTTTTGTAAGTGGAACCATCAGCAGCCATCAAATGGAAAGCGGCACTGCTACGATTCAGTCTCAAGCGGATATCCACCCCGTTCAGCAAATACTTTTCTTGTAACCACATGTCTAGATGCAAGCGATCCATCAGTTCTAAACTACGACTTAGATGAATTTTCGTTCGTCGTTCTACAAATCCCGTTGTATTTGAAGCATCCCCGGCAAGTGTAAGGCCGTTGAACTTAGTCGCTTTGTCAGGTTTCCATACCACGCAAGCATCCAGATGAGTGTTCTTGGCTTCTTTTCCGTACGTCAAGAGATTTTCCAGGTACGCTCGATAAGGGTAAGTACCCATGCTGCTGCTGACCAGTTTGTTATTTAAGTACAAGTCCACTTCGCTAAACAAGGAATGCATGAAATTGTTGACGGGAGCTACTGCATCATCATTGTCTAGGTTAGCGTTGGGTGGTTCGATCACTTTCCCTTTCAAGTATAGGTAACTGCTATTCAGATCGATGTAATCTTCGGACTGTCCTTTGATTTGAAACTCGATGGGAGCGGAATCGGTCAATGAGGAGACGGGATGAAATTCCACCCACTGGGATTCTTGCATCGTCATCATGGTGGGGGGCATGGCAAACAGATCCAGTTCCGACTTGGAACAAGCGCAAGATTCTAGGTGCATCATTTTGTTCTGTGTCTCAATAATCGAAAAAGTCTCGAACGGTTCTTCTTTTCTTGGCCTTTCTCGCTTTAGAAGTGTGAAGTCTGGTGAAAGGGTGTTTTCTTCGTCGTCTCTTTCTGCCTTGTCCTTGCTGAATGCCTGACTCGGTAGCGTGCAGGGCATTCATAGGTGTTTCTCGGTGGCCCAAAAGGTCTTTGCCCGTTTGCAGCAAGACATTTTTGCCTGCCCTCATGAAGGCTTCTTTAGGGTTTTGTTTGTCGATGATGACATTTTGGAGAAATTCTTTGCCTTGCGTCAGTGCTGCATCTTTCAAGGCGTGCAATCCGCGTGTCACCATCGGTTTCAACACAGGGGCCACCGAATGAAAGGCCGATTTTAACATATCTCCTAAACCGTGTCCTCGCTGTCGAGCAACCCCTCGGTACACTGGATACATGACTTACGAGTCGTGAGAGAACCGTTTTCGAAAATGGAGTTTCACCGTGACTTTTCCTTTGGTGAATGGAATATTTTGTCCCAGATCTCCTTTTATAGCAATGTTGACCGTGTCCAAATACGACTTGCTGACAGGCAAATAGTGAGGATGTACAAATTCGCGGTGAACGTGATAAGTGTTTCCACCTTCCTCGTCAGCGTTCGTGACAGAATCCACTTTGAAAGGAATGACACGCAGTAACGGCACAGAACTGTGTCCCACCACGTTGTACTCCACCACATCGGAATACACGAACATCAAATTCAGTCCTTGGTTCAGTTCTACCGGGGCACGAAATAACTTGCTAAAAGACTCGTTGTCGTAAATGATTGGTAATTCCTTTTTTTTGATCATGGCCATTCTCATGTCCATGTCTCCGCCCAACATGTCAAACAATTCAGGACAAAATACAATGGACAGGATTTTACTCCCGTCAAATTTCATCAAGAAGCGACGAGCTGCTTTGTGGTATTCCATGGTGACACTTTTTTTTGACACTTTCCAAAGCTTTAAGAAACACGACATTAAACCTGGAGGCTATGGTGCTGACCAAATGTTGACCACTAAAATAATAGCCTGGAGGAATGAACAAGTGATAGGTGGTGTACTTTTGATTTTTTTGTTCCAGGGGTTTTCTTGTCATATTTACCATAGGTATCCAAGTACTGTTGCAATGGTTCGTCATGAACTTCCACATCAAAAAAATTTTGATTGGGAAGGACATTGAGGACTTGGGTCGGGTGAATGATTTCTACTAAAGCCACTTCCCAGTGGGCTTCGTGATCTAATGGGATGGCCTGAGGTAATTTGGCCGTGTAACAGCACAACATGTTGTTGGGAAACACCTCCATGGAACTGTCACTGGGTAAGGTTAAGTAAAATTGGTTTTGGTGACTCATAATTCCAGAGTTCTGTGGCTGTCCGAGGGGTTACTGGACGTCAGAGGCGTGTCTCCGTCTAAAATGGGGTTGTTGTTGTTGTTATTGGAGTGGTGACTGGCACTGGCACTGGACACAAGGTTCCCGTGGTTCCCGTTCGAGGAGAATTTCAGGGAGGGATTGGGAAGCAGGTAACCGATGCAACTGCTCAATAAAATGGTCCACAATTGTTTGTCTCCTTGTTGCAAATTCAAATTGGCGATGGCTGCCCCGATGACACAATACACCACGAAGATTTGGCAGAAAAAGACGATTTGCGTTTTAGGCACACGTTCTCCGCACCACACCCACAAGGGTTGTTTATGTAAATCTTGCACAGAAGAACTGGGTGAAGGAGTGGTAGCCGTAGTAGCTGCGTCTGTGTGAAAGGGCATGATGGTCACTTCTTTTTATAGTCGATGACTTGCGAAGCGTCGATCCAAGAATCAAAACTGGGTGGATATCCTTTCCAACGTACTTTGACTTCTTTGACACGTCGTTTGCCCACTTTACGGGTTCTGCGTTCGAGAATGCTTTCGATGTCGTACACGTCGTCTTCTTTTTTGGTGACACGTTGTAACTCGGGCAAAGAAAACGTTCCTTTGAGCACTTCTTCGTCATGTCTTCCAATTTATAGACGGCAGGATGACTGCCATGCACTCGTCCAGTGACACGAAACAATTCGGTCGTCCAGTTAGGTAAGTAACTTTTGTCGAAAGGGCGCTTGGTTTTGCCAATGCGCACCCAATCTCCTACGGTCAACTCTCCACTTTTCTTGGGGACAGCCCTCGTCGGGAACGTACCAAACAGGCGCTCAAACACCAACACTTCGTTGTCGGGAGTCACTTCTTGCGGGGCACGTCCGATGCTTCGATGGTAAGATTGGTTGTACGCTTGCACCAGGTGCGGTAAGATGTCGATGTACTTCAGAGTGTGGTGATGCGTAAAATATTTCCACATGCGTTCTTTCAAAGTGCGTTGAAAACGTTCCACGATGCTGGCTTTGGTTTCGGGATTCTCGGTGGTAAAAAAATGAATGTCACGTTTCTTTAATTCTTTTTGGAAAGCTTGGTTCAGAAATTCGGTGCCTTTGTCCGTTTGCCATCGAAGAGGGTGACGACCGCTTTGTTTCAACACCCGTTGCAGGGCTCGCACTAACTCGCTGCTCGATTTGGAAGTCAAGGGCACGACCCAGGCAAATTTGGAAAAGACGTCGATGACACAAAACAAATATTTGTAGCCACGATTGTAGCTGGCCAAATGAGAGACATCGGCTAAATCGGCTTGCCATTGATGATCGATGCCTTCCACTCGGGTGCGACTTCTGGCAAACTTGCGTCGAATGGGTTTGTGTAAAGTGTAGGTAGCTTGTTCTTGCAACCATCGTTGCACTTGAGGTAAACGGAGACTTTTCAGTCGCGTTTTGGCAGCACGATACAATTTTTGAACTCCTGCGTAACCTGCAGGATGCGAGGGATCGTAGTAAATGCTGGCTAAGACTTTTTCCATTTTTTTATTTTTTGTGTTGGTTGGTGTGTTAATAAGGCACCCACTCTTGGAAGAGGCTACTCTTTTTCTCTTGGGGTATTTTCTTGGATTGCAATGCTTTGCGTGTGCGACCGGCAATAGGTGTTGAAGAGGAGGAGGATGTCTGAGCGGGGGATATCGGTTCTTGTTTCACTTCTGTTTTCACTTCTGTCTTCACTTTCTTTTTCTCTTGTGACGAAGAAGGGGTGGCCATCATCTTTTTAATCCATCCAATTCTGGAGGTAGGTGGTGTTGTTAACTTGCGTACTTTTTCTGGTGGAGTTTGAAACCCTTCCTCTTCTTCTCCTTTTTCTGTCTTGGTCACGGGTACTGGTACTGGTACTGGTGATGGTGCTGGACTTTTCATCAAGGTCTTAAAATCTTTCAGAGTGGGTAGAGCTGTTTCGTCTAAAGCTTTCTGGTGAAAGAGTTGCAGTCGTTGCAAGAGTTGACCGTACTTTTGCGATTTTTCTGTTTCGGACAAATCTTGGCGATCCATCAAGGACTGCAATTCGTGTTGTAACTGGGACATCTCGCTCAAATTGGGATTGGGAGGTAAATGCGGGGTGCGTTGTTCTTGCCAACGATGGTATTCCATCCATCGTTTGTAAGGCACTAAAGCTAGTTTTCGTCCTTCCATGGGGTTGTCAGGGGTCGATTCTGAGATCTTGGGACTTCCGAAGGCCTTTTTATCTTGCTCCCACCAGTCCTCCCAACATGGTTCCCAAGACTCCTTTCAGTATGGGGCCTAACAAGAGAGGCAAAATACCTCCACGTTGCACTAACATCTTCTTTTTTTGACGAATGGGAATTTTCTTTCGAACCATTTGGCGAAGAACTTGACGATGTTTGCTTAAGCATTGTTTCTGGTGTTTGGACAAAGGGATCGTGCCTTTCAAAACGTTCAAACAACATTCGCACACGGTATCGATGACCTCTTTGGAGGCCGTTTGAATGAGTTTTTTTCGTAGGGGTGGAGAAGCTTTGGAAAGGACAGATAACATGTCCCCATGTTTGGCTAAACGTGGTGGCAGTCCTTTCCTTTTCTTTCCTTGGGGTTTTCTGGAGGGTGACATCTTTGAGTCTTCAGGAGCACCAAAAACACTGATACCCTGACTTGGTCACAGGCCTTTTTTATACTGGAACGCGTCGCCACTGGTTGTCTTTACGTCGTATCAACTTCAGGACAGGCATGACACGTCGTGCAGGGGTACGTAACGGACTAAACCGAGCCAGTTCTTGCTTGGACAAATCCAGTAAACTTTGTAACATGCCCGATCTTTCTTGGACTTTGATTTTGGGAAAAGGTACTTTGTGAGCAGCAGCCACTGCCACTAAATTGGAGGGTTCTGCCACTGGGGAAGTTCTTCTTGGGGTCATCAACGGAGAAGTTCTTGGTGTGATCAACGTCTCCAAGTACTCTTCAGTTCTTGGTGTCATCAACGGAGAAGTGGATGAATGTGAGGCTGCCGGAGACGCAGTCACCGCCGTGGCAGGTCGTGGTTTGCGAGTGTAAGGTTGCGTCCTGGCCGAAGAAGTACCTCTCTTGCGACTAGTTTTCTTCTGTGGACTTTTCTTTTTCTGGGGGCTTCTTTTCTTTTTCCGGGGTGGTGTCTGGTAAGAGGAGGGTCCCGCCACTGGAGAAGTTCTCCTTGGGGGCCTGGTCTTTTTCTTCTTCTTGCAGCTTCGTTTGACTTTTTTCTTGGGGAGAAGTTTGGGGGCATTAGGATCCCATCTTAAGAGAGAGCGAATGATGACCCCTCCTAGAGTACCGCTCCCTCCAGGTTTCAAAATGATTTGTTTTTTGGTTTGAGTGTCGATGCGGGAATCGGCCAGTTGGGTCAAAGCGACTTTGTTTCTATCAAAAAAGCGTTTGGTTTGATGAGGAATCTGAATGATCCCTTGGAGTAATTGACGTGCCGTCACCGTGAACCATCGTAAGACTTCTTTGAGACTAGCTTCTAAGACACGAGCTCGTATTTGTGGATTTTTTTCTCGACTGATGCCATACAAGGCACGAATCAATTTGACGGGAAGATGCGACTGAAGGGACGTCATGTTGACGTTGTGTGAGACAGACGAAAAGGGTCTGAGGTTTTTATAGATTTTTTTGTGGAGTGAAATTAAGTCGAGGACGAAGACGTGTACAGGACAGGTCCTCCGTCTTGGCACCAGTGGTGAAACAAGTGGGTACGAAATCGCAAATCCTCGGGGGTCGTAGGTTTCAAATCGACGAGTAAATAGGCGTGTGGAGTTTGAGTGGCATCGTCGTACGCCTGAGTCAGCCAAGGTGTTCCTAACTGTTTGGCTAAGACTTGCACTTGCGATTTATCTCGAGGGCTTTTAAACAAGACCACGTAATGCGCATTGAGACTAATGGTGCGATGGGCTTTACGTTGTTGAAACAAATTTTGGGTGATGTAAACGACACTGGCATTACAGTGATGCCCTTTGCGCGTGAACCACAGTTTAATTTCTTCTTCGTCTTCTCCTAACATGTCGTCGAAAATGACTAAATGGGTTTGACGGGAGTCAGAGACGATGCCGTCGTCTTCTTTAGGAATGCCTTCCACAAACACGATGGAATCGCCTTGACTTTCTCGCAAGAGGCTGTACGCCGATTGCCACTCTTTGTAACACCACACGATCCGCTGAGGTGGCCGATCGATCAAATGATGTTTATGTTCGATCAAACGTTTGACGAATTCGGTTTTGCCTGAACCGCTAGGTCCAGCAATGAGCATGGTAAAGGGATGGCGAAGATACAAAGCCTCCCAACTGGCACGATCTAAGTGTTCGTCGATGACTTTGACAGTAGAGGAAGAGGGAGGAGAGACCGCAGAGGTAGCCATAGTGTTAGGAATGTCACTTGTGACACGAAAACAAACAAGACGAGAGTTTATATACTTTTTTTCAGAACACGTTTATTGAATGTTTTAAACATGAATACGAAAGACAAAAATACATAAAAGCCAAAGGCTTAAGTACAAGGATAAAAGGCACATGATAACCATTAACGTGGAATAAAAACAAGTGCCTGTACAACATGTTTTGGGTAAAGTTCTGACCAGTTCTATAGGGGGTAAGGTCACACAAGTGTCCTCCCGAAAGGGTCTTTCAGGCCTGTCCACGACAGTCCTGTCCTGGGTGACGGGTTCTTCTGGCACCGTCACTAACACAGGTTGAAAAGTAACTTTTTTCCTTGAACAACTCTCGTGCATACTGGGCCACTTCTTGGGTCCAAGCCTCAAAATCCCATTCTTTCCAGGCACGGACATCTGTCCAATGGGGGTGTGAGTCACAAGCTACACACACATCGTCATACACGTCTTGGGTAGCTAAAAGTTGACGAATCTTTTTTTCCCGTAGAGGTCGAGAAGTATCCAGATGAAACCGCAAATCTTTGAGCAAAAGGAGTCTTTCGTGACCATTTAAGGCCACGGGGGTGTGGTAAGTACTGATCGTAAAGAGTCCCCAAGGAATCGGCTGGTAAACGAAATCCTAGAAAACAAGTCACTAAGACACACACCACTTGTCGACCCAAATTGAATGGATACAGTTCTTGTAATAATCGATGGTAATGATCCACGGTTTGAATATGGTCATTGAGTTCCTTCCACGGAATCTGTTGGATTACATGCGATAAAAGTCGTGGCATGGCAACCTGTTTTTATAGTCTTTTTGTTTCGGAAACAATACACGTACTTTCTAGCCAGAGATCGTCGTTCTCCAGTGGGAAATTTAAATGTTGCATACTGTAATCGAAACGTCAGACTTCGTTTAGAAGTTTCCTCTTCCGCTAAGTAGATTCCACGTAAAATATGTCGGTAATCCTTTACCTTGTCTTCCTCAATGTGTTGTACTAGGTGAATCTCGAAGTAACCAAAATGATCAACACGTGGATCATCGGGGGCTTGGAAGTATTGAACAAGGTCTGACCACTGAAACAATGTCTGACGAATCAGTTCTCTTATACCATTCAGGTACCAGTGGTTGAAACACCGGTGACGTAACGGATGCAACTGTTCCTTACGTTTGACTTGTACTTTGACCAGCTCTCGGTAAATGCGTTCTCTCAACTCCACAGGCAAAGCACGAATGTTCTCTTGTAAAGTATCCATGAATAGGTCAGTCCGTACAATTCACAATCTTCTCCTAGAGCAAAAGTAATCCACATAGTAAGTAATTTCTGACCACTGCCATTCAGGGTAACGTCCAAGAATGTCACTGAACTCTTTTGATGTAAACGGTCTAAAGCGATATAATAGGATGAATGCACCCTTGACCCAGAGACATCTAACACACTGGTTGACTTTTTTCACTTTCCTCTTGTGAATTTCTCGGCACAAAAGTTCTACAGTGACCCATTGAGATTTCACTCTGGCAAGTCCCTGCCAAACTTCCTTGTAAATCTTCTCTTGTAGTTCTTTAGGTAATGATTCAATATCGTTTTTGAAATGAAGTTTAAATACTGGCCTCGGTGATGTCAAACATTTGACTCCTAGCCAAACTGGTTTCTTCTTCGTCAACGACATGGTAAGTTACTTTAATGTCTCGGTCCCACTAAGGGTAAGTAATGACAATTCGGTGACCATCGAGCATGTTCTACGTAGGCCGAATCTTGCGGTTCCCAGTGGTGAAGTGACACACCGCAACTGAAGCACTTGACTTTATCTCCTTCGCCCAAGTAGAAAAATCCGGCTCTGGCTAATTCTTCGGGGGGTCGGTCCTCCCAGATACTTAGGCCATTTTCCTTTGAACGATTGAAGACGATTTTCAAAGTCGCAGTATTCCGACAAACGCACAGGAAACGTATATTCGTCTTTCACAGGTTCGTTTCGATGAGGGTTGAGTGACATGGGCAGGAGTTTGCTCAGAGCTGGATGACATCCGTAGGGGGGTAGACGTGAAGGTGAACATCCACCTTTAAAACGAAACCCAGTAAAATGTCCAAGAGGACAAGCGGCATCGCTTTCGCATCCCTCAGGTTTGACACGCACAGCATCACTTTCCATGCTAGGGGTAGTGAGAACAAAGTTCCCATGATGCTTTACGGCATCACTAAGGTCACAACGTACAGCATCGTACCCATCGCAAGGCTCACAATCGCATTCCACTTCCGAAGCCGCACACTTGAATTGTGCCTTTCTAAACTTGTTTTGTGTTTCTCTGAAAGTATTCATCTTGTTCACTTGGTCTTGGTAGTCACAATGAACTATCGATCTTGCCTAGGGTTCCTTTTTATATACAGACCAATACCAACGTGTCCATACGGTAAGGTGAAATAATTGGGAAGTCGCACTTGCTTCTGGTACACGATTTGGTAGACTTTTTCCAAGGGTCGACTGACGATGTGGTGAGTGGGTAAACGTACAATCTTGTTCGGTTGATAGGTGGTCACTTTAAAGTGATCTTTTCCAGACTGCAAGGCTTCTTTCAATATCCCAAAGTTGACCACTCGACTGGTACGATAATTCAGAGTCAATCCTTTCACTTTGCACTGCGTGTGCACTTCTCCATGTTTGTCCCGGTATTCGTAACCGTAATTTTTAGGACCACCACTGGCGAAACTTAGAATCTTGTCGTCGGGATGCTCGTCTGTCCAGGCTCCTAAACGGTCTCCTTCGATGTCAGGGTGATGTTGACTCGGGTGATGGATGTAAATGCAACTGTCCGTGTCAAAGTACAGGACGCGTTCCCCTAACAGTTCTAAAGCTTCGTACAATTTTAAGCGAGCATGAGCTGTCACGTAAGCCGCAATGATGACATTTCCAAAAGGGTCGTCTTGTACAAAGTCCAGATCTTCTTCGTAATTGACCAAGATCAAATCCTCGCGAACGACGTCCACGTGTTTCATGAATTTGGTTTTTGTCGTGAATCATCTGGAAGTAGCGGGAAGGTTCTGTCAAATATTCCGTCTTGGGTAAACACGGTCGTTGTGCCATTTTACCCCACAAGCAATTTAACATCACTTTGGCAAACGATCGCCTGCCTTCGTTTTTCTCGATGTGGTCTAAAGAGATGCCTTCTTGTTCATAGTATTTCTCTTTGAATGTCTTTTGGTCTTCGGGAGTGTGACACCAGGAAGGATAACCACTGGCTACTTGTTTCAGTTTCAAAAAGGCATCCACGTAGTCTGCGAAAATGCCTTTCTGACTGGGGTCACCCTTGTGGTATTGTTGTGTCTTGGGAAAGTGGCAAATTTCGTACACTTCTAACAGTTGGTATCCCATGTCCAGAGCTTTGAACAATTCCACGCCAACCAACGTCCCCGTCAAGGCACGTTCTTCCTGGGTGTGCTGACAAGGCTGATCTTGGTTGCACGTTTCGGCACAAGTACGGCACAAAGGAAACATCAGTTTGCCTTGGCAATGGTGAGGTAGCACGGGATGGTACAAGTCCGTGGGAGGCAAGACTTTGCACTTGATCAGACCTTCGTATTGTCGAATGTTTTTCAGGTCGATGTGTTCCCTCAACAATTGTGGGTGCCCTACAGGAAAGCGACAATATTTGCACACGTAGGGATACAGCGAACACACGTCCAAGTATTTGATTTCTTCTCCTTTCTCTTCGTCGGCTTGGTACAGCAAACAGGTGGCATTGGTCCTTCCTCCGTACAAACTATCCCTCGGGTTCAGCGGGTCCATGAACTGGTAACTTTCCACGAGGCGTTTAAACTCGGGATCGGTTTTCAAACGGTGATCGTATTCGTGTTCCCACATTTCCACCACTTGGTATCCTTCCTGTTCTAACTTTAGGCGTCGCTGACAAGTGGCCTGGTACAGGTCTTCCATGGTTCGTTGTAAAAACTGATTTTTAGTGCCACGGTCAGGATAACAGACGGGACATCCGTGAAATAAGCAACCGTTAAACTCGTATACGATCTTGGGGTTTTCTAAGTCCCAGCCTTCGACCGAATGCGTTCCGATGGTCTTTTCGCCCCCTCCGTTGCGGGCATGCTGAATCCATTTGTCTTCCTTGTAGCACAAGTAATGTAACCAACGTAGGGCTTTGACCGAGTATTGACGTTTGACATAGTGGGTCGTTTGAGGACTGATGACAGCTACGGTGTTTTCAGGCATGAATCGTTGTCGATACACTAAGGAACACGCTTTGGCAATGGTGCAAGCTTCTTTCAAAGGATCGACCCCTCCGTGTTCCATGAACAGTTCTCGAAATTTTCCACAGCAACGCCGTAAAATGTCCACGTCGGAACGACAATACTTTAATATTTCTTCCTGAAAGTCGATAGGGTCCGAGGCGTGAGCCTGGTACCAAGCGTAGAAAGCTTCTCGTTGTTCGGTACGCATGTTGTCAGGGTCGTAATAGTGAGCCTCAGGTAAATGGGGTAGAACAGCGTGTTGATTGGCTTCCGTATTGAAAAAGTGTGGAAAGTACCCTTTAGCCATTTCTGTCATTCCAAACGTTTTATGCATTCGGCTCAAAGGCATGGCCAAGTAACTCATCAAATCTTTAAACTGTACTTGTCCCACTTGCATGAAAATGATTTTGGCTCCGTTCAAAGTGACTTTAGGACGCTCGGTGCCTTGTTCCGTATAGTATCTGAGAAGAAAATGTCCATCGTATCCGGAGAAATTGTGAGCCATCACCGTGGCATGACGATGACAATCTCCGTAACGTTCGATGTCCTCTTGGCTCCACGTCTTGTCGATGGGGTCTAAGACCCATTGGGCAAAATCGGCTAACGTGTTCGGTCCTCGAAAGATTTTTTCACGCCCTCCGGGAATCTTACTACAGTGAGGGCAATGACTGAAGATAGGTTCCTGAATGCACTTCTCGCACGCTCGATGAGCCACGCAGAAATTAGGAATGTGAATGCCGGTCTCTTGCATGCATTCGAAATCAAAAAAGATGAAATTGCCTTTCTTCTTGTGACCGTCCTCTTTCTCTGGTGGGGTTGGTATTTTTGCACGTAGCATTGGTGTTCCAAGTCCACGATGTGGTGACAAATGTGACATTTTTTCTTTCCTTGACATACGTGTGTCTTGACATTATTGGCACGTAGGCCTTGTCCACACGTAGGGCACAATCTCAGGAGTTGACAAGCACATTTCTGCTGTGAACCTTGCGTCTTCAGATGTTGCTGGTAACAGGCAGGGCTGACAAACGTGCGCAGACAAGCAGGACAATGTACTCTTTCTTGTCCTTCTCTCAGACAGGGTTGAGAGGCCAAACATCCTGAGCATTTCGATCCGCGATGTTTGTGTTGCTCTCGATTATTATAACCACGGTCACATTTCTCACAGTAATAACCGTATCCCAGGAATGCAGTGATACTGGTAATGGTATCTAAATGGTCATCGTGATAATAGACATGAATGTATTTTCCGTCCTTAAAGTCTTGGCCTCGAAACAACAGAGGTCCGCGCACTTCTTGAGGGTGTACTTTCAAGGTATAGAATGGAGCTAGGACATCTTGCATTTTTTGCATTTCAGGAATGCCACAGGGTGTGTCTTTGGACAGTCCGGCTTGTTGCAACAGGAGTTCTGCTTCGTTTCGTTGTTTGGCTCGGTCCGATTGTCGAATAGTTTTCCAGGCTCTTTTCCATTCAGTCGTGTCGCTCTTGTCGGCATAGGTTCGTCCCACCACAATGGCTCGGGCTAAACACATCTGGTCTTGAGAATTGTGAATTTGGACGAGACTCTTTTTGGTGCTGCGAAGGTCGTTCACCAATAACACCTTATTGCGTTGTCCGGTCCCTTGAGGAGGAGGGACGTGGGTCATGTCCAGTGTGGCTTTTCCATCGGTGATGTCAAACTGGTCATTAGATTATTGCACGTGTTGAATCTTGTCCATGACTTTGGAAGCAGTCAATTCAGCGGGTCTGCTAAACTCGATCAAACAGGGGATTTCAAACCGTCGTGTTGTATGGAAAGTCTCAAGCGATCGTCTTCTTTGGGTTGACATTGTCGCTTGAGTGCGGTGAGCAAAGATTGATTGATTGATTGATTATTTTTTAACGGCGCATCAGCACTTTTAGGCTATTTAGCGCCAAACAAAGTGTTATTTGTATAATCTTTTAAAACTTATAAAAGGTCCTATATCGACCAGCGATATAAAAGAACAAATGGTTGAAATTAAAAACGGTAAGATGGTAACGGTGCAAAATAAAGCTTCCCGATCAACGGGAGATGTAAAAAAGATGAATAGGTATTAAAATGGGACGGTACATATATTGCATAAAACTGCATAAGGTGATAGCATAAAAGTCAGAGTTTAAAGTAAATATTTACGGCTTTCAAGAACTCTATAATACGAGTGATGTTTATATTATCAAAAAGTTCTTTCATGTCATGCACAATGTAATAACGATCGCGCGTGGGTTGTAGGTCAAAGCACTCTATCATAAAGTGCTTGACAGTGAATGGTTCATTGCAAGAAACGCACTCTGGTGGGTCTTCACCTTTTAGTATGTGGGTGTGGGTGATATAAGTATGACCAATTCGGATTCTTGCAATGACTACCTCCTCCCTACGAATGGTTCTGTAGGAAGGAGTCCATTCTCCTAGAGCTGGTTTGATTGCGTGAAGTTTGTTATTTACAGCATCATTCCATGATGCCTGCCACTTCTGACGTAAGAACTTTCTGATACAAGGTTTAAAATCAGTATATGGTATTTTAAAATCAGACGGTTCTTGAGAAAGGGCCATTTTAGCAGCGCGATCTGCTTTTTCGTTACCTTTAATACCAATGTGGCTAGGTAACCAACAGTATATTATATTGTGGGAGACACTCAGCTCGGTATTTTTTACGAGTATGTTTTTCAATAATGGGTTCTCCAGTTTTCTATTGTGTAGCGACTGGAGTACTGATAGCGAGTCGGAGAAGATGATACTGTTTAAAATATGTTTCTTTTCTATATGTTGCAGAGCAAGGTCTATTGCTCTGATTTCGGCTGTAAAAATTGATGCTCCATTTGGTAAGCGAACTTGCGTTGTGTGATTTCCACAAACAAAGGCTGCAGCAGCCTTTTCCTCATCCTTTGATCCATCAGTGTAAATTCTGGTGTAGTTTTTAAATTCGGCGAGGAGTTCATGGTAAGAGTTGTGGAAGATAGAAGGGTTTGTTTCGGACTTTTTCCCATCGTGTAGCGTAAAACGTACTTTTGGTTGTTTAATTAGCCAGGGTGGTGTTTCGGAGATGGATGTTTTCTGAATTTTTGAAAGATCTATATTTGTAGTGTCAAGGCTGGATGATATTCTAATGCCAAAGGAAGGTATGGCGTTTGGTTTATTTTCGTATAAAGTTTTGTATTTGGGTTGAAAAACAGCCGAAAAAGCAGGATTCAGAGGGTTTGATTTTAATTTGAGAGCATACTGTGCGGAAAGCATTTCTCTACGATGCGATAACGGTGGTTCATTCGCCTCAGCTAGAAGGCTTTCACACGGGGATGTTTTAAATGCTCCCAGAGCCAGTCTTATTCCCTGATGATGAATTGGATCTGGCAGAACCATACACAACGCATCCATAGTCTAGTTTGGAGCGAATAAACGTTCTGTATAAATTTAGGATGACTTTTCTATCAGCACCCCAGTCAGTGTGCGCTACTACTTTAAGTAGGTTAAGTGCTTTTAAGCATTTAGCTTTTAAGTTCTTTAGGTGTGGAATAAAGGTCAGTTTTCTGTCAAAGATTATATCTAAAAATTTGGTTTCCTCAACAACTGGAATAGGTGTTCCATCCAGTGTGAGGTTCGGTTCATCGTGATGTTTTCGTAACTGACAGAAATGCATGCATACCGTTTTTGATTTCGAGAATTTGAAACCGTTTGCATTGGCCCAATTTTGAATTTTGTTTATATTTTGCTGCAGTTGTCTTTCAATTGTATGCATGTGCTTTGACCGATAACATATTAGAAAATCATCAACGTATAATGAACAATCCACACCAGGAGTCAAACACTTGGTGATGCTATTAATTTTGATGTTAAAGAGCGTCACAGATAAAATACTGCCCTGGGGCACACCCATCTCTTGCTCGTGCAGATCTGAGAGGGTAGAGCCCATTCGTACTTTGAATTCTCTGTCGGAGAGAAAGTTGGATATGAAAGAGGGCAGACGGCCTTTTAGACCTAGATCGTTCAGGTCATTTAGTATCCCGTACTTCCATGTCGTGTCATAGGCCTTTTCTAAATCAAAGAAAACCGCTACTAAATGTTCTTTCTTAATAAATGCATCGCGAATAAATGTTTCCAGTCTAACCAGATGATCATTGGTGCTCCGGCCATATCGAAAGCCACTTTGGAAAGGAGATATTAAATTGTTAGTTTCCAAATACCAGACAAGCCGAGAATTGATCATTCGTTCCATTGTTTTGCACACACAGCTTGTGAGTGCAATTGGTCGATAGCTGTTGGGGTCTTCGCTATCTTTACCGGGTTTGGGGACTGGTATGACAGTTGCTTCTTTCCAGATTTTTGGTACATTACCAGTAATCCATAAATCATTGAAGAGTTTCAAAAGAGATGTTAATGATGATTCTGGAAGGTGTTTCAGAAACTGGTAATGTATCTCGTCAGGCCCAGCGGATGTATCATGGGCCTTATCTAAAGCCTTCCTAAGCTCCGATAGTGAGAACAATTGATTATAACTTTCCGAGTTGTTGGATGTGAATTTTAAACGTAACTTTTCTTTTTGAGTTTTAAGTTTTCGGAAGGCTTCTGAATAATTAGATGACGAGGAATATTTCGAGAAACTGTCAGCAAGAATATTTGCAATGTCACGTTTTGAACTAAAGTTGTTATTGTTCAGTGTCAGATGTCGGAGAGGGTTTTGCTTTCTCTTTCCGTTTATTTTGCGTATAGTGTCCCAAACGTTTTTAACAGAGGAACGAGAGTTTAAAGAAGAAACATACTTCTTCCATGATGCTCTTTTACTTTCTTTGATTATGCGGCGAGCTTTGGCCCGGGCAATGCGATATATATTTAAGTTTTCGGGCGTCGGTTGATTATTAAATTTCCTTAATGCTTCTCGGCGTAGTTTAATGGCTTCCTTACATTCCTTAGTCACCCAAGGTTTTTGGGTTCTTTTACAATATGGCGAGGACTTGGGAACGGATTCTTCTGCAATCTCTATTAAAATAGATGTAAAATGCTGAATGGTGTCGTCAACATTGAAAACTGTATCCTCATTCAGCCTAGTTTTACAGAGTGTTTCGAACTTGGCCCAGTCGGCCTTCTTTAAATTCCATTGTGGAATTACTTCATCGACTGTAGAGTTAAGATTTACAAGAAAGATTGGGAAGTGATCGCTGCTGTGAAGGTCATCAGCGACCTTCCATTCATAGTCCAAAAGCAGCGAAGGAGAACAAATTGTCAAATCGATGCATGTGTATGTACCCGTGCCTGGGTGTAAATATGTAGGTGTTTTGGTATTATATAGACACAGATCGTGTCTAGAAATAAAGTCTTCAACTTTGTGACCTCTATCACTTATATGATTTGATCCCCATAAAATGTTATGGGCATTAAAATCCCCGAGTAAAACAAAGGGTGCGGGAAGCTGTTGAACAAGATTGTTGAGTTCGTTTGGTACTAGGTTAGTGTTTGGTGGTAAATAAATAGAGCAAAATGTAATCTCTCGATGTAGAGTGACGCTTACAGCAATGGCTTGTAAATTGGTGTTTAAATGAATGAAACTATGAGGAGCTCTGTTGTTTACAATAACAGAAACTCCTCCTGATGCCCTATCAACATTTGGAGAGCAGGTGTTAAACAGGGAGTAGTTTTTAAATGTGATATTGTCCGTATCTTTCAAGAATGTTTCTTGAAGGCATAGTACCGCAGGATCATGTTCGTTTAAAAGCAGGAGAATATCATTGTAATTTGCTTTAAGTCCTCGACAATTCCATTGTATGATAGTGTTTTTCATTATAAATTTAAATTAAAGATTGTGGAGCTAGGTTAGACCTTTCGCAGAGGGAATTTGTTTGGTTTTTTCTCTGGAGGAAGTACGGGGGTGAATTTTTTGTTTGTAGGTCTGGAGTTCCCTTGGGCGCATGGAGCAGATTCTTCTGCATCCATGCTCTCGATGTCTTCAAACCTGTTATAAAGTTTGATGGGGTCATCTGACCCCTTTTGTTGCCTGTTTCCGTGAGATTTTTTACTCTTTGGTGATTTAGGTTGTTGGGTATTATTAAATGTAGTCTGAGTAGATGCCGTGTTTTTCTGTGCTTGGTAATGGGGGGTGTTTGAATTTGGTGTTGAATCGGGTGCTTCTGTTTGTGTTTGAGCGTCCTTCGTTGTTTTAGGATTGCTCTTCACTACAGTGGAGAAGGATGGGCCAGGATGGGCTGTTTTTGCCTGTACAATTTTTCTGGCTTCTGGATAGGGAATATTATTTGTGTATTTTACCCTCTGAATTTCCTTCTCCTGTTTCCAGGTATCGCAATCCTTGGAATTTGCGTGGTGCTCTTTTCCGCAGTTGACACAATGCGGAGTTGCTCTACAATCAGATTCCTGATGATCATTGTCTCCGCATCGGTCACATATTTGGCTCTTGGAGCAGCGGTCTTCGTGATGGCCGTATTTTTGACATTTATAGCACCGAAGGGGGTTGGGAATGTAAATCTCTACCTTTACTTGCAAAAAGCCAACTTTTACCACTTTGGGTACAGTTGGCCTGTTGAAGGTGAGTACAATGGCGTTGGTGTCCTGCAGATTGTTATATTGCGGTGAGCAAAGAATCCCACACCCCAGTGATGAACCCTTCTGCTTTATCTAACGGTACTTCAGCCTTGAAATCTTTAAACTTCACTGAGTATTTGTAAGCCGTGGTTCTAAATTTTCTAGAGGAGCGCTTTTCGGTCTCTCGAATGGAATAGTACTTTTCAGGGTTGACTAAGGCTGGTGAACTTTGTTTAGAGGGTTCGGATTCTGGTTCACTCATGTCCTCTTCAAAATCACTGGCATGAATTTGTGCCAAGACTTCAGCCCTGGTACGAGGCGATAGATCACGTTTCTGCCTCTTACTTCTTCTTTCTTCTCGAATGAATAGGATCGTTTCATCTTGAGTGAAAAACGTCAAATGACTCAAGTTTAAACACCATAGACTAATTTATAGTCATGGCAGACCAGGGTATATAAAAGGGTGTGTGTCTTGTCCTTTCACTATTCATTTCACTCTCAAACCGAGCACAACGATGGAAGAGACTAGCCAAATCGAACGTTTCATCAGAGCTTTGCGAGGGATCATTAGAAAATTCTCTTCAGACCAGCCGACGGACTACTCTCCTTCCTTTCAAGATAAAAGTCAAGATACTTGCTATATCTTTCAAAAGAAAGGGCATTGGTCTTCAGAGTGTCCAGACCGTCAAAAAAGAAAAACAGGGGCTAGAAAAGACAAAAGTCAAGATACCTGTTATTATTGTAAAGAAAAAGGACATTGGTCTCCAGATTGCCCAAAAAAGAAATAAGAGGAGTCAGAAGAAAAGAGGGATTCTTCAGAAGAAGAGAGGGATTCTTCAGAGGAAGAAAGCAGCCAGGTGAAGAAAAAGAAACAGGAGAAGAAAAGAAGAAGGGAAGAAAGTGAGAAGGAAGAAGAGGAAAAGACTGTGACGGTGAAGAAATGGAAAAAACAGAGAGTAAACAATGAGATAGAAGAAGTCTATGAACTTTTTAAAGTGTTATGTTGTGAATTGTGAATTGGATTGTAACTATTGAGAAAAGAATAAATTAATTATATAAGGTAAGTGTCTTTGAGTTTTGATTTTAAAATAAGAAGCTACACTCACGCACTCATATACACGTACTATAGGGGTAAAATGTTTTTTTTTTTTTTTTTTTTTTTTTGAGTTACTGGCAATTGAAAGTGTATCTCTTTTCGAGAGACGTGTGTGGCCCTGAAAAGGGCCTTTTTTGGTGTAGGGGTGAGTTTAAGCAATCAACTTTAACTGCCTTAAGCCTTTGCCACGGCCAAGGCCTACTTCTGGACTGCGTACTGTTGATGATGATGATTTGGTTGAAATCACTAAGGGTGGTACGGTAGGCTTAGTCACAGGGTTGACGTGTTTATCTCGGGAAGGTCGTATTCTTTTCGGTCGTAATAAAGAAGTCTGATACATTTGTTTCAGACTTCTTAACTCCGCTAAAATGTCCAACAGTACCGTGACCGTTTGATTTTCACCCTCTTGTTTCTTTGCTGCTACTTCTTCTTCTTGTTTTTCTTCTTACCTCTTCTTCTTGCTGCTGTTGCTGTAGGAGAAAAGCTTGTTACGCTTCATTTTGTCGTTGTATAAATTTCTCCAATTCTTCTTTCTGTCTCTGTCTAAAATTCTCCACTTGCGGTAATGAAGGTGACGAAGGTTCCGCAACAAATTCTTGCGAGGTAAGAAAATCCACAAAATCCCAATTTACCTCTTCTGAAAGTAAGTCCGGGTTCCCTTGGACGGTCTCCACTGCTGGTGCACCCCGATGAATCGTTTTCTGAGTTTCCGTCATGTTGAATCACTGTCGCATAGATTGACTGCACACAGGCGCTAGCGAATCTATATAGACCACGTGACGTCACAGACTGCTCTCTTCGGATTGGATGCGGGCTGACAGAATTTTGTAACGCGTGTTTGGATTGGTCAATGAACTCAATCCGTTTCAATCTACCTCTACCTATAAATAAGTGCAGTTCACTGCATTGATTCACCTGTTCTCGGCGCCTCAAGATGTGGACCGATGTGCAATCTTCTACGCTTGTGTCTTCAATGATGTTCCGGACGGACATACCCATGTATGTTCGGTCCAAGTGGACAGTTGTCCACAGGACAGACACCAGTCTGTGGATACGTAGGATCTACGTAGAAAGACAAGGATGCCTCAAAAGAGTCTTGATTTACGGTCCTACAGTGAGGCGCAGCCTAAGGACAAGAAGAAGACCAATGCGGTGCCCCTTATGTTAATGGATACATTAACATAAACACAAAGGCCCTTTTCAGGGCCACCCACATTTCTCGAAAAGAGATTGACTTTCCATTGCCTACCCCATTTTTTTTTATTTTTTTATTTTTTTTAATTTTTTTAATTTTTTTTTTTTTAAAAAAAATAAATAGAGTGACCCAAGACTTTTTTTTACCATTGTTCATATCCTCTTGAGGCTAAACAGGCCCACCCTGTTTATTCCCATATTAACATGTTGAATTCCCCTTGAGGCTAAACAGTCCCACGATTTTTCGTCCATGTTAAATTTCCCTTGAGGCTAAACAGTCCTGGGGGGGCGGGGGTGTAATGCTAATTCCCATTGAGGCTGAATCGTCCCCTTAAGCTACTCACGTTGCCGTACTATATAATATTCCAAAGAACAATTTTCAAGAACAGGGTCGTCCGACTCCAGTCCCACAAGTCAAATGTTGCCCGCGGGAATCTTTTGTATAGCCCGCGCTCATGCAAAATTAGTTCTACAATTATAATCTAAATCAGCATGCAGGACCTACGAATTTTACAATTTTAGTTCATGTGGCCCGCGGATTGAAGAAGATGGACCACCCCGTTCTAATATATACATGTTTATATACACTGCATCACATAATAATAAAATTATAATATATACAATTATTAATATGAAATTTGAACATGATCATAAAACATGTACAAGAAATGAAGGTATTTAAAGATATCAACTTATTAGCAATCAAACAGTTGATTTGCGGCATATACGGTTTTGAAAACCATTTTGAAAATCGCGAGCTGATTCAAACAGATTAATAGTAGATATAGGTTTATACACGGGATCGCAGAAATACCATGCGACAATAAGTTCGTTTGTTGCCGTATACGATATCTGAAATTATGCTATTTTGTTTGTCTTATTCTTTTTATTTGTTGTTTCAGTGTCATGATAAATTCAGCACCGAGATCAAAGTCACGCTTATTTTTTTGTCACACTGCTGATAACTTATTTTCCTTACTATATCATCGCCGTTGCTATCAATGGTTACCCGAGTCATGGCGCAGTCTGTGATAACCCTCTGTAGCTGAGATATTCTTCTGGCTCGAGACTGCTAAATAAACTAATTATGACCATTCAATACGATCATCTTCAATCCAGATATTAGTACCCGCAATAGTTTATCCCTGTGACGAATTAATCGTTATAGCCTATCCTAGAGTCCATGGAGATTTGTCCATTGTTAACGCGTACTCAACAACATCAACATGAACCAAAAACATATCATTTAGTACAAGATTTTGTTTGTCATTAATTCCAGGAATTTCTGCATCGATATTTTGCCGTCCTGTATCTGCTGGTCGATTGGGTGTTGTTCTTATGGGATTTTACTCTAGGGAAGAAGTGACCCTTCAAATAAACACACCAGCAGTAGTGTATCTCAGGCGCGAGGGAGGTATACAAACTATTTCTCTTTGCGATTAAGTCGGGAACAACCTCCGATGGGCAGCTTGCAGGAAATAAATCTGCGAGTCCGACATAATCGGGCAAGAAGAATATCCTCTGCGACAGTATGTTGAAAGGGGTTCATCTGGTCTTCACAAAATGGCCTTTGCATCAGTCGATTGCAGAGTTTCTTTTTCAGTTGATGGGAGACACTTGGTACACTTGTTCACTATGAGACTGAGTAACAAACTCCCTTGTTTTTGGCTCGCGAGTAGCAGCTAAGAGGGCCTGGGCGGTGGACGAGACTTATTTTGATTTCTTGCAGGTTCTAATTGAAAAATGAAGTTCCAGATGACTGAGTGGTCTAATGCACTCAACAATAGGTCACTCACATCTCTCCTCTGTCCGTGTGGGTTCAAGTCACGGCTCTGCCAGCGTGGATGTGTGAGAAAGCTTGATAGAAGCTTCCCGTGTTGGTCGGTGTTTCTTCCATCAGCAAATATACTGGCCACTTTATTTAGCCTATCGTCCAACATTGTAAATGAAAATGATGCCAGTGTGACATTTAATATATCCATCACATCTGAAAGTTATAAGATTATGTTATCACTGAAGAATATTAGAGATGGTCTTAGCACCTGTTGTATGTGTTCCATTCTCCGTCCATCCTTACGCACAATTTCCTGTCACTAATCCTCTTAAACTACTTGGGAGCTGGGCATGAGACTGAACACGCATTTTCCCCATGGTCTACTTGGTCCTAAATGAAAGTGATACTGCTCGGACGTTCAGTAGTGTCCATCTTGAAAATCTTATTATTTCTACTCCTGAATGGATAATCATAAAAGCATGGGATTTCACTGAAAGTCTTATTATGGCGTCTCTTAGGTCCTAAAGAAAAATGGTTTCTGTCCAATGTCTCATATAGCAGCTACCGTGGCTGCTATCGCTACTCCTACTGGACTGAGATTCACATTGATATGAGATTTTCACCAGAACATTTCTTATCATGCTTAATTGTTCATAAATGAACACATAGTGTAAATTTTTTCTAGCTACAACTCATGAATGGAAAGTCATACCGGCATGGGGTTTTCAGTCGAATATTTCCCTTGATGTGTGGTTTGTCCTCCAATAGAATGGTGCTGATATTTATCTTTGATGTTGAAAATCTACTCGTACATGGATGGTGATACTGACGTGGGATTTTCGCCAAAAGATTTCTTGTGTTATTTTGTTGAATCTAAATGAAAGTGGTGCTGATCTCACATCTCATAATGCCACCACTAATGCAGTCATGACAATCTTGTTATTGCTACTCCTTAACAGAACATGATCGATTTAGGGTTTTCACTAGAAGACTTACGATATCTGATTGTTACATAATTAAAATGGCGCCGATCTCACATACAGCATGGTGACCATGGCGGCCATCTTGACAATGTTTGGAGGATGGTCATTTAAACATGGGGATCTCACCAGGTGGCATCCAATGATGCGTAGTTGAGCCTAAATAAAAAATGGTGCCGATCCTATAGCCAACATGGCTGTCGCATCAGTTGATCTTACAATCTTATTGTTTAAAGATCTCAGAGATGGTTATTTTCCAGTATTTTAATTTTTTTAAAAATAAAACAAACTTTGTACATACTTTTAATGAATATACACATAAATACATAACCTTTGACCCCACCCTCTGTTTCACCGCGAACTGTTAGTTTGATATAATCAGAGAGAGAGAGAGAGAGAGAGAGAGGGCGTTCAGAAAGCACAGTAGACATATTTTCAGTACGGAACTGATTATATTTCTCCATCTCTGTTTCTAGCTCAGTATGTATGTTTATTTCTTCCAGTATATTGATCTCGTTTTTAGACTTTTCTGTCATCAAAGTAATAAAATTGTTTTTAATTATTGAACCACTATTGAAATGAAATTAATTTTTGGGTCAATCATTAACCGTAGAAGATTATTTCATGAAGATCCCCACTAGAACACAATGAAACTTGTTTATCATGTATTTTAACCCATATTGACACAATATATTATGCAGAAATAAATGGTCTATTTATCCTAGGTCAGTTTCAAAATAATGAATTAAAATAGTTTAAATCAAAAATCGTTCTGAAATAATCGATTTTTTTTCGTTTCAAAATATATCGTTTAAACGAAATATTTTTTTTATCAGAATGTCATGTCATTTAAGCGAAGTAATATTTTCATATGTTGAAATAATATTCTTAAATAATGCTATACTTTTTTTAAAAAAATAATATTTTCAAATAATGAAATTATATTTTATTTAATCGTTTTGTATTTTCTGATAATGAAATGTTTGCATGAAAGCCGCTTAAGAGATTGTATACACTTCAGGCATGTTCTTCGATGGTTTTGTTGTATTGTTTAAACTCCTACAGTACCCCTGTATCAAGATCTTTGGAGCAATGAAGTTCAGAATGGTTCCTACACACCTGTACATGTCCAGCAATATTACTGCATATGGTTGCATACATATGAAATAAAGAAACCGAGTTGTCAACATCTCCAGTTTTCAACTAGTTTTAAAGACATTTCCGAAAAATGCCGCATAGGAAACAAGTGAAAACGTCTTGCATATCAACACCAGCCACAAAACTAAGCTCCACAGTTTCAGTTTAACTTCCAAGTAGTGTGGAAAAAGTGATAAAAAGATAGACCAATGTACAGACATACAGATGGGCAGATTGGTTCATGGTGGCAACTGCAGTGGCATCACCCTCCCTTACTGAAATGTCAGGGTTAATACAATTCAGTTCTTCAGGCAGGTGAAGCAATAACAAATATATTTCTCAAAAATCCTCATTATTCCAAACTTGTTCCGGGCATTTTGTATTTTTTTTAAAAAGTCCCGAGATGCGAAAATTTGAATTTTATTGCGCATCAACACCAAACACATTTTTGAGGCAGAATTTAAGTAGGCGCAATTACAAACTAAATTCCCCAAACACTCCTTTTGACAATATTTTAAGAAACTTGGCACGAAAATGGGCTAGATGAAGAAACTAAAACCTTATTGTACATCTACATCAAGCACAAATATAATGATCCAGGCTGTGTGGTAAGAGAAGAACTAAAGTCTGAAAAAGACACCCCCCCAAAAAAAAAAAAAAAATTAAATAAATTAAAAATAACACACACAAAAGGCTGAGATCTGCCAACACGTACAATTTTACCATAAGTACTACTGAAACTTTTCAATTAACGTCCAGTGGAATAAGAACAACAACATATACACGAATATATTCGTGGTGGTAAAACCCGGATAATGGCTTGTCCAGGTTTAGTTCGAATGTGGCTTTAGACTTAGCGTAGTTTGTTAGTGTATCAAACTTTATAGGGGATAAAACGCTTTAATCTACTTATATTCGTGGAAGCCTCGATCGTGATAAAATGTTTGCATTATCTGGAAATGTACAGGAAACAAATATGCGTTGAATGGGAAGGGGCCAATCAACCTCTTAAAACTACAAAACAATTGACTCTGAAGAGGTGAAAAATACATTTCGATACTTCGCTGTGCTGGGGGGTGGGGGCTTTTCCAAAGCATGTTGTCCAAAGGACAGATACGCATCTTAAAATATCCAAACTATTTGAATATAGTTATTTATTTCTAGTATTAAAAATGTTCATATCACTGGCATTGCTTTTACATATATTTTTTTCAAGGGAAAGTTATTTTTTGTGGACATCATATCAATTTGAGTAGCAGGAGAGATGATAGATACGATGTCATAGCCTCAACTTGATTTGTTGTGGTTGAGGCTACACACTGATCCCATGTCATATAATGGAGAAATAAAAAAATCATCACTAAAGTCAGAAAAAAAAAAACAAATAGTGTAGAAATCTACTACATAAGTATAATCATGTTGGGAAAGAAGTTTGGCTTATTTTGAATTTATTAAGCCCTTACACGATAAAATAAATTGGCATGGTTACACTAACATCACCATGTCCGCCATGACAGATAACGTGAGACTCTCGCCGTGACCCCTTTCTAAATAAGGCTTGCCATACATATTTAGATATTTTACGCTGTTATTAATTGTTGAATGACATAACGCACGAAGACGGAGAATGGATACTTGAATTAATTGCGAAAACCAGTTTGTTTTTTTTTTATATAGAAAAGACAAAGTCAGTGACTTTCCAAATCCAGTGGGTAGCATGACAAATTCATCCTTTTTATCAATCAAGTGGCGAATAATGGCTTCTTGGTGGAATTTCAAAGTTACCGATAAGCCGAATTTTAATGCATAGAATTTCTGACAAAAATCGCCCCATATTTTTACTACAATTTGTTTACTTTCCAAATAAGGTTGGGTCGGGAATCCGGGCACTTTTTCACATCCGGGCATTTTCAGTGCATATTTACGACCGCCGAGGTGAAAACGACCGCCATTGTTCTAGTGACTTTAGGAACGTGTGGGTGACGTTTATACAACATTTTAAAATATGCCTAAGATTTGCAATTATTGTTATAAACGCAGTGTGGATAAATGTACATAGGTTGAAAAATACGCAACTTTTAGTACTTATTAATCAAGGTTTATTAGGAGAATAAAGAATAATAATTATGGAAAAATATAAATTAATGAGAACTTTAAAAAAAAAATAATTAGGATCACAAGCAATACCGACAGAAAATTTCAGATTTTGATATAGTTTAATTAAAGAAAAATAGGTTTGAGAAAAAGGTGTTCAATTACTTCAACAAAATATTTTGATAAAAAACAAACTTACCTTGTGTATCTGTAAGATAGTTGCAAATATCAGGCCAAGTCACTTCAGGCCATTTTGTCGGGTAATTTACCCAAATATTTGCTGGAAATTTATAAGGACAATCATTAATTTCCACAACTTTTAAGTTTCTGTAAATATCGTGCATTAGCATCGCTATCCAGCGTCTTTTTGTGAACGTAAGACATTGCAAAAATGGCCAACTGATCTTATGAACCTTGCATTTATATTCATTTTATAAATGAAAAGTGTACAATACACAAACTATATAACAAACAGCCTTCAAACTGCCTTGACACTAATTGGCGTATATTGTCGTGTACACATGTACGTGACACGTACCACAGGAGTCTGATGTTCTATCAGTAAAGTACGGTAAATCTCTGACAACATGAAATCATCTTATCGGTAATATATTCTCCTTTCCTATTGTTTTTTTTTTCCTTCCCCATCTCTCAATCATTTTCATCATCATCATCATCATAATAAATAGTACATCTCTCATATAAGTATCATATTTTCTTCTCCACTATTATTTTCTGTTATGAAAAAAATATCAGTAGAAACAACAGATAATCTAGAAAATCAAGAGAGTTATGCGTACGGTACTGTCTTTTGAATGTACGTGTGTAGTTGTTCAGTCTTCTTGCGATTCTGAAGCGATAAAAGACGCGTGAGAAAAGTCGAATCGAGCGGAGGGTTGTGGTCACGCTTGCACCCTTTGTGTTCATTTATATTACCAATAAGGTGATTTCATGTTGTCTGAGACTTCGCCGTACTTTATTGATAAAACGTCACACCACTACCACCCTTAACAACCTAAAATATATTACGTCTATAACAATATTCGACAGACACATTCGTGGTTTTATATCCTGCTTTTACAGAAGGCTATGCAGCACTTCTGAACAGAAAACAGAAATAATAAACAAAATACAGGTAAACTAAAATGGTTTGCATATCGAACATAACTAACGCTACTGTACTGTTACTAAGCAATTGTTTTCACGTCTGCAATATGGCGGAAAGTAGGTCTCTAAGCTTGTGACGTCATGCCGACACACAATCAAACGAGGCTGAGAACGGAAGTAGTAATTATTTGAACTAATATGGCGGACGATCTAAAAAAAAATATAGGATAAGAAAGGTAAATGAGATTTTACAACTATTTCTACAATGATTTGCGATACTTCCGATATTAAATAGGAGGTCTACTCAATTTATTCCATTATATGTAAGGAACATGTTTAAATTATTGTTATTAGGCACACAAAAAAGAAAGAAAATAAAAAAAAATAGCGCAGGGTGTGAATCACACCCGGATTGCTCCGTTGACACACATAGGATAATGTTAGTACCCCGTCCAATAGGTAGGAGTAGGGTTACTACTCATATAACTAGAGAGACGACGGCTACCGCAACGTGAATTTTACAGTCACATGAAGATTGCATCGTACCTAGTTCATAATTTTATAGCTTGTAGTAAATAGACTATAATTATGTATTTTATATACTTAAGAGCAAAATTGAGTTTTATTCGAAAAATAATGTTACGTGTGTGTATGTGTGTGTGTGTGTGTGTGATTGCTATATTTTCAAAACTAGACTGACGTTTTCAAAACTGGACTGACGTTTTATCAATCAAGTACGGGAGAACACGAGATCACCAATCAGTATTATAAATATACTTGTATATCGATAGTACGGCTAGATGATTTTGTGCTCTGAAAGATTTCGTCGTACTTGATTGATAAAACGCCAGACTTGGGTGATTTTTAAGTAGTTTATTCAGTGTATCCCACTAGGGGTGCAAGACTGAGAGTAAAAATCATCTCTTTGGTGTCAAAACTGGGGGTCAGGCTGAGTAAAAAACGAACTTTGGTATCAAAACTCTGAGTCAATTAAAAATTTGGGGATCTCTGAAGCGTAAATGAGGGTAAAGGGAAACACGGTTATTGATAAGACGTTAAGACTCCTGTGATTTTAAAATGAAACATATCCTTATATTTTCACATGTGAAAATACAGTATCTACAATTATGCCACGTGACGTTTGATAGTGTTCTGCCTGTGGCAATAAAAAAAAGTGAATTTTGTGAGCCAGATAAAAAATAAAGCAGTTAGGCATGGAAATTATTTTTTTCTGAAGAAATTTGATTGAACACCGCGTAGTCGTTATGAAGTTATTTCCCCTTATTTTAACGTTACAACGATGAAAAGCTCGCTGTGATGTTATATGTGAATCTGGCTTATTTGTGGTTAGATAAGGTAAATTAGTTTACATAATGTCAAAATTATAATTTACTCCAATCCTACCACTCTCTTAAGTTGCGAATCTTTTTGTCAGCCTGTAACATCGAAGTGAGGGTAGTCTCCACAGGTGCTCGACGCGAACTTAGTATTCAAAACAAGCAAAATCCTGAAGGAAAACAAAAACCATACCGAGTGACAAAATTAACTCTGATTACCCCCCCCCCCATTGAGCCTTTCTGACATAGGACCCTTTCTATCGTACTATAAAAGAGAGTCTCGTTTAGTTTGTTATATATTTAAATTTCGTGCATTAATAACATATATATATCTAGTATTGTGATATAAAAAACAAAACGAAACAAAACAGTTTATATTCCAAAACACAGGGCCTCGTTACAAAGAAAATTTGGAGTATCCGTCCCTAAATCAAGGGATGGGGGTTATAACCTGTAACAATTTGTTACAGGTTAGAACCCCCATCCCTTGATTCAGGGACAGATACTCCAAATTTTCTTTTGTTACAGGTTAAAACCCACATCCCTTGATTCAAGGACGGATACTCCAAATTTTCTTTGCAACGAACCCTGTGGTACAAAATAAAAACAATCACGACATCGCATCCATATTTTAACCAGCTAATGGGACAGCCAATGCAGTCTGAACCGCCTTCAGTTTAATACAGGAATCCATGGAAATTTTTACAACTACAATGCTGTTAGGCATTGCTGCACACCAAAGGTTTCCGTCTCCAATATTGAAGCAAAATGCTTACCAAATTCGACTGATTGACAAGAATAAAATACTGCAGTGCTTACCATTTGAAAAGAGGCAATTGTCGCCAGAATATTCTGTTCAGAATAATTTGGGACACATGGGATACCACCCCGGTGTTTTCATGACTCGCGATATGACGGCCTATTCTGCACATACTTTATAAAGCTGTAATGTTTATCCATCGGGCTATAGAAATGAAATACATTACTCTCAACTGTATCTGTCAGCATTTCAGTCAAGTAATAAGTTCAGATTTATAGCTAAGTTTTACAAAATTCAACGTAACAATGCCAATAAATGGCAAGAGATATTAAGCAAACTAAACTGATCTTGTAAAAAATTTTTTAGTAAAGTTCAACATGTTTTACAAATTTAGTTATTATGTTAAAGAGAAACAACAATGAATAGGAGGATGTAATGTGTTTACAATGTCTTGTTTATGGGGAAAACTTATTAAAGAATTTAGAAACGGTCGATACGCCAGTGAATTTCTTGAGAATCCCATTTTAGTGGCAAGTTCACACATTGGGTAGCAGACGATATTGTACCTGTGGGACAACTTCTTACAAAATTGGAAACTTGGAATTTTTTAAGGTATACATTTCCATCTTTTATATGATGTATTTATTTGTATGATTCTAAAAGATACTTAGTAAATAGGATTTTCTGGGTTATAGGTTTCAGAATGTCATGAAGTGAGTCTTCATGTTGACATTTAGAAATCACATTTTCATATGCATTTCGAGTTTAAATGTGGGATATTTTTGTACACTTTATGAATATCACTTTTCTTTAGTACAATCTTTTTCTTTGATATAAAATGGATTTTTGACCCAAAATAGCATGTGATCCAGTGTTTACAGAAATGATGTATCTTTGCACAGAATTAACTGGCGAGCAGAATTGGTCGACATGGTGGTATATCATTTTTAAGACTGAACTTGCTCAATACCATATACCAATTTTAAAAACAAAACGTATCAAGAATATAAACAAATTAAGAAAACTTAGTCATTCATCAATTTAAAATTTTTAAAGTGTTGTTGCTAGAGGGTCCTGACCACAGTTTGTTGGTTCTGCAAATCAAATGGGAGTCTTTTTTTAGTGATACAGTTGCCATATGTGCATCAGCAAGTCTGTGTTTTCAAGCAGATGGGATGTAGCTCACCATCTTCAATAATCTGAATAGATCCATAAATTTTGGTGTTACATCTCTTTGAACATGTATACAAGAGTTTCCCCATTTTATTTATTTAGTGTGTTTAGAAATATTAAAACTAGACATTGCAAGCATTGGACACAGTTTTTACAGAAATGGACTTTTGTCCAGACTCCAGAAAAGGACATTCATCTGTCTGTCTGCTTTTACACTGCTGGTATCCATTTGGTTTGAAATGACAAACAAGCTGACAGTGTTAGGGACCCCCTGGTAATAATTAGGTTAGAAATTAGTGATTATTATTTTTGAAAATAGATTTTGCAGCAATATCCTATTACCACAATTGTAATTAGAAAACACCCAAAAATGTTTCATTATACTTACTTTTATGTTTCATCCTACTGCAGGAGCAGTCATTGTGTGAGACATTGGTCATGGTGAATGATTTTTATTTCTAATGAAAGTTTAGAGTACTGTGAGATGAACTCTGACAGGAGGTACTCTAAAAAGAAATCCCAGTTACCATGGTCACCATCGGTAGTATGGTATCAAAGCAAAGGAAATAACAGATTTGGAAAACATAATCTGCAACAAAGTACATTTAATACAAGTTTTCAAAATTTAATTAAAATCTTTGTATGTCCAAGTTGTAGTATATCTATGGAATAATTATTTTTCATGATTGTCTTGTTATAGTAAGTGGAATATTTTTAGTTAACCCCAACTTTATAAGCTCGAATTGTATGCACCATGTTTAGAAAACGCCTTTTATGAATCAGAAAGGATGACAGGGTTCAGTAGCTTTCCTTTATAACTACTGATCTAAGAATTGAAACAAAACTCAAAAGATTAACAGTACACCCCACAAGTTAGATATCAAATTTCTATTTAAGAGCTTAGGTCATATGACCAATTCTGCTTGTTTTATTTAAATTGTGATGCAGATGATTTGTTGACATTGTGGTCAGCATGATTTTATAAATGAAAAGTACAGAAATGTCATTGAATCTGGATATGGTATAAATGGGATTTGATAACTTAATTGAGTGTGTTCATGTAAGGAAAATATTAGATTTTGTTTCCATGAATAGATTATTTTTTTCAGCCAATAAACTTGATGGCTTTGCAGACTTCTTGGGAATATGTTTACATATGGGTCATTCAGATGTGATGCATGATCACGGCAGTTCTCAGAAATGCTCAGATACCATGGTAGTAGGCTTCATGCGGTAATAGGATAGCCGATGCAGTAGAGTAAGATTTGCAGAAATTGTTTTCAAACTGGAATTCAGGTTTTCTATTATTGGGAAAAACTCCAAATTGAATTCATATTGCACATACTGTAACAAAATGAAATTTATCTCCATTGTCTTTTGAAACTCGGGTATGCATTACAAACTTTGTACTAGTTAGACATAAGACTTCCTTTACTCCATCAGAGAAAACTTTGGACCTTTTTCCAAGTTGACATAGTACAGTACAGTTCATACTATGTATAAAAATTGGCATTTAGACATAAATATCATGGCAATGTTAGCAATTTTGAAAATCTTGTTTTCAATACTTCTGCAGAATTGACCGTAGTGGGGCATCATGTTTTTAATTTTTAATTTTTAAAATATTTAATTGGTCTTAAATGAAAATTATGCCAATCAGACCTGCAATATGGCAACCATATTAGTTCTCTTGAATTTCTTTTGGATAGCTACATCACCTGAACAGATGGTCCCGTCAACATGGAGATTTGAGTGAAAAACTTATTTTGATACCTACTTAGTAACAATAAAAATGGTGCTGATTGACGGTGTCCATCTTGTAAACTTTAGCTGTTGCTACTTTTTTTGAAGGGATGTATATTGACATGGGTTTTTAACTAAAACACTTCTCCTTTAATGTAGCTGGTCCAAAATAAAAATGATGCTAATGTAGCCTCCCAAAACTGTAGAAAAATCTCATAACAGCTGCCTCTTCTAAACTGATTGCCTTACTGACATTCAAAGAAAATGAAACAAAACACTGCTTTCTTGCAATTGGTAGTTATTCCTGTATTAAACTAATGTTAATCTAATCTGCTCCATCAACCTCAAAAATGGCTGCCCTGTCAGCTATCTTGAAAATCTTTATATGGCATCTTCTCCAGAATGCATGGTAGGGAGCTGCAGTTTTTCATTTGGTAGAGGATTGGACTCTTAATCCAGTGGTCATGGGTTTCAAGACTCACCAAGCTAGTCCAATAAATCAACCTCCCAAATCTCTGTTGATAGTGGTGGATGATATGTAGGTCTGATGTCACTTTGTTTATCAAAATGTGCAATTTTGCTACATGCAGATCATTCTGGAACACACCTGAATACAGTTTAGACATTTAGCGATAATTGCTAATAGCCATGGGGTTTGCTCTAAAACATTATTACATGTATAGTAGTAGTACATTATGTAGCTGGTTCTGAATGAAAATCAGGTGCTCATCTGACCTCTAACATTGCACTATACACTATTAACATTGCACCTGTAGTGGGCATCTTGAAAAACTTACCACTGCTCCCGTTGCATGAATAATAGCATTGACTTGGAGTTTTCACTAAACCTTTGCAATATTTAATTTGTTCTGGATGAAACTGGTGCAGATCTATACACTAACATTGCACTATACATTTTACACTAACATTGCACTATACACTAACATTGCACTATACACTATATACATGTACTAACATTGCACTATACATTATACACTAACATTGCACTATACACTATACACTAGCATTGCACTATACACTATACACTAACATTGCATGTTTGTGAAGGAGTTTTGAGACCAGACCTGATTGACTGAATCTTTGTACTTCATCAAGTTTATTAGCATAGTGGCTTGTACATTTACAAGAGAATTTGACCAGACTTTGTAATTTATTTGCATTTTCGTTAAGAAACCGACAGTCAGTACCCTGCCATTGATTTTAACATCTTGACTCCAGGTTTTAGCTGTACTGCCTTGTGAGCATAATAATATGAACAAGTATAAACGGATGTTGATCCAGTCCAGTTTTTGGTTATATATTTTTAATGATGCAGCTAAAATAAAAGTACAGTACTGCTGTTTTTTATATATCACAGATTAACTAACTGGTTCACTGATTTTCTACACATGATATCAGGTACAAGGGCAAATTCATGAGTGTTTTACAGTGCATACAGGGATTTTATGAACATGCTAAATGAGACATAGAAGCTATTTGGCACCAACTTTAGGGTTTCTTAAGAATAACAGAGATGGTTTCAGTACATAGCAGTCTGTTTTCTTTTTATACATTTAGATTGGCATTGGATGCACTACTTTAAATAATATTTGTGCCAATTAGTTGAAATAGTTTGTTAGTACAGTTCAAAAATTGACACTAATGAAAATTTCGATCTATTAGTATAAAGTAGCTGTAAGATAATTAAATATAAACTCCACTAATTGTGGAACATTGTCACTCTCTCTTGATGTTTGTTTTCTTCATCTCAGACTCATTTATTTACCAACAAGGGTATTTCAACCAGGCTTGGAGATCCTTTGTAAAACACTTATGTTATTATTAATCTACCCCTATCTATATTAAGCTTTTCAAATCCTTTAAAGAAACCATATGTTAATATTAAGCTGCCCCTATCTATATTAATTTATCAAATCCTTTGTAGAACCTTTATTTTATTATTAAGCTACCCCTGTCTATATTAAGTTATCAAATCCTTTGTAAAACCGTTATTATTAAGCGACCCCTATCTATATTAAGTTATCAAATCTTTTGTAGAACCCTTATGTTATTATTAAGCTACCCCTTTCTATATTAAGTTATCAAATCTTTTGTTGAACCCTTATGTTATTATTAAGCTACCCGTCTATATTAAGTTATCAAATCTTTTGTGGAACCCTTATGTTATTATTAATCTACCCCTATCTATATAAAGTTATCAAATCCTTTGTAAAACCCTTATGTTATTATTAATCTACCCCTATCTATATTAAGTTATCAAATCCTTTGTAAAACCTTATGTTATTTTATTAATCTACCACTGTCTGTATTAAGTTATCAAATCCTTTGTAAAACCTTATGTTATTATTAATCTACCCCTGTTTATATTAAGTTATCAAATCCTTTGTAAAACCTTATGTTATTATTAATCTACCCCTGTCTATATTAAGTTTTTCAAATCCTTTAAAGAAACCATGTTATTATTAATCTACCCCTGTCTATATTAAGTTATCAAATCTTTTGTAGAACCCTTATGTTATTATTAATCTACCCCTATCTATATTAAGTTATCAAATCCTTTAAAGAAACCATATGTTATTATTAAGCTACCCCTATCTATATTAAGTTATCAAATCCTTTAAAGAAGCCATATGTTATTTTTAAGCTACCCTTGTCTATATTAAGTTATCAAATCCTTTGTAAAACCCTTGTTATTATTAAGCTGCCTCTGTCTATATTAAGTTATCAAATCTTTTGTAGAACCCTTATGTTATTATTAATCTCCCCCTATCTATATTAAGTTTTTCAAATCCTTTAAAGAAACCATATGTTATTATTAAGCTACCCCTGTCTATATTAAGTTATCAAATCCTTGGTAAAACCCTTGTTATTATTAATCTACCCCTATCTATATAAAGTTATCAAATCCTTTGTAAAACCTTATTAATAATAATAAATTATTAATAATTTTGAAATATGCCAATCATAGGATATGTGCAGCATATCAATTAAATATTTTAAAACTCTACTTTCTTAATGTACTGTCAGTTATATTTTTCATTTCTTATGACTTAATGAACTACTTCTGTATTACCAGCTGAGTGTGAATGCCTTCGAGAGTAGCTTCTTGTAAATGAAATTGGGACAAGAACAGTAACTCATTAGAATAGTCAGCTGTTATTAAACTTTCACAGCAATTTGTCATTGGCATGAAAGGCATCTTATTTAAATGATATCATACTGATATTATAACTGTGTCATCCCCAGACCAATGGTCCAAGCAGGGTGCTGGTTGCCAGTTTTGGCATTTTAAGAATGGTATGGTCTATTCTAAGGGGTCATCCCCAGACCAATGGTCCAAACATGGTGTTGGTTGCCTGTCTTGGCATTTTAAGAATGGTATGGTCTCTTCTAAGGGGTCATCCCCAGACCACTGGTCCAAGCCTGGTGCTGGTTGTCTGACATTGCATTTTAAGCATGAAATGGTTTCTTGTAAGGTCAACCTCTCAATCAAAGGCATTTTTATGCACATCTCTGAGGCATTGAAGATAAAATTTACAGTGCAAGCAACAAAAAATATGGGTTATAACAAGCAATGGACAAACTGCACACAATAAATCTTACTGCTGTATATGGACTGTATGAAACCTATTGAGACTTACGACAAGATAATTTAAAAAAACAAAGAAGGCAGGGTGCATCCCAGAGAAGGCAGGGCGGCCATCACCTTAAAAAAACGCAGATGAGATAACACTTTATAAAATCTTTTGAGTTGTGACAATTTTAAATGAACACAAATGTTTATAAATTTGATTTTGATTTAAATGATGCAAAGGAGCAGAAATTAACCTGTCCCATGCTTTCTGTGCCATTTAACCTCCATTGCTAATGGATTATTGAATGAACCTTTATTCATCTATTTCTTTTTGCAGATCAGTGAAATTGCAGGAGTTTACTGGAAATGTCTGGCCATTCTATATCATCAGGATCCAGACTGCTCATCATTTACATTATTATCCAAATGCATACATATATATCAACAGTTCTCATGATCAGACAATCTCGGGAACCTTCACCTGATGTTAGAGTCGATTTAGATTTTTGTTATGGTGTGAGATATTATACACATTTTCTTGGTGAAATAAACTGCAGTTCTGATTCAACGGTATATAATTCCCAGATTCAAAAACTGATTCGGTACTCTTCAGAAGAGGGGTGGCAGTTTAAGGAGAAGCCATTTGTATGTATGTGCTCATGTAATTTTAATACAAAAGAACTGAGAAATGGCCATGTTATAGGAAACGGTGTTGTCTCACATGAGTCACATTTGAACTATACATGTCACCCTGGCTTCAAGAAAACAACATCAAGCAGAATTTTATGCCTGGATGGCATTTTTGTAAGTGTTGAAAGTGATGATAATGTGGAACTTCTTGAGTCAATAAATGAAACATCCACCATTTTTCGTAAATATCCGCTGGGTAATCAAGATGTCAGCAAATTAAGCAACAGTGTATATAAATTTGTAATTGATTCAGACAGTTGGATATGTAATAATTATCCTGCGGCACATAAAGGATTTGTTTACAATGTTTACAATAGCAAAGTACTGTACAAACTTCTAAGCAACCAGGAGGAAACATGTTATAAAGATGTACACATTGATGTTTCTCGCCGTAGAGAGATTGGTTGCATTAAGGAAGTAACATATCCACTTACACCAGTTTTTTCTGTTCACCAAAATATTACACGTATTTTGTCAGTTTCTATTGTTGGTTTCATTATTGTCATTTTTATTGCAATAGGAATTGTGAAGCTTTACCTTGCAAGAAGAAAAGTGTCTAAGGCATTGCAAAAGCGATCTGTCAGAGAATGTGATCCACAATTGTCAAGCAGTCAACAGGAAAGTGCACCAACATCCAGCAGTGGATTCTGCATTGTAGCTGTAACAGTCGACTCTAAAAACAAATGTTCTACTCATTTAACTGGCTCTGGAGAGTTGTATGCGACTGAAAATAAACATTTATTTTATTCAAAGAGTGGTCAGTGCAGAATTGCATGTCTACTTACTCCAAAGGTTTTAAGAAAAAACCTTTCAAGTGATGATTTTTCTTGGGCAATTCATTCAAAATACCTTGAAGATGACAATGATGGTGATGAATATCTGCCTGTGGACTCAGAAAGATCTCAGCATTCAAACATGACAGAAAACATAAATTCCTGGTCAAGACATATTTCAAAGAGGTCAGAATCTGAGACAGACATATCAGAAAAGGATTTACAATCCAGAAACTTGTATACAAGGTCACATTCAGATCCGGTAATTCTATTTTTAAAAGATGGTTCAGCATCAACATGTACAGCGATGGATAAGAATAATGCAAGAGTGGTTAATGAAGATCAGAAAGAGGAATCCACTGCACAATTGGAGAGGATCAGTGAATCTGTCAAAGTATGCATGGATGTAATGAATGAGAGAACAAACTTAAATGATGTTTCAAAATCTGACAAAGAGGATGTTAATGTACATAGGGAGGATAATGATGAAAGGGAGACAACACCTTTAATGGCAGAGACTAATGACATGAAACATGATGGCAGTTCTGTCTCTATGCTAGAGACAAGTCTTAAAGATGGCAAAAGAGAACTTCAGAACCGGAATGGATGCACACTAGGTCCCAACAATACAGAATCAGATATAACTCTAGGTCATTTGTCTTCAAGAGAAATGGATCCAGACTCTTTAAGATGGAAGTCAGAACCATACATTTTTTCCCCAACCTTATTGGAAAAAGCCTGGAGAGGTATTAAAAAAAAAATTTCAGATGGAAAGACTCGCAGTTTCAATCATTTCTTACCCAAATAGAAATTGATTGTATTTGACCATAGTAATGCAGTAATTAAGATTCTTCAATTAACACTGTCATTAAATATTTATAAACTGAGTAAAAAGGTCTTTATTATGAATACACATGTTTTGTAAGGCATTATTCAATTATTATTCAGTTTACTTGTCAAAGACATGTAGTTCTATGAGATATGGAGGATAAATTTAAGTTCTCATCATCTTGTTTCCTGTCCAGGCCAATCACAGTGTAATATTTAGTATTCTGCATCAAGAACCACCTTTTTTATCCAGCAGTCTGTCCATCTATGTATATTTGTAATCTGTGCAACTATTATATATAACTAGAAGCCAGTAGAGAGCTGAATTGCCTATTACGTTTTTAATGATTTGCTTGTACACATCAAATTTTGATGGTACTTTTGACTCCATCATTTTTTAGCTTTTCTTTTCTTATCCCAGATGAAGTAAGTGGGATGATCTGCTGTCCGTTGCCCAACTGGTAGCACAAAAGTTTGTTATTGCTAGTCCTCCAGAGCTGCTTGAAGGATTGACATGAAACATTATACACACATGCATCCCATGATCTAATTGGTACTTAATAAAACGGGTGTGGCTTGAACATCCAGTATGGCTGTCACTGCTGCCATCTTCAGAATATTGTTATCACTATTTTTCCTCAGTGGATGGACATATCAGCATAAGGTTTTCACTAAAAGGCTTCTTATAATGTTTTGTTGGTCCTAACTGAAAATAGTGCCAACTTGATTTCCAATATGACCACCATGGCAGACATCTTGAAAAATTTGATAATGCTACACCTCCTAAACAGAAAGTCATATTGACACAGGGTATTCACCAGAAGACTTATAACATTTAGCTGGCCTTAAAAGACAAGGGTGCTGATCTGATGCACTACCTGCCTTGGATGGATAGTCAAATTTACATGGTGTTTTCACTAAAAGACTTTTTATGTCAGATTGGTCCTAACTGAAAAGATGCTACTTGGACATTCAAAATCTTGTAAACTCTAGTCCTTCTGAATGAAAAATCCTATTGATATGGGGTTTTCATCAGAAGACGTGTAATGTCTGGTTGGTCTTCAATGCAAAATGACCATGTTGAAACTCATATTGCCACTTCTCTAGAATAGATGGTCATATAAACATGGAGATTTTACTAAGAAGTTTTTAATATCTAGTTGATCCTAAATGAAATGGCACCACTCAGAAATCCAGTGCAGTGGCCATCTTCAAAATCTTATTATCACTACTTCTCTAGAATGAGTGGTCATAGTTGGTCGTGAATGAAACTGATGCCAATGTAACCTCCCAGAAGGCTGATAGTATTGACATTGTGCTTTCACCAATTGACTTCTTATGATGTTTAGTTGATTCTATATGGAAGTGGTGCTTAATTGATATCTAGTATGGCAAACATTGGGAAAATCTTATTATTACTCCCTCAAAATGAAAAGTCATATCAAGATAGGGTTTTCACCAAATGACTTATTGTGATGTCTTGTTGGTCTTTTATTAAAATGGTACCAGTCTGACATCTGGTTTGGCCACCATGGTAGCCATCTTGAAAATGTTATTACTGCTTCTGTTAATTGGAAAGTCATTGTCACACAGTGTCCAGTTGGTTCAAAATGAAAATGAATTGAATTGGACACCATGATGACCATCTTCAAAATATTGTTATCTCTTCGTCCCCCAAATGTTTATTTTCGACTAAGATACCTAGTTGGTCCTTAATAAAAACAGGGCCAAACCAATATGGCTACCGTGTTGGCTGTCTTGACATGGCTTTTCATCGAAAGACTTCTAATGATGTCAACCAGGATCTAAATGAAAATCATGCCAATTTGACATCTATTAATGTTCACCATGGCAGTTAATTTGAAGAATATCACAGATGGATTAAGCACTTAGCAATTAAAAGGACAAATGGCCTTATTTGGAACTCCACAACATTCTTTTCTTGAGCCAGTTCCTCCAAGGAACTCGTCTTTAAATTCCAATTTCAGAAAATCTTTGTACAATAGCACAGCTAGGGAACAATTCACTATATATAGTTTGCTGTATGCATGGCCTCGGAGACCTCTGTGTGCCTTTTATGATTTGCTAGAAGTTGTCTTTATGCTTGTCTTGCCTGATGGTCATTGTCTGAGGGTTTGAAAGCGAAATATCTTCCACATTTGTGTCTGCATTCATTTGAAATATTGATATATAAGTAATTTACCGTAGGTCTACAGTCTGTTTATTGTTATGACTTTGTGGTCTGAAACTTATTGACAGAAAAGTGTGGAAATCAACAAATTAGGTAAAATTTAACAAATAACATGAAAATTTAAACAGCACTTACAAATAAAAAATTTAGGGGTCTCTGGAAAGCAAATGAGGGTAAAGGGAAACACTGCCTATGCACATACACAATTTCAGCTAAAGATAATCACTACAATTTACAGCCATGAATAACAATAACAAAAATGAGACCGAATCATGTTCCAGGAGTTACAATATTATTGGGGGGGGGGGCAGAACTTGATGGGCTTATTAATTTTCGTATATAGTCTACAGCAATTTTACAGCACATGCAAATTCGGGGGGAGGGGATGGGGGCAAGTCCCCCTCCATGACGTCTATGGAATTGTGTACACATACATAGAGAAATCAGAAACAAAAATTAACATATGTTTTAAAAATGCAATATTTCCATAACACTTTTAATCCAGTAATCTTTGCATTTATTTCTGTACCAATGTTTAAATAGAAAGATTTAATTGCATAAAATACTAACAGATGTCAAGCTTTTGATATGAAAGGAAAGCGAAATGAAGAATAGGAAAGAGATTTGGGTGTCAGTGATTCATTAGAAATGGAGCAAAAAGATAAATATTTATATATAAAAATTTCTCTTAATGTTATCTTCATGCATGTTATTTATTAATATAGACATATTATGCATGTCCTTTACTTTAAGTGTTTGTTGCCATTATTATTATATTATTATAACTTACTGAATAAAGCTTTACAATGTATATCCGAAAATAAAAATATTTACTTAGAGAGTCAGTTTTCATTATATTCTGCTAGTATGTTATAAAGGATTATTCTCTACAAATTTTATTTATCAAAAAAACTGCATATAATCTCCAGATAACTTCATTCTCCAGATGTTTTTTTTTTTATTATAGCAATTGACACCATATTTGAGTGTTAATTTTATATGAAATATATTGTGACATTTCAGTGCAACATGCAATCTTAACATAAAACACATAATTTTTTAATTAAGCAGGAAGTATGCAGACATAATGTTTGACTGTTTTGTTCCATTCTGTCACCTGCACTGGGATCACAAATATTTTTCCTGTATAGATTTTACATTTATTTATTTGTACTTAACTTTTCAGTGTTTCCAAATCCTAGTAAATCGTAAGTTGATCTATAAGAACTTCAAAGAAGATGAAGTCACAGTGAAGTTCTTGGATATTGTTGAGAGGCCAGACTGTAATAAAGCACCATGCAGTGGGTAACAGATCTCACTTTCAGATTACCATTAATGCCTCTTTACCCTCTGTGCATTGTTGCCAAAATACACACGAACAACTGTAACATAATGCTCAAATTCTAAAGAATAAATAATAACCTTTAAATTAATACTAAGAATGCATAAATCCATGTCTTTTATCACCACCAAAATGAGAGAGGGGAAAAAATGCTCTAAAAATAGACCAGAACTGCATTGATGAGTGCTCGAGAAGTAATAATTGCAACGTAATGCCTATCAGACCAGATTATATAATGCCTATTTCAGTCAAACTTATATATTTGCATGCCACACATGAAGTCTTGTTGAATTTCATAGACAACAAGGTGTGTAACAGCTTTCAGGAAGTTTGTAGTGTTGGTGTTGCACAGTATGCAAGTTTATGGCCAAGTGCTCATGAGACACCAATACCCAATTTGATTTATCTTCCTTGATTATAGGAATTTTTAAATGTAGTAAAGACTTAATTAACAAGTAGTATGAACTAAACCTAGTTAACTTATGGCATGTATGTTTGACATATCTTAATGTGACCATGGTATCACCACTTGACTAATGGAGAGCTTTCAAACAAATCCAACTCTTCCAACTTGTTTCCAGATATTAAGCTAGACTTTAAAAGATATAACGTGTTTCACTTAAACTTATAGATCTGTAAGATGTAAGTAAATGAAATTACAATGTTGCTACCGTATATAATTGCATATAAGCCCATTCGCATATAAGCTGACCCCCGAACTGAACAGGTATAAACACTAAAAGTGTATTACCTGCGTAGAAGCCGACACACAACTCCAAGATATCTCAAGATACATGAGGTAAGCTCTAAATACATTTATTTAGGCAAACTTATATTTGGAAAGAAAAGAAAATACTCATTGTGAACATGTAAATTATGTTGGTTATGTGCCTTGTACAATTAAACATGCCTTCCTTTTTACAAATATTACCTCAATTTGTAGGATCGCTTATAACATTGAAAATGAGTAACTCGAGCACATGATTCAGCGTAAATGAAGCAGCTATTAAGGACTAGCTGAAATGTTATCTAGAAGAATGCAATTTAGTTGAAACAGTAAAGCAAAATCTTCATCTAATATGTTTGTGAATAAATAAGGATTTAAGTGACGCTATGCACGCTTTGCACTGTGCAAGTACTGTACATTACAGTTCAGCCTAGTCTCCCGGGTAAACTCAACTGGCCTGCAATTTATGAAGTCTGTATTTACCTTTATTTAATTTCGTGTTGGAGAAATCAGAAAATATGCACATGCAAATTAATAACAAAATCAATCATAGTACTTTATAACAGTTTAATAATTGTTGGGTCACCGAAAGTTATTTCTTTTTACATGCCTATATCTCGTGATATGGAAAAAATGATTTTTTTTGTGTCCTAAGATTGACACCCATTACAGTAGTCATCAAAAAGACCTGAAAACTAAAGTTTAGACATTGGCCTGCAGATCAGCCAACCCCCAATCCCCCACTTCCAAGGCTTTATTTTTTCCTGAATTATTTGGCTTATACTTGAGTATATACGGTAGTTATGGAGATTTCAAAATAACATGGACACAAGCACGTGAAAAAAAACCCATTAAATCTGACATAGTAAAACTCAGAAATGTGAAGCAATGGGCAATTTTTAAAGGGAATATTCATCACAAGAATATGAGGTTTTTAGAAGTATGTCAGATTATTTTCAGCCATTTACACACTAAATAAATAAATAAGGTACACTAGCTATCATAAAGTTTCAGACAATGGTGAGGTTTGATCATCTGTGCCATAGTCAGTACATAACAGTATGCAGGGAAGTTACAGTATGTGACAGTAATAGGAGAGTTAAATGACAATGTACTAAACTTTATATAGGAAGTTAAATGAAAATATACTAAATTAAAGCTTATAGATATTTACCATAAGTAAGCTAATTCCTGATGGAAATAACATTTTTGGATATGTCAAGTGAATACAAACCAATTATGTGCCTCACAGATCAACAATAGGTACCAATGGATCCTATATCTACTAAATGGGGAAATTCTGATTCCAAACACTGGTAAACAAGGATGGACATTTGCATACATGGACATGTACTTGTGTATTATTAAGATCAACTCTGCAAACATAATTTAAAAGATCTGTTGGAACATTTCTATTGTATTTTTAAGTGTCGGCTAACAGTTATCAAGTTCAATGGTTCATCTGAGTTTGATGTTACAATGCCACACTAAGTCGAAGTACTAAATTATAAATTATTACCAAACATAAGCAAATTCATGATGGAAATATATTTCTGGAATACTTTTAATGCATAGTCAGGGCCAACAAGGGTGGTGGTGATGCAACCAGGGATATAATATAGATACATCTGGTGTAATGTTTAGAGTGTCCGTTAATTATTATTAGTAATTAATAATGCATAAAGTAAAATATGGTCCATTAAAATGGGATATCATTTTATTAGGTCACACTTTGTTCTAACTAAATTAAACCATAAAACAGAATGAATTTTGTGTTAGACTTACTTCATTTTGCTGTATTCTTACAGTCAAAGTAAATAGACTTGGGAAAAGTATACTTTATCCCTTTGACCTATATTTCTTTTGATATTTGTCATTCTCTGACAGTTTAAAGTGTCTTAGCAGGCATCCTGAGTAGGCTTTACTATAAAGTTGTCATCTCCATCCTTTCATTGAGTGTTGTATAATTATATTTATAAACAATTACTGAAAGCCATATAGAGAGATGTGTGTTACTTGTATAATCACCTCAACATAAGCAATGCCATATAAATTAACTGCTTGGACCCATAATACATGTAAATAGCATACGGCACAAAGCTGTTTTCATGTTTTTTTATTTGAACGATATTTTCTATGACAAAATTTCACAAATTTCCACCATTTCAACTTCTGTGAGGTGTAGGAGTACGACATGCTGATAATGGTGAATATCAACCTCACATACTCTATACATCTGCATTTTTTTAAACATAAATTAAAAATTTTGATTACTTTTTTCAATTCATTTAAATAGTTTTGAATTAAAATTTTGTAGTTTCTTAATTTCAATATTCTATTTTAAAAACTCAGTATGCACAAATGTCAATATAAAGTCAATAATAATAAACTTGAGATACCAATTAAAACATTTATGGATACAGTACATACAGGACTTTGATCACTTTTTGTGGTTGCAGTTTCTACATTTGCTTCTTAGTACTTAACTTTACACTGCTACCAAATCTGGCATTTTTTAAAACTAAGCATTGTGCATTGGGTGACAGATTTCATTTCCAGATCACCATTAATACCTCGTACCTCGATTAATACCTCATTACTCACCGTGCACTGTTGCAAAAATACACATAGACAATCACATTATAAAGGTTGTATTTTAAAGAATAAAAATTTACCTTTAAAACAATACCAAAAATGCTTGGATCACAACAGATGCCCTTAAACTATGTGACAAAACAAGAGATCTGTAAAAGGGAAAAACAGTTCATGAGGGAGCTAAAATTACAGAAATAAACAACATGATTACGAAAAGCAGGAGAAAGGCAAAGACGTGCTGGGTAGAGAGACAGTGATGTGAAATTGAAGACGATCTGAGCAGAAACAGCAGCACGAAGGCATATCAAATGGTAAGGATCTCACAACCATAAAATGAGGGAAAAGTACCACCATCCAAATCAAATCAGGGAATTTCCTCACAGAAGATCAAGAGATCCTCAAGCAGTGGACAGAATCTAACAGGCAGAATAAATTGATGACAAAAGCGTTCTTTGCAAGGAAGTAGAGACTGCAGTAATGTCGCTAAACAAAGAAAAGTCAATTGGTGTTGACAACATACCAGCATATCTCCTTCAAGCAGGAGGAGAAAATATAGTCACAGTTCTAATAACAGTCTCTAACAAAATAGGCAGACAGGAGAGTGGCCCACCACATGGACTCGATCTTTGATCGTCGTGCTCCCCAGGAAAGAAAACCTACTGCTATGCCAAACCACAGAACCATCAGTTTGATCATCCACTCAAATAAAATTTTGCTAAAAATACTTCTCAACAAACTAAAGCCTCAAGCAGAGAAACTTATTCCCGAAGAGCAGGCAGGCCTCCGAGCAGGAAGAAGCACCTCAGAACACATTTTTAAACTCTGACTCCTTTGCAAGATATATCTTCAACATCATCAAACTCTTCATCATATTTTTGTAGATTTCAAGAATGTCTTTGATAGGATATGGCATGAGGCATTATGAGCAACTATGAGGAAGTACAACAGCGGCTCAGACCTGGTGCGGGTTGTTGAGCACCTCTATGACAAAACCATCAGTGCTGTCCTCATCAATGGCAGCTGAGATTGGCTCCAAACAACAGTTGGAGTCAGAGAGGGATGTACACTATCACATACACTCTTCGACATTTTACCTGGAAAGAATCATGGAGGATGCCTTGGAAGACCACGATGGTACTGTCAGCATTGGAGGAAGAACAATCACCAACCTTCGTTTCGCAGATGAAATCGATGGCGTAGCAGGAGATGGAAATTAACTGGCTGATTTGGATGAGCTCCTTGACACCACCTCTACAGGCATACGATATAGAGATTAGCGCATAAAAAAAAACTGGCAAAAAACGACACCAATGACATCAGTGCAGAAATAAAGATCAGTGGACAGAAGCTGGAAACAGTCACAAGCTTTAAGTGCTTGTGATCAATTATCACAGATGAGGGCACCAAACCAGAACTACTTTGCTAGATTGCCCAGGTTAAAGCAGGAATAACAAGGTTGAGACCAATATGGAAGGACAACAACATTGCACTTGGTTTCAAAATAAAGATGATGCGCTTTATTATCATGCCCATTTTTCCGTATGCTTGTGAAACACGAACGTTCACATCAGATCTACAAAGCAGGTTTCAAACCTTTGAAAAGAGGTCATACCTCAATATCTTGGGCATCTCCTATATTGATCACGTAACCAACAAAGAGGTCCGCAACAGGATCCAACAAGCCATCGGAGTCGATGAAGACCTTTTAAACACTGGGGGAAAAAAAACTGCAAACTGAAGTAGTACGGTCATATCTCAAGGTCATCTGGACTGACAAAAACAACTTTGCAAGGCACAGTAAGAGTGTGCAGAAGAAGAGGCAGACAGAAAAAGAGGTGGGAAGACAACATTAAAGAGTCGTCAGGCCTAGGTTTTGGAGATTCCCAAAGGGCAGTAGAGAACAGAGATAGATAGAGAGAATTTCTTGTGAAGTCATCTATGGTGACCAAACATCCTCTTGGGTTACGGGATTGATGCTGATGATGCTGCTGACACTGGAAGCAACACTTGTGACCCAGTTCCACCTATTGAATTAAAGGGACGCTACTGACTACGATTTTGTATTCATTATGCACCTAATTGATTGACATTGTTACCCCTCTGGGAGTTATATTTCCTATCCAGTTTTGACCAGACTTAAAATACAAGCGTATATCATCAAGATGGATGTGATAATATAAATGTATATCATCAAGATCTTGGATGGATCTGACAACGATGAAGGTTCACAAAGTGTAATGAGACGATCTTGCACGTGTCTCTCTGACCTTGTTACTGCTCTGGGAGTCAGTTTACTGTTTATATCCTGCTCCAACTTGGAATGTATGTTTCTGTTATCACTGTTTTAAACATTAGCGAGACACGTGCGGATTTAGAAGGTGATCTTGCAACCAATAATTCCGAAGTGATTTTGATCAACTTTGGACTATGAGACTAACATCTGGTGCATTTTCTAAAGTTAGCAGGATAAGTGTATACTATTGTTGGATTTGATTGAGCTTTTTGCTACTCTTAAAGCCACATTTTTGATCAGTTGGTTTTATGACGATCAGAATTATAGATGACTTAGAGTATTAGTAAGAAACTGTACATGTTAATTACGCCTTTAGTTTTAGAAATAATTTTTACGTATACTAAAATAGGTCAAATCAATACATTACAATACAATGCAATACAATACAATACAATACAATACAAGGCTTGGGATATAATTTACACTGGATGTGTTCTTACCATGCTGCTTAAGCCTTCTTAGTAAAATAGTTAACTGTTAAGTTTTATAAGTCAAACGAGAGGTACCAGAAACACCTGGAACTCCTGTTTCTACGTCTTTTCTTTGTTCCACGATCATTTCAAAAGTAGTAAATCCATCCATTGATTTACTGCTGAGCATAAGATACATGATTATGCTTTGAAATTTCTTGATTCATTTTGCAAATTCAACACTGAGGATCATATTGGTTTTACGTCATTAATTTCATGTTGTATCTACACTGAAAATTCCGAGTTTCGTACCTAATGTATATTTTGAAAAGAATAAATGGTTATAATTTCTGATCTCCAGCTCTTCATTCTAAAAAGTATTTTGGTTGAGAACAGTTATCTTAATTCTAAATCATTTTCATAAATTTTCTTTTCTTTAGGATATTGCTTGATTTTTTTTCTTACAAATTTATCAGATGTTCATCTTGTTTTAAATTCATTTAGTCCTTATTTAATTCAGAATTGTAAAGATATAAGAGGAAGTGTTGGTTGTCTACATAAATATCTACTTTATTCTTCATAACATATAACAAAAATATCATTTATAAAATCATAAATAACTTTATATATTTTATTGCTTTTTTTAATCCATTTTCATATAAATATATACTGCACTTTTGTAAGGAATAATTTCATTTTCTTCGTTATTCCACTGTATTTGATTTATAAATGAGACAGACCTTTGATAATAGTTAAAATAAAAACATTTTTTGACTATTTGTTTATAAACTAAATTCTTCTGAGGTCTGTTTCTGAGCATAATTTATGTATTTTTTTTTTACTTGTTTTGTTTTTAAGGTCTATTCCCATTAATTTTGTGTATGAGAAGCTACTACCAATTTGGATTTCAGCATCTACTAAGTTATAGTCACTTGATTGACGTAACTCTTTTTTCATTTTCAGTTCTTGTTTCTTTTGTTGTTGTGTTTTAAGCCTTTTAAAAATTCTTGCAAATGTTTCGAAAGTTCAATTACGTTAGTTTAATTAATCTTGTTAACTTTAATTTTATTTTGTTATTAACTTGAAAGTATCTGGAGTAAATTTTGAATAGCAAACAAAAGTTATTGAAAACAGATGAAAACGAAAGACAAGACATACTCAAAACGTGAAACACAAAATGCTGAACCTGTGTTCAATAAAGGTGATGGTTATTACAAACCATGTTGGCGTGACGTTTTGGAGAAAATGAATGGTTGACTCTTTTCAGGATTGCTATAGAAATTAGAGAAATCAAATAAAATAACCCGTACTATATATACAGATGAGTATATGAAACAAAGAAAACAGAAGGATGAAAACGATTGATTAAGTTAGCAAGAATCCCATCTTTGCAGGCAATAGATGGCAGTATAAAATAAAATATAACATTAAGAACGTTGAATTGCAAGCATCAACTGATTTTTACCGTAGACGATTAAACTTTACTAAACCTGAAAGGGTGGATGAAAATGACAACGCTATCGATCATTTTATTCCTTGTGCTTCTTTTGGATTTGTATGATCCAGAAATAAATAAAAGTTTTCAGTGGTCAGATATGAGGTATATGAAAGCTTGTGATAATATAACAAAATTGTTGAACATGCCATCGGAAACAATATGAAAATAAACAGGACAATAATAAGGTTTACGATTTTAAATGTACCAACTTCGCTGTTGAGATTATACAAAACATTCGTTAGAATGTTTTCTGTTCCATGTCCGGAGGTTGCTTCTAAAAAAATACTGTTTTAATCTTCTTAATCTGCCACATAGTGTTGCTAGGTGATCCTACTTTAAATTGTAAACACCTAGTAAAGTATCTAATACCACCTAGTGTCCTGCAGTCATCTATCACACATGATAGTAATTTATCTAAATCATCATTTGCTATACATTTCTTCATAATATTGTGTTTCAAGAGAAAAACCTCAACACAATATCTTTGATAATTTACTTATCTGGCATTAAACAAATTTCATGTTTCTTAACTTGTTTCTTATCTAACTTTCCTAACTCATGGTTAGTTAAGATTAATGTACCACGTATCTCTTCTAAGGTCCATCTGCAATGCTAATTTTAATTATAATTTTGACTGTTCACTGTCGGGTACATTTGGCCACTGTAATTTGTAATCTATTAAAAGCGATTTTCTTTCTCAAGTTGTTTATCTGTAATTTAAAATATGTTGAAAGAGATGTTGATAATCCATATGTAAGACAGGATGAAATAGGTGAAGACAATTGCGACGAAATTCACGACTCAACAACTTTATGGTTCCAATGATATTAATTTATCTAATGAGGACTTTGAAATAATTCAACATATTTTGAGTTTGTAGACTAATATACAATATTTATTATGCTTTACCTAATATGGATAAGATATGCTTTAAAACTTGAAAATAAGACATCTTTTAATGAAATTAAAGGGAACAAAGTTCGAATATCACGAAGAAACAATTCATATAAACTGCTAGCTGAATGTACAGTAAAGAAATTTGATCTATAGATTACCCCGCCTTCTCCCCCAAATCCCCACCTCCAACAAAAAAAAACCACACCAACACCGCCCAAAACATACCTAAAACAAATCACCAGGTAATGCGTTAGAAAGAGTTAAAATAACAGGTATATAATACTTTCCACTAACTTGACAGTGTTACTTTTACAAAGCTTAACATAGATATACTTATCGCCTTCGTGAATAAAAGGGCACCCGGTCAAATTAGTTTCAATATCCCATTAATTACAATAACTGATACTATTGATATTGTCAATAAAATAGACACTAACGAATCATCTAGTTTAGATGGAATTCACACCGAATCTCTGAATCATTGAAAGAAGTCAGTAACTGTAGCATCACATTCTTTAAATTTACGGTTGTTCAAATATCAAATGTATTCGGATTCATAAAGGAAATTAAACGAATGACTCATCCAACTATCGACACATATTTGTTATATCGTACTTTCAAAAGTTATTGAAAAACGTGCATCGTTTCAGGTATTTTAACAAGTACCAGCTCTTCCATACATTACAACCATTTTTTTTTGTCGACATAAACATTCATGTCAAACTAGATTGACGAGACTTATAGACTAGTGGCTACTACCGACCGAATCTGGCGAACTTACTGGCGCAGTCTTGACTGATTTTAAAGAAGCATTCGATTTGGTTGATCATTCAGTACTCATTAAAAAGTATCAGCCTCTTGTAGACACAATTGCTTGGTTAGCTTCTCATCTAACAGAGTTCAAGTTATTTGGACGAGTAAGTACACTTCCGAATCAAATCACATTTTAAGTGGTTTTCCGCAATGATCTATATTATGGCCTATTCCTTTTCTATTGTTCATCAATGACTTAGCCTTGTACCTAGCGCACTCTAACACATATCTTTTTGCAGACGACTCTACACTGCATTCATCTGGTAAATGTATTGACTCTACAATATATCAGATTTGTCTCAACATAACATAAATGTATATTAATACCTATAAAACGAAATGTACGAGAATCGGAACAAGACTGCGCCTATTTACTAACTTGGATTTAGTTCTAACTCAAAAGGGCTTATACATGTCTAGTGTTAAAAAAAAACTTCTTGATGTCTACATTGATCAACATCTCAGCTGGAATATACATATGATTACATACGTGCAATTGTAGTCAAAATAATAATTCTCGTAAAATTACTGTCGAAATGTTTACCTCCCCAGTCACTTGAACTTTACTTTTCTGGATATATACTACCACTGATAGACTACGGTTATACAATGTGGTGAAACACTTCATAGTATAATCTGTCCAGAATAGATAAACTCTAGAAAAGGGCCCCCTAAATAATTCTGGAACTTCGTATTACAATTCCCTCGAACTTTTTGTTTTCACGACTACCTATACAAATTCGTATTATTTATTTAAAAGGAATACTTGCATATACGTCTTTAAAAAATCTTTCTCCATATATTTGAGAGTGTGTAAGTGGCATTTTTAAATGTGTTTTGCCATATGGCAGACGGGTCTTTCATGACCATATACGGTCATGAAAGACCCGCCTGCCATGTGGTCCTCAGTTTTTGAAACAGGCCATGTTATAAAAGATATTTTTAAAATGTCACTTACACACTCTCATATATATATATATATATATATATATATATATATATATATATATATATATATATATATATATATATATATTCCAGTGTCTCACGCCTGTAGCGTTGTCCAAGGGCATCATTTGATCTTATGTGTATATGACTGGATTGTTTTCTTCATTAGTGGTTTCATTTGTGGTTACATTTGTAATGTTACAATGTATCTTAAGTGCGATCTGCTGTCGTATATACATGCACCTTCTGTTTGTAGAATTACTAACCTGTTCATTTTAGTGTTTTATTTGACAGTTTGTCAGGATAAAAGTGATTGTTTTTGTTCAAATTATCACACTTAAAAGAGAGCGTCTTGCAAGCCCCATGTCCCCAAACCACCCTAAAAAGCATTCCCAGTCGTCAACAGAAAAGGTCGTGAAGCAGACGGAAACAAAATATTGCAAAAAGTGGCCGATATAAAGAAATTTTGGAGGTCGGCTGATTCTAATCTATTGGAATTTATCACAATTCTTTTTTGTACATCTAATACGATTTTCATGAATAGACTTCACAAAATACTTTGGATCGGTATTTCAATGGGAAAATGGCGGCTGTTATTTTGCTTGTGTCATTAGCATGAAAAATATTTTTTTTCTCTCTGCATACCGATCTACATCTGAGCTAGCCGAGGTTTCGATATGATAACCCTATCTACACTTTGGCGTATCGAGCAGATATATCTGTGCTTCAGGTCTGTGAATTTCCTTGGAGGCGGCGGCAAGCCACAGCATCCAATCAAACTTAAGTTGTTCACATTTGAACACTGTTCTTACATGATCGAGACAATGGGAGCACACAACTTGAATAAATAAGAACACAACATGGATGGACTGATAAATAAGCACCTTTTCACTGCCGATCCGTGTTTGCACAAATTCCTTTCAATCAAATACACCTGTAATGGCTCCCCTTTGGTACATAGTCATACTTTCGATGTTAAACTTACAAAGTATCCTTGTTAGGTCAATTGTCTCCACAATTTCCGGCAGATGTTCAATGTAATACGCTATTGGTTTGTTGGCATTACAAACTAAGAGAGGCAACTCATTAAATACAATAGATGTCTCTAAGACAAAGCGCCAATATACGTGTTCGATTAGCCAAGGTGTATGTAGGGTTATCACATCGGAACTTGGTCTATCGAAGATGACTGATCTAACATATTTTGCCTATTACATTCTCAAATAGTACCAGATGTTCAAAACAGAAATGTGATATATTCCTCTAGACTAGACCATGCTGAATTGTTTTGCTGTCGGCCACCTTTTGCAATATTTATTTTCTGGATGCTTTCCAACCGTCAATATGAATACCCTGAACTTCTAAAGGACACCTAATTTTGGTTCAATATACGGGAGAGAATACATATTTAGCTTTATTCTACAATCAATTTTATTATATAAAATGAAATTGATTTTAACTTCGTTTTCATAATCTTTCTAAATTGATTATGGCAATCTGTTTCTTCTAAATCAACCTATCCACGGACCTTTAGAGAAAAGCACCATTTCATGACTAAGAAGCACTTACATCATCTTCTTACATATAACTCTTTGGAAACCCCAATATTGGACTTAATAATTGTTATGATACAATAATATAATCTTCAATTTGTTGCAAGTTTGTAGATACAAGAGACTACAGTAAAAAAATAGGATCGAGTTTCTCGCAAAAAGTAGTTGATTACCAATTTGTTGTTCTGTGCTGATCACGATAACAAAGCGATTATTTACGTACGAACGACTGTCTTTGACCGATGTTTGGAACATCAAATTTCATCACTGCATATTGACACATCTTTGAATATTCAAGACCTGACTGTGCATTATAAATAACATGGTTAAGATAAAAATGTTGATCCAGAATAGGACAAAACCGGAAAAAGAAGGTGCACAAATATTATCTTAAATCCTGGGCAATTGAAGCCTATTGACCAAGTTTGATTAAAACTGCATCAGAACTAGTCTCCTGAGTGGTAACAAGCTCAACCATCCGTTAAAGGGCGAGCTATGCACAATAGACGATGCATTATGGATGCAGGGTCATACCATTAGCTCACATGGTCTTACATATTTTTGTAATCTTTGGGGAACTTTTAATCTGTTTATCAAATTTTTTATATTAGGTTGAAAAATCCAAGATACATACATTTTGACATTGGGTTTTCACACGGTATACATATTTAAAATCTTGTCATAGATTCACAATCTAGAGGTCATGATTACAATCAATGTAATATGGGTTTATGTCATTAAACGGTTGGATGAGAGCGATAAATAAAGAGATGAATGCATACGAATGACGCAACCTTGCACCGGTGTGGCGGAGCTTATTATCACTCTGGACGCCAAATTCCTGATCAGATTTTGAACATACTTTGAATGTATACTTACATCATTAAGATTTTGACCATACTTGGAATATATACTTACATCATTAAGATTTTGAACATACTTGGAATATACACTTACATCAATAAGATTTTGAACATACTTGGACTGTACACTTACATCAATAAGATTTTGAACATACTTGGAATATACACTTACATCATGAAGATTTTGAACATACTTGGAATATATACTTACATCATTAAGATTTTGACCATACTTGGAATATATACTTACATCATTAAGATTTTGATCATACTTGGAATATACACTTACATCATTAAGATTTTGAACATACTTGGAATGTATACTTACATCATGAAGATTTTGATCATACTTGGAATATATACTTACATCATGAAGATTTTGATCATACTTGGAATATACACTTACATCATGAAGATTTTGATCATACTTGGAATATACACTTACATCATGAAGATTTTGAACATACTTGGAATGTACACTTACATCATGAAGATTTTGATCATACTTGGAATATATACTTACATCATGAAGATTTTGAACATACTTGGAATGTATACTTACATCATTAAGATTTTGAACATACTTGGAATGTATACTTACATCAATAAGATTTTGAACATACTTGGAATATACACTTACATCATGAAGATTTTGAACATACTTGGAATATATACTTACATCATTAAGATTTTGAACATACTTGGAATATATACTTACATCAATAAGATTTTGAACATACTTGGAATATATACTTACATCATTAAGATTTTGAACATACTTGGAATGTATACTTACATCATTAAGATTTTGACCATACTTGGAATATATACTTACATCATTAAGATTTTGATCATACTTGGAATATATACTTACATCAATAAGATTTTGATCATACTTGGAATATATACTTACATCATTAAGATTTTGAACATACTTGGAATGTATACTTACATCAATAAGATTTTGATCATACTTGGAATATATACTTACATCATTAAGATTTTGAACATACTTGGAATGTATACTTACATCAATAAGATTTTGATCATACTTGGAATATACACTTACATCATGAAGATTTTGAACATACTTGGAATATATACTTACATCAATAAGATTTTGATGATACTTGGAATATATACTTATATCATTAAGATTTTGAAAAAATTCAATTATTATCAAGCCGTAATTAATGAAGTGATCTTGCATAAGTTTTCAGACCTTGTTGCATTGATAGCCATATTTTTCATCTGATTCTGATCATACTTGAAATGTGGATTGATGTCATAAAGACCCTTGGATGGGTTCACTAATGAGTGAGATCCATACATATTAATGAGGTAGTCTTGCATCTGATTGCCTGACCATGTTACGAATGTGGGCTGTGGACACCACATTTATGATCTTAATTAGATCATTATATGCTATCATAGTGATTATTTTTGACCGGTTTCACAATGAACATGATGCGCGAATACCAAAAAGGTAATCTTATATCTAATTAGCTGAGCTTGTTAGCACTCTTGGGGCTGTATTTCAAATTTGATTTTGATTAAGCTTGGAAAGCACGTTTATGTCATCATGATCTTATACAAGGTCGATAACGAGTGACATGCATTCACATGAATATGTTGATCTTGCAACTGAATTGCTGAGTTTGTTCCCACTTGCAAGCCATAAATCTGATTCGATTAGATCAAACGTGGAAGATAGACTAGTCTGAACTAGGTTTTGCATGAGTTTTTATAACATGCATTATTCACACATATTAATGAGATTTCGCATTTTACTGCCTGAGCTTGTTGACACTAAAGAGACTATTTTGATCCAGTTTTGATCAAATTTGGTAAATAGGCCTCAATTGCCCAAGATCTTGGACGAATAGAATTGTAAGCAAAATGAATGCTGATAGACGAGGTTCATCGGATTGGCCAAGCCTGTTAACACTTTTGTGAATCAACTTCTGATCATATTTTTTTATATAAAACATGGTAAATAGGTTAATATCATAAAGATGCACAACATGTGTTATTATGAACAGGCTGTATGCTTTAAATGAGATGGTTTTCCAGAGTTTCTTACCATCTATAAGACTGCATTTCTGATCTGATTTTAACCTAGCTACGATGTTGTAGCCTCAACTTGATTTGTTGTGGTTGAGGCTACGAACTGATCCCATATCATGTAATGGAGCAAAAAAATTCGTCACTAAAGTCAGAAAAACAAACAGTGTAGAAATCAAATACATAAGTATAATCATACTGTGGAATAAATTTGGCTTATTTTGAATTTATTAAGCCCTTATGCGATAAAATAAATTTGCATGGTTACTCTGTCCTTATCCTGTCCGTCTTGACAGATAACGCGAGACTCTCGCCGTGACCCCTTTTCTACGAAAGTCTTGCCAGACCATATTTTGGATTTTCTGCGCTATACAATTATCAATTAAGTGCGAATAATCGCTTCTTGGTGGAATTTCAAAGTTGCCGGTAAACCGTATTTACTTTTAATGCGTAGAATTTCTGACCCAAACGGCGCCAAAATTTTACTACGATTTGTTTACATTTCCAAAAAAGGCGCCAATGTCCTTATATGGCACACAAACAAACAAGGCTGAGAACGGAAGTAATCATTATTTGAAATAATATGGTGGACGATCTAAACGAAAATATCGGCTGAAAAAGGTAAACGAGATTTTACAACTATTTCTACAATGATTTTCGATACTTCCGGTATTAAATAAGAGGACTACTCAATTTATTGGCTTACATGCAAGGAATATGTTTAAAGTTTTATTATTAGGCTAAAGGAACGCCGGGTGTGAATCACACCCGGCTTGCTCCATTAACACGTATATGCTCATGTTAGTACCCTGTCCACGAGGTACGAGTAAGGGTACTAATATTAGTACTAATTTTAACCAAGTTTGGTCAATATGGCAATACTAGATGTTGAGTTATTTGTGTCATGAGTGAGATCTACGCATTTTTAGGAGGTGGTCTTGTATCTAATTAGCCGTGGCTTTATGAACCACCATAGAGACTATTTTTGATAGAGTTTTGATTAAATTTAATAAATAGGTCAGTGCCTCTGAGATCTTGATTGAGTATGGTTATTCATGCATGTAAATGACTGACCATGCATTTGATTGTTTAAACTTGTCAAACCCATGCAACTATATTTCTTATAAGATTTTGATCACACTTACTAAAAAGCTTTGTATTCTCAATATGTTATGTGATTTTGGTTATGAACAATATACATTCATACTATTGAGGTAATCTTGTATCTGACTGGCAAAAGCTTGCTACCATTCTGCACAATTACTTCTTTACAACTTGCCATAGAAGCGTCTATTATCATTGTCAATGGCAGTATCTTCAATAAGTGATTTCCTCACATATTAATGATATTCCTTGAATTTGATTGGTTGACCGTGTGACCTCTCGAGATATAGAGACTATTTTTCTCATCCATTTTCTGTAAAACCTTATAAATGGGTTTATATTGTCAGGATATCTCCTGCCATGAGTTATAAGCAAGATACTATGCATATTAAGTATGCATTTATCTTTAGAAAAACATTATCAATGTAAAATAAAGTAGCTGATGTCAAACATGATATAAAGTTTGGGAGATAGTTTACATATTTTGTTTTACAATACTACATAGCCTGTTTAGTGAAATGATACGTTAAGATATTCTTCCCCAATTCACAAATTAAAGTACTGACATATGTAAGCATCTAAAAAAATAGCATTCCATTCCCACCCAACCCTATCATGATATAAACGAATTCAGTTTTCCAGTTGTTTGGCCACTGAAACATTAAGACTGTGCTTTTGACCAGCTTATGTGATCCAGATGTTATGTTATCGGTCTTAGATTCACAAAATTGACTCTGGAGTTGGGATGCTCACTCAGATCAGGTGCAGCCATAGGGGGCACATCATCATTATAACTTATTGTGTTAGACATGTTTCTCAGCCTGATAAGAAGACTTTGCTGTGACCCACTCAGAAATATTGAGCTAAATTTGCAGCCTCATTGGACACAGTTAAGGAAAGTTACATTTAAAAAAAAATAAACGATATCTTGCATGACTATTTACTTCTTATGAAGATTTTCCCTGTTCTTAAAGTTGAATAATTTCCATGTTTTGAGAGCCTTTGTGAGAAATTTAAGAAAAAGTTATTCAAAATGTTTTATCAGTTTTGTAGAATAAAAGAAATTTCTGTAAAAGAAAATTGTGATTTTGTTGTGATCAGTACCTTGCTTAAGGCACGTGAAGACATCTAGGACATTAACATATTTGGTGATATACAGTATGCATTCAACTAAGAACAGCATTGACCATGACTTCCCATCTTAATACAAAAAGACTATCAGAGTCCATGCTATTCATTCTTCTAGTGACTTACAGCAAACAGCAGATGTCTTGATTTGTTTGTACAATATATTATGGAAGATGTGGGTCTATGCTATTTAATTTTGAGCAGACGGCAGAGTTCTTGATCTGTTGGTACAATATGTAACGGAAGATCTGGGTCAATACTAGTTGATCGTGTGACTTTGAGCAAACAGCAGAGACCTTGATGCATATTATGGGAGGTATCTATGCTATTCAGTATGATTATGACACTAATCAAACAGCAATGAACTTAGATTTGCCGTTGCAATTTGTTACACAAAAGAGCTGGGTCTGTGCTGTTTTCTTTTCTTGTGATTTTGAGCAAATATCAGATACATTGATCTGCTGATACACCATATTACAAGAGATCTGATTCTGTGTTATTGAGCCTCCTTTGATTTTGAACAAACAACAGAGATCTTGGATGGTACAATCTGTTAGGCGAATTTTGCGTCTATGCTATTTAAACTCTTCGTAATGTTGAGCAAACAAAAGAATCGTTGATTTTCCGATCTTGGGCCTAAAGAGTAGAGGTTAGATGCATGAAAAGTTTGAAAATAAATGGTTTTTGTACATTAAGTTTAGTTCAAGACCGCATACCTTGACCAAAGGTCGAGGACATTGAGTCCCCTACTGTCAATAATCCCCAAAGTCAACCATAAGTAGTAATAGGGGACTATTTAGCGTCAATGGAAATCTTAGTCAAAAAGGTTGTGGGCGTGTTTAGCGTCAATATTTTTCAGATCCCCTGGGCACGTTTAGCGTCAGGGGAAATTGAACATGGGGAAAATTGGGCCTGTATAGAGTCAAGGGAAAGTGGGGTTGTTGTATAGGGATAATAGGAATATAAAAGGTGAGGTGACGTCAGGGTACTGGAGATTGGTAACAATGTAGCAAGGGGCTGACCAGAATACCCGCTACTCTAGGTAGAGACAAATACAGTAGAGATATAGACAAAGGAACACAAACACACATATATGGCAAAGATAATAAATATCTTTTCGAGGTATATGAGTGGCCATGAAATGGGCCCCTGGGTGTTTTCTTTAACATCATTCTTTTAACACCGAGGGCATCGCATAGGTCATCTTCTCTTCCTCAAACTTCTTCTGACTTCTCTTCAGACAGCATAGGTCTTCTGCTCTTCCTCAAATTTCTTCTGTCTTCTTTTCAGACAGCCTTATCTCTCCACATTGATTTTTCTTTTCCAAATGCTCGTATTGGTGATCCGGATGATTGTCCATGATGATTTGACATACATGGGCAAGTCCGTACGGAACAGCATCGAAGATACGACTGCAGATGATTTAACGTTAGTTCACATCATGTGACGAGAACAGGTGAAGGGAATATAGTGAACCGTTATTATTTATAGTGAAAGAGCGGATAGAAACGGATTGAGGTTTTTTCATCAGCAGAGAGGGCCCATAGCGGCACCTTCAAAAACACATGAAGCTCCATCAAAGGAAGTCGTAAACAAACTTAAATAAATCGTTGTTTCATTTTTAATAGTGACTGGAACATATTTATTGTGTCGTTAAAGTTAAAACAAAAAAAAATATCAGGCTTACGATCGATACCAATGGCGGCATAAAACCCAAACTAAGGTTCCAATATTTTGAATCAATATATATCTCACCGTCGAGTTGAATGAAGGTGGAACATCTCGCAAGAAAGTTAAACTGAGTTGTCGAGGAGAGCAGACGTGTTTTGGATGTGCTCTTAACCAAATGGCACGTACCGAGCAAACATCTAGGAAATCCACCGGATAAGTAAGCATTCTTTTCAGCTCTAACACATTTATTTTTCTTTTCACATTTTTCAAATTTATTTCAATTTTTCTTTTTGTGTTTAGATAAGGATGTTTTCTCCTTTTGAATTTGGTTTTCATTTTTGACAATTTACTATTTGCATTCTTACCTAGTCTAGGATTAGGAGATACTTAAATGCTTGTGTAGTTAGTTTATTCATATATTATTCATATATTAAAAAAATCATATACATTTACAGAAGAGTGAGATCCACTCACTAATATTTCTGAGTGACGACAATTCACCACTCAGTGCAATGGCAGTAAATGAAGTAGACGCTACAGAGCGTGACCATGTGGCAATACGCCCAGCAGGCACCAAGCTTAGGGCATACTTCAATACAATGATTGAAGGTGATGTAGGATGTAAAAAAGTAATAGCCTTTCACCCAGAAGGTTGTCAGACTTTAGATTTCGGGCCGATTAAAAACTGCCCCAAGCAGGCGGAAGTTTTGACGGCATTGAAAAGTACAAGGTCTGCAAATTCAGGATATAGAGGACCTACAAAATGGGGGTAAAAGTAAATACATATTGTACCCTAAGAACAACACCACTCTAATTAAAGAAAGGGAAATAGAGATCAAAAGGTTGAAAGTAAGAATTACTGACGCAGAGCCCATCGTCAGAGAGGTCGAGGCCAAAACAATCGATGTATTCGTATCTGGCCTCCCTCTGGAAGTTGATACAAGGGAAATTATTGAAAAACTACAAGAAAAACTAAGAGTGCCTGTTAAAAGCAGTAAAATGACAACAGTGTATGGCTTCCAAACTGTTAAAACTGAAGTGAGAATAATACAAGTACCAAAGCAAGAATCCAGAAGAATTCCATCTTACTTCTATGTGATGGGCTTCTTGCTTAGAACTTGGTACAGATGTTCAGATAGAGAGAGACCTTGTAATAAATGTAAGCAAATTGGTCATGGAACAAAGGAATGTACAAGTCAGACGAGCAGCATAAGACACCAAACTTACGCTGAAAAACTGGCCTCTAGTGTACCAAGTACAACAAATCAACCTTTGGAGACTGATGGTGAAGACGAAATCGTAAGAACTATACAGCAAATAAGAAAAGAGAGTGGAGAAGGGATACCAGTCACCCTACCGGATTTCGAGCAATCAGAAATAAGGGAGACAGCGGATGAGATACAAAAGACCTCAGAATGGATGCAATTCCTCACCCCATATAAAACAATAAAAGAGACGGGCCCAATAAAGGGGCAAACCAGCACTTACAATAGGTTTGACGTGCTAAGAGAAGATGAAGGGGAATTGGAAACTGCGAAAGAGGCGACAGAGCTGAGCGGGCTGCTGCCCATTACATCAACACCTATACCCACCACAAGGAAAAAGAGAAAATTATGGAAATCTCTGTCAGTGTCGTCACCAAGTGACGATATATCGACAGAAGAAACATCGACAATAAAAGAAGTGAATGAGAATATCCCCCAAAAAATGAGAGAACAAAAATTAAAGGACATGACAGAAAACGGGAATGAACAAACAAAGGACAGAAAAAGTGACCCTGAAAATAAAAATGAGGACAAAGACGAAAGCGGAAATGACGAAAATGATAATGACGATGATGATGATGACGAAGATGAAGAACTGGAACTGGAACTAATCCAGTGCAAATTAAGTATGACGGAATCGGACAAAGAAACATATGGAAACCGAACAGGAAAATGAAACTGACCTTACAGAAAACAAAGCGACGAATATATCGGAAGCCAATGGGGGGCCAGTGCCCCAACTAACTAAACATTTTATCTTTAAACAAGCACTAATAACAAAATAAACATATAACTCATATACATAGTGTAATAATTAGAAGAAAGCGGCTACCTGGAGGAAACAAAAATGGAAGGAACAAACTTCCGAATTGCTTCAATCAATACTAATGGATTAGATAAAGATAAAGTCAATAAATTAATAAGCTTAACTGAGTATGATGTAATCCTTTTACAGGAGACTCATAATAATTTTACCAAAGAATTTATAGCCATGATAGTAGAACAAATGGATGTAATTGTAATTTTAAATAATTTTAAGCAAGATGATATACGAGCAGGGGTAGCCACAATTATTAAGAACAAAATTGGTTTCAATTGGGAAAGAATAGAAGAAGGGGAAAATTTGAAGGGAAGGGCAATACATATACCTTTAAATAAATTACATATAATCAATGTATATTGTCCAGCCACCAGATACAAGAGACATGAATTCATCCAAAATTTAAGTAAACATATCAATGACTGCACAATGGAACAATTAGTTATAGGAGGTGATTTTAACTGGGTGGGGGAGAGTGTAGACAGAACAGGGGGACTATCAACAAAAGACTACAGTTCAAGGGAAATAATGGAAAAACTTTTGAAAGACCACAGTCTAGTGGATATATACAGAAGGTTAAATTTATTAAATACAGAATACACACATGATTACAAAAACAAGGGGGCTAGTAGATTGGATAAATTTTATGTTACTAAATATGAAGAAAAAAATACACAAAAAGGCAGAAATTATTGATTTCAAAATTTCAGATCACAAATTAGTAAATTTAGAAATGAATTTAAATAATATTAAAAAATGGGGGAAAGGGATCTGGAAACTAAATAATAGAATACTAGAAGAACAGGGTTTTGTGGGAGAAGATAAAAATGAATTAATCGAAATAAAGAATGAAAAAGGGGACATTATAAGTAATATATTATCATATTGGGACGTACTAAAAGATAAAATTAAAAAAGTAGCAATTTATCACTCAAAGAAGCGTAGAAAAATACAACAAATGGAAAAAGAAGAATTAAAGCTAAGACTTAAAATTGAAACATTACTGATGAGAAAAGGAAAACATTTACGGATAGGTTGAATCAAATAGCAGAGGAAGAAAGAAAAAGTTTAGAGATAAAAGCAGGAAAGTTTAATAAAATTTATAAAAAGGCAGAAGATCTGTATCAAAGGGAGGAAATGAGGAGAGGAGGTGAGAAAACAATAGATAAATTAAAAGATAATGGACTAGAAATTAAGGATAAAAAAGAAATAATGGTGAAAATAAGAGAATACTACACTAACTTATACACGTCTCAAAACATAGATACACAGGTAATATTAGATTATATAGAAGGGGTACCATGTGAAATGATATCGTCAGAACACAGAAACCTGTGTGACGATTTCATCACAAATGAAGAAATGATATCCACCATTAAAGAACTAGCAAAAGGTAAATCTCCAGGGAGAGATGGACTCACTGCGGAATTCTACAAAAAATTCTAAAGTGAGTTAGCGCCGATTCTTGAATGTTTATATAACAAAATACTTTAAAAAAATGATACAATGTCTAAATCCATGAGGGAAGGGTTAATAACAATTATATACAAAGGGAAGGGCGACAGGGAAGAACTTAAAAATTGGAGGCCCATCTCCCTCCTAAATACAGACTATAAAATATTAAGTAGAATTTTAGCAAATAGAGTTAAAAAAGGAATGAATGAAATAATAAATATGAATCAAACTTATGGGGGGAAAGGTAGAAACATTCAAAGTAATATTTTAAATATAAGAACTATAATTGACTTTGTAAATGAAACAGGTACGAAAAGTGCTATGGTACTTTTTGACCAAGAGAAAGCTTTCGACAGATTGGAACATAACTACATACAAAAAGTATTAGAAAAATTTGGTTTTGGAACAAACTTCCTAAACTGGACCAAAATTCTGTATAACAAAATAACTGCAAGTGTACAGGTCAATGGAGCTCTAACGGAAAAATTTGACATAGAAAGATCAGTGAGGCAAGGTTGCCCACTGTCAATGCTATTATATGTAATAGCAATAGAAATTCTAAGTATTAAAATCAGAACCAACAAAAGAACAGAACGTATCAAAATTCCAAATTTAAAAGAGGAATTTAAAATGCTCCAACATGCTGATAATTGTACAAACTTTATTAAAGACTCCAATTCCTTTAAACACTTGGAAAAGCAATACGAATCTTTCGGAAGAGCGGCGGGGTCAAAAATCAATCATGACAAAACTGAGATACTAAAAATAGGGAACTGGAGGGGAAACCACCCGGGTTTACCACCACACTTAATTAAAGACAGGGTTAAAACCCTAGGAGTTTTTTTGTGGAAAAAATGAATAAGAGAAAAATTGCAAAAATGTAAAAATGAAAATAAATGAAAATATCAAAATCTGGGTACTTACGCCACTATGCATAATGGAGCGAACACAAGTTGCAAAAACTTATTTATATTCTAATTTGAATTATTTTTTAAATTCTGTAGATGTAGGGAACAATGAGCTTGACAAAATTGATAATGACATTATAAAATAAATTTGGAATTTTAAAACACATTATGTAAAAAAAAATCAACACTATATAGGGCCATGAATAGGGGAGGGCTGGCCCTACCAAGCCCAGTTTTAATTAAATGTTCCAATATTTTAAATAGATTTAAAAAGCTAAGTAACCAACCAAAAACTCCTTGGGAAGCGCTATATTATTATTGGTTTGGTTTTACCATTAGGAATAGAAGTGATATATACAAAAATAATAAGTTAGTCAAAAAACTGGAAGTACCAAGGAAATTTAGGAATATAAAAGAACTTTTATGTAAATATCGGGATGTTGATGAACTATGGGGAATTGAAACGAAGAAAACTTATAATTGGATAAGTGAAAATTTAACCCTAAGAATAAAAAATAAAGTAGAAGAAGAAAATATCTCCGTTAATTGGGATAGAGTTTGGAGGCACTGGGCCAACATCGGCTCACCCAAGATTCAAAGTATAATATTCAAGTATTTACATAACGCATGGTTAACTGGAGAAGTCACACTACGAAGAAAAATGATTAGAACAATTGTTAAATGCCCCATGTGCAAAAAAGCAAATTGTACGAAATATCATGCTTTAGCACAGTGCGAAGAAAGGAAAATTGAAAGAATTCAATTGATAATGGTAATCTATAAGAAGGAGAAATACAGAAGAAATCAAATCCTATATTTAGACGGCAACTTTGATAAAAATTTAATAAGGAAGATTACGGATTATATAACTACAACAATGATGGCATGTGGCCAAGTCATAATTAAAAAATAATAAATTATGATAACTAAATTAAGGTTCATTTAAAGATTTTTGGGGCCTATGGACTGGGGGTTAGGAGAAGGGGGCGGGAGGGGCGCTTCGGAGGGCACCCCTTATGGATGTCACCTTGAAACGGACCGGAGATCCCAATCTCGCTCCCTGACTCTGAGGCTCTCTGGGCCGTGAGGCAACTAGAATCTCTAGATGTGTTTTAAGATTAAAATAAATGTAATAATGCTAAAGATAAATAAAAAAAAATTAATTCAAACATAGACACTGTGTGTACCTTAAAACTATCTTTTAAGATTAGGGAAAGTTTTAAATTCTCTAAAAAATATAAACAGGGAGGGACAGTGATCCTTAATGGGGAAAGTACGAGATAAGGACGTCATGGGGCTATGTCACATGGCGCCACGCGAAGTGAACAGGTCTATGAAAAAGTTTTGGAAAACTACCCCAGGTAGGAAAACTTACATGCATAACATAAAAACAAAGACTCTCGTGTAATTTTCTCTTAAATTTCTTTCCTTCAACTGTACAGCTCTCGTACTGTACAGTCAATCCCCTTTGTGTGGGAAACTTAAACCCTCTTGGAACTTTGGCAATAATCCAATAAATAATTAGAGGCGGCCTAACTCGAGTTGAGAGAAATACAAATGAATAAAGGATGTGTGGACCCCAATTCGAGCACAGCCGAACTCAATCAATAAATCAATTATGCGAAGAACGACACAGATTAGCACTCACATGAAACAATAAGATTTTTTTTTTCTTCTCTTTCTTCAATCAAACTAGTATTACACCGTTACTTCGCCGAAATTCACAATTCAATCATCTGGATCGCAAGACAAATGGGGACGATTTGACAATAACTGGCTATCCCTACACAAAAACTATACATATAGCACACATACAGTATAGCATATACTCATATAGCACACACGGGATATAGGCGACCTTTAGCCAAGGTCTACTTGGAATCTAGGGAAGGGATTTCGAGTAAGGTGATACAAACCCACTCGGAAGAACAACCCTATAGGTTTAAAAAAAATACCCCATCTATAATTTGATCTAAATAAATTTTTGATCTAAATTCTATCTTAAAATAAAACAAACAACATATCTGTGGGAGTAACACTTACACATAAAACACCTTTAATTTTTTTTGGATAAGTGGGGGGGGGGGCATCTGTCTAGTGCCCCCCTCCCCCCCCAAAAAAAAAGAAAGTTAAACTTTTTAATTTATTCACGTGTTATTATTTCCCTATGAATATCCCAATCCCTTTGGTCGCTTCTTCATCGTGGAAGACGTCTCTGGCTGACCAAAATCTAGGCCAATTTAAGTACATGTACGTGTAGCATAAAAACAACTCTACAGCCACATGCTGCTACGATAATAAATATCACAGTGAATTATTTCGTGAAACATATTTATTGACAATGTAATATTGATAAAACGATGACTATTATTCTTTATAAATACGTTTAAGTTGTGTTTTCTAATGGGATTTGGCCGATTCATGTTATAATACTCGAATACATGGATTTTTCATAGACATGTATATTACTTAACACATTCTAGAGTGTACTACACATACGTCAGTTGTCAATATGCAAGTTTATTACAGACTTGTTGTCTTTATTTAATCAAAATTTCCGTTTTTTTCTCTGCAAAAATCCTAGTCACTGATGAGAGGTCATCTCTTAAAAATTTCACTTGTATGCAAAATGTCAATTGATTTTAAGCCCCCCCCCCCCCCGTAAACAACCGTTTATGTCGACAATATTACCTTGGTCCAGCGTATGTTGAGATAAATGAATATTACTGTATTATGAATATGGCGATATTTGAGTGAAAATTGGCGACAAAATATTGATGTTGGCGATTTTTAGGGAGACATATTTTTTAAAGCCAGTGCCAACGCTGGGTTGGCAACCATTGACACAAACGGAAGCTGGCTTTTCTGCACGAGTAACAGTTGGAAATTCTTATGTTCTTAAAAATCAGATGCGACACACGCAAACCATTTCTGCATTAATTTCAATTTTAATCTTAATTTTTCACCAATTTATAAGTATTTATACTTTTTTCATCTTAACTATGCAAACATTCATTTGCTGTTTTCACAGATGTAACTGTAAATGATATCCAACTATTGTGAATGGGTAGCATATAGCTGTTGAAATATGAACATTGCTTCATGTCGACAGTATCGCCAGTTGTGTAGATGCTGTAGTATTTCATATGACTGAGACCTCACATTATGACACCAAAACAGATTTATAACAATTGGAAACTGTGTCACAAATTCTGTTGGCGCTATCTGTATCATGCAATATGTTAAGCATGTACTTTTCTTGCAAGTTAAACACGGAAATTGGCATAAAGTTTAACACTTGTGACATGAATGTTTTATCCTTGCATCATGAAGAAATAGCTTGATAATAGTTTATTTATTTCATTCTGAGAATCTCTGCTTGATTTGGAATGTGCATAGTTATGCTTTCTGAATAAAAGACGTTATACTACATAGAAAGTAGATGAAATTTCATTTCTAGGATGACGATTTAAATATATGTGACGGAAAAATAAGACATTTTCCAATCTGATACTTTTGTGTACTTGACTAATGTGTTTAATTGCCAGTCTATTTAAAATTTTCTTTGATGTTTCTTTGCATGGTCTTTTTATATAATCATCCTATTAAAATTGATATGAAAGGGGACGTTGCATTTGCAAAATAATGAACCACGTCAGGTTTCACCTTGTAGGGGTTATCTCCCTTTAACTCACCATTGTATGCAATGTATTACCCTGTTTTTGGAGCTCTTCATCCGGTAGGTGTATTGTGAAAATAAAACGAGATAACCATGATATCGAGATATTTCTCCTGTTTTTGTAATTATTTTATATTTACATCCATGCATAACCATTTATATTTCAGTACTGGCTATTACTTTTATAGTAAAAAGTACAATTTAACGATAACTAACCAAAATGATCGGGTGGCCGAGTGGTCTAAAGTGCTCTCTGTTACGGATCACTGCCATCTCACCTCTGTCTGCGTGGGTTCGAGTCTCAGATTCAGCCAATGTGGGTATGTGAGAAAGCCTGCCAGTAGCTTCTCGTGGGTCGGTGGTTCTTACCGGGGTTTTTCCCTGGTTCTTCCTCCACCATTAATACTGGCTGCCATGTATAGCCTATTGTGTGTTGAAAAATGGCGTTAAACCCTACAACAACGACAACCAAAATGATCAACTTGAAATTTCATACATGTGGTTCAGTTCAGTACTATCTACACCCGTAAGTGTGGATGATGCATTTTGCCAAAAGCAATTATAATCGTTCGATATAACTAGCTACATAATGTTTGAACACTATAGTTCGCTCATGTGTCACCTCTTACTTTAGCTGCTAATATAATTAATGAAAATATGCATAAAATGTTATTTTAAGTTCATCCGAAAATAAACCTGATAAACTGTCTCATGTATTTTAGCAGGCACTATGCACTCTATGCCAGACTTTAAAAAAAAACAACAGCAGCAGATCAATATACTTCAAACAAATTATTTTTATTCTATTTTAGATGACACATTTTACCTAAATCTGCAGTTTTGCACAATTATTATACAAGTCTTCTAACAATCATCTGCAGAAACAGACGTATTAAAAAAAAATAGATTCTTGTCATGTACACTGTTTTTCAGTATACAAGACTCCCAATAACCCACTTTAGAAAGAGACATAGATATTAAACAAATAGATTCTAGTCATGTACACTGTTTTTTTCAGTATACAAGACTCATCACAACTCATTGCAGAAAGAAACGTATTAAAACAAATGATTCTTGTCATGTACACTGTTTTTCAGTATACAAGACACCCCACAAATCGCTGTAAAAAGAAACGCATTTAAAAAATAGATTCTTGTCATGTACACTATTTTTATGCATACAAGACTCCCTCCCAATAACCCACTTTAGAAAGAGATGTAGTTAAAAAAAATAGATTCTAGTCATATACAATGTTCTTCATGCATCATGTAAATAAGATTTCCTTCCTTTTCCATTTTTCTCTCTTTTTTTTCCTTCACTTTATAGTTGGTGTTCCAATGAGACAATATAATTGCTCAGAACTGCCTTCTTTGTCATTAAAATACTGTTAAAATATTTAATGTATCGCATGTATGTGTCATAGTCTTCTTGTCGATAAAACTTAAAACGAAAATATAATAACCATTGCAAATACCATCATAGTTGTTGAAAAAATGTATACATCTATTGTGCTTTTAATTGTCAAATATGCTCATTCTTGCATGTGTTTGAATGATAGTGTTTGGTATCTGCGTTCGTTGTATTTTGGTAAACAAAATGTAGACATTGTGCATGAAGAGAAGGAACTGTCACGTCTTCATTGTTGTTTGTTTGATATAAAAAAAAATCAAACATTTAACCTACTAATGTCAAAACATGTACAACAGCATGTTCTGGCAAGGAAGAAACATTTTTTCCAGCAGTTATCAAAACCCAACCTATGACACTACTTATAATTTCCGACATTACTGCTGACATTTTGCGCATCCAAAGAAGTACTTACCAACATTTCTTTTGTAATGTTGTCCAAGAAATAACCATCCTTACCACCTGATGGACAACTGCCGCCACTTATTTCTCGGAAGAAAACCTATTCAAATTTTGCTGTAGATATGACAGTTGTTATCATAGTCATTAATAGTGATGTATATAACTGCTATCTTTACTCTTTCTTTAAGCAGTAATAGACTTACGCCTGGTAGCAATTGTTCATAACATTGAAGTTCACATCCAATTCATATATCTAAAATTGCTTTCCAACTGTCTTTGATGTTCTGCTTAATGCGTTTAACTGCATTTAGTATTTTCTAACTGTTCATATGGTACAGATTGCTTTAATAGGGGTCAATATCTCTTCTTCTTATGTTTTTTCTAAAACTATCTGATCTGTTTCTAATTCTTTTCAAGATCCAATAATACGATTTCTATTTTTAGTTTGTAAATTCTACATCACGTATGTATCCCATAATTCTCTTTCCTCTTCCCCTGGAATATTCATTTCAACGCATCTGGAAGTCATCTACTTTGAACTCGTATGTGATTATCGTCAATAATAGCCCCACTTTCTTTTGTCTATCACCAAATGGCTCTTTTGTGTATATTATTTGCATCTCTTTTACATCTGGGATGTGTATTTTGTACAACAGTGAGTTCAGGAAGATATCAACTCGTTTTATCCATTCTATTTCGATTAATAGAATCCTATCGGTTTTACCTGCTATAGTTTTCTGTGCTTGCATGGAACTGTTGTTTCCTTTATTCCAAATTTAAGTTAACGTTCGAGAAGTTTTTGATAATGGAGGAGTTTGTATAGTATGCTAAGGTTGTTTTTGTACCATGTTGTGATGTAATTCCTTAATGCAATGACCCTCATTTACGTATTTGTATAGTATGTTAAGGTTGTTTTTGTACCATGTTGTGATGTAATTCCTTTATGCAATGGCCCTCATTTACGTATTTGTATAGTATGCTAAGGTTGTTTTTGTACCATGTTGTGATGTAATTCCTTTATGCAATGGAATTCATTTACGTATTTGTATAGTATGCTAAGGTTGTTTTTGTACCATGTTGTGATGTAATTCCTTAATGCAATGGTCCTCATTTACGTATTTGTATAGCATGTTAAGGTTGTTTTTGTACCATGTTGTGATGTAATTCCTTAATGCAATGGAATTCATTTACGTATTTGTATAGTATGCTAAGGTTGTTTTTCTACCATGTTGTGATGTAATTCCTTTATGCAATGTAATTCATTTACGTATTTGTATAGTATGCTAAGGTTGTTTTTGTACCATGTTGTGATGTAATTCCTTTATGCAATGTAATTCATTTACGTATTTGTATAGTATGTTAAGGTTGTTTTTGTACCATGTTGTGATGTAATTCCTTTATGCAATGTAATTCATTTACGTATTTGTATAGTATGTTAAGGTTGTTTTTGTACCATGTTGTGATGTGATTCCTTTATGCAATAGAATTCATTTACGTATTTGTATAGTATGTTAAGGTTGTTTTTCTACCATGTTGTGATGTAATTCCTTAATGCAATGGAACTCATTTACGTATTTGTATAGTATGTTAAGGTTGTTTTTGTACCATGTTGTGATGTAATTCCTTTATGCAATGTAATTCATTTACGTATTTGTATAATATGTTAAGGTTGTTTTTGTACCATGTTGTGATGTGATTCCTTTATGCAATGTAATTCATTTACGTATTTGTATAGTATGTTAAGGTTGTTTTTCTACCATGTTGTGATGTAATTCCTTTATGCAATGTAATTCATTTACGTATTTGTATAGTATGTTAAGGTTGTTTTTGTACCATGTTGTGATGTAATTCCTTTATGCAATGTAATTCATTTACGTATTTCTATAGTATGTTAAGGTTGTTTTTGTACCATGTTGTGATGTGATTCCTTTATGCAATGTAATTCATTTACGTATTTGTATAGTATGTTAAGGTTGTTTTTCTACCATGTTGTGATGTAATTCCTTAATGCAATGGAACTCATTTACGTATCCTTTTCACGGATCGAAACTTTGTCGTCAGATACCGATACTTTAATTTAGTTTTGCAAAGACCATAAAGTACCTTCGCTTGGATCAACATCTTCAAAACGTCATATATTGTACCTCAAACAGTAAATACACTAACACCAACTAACATCTGTTGCTTAACACTTGATCATTTCAGTCTTTCAACAACGTCAGCCATTGCTTCGATTACTTTAAATAGTGTCAAAATGAATACTTTTAAGGTAAGAAAGAATGTTTAATTTTGTAAAGACCATAAAGTAGGAATTAAGTATTATCACAAACGTTTGAATAGCTCAATTTCTAAAGTAATGGAAAACAAAGAGGAATTGAACATATCTATCTAAAGCGGAAGATACAGAGAGATGACGAATACTGATTGAGAAAAGAGTTTAAAAACATTAAAGATGAAAAACAAAATGAAGATGACTCGTGAATTGTTTGGAATTTTATAGATGCTTCAAATTTTCAGATCCTTGTCAGAGTTTGTGAGTTACATCGTGACATTAACAATGACATAATTTCTTTAATTCGACAACTTGCATAATTTGCAAAACAGACCTCTGATGGAATTCAGATTTTTCCCCTTCATTTAAGCAATGAATACCTTCATTTCTGCGGCGCGTTATTGTCTATGTCCAAATGAAACGTGCCCACTAACTAGTTGAAGAAGTTAATAAAGCAATTAAGCAAGATAAATCTGTGAACCTGCATGTCTTGAGACAATTCAATTAAGAGAATCATGGAAAACGACTATGCCTCCAAGTTGTGCAAACTGCAAAGTCCGCAAGACACGAACGACGTGGAATTCCACCAACCGAATCTACACAGGCGCGAGAAGAGTATATTATCTCAATTAGTTTTAATTAAAGCGTTTTCTGAACGCTCTTTGGAGCAAATTTAGTACGATCTCTAGGTCTCTCACTCAATAAGAAACCTAAGATGAACGTGAACCACTCTCTTTATCTGCTGACAAATTATCCTGTATCTTTGACGGTTAGGTTGATGTGCAAAATATTACACTTTGTTTGCCGCTACCCAATTGAATTTTCCTTATTTACCCGGGTCAGTCCTTAATTTCAGGAAATAAAACAGGATGGCTGTAAGAAATGGAGGTTTAGACTTTCAACAGTCATTGTTTTTTATTTCCGAATATCACATCTTTTACAGGCAAATATATGATTTTGTTTCCTGACGGCGTTTGACTTTAACAATGAGGTGGTTCATTTTGCTTATGATGGAGGCATTTCTCTTTTTAAAACTGAAATATATAATATGTTTTATGAAAAAGGAAGTTGTTTGATTACCTTAACCCCAACCTTCAACTTCGCCCATATTTGTTTTTATAGGTTCGCCACATTATTCACAAACACTGAGTATACGGTACTACGGACCAGATACTTTCGTTATAATTATGTAACGTTGTTGTTGTTGAGTTTAACGCCATTTTTCAGCACACGATAGGCTATGCATGGCGGCCAGTATTAATGGCGGAGGAAGAACCCTGGAAAACCCCGGGAAGAACCACCGACCCACGAGAAATTATGTAACGTAAATTACATCATAAAAGTGTCCACGGCTTTGCTTCGTAAGGAATGTACGGAAATTTATGAAGAATCTTTCTACGACTTTAAGAATGGTGACACCGTGTGTTCATTGTTCATGACAAAATAGTTTTAAAAAATTCTCCTCTTTACAAAAATGTTGTATTTGTCACAAATTAAATTTGAATATTACAAATACAATTATATTTATGATCCTTCAATTACATGTTTCACACGTATCACGTATGCCAACGCGCTGGCCAAATGGATAATTATGAAATATATTGGGGCCAAAATCCAACGTTCGAAAACATTTCGGTCAAAAAGACCTACATATCATGTTTTAATAATTACTAGTTTATGTGTTAAGCGAAATTAGTGAACTTGATTTCTCGCTGAACTTTTTGTGTAATTTCTCAAGTCCACTAATTATGTTTACGTTTGTTCAATGAGTGTGTTTTATGTTTACTCGCCCTCTTTGATAAATATCTTCCCCAGGCGTTGACATCCCAATCAGTGTTTCCCTGACTATCATTTCAATAGTGTCGCTAGAAAATTGTAGGCTTTTGTATCAACACTTCCTATTTTTATCTATGGGCTTTCCAAAATTAGCACAGTGTCTTTCAGAGTATAAGCTATAGTGCACGCTTAATCGTCCCACTTTTTAGTTAAAGCTTTTATATTACAACATACAGAACAATTAGCATACACATAGCATATTAATCTAGTATAAGGTATTGCCCATTCCATGGGGGGGGGGGGGCGGGGAAGCGGGGCTGTAAGTTTCTTTTTAGCTGAAATATTTTCTTTTCTTTTAGTCTCTAGATAATTCATATTTTTCCCAAGTAGTATCATAGATATATATGTTATTTTGCTATAAATCAAAAGGCAATATATTTTGCCCCCTATTGACCGAAGGAAATTAAACAAAGTGTCAGGCCCCTGCCCCAGTACATTAAATTGTTGTTCCATAATATAATTGCGGTATAGCGTCGTACCTATCGCGGTACGTTCCAAAATACCGCGGTACAAAATTGTTAGTGTTACCCAGCTCTTTCATAGACACATGTCTGTCTGCATAAATGAGCCCATATGCATATAAAGTTTTTGACTTACATGTACATTGATCTTTTAAATATGCAAAGGAATCTTTAATGCAACAAAACTAGGAAAGGCTATAAAGGTCAAAACCCGAGACGAGAAAGAAACTCTAACTGCATTCTCAGGGATTAGACTAAGGTGTCATATGTAAAATCTAAAACCTTAGGAGAAAGGGAACTCAGCCAGTCTACCGACACGTCCAAAAGTGCAGGGCTCAACGAATCAGAGAGCTCTATATATACTACTGCTGCATAAAATTCACCAAAGAAAAAATGAGAAATAGTGTCGATATAGGTTCGAATTGCCCACCAAGAGGTTTTTAAGCGTACCCATTACACACACACGCGAGCGAGCACGCACACACAAATAATATTCGAACGATTAATCTTTCGGAGAAATTGATAAAGGCCATTTTATCTGAGTAAAAAATAATTGAAAATTTAGGTTCAGATTTGGATATTTTAACCTTTTTACCATGACATGACCCCATTGTCTCGGACCTTTAAGATCTCTTAGAAAATGGCGTTACTTTAGTCCTTCACAGTTAGACGAGGTTTTATCACGTGGTTTCTACAAACATAATTATAGGGACATATAGATTAGACTCTATCAACAATACATAAAATACAAATCAAAGCATAAAAACTTTCATTGAAATTTTTTCTTAAGAAAAAAAAAATAGACTCCTCTAAACTGTATACTCGCTTTCGTTATCTGACGCTCGCTACTAAAAAAGTTAATCATTTCGGTCATAAGCAAATTAGATCGGTTATGTAAGTAATTTTTCACCAATTGTAACACGTTCGTACCACTGGATCGATCAAAGGTAACCAAGTCAACTCAATTCCACCTTTTGACCTTACTACAGGCATCAATGATCTAGTTATATCAGTCTCAACTGGGACCTACACAGCCATGATATCCCAAAGTTCATCATTGAGATATTGATGTGTCCACCTATGATCATTTGATACCTGTTTCGCGTTCTTGTCCTACTTTAGTACACTTTGCATTCGTCGTTATATAAACTTTTATACTTGTATAACAGTGACTTTAGGTATATAATGTAGGCTATGCATGAAGAGAATACTTTTAAATGCACATTCAGTTAATAGTAGTATAACTATTGGGATTCGAGAGACTTTAACGGACAGTGAATTAATCTCTCTCTCTCTCTCTCTCTCTCCGACAACGGGTGTGGGTGTTGAAAAATAGTGAGGTTCAACAGGTGCACATGGAAAACGATAGAGAGTATTGATGTTTCCTTTCATGTGACATGTAAGCAAACACTTTAAATACCTCACACCGAGTGCGGTAAGGGTCTTACATAACGATTCTTCAGTTTAATAATGCAGTACCATAAACCATATGGATTCCAGTTTTTGGCTCGGTTTTGTGGGATTTAACGGGATTTTATAACACATGCTAGATTAGCGATAGCGGCCGGTGTAGTTTTATGTAGGGAAACTTCGAAAGGAACCACCGACCTACGGGAGGCTACTGATACTAATATTCGTATGCCTACTTTGTGTACTTAGCTAGGAAGCTACTGACAGGTTTGCATAGTATGCTAAGACTGTTTTGTACCATGTTATGATATAATTCATTTATGCAATGTTGTTGTTATAGGGTTTAACGCCATTTTTAGCACACGATAGGCTATACATGGCGGCCAGTATTAATGGTGGAGGAAGAACCCGGGAAAACCCCGGAAAGAACCAACGACCCACGAGAAGCTATCGGCAAGCTTTCTCACATACCAACACTGGCTTAGCTCGAGACTCGAATCCACACAGACAGAGTTGACATGTCAGTGATCCGTAACGGAGAGCGCTTTAGACCACTCGGTCACTCTGGGCCACTCATTTTTGCAATGACCCTCATTTACGTATCATTTTCACAGATCAGACCTTTGACGTCAAAAACCGGTACTAGTACCTTCGCTTGGAGCAACATCTTCAAATCGTCATATACTGTGCCTTGATGTGATAAACCTCTAGCAATAGATAGTAAGACCAATTAGCATTTGATGTCTAACACTTGATCATTTAAGTCTTTCGCCAACCTTAGCAATTGTTTCGATTATTTAAATAGTGGCGAAATGAAATTTTAATTTTGTAAAGACCAAAAAGTAGGAATTAAGTATTATCACCAAAGATGGATAGCCCCATTTCTACAGGACACAGAAGAATTGCATAGCTATCTCAAGTGGAACAGACATAAATGACTAGTCAATTATTGATATTTAAAAATAGTTTGAAAACATTAAAGATATCAACAACAAAAAATAATCAAGAAGAGTCATGAATTACCCAGGCCAGCTCAAAATTCCAGGAAATAAAACATAATGGTTGAAATAAATGGAGGTTTTGACTTTCGACAGTCAATGGTCGTTGTTATTGTTTCCGAATATCACTTCTCTCACTGGCAGATATGATTTGTTTCCTAACGGGGTAAGACTTTAACAATGAGGTGGCTCATTTTTCTTATAATGGAGACATTTCTCTTTTTAAAAACTGAAATGCATAATATGTTTTATGGAAAAGGAATGTGCTTGGTCACCTTAACCTCAAACCCCAACTTCGCCCATGTTTGTTATTATAGGTTCGCCACATTATTAACAAACACTGATGATACGGTACTACGGACCAGATACTTTCGTTATAATTATGTAATGTAAATTACATCAAGAAAGTGAGTGACCGTGACTTGGCTTCGCCATCTGAGTCATGGCGTCGTAATGACTTACGACCGTTAGTTTATCGTGGATTTAACTGTCGTAAAGATAAGTTGCGAAGGAGAAACCACATCTAAGTCACGTGTATGTTATAGTTTTTATGTGCATACATCTGTCAATACAAACGCAGAAAGAAAAACATCATAGATTAGATGTGAGTGTTCTTACCTGTACACAAGATTGCAGTGATATTTTTTTCCGATAGTACGTACCACTGTACTTGTTATTAAACCGGTAAGTCGGTAGTTTCCGTCAATAACGAAAGTACGAAAATTTCCAAGGAATCTTTGTACGACTTTATTGATATTAACACCGTCATTTTATTATTCATGACAAAATAGTCTTAAAAAGTATCCCTCTTTACAACAAATGTTTGTATTTGTCACAAATGAATGTTGAACATCCAAATATGATTATATTTATGATATATTGATCACATGTGTCATGTATGCATACGCAGTGGCCATATGGATTATTGTGAAACATATTTGGGCCAAAGCTAAATTTTCTAAACAAATTCGGAAAGTGTGTATACCTTTGTAAGACTGCGAATCAACAAACAATTTGAAATTAGTGCACTTGATTTCTCTCTAAACTTTACGTATATTCTCAAGTCCACTAATCATGTTCTCTTTTGTTAAATGATAGTGTTTTATGTTTACTCGCCATCTTTGATAATTATGTTCCCCGGGCATTGACATCCCACTCAGTTTACCCTGACTATTATTTAAATAGTGTGGCTAGAAAAATGTAGATGTTTGTATCAACACTTCCTATTTTTTAAACAGGCTCTCTAATCTCAGCACATTGTCTTTCAGAGCATCAGCTATAGTGCAAGCTTAATCATCCCACTTCAGTTACAGCTTTGATGTTACAACGTACATAACAATTAACATACACATAGCAAATTCATATAGTATAAGGGATTGTCCATTTAATTGGTGGGAGAGGGGGCTGGGATTTTCATTTGAGCTGAATTTTTTTTTTTACTTTTTGTCTCCAGATAATTCATATTTTTCCCAAATAGTAATGGGATAGAATATGTTATTTTGTTATAAATTTCCCGTTATTGACAGCTAGAAACTAAACCGAAGAAAGAAAGAAAGAAAAAGAGTCTGGCCCTTGCCCTTGGACAATAAATTGCTGACCTATATTATAATTGCGGTATACCTTGGTAGGTATCTCGGTTCGTTCCTGGGGGCCCCGAGTGGCCGAGTGGTCTAAAGTGCTGTCCTTTACGGATTACCGTCATCTCACCTCTGTCTGCGTGGGTTCGAGTCTCGGATTCAGCCAATGTGCCAGTAAATTCTCGTGGGTCGGTGGTTCTTTCCGGAATTTTCCCGGGTTCTTCCTCCACCATTAATACTGGCCGCCATGTATAGCCTATCGTGTGCTGAAAAATGGCGTTAAACCCTACAACAACAACAACGGTTCGTTCCGAAATAACGTGGTATACCACGATACAAAATAGTTCGTGCTACGCTTCTCTATCATATAAATATATCTGTCAGCATAAGTGAGTACGTATGTATATAAAGTTTATGACTTATACAGACATCGAGCTTTTATGCATGCATAGGAAGCTATTGAGAAAACAAAACTGGGCAAAACAATAAAGGTCAAAACTTAAGATGAAGAAGGAACTCTTAACTGCAATCTCAAGAATTAAAATAAGGTTACATATGTAGAACCTAAAACGTTAAGAGTAAGACAACTCAACCAGTCTACCAACAGGTTCAGAATGTGCAGGGCTCAACGAATCAGAGCTATATTTGTACTAATCATCGGTTATAATTTGCTGCTAAAACTTCACCAAAGCAAGAATGAGAAATAGTGTCAGTGTAGGTCCAAAATGGTTTGGTATGCTTACCCTTAACACACACGCGCACACATATTTAATATTAGTGATAGGGGGCTTATTTGCGTCAATGTAAATCTCAGTCAAAAATGTTCTGGGCACGTTAAGCGTCAAGACTTTTACTGACGCCCAGGTGACGGTCCTCTTAGACATTTTAGCAAAGTTAAGGAGTCTGAAACAAATGTATCAGACTTTTGTTAATTTGACCCAAGAGAAAAAGACCTTCCCAAGCCAAACAGCCCATTCCTGTTGCTACGCCTGAGATACACACCCAAGTGATTTCTACCAAATCATAGAGAGAAGCAAGTCCAGAAGTAGACTTTGGCCGTGGCAAAGGCTTAATGCAGTTAAAGCTGATTACTTCCCGTTCCTGAAATTTAAAATAAACAAACAAGCATTCAACGGTCGTTTTCAGGGCCACCTACCTCTCTCGAAAAGAGATAGTATTCATTTTGCAAAATGAATTAAATCTCAAAATTCCTTGTTGGCCCCATGATGTACGTGTCCGAAAGCGAGCGTATAGGTTCTTATTCTAAAAAGTTCAAGCCAAGAGATATTTACGTTTTCTGTCTGGTCTATTCTGGTACAAATTTTACAATCCAATTCACAACACAACACTTTAAAAAGTTCATATGCTTCTGTGTCTTTGTTCACGCTCTCTTTTTTTGTTGTGTTGAATTTCTTAACTTTCAGTTTTTTCCTCTTCTTCCTCACTTTCTCCTCTTCTTTTCTTCTCTTTTGTTTTCTTTCTGGACGAGTCTGGGTTCTTCCTTTTGGGAGGGTACCTCCTCTTCTTCTTCCTGTTCGCAACCCCTATCTTCTTCTTGATCTTCTTGTTTCTTAGTGCAGTCTGAAGACCAATGTCCTTTCCCTTGCCAATGATAACAGGTATCTTGCCTTTTGTCTTATCTGACTGCTGTGTTCCTTTTTTGACGGTCTGGACATTCTGTAGCCTAATGCCCTTTCTACTTACAGATATAGCAAGCATCTTGACTTTTATCTCGAAAGGAGGGGAGTAGTCCGTCGGCTTTTTTTAAGAAAACTTTCGTATGACACCTCGCAAAACTCTGATCAGAAGTTCGATCTGTGTGGGTTCTTCCATAGTTCTGGTCGGTTTGAGAGTGAAATGAAAACTGGGAGGGAAAACACTGACCCTTTATATAGGAATGACACTAGTATGACATTGATATAGGGACCCGTAATGTTTAAAATGTAGTCATTTGACTTTTTGCAGTGCAGATGAAACGATCGCATCCTTTCGTGTAGAAAGGAGAAGAAAGTAAGAAGCATAAACGCGATTTATCGCCTCGCACAGTAGCTAAAGTCTTGGCTCAAATTCATGACAGAGAGTGAAAAAAGTAACTTTTAAATCTGTGTTAGTGACAGTGCCAAAGGAACAACCCGACACCGATGAAAATCACTCTTCAGGAAATGACTCTCATGGACATACCCGAAAGACCATTCCGGGAGGACGCCTGTGTGACTGTACCCAATGTAAAGACTTAAGAACATTACACACTGTACCTAGGACACCTTTGTTATTAAAATATGTTTTACACTGACTAGTTTATATTCCAATTTGATCGTTGTGGTATGTGTTTTATCGCTGTACGTAACCATTTGGCTTTTATGTATTTTTGTCGTTAGTCGTGTTCCTTTTGATTTTGCAATAAACGTGTCATGAAAAAAGTATAAAAATTCTTGTATTGTCTGTCTTCGTGACAAAAGTGACATTCTCTGCACTTTTTTTATACCTCTGCTGTCTCTGCTCCCTATTCCGCCACTTTCAAAGTCATCGACAAACATTTAGATTGTGCCAGTTGGGAGGCGTTGTATCTTCGCCATCTCTTTAACATGTTAGTTGCCGGATCTAGTTATTCAGGCAAAACTGAATTTGTCAAACGTTTGATCGAACATATTCATCATTTGATCGATCGTCCATCTCAACGGATCGTGTAGTTTTACAAAGAGTGGCAATCGGCGTACAGCCTCTTGCGAGAAAGTTAAGGAGATTTCATCGTGTTTGTGAAAGGCATTTCTGGCGAAGATGACGAGATCATGTCTGACCCCAGTCAAACCCATCTGGTCATTTTCGACGGCATGTTAGGAAAAAACGAAGACATCAAACTGTGGTTTACGTGCAAAGAGCATCATTATAATGCCAGTTAATTTATATCACCCGAAATTTGTTTCAACTAAGTATAGCCCATCGCACCATCATTCTCAATGCCCATTACGTGGTCTTGTTTAAAAACCATATAGGTAAATCACAGGTGCAAGACTTAGCCAAACAGTTAGGAACGCTTTGGCTGACTCGTGCGTACGACGACGCCACTGAAACCTAGCACACCTATTTTCTCGTGGATACCAAGCCCATCACCCCCGATTTTTTGTGATTTCGTATCCATCTTTTTCACTACTGGTGCCAAGCCGGAGGGTTATCGTGTACACGTCCCGTCGTCGAATTAACAATAACAACTACAAAAATCTATAAAAGCTTCAAACACTTTGGGACTGTCTCACACAGCGTCAACATGACGTCTCTTCAGTCTTATCTTCCCGTCAAATTAATTCGTGCCTTGCACGGAATCAGTCGCGAAAAAATCAACAAATACATGCTCTTGTCTTACAAGCCAGTCTCAATGAAGTCTTACGATGGTTTACCGCGACAGCACGTCAGTTACTGCAAGGCTTCATTCACATTCCTCATCAAACCAAACGCTTTTTTGAGAGAAACAAAGTAGTCCTGACGCAATTGGACGATCCCCGCATCGGCCCTCAAACCAAAAAGCAAATAATTTTGAAACCTGGAGGTATCGGTTATCTAGGACGTGTCATCATTTGCTCTCTTTGAACGGGACCCCAATGCCCCAAAGTCCTCCCCAAGAAAAAAGTCACTCCCAGAGAGCCAAACGGACCCAGAAGAAGAAAAAGAGAGCAACGGCCTCAAGACCATGTCACAGCCTCAGAACGAAAGAAAAGTCCCCAGAAAAGCCCACAGAAAACAAATTCTACCTGCAAGTGAGATACTTAGGCCAGGACGCAACGTTATATTCGCAAACTTTGACCTGCTACGACGATGACCGCGTCGCCAGTAGCCTCAGGTTCTTCCACTTCTCCGTTCCTGGTGATACCTGCCAAACTCAATTTGACCTCATGATAATGCCCCTGTATGAGTTCAAGACTGAGGTGAGGACACCTCCACGGCCGGTATGAGTACCATCACCACAGCCACTACCAGTACCGCAGCCTCTACCATCACCACAGCCACTACCAGTACCGCAGCCTCTACCATCACCACAGCCAGTACCAGTACAACTGCATGCGCAGGAGATAAGGAGGTCACAATATCTACGAGCGTGGAATAGGAGAAGACAGAGGGAAGTCTTCAGTATCCTTGAAAGTGAAGACTGGGAGAGTGAAGCCATTCAACCCCCTCCTATTTACCACCCATAACCTTCAATTTGGAGCAGGACTGGAGCGGGCGATGTGTCTGTGGTGCCAAACCTGGAAGATGTCTCAGTATCCATGTCTATTTGGAGTTCAAAACACAGCCCATTTCAGGGCTAACCAAATCTCTAGATAAGAGACCATTCAAGTTGCCAATTCGTGTGAATGTGGAGTAGTATGACTATAAAAACTCACTCATTTTCTAATGTGATTGTGTGTGTGTATGTGTGTGTGCTTGTATGCGTACGCGTACGTTGCATGGATAGTACATTTTTTTTTTCTCCTTCTCATGTGTGGATAGTAGGGTATGTGTTTGTATGCGGTCGCGTTCGTTTGTGTGGATAGTAAAATTTTAGTTTTTTCCTCTTTCCGTGTGGATAGTAGAGTGTGTGTTGGTATGAGTTGGCGTAAATTGTGTGGATATTTCATTTGGGGTTTGTTTTTTCTCCTTCTTCTTCCCGTGTGTGGATAGTATAGTGTGTGTTTGTGTGCGCTGGAGTACGTTGTATGGATAGTATAGTTTAGGTGTTTTTCCTCTTCCCGTGTGTAGATAGTATATTTGGGGTTGGTAGATAGTATATAATAGTTTTTCTTCCGTTTTGTGTGGATAGTAGATAAAATGTGAAGTCAGTGTAAGGAATGTTTCCTTCACGTCCATGCTTTACAAATATAAAATCAAGCGCTTGTTCTTCGTGCTATGCAACATTAAATAAACCAAGAAGATGGCTTCTAACACAATGGATATAATAAAGACGGTGCAGGAAGTCGTGGAAAATTTGGGGATGATAGAAGAGATGCTAATAAAACTGGGTGAATATTTTTTATTACAGTCCCCATAAAGTCAAGATGGAAATCAATAATGTAAGAAAATCAAAGGAAATATGGAAGCTGATGAAGCAAGAAAAGGAGGAGAAGGAGGACGAAGAAGATGGAATAAGAAAGAGAGCCTGAAACAAAAGAATAGAAAAAGAAGAGAAGAATGAGAAGAGGAAAAATTGAGGATTAAAAGGAGAAACAGGAGGAAAAATGAGAAAAAGAATAGAACAAATGTAATGCGAAAATTGAGATGCTTTTGGAGAAAAATAAGGAATTAGAAGAATAGAAAAAGAACAAAGGCCATTTTCAGGTCCACTCCATTGCCTCGAAAAGATGTGCTTTCTTGCATAAAAACAGTACTATGACATCACCCACCTGTTCCGTTCATATTGTCCATATACAGGCCCAACAAATTTTTGTCCCTCCTATAGTTCCACCCATGTTAAAATCCCCATGTTAAATTTCCTTTGACGCTAAACGCGCCCAGGCGGCCAGTAACAGTTTTGACGCTAACCGTGCCCACGACCGTTTTGACTGGGATTTACATTGACGCTAAACAACCCAATATTCCCCATGTTAAATTCCCCATGACGCTCTTTTTGACTGAGATTTCCGTTGACGCTAAGCAGCCCCCTATCACTACTAATAATGTATTCGAATGATTAATCAAACTTGGAAATTGATAATGTCGATTTTATCCGAGAACAAAATAACTGATAAGTTTGGCTGAGATCTGGATATTTGAACCTTTTTACATGACATGACCCCATTGTCTCGGACTTTTAATATCTCTCAGAAAATGTCTTCGACTTTTAAGATCTCTCAGAAAATATCGCCACTTTAGTCCATCACAGTTAGATGCAATCTTATCATTTGGTTTCTACAAACATAATTACGAGGACATTTTGTGCCGACTATATCATTAATACTCAAAATACTTACAAATCAAATCATAAAATCATTCATTGAAATTAGTTCGTTATTTTCTTTAAATCTCGACTCTACTAAACTATTTACTCGCTTTCCTTACTTGACGCTCGCTACTAAATAAAGCTAACCATTACGGTCATAAGCAAATGCGATCGGTCATGTATGCATTTTTTCACCAATAGTATCACGTTCGTACCTGAATCACTTAATCAGTCATAGGTAACCAGCTCAGCTCAGTCCCACCTTGTGACCTTACTACTGGTGTCAATGATCTACTTATATCTGTCTCTTCTGGGACTTACACCGGCATGATAGCCCAAAGTTCATCATTAAGATAGTGTTCTGTCCACCTATGATCATTTGATACCTGTCTCACGTTCTTGTCTTACTATATAGTACACTGTACATTAGTCATTATATAAACTTGTATATTTGTATAACAGTGACCTTAGGTATATAATGTAGGCTATGACACGAAGAGGATCTTTTCAAATGCACGACCACTTAATGGCAGTACAACTATTGGGATTCGAGAGACTCTAACAGGTAGTGAATTAATCTCTCTCTCTCTCTCTCTCTCTCTCTCTCTCTCTCTCTCTCTCGTATTTACACTTAACAGGTATCAATGCCAGTCACGGTGACTTGTAATAATTTACTTTTAGTAAATATGAGTACAGATACAATATGTGTGCTACCAGTCTAAAAGAAGCCATAAAGCTATCAAGGCACGAATATAAAAAATACTTTGATTTTGTAACGTTGTTTCCTAGTGTATTTTTGCTAATATGGTAGGAGGAAAAACACTTTAACATTTTTAAATAGATGCATATACAGCTCCGGGCCCCCAGTCAGCAATGCCGACGGTCTAGGTGGATAATACACATAAAATAAAATGTGAGAAATAACAATTTAATAGCAGATCTAAATATTCAAACAACATAAGTAAATTTCCACAATTTTTCCACTCGGTCGACCTATTTAATCTGCCAATTTCATCATCTGATGTTTGACGTGAGAGTGTTTTCACCTGTCCCTGCTACTTTACTCATGTGTTATATTTCCTTTTCCTTGACTGGTACTCCATCACCCCCTTCAGTCCCTCGGCTACGACTTTCTGCACTGCTGTTATCCGGCATGCCTTCAAACGTATGCCTCCGTTATTCTATCCGGTTCTGTGACCTCTATAACCACTTCTCCATACCTCGTCACCTTTGGGTGGTACTCGGTCCAACCCGAACAACTCAGAACCGCACCGAAAGCTTTTCTGTAAAGAATAAGAGACGTATAGTTTAGTCTCCCTTTCGATGAAGACAATCTCACACCCTCAGGCAACCTTTCATCAGCATAAAGGCTATTAAAGGCGTTAGGTCACGTAAACACTCACATCGAAAAATTCCATACACGCTAGTGCGATAAAATAAGGGTAATAATACAATAACGGTATTAACGACTCCTGATGCATACATCAACAACTTCCGTGACATGAGTACACATTTTTAATTCTCGATATAGTAACTACCAACATCACACAATTATATGGATTCCTTACCTTGCCAATCATAGGAGGTACACACATAATTCGAATACAAATATGCAAATACTTCACAATATATTCACAACTATATATTCAAATTCAAAATTAAAACAATTATAAGTTCTTACATAACACATTAATAAATGCAATAATTCAAAACAATGCACAGAGTTGCAAATTACACAATTAATTCCGATTACAGGCTAACAATCCAGTCTTGTATACTACTAATTTCTCTACAGGACGTTACGATAGGTAAATAACTCAAATAAGTAGGCAATGTGGGTATTTGAGAAAGCTTGCCAGTAGCTTCTCGTGGGTCGGTGGTTCTTCCCGGGGTTTTACTGGGTTCTTCCTCCACCATTAATACTGGCCGCCCTGCATAGCCTATCGTGTGCTGAAAAATGGCGTTAAACCCCACAACAACAACAACAACAACAAATATGTAGGTGATATTAACTCTGTAAGGTCACTTGTACATTCTAACATAATTTTAGTAATCAGTTTTTACATACTACATATAAACGTACAACTCTCAGTTAGAATCAGCTTCGGACAGGTGCCCCGCCGATATTTCACTAATTCAGCCCTGATTTGATACTGGTGTCTCTTTGAACTGTAGTCTGCCTAGTTTCTCACGCACATATCAAATTACTTTCTTCCGCGGCTAGGCCACGGCTTGTGTGTGAATAAACAATCTCTTCTGGTTTTACCAGTTACTTCGTCTCTTTGAAGCTAGCCGCCGCTTTGTTCACTCCAGTACCGATTCAAGCCTCAGTCTTGCGCAACAAAGGTTAGTCGCCAAGATCGTGGCGACATTCTCCACCCCAGGTAAGTTGTATACATGAAGGCTGTCTTCACAACGTGACATATTTCCTCAGATGAAACAATGGTTTATTGACTGCTTACTGTTATCAACGTTTGCTGATTATAAGCACATGCTTGTGGTAAACCAAATAAAAGCTTAGTGCAAAAATAACGTCTTTAATCATGAGCGGATGAAAAACTGACTATTTTTTAAATTATTAATTTGTCTGATAAATCGATTAGATACGACAGGAAACGTACAAATGATCGAGTGCCCTATAGTTATCGCTTTACGCATACAGTGATTATCGGCACATCATTGGTCATAGTTATAATAAACAGATAAATGAACCGGATCCACGATCAGCGTTCCGCCCCGACAAGTAGTGGGTGTGTTGAAAAATATTGAGGTTTGGCAAATGCACAGGTAAATCGATAGAGAGTATTGATCGCTTATTTTCACGTGACAGGTAAACAAGCACTTTAAAGATCACGCGACGAGTGCAGTAAGGGACTTGCATAACGATTCTTCTGTTCGATAATGCAGTACCAAAAACGATATGGGCTTCAGCTTTTGGTTTGGTTTTGTGGGATTTACAACCCTTGACTTGGGAATGGCGGAGGATAAGTGATTTATAAAGGGAATGGATCTCAATTTAAACCAGAAATGATTAAAATACTTCTTTGGCTGTATCTATGAATATATCTTCAACTAGGTTTGTCAGTACTTTTTAGACAAAACAATGAATGATGCAATTTAAAGCTGGTATTGCGTCATACATGATATGAATTGCATCATGTTATTCCCAGAAGTCATGGATGATGCAATCATAACTAAGCTTACTTGATCGTTTCTATCGTCTTTGGATATTTCATCATGGGATTTTGTTTCACTTTTGTTTTCGTTACATTGCACATGATTTTCACGGGCGACTCCAATTTATCTTCGGCAAACAAAGGTCCTTAAGTGCCACTAATCCCTAAAATGACATCAGATCGCTCCGCCAATCTCATTTGCATATGCAATTTTGTACTTTAAGATTTTTTTCAATTTGAATACACTTTGAGGTTCAATCAATTTAAGAAAAATCATCGATTTTGATTTAATTTGGACTAATAACTTACAAGATATTTAGCTGTAAAGTTGCCGTTTTGGGGACCAAAAACACTATATAACACAATTTTTGTTCCTGGATAGTAAGTGTTATTTTGTAATTGTTTATGCCTCAAAAGAATAGAAAATAGCTATCATTCCCCATAAACTTTGCTTTTGTGAACAGGACAGTGATATTTTGAAATTTACCTCTTTCCAGTGAGAAAACGGGCCAATTAATGGTATTTCGTTCAAATAAAGTCAGGAGAAAACAATGTATGAATAAAAATTACCACGTATTTATACTAAAGTAATAGAAAAATGATCATACAAGATTTAGAAGTGAGTAGTTTTTCGAGATTTACGATTATCTGTAAATCACTTTCACAAATCATCCTCCAAACGTAGAGTCCCACCATGTTGTCGTTATACTGCCCTTGGTAGCGGCGTTTAAAGTCCAGTATATCCTGGTGGAAGCGCTCGCTTTGCCTCTCCGAGTACGCACCCATGTTCTCCTTGAATTTATCAAGATAAGTATTAAGGATATGGACTTGAGGGGCATCATGCAGTCCATCGTGCCATAGTTCTTCACCAGAGTCTTAACCAGCTCCAGATAGTTTTCGGCCTTGTGATTGCCCAGGAAGCCCCGAACTACTGCGACAAAGCTGTTCCAAGCTGCTTTCTCATTACTAGTGAGCTTCTTGGAAAATTCAATGCACTCCAAGATCTTCTTTATCTGTGGTCCAAGGAATACACCGGCTTTGACCTTTGCCTCATAAAGCTTAGGGAAGAAGTATTGAAGGTACTTACTTGAAGGCTGTCGACTCCTTATCTAGAGATCTGACAAATTGTCTCATAAGGCCCAGTCTAATGTGCAGTGGTGGCAGCAGCACCTTCCGGGGGTCCACCAGTGATTCTCACTTGACGTTGTTCCTTCCCACAGAGAACTCGGTCCGTTGTGGCTAGTCCCGCCTGTGGTAGTGCGCCTTGGTGTCCCTGCTGTCCCAAAGGCAAAGATAGCAGGGAAGCTTGGTAAAACCGCATTGGAGACCCACCAGGAATGCCACCATTGTGAAGTCTCCGATGACCTCCCAGCCGTACTCATCATACTTCAAGGCGTCCAGGAAGATCTTGATGCTGGTGTGCACCGATTGGGCCAGTGGAAGAGACGGGTACTTGTTCCCATATGGAGCAGCACAGCTTTGAGGCTCATGGATGAGCTGTCAATGAAGAGGGGCCACTCCTTGTTACAGGTGATTCTGATTATCTCGAACAGACTGGTAACAGTGTGGCAGAAGCAAAGCCTATCTTGACGGATGAAGAAGCTGGGGGAAAAAAAGCTTGGTGACGCTTTCTCTGATTGGCGACTTGCACACTTTCATCCAACACGTTCCACTGATTGAGCCTGGACGTCAAATGCTCGGCATTGGACTTGGTAAGACCAAGACCTCTGATCAAGTCGTTGAGGTCTTTTTTGGTTGGGGTAGTATGGAGTTTTCTCCTTAACTCCACATCTGAAATTGTCATCTGGATCTACAACGTCTTCCTCTTTCTCTAACTTGCTGCTGTCTTCTAAAGATGGCTGCTCTCTCTCTCCGGATGAGTTGGTACGGCAAGCTCGGGGCAGTGTGGCACCGGGGCGATGGATGAAGGAAGGTCCTGATATGTGATATCAGATGCATTCTTGCCAGTCTGACCTTTGGAAGGGTCCACCATGCAGAAGTAGCAGTTGCTTTTGTGGTCAGTGGGTTCCCGCCAAATTCTTGGGATAGCGAACTTCATGACTCTTTTCCCCTCTGTACCATCCTACAAATAATACATTTATTTCCCCATGACTAATTTGCAAGAAATTCTCCCAATATTTTGCAGACATGATACATGTTGTCAATAACATTGAAAATTGTAAAACATTTTAAAATTAAGGTTTACAATTTTTAAAATCTTAACAAATTTTATAACATAACATTCCAATCAATAATTGTCCATTTTACCTTCTAGAGTTTGTTTTTGCAAGTGCTCGCAGGTGAAATGAGGTGCCCATTGTTTGTCTTGATCCCCGACAGGCATGCCGAAATGTGCCGTGTAGTCCTCAAACATCTTAACAGATACTTCCACGGAGTACCTTTTCGCTCTTGTCTTGATAAATTGTCCGCAGACATAGCAAAATGCGTCTGCCGGATGCTTGCATCCTCTTGATGCCATCTCAGAAAACGCATATATATATATATATATATATATATATATATATATATATATATATATATATATATATATATATATATATATATATCCACTTAGGCAGCTGAAACTAAACTGAACTGGTGGGCTTAAGGCCCCTGTATTTATGCTACTATTTATACTGCTGCAAAGTTCTAGAAGTTACTCCAAGTTTACTCAGCACTGAATTTATCTGGAATGTTCTGGAAAATAAGATTAATGTCAAAATATCACCTAAGTAATGTTTTTTGGGGAATAGTAGCCATTTTCTCTACTTTTTGAGGCGTAAGCAATTAGGAAATAACACTTACTACAAATGAACAAAAAAAAAATTGTTACACGGTGAAACCATTGAAATGCCCCAACTCATCTTCGCTAGCCAAGGTTCCGATAACCCTATCTACACCTTGGCGGATCGAACAGCTATATCGGTGTTTTATCCTAGCGACATCTATTGGATTTCATGTGTTGCCAATTAGTCAATAGCGTGGTGCATTGTACCTCGGCCAAAAAAAAGGTCGTAGCAATTGACCTGAAAAGGATACTTTGTAAGTTTAACATCGAAAATATGATTATGTGCCAAAGGAAAGCCATTACAGGTCTATTTCGGTGATAGGTATTTGTGCAAACACGGACCAGCACTAGAAAGGTGCTTATTTATCAGTCCATTCCAATAGTGTGCTCCCATTGTCTCGATCATATAGGAACAGTGTTCAAATTTAAACAACTTAATTTTGGTTGGATACGGTGGCTTGCCGCCGCATCCAATGAACTTCACAGACACGATATGCTGAGGTGTAGATCGGGTTATCGGAACATTGGCTAGCAAAGATGTCCCCAACTCTGCTACATAGAAAATTTTATATAGCGTCTTCAATCCATGTGTATAATAATAGCTATGTAAATATTTTTTTATGAAACTAAAAAGAGGAAGATTTATTTTCAAAATAAGATCGGCATATAATTACAACCCTTGAATGGAACCACTAACATGCGTGTGTGTGGATGTCGGTGTGGTCCCATGAATGGTTTTGTCATAACGCATGATTCAGGAATAAAATAAATACAATGGTCAATATACGTGAAGAAGAAGTATTATATCTTTCAGTTGATGCCACTAAAACAATCGTATGTTCATTAGTACTTTCAAGACTGGACTATTGTAACTCAATTCTGTCTGGTTCGTCTCAATATCTACTCCAAAAACTTCAAAAATTTCAAAACACAGCTGCTCGGATCAAACTTAGAGTACCACGATCAGAGCCCACATCCCCGCTGCTCTGTACCATACACTGGCTATCCATTCGATCCAGAATCAATCACAAAATGTGTTCTCTGTGCTACGTTTCACTGACAGACTCTAGTCCAACATACCTATCCGACCCCAGCGATGTGTACACACCAGCAAGAAACTTACGCTCCTCTTCTGACAATCGTATATTCATTATTCCCACTATGAAAACAAATTCATATGGACAGCGTTCTTTTGCATACCAGGGACCAGCAACATGGAATGAATTGCCCACTGAACTTAGACATAAAGACACAGTGATCATATTCAAGAGTGCTCTAAAAACTCACTTATTTCGACTGCAAGAACAAACTTAAAGACCTCATAATGTTTCCTACCTTAAATAATCTCAGCATGATTTTTTGTTTTCTAATTTCATGGTGTTTGTAATCATATCATTATATGTTTTTTTTTTATCTTATAGGTGTTGTCTAATATTGTAAAGCGCTTAGAGGTTCTTAAGATTAGGCGCTATACAAATTCCTCCTCCTCCTCCTCATTATTATTATTATTATTATTATTATTATTATATACCGATCATGGACTAATTTTATTTTTGTGTATCACCATCTCGTATGGGATAAAAGAACATTAAAATTTCAGATTAAATAATCACACATTCAGTCCGACTAAAGAATATTTTTTCACAAATTTAAAACAAATAAATAAATAAATAGATCACTCATAATGTTCGTTATTAAATCCCGCATGGATACGAGGACACTAAACATTAAAGTTAAAAATGACTAGACTATTCAGACTGTGAATACATTGAGAAAAGAGAACATGAAATAATAATGGTATCTTTTAGATTGTAAATAATGGCACAAAGTTACACTGTCTTGAATATACAGTTTCAGAATTATTTGTCATGGGTCATACCCCATTCAGTTCCAAGCCTTTTCATGAATTGTAACGATACAACCACTTTGCATCGATAGCATTATACTTAGAGAATTACATGTCATATCGCTCCTGTTGAGTCTAAGGTTTTGATTAGGCGGTTGTTATCAGTGGATATTGTAATAAATCTTTATACATTCACGATAAACTATTATTATCGCACTTTTTATTAGATTAAATTCAAGACTTTTATTCTCTTGAATCATGAATTTGCCTGTCGCTTGCATCGAAATCATTATACTTTAGTGGAGTTATAGCCCTTGACAGTTGGACCCTATCCATTTTCATGTCTGTACAATAACACCTTTAATATAAATTTGGATTTCAAGCCAAAATTGGTAGATTGCTTGATGCTATATAGACTGCTGGTGGTTTCTATTGCATGTATAAATACATACACAGTCTGTGTTGTGTTTCAGCGGAGGTATATCACATGGTTGCCTGACTCGGTCGCCTTTTTCTGCATAATAGCTTATCACGTAATTGTTATTGGATTTCAACCAAATTTGGTGAAGCTTGATGTTCATGAACATTTGCTGAATTTGATTAACATTTTTCATGATCACTTTGCACTTTATGTCCCTGATTGTTTATTTTAAAGCCTATAATTCCTTAATATGTTTACTGGTGGATTTATAAAATTCATTAGGATGTTGAAAGAGGGGTCGGATTGTCAGGATTGCTCGTTTAATACCACGTGATCACCGCGCAGTCACTACCTCTGTTCTCGGGGGGGGGGGGGGGGGCATAATTCGTAAACTTAAATTGTTACGAGCTGATTTTCGTTTTCAACAAGTTACTGCACATTTCACATGAGTTTAATGGAATAGTGGTATAACAAGGTTTGGATTTAAAATTTAATAAAATTATTCATTCATTTCTGATCTAGATCTCTCTCCTTCCATCTATCAGTCAGTTTATATTTGTAATGATTGGCAAGCAAATAAACCCATAAGAAAGCACTGAAAACCCATTATAACGACACAATTTATGCCTGTGGACAAATATAGGTGATATAACAAGTGTAGACCTACATGTACAAAATGCACTAGATTAGTGTAAATGTATTATAAATTAAGTTCATCTACAGGTTACATGAGATTTACTGGCTTGATATCAAACCTTGACCACTAAGTGTATTGATTATCAATGAAAGCAAGATAACATCCATCCATTGAATGTACCTATACGTATATATCCCCTTTCCAGGTAACTATTACTAACTTGTTGCAGGGTGTCAATATGAGGTAGTAGTCACATTGTTTCTAAAAGGCACGGAATGTATCAGAATTATAATTTAATAATTCACCTTTTGAACACCATTTTATACTAGGTGAGTGCTCTTTTTGTTTCTATCTCAACATACAGTATTGCGTTTTTTCTTTCTGTATTATATGCGATACAAATATCTTCACTCTCTGAAAATGTGTCGGAGGTAATCTTGGTGATGCTTTCAAAATGTAAAGTTTCGGATGGCAGTACATACGAATGTGAATGCGAAAAATACATCCAAATAAAATATTAGGTGTTGAAAATAACAATTAATGCACTATCAGTTATCAATGAAATAATGTAATTTTAAGACTGATTTTATTCTTACAACTTTTTAATGAACAAATTTAGGAAATCATCCATTTTCAATAGCTTCACGCTATTACCAACTCTTCTATAATAACGACACTTAATCGAGTCGCCGTGATATAAATAAAGTCATGATAACATAATACTAACTTCGGGCTTGAGAGAAGTTCAAAATAGGCAATACGGAAAAGACAGCGGACGTTCCGAGATGGATGGCGTTATGGGTTAAGGCAGAAAATTAGTCTCTTTATTTTCTCGTGTTTTATAAGAACAGTAGCAGTTTAAACTATTTTTTTTTAGGTCTGTCTTCTTAACTATTTAAGAATTAGTATATGACTATACGGCTACATAATGATAACTGACTAATCATGGGATAGTCAGATATATATATATATATATATATATATATATATATATATATATATATATATATATATATATATATATATATATATATAAGTATAGCATCAATAATAAAATACTAAACGGTAATATAGATGTAAACAGAAAAAAAATGAAACAGATACATGCATGTAAACTGTATACTGTGACAAACGAAATTCATGAAAATTGGTGTTCTATGAACAATTATGAATTGACAATATCTATTGACAGTTGTTTTCTCGATATTGCAGTGTGGAGTTCTTGTGAGATACTGACTTGGTATAGATACCGTAACAATAACGTATCATTATGGATGAGGAAAAGCCATTATTGTCCAAAAACTTTGCTGCAGTTCGTGTAGATTTAGAACCACCAACTCCGTATGGAAGCATTGCTGGAAATCATTCATCTGTATTGACACAAAATGAAGTGGCAAGCCAGTTTAGGCAGAAGGGATCTTCAAGTCTGCTAGATGGTCATGAAGCGGTAACCTTGACGTGGCAGAATATTAATGTACATTTAAATCCACCTTCTCGCGGATATTGTCGAGGTCCAGATCCTTATGCAAGACCTAAGCCAATTCTGCGGAATGGTAAGACAAAAAAACTAAGTGTATTTTATCATTTATGCAGTTTTAGAAGAAGAGGTGCGGACTATGTGATCCTGCAATGCGTCTATCGTGTTTCATGCATGTGCGCATGCGTAATCTCACGCGATTATTCATATCGTTAAAGAGATTAGAAACCGTTAGATATGATAGGTGGAGGTCGATAAACATGCAGTGGATTTGGTAGGTAGTTGACGGTAGATGTGTACCGTGGCAAGATTAGTACCAGTTAGTATATGTGTTCAGTGGGCATGATTAGTAGTGGTCAGTAGATGAGTACAGTGGGTATGATTTGTAGTGGTCGGTAGATGTGTACCGTGGGCAAAATTAATAGTGGTCGGTAGATGTGTACCGTGGGTATGATTAGTAGTGGTCGGTACATGTGTACAATGGGCGTGATTAGTATGGTTGGTAGATTTGTAGAGCGGGCATGAATAGTAGTGGTCGGAACATGTGGACAGTGGGCATGATTAGTGGTGGTCAGTAGATGTGCACTGTGGATATGATTGATTGTTGTCTTTAGATATCCACAGTGGATACGAATGATCATAATCTGTAGATATGTATAGTGGATATAATTGATAGTAGTGTGTGTGTGCGTGTATGTTTGTGATTTGGATTTTTAACATAGCTTTAACATTTTTTCAGTCATATCGCTACTATGTCTGCAGTGTGGCAGTTTATAGTGATGTCTAGCACTCAGGCGTCATGCCGCAGACATTATCCCGACTTCACTTTATCCCGTCACCAGACCAAGCAGTACTAACACTAACCTCTTAAAGCTGAGAGCCTCGCGAGGCAGCTGTTAGTACCATTTTTGTAAGGTTCTAGTATGACTCGGCCGGGGTTCGGACCCGCGACCTCGTGCATCCGAGGCGGACGCTCTAATCACTAGGTGATAGTAGTTTGTAGATATGTACAGTGGATATATTTTGTAGTGGTCGGTAGATATGCACATTGGATATAATTGGTAATTGTCAGAATATGTGTACAGAAGGTTATATTGGCAGTGATCGGTAGATGTGCACTTTTGGAATATATTTGTTATTCATTCTTAGTGGCAGAGGAACTTAACAGAACTGGGAAAAACAAGCAAATTTATATTTCACAGAGACATGATTCTAGTTTTTGATTGCAATATCCACACCTACATAAAAGTTTGAATTCTCTTCAAAAAGGATTTAGCTGTTGATGAAGCCGTTTGTGCCAACATAATCCAATTATGTGAATGGGATATGCTTGTAAATTAACAACTATCATACAATGAGGTAAAGTCATTAAAACACTTTGTTTTCTAAGAGACCTGACAGACTGCCATGGAAAAGCATAACTATATAAATATGTTCAATATATAAATCTGTATTTTGAATTCTTAAGTTTCTCCGGGTCCCAGTGGAAACCCCTTGAAATAAATAGGATCCAAGCTGGCACGTGCAAAATAAAAATCAACCTAATGCCAATTAACTCATGGTTTTCTTTATTGGGTGGTGGTTGGAGGTTGTATAGGTGGAGTGTTAAATGAATACCAAATTAGATCCATCTGTACTTACATCTTTCGTCTCTTTGTCTTTCCATTTATAACATCTACTTTTGTTTCTGCTCCATAAATCATTTAATTAACATTTTGTACATTGCAAATGGTATATTACATTTTATATTGATGAGTCCTTTGCCAGGTTAGATAGTCAGTATTCATTGTCTTTGTTTAGTGGAGCTATAGACCTGAATGACATTCCCATCCACCTTATTTTCAGTATAATATTGGTTTTTGACCAAATTCATTATACTGCTTGACATTGACGGAACCCTCGATAAGTACGATTTTCAGCACTCTTTGCCATTTTTAGCGGAGTTATTATCCCAAGTTATCAGACCAGCAGGCTTTCCTTTCCCTCACAACAACTCCCTTAATTATTGCTGCGTTTAACAAAATGTGGGATGCAGATTGATACTGACGAGACTTTCTAAGCATGCTGTATTATCGTTTAGGGAAGCTATGCCCCTTGTAGCTACGATGTCGCAGCCTCAACTTGATTTGTATACCCCTTGATTATCAGACGCACTAAATTTAATTTCTGCACAATTACTTCATGGGGAGTGTAATATTTCTGAGCCATCGTCTGTTTTATTTTTCTGCATCATTTAATGGAATTATATCCTATGGCTGCTGTACCAACAAACTTTCATTTCCACATACCAACTCCATTAGTTTTTCATTGGATTGCAAACAAATTTGGTAGGTAGCTTGATGATAAGGCCATTACAGAAGTTTCTATGTTATTATTGAGCAGAAGATAGCCAGTAGTTGTCGGACACATTCACTTTAATTTCTTCACAATAACTCAAGTAATTATGATTGTTTTTGAACTAAAGTTTGTATTCAGCTTAATGTTAAATGACCTTAGTTAAATTCAACTGTCAGCTTTCCCCATTATTCAGCAGAGTTACGACCCCTGATTGTAAAACTAACTTTCATTTCTGAACAAGAACTCCAGATTTTAAAATGTAATATACAGCTTGATATCGACATGACCCTGGCTGAGTTTGGGTTTCAGTGTCGCTGAGCTAACCGTTCAGCATGCAGCGTTTTTAGCGGAGCATTGGCCCATGTTTTTTTAATTTTATTTTACTCTTCCTCTTTTCTTTCCGTACATTAACTCCAATGCCTCTTATTGGATTTCAACATTGTTTTCATTGCAGCCTTGTTTCGATGATTCCTTGGCTCAGTTTGTTTCTTAAATTAAATGTTTGATCTGCATCACTTAGCTGAAATGTGGCCCCTGATTCTTGAACACACCCAGTTTTGTTTCCACACAAAAGTTTCCCTCATTACGATCTGGATTTCAAGAAATATGTACATACAACTCTATAGTGATGTGACTTAGGCAAACTTTGGTTGTCAGCTTTCTCTACTTATGGTTGCTGAATGATGGAGGGACATGACTTTTGTTACAGTACAATAAGTTTCGTAATCATGTTTTTAGTGGTAGCAAATGTTAAGTGTAGCTTTTTATTGATGAGACCTAACTTGGGCTCGATTCGTAGTGTTTGGCGTCTTTGATAAGTGACTTTCTTCAGGTTCGGTTCCATTCTCTGTTTCTGCATCATTCATAAGTGACTTCTTTTAATTTACTAATATAACTTAACTCAGAGGTGGGCAAACTTTCCAGTGCAAGTGCCGCATACACAATTTACACCTTGTCGCGGGCCGCATAATTCATTAAGTAAAATAATTAATATTTGAAATAGCAAAAACAAAAGGTTTTTCTAAATAACATCATAATTAATTTTCAGTTGTTAATATGTTGTTAATGTTTGAAAACTGAAACTTAAACTTCAAAAGAAGTACATTTATTTGATAAACAGAGTAACATAAACAGAGTCAGTGCGAATGATGACTTGTTCCTAGGCCGCATGAAAACCCTTGGCGGGCCGCATGAAAGCCCTTGGCGGGCCCTCGGGCCGTAGTTTGCCCACCCCTGACATAACTATAATTTACTACCTCATCATCATTACATAGCCCGTTCCTCTTCGAACTACCCTTCTTATTTCCACCGTAAAAGCATGTGATATCAGTTTCTGGAATATGTTCATCAACATTGAAACTTCAAAACCATATACTTTAATTAAGCACCTGTCTTAACTTGTTGTTGGAATAATTCCCCATTTTATCACACTTCTAATTACGTTTTTGTAAATGTGTACAAAAATATCAACAAAAAAAACGCAAGCTTATAAAGGAAATGAGTTTCCATTGCGAAAACTTGTTTGATTATAAAGATGCTGGCAATTAAGATTTAAAGAAATTTAAGTTCTCTGTACAATACGTCACCATTACATGTATCATTATGAACAGTGTTTGATCTTGAGCGTGTTTATTGTGTATTTACTGAATGATTGGTCATTACTGTGACCAATATCAGTCTCTATAATTTCGCTCGTGATCTTAAGTGTGTTTTAGGTAATGTAGTGTCGTTTGTAAACAAAGCGCTTTATTTGCACTCTAATTATTTACCGCTAATGCGCTTCCGTGAAAAGGTCATAAGTTTACCGTGCAATATAATTTGATTGTCAGCTTCTCTGAGTTATTTCACTTGTTAAAAATTTGCTTCGAACATTTTGCTATAGTTATTACATCAAAACCAAATAAGCAGTATTGATTGACTAATTTTCTTCATTTTGAAGGAAAATATAACTTAAGCAAAGGTGAATTAGGCCTACTAAATGTTTTTCATATACTTGAAAAAATCTCTACTGATGATTTTTTTAAAACTCTCTCCGTTTCTGTCTCCTATCATCCGTCAGTTAAATCACTGTGCGCACAGGGGCTCGTTACAAAGAGAATTTGAAGTATCCGGCCTTGAATCGAGGGATGGGGGTTCTAACCTGTAACAATATATACCCACAAAAACCGATGTCATCCAATTGAAAATAAGCTATTTTCATATAAGCCTGTATAAAATGATTGGAAATTGAATTCTGAATAAAATAAACCAACTTGTCTGTTTTTCTTAAAGTATTTCATACATTTTCAGACTTAAGACTTCGCATTGTTAGATACCAACGTCTTACTCGTGTGCAAACATTCACAAAATCACATTTACACTGACATTAAATGCAAAGAAATAAGTTTCTGTCATTAAAATCCATTGCATGGCAAAACATTTGCTTAATGTGATGCAGTGTTGCTGCTCTCAGCAATGGATTCAAAGGTAATGCAAGTGTCATTAGAAATCATCTATGCACTCGCTAGAGACTATAGATGGTAGTATTGTTCAAACTTCGCTGCTGGATTCAGTGAGCGAATCCCAGTCAGAACTGAATATTTCAGGATGACTATAATGTTAGCACTGTCAGAACTGTATCTGATGCAGAAATGGGGTCAACAGTGTTGTGATAGCGTTTTGGACTTCACACAGTGGTCGAGTGTTTTTCTTTGATGATTATGACTGGATGTAATTGCCAAGATCATAACTTGGTCAGCATCGGCTAAATATAGATTTTGTGGATTAACACAGAAAAATTAACTTTGAACAAAATTGGGTACTAGACAAAGACTGAAAAATCGTTTGACAGTACATGTATCAATTCCTTTGTAAACAAGGCATTTCATTGACTTGACAAAAGTTTTGTCTGCATAATTAAGTTGCATTACTGAACAATTAGCGACATAAAGAATAATTTATTACAAAACTTTAACATGTCATCACATAAAAGATGAATTAATACTTTTGAAAACGAAGTAAAAGTTATCTGACCTATAAACAATAGGGAGAGTTCAAGAGTTCTTCCTAAGAATTGTAGGGAAGACTCGAATATACAACATCATAACAGATAAGGAGAATAATTCTACGGCATTGGAAAAATGGAGTAAATGGAAAGAGATTCATTTTAAATGACAAACGATACCAATATTTAATTCATGTTTATAAATGGTTTTGCTATGCACATGTCAAAAATACCCTTCTTACATTTCACGCTTAAGAATAAGAGCTATTAATGTATGTTAACTTGAAAATAAGTCATTTCTTAAGACATGAAGAACTTTTTAATTCTTACAGTTACTTTTAAATGAAAATACTAAAGCTTTGAAGTTAATTGTAGCTTTCTTACTACATACACATTCTTGTCACAAATATAGTACCCCAATGGAAAGGTCACCTGTCTTATACAGCCTCTTCCCAGTGCAGAAGAGGTGGTCTTGTAAGGGGGATAGGGCAGCTGTATTGTTAATCATCATAAGGCAGTGATAGACACTGTAACATTTAGTCTCTCACATGACTGGTCTTAACATAATGCATTGAGAATCTGGTCACTTAAGATAGATAGTCATTCACAACAGTGGTCTTTTTCAAACAGGTTGAACTGCTTTATTATGACCATGTGTCTGAGTTTCAGCAGTCTCTTATATTTATTGGTGTATGAAATTTTTTGAGAATTATATGTTTTTAAATAAACGTCTTACAAAAATTAAGTGAATTGACTTTGATGAGGACTCTGATAAAATTCTGATAAGACCTTGCACATAACCACCAGTTTATTTAGTCCAGACTGGGCTTCTGATTGTTTTACCTGCAACAGCTTGTGTGATTCAGAGCTCTTTGTACCTTTTAAGGTAACCAGTTCTTAGGCATGTAGTTCATTTCATTATCATTTTGCTAGAATCAGTTATATTTCTCTTAAAAGGCATTCAGAAAAAAGATGTGCCCAAAGTTAAAGTAATTGAAATTAATTACTGTCTATTTGCATAATTACAGCAACTTTGAGGGGACAAATATTGACAGACATTACTTTAGGGATATTAAACTTTATATTTTTATTATTATTTTCAGTCCATGGTACGGTCAAACCAGGTACATTGCTGGCCATTCTTGGGGCAAGGTTAGTGTCATTCAGAAATATTTTTAAATCCAGGATTCACAGTCTGGTATAAAGTGCATACACTTTTATTTTTTCACTCTTTCCTTTTTGGTAGGCAGGCGGGGATCACATTATATACATTTATGCTTCAAGCACTGAAGACTAAGGTTTGCATGGTTAGTTGAAATGCATATGAGATGCATGAATCAAGCTTGGCGTTGTAACATTATTTACAAAGTTCTAAATGTACTAGTGTGAGATGTCATGACTAAAATCTTTAGAAAGCTTTCTTATATACCCACATTGGCCAAGCCTGAGACTTGAATACATAAGACAGAGGTATGATGGCAGTAATTGGTGAAGGAGAGCGCCCTAGTCCACTCAGCCACCTATGGCCCCGAGTCATAATCAGTCAGGTCAAATTATTCCTCATCTTTCATAAATATATCCAGATATATATTTCTCAGCATAATAAATACTGTTGGTAATAAAACTAAAAACTGAGTAATGCTGGAATTGGTTGCCTAGGTTGCTCATAAAAAGAATGAAAAATTGGTACCCCATGAATAGTAATAAATTCACTTTCTATTATATTTTCTGTTGTTTACATACTGTAGATTACAATTGTTACGAGCATAACATATTTTAAAAATGTCCTTGACATTTATATTTGGGGAAAAGTTTCTTGTGCTATAGCATAACAAATACATATAACACACTTTTTCAGATATAAAATGACAAAAATTAATTGTTCTAAATATTCTACATTTAATGACTTCATAAATGAATTTGCTTTATGAAATTTTATGATTTATTGTATAAAGAAATTTTGTTTTGTAGTGGCTCAGGAAAAACCACACTTCTGAACTCCCTGACCTCTCGTTTCCATCCGATGTTAGATTTTACCGGAGAGGTTTTAGTGAATGGGGTGGACTTTGGACGTGGTATTAGGAACATCTCAGCATACGTACAGCAGGATGACTTATTCATAGCTACCATGACAGTTAGGGAACACCTGATGTTTAGGGTATGTATCGTTACACTTTCAGATTTAGGACAGTCCTTTATTTTATTGCAAGGTGATCTTTGTGGTGGTTGAAAGCATTCATTTTATAGCTGATCTGGCTCCAGGTTCTCTGACATAAGTCCTTAAGTTATGCTAGATTTATGACATTTGATTGGTCAAGATTTCAGCCACTATGATTGCTGGATTTTGGACTTGAGTAAGGTCAGGGCTGAAGTTCTCTTGGAGAATTCTAGGACTTAAGTTCTCTTGGTGAATTCTAGCCTAGGTTCTCTTATTCATCCAGTCTCAACACTTTTAATTGATATGATAACAGAAAGTGGATGCCTTTCTTAAATTTTGCATGTTGTCTAATTAACATCACCATCATGTTTTAATGTCTTTTCACCTGAATTTCTTTTGTATTTTTAATTATTCAGTAAATTTGAGAAATAAACTCTCTGAATATATGGTCCTTTGAGCATGCTGATGAACCAACATTATATATATATATATATATATAAATTGGTTATTTCATTTAGTTTTATATATGCAGAGTTCATAATCATTTGGATCAGCCCATGTGTATTGTATTTCAGGCACTGCTTAGAATGGACAAGAACATCTCTAAAGAGAGGAGAATAAGGAGGGTTGAGGAAGTAATTAATGAGGTAATTACTGCATTTCAATTTCTAGTAATTTTTTTCGAATGTTTGTTCCTGCATTATTTCTTCCATGGTAGGGTAGGGAAATAAACTTATAGTATAAAAGTACAATGTAGTCTTTTTACTCAGCATACGGTAAAACTTTAATAGTTACCACCACACTAACTAAACAAATTAGCTGTTAATGCATCCTATTATAGCTTTAAAATAATTGTAATTATTTGCTATGTGATCTTTTTTACCCTGATATTCTGACATGTAAAAGCTTTAACTTGCATTCTGTAAAAGGCAAGTCGAGTTCAACACTATACAGAAAATACAATATTTACTGACTTCATCTTCTTGACTTTTGTGCAGATGAGATTCTGTTTGTTTGTTATGAATAGATCAATTGTTCTAAAACTTTCATTCATTTCATTCAGATTGAATAATTTCCAAAACATAAATGCAACATAACCTACCTGCTAACACATGTCATAAAATGTTACATTATAAAATGTTAACATTTCAAGTACCATCTGTTACTCTGACTGTACAGATGCAACTGTTTGATTGGTCAGAATATTTTTTCTAGTAAGATTTTGATTGGTCAGAATGTTCTTCTTGCAAGATTTTCATTTGAGTAAATTTTTATGATTGGGGGATGTTTTGTTAAGCCTTCTGTTATTTATGACCTTGGAAACTGAGACAAACTAAAAAAGCAAAGTTTCAGTAAGTAAAAATCAAGGACTTAAACGCTTAGTATCACTCAGATATCTTTCTCAGACTCAGTTAAACTCTCTGTTGCCTGTAACATCCACATTTTTAAAACAGCTGAACATCTAAAGAGCATTGAGTTTTCAAAATCTTTACATGCAAGAAAAGTAAAGACAATATTTACTGTAATTCATATAGATGTATAGATAATTAATATATGTGATTGAAAATAAAAGATGATTGTAAGTCTGTATGGTTTGCTGATTCCAGTGAATGGTCAGTAACTTGTAAATTTTCCTTTCAGCTTGGACTAACAAAATGTTCTAATAACATTATAGGAGCACCAGGAAGGATGAAGGGGATTTCTGGAGGAGAAATGAGACGGCTGTCATTTGCCTCTGAGGTGAATGCATCATTTCTCAAATCTTTTGATGCCCCTACCAAATCAGTGGAGGGGAAATATAATATTACTGCCGATGGCAAACCATTCCATCTGTGGAGTGTTTAATTTGTCAACTCAGTAACTTTAAAAGGACTTTATATAGATTGAAACCATCATTATAAGGGTTTACAACAAGAAGCCCTAGGTTAAATTCAGCTTACGTCATTTTCCATCAGAATTTAATGGAGTTAAGGCCTCTATTTGACTTAGCACTTTGCCCTTTATCTGTATTATGCTAGCAGGGCATTGTTGATGTGTACAGAAAATTATAGTTACATTTGCAGTAAATTATTTTTTTTTTCTTATTGATTGCAAAATGAATTCCAACTACTTATATGAGGATCCCCTTGGTAGTCTGTGGGATGGCCCAATGGAGAAAATACTAAACATGGAATAGTGGCCAGAAATCCTTGTATGTACTGGTATTATGGTTAAACCTAGGATCCTAGCAGAAGTAAGTTGCTACTGTGCAATCCAGACATCTTTCCCAGCACCAAATTTAAAAACTATTCCAAAGCCCCCAAAATTTGACATTCTTAAACTACCATAAAAGAAAGAGTTGTTTGGAATTTTCATAAGATTGTGTTTTCTCCTGCCTTGCCTTTTTGTAGTTAAATAGTATCTCTTGCACCAAGTCCCCTTTTCAGTATAATTGTATTTTTCCTTTAAATTTGGCTCATGAAGCTCTTGCGGTTAGTACTTCCATTAACATTAGCAATGACAGCTGAAAAGCTCCATTCAGCTGTTATTAAAGAAGCATTTTAAGTACATTAAGGGCATAAATTCAATTGCTAGAAAATTTAATGGGACAAAAAATAATGAAAAAAGGGGACTTACTGCAAATTTAATGGGGCAAACATTTATGGAAAAAGGGGACTTGCTGCAAATGATTTCATGGAAGGCTGTTATTGATGATTACATTTTTTTAAAGCCATTATGAGGAAATATTTTTCTTCCTGTAGAGTATTTATCAAATCATTTCTGACTTGTTTAAGTTTGCTTTTAGCTTACCTGTCTATTAGGCCAAATAAGCTTATTATGACCCTTTAGGTGTCATCTGCCAATTAACATTTGCTTCTTTACTAATCTGGCATTGTTTTGACAGAATTTTGATCAGCCATAAACTATAGGTTTGTATCATCAATATCTCTGACAAATTCATTTGTGAGTGAGATTCATGCATATTAGTTAAAAAATCTTGCACCTGATTGGCTGAGCTTGTCACCACACTGGAGTCTAAATTTCAGATTTAATTTTCAATCAAATTTTGAATATAAGCTCATGTAAGCAACATCTCAGACAAGTTTGATTTGAGATAGCATGCATATTAAAAAGGTAACCTTGGATCTGATTGGTTAAACCAATAAATTGTTTCAGTTTTGATATACTATTATAATCATGCGTTGAGGATGAGGAGATAGCAACTCAGGAAACATTTTATTAGATACATTATTGTTAACAGATAATGTACAATTGCATCCTAATATAAACTAGGTGCAGTGTTGGAATTATATATATATATATATATATATATATATATATATATATATATATATATATATATATATATATATATATATGTGTGTGTGTGTGTGTGTGTGTGTGTGTGTGTGTTTGAATTTAGTTTTTTTCTAATACTAGTGAAATAAAATATTTATTGTAAATCCATGACTAAAATTCATAAATTAATTTGCAAAGAATTATTTCTAAAGAGTACCACCTTTATAAGTTTGAAATATGTGCAAGTAAGTTTTATATGTTTTTATATCTTTTTGAAATAGAGTTTGATAGTTGCAAATATTGCCATGCTAAAATGTTTCAAACATTTGTCATTTTATATGTTGTTGTATATATATTGTGCATTATTTTATGATATTGAATTGGTTCAGTCTCTTTACTTAAACATTATTTGTGCTTTATATTTTGTATTTTTAACTTTTACTTTTTTAAACCTCTTGATGTTTTCTTCCTGAAGCACTTCAAAATTTAATTAGAGTTAAGAAAACCATGGCTTTAATAAAAAAAAGGAAACAATCTTTGCATTATACCATATTTACTGTATATGTTGGGACACCATATTTGTTAGGACACCATATGTTAATTATGAAAGGAATTTTGTGTGCACTGTATGCTTTGGGACACATCATTTTTTCAAGTTGTAAGTTGTGGGTCACCTTTTAAATCATTAGAGGCAACACATATCCTGAAGCGGAAACTGCAAGGACTAAAGTCAGATTTTTTCAGATCTGCACCAGTTGTGCTAACTCTCACACTTTTGGCTGCCATCGTATTGTCAGTCCATCCAGGAATGAAATCAAAGGACACTAGAATTTCATCCATGTTAATGATCATATTGTCAGCAAAATCATCTGCTTCTCCTCTGACCTTCAGGAATTCATCACATGATTTTATTTTCTCAAAATCTTCTGGGCGATGCAAGATCATCAGTGTCCATGCATGAAGCACAGTATTGTGTCACTTTAAAATTTGTTCCATTGTTTCAATTTATTTTCAAAATTTCCATGACTGCTGGTGAGAAGGAACCAAAGTTAGCTTCCATATCTCAGACATCTTTGTATGTACCAAAAAACAAATCAAAATGAAAAAAAATAAAAAAATTGGCACACTTAGAAGAATCCAAAGTCAGCTTCCAAGTCGGCTTGCGATGCAATAAATTAACCTTTTCATTGCTATCCTTTATAAAAGAAAAACTGGCTTCAAAGTATCCAAAAGTTGACTTCCGAGGTTAGTTTGCTTTGTAAAAAAAATAACCTTTATTTTGATGTCATATCGATAAGTTCAAAGACTGAGTTTACTGCTGGCTGCCAGTTGTGTTTATTCACCACCCAGGCTTCATTGTGCTAATGTCTGAAGGTAAATAGTATACACAGCAATAACTTGTTTTAATGATACTTTTGTAACCTGTGCTAGTGAAAAGATTGTCACTTGCACTCAGGTGTATTTTCAAATAAAGATTTTTATTTGCGAGATTCTGTCATACAGTTGATGTGGATATAATTCAGTCCTGGTTATTTTGCACCTAACACCATGTCATGCGTAAATGGCAGTTGTTTTCAAGATATGAGTTGATTTTTTTCCTCTCATTTGCAAAATCATCTGCTTCTCTTCTGGCCTTCACAAATTCATCAAATGATTTTATTTTCTCCAAATCTTCTGGGCAACACTGGGTCATCATTGTCCATGCATGGAGCTCTATATTGTGTCATTTTAAAATTTGTTCCAGTGGTTTACTGTTTTTCAAAATTGGCACACTTAAAAGAATCTAAAGTCAGCTTCCAAGATTGGCTTGCTTCATAATAAAATAATCTTTCTATTGATATCTTATAATAAAAAACCCAGCTTCAAAGTATCCAGAAGTCAGCTTCTTAGGTGGGCTTGCTTTGTAATAAAAATAACCTAAAATAGTTTATCTTTGATGTCTTGTTGGTAAGTTCAAAGAATGAGTTTACTGCTTGCTGCCAGTTGTGTTTATTCACCACCTGGGCTTCTATGTGCTTGCCAGCTGTGATTGTAATTAATTCAGACAGGCATCAATGTCTGTGGGTAAATAGTACACACTGCAGTAACCTGCTTTAATGATACTTTTGCAACCCATTCTAATGAAAAAGATTGTCACTTGCACTCATTTGAATATATTTTCAAATAATGATTTTTATTTACGATATACTGTCATATAGCTGACATGGATATAATTTAATTGTGGTTATGTTGCACCTAACATCATGTCATGCATGAATGACAGTTGTCTTCAAGATATCGGTTGACTATTTCTCTCTCATGTGCAATTTTGTTGGATCCAGATTTAAGCCGGAAAACATATTTAAACCTTTGAGCACAACCAAACATGATTTGTTTCTCAATGTTCATGTCAATTAACAATGTGTCGTGTGTTATTGGAGAAAAGCAATTAAAATACGCTATAGTATGGAAGCTTATGCTACATATACAGTGTTTGTGGATATAATATATTCTTAAATGCTTATGATGAAAAAATGAATAAATGACAACAATACAAGGTTAGTTTCTTTCTTTTTATTATCAAACAAGTGTTTTTATTGCATGCATGGGGGGGTCACAGATTCAGTATAAATTTATTTTGTTTCTTGTGTCTTGGGTCATCTGACCTGGGTGAAAAAAGTTTTACCTTAAGTTTTGGGACATGAAAAAGTAATTATTTTATGTTGTCCCAATACATACAGTAAATACAGTAATTAAAATTCTTGTGAAAGCCACGTGACTCCATAGAACGCAGATTAAAGCTTCAACTGTAAACATAGCCATTAAAGTAATTGGATGATTTCAGTTATGAGCAGCTGGCTTAGTAAATTAATTATGTCAACCTTCAGAAATAGTTTTTATCAGGTGACAGCATAATACATAAAATCTACATGATACAAAGTGTGGAAGATAACTTACATATGTTTTCTTCTTAGTACTACATAAGTCTGCTGAGTGATATAATCAGCTGACAAGCTATGTAATCCAGGTGAGTGATATCAGGCTCACTTGAGACTCTTTAACAGTTCATTTTATTTTTTTTGTATATAGGTTATGACCAATCCCCCGTTGTTGTTTTGCGATGAAGCCACCAGTGGTTTAGACTCCTTCATGGCTGAAAACATAGTGCAGACTCTCAAAGCAATGGCCAGTCGTGGAAAGACCATATTGTGCACAATTCATCAGCCTTCCTCAGAAGTATATGCACTTTTTGACCAGTAAGTATTCAGTGCATATACATTTTATGCATCCAGTTTGCTTTTGAAGGTGGCATATAAAGTTACCATTCATCCCAATCTTTTCTATTCCTACCAGTCATCACTGTCAAGAATGTTTTTCAGCTCACAAACTTTATAAGGATTACTTGAGTCAAAACAAATTTGGTATGAGGTCTTACATTGAGCAGACCCAGGTCAAGTTCAGTTTTCATCATATTCCAACAACATTTAATGGAGTCATTAACCTTTTTTACTGAGAACTTTACCCTTTTAAATTCTTCATAATTTTCATTTCATTCACAGACTGTTGAAGGCTTTAAATGGCTTAAATCAGGACCTAGGTCAAGTTTGGTTTTCATAGTGATGGGCCCTGCTTTTGACTTCTGAAATTATTTTGAACTTGTTTCACTTCAAATTTTTGGCATTGGTTACATCATATCATACATTTATAACCCCTTTTATAATCACACATTAGATGTATAATAATTATATTGCTGTTGTAATACAGTACACACTCATTAACATACCGTATATCGGAGCAATAGAGTATACCACCATGTAGTGATACTTTGTTTTAGTGAAGTAACAATAGTGTAATATATAACCCCATTTGTTAGACATAATTGAGCTTCTTCTTTGTGTGTCTTTGTCTGCTTGTGTAACAGTCTTCCCAGTAGTCAAGATGATTCTGCATTCTTGATAACTGATTCACCTTTCTAATAAGGTACATGTTGATGATCTTTTAATTACTCATCCTGGTAATTAATTAATGCTTGTTAGTCTTTATATTGTCTAATTACAATATTTGCTCTCTTATATAGATTAATTAGTGTTATACTATTGACTTTGGTTGCTTAAGTAATAATATGACTTTACTGTTTTTCAAGATAGTCTTTACATTGTTTAAATGAAGTGGTTGCTCAGGATTTTAGATGCAATGGTTTCAGAACTATGCCACACATCATACATTAGCAGTAACAATTATTAGCTACAATTTTGGGTACATTTGTTGACGCTATTTTGTTATCAATTATTTAAGAAAGCCTCAACTTTATTTCAGACAAGCTGCTGAACAGAATTTGACCAATGTGGAGAAACTACAAATATAGACACTCCTTCCAACAGTTGTTTTCTTAACATATTTGATCAACAGCATTAATACAGATTTGTTCAGAAAGCACCCTACCCAGGTTTCTTGGCCAACTGCTCTTGCATTTTGGGTATTGGACACATGTTAGCCAGGGTAGTGACCTTGACCTCATGCACACTTGGGAGTCTTTTTTTTGTTTTTTCTAAGATGTTTATAAATTAAAAATTATTTAAATGGATTAGGAAAGACAATTGCATATTAGGTTTAATCAAGGTAAGCTTACATTTGATATAGCATGCATCACAGAAATGTTGATTCACCTTTTTTTGGCAATTTTAGGGTCCTGGTAATGGCTGAAGGCAGGGTTGCATATATGGGATCCTCCCCAGATGCTTTAGAATTCTTTAAGCAGTAAGTATCAGAGAGATAACTAGCCCTGCGGGTGATCATGTTGACAGAAGCCAGTGGAATAAGTAGATGGGCACTATACAGAGTAATCATAAATTAACCTTATAACTCCATGATAAGAAGAATTAAAAAGTTTCAAGGTTTAAATAGAAATGAAAATCATAATATCAAGAAAGCAAAGATCATTCTTTTGAGAGAAGATTTATCAATTTAATCATCAAAGCTCACACAGTAAGCACAAATTATTTTCTTACTTTAATGAACTTGTAAGTTGATCCAGGTACAGTATTTATGTATTAAGAGTAGTAACTCACCCTAAAGGTGCTAATTGGGAACTTTCTGTACACACCTCTCCCTTGATAACTCGCAACAGGGTCCAAAAGTACAGACTACAGTGTTAGTGGCGGCATGAGTTACTGACAGACCTCTGAAATTTAATAGAGGAGGTTTCAGTTTATCAATAAAAAAGGATTTGTTCTAATAAAATATTTTATGTATAAGTTAAATTTATTTTCAGTATAACCAACCTTTGAAAGATCATTAAATACATTACTTCATGATGTTGTTGTTGTTGTGGGGTTTAACGCCATTTTGCAGCACATGATAGGCTATACATGGCGGCCAGTATTAATGGTGGAGGAAGAACCAAAGAAAACCCCGGAAAGAACCACCGACCCACGAGAAGCTACTGGCAAGCTTTCTCACATACCCCCATTGGCTGAATCTTAGACTCGAACCGCCGCAGACAGAGGTGAGATGGCAGTGATCCGCAACGAAGAGCGCTTTAGACCACTTGGCCACTCATTACTTCATGAGATTTCAATAAACATTGTGTGTTCATCCCAAAAAAATCGTATGTTACATCATTGCTTTGTGCATATGAATATGGATATATTCAAGTGTTCTTATTCATTCATAACAAATTAAGATTTCTTTTTGAAGAGCACAGGACATTTAATTTGGGAAACTACAACCATTAGTGCCAAAACTCAATTTCTGTTTTTATATTGTTCTGCTGGTAAAATATTGATGCCATAATTTCATTGCAATTGATTTAGAAATTTCTGCTATCTTGAGCAAACTTCAGAGTGCTAATTCAGGAATCATAGTTCATTATAAACTTTAAGGTTACTTCTTCATAATGAACCATATCTGTGAAGCTTTTTATGTACTGGATACTCCTCTAGCTTGCTTCTCTTGCTGTATTTTGTATTTTATTCATCTGCTTTTTCATTAAAGAAGCACAGTTTTAAGCAGTAGTTCTATTCCTCAAACACTTTTAAATATGAAAAACCATCTTAGGTAAATGCATTTTCTTTTCTTTTGCAAATGAGTAAAAAACAACAAGGAAAAATTTCATATAAGTGATAAATACAGTCTTAATACATTTTTGAAACAATAAACATATATTGCTTAGGTGATGGAAAAGAATGCATATTAAATGATTTATTATGAATTTTAGACGTAAATGAAATGCAAGCAAACTGCAGAATTTAAAAAATATATACGTTTCATGCTTTGTAAAATCAAAAACATTTATATAAACTATATAAAAGCAAGAAGCATCTTTAGAGATATTGATGTTTATATTTTAAAACCAAAATACATTGAAGCATAGATTGTAATGATATACTTCCAAATGAACTCATTGTTTGATTGTTTCAAGTCTTGTTTAAAGGAATTAAGCAAGGTGAAAAGTTCACAAGAGATGTTAGATTTGAAGCCAGTGGTTTGAAGATTTTTTAAAAAGTATTTAATCTTATTACATGCTCATTTTTTTATCCATTAACTTTGCATTGTCAGAATCGTTTAGTATTTTACGATACTGAACTCATCTGCAACTTCATATTGCACTCATAAAGGAACTAGTTTCTATTGTAAACAAACAATGGATGCAGATGGTCAGCACTTTTTGTAAACAAATCATGTACACTCACATAGTAGGCAGTTTATGTTTTGGTTAATTACATTTGTTTCTGAATGAACTAAAGCAGATGTTTCATGGACTGCCTCATACCAGCTGCTTTGTTATAATCCATGTTAACTTTTTTGATACAATATTTCAGATTTAGGCAGGAGATGCCAGATTTCATAAAATTGCTGGTTACCTACAAATAACATGCAAGTGACAAGGAATAAACTGACTTCTTTAGCTGGTAATAAGAATGGCAAACAATATACTTACAGTTTTACATCCTGAATTTTCTTTCTTAATTCTGCAAATCCAAATTACACAAGCCATGTCATGGGTTCTCAAGCTTGATTATACATTTCAAAATTTTACTGTAATTTTGACTATGTTCCAAGTGCAATTACATCCTCCTTACTGCACTCAAAATAAAATAAAAATTAAATTCCAAAGCATTTTTTTGATAATTGCAATTGAAAGACTTCTTATTATAATTTCAAATATTCAATGGCAGAACAGAAACACACTTGCAGATGTCAAATGCTTCTCCCTCGCTATTTCAATCTGATGTATTTCATGTAGAATTTGCACAGATGAATCAAGTCCATAATCACGAAATTTCCTAGAATCAGCAAAAATACAAAAATCTATTCATTCCAGATCAAATGGAAAAGTTGTTAAATGCGCATTCATTCACAATATGAATCTAAATTTAAATTTTGAGTAGAGCAAAGTGCCATTTTCTTTCAAAAATTATTTCTAGCGCACGACTAAGTTCAAATTTATCGGGGCGGAGTTATGTACGCATTAATGTTGTGTAATGATGAATCTGCTTTTGTGTATTTAGTTTGGAATACGGCATACATTCAGTTACTTTGTTTCTTGTAGTGTCTTTTATATATAATTAAGTCTTAGGTAGAGCATATAATAAAAAGATTACTGCATTTGTATGGGAAAATATGAACTCATTTTGTCGGATTGGTATACTTCACTCCCATGGCCATGCAGTATTCCATCCAAAAAACTCCCAAGTGGCAACAAATATTTAATGAGTGGCAAGCTTGTATGGGACATGACTTGGAAACCATTGAATGAAGGCATGCTTGTATGGGGCATGGTACAGGACTTGGAAACTATTGAAAGAAGGCATGCTTGTATGAGGCATGGGACATGACTTGGAAACTACTGAATGAGGGAATACTTGTATGGGGTATGGGACATGACTTGGAAACTATTGAATGAAGGCATGCTTGTATGGGGCATGGGACATGATTTGGAAACTAGTGAATGAGGGAATGCTTGTATGGGGCATGGGACATGACTTGGAAACTATTGAATGAGGGCATGCTTGTATGGGGCATGCGACATGACTTGGAAACTATTGAATAAGGGAATGCTTGTATGGGGCATGGGACATGACTTGGAAACTATTGAATGAGGGCATGCTTGTATGGGGCATGCGACATGACTTGGAAACTATTGAATAAGGGAATGCTTGTATGGGGCATGGGCATGACATGGAAACTATTGAATGAGGGCATGCTTGTATGGGGCATGCGACATGACTTGGAAACTATTGAATAAGGGAATGCTTGTATGGGGCATGGGACATGACTTCGAAACTATTGAATGAGGGCATGCTTGTATGGGGCATGCGACATGACTTGGAAACTATTGAATAAGGGAATGCTTGTATGGGGCATGGGTATGACATGGAAGCTATTGAAAGAGAAGCATGCTTGTATGGGACATGACTTGGAAACTATTGAATGAGGGCATGCTTGTATAGGGCATGGGACATGACTTGGAAACTATTGAATGAGGGCATGCTTGTATGGTGCATGGGCATGACATGGAAGCTATTGAAAGAGAAGCATGCTTGTATGGGGCATGCGACATGACTTGGAAACTATTGAATGAGGGCATGCTTGTATGGTGCATGGGACATGACTTCGAAACTATTGAATGAGGACATGCTTGTATGGGGCATGCGACATGACTTGGAAACTATTGAATAAGGGAATGCTTGTATGGGGCATGGGCATGACATGGAAACTATTGAATGAGGGCATGCTTGTATGGGGCATGGGCATGACATGGAAGCTATTGAAAGAGAAGCATGCTTGTATGGGACATGGGACATGACTTGGAAACTATTGAATGAGGGCATGCTTGTATGGGGCATGGGACATGACTTGGAAACTACTGAATGAGGGCATGCTTGCATGGTGCATGGGCATGACATGGAAGCTATTGAAAGAGAAGCAGGCTTGTATGGGACATGACTTGGAAACTATTCAATGAGGGCATGCTTGTATGGGGCATGGGACATGACTTGGAAACTACTGAATGAGGGCATGCTTGTATGGGGCATGGGACATGACTTGGAAACTATTGAATAAGGGAATGCTTGTATGGGGCATGGGACATGACTTGGAAACTACTGAATGAGGGCATGCTTGTATGGGGCATGGGACATGACTTGGAAACTACTGAATGAGGGCATGCTTGTATGGTGCATAGGCATGACATGGAAGCTACTGAAAGAGAAGCATGCTTGTATGGGATATGACATGGAAAATGTTGAATGATTGGCATGCATGTATAGGTCCTGGGTCATGACAATTATTGGAAATTGTTTAATATTGGCATTCTTGTGTTGTTCCTGGGTCCTGACATGGAAACTATTGAAATCTCTATACAATAGACATACATACATTTGCTGGAAATGAAAAGACAAATGTATAGGTACAGTTAGCATCAGCCCTTGGTTCCATCCATACCCTCTGTGACCTGGCCACTTAGTGTCTCTGACTTGGTGCATGGTCAAGACATTTGAACATGAGGATATGTGTTTTACAAACACAGAACTCTAGAGTAAAAATGAAGTGTTTTGCTAATTTTCATTTAATAATTAAGTTTCTGAATGTGTTTTTGTATGCAAGTTTTCTTTTTACATTTAGGAAATATTTTTTTTTACAGCAGTATTAACCCTTTACATTATAGAGCATAGTTACAAAGTGCAGTGCACTATAAATAGAACACCTGTTACCTACTCGACTCCATATGCATAGGCCTGCCTGTTAACTGTTAAGCAGTGTAGTGTATGTTACATTTAACAGCAATTCCAACCATTTTACATTTTTGTTACACATCTATTATGTGTGGAAATATTTAAGAGTAAAGTCCGATTGTTATAGCTGTGTAATTATTTTTCACGGAAGAATTTTTTGTGTGCTTTAAAATCTTGAGAGAACTCATTCACCATCAAGTCAGTGAGGCCTGCTTGACCAACTGTAGCTGCCATTTCTCATACTCGAAATTTACAAGTTTTTTGTCTGCGTCTACATCACTAAGTCATCTGAATTTGATAATTTATAAAAACTAATTGTTGCCTACATCAATATCAGAGCCTTTACCTAAGTTACTGAATCTTTCATAGTTGTGATTCTAATCATGAAAACTTCATAAGTACTGAATTAAATCTGTGACCTCCATTTTGGAGAGTGGAGATTACGAACCAATTACTTTGAATAGCAGATATTGACCAGAGCATAAACAGTGACCACGTGATCTGACGTAATTGTCATTTGCAGAAATAAATGTAGTATCTAATATAGGGTTTTCCCCAAAGGTGGCGCTTCAAAAACCGGCTTAAAATGGCTGATGTTTACAGCAGGCGTCGAAAGACGCTTCCATGCGAATGGAGTAGAGGCGTCAAAATGCGCTTCCATGCGAATGGAGTAGAGGCGTCCAAGGATGCTTGCATGCATGAGGTAAAGCGTTAAAATTGTCACGATGATAATTAAATCACAAGAACTTTATCACAAAATATGCTTAACTTACTAAATTCATGCTTATGTTTTTACATCAGTTTAGTTAATTTCCATTGAAACATATATGGTACCAGAGAAGATTTTTTAAAAATATGACTAAATTCATGTTTATGTTTTTACATCAAATTAGTTCATTTCCATTGAAACTTATATTGTAACCATAGAATTTTTTTTTAAAAATATATGCCAAGGTACTCAGATTACTCAGAGATCTCTTCTTAAAAGGATTCAAATTATTTTTAAATTGCATCTATGGGTGTCTACTCCAGATTGAAAGTGTCTTACCAGAGGACCAGGCATGTTTGACTTAACAGCCCTTTTATTTAATTATGGTTGTTTTTAAATACTGTGGAACTTATCTGTAAAGGACACTCAGGTGACTACAAATGTTTAACCTAATTGTTCTTTGTATAGAGGCTGTTATTTAGATGAAATGGAACAACTGGAATGTGATAAATTCTTTTCTTTATAGACTGGGTCTGAAGATGATTCATAAGTTAATACAGCATGCGTTTGAGCTTGAGTTTTACCATTAGCCCTTGCATCTTGGATTATTAGTCTGATGCTCTAGTGACTGAGCTGCTTTGACAGGCTGGTAGAGGGACCTGAGTTGAGAAAAATCTAAATCTAATATGCTTTTAGCTTTATTCTAACTAAAGTTATACACAGTCCAAATTTTGGGACTTTGAGCTTGAGCTTAAGTCCCTTATTCAAATGTTTGGAAGATGTGGGAGATGCTGTCTATAACATGGAGATGTCGTACTTATCAAGTGACTATTGCATTATTTAGGTTAAAATGCCGATATCATAATTTTGCTGCATGTATCACAGTCAGTCACAAACACCATATGATGTCACAGATGATATCATGATGTCCACATAAAACACACGGTGACCAAGGGTTCCAAATGTATTTTAAACTGATTTTGTTAATGCATTTGGCAGTTTCATCCAGTAAAATCAGCATTTTCTGTCTTGTGATAAATATAATCTTACACATGTATTGACTGCAAATGAAAGTTTTGAAAATTGTCAGGTAATTTCCATTTTTATTCTCATCAATGATCACAAAGATTTGGCTTATTTGTTTTATTAATTTAAAATGAAATGAGCACAAATGTTAGACTGCTCAGGTTATTGTTCTTATTCCTATTTTTTCAGACAGGGACTCTCCTATCCAGGAAGATTTGTTAGTGTATTATTATAATTATTTTTATTTTTATTATTATTATTATTATTATTATTATGCTTTTTGGACAGGGATTCTTCTGTCCAGTGTATTAGTATTATTGCTATTTTTTCAGACAGGACTATTCCTGTCCACTGTATTATTATTGTTATTATTGCTGTTTATTTTCAGACAGGGATACTCCTGTCCACTATATGATTATCATTGTTGTTTTTTGTTTTCTCAGATAGGGATGCTCCTATCCACTGTATGATTATCATCGTTGTTTTTTGTTTCTCAGATAGGAATGCTCCTATCCACTGTATTATTATTGTGTTTTTTTTTTTTTTTTCAGACAGGGACAATCCTGTCTACTGTTATTATCATTGCTGTTTTTTTCAGACAGGGATACTCCTGTCCACTATATTACTATCATTGTTGTTTTTTTCAGACAGGGATACTCCTGTCCAATGTATTATTATCATTGCTGTTTTTTTTTTTTTTTCAGACAGGGATACCTCTGTCCAGTAAATTACAATCCAGCTGACTACTACATCATGACTTTAGCTGTGGTCCCCGGACGTGAGTCAGAGTGCAGAGACAGAGTGGAGGTCTGTAAAAACTTGTATTACAATACTTGAATACTACTTTTAACACATTAACCCCTAGCAACGACTTAACAGGGCAGGAGGCACAGCCTACTGCCGAGCTCTGTAGTGTCATGGTCGTGCATGATACACTAAAGTGGGTGGTATTTATTGTAGAAAGTTAGACAGATGTAGCTTTACAATGATACCAAATAATCTGGAATATCTAGTTGCACTACAAAATACAGATAAAAAAAACCTCATTTTTTGGACCCGACTTTTTTCTACCCAAAATTCGCCCGTGGTCGGAATCCGATTTTGTGTCTGGATTTTAGACTTTTTGGTCTCAGATCTAAGGCAAACCAGTATGAACTGCAAACAAACAAATGAGCCTTAGCAAAAAGTAGGATAAGATGGACATTTGGAATAAAGAGTGGTCTCGATACAAAAATAATGGCAAATTTTGGCAAAAAAAAAGAAAAAAAGAAAAAGAACTCCAACTTTTACCCTTCAGCTCATGTGCGAGTCAAAAAGCCAATGAAAAACAATGTTTCTAACACAGCTAGGCAGTATGTTATTGAAAGATCACTGTGGATTTGGTGTTTTCGGATCTATTCAAAAATAGCTTTCAAAATGTGTTTCCTACTCGATTTTCAGGTGAAAATGACAAAAACCTGCAGGGGTTAATGTGTCAGTAAGCCTGTATATGTCACAGCCTTCAAGATTCCTGAGGTCTCTGATCAGGAGAGCAGGGCTCTTTGTAATGTTTTAATACATGTTCCTTAGTTTAAGTCCTTGCACAGCAAATGGTATTTAGCATTGCATTTTGTATATGTCCAGGCACAAGTTCAGAATCCTCAGTTTAAGTCTTTGCGGAGGAAGTGTTAGATAGCATTGGCCTTTGTAACTGCCTCAACACAAGTTTCTCAGTTTAAGTTTTTTCAAGAGTAAATGGTACTTAAAATTGTACTTTGTAAATGTCCCAAGACAGGTTTCTCAGTTTAAGTTCTTTCAAAAGCAAATGGTACTTAAAATTGGCCTTTGTAACTGTCCCAACATAAGTTTCTCAGTTTAAGTCCTTCAAGAGCAAATGGTACTTAAAATTGGCCTTTGTAAATTTCCCAACACAAGTTTCTTGGTTTAAGTCCTTCAAGAGCAAATGGTACTTAAAATTGGCCTTTGTAAATTTCCCAACACAAGTTTCTCAGTTTAAGTCCTTCAAGAGCAAATGGTACTTAAAATTGGCCTTTGTAACTGTCCCAACACAAGTTTCTCAGTTTAAGTCCTTCAAGAGCATTAAATGGTACTTAAAATTGGCCTTTGTAACTGTCCCAACACAAATTTCTCAATTTAAGCCTTTCAAGAGCAAATGGTACTGAAAATTGTACTTTGTAAATGTCCCAACACAAGTTTCTCAGTTTAAGTCCTTCAAGAGCAAATGGTACTGAAAATTGTACTTTGTAAATGTCCCAACACAAGTTTCTCAGTTTAAGTCCTTCAAGAGCAAATGGTACTTAAAATTGGCCTTTGTAATTGTCCCAACACAAGTTTCTCAGCTCAAGTCCTTCAAGAGCAAATGGTACTTAATAATGTCCAAGGACAGGTTCCTTAGCTTAAGACCATGCAGAGCAAATGGTAGTCAGCACTGAGCAGGGTCCTTTTTAATGCACACTTAAATGCTTGTTTTAATTTTTTTACAACAGACTTGAATGCGACATAAGTGGGATAGTTGAGTAAGAGGATACATTATGTACCAACCTCCCTGACAGTGTTAAGCGGCTTTTGAGATTTGTGTTTTCAGGTCTCAAAGGGGAGGGAGAGGAAGGTTGGTGCATGTAGCTCCAAAAAGGTGAAATTCTGCAGTTGAGAATCAGTTACATCCCAATTAAAAAAATGACTGGAAATTAAAATTTGAATAGAAGAAAATAATATATCTGTTTCTTATAAAGCATTTATTACACTTACCCAATACAATAGCAGACTTATAATGATTTAACATCATTGTCATACACACAATCACCTCCACACAGACATTAAATAAAATTAAATGGTCAGTCCCTTAGTGACTGATTGGCACTGTTATTTAGACATCCACAAAGATCTACTTGCATTTTTCTCAGAATGGAAACATCTTTCTACATCTGTGCTGCTGTGGGTAAGTATCAAACATGCAATGGCCACCCAAGCATATCAGATCTTAGTTTTCCTGAAGGTAGATGATGTTGTTGTTGTGGGGTTTAACGCCATTTTTCAGCACACGATAGGCTATGTATGGCAGCCAGTAATAATGGTGGAGGAAGAACCCGGGAAGAACCACCGACCCACGAGAAGCTACTGGCAAGCTTTCTCACATACCCACATTGGTCGAATTCTAGACTTGAACCAACGCAGACAGAGGTGAGATGGCAGTGATCAGTAACAGAGAGCGCTTTAGACCACTCAGCCACTCGGGGCCCCCTGAAAGTAGACAACTGTTGCCCATTTCTGCCCAGTCACCCTATGTACTCACTTAAAATTCAGGTCCAACTGCAAACAACACACACCCTGATCTGCCATTGCATTTTGCACAGTCAGGACAGGTTCCTTGTTCTACTGAATACTCTTAACAGACTGCATAGACCTGGATCTGCTCACACATTATGCAATAACAGATCTGGGTCCATGCAGTTTGCAGTTGGATTTATCTTATAAATGAGTATATCTGGCACTTGAAGATTTAGCTGCTGATCACAAACTAGGCAATATTTAATAAAGATGGTTTCAAGATTATCATGCAATTCAGCCATGTGTAATAAATGATTGTTCATCAACACACATCTCTTTGATTTACCTAGCTTCAAATGAGTTGGGTTATTGAACTTTGCATACTTGACCTATGCAGATTAGCCTAATGGACTGTCCCACAGCAGTGTTCAAAGGATTTGACACCTTAGATATTGTCAGCAAATTAAGTAACCTGTGATGTTGTTGTTGTTGTAGGGTTTAACACCATTTTTCAGCACACGATAGGCTATACATGGCGGCCAGTATTAATGGTGGAGGAAAAACCCAGGAAAACCCCGTAAAGAACCACTGACCCTCGAGAAGCTACTGGCAAGCTTTCTCACATACCCATGTTAGCCAAATTCGAGATTTGAACCCACGCAGACAGAGGTGAGATGGCAGTGATCCGTAACGGAGAGCGCTTTAGACCACTCAGCCACTCGGGGCCCTGGTAACCTGTGAAGGTCATTGTTTATTCTGACCACATTATATTTTAATTGCCTCACTAATAATCAACTTTTTAAACTACCACCGGACTATTTATTGCTTATACAGGCTACAGGTGATAGGCATATATCATTCTATACCACTGAGGTCTCTTGTTTCTTGTTTTTTCTGCTAAGATTACATGACACCTCATGACATGGCACATATGACGATATAGCAACTAAAAGCATCTTAAAATTCAAAGTGAAATTTACATTTTTTTTAAAAATATCATAGAACCAGACTTACATTTTGCAAGAATAGCAGAATGGAAAATAAAGCATTTTCACCTGTGGTTTTGTATGGATAATTTGAATAATTTTATAAAATGTGTTTTGCTGTCAATATTTACTTAGTTACTCAGCTGTATAATTTGCATACCTTGTTGGCATGGAAACCTACCATATATACTCGCATATAAGACAAGTACGACTGCAAATTGCACAGACCCAGATCTGCTGTTGCATAAAGTGCCAGCAGATCTTGGTCTGTGCAGTTGTTAGGAGTATTCAGTAAAACAAACAATACAGACCCTAATCTGCAGGTGCATTATGCTATAGCATATCTGGATCTTTGTTGTATGCAGTTTGACTCAACAGATAAATGTGTATATAAGATAATGCTATTCCGCACATGAAGGATCAACTGCTCCGATGGCCTAGTGGTTAGAGCATCCACCTTGGATATGGGAGGTCTTGGGTTTGGACCCCAGCCAAGTCATACCAAAGACTTAAAAAAAATGGTACTAACAGCTGCCTCACTAGGTAATGACCATTGTTAAATTCTTGTTCCAACGATGATGAATAAGTTTTTTTACTTAAAATTTGAAATTTTTGTGGTAGTTTTAAATTTTCAAAAGAACAGTTCCTGTAATTATCAAATAGTTGCCATAATGCCAGTGTAAAAGAACCTATTTAGAGTAGAATATACTGTATATATGAATTCCTTGTGATGTTGACATAAATCTTGGCTTTTAATTTATTTACCATATGTATTGAATTTGCAGAAAATTTGTGATGGATTCAGGCAATCAAATTTTGACCAGAAGATCGAGGAGGAATCTGCTGCTATCAAGTCATCGGGGTCATATGATGTATTTGCTATAGTAAGACAATATTTTGCTTTTCAGTCAGTGCCACTGAAAGTGTTGTTGAAAATTCTTTGCATGAAAAACATATGATGGGATACCTTTATAAAGAATATAAATCAGTGGGTAATAGAAAAACATATGATGGGATATCTTTATAAAAAACAGAAATCAGTGGGTAATAGAAAAACATATGATGGGATATCTTTATAAGAACAGAAATCAGTGGGTAATAGAAAAACATATGATGGGATATCTTTATAAAGAACAGAAATCAGTGGTTAATGGAAAAACAATATGTCAATTTTAGATCAAAAATTTTAGAGGATGTAAAGAATATTTGTTGGACCTAGCAACTCTTAATGTTTTTATTGAGACAAGCTTTGTTTTCAGTATTTACCAGCACATCAGCACATTCAGAGCTTTATTACATCCACATATAATCTTATATGGTTGATCTGGTGTTACATTCAGGGTTTTATTATGTATCTACATACTCTTATATTGTTGACCTGATTTTACATTCTGGGCTTTATTACACTCCCATATAGTCCTAAATGGTTGACCTGGTGTTAGAAGCAGACTTTAATCTGTATCTCGATATTGCGCATACAAATTGGTTTTGTTTATTTGTTTTCTTAGGTGGCTACATGTTGAAATTGTCAAACTGTCAAAAGTCTCGATTGATTTTGAATCTCATTCACACAGTAAGGCTAAAAATATTAAAAATTGTAAAGGAGGGTTTATGGAATAAATACAAAACCACATTCATGTTTTGTTCCAAATGGGGTAAAGAACTGGTTTGACATGGCATATGAATATGTGATGGGCTTGACATGTCCTGTCCCATTCCAGACTCATGCTTGACATGTCCCTGTCCCATGCCAGACTCATGCTTGACACATCCCTGTCCCATGTGAGACTCATGCTTGACACGTCCCATTGCCATGCCAGACTCATGTTTTCCACTGGTGAATATAATCTACTGAGGAAACATTAAAATGAAGAGGCCAGACACTTACCACAGCAACCATCTGCTGATCTGGGTAGGATTTGAACCTTGAACCATTGAATTGCAAGTCCATCACACTCACCACTGAGCCTCCATGTCTTCCAGTTATATGGATTAGAAAAATACCGTATCTGAAATGATATTTACGTTGGGGCAATATATAAAATTGAATTCAGATAAATTATATCATTCTGTTATGGTTATGTTGAGTCATTGACAGGGTTTTATATCACAAGTAGCTTTGATAAGAATCAGATTTATGTCTTTAGTTCTTTAACATAAGAGTATAGTGGTCCACATTTTCCAAACTCTCAAATATACTGCTGGCCCAGCTTAGTTAGGCATGGTCATATATGCCATTTAGTTCACTTAATTCATTCTTACAATTGCTGCTTGGTTTATAATAATACATTTTGCTTCCTGCTTGATTAGAATAAATCATCATGTGACATATTATTTGTGAATTGTTATCCAACATACCTACCGGTATGAATCTATCTTGCTTGTAACAGACCTCCACGATTGTCTCCCTTGTGATGCAATACACTTTCATGACTCCTATTAATTGCATTACATTGAAGGAGTTCTGTAAAAAATAATATCCAGTCCCATTTTCTTTTGTCACTACCATACATACTCACATGTAAGTCAAGTCAAGCTGCAAACAGCATAGACTTGATCTGCCATCTCATAATGTACTTGCAGATTGAGGGACTGTATTGTTTGTTCTGATCATTACTCCTAACAAAACTCATAGACTCAGTTCTGATGGCATATAATGTGACAGCAAATCTGGTTCTGTGCAGCTTGCCATTTGACTCTACTTATAGTCTAATATATATGGTGATTCAGAATTTGATATTTTGATATTTAGAGCAGCATTATCAGAAAATAAAAGGGAAATATGTACGTGTTTCTAATACAGTCAAACCCACTTATCTCGACCTCGGTTATCTCGACAACCCGCTTATGTCGAGCGTTTTGGTCCGGTCCCGAAAAAATTCTTCTTTGTTATGCTATTTTTTACCCGCTTATCTCGACCTCTGTTAAGTCGATAACCCGGTTATGTCGGGCATAAGTTTCGGTCCGAAGTAACATGTGGACCCGCTTAATTCGACGAAATGCAACTTTTTAACGTCAATCTCACAGAAATTGTACAAGAATTAGTTTACTGCTCGCTACCGGATGTGTTTATTCACCACCCGCGCATCTATTTATTTGCCATCTGGAATCATAATTGATACAAACTCGCATTGATGCCTGCGGGGTAAGTAGTCTACTCAACATTAACTTGCTTTAATAAATACTCTTTGTAACCCATGCTAGCGAAAGGAGTGTCATTTGCACTCACAGTCAATGTACATGTACATGTACATGTATTTTCAAAAACATTTATTGATCTTTATCTGCGAGATACTGTCATATATTAACCTGGATATAATACAATCTTGGTTATTTTGCACCTAACACCGCGTTATGCGTGAATGGCGGGTGCCTGAAAGCAATCGGTGGATGTTTCTCTCTCCCTCTCTCATTTGTGATTTTCTTTGATCCATTTTTCAATCTGATAACATATTCAAACCTCTGAGTACAACCAAACATGATTTGTTTTTCAATATTCACATCAATTATAAAAATGCGTCGTGTGTTATCTGACATAAGTGATGCACACTACAGTAATGGATGCATACGCTACATGTGATATAAGGAGTTCATAGATATATTTTTTCTTTAATAAACTACTTATGATGATAAAAAAGGAATAAATGATAACAACACCAGGTTAGTTCATTTCATTTTATTATCAATTAAGCGTTTTGTTTATTTTATTGTAACATGCAGTGGGAGGGGATTCCAGTAAACACCAGCAAGAGACAGGGGTAATGCTTAAGGACATTTTTAAAATTACCGGTTTTTATGAACCCGGATATCTCGGGACCCGGTTATGTCGACGATTTTTTTACACCCCTGACGTAATCGAGATAACCGGGTTTGACTGTAGTCTATATGTAAAGTGGAAACCAGCTGTACCTTTTTCCTGCTTACATGTACATGAATATAAAATTACATAAATCAATATAAATTAAAAAAACTGTTCCCTGACCCGTGTAAACATTGTACTTGCATTTCTGATTTCTGAATCAGATCAATTCATTTATGGCTCTAAATTTAAGATTGAAGGTTATATCTCCTGAATATATAAATTTGTATCATAATGTTTGTTTAAATTTATTACCTTTACAATTTTAGAACTTACCTTTTAATTGGCGCCACATAGCCAGTATTGTACTGGCATCCCATTAAACTATATACATGCATACAAGTTTGTATGATAGTAATTTAAATTAAACAGTACTTTTTCTGATTAAAAAATTTTACCAAACAAAGGCTGTGCTGTTTTTGCCTTGTTTGGACTTTTTGCCCCTCCTTACAGAATACAGTACTGTATTATGTTATTGAATGTGCACCAAATTCCATTTATTCTATTGCATAGGCCAAGGTTGCCATTCAAAGTCATGTAAAGGTTTCACATCTTTCTCCTATTTTTGATACACACCACTCTTTAAGATCTTGTTTTCTTCTTTGCAGTCTGACAAGGCATTCAGCAACACATCAAGGTAGGGAGTGAAATTTTCTTTGATGTCAATGAAAACAATTCAATATATACAATGTATTTTTGATGACTTGTATGTTGTGATTTTAAATTCACAAATGTGCTTGACATTTTCCCCATAGCCTGACACATGATGGTAACATGCAATGTGAAATGCCGTGTACTCAGAATGATCCCATGCATGAGATGGTAATAATGTGAAATGCTATGTGTACTCAGAATTATCCCATACACACGATGGTAATAATGTGAAATGCTGTGTCTCAGAATGATCCCATACACATGATGTAATAATGTGAAATGCTGTGTACTTAGAATGATCCCATGCACACAATGGTAATAATGTGAAATGCTGTGTACTCAGAATGATCCCATACAAAATATGGTAATAATGTCAAATGTTAAGTGTACTTAGAATGATCCCATACATGAGATGGTAATAATGTTAAAGATTGTGTACTTAGAATGATCCCATACATGAGATGATAATAATGTGAAATGCTATGTGTACTCAGAATGATCCCATACATGAGAAGGTAATAATGTTAAAGACTGTGTACTTAGAATGATCCCATACATGAGATGGTAATAATGCGAAATGCTGTGTACACAGAATGATCCCATACATGAGATGGTAATAATGTGAAATGCTATGTGTACTCAAAATGATCCCATACAAAATATGGTAATAATGTCAAATGTTAAGTGTACATGGAATGATCCCATATTCTAGATTGAAATTTGATCATAATCCTTGTGAGAAGTTGAAGCAACATGTAGTGAGAAACAAATTGGGAATGGATTGAAAGAGAGAGAAAGAGGAGATAGAAAGAGAAGATGAATTACCCTTTAGTCTCAAAGTTTCATCACACACATTGAAATTCTCTTACAGATATGAATCATCTTGGGTTAGACAAATGGCCTGTTTACTCAAACGGTGTTGGTTGACAAACTTAAGAGAACCAATGGTCATAAGAGTCCGATTTGCCCAGACTGTTGTAAGTATGTCTAAACAAGTTACTATATTCATGAATATATAAGCACATTATTGTATGAATATGTCTAAATAAGCTACCAGTTTTATGAATGTATAGTGCACATCATTGTAACCGCTCTGGTGGCCTAGTGGCTAGAGCATCCACCTCGGATGCAAGAGGTCGTGGCTTTGATCCCTGGCTGAGTCATACCAAAGACTTACAAAAATGGTACTAACAGCTGCCTCGCTTGGCTCGCAGCATTAAGAGTTTAGTGTTAGGACTGGTTGGTCTGGTGTCAGGATAATGTGACTGGGTGGGACATCATATTATAAATCTGTCGCATTATGCCCCAGTGCTAGACATCACTATAAACTGCCACACTGCAGACATTGTAGCGATATGATTGAAAAATAGTTAAAGCTATGTTTAAAAAAAATCCAAATCCAAATCTAAATAAGTAAACATTATCATGCAATTTTCATAGTTTCATGGATAATGGGGCATATCAATGTATGAAAATGTCTAAATAAGCTACCATCTCCATGGATGTATAGTCCATTTCAATCTGTAATCTAAAGAAGTTACTGTTCTCATAGTTTTATTAATTTATATTGCACATCAATCAGTCAGTGTGTCTAAATAAGCTATCATATTGAATTTCATGGATGTATAGCCCACTTTCAGGTCATGAGTATGTCTAAATAAGCTACCATATTGAATTTCATGGATGTATAGCCCACTTTCAGGTCATGAGTATGTCTAAATAAGCTACTATATTGAATTTCATGGATGTATAGCCCACTTTCAGGTCATGAGTATGTCTAAATAAGCTACCATGTTGAATTTCATGGATGTATAGCCCACTTTCAGGTCATGAGTATGTCTAAATAAGCTACCATATTGAATTTCATGGATGTATAGCCCACTTTCAGGTCATGAGTATGTCTAAATAAGCTACCATATCCATGGATGTATAGTCTACTTCAGTCTGTGAATATGCCTAAATAAACTAGTCCACATCAGTCTGTGGGCATGCAAAGAGCTACAATATTGATAGGTGTACAACTTCAAGAGTATTGACTTAATCTGTACTTCATAATCGATATTTGTTGTCAGTCAGTGTTATGTCACCATGGCAAAGATCAAGCAGATCTTCAAACATTGGGATCTACAATGTTTAGATTACATAATGCAAGATCAAGTCTGATTTTCACTCATTTGTGGCAGCATTCTTTGGAATTGTTGCTCATTTGACTTAGAAATTTACTCTTTAGTATCTGCTTAGAGGAAATGGATATAAAACCTTGTACTTAGAAACCTAGTTCAGGTTTTGACTTTTAAAATTTTATGGCAAAATTTGGCAAAGTTTTGTTTCCAGTTTTTGACTTAGAATTTGCTCTTAATCTGCATCAAATTGGTTGGGGCATCCATTTAAAATGGACATGGATAATATGGACAGCCATGTTATATGGACATCCATGTAATATGGACACATTTCTAATCTGTCTCATAATTCATCATCACATAGATTTTTATTGTGCCAGTGGCAGTGTAATATTTATTGCAGAGAGAACTTTGTTGAAATTGCTGAACAGTGGTATGAAAGTATACGGCAAGTTAAATTTGTTTTACTTAAAATTAGGCATGCTTAAATTTTTTAACACTCTGAAAGGCACACATGTCACAGTTAATAGTTTGTAAGCCCGCAAGAAAGTGAAAACATTATTTTTGACATGAACTAAAACTTTTATAAAGCGAAAAAAATTACATATTTTTCTTCATTATTGCTTTTACATTGTTTGGAAAGGAACATGAAACTCTTTGTAATAAAAGAGAACCCTCTCAAGACCAAAGACTTAATTTGAGCATCTTCCCTTTTAAACAGTTTAAGGGTGTGCTGAGGACAGTAAAATACAGAAACTACTATAGATGCAATCAGATCATAATTATCCAAGATAATTAAAAAATTTAAATTATAAAAATTGACTAGATGTTTATATTTAGATATTTATGTGTACTTGTCTGGTAGAGATGAAAAAAGAAAATCTTAGAAACCCCCAAAATTTAAATTCATTCCAAGGATCTTCCAGACATCAGGTTTTACTTTAGTATCGTAATTTTGTATGTTTTTATTGGCTGCTGGACAGCGGCATTTTATTTTGGTTGTTTATCATATGAAGAAATTGGAAACCAGGTTCTTCCACCAGAATTTTACTCAGTATTTCAAGTAATAAATGTTAATAGAAAATTTTACTCAGCTGTACAAATGCAGTCTTTTGATTTGTCATAATTATATTTGAGTGAAAATTTGAGGTAAAAAAGTTTTATGACTGAGGAGCCTGAGAAAGATCACTTGGTACGGTTAGGCACTCAATCACCATGGAAAGTGCCTTTTATAGCTAGTCACTTCAATGAAAGTGCCATTTATAGCGAGTCACTGCAATGAAAGTGCCATTTATAGCCAATCATTGCAATGAAAGTGCCATTTTTAGCCAGTCACTGCAATAAAGTGCTATTTATAGCTAGTCACTGCAATGAAAGTGCTATTTATAGCTAGTCACTTCAATGAAAGTGCCATTTATAGCTAGTCACTGCAATGAAAGTGCCATTTATAGCTAGTCACTGCAATGAAAGTGCCATTTATAGCCAGTCACTGCAATGAAAGTGCCATTTATAGCCAGTCACTGCAATGAAAGTGCCATTTATATCCAGTCACTGGAATGAAAGTGCCATTTATAGCCAATCACTGCAATGAAAGTGCCATTTATAGCTAGTCACTGGAATGAAAGTGTCATTTATAGCCAGTCACTGCAATAAAAGTGCCATTTATAGCCAGTCACTGCAATGAAAGTGCCATTTATAGCCAGTCACTGCAATGAAAGTGTCATTTATAGCTAGTCACTGCAATGAGAGTGCTATTTATAGCTAGTCACTGCAATGAAAGTGACATTTACAGCCAGTCACTGCAATAAAAGTGCCATTTATAGCTAATCACTGCAATAAAAGTGCCATTTACAGCCAGTCACTGCAATAAAAGTGCCATTTATAGCCAGTCACTGCAATGAAAGTGCCATTTATAGCCAGTCACTGCAATGAAAGTGTCATTTATAGCTAGTCACTGCAGTGAAAGTGCCATTTATATCCAGTCACTGGAATGAAAGTGCCATTTATAGCCAGTCACTGCAATGAAAGTGCCATTTATAGCTAGTCACTGGAATGAAAGTGTCATTTATAGCCAGTCACTGCAATTAAAGTGCCATTTATAGCCAGTCACTGCAATGAAAGTGTCATTCATAGCTAGTCACTCCAGTGAAAGTGTCATTCATAGCTAGTCACTGCAGTGAAAGTGCCATTTATATCCAGTCACTGCAATGAAAGTGCCATTTATAGCTAGTCACTGCAATGAAAGTGCCATTTATAGCTAGTCACTGGAATGAAAGTGCCATTTATAGCCAGTCACTGCAATGAAAGTGCCATTTATAGCCAGTCACTGCAATGAAAGTGTCATTTATAGCTAGTCACTGCAGTGAAAGTGCCATTTATATCCAGTCACTGCAATGAAAGTGCCATTTATAGCCAGTCGCTGCAATGAAAGTGCCATTTATAGCTAGTCACTGGAATGAAAGTGTCATTTATAGCCAGTCACTGCAATTAAAGTGCCATTTATAGCCAGTCACTGCAATGAAAGTGTCATTCATAGCTAGTCACTGCAATGAAAGTGCCATTTATATCCAGTCACTGCAATGAAAGTGCCATTTATAGCTAGTCACTGCAATGAAAGTGCCATTTATAGCTAGTCACTGGAATGAAAGTGCCATTTATAGCCAGTCACTGCAATGAAAGTGCTATTTATAGTTAATCACTGCAATGAAAGTGCCATTTTTTGCCAGTCACTGCAATGAAAATGCTGTTTATAGCCAGTCACTTCAAAGGAAGTGCTAATTATAGCTAGGGATGCAATGAAAGTGCCATTTATAGCCAGTCACTGCAATTAAAGCTATTTATAGTTAGTCACTGCAGTGAAAGTGCTATTTATAGCTGGAGATGCAATAAAAGTGCTGTATATAGCCAGCAATGAAATGATAGTGCTGTTTATTGCCAATAATGCTATGAAAGTGCTGTTTATAGCCAGTAATGCTATGAATGTGCCATATATAGCCAGTAATACTATGAAAGTTCCGTATATAGCCAGTAATACTATGAAAGTTTCGTATATAGCCAGTAATGCTATGAATGTGAAATATATAGCCATTAATGCTATGAAAGTTCTGTATATAGCCAGTAATGCAATGAATGTGCCATATATAGCCATTAATGCTATGAATGTGCTGTATATAGCCATTAATGTTATGAATGTGCCGTATATAGCCAGTAATGCTATGAATGTGCCATATATAGCCATTAATGCTATGAAAGTTCCGTATATAGCCAGTAATGCAAGGAATGTGCCATATATAGCCAGTAATGCTATGAAAGTTCGGTATAAAACCAGTTATGCTATGAAAGTGCTGTTTATAACCAGAAATGAAAGAGCTGTTTGAAATCAAGCAAGCAAGCATGGAAATGTAAACTTTATGTCTTTTTTGTTCATTTCACAGATGATAGGAGTGATCCTGGGTCTGATATATCTGAGATTGGATGTAGATCAGAAAGGCGTACAGAACATAAATGGTGTGCTCTTCCTGCTTATCACCAACCTAACCTTCACTAATGTGTTTGCTGTTGTGAATGTAAGATTTAATTATTATTTAGTAATAATTGATTAGTTGATTTGCAATTATTACAAATATAAGAAAATACTTTTGATCCAGAAAGTGAAAATCAAGTCCGAGCTAGCTGAATTTTGTCACTTTATAGAGACACTTTTGCTTTGTTTAGGACTTTGTGTTTTATTAATTACATGGTGTGTCAGTGACTCAATACAGAAGCTTACCTTGCAAGACTCTTTTGCTTGCAATACGAAAGTAGGTTTTCCATTGACTCAGATATTTCATTCTGCATTGGGTTGCTAACAAACCATGCAACTAATTTAGCCCACTGTTGACTGTAACTACTGTGAATTCACAATTTTTGTCAACCCTGCTTTGGCAGAAGGTTGACAGCAGTCACTTTGACATCTGAATGTGTGTCCTTATTTCTGTGCTTCTGTCAATCGTTATCATAGATTAAGATGGATGTTCAAGCATTTTTAGAGTCCGTTGTTCATTTGTGGATTTTGTCATCATAAATAGGATTCATCTCTGGAAACAGTAGGACTCCTTCCTCAATGCATGAATTTAAGTATTGATAATAACATCATTTTTCACAAAACCACAAAAATTGATACCTACAAAAAATTAGTGAATTTGCATTATCTCTTTCCATATTAGTACCTTCATATTTTCCTGTGGAAGTATGGCTGAGGACCATTGTGGACCATCTGAACAAAATGTCATACCTGCTATCACGTCACAGTGACTTACTATTTCTGAGATGTGGTAGGATTTCAATCCCATTTTGCCCATGGCATAATGTTCATTCGTATTTACCAAAATGTAGCTTGTTTTACTAATAAAAGTAACAAACTTCATAGTCTTACTGAAATCAGTAGCAAAGTATAGATCTAATGGTCTTGCCTGTTCACTGTGTATGTCAAGTGAAACAACTCATATTTAGGTAAATGCCTGTACAGAATTTCTCAGGGATTCCGTATGGAATACTTCAGGAATCCATATGGAAGATATATGGACTGAAAAAATTATGAAATCAGACAATTTATTCCATATCAGTTCCATAAGTACTTCAGAGCAAGTGAAAATTCCATATGGAATAAAGTTGCAACTTTGATCCATAAACACTTTTTCCCATCTTGAAAGCAGGCTCATGTGTTAACGCATCATGGAAAATGAATAACCTAGACTATCTGATTCAAATAGAAATATTGGTGGGAGTTAGAGTACATGTAGATGTCAGTGTAACTGATGTGGAAGGATGAATATATACTCATAATCAAAATCACAGTAAACATTTTTTGACATTCACTCAAATGTCCTTGTTTTCACTAAAGCTATGGTATATTAGATTTTACCAAAATTTCTAAAAATATCAGTGAAATTTTGTGATTGAAATTTCACTGACTCTGCCAACATTTCTGAAAATGTCAGTGGGAATTTGTGATTGCAATTTCATTGAGAGTTTGTCAAAAATTCAGAAAATATAGTGATATTTTGTGATTGTAATATCACTAACATTTCAATAAAAAAATATCAGTAAGATATAATAAAAATTGTTTTTTGTTTTTTGTACAATTTGAATGATTTTCAGCAGCATTTATACTTCCTGTTTCTGATAGCTGTAATTTTATTGTTTATTTTGGGCACAATAACTTCTTTCTACATCTTTCCTTGTTATATTTTTCTTTCAAATTTTTTGTTGTTGTTGCTGTATTTTTGTTTAACTTCAGATGCATTTAACTGCCCTCAAACAAGTTTTCTTCTTGTTTTCCATTTTAAAACAGAATTTTGCTTTTCTCCTGACCTGAATCTTGATTGACCTCAATGTGGACTCTTTTTTTTAATATAGTCTCTGAAACTTTTTTAAAATAATATCACTCTATCTGGTCCCATTCCACATCGAGCTTTCTAATAAGTATTTGTTCCGTTTATTATTTAACAGATGATTGCTGTAACGAGCTTTCTGATTGGTCAAAATTTTGTACTTGCCCAATGAATCATTGCATAACTTAAATTGACGGGAATGAATATGCTTGCTAAACATGGTGATTCAAATTTCGAGCGGGATACGAGATTGAATAACTATTTAAAAAATTTGTGGCAATGAGAATAGCTTGAATGCAAAGTCGATGGGAACGTAATTGGTCAATCTGTATGAAAACTGAATGCCATGACTAGCATTTTGCTTTTTGTGCCATAAAGAGCTTTACAGTAGCGGCTAAAATGCTAAATAGGAAAAGGAATTGAACCAGATGATTTTGAAGTTATATATAACTCCAGACTGATTAACTTCCAGAATTTAAGGAGGGACAGTGTATAGGTCACTTGTGGGAATTGTTGCCAGATACCCATGTCTATCAAAGATAGTCATATCTTTGTGAAAAAATTTCATGGCCCACAAGTAGAATCATCTTTCAATATCGTGAGGCATTATTGTGTATATTGTCAAAATATTCTAGGTGTGTTAGAATTCGGTGTTAAAAAAAAGAGTAATTATATCATGATAAACATTTGTCATGGCTGCTTATGGAACAAGGACTAATTCAAGAGACCACAACAGCATCATAGTTTGTACATTAATCAAAAATCAAGTCTGCAGTACATGTGACATAAGACAGGCTTCTCGCATTTCTTCTTTTCATAATCAATGTCTTATATGGATGCTTTTCTGTAATTTTGCAGTATTTTCACATTTGAATTTTTCACTGCAGATTAATATTTTATATTTTATATATGTGTATGTGTTTACAGATGCCTGTGCATATGTTCCAGGCTTGAGACTTTGATTTTTAAAATCACTTAATTATTTAGTGTCAAGCCAGATTCTTCACATCATGTTGTATATAATGTATATACTGTACATAACAGATAGTCAGCCTCTAGTTAGATTAGTTCTGTAACTAATTGACTTACCATCTCTGAATAAAGTCTTTATTATTATTATTATTATTATTATTATTATTATTAACTTTTGCCTTGGATGTCATATAATTACAACATCTGTATGGTTTTTTTTTCATGCACACTTAAATATCACCTTGGTTAATAAAGTTCTGTTTAATTCATATCCATTATTTATTTGAAACCTTCTGAAATGCCTGAAAAACTACTGAAACTTCAGTGAAGTACTATATAATGATCAGAATTATAGTGAAATCTCGCAAAAGTTTTAGTTAAATTGAAACCTCAAAAATATTTCAGTGAAATTTTAGCGAGATCTCACCACAGTTGCAATGAAAGTTTTGGTTGAAATATTTGTGCAATCTCACCAGACTTTTCATTGAAATGAAAAAGACTTAAGTGATGCCATCATGGATTAGGTTTTGAATGCAAGAAAGAAAATGAGGACAAGAAACACCTAAATCTTATTTGTTAATGTCTGTCAAAATACAATTTATGATCCATTTTGAAAATTATTGTGAATATTTATCATTGATTTCCAAAAATGTCTGAGAATCATTAGGCAGTTTAATAGAAATCTGAAGCAGATTTTTTATTGTTTAGGCAGAAAGCACTTTAAAAATCTGTCTGAAATCTGCCTTAAGTAGGCCTGGAAAATTTTGTACGGGATGGACTATTACCAAATTCCATATGAACTATTTACAAATTTCATATGGACCATTTACAAATTCCATATGGTATATTTCCCAATTCAGTGTGGACTATTCACAAATTCCATATGGACTAATGCCAAATTCCACATAGATTATTGCCAAATTCCATATGGATTATTGCCAAATTCCATATCGAATTTTAATTTTATTCCATATGGACAACCTACAGATATGGACTAATTTGCATATTCTATGGGATTTTCCATAAGGAATCCATAATATTTCCACACTGATACACAGAAATCCATAAGATTGGTTCAGCTATAGAATAAAAATGTCCATATGGATATTCCTGTCAAAGTCTGTATGGATTCCATATCCAGTCCATATGGAAAATTTTGAATGGGTGGTTCAATCCAATGGATGATATATCCCCAGGTAATACTTGAAACAATTGTAGGAAATGGTTTTAAAAAAAAATCACAATCTTTTCTTAAATCTTTTGTGACATAGAAAGAAAATAAAATATAGAAAAATATTATATAAGATTATTTTGTAGCTATGTTGGCAGTAGTAATATGGGTCATGAACAGCAAATCTCTGGAGTCAAATTATTCCAATTAATCTTTTGTAAATAAGCATAATTTTGACTCTCCAAGCCATTAGTGTTTTCAGTACTTTGATTCCTACTGACAGGGTCTTCATTTGCTTGGGCTGATTTTTTTTAAGCACAGCAACACAAGTAGGTTAATTGACAGAGTATGGTCATGTGACTCATTTTGACCAGTGATGAAAAGACAAGTTAGGGGTGGAAGAACATCAGCCATGTGGTGTAAATAAACTTAAAGTTATGGAATAACTTTATCATTATATTAGGTGCTTTTTGGATAAGAATTCAGTCTCAGTTAAACTGATACAGTCTCATTTTGCAATATTCTTAAGTTGTTATTGTGTATGTATAAATTATTCACAATTATTAAGTAATTCAAGAGATTAAGCTATCATGGAGGTTCTGTATATTTAAGATTCTGCAAAAGATACCAGTGGTTCCTTAAGAATGGGATTAATGAAAATCATGTGTTTTTGGCAAATGTGTACAAATATTTTATCTAAACTTTGCAGGCTTTTCCCATAGAGTTGCCCATCTTTCTCAGAGAGTATGGCATTGGACTCTATCGAGTGGATAGTTATTTTCTATCAAAAATGCTGGCAGAGGTAAGCATCCATTTCAAATAATGTATTATAAATCTGACCAGAATCGTAGGAGATTCTACCTTTGTATACCATACAGCTTAAGGATAAATAATTCCTGAAGGTTAATGACAATGAAATACAATGCATTCAAATTGCATGTAAATTTTCTGCAAAATTCTCTTCTTAGGAACACTTTTTTTTGATAACTGTCTCTGCTCCTGAAAAGTTATCTCCCTTTGCATGGCTGTTGAGTGTTGCATGTGTGTGAAAGGACCATGACTGAATGTCTCTTTTCACACCTGCTGGTATTAATGGTTTGTCTCAGTGGTATACTTTTTAATGAACATATTGTAAACTGGAGATATATGACATGAAATTTCTGACTTTTAGTTTTTCTGTTTTTAATGTTTCTGAATAATTGGTGTTTATGATGCATACAGAGGTATGCATTTTAGTTAGAGTCTGTTAGATTTATGAATGGTTACTCTAAAGGCCTTGCATAGAAAAGAAATTTCTGCTAATTTGATTGCACTGAAACAAGAATGGTACTCGTCCTTTTTGGTGATGATTGTTGTTTTGTGGCTAGTTTTTTGTTTAATTATAACAGGTCATTGAAAGTTCTACCTTCCATTACCTAAGGCACCTCCAGACTTTTTGGAGAATAGATATCATGAAAGAAGCCATTTTAGTCAAATTGAAATTGAATGCCCTAAACACATTATATTTGAAGTTTGTTTTCCAGATTGATGCTGAAAATGGTATTGAAATGTGTTTTCTAATTAGATTTATTTCTCATTTTTCTTTTTAGCTACCAACATTCATCATAATTCCTTTCATTCTTGTTTGTATTGACTACTGGATGGTTGGTAAGTGCATTGTCCTGTTACTTGTTCAAAAAAATAAAATGGGTTGTATTTCTATCATTATGATTATCAAATATTTGTCAAGCCTTAGTTTGGATGGAAAATTTTGTGGGACTTATCCGCAGATATTCCCAGTAGCTCGTATCTCCAAAACTATGTTGTTTTCTACCTTACAGTGTTCAAAATTGAATGGATGGTGATATAGTACTACCCATTTATGCCCTCATGTCCCATACTGCAAATTTAATTTCTGCTCAGTAACTTCTGAATGATGGCAGGGAATGAAAACAAATTTGGCATGAAGTTTTAAACATTAGGAAGTACTACATGTAGTATAAATTTGATTTTCATTATTATTTGGCACATTTGATAGACTTAACACCACTCAATGATCTGGGCAGTTAGAGCATCTGCCTCGGATGCTGGAGGTCATGGGTTTGAACCCAGGCTGAATCATATCAAAGACTTTTAAAAATGGCACTAGCAGCTGCCTCATTTGGCATCCAGCATTAAGAGGTTACTGTTAGGACTCAGGTCAGCCTGGTGTCAGGATAATGTGACTAGGTGGGACATCATGCTACATGTCTGCGGCATGATGTCCCAGTGCTAGACATCACTATATACTGCCACACTGCAGACATTAAAGTGATATCACTCAAATTGTTATGGTTACTTTAAAACTAAAAATCACACACACTGATAGAATAATGGCCACTGAACCTTCCCCTTCATTTTCTCTCAATAACGTTTGGTATAAAGCATTACATTCAAGAAATGTTAGATTAATTTTTATTCTGAGCCAAATTTTAAGGAATTATGGCCTATGTTTTACTTAGAACTTGGACCTTCAATTTTCAAGATGCTTTACATTAGAAATACTTAAGGTCCATTTCAGCATTTGTTCAGGTTTAGTTTGGCTTTTTCACAGCCAATAGCTTTGGAGTTATGACCCTTTATTAAGTTAAAATTTTGCTCTTTAATTTCAGCTCAGTAATGTTTGAAAGACTTGATGAATTCAAACCTAATTTGGTATAAAGCTTTATATAAAGAAGATCTAGATCAGGTTTCATTTTAAATATTTTCTGGGAAAATCTAATGATGCTACTGTCCTTACTGGACTCTCAGAACTTTTCTCTTTAGTTGCATTGTATTGGGAGGGTATCTTTGTCAGAATGGACACATTTCTTGTTATGATGGTTAATTTCTCTGCCTTAGAAAATTCGATAATTTACTGTTTATATAATGAAAAAATGTTCTGAAATTAAATTCTCTGAATTTATTTGTATAAGTATAATTTTTTTTGTTTATTAGAAAATGATATTATTTGTATTTAAATGTTCAGTGAAGGAAATGGGTCTTATTGTCTTGCTAGATGGATAATTGTTCATTAGGTCTCTCTAACTTATTAATGAAGAAAAGGGGTCTTGTGTTGAAACAGGGATAATTGTTCATTTAATTTTAAATTATGAATGAAGAAAACGGGTGCTGTTGTCTTAATAGAAGAATGTTTGTTTATTAAGTATTTAAATTACTAAAGAAGAAAAGGGACCCTTGTCATGGTAAAGGGATAATTGTTTATTTAATTTTTAAATTACTAAAGAAGAAAAGGACCTTTGTCATGTTAGAGGGATAATTGTTTATTGAGTTTATAAATTACTAAAGAAAAAAAGGGCCCCTGTCATGATGGATAATTGTTTATTGACCTTTTAAATTACTAAAGAAGAAAAGGACCTTTGTCATGATAGAGGGAAAATTGTTTATTGAGTTTTTAAATTACTAAAGTAAAGGAGCATTTGTTATGATAGAGGGATACTTGTTTATTGAGTTTTTAAATTACTAAAGTAAAGGGGCTTTTGTCATGATAGAGGGATAATTGTTTATTGAATTTTTAAATTACTAAAGTAAAGGGGCTTTTGTCATGATAGAGGGATAATTGTTTATTGAATTTTTAAATTACTAAAGAAGAAAAAGTCCCCTATCATGCTAGAGGGATAATTGTTTTTTTATAAAGTTTTTAAATTACTAAAGTAAAGAGGCCTTTGTCATGGTAGAGGGATAAATGTTTATTGAGCTTTTAAATTATTAAAGTAAAGGGCTTTTGTCATGACAGAAGGATAATTGTTTATTGAGTTTTTAAATTACTAAAGTAAAGGGGCTTTTGTCATGATAGAGGGATAATTGTTTATTGAGTTTTTAAATTACTAAAGTAAAGGGGCTTTTGTCATGATAGAGGGATAATTGTTTATTGAGTTTTTAAATTACTAAAGAAGAAAAAGTCCCCTATCATGGTAGAGGGATAATTGTTTATTGAGTTTTTAAATTACCAAAGAAGAAAAAGGACCTTTGCTATGTTAGAGTGATAATTACTCATGGGTTGAAGTATACATGAAATCTATCCCAAACATTTACTCTCTGAAATGAAAGGAATATCCAATACATGTCAATACTTTCAAAATTTTAAATGTACTGTTCTCTTTAATGTTACATTTCTCTATTTTCTGATCTGCAATGTATTTATAGGTCTCTACGACTCGGCTGAAGCATTTTTGATTTGTGCAGGGATACTGTTATTGGTGGCCAATATTTGTGTTTCTTTTGGTAAGTTTATACTACTGTATATTAAGCTCATGTTGTCTAACATTGCCAGACATTGAGTGGATTCATAGAACATGGCATTTTCCAGGTAGTACTTTTTGTCCCTTGCCATAGAAAAGATTGGTTTTCATCCATCAGTCAAAGCTCTCGCATACATTTTTCATTTTATTTCAATATGCTGTTAAATTTCATCTAAACAATATTTCAGAAGAATTCTGTGAAAGCTGATTTGGCTATCATAAAGAGTTATTACCCTTGTTTGACTTGTACAGTAATTGGATGCCAAGTTATTTGTGAACACTCTCGTATCCACATTTTCATTTGATTTGCTATCAGTTCTAATCTCTACAAGTGCTTGGATGTGTTCAATGCTGATTATATTTAACTTGTATCTTTAGCTGTACTTGGAGCTCTAGGAATCCAGGTGGCTGAGTGGTCTAAGGCACTTGCCTTTACTGATCAGTCACATCTCACCTTTGTCCACATTGGTTTGAGTCTTAACTCGTCCTTTATGGGTATGTGAGAAAGCTTGTTTTCATTTTATTGCTGCCACTGCATCAGTAATACTAGATATAATGAGAGGGATTTAATGAGACCAGATTTATGTTGTGGCACCTGCAGGGGAATTTTGCTAAAAGATGAGCAGTGCCTTATATAATTTTTATCATTTAAAAGTTTGTTTTAGGTTAGACTATTTCTAGCATGAGTTGTGTGTCTAACCATAAAGTATAGTAAATAGACTAAATATTAATGTTGCAGTCAGTGGGAATTGAAGTATAGCTGCTTGTGTCCTATATTAATAGATGCACTCAGTGGAAAAGAACCCATATAAAAAAAAGTCCAAGCCCTATTCCATCATTTTATCAGCCAGTTTGGCTGAATTTGTTTGTAATTTAAAGAAAAAAGAAATTTATTCAACAACGATTAATATTAAAATAATAATAAAGACCTTGTTTGCAACTTTAGCCTTATACAAAAACCTCTGATGCAATAAGATGACCAGCTATAAATAAGGATGAGGGTCATTTTTTTTTACTTCTAGAAGCTTCCATGGTCAAAAGACCATGTAAGTAAGCATATTTACAAATATTATTTTAAAGAACAACTCACAATCATGAACAAAAGTTAGCAATTTAATATGTTCTTAATAAATTACCCTTACAATCTGCAATATATGACAAAAGTTAAACACCCACATTATAGATATACATAAAAAAAAGATTATAAGAGGGGTCAGAGATCTTCAACCATTGTAAATTTTAGTGAATTTTTATATTCATTCAGATACATTTTAATGGACAGTTAGTAACAGGGCATTTGTTTCTTATAGTTTTCTTACTTGATGATAGATATTCAGCTTAGAGAATTGCAAGAAGATCACACCATCCCATATGAAGTGAGTTTGGATTGCATGGATGCTGAGCTAAAAACAAAACCGTATTTTTTTCAAAAAGTCACATACTCCAGCATTGCACAAGATCCTTACATGTTGTTCACATTTCACTGTAATAATAATCATGATATTATGTTTTTATTTTCATGCCTGTTTTTCAGGGTACCTTATATCTACAATAGCAAACTCTGTTAATATGGCCCTAGCTATTGGCCCTCCACTGATGGTGCCCCTTCTTATGTTTGGAGGATTCTTTCTGAATGCAGGGTATGTAGTGTATATTTTATTTCAATAAAATGTTTTATTTTCTTGCTTAACAAGGTGAATATATAGAATATGGCTCAAGTTCAAGTATCACAGGATAAGAATCCTTTTGTTCCTTAATTCTTTGCAGATCCGCTATCCATTTTCCAACTAGAACTGAAAGATAGAGTTATACCAGAGGGGGGGGGGAGGATATCACAGTCAAGCACCACCTCACAACACCTTGCGTGTTGTACTGGTTCATAAAGATAATACAAAAAAAAGCATACAAATAATTTTCATCTTTTATTTTTTTTGTATAAAATAATTTCAATTTTTACCATGGTACAAATTATGAACATGAACTTGGCCACATTTTGTGTATGTATACTTTGGTGTATTATAAGTAGCAATGGAAAGTGCCATTCTTGACCTTCATGTTATGTTGAGCAATGGTAAATAACAAAAACTATAGATAACATCTTAATTAGCTAGTAAGAATGATCAAATTTCTGATCTTGGTATGTGATTGTTTTTCTTTAATATTAAGTATTTATAAAACTTGAAATCATACTATGGAGAATTCTGGATTTAACTTTCTTAAACATTAATGTCAGTATACAATTTTGGCATATGGCTTAACTATACAACATTGGCATACAGCTTAACTATACATTGGCATACAGCTTAACTATACAACATTGGTATACAGATTCATTATATATCTTCAGCATACAACATCTACAACATCTTTATACAACATCTCTCTCTCTCTCTCTCTCTCTCTCTCTCTCTCTATATATATATATATATATATATATATATATATATATATATATATATATCAGTATATAGCTTTGGTAAACAACTTTGGTGTACAACTTTGGCATACAACATTGGTAATATACAACTTCAGTGTACAACTTTGGCTTACAACATAAGTATACAACTTCAGTGCTTCAGTGTACAACTTTGGCTTACAACATAAGTATACAACTTCAGTGTACAACTTTGGCTTACAACATAAGTATACACCTTCATTGTACAACATTGGTATACAACATAAGTATACACCTTCATTGTAAACTTTGGTATACAACTTCAGTATACAACTTTTGCATGCAACCTCAGTATACAACTCTAGTATACAACATCAGTATACAACTTTGGCATGCAACTTTAACATACACCAAAATTAAATAATGGATTTGTTTATTATTTGAAACATTTTGTCACCATAACATGCATTCCTAAAAAAAGTACTCACTTTTACTGATTTCATGATTTCATGAACCTCCTTTTCTGGCTAGTAAGTTCTTAAATATTTCATCTGTGGGCATGTTATTGGAATCGGCATGTACTCCCTCCAGTGGTAAAAATGGTAAGCGAAAAAGACATCTAAATGCATTTCTTATTGACTATATTTTACCAATGAGCACTTTGAAAGGGAACGGTACTATACCGTATTAAATATAGCTAGTGGGAACACTGACTATTAAAACGTAGTGAACCAGTCCCAAATGATCAGTAAGAATGGTTATCAAATTTAAGTGGAAAAAGCATAAACTGTTAAGTGAATCAGTCATAGAGATAATGACTACTCTATGCTATTTAACCCTTTACTTCATGCAAGCACCTTTGGACGCCTCTACTCCATTCACATGGAAGCAGCTTTTGACACCTGCTGTAAACATCTTCCATTTTTAGCAGGTTTTCTTAGTGCCACCTTTGGGGAAAATCCCATATTAGATACCTCATTCATTACCGTGAATGACCATTACATCAGATCACAGTCACTGTTTATGCTCCGATCAAAATCTGCTATTTAAAGTAACTGGGACGTATTCTCCAATCTCCATAATGGAGGTTACAGATTTCGTTCAGTACTTTTCATACTTAGAATCACAACTATGAAGGGGGCCCTGAGTGACTGAGTGGTCTAATGCGCTCACCGTTACGGATCATTGTCATCTCACCTCTGTCTTCGTGGGTTCAAGTCTCGGGCTCAGCCAATGTAGGTATGTGAGATAACTTGCCAGTAGCTTCTCGTGGGTCGGTGATTCTTCCTGGGGTTTTCCCTGGTTCTTCCTCCACCATTTATTTTGGCCTCCATGTATAGCCTATCTTGTACTGAAAATGGCTTTAAACTCTACAACAACAGTAACAACTATGAAAGCTTCAATAACTTAGGTAAAGGCTCTGATATTGATGTAGGTTGCAGTTTTTATAAATTATCAAATTCAGATGACTTTGTGATGTAGACGCAAAGAACTTGTAAATTTCAAGTATGAGAAATGGCAGATACGGTTGGTCATGCGGCTTCACTGACTAGACGGTGAATGAGTTCTCTCTAGATTTTAAAGCACATACAAATTCTTCTGTGAAAAATATTACACAGCTACAATGATTGGTCTTTACTCTTAAACATACACTCCACTACTTAACAATTAACAGGCAGGCCTGTGTATGGAGTCAAATAGGTAACAGTTGTTCTATTTATAGTTAACTTTGCTACATGTGTATTGAAGGGCTCAAAAGCCATACACTCTGAGGTAAAGGGTTAAGTTTTGAGGAGGACTTGTATATGAATTTATATATTTTATTTGAAGATATGTACTGTTAGTCACTAACAGATGGCAAGTGAAAGGTCAAGTAGTAAAATCTACTTACTAGATTCATTAAGATGTACAGTCATTTAATTCATTTTTTGTGTGAAGGTAAACTGATTAAATACAACACTGCTTGATTTTAATCACTTGTTATTTCCATGCATTAACAATGGATACTGTGATATCTTGTATAAGTCAGTCTGTTCATGTGTCTGATTGACCAGATTCTAACTGCCTGAAAGAGGGCTGTCAAACATCCCTGTGGTCACTGAGAGGGGGTCAGAGGTCAGCTCTGCAAAAATCTCAAATGCAATTAGAATTTTAAAAAATTCTGACCAAATTGCACTTTAAATATTCAGTCATAACATGATGGCACATGCATTTGTGTGTGTGTGTATATATATATATATATATATATATATATAGTCATTGTAGTTCTAGTTTCTCTTGTGATTGCTTTCAAAGCAGTGAATATAAGCTGAATAAGAAACAATGGTAGAATGCACTTTAAACATATAGTTTTCTTTTTATATATGACATAGCCAATTGAATTTTAGTGAAAATTTTTTTTTTACAAATGATTTTGATAAAATGTCTTTATCATCTCTGATGTATTTCATTTGGTTTCTTGTAGCTCTGTTCCAAAATACTTCATTTGGCTGGAGTACTTGTCATGGTTTAAGTATTCAAATGAGTTACTGGCCATCAACCAATGGAAACATATTGATCATATAGGTGAGATACTCATGCCAATTTTAATATTACTACTGCTAATCTTTTTTAGCACTACTGGTCATAGACCAGATGAACCTATGGGATGATTTTCTTTCTTTCTGTCATCTGTCTATCCATGAGCACATGTGTGTTATCACTATTTCTCTTAAATATCATGGAGGATTGCCATACAACTACACACACACACACACACACACACACACACACACACACACACATTAATTTTTGGTGTAGTTTGGTCTAAAGGAAAATGGTGCTACTCTGACATCACACTATGGCCACTACAGCAGCCATCTTGAAAATATTGTAATCACTGCTTTGCCAGATTGGATGGTCATATGACAAATGATGTTTTTACTTAAAGACTTCTTTTAAAGTCTAGTTGTACCAAAATGAAAATGGTGCTGATCTGATGTACAATATGGCTACCAGGACCGCCATCTGTAAAATCTTATTTTTCCTTCTCTAGACAGTTTTGATCAGAAGACTTTTTATGGCATCTAGTTGGTCCTAAATGCAAATGATGCCACTTTAATTACATCCAATAAGACCAACACTCTGGTCATGTTAAAAATGAACTCCTTCTGAATGGATGGGCATATTGACATGGGGTTTGTACTAAAATACTTGTTTTGATTTCTAGTTGGTGCTAAATGAAAATAGTGCTGATATTATTCCTATATTACCAAGATGTCATCAATCTTAAAAATCATGTTATTGCTAATTTTGAACTGAAAGTCATATTGACATAGGGTTTTCATGATAATGCTTCCAATGGTGTCTAGTTGCTCATGAATAAAAACGGTTCTGAAGGCATATCCAATATGACTGCCACTGCTGCCATCTTTGGACTTGTTATCGCTATTCCACCTGAATGGTTGGGTGCATTAGCATGTTTTGTTTTACTAATAGACTTCTAAAGATGTTTAGTTTGTCCTAAATAAAAATGGTACCACTCAGTCTGAGATCCAATTTGGCCACCACAGTGATTGTCTTCAAATAATGTTCTTATGCTTCACCTGAATTGTATGATCATATCAGTAAGAGGTTGTCATTGAAAGACTTCTAGTGTCTTCCATATTTTTTTATGTATATAATGTACACTGATGTATAACTTGCATTATGATTATTCGGCCCAGAATGAGGGGGAAAACTTAGTTCTACCATATAATGCGATTGAGATATAACACATTTTAAAATCTTGATAATTTTACCTCATTTTTGAAGTGTGACAACAATCAGCTATTTTAGATAGTGCTCAATAGATCATAATTTGTAACAGGACATTTGAACCAATCTCAGTAAATGAGTGCTTGGCTGTGTCTCAGGTCTCTCCTATTAGTGTGGAACTCAGTTACAACCAATATTTTTTTTACAGCTATCATAAAAGAAAGAATGAGAAAAGTGGCAATATTGAAAGTACATTTTTCAGATTTTATAGCAGGTGTTTTAAGCTTGGCCTTGATTATGTAGTTCAGTCTATAACATCAGATTCTTTAAATTCCTATTCGTCATCACTTTTGAAAAGTTGTTGCATGTCCATTTCTGTCATATTCCTAGTGCTGCTGCATAATAGCTCTCACCTTCAACCTGTCTTCACTCTTTTGGCACATGCTTGCTTACTATCATTATCCCATCCTTCAGACTTTCTTTCATTCTTCTCCACTCCCTTAACAGAAGACTTTTTCTGCATTGAACTCTCTCCCATTGGCATTGTTACCTTGTGCTAATAATGCACATGCAATAATGTTAAACTTGTCTTTTGCAAAATATGAGTTTCTTACATGGCCCATGGCATTATTTGGACAATATTTGTTCAGGTTTATGATTGAACACAAGATTAATAAATAGATTGCAAATTTACCTAACCGCTCTGGTGGCCTAGTGGTTAGAGCATCCGCCTCGGATGCGGGAGGTCGTGGGTTCGATCCCCGGCCGAGTCATACCAAAGACTTACAAAAATGGTACTAACAGCTGCTTTGCTTGGCGCTCAGCATTAAGAGGTTAGTGTTAGGACTGGTCGGCCCGGTGTCAGGATAATTTGACTGGGTGGGACATCATGCTACATGTCTGTGGCATGATGCCCCAGTGCTAGACATCACTATAAACTGTCACATTGCAGACATCATAGCGATATGACTGGAAAATTGTTAAAGCTACGTTAAAAATCAAACTCACATCACAACACAAATTTACCTGGACAAAGCATTAAATATTTTTAGCACGTGAAAGCTTTAACTGGGACTGATACCATGAAGCGTTTATCATTGTAAAATCACAAAGAAATATTGAATACGGATATTTAATATGCAAAATAAAACAAAAAAAACCCAATTTGTTTTACAAAAGAATTTGCCAAATTTCATAGATTGATTTATTATTTTGTTCATGATGTGTCATTGTTACAGTAACAGACAAACCTTATTCTCGAAATGATGTCACCTAAATGTGCCTTTGATGGGAACATTAAATATGGGTTGAATTCTAAATATTATATTTAAATTCAGCCAAGAATAAATGAAGAAAAAAAGTAATAGGTACACAGAAATTGAATATTGAATTGGCACAGTCATCTGATTACCTTGAAAGCACCACACTGAGTCAGTGAAGTATTGATTGCTGCATAATTGCAAAGAAATGCCAATTGCTGTGATTTAAGATGAGAAATAAAACTAAAAGCAAAGTTTATTTTCTAAAGGAATTTTTTTCTTCTTATTTCAAACATTATTTTGTTTTATGATAGGTGAAACAGTTACCATAACAGACAAAACCGTACTTGCAAAACAGATGCTCTTTTAATGTGCATTGGATGTGCATTAACAGTGCTTGAATTATGTTTTAAAAAATTTCATTTGTTCATAAATAAATGACAAAAATACATTGGATACACTGTTATCAAATTCTGGACATTTATGGTATAAGTACGTTAATCAATGCAGTACTTTGCACCACTTTAGAACAGCAAGTTATCAGTTGTTATGTACAGGTATTTCTGGTTGAATTCACAGAAGAAAATGCTACACAATGAAGGGAAATGAAACATATTTATTAACATATTAATTAAAGAACAGAACTATAAAGTTGGTAAGCATTATTTATTTCTTTAAAAGGCTAGTAAATGGCAAACAATATAGTTACAGTGCTGTGTGCAATGAATTCATTATTTCACAAATGATCTAGGAAAAACCTTTGTTTAGTTGTTCTATTTAAAAAAAGATACACTCCCTCCTGAAAATTAGAAAGTTAGGTTCAAAAAGTGTGTATTATCCACAGTAAAATACAGTAGATGGTCATATATGAAAATGAAGCCCATCTGATGGCCATTTGTATTGCCATTTTGCCTAAATAGTATTGTGCTTTCACCAGAAAACGTCATATGATATCCAGCTGGCTCTAAATGGAAAGAGTGTGCATCTGCATCGCTGATGACACCCAAATATACAAGTCTAGCCACGCAACTGAAGTTGATGCTACCATCCAAGGTGTAGAGAGGTGCATCTCTGATGTGAAATCATGGATGACATGGAACAAGCTGCAGATGAATGAGGCCATTCTGATCACAACACAAAGGCTTTCTCATTCACATCCTTTACCTCAAACAATAAATATCAGCAACACCAACATTAAATTCACACAATCAGTACGAAACCTAGGTGTTACTCTGAACAGTACTCTCACATTGCACCAACATGTCATGAACATATGCAAGGCTGCATATCTTGAGCTGAGACGCATCAGCTCAATTCGCAAATATCTTTCAGTTGATGCTACTAAAACACTTGTGTGTTCATTAGTACTTTCAAGACTGGACTATTGTAACTCAATTCTGTCTGGTTCATCTCAATATCTACTCCAAAAACTTCAAAAAGTTCAAAACACAGCTGCTCGGATCATACTTAGAATACCACAGTCAGAGCACACCTCCTTGCTACTCTGTACCCTACACTGGCTATCCATTCAATCCAGAATCAAACACAAAATTTGTTCTCTGTGCTACGTTTCACTGTCGGACTCTAGTCCAACATACCTATCCGATCTTACCCATGTGTACACACCAGCAAGATACTTACGCTCCTCTTCTGACAATCATATGCTCATTATTCCCACTATGAAAACAAAGTCATATGGACAGCATTCTTTTGCATACCAGGGCCCAGCAACATGGAATAAATTGCCCACAGAACTTAGACACAAAGATGCAATGATCACATTCAAGAGGGCTCTAAATCTCACTTATTTCGACTGCAAGAACAAACTTAAGGACCTAATAATGTTTCCTACCTGAAATATTCTCAGCATGTTTTTTATTTTTTAATGTTTTTCTAATTTCATGGTGTTTGTTTTTGTAATAATATTATTATATGTGTTTTTATCTTGTAGGTGTTGTCTAATGTTGTAAAGCACTTACAGCTTCTCAAGATTAGGTGATATACAAAGTAGTCATTATTATTATTATTATATCCAATAGGGACACCATGGCAGCCATCTTGTAAATCTTGGTTTTGACGCTCCTCCTAAATGGAAGGTCATATCAACATGAGGTTTTAACCAAATTACTTCTTATTATTTCTCCTTGGCAATCATACATTTGATATGACTGTCCTGAAAAGCTTGTTGATTGGGTTCTCACCAGAAGACATGGAATGATGTCTACTTGGTCCGTAATAAAAATGGTGCCAATCTGACATCCAGTATGTCTGCTGCAGCAGCTAATTTTTAAAATCTTGTTACTGATGAAGAATATCGGAAATGTTTCAACTGTAAGCTATTAAAAGAAAAAAATGTTCCAGACACTCTTTTCTCCCAGTATGCATTAGTCCCCATCAAGAGAATTTTGTTCTAAACTTTATACAAATAAATAAAAATTCAAATGGTTAGTTAAATTTTATTAGAAGTATAAATGAAATCCAGTTTATAATTTATGAGACAGGACAGTGCCATTGATAAATCTTAAATTTTAATCGTGCAGAAAATTTCCTTGTGCATTATTTCTTTATAAATATCCTTCAGCGTATGATTTAGCCAGAAATTCTGACATTCTAATGGCTCCTTTGGGACATTTGTCCTCAAAAATCAATGTGGTGTCCATGTTATTCTGAAATTTAATACTGATACATTCAAATGAAGTATAACAAGTTGTAACAAGAAAGTTTTGATAATGCATAAATAATATATCTATCAGAAAATGTGTCAGTTTTGGTTCTGGATTTGTGGCTGATTTATTATTGGAATTACCAGAATACCCTTCCATGATTAACAGGACTCCTTTGAAAATAGTTAAACATATTTTCTTTCAGAAAACTATATTATGGAATTTTACCCAATTTTATTCCATGGTATGGCTTTTTAAAATTAATTATTAATTGACAGTAACCTCATGTACTACAGCAAAAATACATAACACTGAACTAAAGGCCATTTTGGTAAGGTCAGAGGGTGAATTTGTGTTTGATAAAGTTACCAAAATTTTCACAGAGGATGTTTATAAAATAGAGTTATTGTTTCTAATTTATTAATTTGGTCCATGGATTAACATATTTTGTTGTAAAGCTAACATACCCTGTCACAGCTTGACACAGACCCCAAAGTGAGAGGGACTGATGTAATGTCTGTACTGTGTTACTGACCTTGTGTCAATCATTCAGTTATAGGGTTTTTGATGTGCTCAGGAGATTTTAAAGCTTTCTATTCAGTTTTAAGGCTTTTGATATACCCAGGAAAAAAAGCTTTCCATTTAATTATAGGGCTTTTGATACATGCAGGAGTTAAGCTTTCATACCTTTTTTGTTTATGGCTATGGAGTGTTTTGACAGTTGGAAAACATAATGATCTAGCTTGATTAGTGGGCAACACAGTTGATGATTTTCTGAATAAGGAAAAATGTAGTCACCTTTGAATTTAGCTTAATTGCCAACATCTTCATTCATCGTTTCACAAATTATGGACTTATAGAACATTGACAAATATACAAATTTGTGATCATTGCAGTCGTGTCCAGATGTTGGCTTGATCATGCTTGGTCCAGGTCTAGCTTTTCATATTATGTTCAGTGGAGTTGATCAGGGAACCAGACTACCTTAATCTACCAAAACTATTTATGCAAAAGGACTATGTGATCATTATTTCTCTTTAACATTAGCTAACATAATCTAGAAATGTCATCCAGCAAACAAAAATGCAGTGAAGGCAATGGTGACAGCATAATGAAAAGTACAACAAATAGTATAAAAGTATTAAAAATAGAATATTCAGTTACTTGAAAATCCTTGTTAAAAAAAGAGCACAAATGGTGACACTTGTGTTTGTTGCCCATTATTTCGTGTCAGTTTGTGCACTACTCATGGTATGATAGGTGACTGCCAGCACTACTTGAATTACGACAATAAAGTATAAAGATTATGTCGAGTTATGTGTAAGCATGAAGTCATTGACCTTCCATGTCATTGGAAAAACTTAACTAGAAATCAATAATGCCAAAGCATACTGCATGAATATTTTAGGTAAAAATGTTGCCTTTATCACATTAGATCACATTTCTAAATGTTTTCTGAGTAAAATAACACAATAAATGATGCTTTAATATACCTTACTTAAATTGATCTAACAAATCAAAAACTATCATCCTTCAGGTCTTTTTTAGAGTTTGCAGGGTTATGCAGATTACTCCATTCATTTCAACATTGGTTTCTATCATCTGTCATACTGAGGTATTTTTAAGGATTTCAGGATTATACAAAATACACGATGCATTTCAACATTTGTTTCTATCATCTGTCATATTGGAGGGGACTGCTGCAGTGGCCTAGTGGTTAGAGTGTCCGCCTTGGATGCAGGAGGTCATGGGTTCGATCCACGGCTGAGTCATACCAAAGACTTGCAAAAATGGTACTAACAGCTGCCTCGCTTGGTGCTCAGCATTAAGAGGGTAGTGTTAGGACTGGTTGGCCTGGTATCAGGATAATCTGACTTGGTGGAACATCATGCTACATGTCTGCGGCATGATACCCAAGTGCTATACATCACTATAAACTGCCACACTGCAGACATTGTAGCAATATGACTGATTTTTGTTTTAAAGCTACGTTAAAAATCCAAATCACATCACATATTGAGGGCCTTATAGGGTTTGCAATGTTACACATAGTACATCATTCATTTCAACATTGATTTCTATCATCTGTCATATTGAGGTCTTTATTAGGTTTGTAGGGTTATGCAGAACACACTGTTTATTTCCATAATAACGTTTACTGAAACATTAGCTTTTTTAATGTCAACTTTCATAGAAAGAAAACAATTACATCAAATTGAGCTTGAGCAAAAACACCAGCCACATGGTATCCAAGATGTTTAATTACTTTGACAGTAGCTTGGACAATGGTCAGATGATCTATCAAGATTTTTCGGACAAGAAATGAAGAAAATTGTCAAATTTGTTTTCAGCTTGTCCAGCTGACAGTAAAAATGACAGTGTTACATCAAATCCAAATAGAGCGGATGGCTGTCAATACAGGAATGGTGAACAAGTACTGAAGTATTTTAGTTTTGATGAGGTAGGTAGCTCTCTGTAGGGGTGAAATAGTATGTCTTTTCCAATGTATATCATATTATTACCTACTTAATATGATACAAACTTATGCACATATCAACTCGAAGGTAGAATTAAAGTAATGTATTTAAGTTCCTCGACTGAATGTAAGGTTATGAATAATATTTTCAAGTCAAATTATTTGTTTTAAATGTACACCTTGTTGTATGTCTGATTCATCTAGTAGTGCATTGAGAAGTACATCCTGTATAACCTAAAAATCAGCAGGAATTATAAATAATTGGATTCTTTGTGCAATTCATTTTGACATTTTTCAAACATCTGCCTTTTGTTGGCACCATACAAGCACATTGTACTGAGATGCTATAAATCAGTGCTGCAGACAAACAATTTATTCATTCCATTCTTATTTCAGGACAACTGGTACTTGGACTTTGCTCTCCTTGCAACATTGCTGGTTGCATTCCGTGTCCTGGCATTTATCATTCTGTTCATTAAGGCTCGTAGATCAACAGCCTAGAATTTGGCTTAATGCTTGAAAGAACCTTCTAAGTTGTATCACATAACTTGTATATAGTGTGTGAATAGAGCTGGCGTGAAGAAAATTAATATAGTACTCTAATTTATGTGAGGCCCTTCTCAAAAAATGAGTATCCTTCATTGGAGGCAATAACATTTTGTATCTTAAACTAAGAACATTTTATCTTCATTGTAAACATATATATTCATGTGTATATAGATGTAGCTTCTGCTAAAGAATCTATTAAATGCTTTGTTTCATATTTTTTTTTTCTTTTGTCAGACATAATTTGAAATAGAAGGTAGATTTATGGATAGAAGGGACAAGGTAGATTTGTTGATAGAAGGGGCACGTTATAAACTTTTTTGATAAAGATAAGGTGATAGCCTGCTATTATTTTAATTATCACAGACACACAAGTAGAGATGTGAGGGTTGAGGCCCTAGTTTTGACACTGGTATCACTATATAAATAATTACATCAAGAGATAGAGAGAATGCACTCTCTGGATTAATATGAAAATACATGTATAATTATTCCCACTACCCCTGTAACATTATGGTCAAGGTCCACAAAATGCCACCATGTTATATAACATATATTCCAATATTGAGATCAGTCAGATGACTGAAGAAAATATTGTATCTCTATTCTGTTGACCCTACAGGACATAGGGGTGGGTGGGGAGAACAAATCGATGGGTTTCATTGTTGCATCAACTTAAACTGATGTTCATCATTAACTACCTACAACAGTAATTACATATACATGTTTAACCATTTTTCAAAGAACTGTGCATTGGTACAACATATATACAAGATTAAGAAACTTGGCAACTGAAGTGTCTTATGGTACAAGTTTAGGCTCTAATAAACAATAAGAAAAAAAGATTGAAAACAACAAGCTTTGAAAATTTTTACAAATAATTTATTTCCCTGGAAAAACACTGTAAAAATGAAATAATAAGAACTTACGGTTTTAAGAATCAAATCCAGTAATAATCCAAGAATAATCCACGAATTAAATTTTAGAAGTCCTAGTAATGAAAAGTTCTAATGAGTTCAAGTTTGAGCCCCAATGAAAATCCCAAAATGAAAGGCGATGATGTATGCTGTAGCCTTTATTGTACAGATGTGTCTACGGTTCTTTTTAAATTCCACAGACAATAATATTTCAGTGTTTGAATTTCCAAATAAAATTTAAATAAAAGTCTTTGTCCAAGAATTATGTACGAGCACTCAAGTATTTCCAGGAAAAAGAATTAATCTTTTAAAATCCAAATAATTTGAATACAAATTATAACTCCAAACTGTCGCAACAAAATGAACATCTTTACGTCCCACTGTTTGGAAGCTAAACTGAGATCTCTCTTTTTCTAAGCATCACTACTAAAACTAACTAATGCCCAATTTCGGAAAGGCCAGAATTGCAAAATGGAGGCTGTTTACATATAAAAAATCACATAGCCCCAGTATGACCTTGATAAAAACCAATCCATTTACTCCAAGAATCAAAAAAAAAGTTGTTTACTTCCCTCACTGATTTCTAAATCAAGTTGGGAACTAGGTCAGCTTTAGATGTTTACAACTGGAGAGTCAAGGTCAAACTATTTTCTGAAAAAATATCAAGGTCCTAGTAAAGAAAACTATATTATTTTGATATGTAATGAAATTAAAAATAAAAAGATTTCAAAACTTACAAACAATTAAATTAAATCAAATATAAATTAAATCAAATGTACATAACAAGTGTAATTAGTACTGTATTTACCGCATATGTTGGGACACGATAAAATAATTTTTTTTTCCTGTCCCAGAACTTATGGTGAAACATTTTTTCACTTTGGTCATATATTCTAAGACTTAAGAAACGAAACAAATTTGTATTGCATTTGTGCTTTCCTCCCCACTGCATGTTGCAATAAAACAGATAAATAAAACACTTAATTGATAATAAAAAGAAAGAAACTAATCTTGTGTTGTTATCATTTATTCCTTTTTTCAACATCAATTCTCCTTTGTAACCACATATGCCAAGCATATAGAAGCCCTGGTGGTGAATAAACACGACTGGCAGCAAGCGGTTAACTTCTTTTTTTAACCTAACAACAGGACATCAAAGACAAAAGGTTATTTTTATTACAAAGCAAGCCGATTTCAGAAGCCGACTTTGGTTATTTTTTTTTTGTAAAAGATAACAATACAAAGGTTATTTTATTGCAAATCAAGCCAACATCGGAAGCTGACTATGGATTCTGTGAAGTGAGCTGATTTCTTTTTTTTTTTTTTGAATATACAAAGATGGCCGAGATATGGAAGTAAACTTGGGTTCATTTTCAAATGTGTTCACGATTTTGAAAATAAATTGAAACAATGGAACAAATTTTAAAGTGACACAATATAGTGCTTTGTGCATAGATGTCTATGAGCCAGCAATATTTGGAGAAAATAAAATCATGTGATGAATTCGTGAAGGCCAGAATTGAAGCAAACGATTTTGAAAACGAGGGGGAAATAATCAACCAATATATTGAAGAACTGCCATTCACACATGGCACAGTGTTATGTGCAAAATAGCCAAGATTAATTTATATCCAGGTCTATTGTATGACAGTATCTCGCAAATAAAAATCATTATTTGAAAACACATTCACTTGAGTGCAAGTGACAATCTTTTCGCCAGTGCGGGTTACAAAATTATCATTACTATTTACTAGCAGACATCAGTGCACCTTTGTATTAATTATTACTACAGATGCCAAGCACACAGAAGCCCTGGTGGTAAATAAACACAACTGGCAGCTAGCAGTAAACTTCTTTGAACTTACCTACAGGACATCAAAGACAAAGGTTATCTTTAGTACGGAAGCCTATTTTTTTTTTAAGGATATCAATACAAATGTTATTTTATTGCAAAGCAAGCTGACCTCGGAAGGTGACTGGATTCTTTTAAGTGTGCTGATTTTTTATATTTTAGCTTTGAATAAACAAAGACGGCCGAGACATGGAAGCTAACTTTGGTTCCTTTTCAGCACTAATTCAAGAAAATTTGAAAATAAAGTGAAACAACAGAACAGTTTTTAAAGTTACACAATATAGTGCTTTGGGCGCGAAAATTGATGACCCAGCATCATCCAAAAGATTTGGAGAAAATAAAATCACGTGATGAATTCGTGAAGGCCAGAAGAGAAACAGATCATTTCGCTGACAATGTGATCATTAACATGGATGAAACTCGTGTACTTTGATCACATTCCTGGATGGACTGACAGTAAAATGGGCCTCAAAAGTGTGAGAATTAGCAAGACTATTGCAGATTTGAAAAAATGTGACTTTTGGCCTTGCAGTTTCCGCTTCAGTTGGTGTGGTGCCTCTAACAATTTTTTACGGTATGAGAAAGCTAAAAAAAAATTAATGTAACAAAAGAATAGATCGTACGTGTCGAGGAGAAGGGTTGTGTTGATGAGATGATGCTGCAGTGGATTAAAGAGTTTTATCTCAAGTACACAGTTTTATATTTTTTAAAATAAAATTTCAGCTGGAGTGCAATTTCTGACATGTGATTTTCGAATGATTTAAAAGGTATCCCACAACTTACAACTCGAAAAAAATGATGTGTCCCAGAACATACAGTGCACAAAAAATTACTTTTAAAATTAATTTATGGTGTCCCAACAAATATGGTGTCCCAACATATACGGTAAATACGGTACTTGCAGGTCTATTCCCCAACCAGTCTTATTGTATCTGTGATAGTAAATCCATAGAAAATTTAAAATGAGAAACATAATTTATAGAATTTCTCTTGTAAATTTGATTCAAATCCAAATACTTAATTTCTTGCTAATACACATACTAATTTAAGAGACACAGTATTTTTGGAAACCTACATATATTATGGATATATCTTTTAAGGAATTGGAGAGTAAAATGCCCAAATTGGACATTGGAAGATTCTAATAAAAAATGTATGTTTAGGCTTCAAAAATACTGAAACTTGTGGATGTGAGTAAATGATTTGATTTCATGGGTCGAGACTGATTAACAAAAGACACAAAATGGTTAAGTCATTCTTTTAACGACAGAAGAAAGATTAAAAAATAATAATCCCAATATTGATTGAAACATTTGTTGATTACTACAAAATTGCAATACTGGAGCACAGAAACAGGGAGTACTATGTTTGATTATAACATTAAATCACTCCACCTCTTCATTTTAAATGGCTGTGTTCCAGTCAGAAGTACTTGTAACATTAGCTTTGCAATATCTGAGTGACTGGAACCTGATGTCTGCATTTATAACTGCACTTTAAGAAAATAATAAGGGATTGAATTGAAATTTTAGCCTATAGGTAAAGCTATATAATGACTTTGAAACTTATATTACTTCTAAAAAAATGAGGAAAGAGATAAATAGTGATAAATGTAATGCAGAATTTTGATTAATTTTCATTTGATTTCTCATTCTGTATGGGTTACTACTTAATATTAAATGTGCCTTCCATGTATCCCATGTATGTTTTTCTGGAGCAGCCCTAAGAATGTAAAAAAATATTTTGTGCTTAAAGAAAATTGGCATTTAGTTCTTCTTTAAAAGTATTTGTTTGACATAAAATGTTGTTTCTTACAAAGAATTAAAACTCATAAGGCAGTTAATATTTTTCAGTTGAATCATAAATTATGATAAAAAGTTATTAAATGGTACATATACTGTTAAGTCAAAGAAAATATTAAAATTTGATAATGTATTTTTTACCCTTTTTAAGTTGGCAGTAAATTTTGTATTAATGTATGACTGTATGTATATATATATATATATATATATATATATATATATATATATATATATATATATATATATATATATATATATTATCATTCAGGTTAGAGAATTTTAATTCATACTCAACCGAGATACATACTGGGTCCACAGGTAAATGACAGCCATCTCTTGCCTGTAAGCACCAACCCCTATACCATCTCGACCATGCATATATCACCAAAATAGGATGTTTCAAAATATATCACCAAAATAGGATGTTACAGATTTAGTGGTATAGTCTCCATGTACAGCAGACACACCCATATGTTGACCTAGTGATTATTTCTATACAGACCTGGCTTCAAATCACCATAAAGTACAAATTAAAATTCACTAACCTGTATGAAAATTTATAATTGTATGTATTCATATGTATAAAAAATTCTGTTAGTATTATCAAGCATTCTCTTGTAGAATCTAGAAAGAGTACTTTCTGTTCTGTTTAGTGCAGGGGTGGGCAAACTACAGCCTGCCAAGGGTTTTCATGTGGCTTAGGAACAAGTCATCATTCGCACTGACTCTATTTATGTTACTCTCTTTTGAAGTTTAAGTTTTCAAATATTAACAACATATTAACAACTGAAAATTAATTAGATGTTATTTAGAAAAACCTTTTGTTTTTGCTATTTCAAATATTAATTATTTTACTTACATATATATATATATATATATATATATATATATATATATATATATATATATATATATATATATATATATATATATTATTTATCAATATAATATTTTCATTCTTCAATAGACTGCCCACCAAGGTCTAAATATTATTAGTTTCTTTTTAGTAATATTATTGGTGGATCCTATTTTTACATTTCATATGGGTTGTTTATATTTAATATTCAAGATATTTTTTTCTTCAGATTTAGTTAAAGGTTTAATGGGTATTGGTGACCGATGCTTTAAACAGAATATGAGTGGCATATAATACTTAGTAAATACAGAAAAGTTTTTACAAAGCAGTATTACATTTATACCTGACAATTTTTAATATTTGAGTCTATATTTTTTAATATAATTGTGATCAGCAATTTTATCAGAATATTGTATGATCATAGATGTTTTTATCAAACTATTACATTTCTTAATAATAATAATAATAATAATAATGATGATGATGGTAATGATGATGGTAATATATCACATTAATTATGGAGGATGAATTATTTAGTCAGAGACTTATCTCCCTTGAGGTCATACATGTGTAAACTTTACATATAGAATTTCACACAACAGCAGTATTTTATACAATTCTACTGGTTTTGAGAAATGAATTATTTATAAAAAGTTGACTTACTACTTGGAAAATCCATGCCATCCTCCCAGGCAGAGTTGGTGGGTTTGGTGACACTTATAAAGTGTATTCAGTCCCATGGTGAGTCAGTGTGCATGACCCAAAAAAATGTTTTACAATTGAGAATACCGGTAACTGATCTACTTATATTAATCTTGTAAAAATTACTGAAAAATTCAATTTTGATTGAAAGAATATAAAATATGTTCTATTTGAAGCACTGAATACACTTTTGAAACAGTTAATGGTACACTAAGCATTGTCAAATATCATCATTACACACACTCAATACATAAGTATGCATATTTACATAAAGACAACAAATCAGATATTAATAAAAAAAAATACATCAAGTTCTATATTTAAAATCCACTGGACAGTGGAATACAGTCTACTAAATTATTTCCAGTCATTGCTGCTTTTGCAACTGCAAAATGGCAGATAGTACCATGCAAGAAATAATTGCAGGAAATTACTTCAGCTTTTTGTGATAGGATCCTTTGATGATTGTTTTTTTCATGTTTGGTAACCTTGAGATTAAGTTCTGCAGTCATGCATTGTCTCAGTGCTTCGTAGTGTTGCTGTGTTAATATCACACGCTCCAGAACAACTAAGTATTGATATGGCATTCGCACTATGTGCAAAACTTAAAAGCTCCACCTTCATGAAGTCAGAGTCATTCAACCAGGAGTTTTTAAATTGTGTTTTGCTGGGCATTGGTTGCCTCACAGATGGTTCAACCTTCACTGAATCACAGCTGTGCTTTGACATTTTGATGCCATACATGCATTTAGCAGTTAAATGGATACACAAATCAAAGACAAATTGATATAATGATATTTAAGAGCTCCCATGACTAATGTATGGTTGTTTAGAGTAAATGCTCTGATCTACTTGACATGTCTAGCAAAAAAAGGGACTTCAGAAACTTGGGCATGGAAGAGTAAATGCTAGTCAAATCCTCTGATCTACTTGACATGTCTAGCAAATAAAGGGACTTCAAAATCTAGGGTATGTGTCTATGCATGACATATTCCAAAATAATAAATTAAAAAAGGACACTTGACATGTGTTTAGTGTTAGGTATTGGTCCTCTAAATTATTAGATATTTCCTTGCTCAATGTATCTTTTCTTAAAAATGTTGAAATTTTCTGACAATTTTCACATGATTCCTGTTCTTACATAAAAATAATGGAAAATCTTTGAAATGTTAAGATAAAATTAGGAGTTTCCCTTGTCCATATGCTGATCCATTGTCTTTACTTAATTCCATTGTAAAGGGTGGCATGTGATCTCAATCAGATGATTTAACTTGTTTGATGTACATAAGCCTATCACACAATAGGGCCAACTGTGTAGAGTGTTTAAAAATCACCCCACCCCACCCCAAGCATATCATTCCAGGTACAATCATGCATTGTCACCCAATACACACATGCTGCAGGATGCAGAGTAATTCTTTGGGTGCTGTCCAGAAAAATGCTATACACAGCAACACACCCAGGCATGAATGATGTTAGAAATCTGTTGTTGATACATGGATACAGCAAAAGCACACATAACTGAATGATAAATGAAATCTAATGATATGAGGCATGGATTATGCACAATACCTGATGTTGTTACTTGGATACAGTGACATTTATACATTCCATCCAACATTACTGCAAAATACAGTTTTATATAAGAATAGATTTAATGATTCAAACCAAATTTGTGAAGTTCCTGGGAATCATTTCATTGAATATTGTTGTAATGTGATAGAGAATGAACAAATGCCATTTGCAGTTAGTGGTCAGTTACATTTGAATGACTCGGATGTGAAACCTAGGACTTGAATGATGTGATATTACATTCTGTGCTATGTAGGAAACGGTGCTAATAAATGTTATATGAAGGAAATAATAACAAAATATGACCATACTTTGGAGGCATGATTTAGAAGAGATAAATCAATGCCATTTAAATAGACTAAATGGATTAGTTAGGTTTTTTTTAAAAATCAAGAATCAAAACAATTTTAGTTTTGTATTAATAACATTATACAGAATGCACTGCAAGAAAATTTGCATTGTTTATCAGCAAATTATATTCTTGTTTTTAAAGAAATACATACTTACAACACCAAAACATAATCTTAGGACATTGTTCCTGAACTTAATTAAAGTAGGTTTTATTGGGTTTTTTTTATGACCAAACATGTTTGTGAAAAAATGTCAAGAATGTCAAGTTAGATGTTTTAACTGATCTGTTTAAATTTGTCAAGGAGTCACTACATAGTTACATACTTAAAAGAAAGATGGAGTTTTAACTTAAGAGTGAATATACTCACTGCTCTGATTTTCTGTGTCAGTCCCAGATTACATAAGAAGTTTTACTTCCCAAACAAAAGTGATTAATAAAAATGTGACTTTGATATCACATCAGCTATGTTAAGGATTGGAGAAAAAACATATTGCACTTTTGTTTCTGTTCTTCTGTATTTATACCTGTATGTTTTATTCATTTGACAGTTCTTGAAATTATCAATTTCCATGTCAAGATTTAATTATTATGTGATAAAACCATTGAACTTGAAAAAAATAAAATGTGTATATTCATGTTGGAATTATTTGGCTGAGAAATATTGCAGTAAAATAACCAACTTGTACTTATGTATCCTATCCCTTATCATGCTGCATGAAATGTTCATGAGTTATCTCCCTCTATTTTCATAGGTTTAAGCAATTTTGTATTTTAATTGCTTAATTTTCTGGGATCCTTGTAAATTTTTCCCCCTTTTTTCAAATAGTTGTTATGAAAGACACAATCAGTATCTATAGTGCCCCCATATGTGCAATATTAATGCAGTGTTACCCTTATGAGACCAAAAAGTTTTACACGATGCAAAAATTTGAAAGTATTTGTTTTCTTGATTATATAATTTATAAGCTATCTGAATGTATAAAATGCAGTAATTAATATTTAATTTAAATTGTATTGTTTTTTGATTATTGTACTGTATATACTAGCTTATAAGTCAAACAGCAAACACCATTGACCCAGATATGCCAATGCGTTAAAATCACCAAGAATGATCAGCTTGTCTGACTTTGGTACAGAAGCAACCAGAGCTTCCAGATCCTGGTAGAACTTGCTTTTGGATTCCTCCACGTTGGTCGTGGTTTGTGCATAAGCACTAATGGATGTGGCTTGCTTTTTTCCATGTTTTGGTAGCTTCAGCATTATTATTCTTAGCACCGCTCCTGTGGCCTAGTGGTTAGAGCATCCTCCTGGGATGGGAGAGGTCACGGGTTCGATCCCCGGTCGAGTCATATCAAAGACATACAAAAATGGTACTAACAGCTGCCTAGTTTGGCGCTCAGCATTAAGAGGTTAGTGTTAGGACTGCTCGGCCTGGTGTCAGGATACTGTGACTGGGTGTGACATCAGAGTGCATAGAAACACCGGAACGCACCGAAACGCCGGAACGCAGTAGAGTAGAAACACCGGAACGCACATCAGTTATATCGTAAATACCATATCGTATATTGGTGGTGTATGTATAATTTACATTTGTGACATTTAACAGTAGTTATATAATAAATTAATATGTAATTTCTTTTCTGCAAGTGATGCAACATTAAACTAGAAAGAAGCTGGAAACTGCGCATTTTGGCGACAGTTCTTATAGTCACAAAATTTAATATTAACAGCGTGTAATGCAATTTATACATGAGTTTAATGCTTCAGCTCTTAATAATAAAAACATATTAATATTGATTTAATATTAATTTCTTAAGTTGATTATTATATTGTGGTTATTACTTATTAATTTTTCTTATTATCTTAAGTTCCGAGATGTATGAGAATTGTGCAAGCCAGCATACGAAACAGCTGTATGGTTTGAGTTTAACTATGATGAATTATGCGTGCAAATGGTCTAAATGCAAAGAAACATGCGATATTGGCGTGTCAATTCATTCCCGCCATTCGTTGATCTTTTTTAAACCTCTTTTGCTATTTGAAGAAGAGTATGGGATAGTGGTAGAAATGGGTTTAGTACACAAAGACAAGATTTGGATCATATTTCAAAATTTATTTGTTACATATAACACACAAATGTTTAAAAAATAATATACTACAAAGGCTTGCCCACTCAGAAATAAAATAATATTAAATGTAGCAACAACATGAATAAACACATAGCAAGTTATATCAATTAAATTGAAAAGACTTTGGCCTCAGCATACATCCTCATTTCCAAAAAACGTATGAATCATTGCGCAGTTTTACCCGACGAGCAGCATTAGCCAACGCCAACATGGTGGCATATATATATATATATATATATATATATATATATATATATATATATATATATATATATATATATATATATAACATTCACTAAAATATACAAAGTAATTAACACGTTGCCATGCTATATATTCCAAAGGACAACTTACTAGTTTCTACCTGTTTATATACAAAGCATCACATAACCTACCATCAATTTATGATATAATTCCTATTAATATTAACTTTAAAACTTATACAAATATGAACAAGAAAAGCGGGCATGCAAAGATACTAGTTTCACAGCAATCAAACATTAGATTGTTGTTTCATATAACACACAAATGTTTCAAAATTAATATACAAATAAGGCTTGACCACTCAGAAATAAAATAATATTAAATGTAGCAACAGCAGGAATAAACATGCTATTTACTCGTCTTAGTCTTTTGTTTCTGAATATTATTATCGTTGAACAATCGATATGGAAAATGTAACTACTATGAATCTCGTGCTAAATAATTTTGTTGTGATGTAAATAATAATAATAATAATAATAATAATGAGGACTTTGTATAGCACCTAATCTTTAGAAGCTCTAAGCGCTTTACAACTTTAGACAACACCTATAAGATAAGAAACATAATAATATTATTACAAAAAACAAACAACATGATATTAGAAAAACATTTTTAAAAAAAAAAATACATGCTGAGAATATTTCAGGTAGGAAACATTATTATGTCTTTAAGTTTGTTCTTGCTGTCGAAATAAGTGAGTTTTGAGAGCCCTCTTGAATGTGATCACTGTGTCTTTGTGTCTAAGTTCAGTGGGCAATTCATTCCACGTTGCTGGGCCCTGGTATGCAAAAGAACGCTGTCCATATGACTTTGTTTTCATACTTGGAATAATGAGTATACGATAGTCAGAAGAGGAGCGTAAGTATCTTGCTGGTGTGTACACATGGGTGAGGTCAGATAGGTGTGTTTGACTAGAGTCCGACAGTGAAATGTAGCACAGAGAACAAATTTTGTGTTTGATTCTGGATCGAATGGATAGCCAATGTAGGGCACAGAGCAGCCGGGAGGTGTGCTCTAATTGTGGTACTCTAAGTATGATCCGAGCAGCTGTGTTTTGAACTTTTTGAAGTTTCTGGAGCAGATATAGAGATGAACCAGACAGAATTGAGATAAATAGTCCAGTCTTAAAAGTACTAATGAACACACAAGTGTTTTAGTGGCAGCAACTGAAAGATATTTGCGAATTGAGCTGATGCGTCTCAGCTCAAGATATGCAGCCTTGCATATGTTCATGACATGTTGGTACAGTGTGAGAGTACTGTCCAGAGTAACACCTAGGTTTCGTACTGATTGTGTGAATTTTATGTTGGCGTTGCTGATATTTATTGTCTTAGGTAAAGGATTTCAATGAGAAAGTCTTTGTGTTGTGATCAGAATGGCTTCAGTTTTATCATCATTCATCTGCAGAGTAACAAGTCATCCATGATTTCTCATCAGAAATGCACCTCTCTACACCTTGGAAGTTAGCATCAACTTCAGTTGGGTGGCTAGATTTGTATATTTGCGTGTCATCAGCGTACAATTGATGAGACACTGGATGATGATCTATGACACTTGAGAGCGACCGAGTGTACATAATGAAGAGAACAGGTCCAAGAACAGACCCCTGTGGAACACCACAACATGGATCAACTGGATTGGAGTGTATTCCATTTGCAGATACAATTTGTGCCCTGTTGACCAAGTAGGACTTGAACGACAGTAAGGCTCTATCATGAATGCCAAATACATGCTGGAGACGGTGAAGTAATATATCATGGTCTATTGTGTCAAATGCTGCAGACAAATCAAGGAGGGTGAGAACTGTAATCTTTCCGTTATCCAATGCAGAGAAAATGTCATTACTACTTTTAGAAGAGTAGTTTCAGTACTGTGGCAAGGGCGATATGCAGATTGTACATTACTAAAAATACTGTTTGAATTTAGATGAGATACAAGCTGGGATAGAACAACCTTTTCTAAGATTTTTGAAATGAATGGGAGATTAGAAACTGGGCGGTAGTTCTTTAAATCGTTATGATCTAGTGTTGGTTTCTTCAACAGAGGCTTTACAATGGCAGTTTTGAAAAATGATGGGAATTCCCCAGATGAGAGAGAGGTATTAATAACATCAGTTAGTGAAGGCAATACTGGATCTAAGCACTCAAACAGCAGTGATGTTGGAATTGGATCAAGTTCACATGACTTAGGTGCACTCTTCATCACGATTGTACGTACGAAATCCATAGATACAAGTTCAAATGCTGCTAATGGTTGCCGCTCAAATTCTGTATCCTAACTATATGGTGATGACGAGTCAATTGAAATTGTGGTGTCAAGCTTATCTCTAATGGTTTGTACTTTGTCACGGAAAAAATTTGCAAACATGTCCGGAAGGTCGACTGGAGAGAAGGTAGTTGGAAGTGGTGTTGATTTGTTCCTTGACATTAGCTAGTTAGTAATCTCGAAGAGCTCTTTGCAGCTGGAACTTTCCATGATCTTAGTAGTGTAGTGGGCTGATTTCGCTGCATGGACTATATTTGTGACATTCTTCTTAGCGACTTCATAGATTTGCTTATGAATAGTGAGTCTGGTGGAAAGCCAGAGCCTCTCAGCTTTACGGCGGTCTCTTTTAGCAGTGCGAAGCTGGTCCCTAACACTGCTATACCATGGAGAACACTTTTTAATTGATACTCTGCCCTTAGTAGCTGGGGCATTTTTGTCAAGTAATGAACGCAGAGAGTTATCGAGTTGTTCTGCGGTAGGAGGTAAGCAAGTTGTTAGGTTAGCTTGGATGTCGTGCATCAGTTTGGTTCTATTTATCATACGGAGGTTTCTCTTAGTAGCAGATAAAGGTGGAGGGTTAGGGACTGATACGTCAAGATGACATATAATGCAGAGGTGATCTGATGCAAGGTCATGGGATACCAGGGAGGACCGTAGAATGTTATCGTCAGGTCTGTGAAAAATCTAGTCTAAAATGTGACCATGTTTATGGGTGGGTTGGTTAACTGACTGTTTGAGGTTGAAAACATTAATGGAATCTATGAGTTTTGATGTATTTGAGTTTTCGGGACAGTCAAAGTGAAAGTTGAAATCTCCAAGAATAATCAGGTTGCCACCTATCGAATTTCCATAGTCCAGGAGATTCGGAAACTGCTCCAAAAAGAGAAAGTCAGCCAGCTTGTTTTTTCTACTAGGAGGAGGGCGGTATAGGCAGAAAAAATGGCTGACCTTTGCTCCAATGTGAGTGTGGTTTGGACTAGTTCAAACGATGTGTGGTCGAAATTGAATGTTGTGGTGTAGTTCAGACGTTTTATCATGGAGTTCTCGGTGATGACAGCAATTCCACCTCCGCGAGAATTACAGGGGAACGACTTGATGGAGTAACCAGTGGGTGTTAGATCCGCACACTTGGGCTCATCGCCTGTTGTTTTTAGCCATGCTAATTGCAAAATAAATACGGAAATGATTTGACATGCCATTTTTGCATCTTGCTTTATATGTAGATCATTAAAATAATTGTCCGCGCATAAATCTTGATACACTTCCGTTGTACGGCTTTTTAAATTGCTGATTTTCATGAAGATTATTCATCCCGGCATTACTAATAAATCATACTATGTATTTATTAGTAAGAGATTAAGCATTATAATTATGTAACAATTGTATTAGACACTATTAATAGTAAATGTTCAAAATTTCACAGTTTTCAGCTATGGTATATACGATATTGCGTTCCGGTGTTTCTACTCTACTGCGTTCCGGCGTTTCGGTGCGTTCCGGTGTTTCTATGCACCGATGACATCATGCTACATGTCTGCAGCATGATGCCCCAGTGCTAGACATCACTATAAACTGTCACAATGCAGACATCATAGCGATATGACTGAACAATTGTTAAAGCTACGTTAAAAATGCAAATCACACACACACTCAGCAGTATTAGCTGGTCATTAATTCCCTTGAGTAAGATGGAGAGCTTATTCACCAATTTCGACGGTAAAACCAACTCCAGACTCATGACGTTCATCAGTGTAACATCCACTCTATAAAAAGGTGTATCCAGCCCTCGTCAGCCAAGCGTGTTTCACTCAGGGCTGCTATCTTGTAGCGAGCAAGTTCTCTTGCAATCAGTCAGGGCAGTACTTCTCTCTGGTCTGTCAGCATCTGCACGATCCAATACAGTGCGTATGTTCCACGCACCAAGAGTGAGCAGAACTTTTTGGGTTTTCTAGCCCCTTCTTCGGGCTATGGAGGTAAGCAGCGCTTTCCTAAAGAGGTCTGCTTAGTCGCCCAGACGGCAATCGAGATCCATTTCTGTGTCAGGTCAGTGGAAGACGATCATATGGCCTGAGCCGCCTGCTTGCAGGTCCGCCACTGTGGATGGATGCCAGTGCATCCACACCTGCCACGTCGCAGCACACCCATCTCCGCAGGACTTTGGCACGGATGATGATGATGATGACATGAATGACTTGCGCGTGCGTCTGATTCATGTCATGAGCATTTAGCCTGATTTTGATTAGACATTCATTTCAATGGCTTAAACACATCAGTGTTCAGTCCTTTTGGACACGGGTACATGGAGCATAACAATCCAGGTGCCATTTTGATTAGTCATATCATCCAGTATGGTAGTTATGGTGGCAATACCGAACAGGATGCCCAAGTAGGCATGAGCCCACTCATCCAGGTGGCATCTGTTCAGCCATTTTTGATAAATGATCTGTATCATTTATAAGAAAATTAATGACTTCATAAAAGGACTTTTTTTTTGTTAAAATTTGGTTCAAGTCTGCTGGAGATTTTTTTATTTTAGAAAACCGTAATTTAATTTCACTTGAAGCATTTAATGCCAGGGCTTCTCCTGATTAGTTTTGCTGAATTTGGCTAAATTATATTGAGTGGTTTATGAAAATACGTTTTTTAAATATTATTGCCACTGTATAAATAACATCATTGATCAAATCTGTTTAAACTTGGAATATTTCAGAAGAGTATAATAATGGGTAAGAACTATGCATATCAATGAGGTGATTTTGCGCCAGATCGACTCGGCCTGCATCCACTCTGGAAACAACTTCTTCGATCTAATTTTGGTCAAATTTAGAATATGAGCTTGTGACATCAATATTAAGGATGCATTCGAGCTTGATTCAGGTATATTAATGAGGTAATCTTGCATCTGGTTGGCTGATTTCATTATGAATCTGGAGACTGTTATTCAGTTTTAATTAAAGTTGGTAAATGTACTAGAATCATCAAGCTCTCAAATTAGAACATCAAGATCTCGGATGAGAACAAATTGTGTGCAGTATTCATGTATATTAAGGAAATGATATTGTATATGATTTGCTAAACTTGTCAGTAATTTCGCAAATCTTTCTGTTTCCACTTTTATTAAACTTAGTGCAGTATTTACATCATCAATGAGGTGACATCACTTAAAAAACGTAGATTTGTTATGTATATATATATATATATATATATATATATATATATATATATATATATATATATATATATATATATATCATACCTCGATTTGCATGGGTTTTAGGTGGCCCCGAGTGGTCTAAAGAGCTCACCATTCCGGATCACTACCACCTCACCTCTGTCTGCGTGGGTTCGAGTCCAAGGCTCGGCTAGCTTGGTTACGTGGAAAAGCCTGCTAGTAGCTTCTCGTGGGTCGGTGGTTCTTCACTGGGTTTTCCAGGGTTCTTCCTCCACCAGTTATACTGGCCGCCATGTATAGCCTATCTTGTGCTGAAAAATAGCGCTGAACCCTAGAACAACAATAACAACAGCATGGGTTTTACCAATGCAAATAGCAACTTCATTTCGAAATCGATTAAAAGGGGTTCCTATATTTACAATACTTTTGTGACAGCAGCCTTTTACAAAATTATATTGTACATATCATCCTAAAAATTGCTTTTGGTCAAAATGATGACTGTATTCGTAAGGAAATGAAGACATTTTTGTTACTGTTAACGCGTCTCATGCGTGGATTCTTACTATTCGGATGGGTTGATTTGAAACATTACAGAGTGGTTGGAGACAGATTCCAAAGTGTAACATCTTTAAACAAGGTTTTAATAATTGTAAGTTTACTTGTAAGTATTTCGTTTATTTTTGTTTATATCTATATTCAGCTTGTGTGGTCTTTGCAGGGTTGTACTTCAACTCATTGTCAGACTATCCAGTTTATAACGTTTGCTAAATTTCGGTTTGCAGTCAACATAAATCTGTGCCTGCTTTATTCATCGTTTCAGACACGGTCTGATACAACTTAAAATTGTTGTTCAAAACAATGTATTACTATATTTAATCGCGAGGGTTCTCTTTGAAAAATGTTTACAATTGTTCGTAAAGCAATACAGATATACAGTACTTGTGTGACAGACAGCAGCAAATGATGTAAGTTTATTCAGTGACAGCGTCCATGGTTCACATAGTAAACTGATTATAATAAAAGTTAATATCTGAAGTCTTCTTTCTGCTGTTTGGAGTTCGTTTGTTGACATCTCTTGGTGGTACTTCATTGATTGCAAACATTTACTCTCAAGAGTACAGTTGATTCATTTTAAGATCTTTACATCCTGATGTAGAAACAGAGAGAGAGAGAGAGAGAGAGAGAGAGAGAGAGAGAGAGATCGCAGAAGAAGAGGATAATTTAAATAAGCCATAAATCTGTACTAACGGTCTGAATAATACGCATACGGTGATATATACTTCCTAAATGGATAAAGAAAGCAGTTCCAAAAGTGATATCGCCAGTCTAGATATATGTGACATCGTCAATGTGGCGGTATCATTTTTCTCCCGTTGATATATTTCAGAATCTTGCAAAGAGATATACAATAAATAGGTTTCTATCATCAAGAAATGGGCGAATTTCGAGTATAAGCAAAAATCCATGTATACTAAGTTTGCCTTTATCTTCGGAAAGACTCTTCATCAGACTATAGTAAAGAAGATACAGTCGACATGATGTCAAGTTTCGGAGATAGTTTGCAAAGGATTTGGTTCTGATAACAGTACATACGAATGCTTAGAGAAATGGTGGACTGTCAAGTAATGCAAAGCACGTGAACGAGATTAATTTCCCTTTGGTATCTTGTTAGTTACGGATGGCCAGATCGGGTGACATGTTCGAAATTTTTGCGTATGTTATGTATATTTGATTTAATTTATATTTGATTTAATTTAATTGTTTGTACGTTTTGCATTTTTTATTTTCTTTCCATGTCAATGTAATGTAATTTTGTTTACTAGGAATTTGATATTTTCAAGAAAATTCAGTTTGATTGAGGGTCAGGTAAACAACTTTTTTATTATTATTCATGTGTAATGTGTTAATGATAATGGTGAACTCGAGGCTGTACTGAACTACGTGTCATTAGACTTGTATATACCTTGTAAATCTTTCTAGGATGTGGTCACGTGCCCCTCATCCGGGAATCTGTTTTGCGTCTCGAGTTGCTGTATAATCTTTGTTTATAGAAATTTTTCTGTTTGGGCTTAAAACACTTGATGTCAAGGTGTTCTTTTGTTTGTGACCAGTTTGGGAATTACATTTTAATTTGTATTCAGATTATTTGGATTCTAAAAGATAATTCTTTTTCCTGGAAAGATTTTAGTGCTCATATAGAATTCTTGGACAAAGACATTTCTCTACATTTTATTCGGAATTCAAACGCCGGAATATTATTTTCTGTGGTTCACAAAGGATTGTAAATATCAGCACTATTCTGCCTACGGTTAACGTCATCGCCTTCCATTTTAGATTTTTCTTTGGGACTTGAACTTGAATTCATTAGAGCATTTCATTATTAGTAGGTCTGAAATTTAATTCTTGGATTATTTTTAAATTTGATTCTTAAAACCGTAAGTTCTTATTTTTTGCATTTTTTTATACAGTTTTCCAGGGAAATAAATTATCTGTTAAATTTTTTAAAGCTTGTTGTGTTCACTCTTTCTTTTGTTGCCGTTGATTCGAGCCTAAAAACGTAACACATACATATCAAAGATCATCATACTAGAATTCGTTCAGTGAAATGTGGTCAAATTCTGTTTTGTTTTTGTTTTTGTCTTTATCCTTCGTTATTTTTATTATTTTGTTGACGTTTCTTATGCGGTTTTCGATGAAAAGTCGACCGTTGTTGGACAGACAGTGCCCGAAGCGAGTGACATACAACTCCGCACTCTCATATTGGACCTTACAGACAGATGAACTAACAATTTTAAGATTCTCATGACTCGGATGGTATTTGTGGGTTGGTTAAATTTGGTCAGCAATTAAGAGGACTGACAATGTAAACACTTCGGACTGTAATATGATCACCGTTTGGATATCACGACCTGCCTACGGATTAGAAGGTGTTTGTTCCAAGAAGTACAGTAACTAAATATCTAACAATTCTCTAGTGCCAGTCGATAGGCAAGTAAATATATTTCTACATACGGTATGAACGATTTGTCAAGCCATTCTTTAGTCAAGTACATAGCATTTGAATGGGATAAACAATCTACAAAGCTATAGACAAGTAATATCATTTCCACATACAGTTTGAATGAGTTGTAAAGTCAATCTTTAGTCAAGTACATAACATTTCCACATAAGGTATGAACGATCTATAAAGTGGACATATAGTCAAGTATATAGCATTTCCTCATACGGTATGAACTATATATAGAGTCTATCTATAGTCAAGTTCATAGCATTTCCTCATCCGGTATTAACGATCTATACAGTCTATTTATAGTCAAGTACATAGCATTTCCTCATCCGGTATGAACGAGCTAAAACATCTATAGTCAAATACATAGCATTTCCACATACGGCATGAACGATCTATAGAGCATATCTTTAGTCAAGTACATAGCATTTCCACATACGGTATGAACGATCTATAAAGTATACATATGGTCAAGTACATATAATTTCCATATACGGTATGAACGATCAGATTCTCTGCTTAAAGCATTTTGATTGCGATCCATTTTTTTTTTATGGTTGATGAGTCCGGATCAGATTGGACCTCTTAGGATGAAATTCGTCGACTGGACGGTAGGTTAGTCTATATTACCTGCTTAGAAATAACATCTTAAGACAACAACAGTCTTGTCAGGACCCTTGTTGTATCTGTTTGAATTTGAACTCTTTCCTTAGAATGTCTAACTATGGGTCAACTTAGATCACGTCATAAATTGAGACGAACTTCGTCCATCAAAACTGAGAAAACAGGCTTGACCTTACGGACAGCAGCAATATTAAGTCCGAACAGACAGGACTGAATCCGTCAACATTTTGGACTACGTGAATATCTACTTCAAGTATTTTTATTTGAACCTTTCCTTAAAACAAGGTTTATTTAGCAGCCTCTCAAACAGAAATGTTTAATAGAAATTCTTCGAACTGGATCCGAAAATCAGAGACCTATTAGATGGTTTTAATTAAAAAATCCCGTAGATTGGTTAGTTCTTATGCCCGCGTATGGACTGAAATACCTTGTTTTTAATGTATTTTTATTTGAACCCAAGTTTGACATTTTGTAGTTTGGAATCTGTCTGGACCTTTTGGGGAAGATTTTATGAAATTGGTCGAGCGAAATCTGAGATACAGGAGCGTCCTTCTCGGTTGGTTATGCAAAGCATATATAGACAGGACCTACGTTATGATCAACAAATATAGCACTTTGGGCATGGATTAAGGAGTGGGGTAGGATGTGGTTGGAGTGCAAAAGGATCACTTTTCACTTGTCAAAGGAGCATCTTTTAATCTATCTACTTCTGACTATTTGAAATAAGGATAAGGCTTCTATTGTTATATAAGAGTACCTTTCAATACAATAATTCTAACAAAAGTTTCAGATACAAATATTCCAGTTGATATCCGTTGTGGTCAGCAAAGTGTTCGTCTTGAATATTTTATGTGCAAATGAAGTAAATTGGAAATGCAGATTTAATAAAATTACCCGTTTGAGAGAATGTACATAAATGCAACCTATGTCTTACAAGCGCTGTGTTAGATCTACATACGTCATAAAGTTTGTTTTTGTGTATTTAAAGCAATTTTCAGCACATTACATGCGGCAAGTAATACTTGGTGAAGAAAGAACCCGGGGAAGAACCACCGATCTACGAGAAGGTACTGGCTAGCTTTATCACTTACCCAAGCTGACCAAGCTCGAGGTGAGATGTGTGAATGATCTCTAAAGGCGAGTGACTTAGACCACTTGCCCCCCACCCACCCCAACTTAAACCCGTCGATCTCCGCAGACGTCACACAAAACGTTCCATGATATGTATGTATGCACGTTTGTAAGTACGCAATCATACGTACGTACCTGTATGTATGTATGTGTGTGTGTGTGTGTGTGTGATGAAGTTTATTCAGCCATTTGTAAATCTGTATATCCCCCATCGGCCGATCCATCCATCTATCCACTCAAGGATGCATGGATATAAATCCATACTAGAACCTATTTGTCAACATTGCCACTCATATTTGTAGCTATAGATCCATCCATCGAAACAAATATTTGCTGGGGAAGTGGTGTCCATCGACACATACGCGCACGTTCACACACATTCGGGTGTTAATGTTAACCGTATGTGTGCCTCAAGATATCAACGAGTCACTGAACTGCAGGTTTTGATTTTGACCTTGTATGTAATAGAGTCCCAACGTTATCTTGCACAAATATCAAATCTGTTATCTGGATGTGAACTCTTTACACCATACCCTACTGTGCAATAAGTGGAATGACTTGCGATAGTTTATATGGAGTAGATAGCGTTGAATGATGTAGAACAGTCATTGGTGTCAAGAGTTTTGTTCTTGTTACTCGTACGAACGGCATGTAGTCTCGTGCATAGTTTATCCCTAACGAAGTTGATATGTGGGACATATAGCTACTTAATTTATTAGAAGTGAATAATTTCTTGGAGTATTTACTGTTGACAACAAAGATAATTTGTGTTCACGGTATATTTTATTAAAATGGAGGACAAACAACCGTACTTACGGACAAAAAAAACGAATGAGTCAACTTACGTAAGTTTCAACGTCAGCTTCGATGCAACAACCAGTGTTGATGAACGGTGGCCCATAGCTCACTCGGATGACCCAAGACATAAGCCTGACGATGGAATAACTTATAGACGTTTCAAGTCTGTTGATGATGATCTAGACAATATCTCACGTAGCAGCTGCGAAACTGTATCCACTCGTGTTAACCTAGAATCTCGACTGTCTTCTATTGATAACAACGGAGTCAAAAGCGATGACGGCAAGATTTCTTCCACATTCAATGATATGTCGACACAAGATGCAAATGGGAGTACCATGAAAATTGAATCGCTTCAGAATGGAGAATATGACAATATTCTAGCCGTACGTGACATACTTTACCGGAACAAAAGTCCTAGCGTGATTGAGTCTCATAATGTAACGCTCACGTGGAGAGGCGTCAACGTGTACGTAAAACCCCCAAGCAGAAGTTGTTTCCGTGGTCCCGATCCTTCGATACAACCGAAGCAAGTACTACACAATGGTGAGTTACTGAAGTGCTAGACAATGGTGAGTAACACAATTATTACACAATGGTGGGTAATACCAGTACTACAGAATGATCACTAACACAAGTACTACACACTGGTGTGTAACACAAGTCCTACTGAATGGCGAGTAACACATGTCCTACACAATGGTGTAAGTAATACCAGTACTACAGAATGATCACTAACACAAGTACTACACAATGGTTAGTAACACAATTATTACACAATGGTGTGAGTAATGTCAGTACTACAGAATGATCACTAACACAAGTACTACACAATAGTGAGTAACACTGTTTTTCATCTCTTGCTTTTGAAAAATAAGGCAAGACAATAATAATTTTATCACTTAAAAGAGAATCTAAATTTCATGCAACGGTACATTTCATGTTACAAATCGAACACTGGAAATAAGTCCAGAATAGAAAATCATTTTTTTAAAAAACAACACGAGAATGAAAATGATGCGCATAAATAGAAATGTATGAGATCTGAGTTGTTTGCATCACTGTAGATATATCAGATATGAAACTTTCACATGAGCATATTAATTATTATTTTTTCTATAAAGACGTGTAAGTAACCTTGATCAGTAGGGAAACTCTATGATTTTTATCCCAACTTTGTAACGGTACTCGATTATTTCTTTCTTGAAAACTCTCAACTTAAGGTTTGATGATGATAGTGTTACTGTAATATGAAGGCAAATTGTCTGAACTGATCCTCTGATATAACGAAACTTATGCTTAAACATAATACTGTATCTGATCCTACCTCACATGTAGGTGGCACAAATATGCAGAGAAAGTGATATTTTTTAGACCTAAAATCAGCTAATAATATATAACATAAAAGAAAATTCTAAAGTGCTTTTACACCCCACACTGTACATCGAGGAAAACGTATTATCATTTCCAACGTGCTCGGATTCGACCTTCTTTCCTTCTTTCTTCCTTTTTTTTGTCTCTTTCTTATAACATAGATTTTCATATCAAGTTAAAGAGAAAATCTCACATGCACCACAGAGAATATTAAAACATCGTGAATCGAGTGTAAACCCAAGATCGTACGTGTTGTTGTTTCGTATAGTTTCTTACTATGTAATTTCAAATAAATTCTGTACTATCAGGTATTGTTTTCTCTTTTCCATTTTAATATATAAAACCGGTAAATTAAATTACTTTCAGTTCACGGTCTCGTGAAGTATGGGACGCTTCTAGCAGTTCTTGGTGCCAGGTCAGTACTATCTCTCTTGTCATGTAGGTCATTCTGTCTGATTCTTCCACGCGGTTGATAACTCGGAGAAACTTAAATACTGTATCTCTGTGCCTGGTCGGTACTCCCTCTTTCACTCTGTATTTCGTTTTATTCTTTATTTTCATTTTCTATATTTATGAAAATGAAATATTTTATTTCCAATGCGTTCATGTTCGTTCTTCCTTCCTTTCTTCTCGACTAGTTTTCACACTTCTTAATTAGCACATTGTTGCTGGTAACATGTAGCTATATCAACTAAGCATTAATTATTTCAGTCTCGCATTTTATTATGTTCCACTTTATTTGGCGATATTTTTGTTTTATTATTACACCGCTTTTTCCTCTTTGTTGCCATTATTTATAATAATAATAATAATAATAATAATAATAATAATAATAACAATTTTTATGGATATTTCATTACAACTGGATAAAATCATTAATTCCCATCAATATATATATATATATATATATATATATATATATATATATATATATATATATATATATATATATATATATATATATATATATATCATTTAATTAACCAAACAAGAATTCTGGAGGTATTTTGATGTTATCTACAGTGATCTACGTAATAAATAAAATCTTAAAGAACAATCGGAACGCCTTGTGGTCACGGCTCCTTGGTTATGAGAATGGCATTATAAAGGTATGTTCCAAGAGTTAATTGATGCAAATAATTGGCTTAAAATACAACAATATTTCCATTACTGTGTGGAATTTATGCATTAAACTGCATTGTAAACTAAAATTAAATTACAAAGAAAATTAAATGCTATTTAGAGAACGATTATATTCCGTCTATTCACGAACTGGTTTTCTCTTCGTACACAGCGGATCAGGGAAGACAACTCTATTGAATTCGCTAACGCAACGAAATCAAAAAACTCTGGCTGTAACAGGGGATGTTAGAGTCAATGGAGTTAATGTCGGTAGGGGAATTCGAAACATCTCAGCATACATACAACAAGACGATATGTTTATTCCCACGATGACGGTCAGAGAGCATCTTATATTCAGGGTACGCAAAATGGCTGTATCATAATCCCATTTAAAGACTGCTTTAATATCTAAAACATAAATCCAATATCTTGGAATTATTCCTGGATATGTTTCTGAGAGGGGAACTCGACAAACAAGTTTTAGTAACCGTTTCTCAACCGATATACAATTTTATTACGTCCGTCACATTATCCTATGTGAAGAAGGTAACGTAATTACCGAACGCATGTGCTTTCATTTCAAGCTCTACCTGAAATAATAATATATAAAAAATAAAAAAAACACGAAGAAAAAAAAGAAAAAGAAAAAAGCACAAAAAATAAAATAAAAAAATGTACAATTTAATAATTATGTACGACAAATTGTACCAACAATTTCGACATTAATAATTTTTTGACATTGATCATTTATAACTGTATAGATCCATTTCCTTTCTCTAAAAGTAAATAATAATTATGTCTTTTTGCATATCTATCATGTAATATATGTTTGAAGAAACGTAAAAATTGACGCGATTAAATATACTATTTCAGTATCCTATTTACAAATACAACATTGTCTTTATGTTTTACAGATGTCACTAATTTTTATTTTAATTAACAATACTTTCCCACAAGATGTCTTATTAATAATTCAAGAAGAAACTTGATCCTCTAGAATCGATTCTTAATTGTAACATCTTTGGTTATAGCTTGTTCATGATGCATACATTTGTTATTAACAGGCATTGCTAAGAATGGACAAGACCATCACTACTCATGCAAGGCTTGCTCGAGTGGAGGAAGTTGTTCGTGAGGTAATGTTCACTTGTGCCTATCGAACTGGAATTGTAAACTTCTTGCAAAAATAAAGGCGATTATAGAACATAATTTTCGAGTAAAAATGGCGTGGGCTGTTTGGTTACCAGAATAACAATATGCATTTTATTGTATTGTAGGTGGGAAATAGCAAAATTTGTACGTTATTTACATATAGAGAAATGAAACTGCACTCATGGAGGATTCAAAACCAAATGAATATTGACCGTATAGTCAGGCAAACTAAATCAGTTCCTCTAAAAAAAACTATAAGAAATGACTTTCAAACAGTGATCTTTCTACAAAAGTTAGTATACGTTCTTTGGTTGTTTTTTCTTCTTCTACATACACATATAACTTCTCTGAAAGTTGTGTGAAAAATATTTTTAAACCTTTGAAAATGTGATCTTAAAACACGACTCGTTATTTGTATATTGGTTTGTATCGATATATTTCAGCTTGGCTTGTCCAAGTGTGTTGACAACGTCATAGGATGGCCTGGGAGAACAAAGGGGATTTCCGGAGGTGAAATGAGGAGGCTCTCCTTTGCCTCTGAGGTTAGCAGGACTTTATCACAGTATTTTGTACCTCAATTAAATGTACCTCTTCGAAATTATAGACTTACTTTACTCGACGTGTACTCCATCGAAGCATACTATAATGACCACTCGCTTTAGAGAATCAGAAGCAATACTTTACGGGGTTGCATTTTTTGGATACAAAAAAAACGTTTTAAAATAAATCGTATTTCTTTCTTTATATTAATTGCATTTTATTTTGACTATTTTTAGTCGCAAGCAATTATATATACGCTTTAGCTGCTTCAAAACATTTTCAGTAAAACTAAGTAATGGCTTCTGGTCCCATCCAATTATAGTATATTTAATTACAATGTGAAAAGGCTTGAGCAAAATATGTTTCATCAGAATCATTTGCACTACCTCATTTTCAAAATGTTAATGTATTGTTTTTCATATATGATTTCATTAGGTTTTATTTTCGATTGAACTGCAGGTTCTGACCAATCCACCATTGTTGTTCTGTGACGAGCCAACGTCTGGACTGGACTCCTTCATGGCTGAAAATATAGTGCAAACTCTGCAGGGAATGGCAAAAGGCGGGAGAACCATTTTATGTACCATTCACCAGCCTTCGTCAGAGATATACGCTCTGTTTGATAAGTAATTACTTCTTTCTCAAATCCACTTTATTTCCACATATTTGTTTGTTTGTCCAAACTGGGCTATTATAAAATTCCAAAATAATTCTAAAAAAGTTATATTCAAGTCCCAAGGAATCGAATGTTTCGAATGAATTTAAGATCCTCTAAAGAACGTATCACAATGGCATTATCAAAACTCCATTGAATAATTCACATTAGTCCCTGAATATTGTTCTAGTCCACCGAGCAGTTTCTTTTTCTATTGAATGATATAAGCGAATGTTTTCCTCTCAAATACTATCTAAATACAACTTAAAATATGTCTGCAGACTTGATGTTGTAACAAGAACAGAAGACAAAAGAATGAATCAGAAATAGGAATGAATCTGATTTCTCAGTTCTGTCCTTATATACACCGTCAAGAGTCGAACATATGGCCCAATAAACCCCCGCGTGACAGATCTTACTACTGAATTTAATATTTTAAAATAACTGTTCATGTGACCTTGCACATCCAATGGGAACTAACTTAATCTTTCTGAGATACCACATGACCGACCTGTCCTATGAGAGAAAATTCGAAATTTGTCACCATGTTTACCACCAATATTATTATTAGTTACTGTAAACAAATACATAACCATTTATATATAGATCCTACGCAAGTTTACGTTCTTAATATCTCAAAATAAAACCTATGCACGTACTTAGTTTCAAGTATAAAAAAATACAATTTACAGCAATGAACAGAATTTACAGAAGTGCATATATATATATATATATATATATATATATATATATATATATATATATATATATAACCATAACAGTGAGGCTTACTGAAGGAATACAGATTTATTCGATAAATATTACAAACCACATACATTTTACTCTTCTCAAAAGAAAATGAGGAAATTGTGTTTTGTTCATTTTATTAATTTGCATCAGCAGCTAAAACAAAATCAAACATATATCGCTAAACGAGCTACTATGCATAAATCAAAATTTAAAAAAATGTACAAGTTACAAAGATAGCCCGAATGTGCGAATAATGGCTAAGTAATATTGCAAATAATACCTAAATAATATTGCGAATAATGACTAAATAATATTGTCATCTAGACAGATGTTAAGGCTAATTGTGGGCAATTTTGGTTTGTGTATTCAAACTCATCTAAGTATTGGGCCTGGTTACATCCTTTGTAACGTTTGCTGAAACAAAGAGTGGAGTAACTGACACGAAGTCTAAAAAAATTATAAATGACAACGACAACAACACCTGATAAAATTAAAACAACTAATAATAATAATAATAATAATAATAATAATAGTAATAAACTCGTTATAATTGGCATGACCATAATCTCGACTCATTCTCCAAAATTTTAAATATGCAACTGCTTTATTAGAAGCCACGGAGTCACATAAGAGATTAACTGAATATCATCAGGGGATATTTTGTGTTATCTTTAGTCGTATGAAGTATTTTACATCTACCTACAAGATATTGTCATTTTCGCAAAATGTGTGTGTGTGTGTGTGTGTGTGTGTGTTTAGTATCCGAAATCTACCATCAAGTTATTAACAAATATAGAAAAATAAGAATTTTATTTCCGCTGCACCCGAGTATGTATGTATGTATGTATTTTTAATATATTGTTTGTGAATCAAATAATTTTGCTTTTTTAAAACGCAAAATTCGTTATGTACTTCGTTGATAAATTAATTTCTGGATATTTCATCAGACATTTAAAAGAGAGAGAGAGAGAGAGAGAGAGAGAGAGATATGACATACCTTTACCATTCACAGCGCTAGCCCAGACTTGCTTTTCGTTTTTCTGTTTGTAACAGAGTACTGCTGATGGCAGAAGGAAGAGTGGCCTTTATTGGCTCATCCCAAAATGCATTAAAGTTCTTCCAACAGTGAGTTTGCTTGAAATATTTTCTAAGCCACCGCCCAAAAAATAATTTAAGAAAGCAGAAGATTGGTTGATTTTCATCTTGTATCCAATTGGATTTATGTCAAATTGTGTTTGTTTAAAAGTTCTAAATTTTAGTCTTTGTGGCTTTATTTTATCACTGTTGTAGCTTCCAAAATAACAAACCAAAAGATAACTGCTATATTTCCTTCATAAAATCGGAGTATCAATGTAACAATAAAAATAATGTACATTGTATATTCTTTCACAAAGAAAACAAAGTAATAAAGTTATTTTTCAGGAAATAACACAATATGCTCCTTTTTGCAATCAATGTTATTGAATGTAACGCTAATAAAAAAAATTAAGTATTCAAAATTATTATATGCTCATTGTTTTCTCCGTAAACTTTACCTTGTCAGAATCGTTCAATATGTTATGATTAGGTTGGTAATGTATACCTTTGAAGGACGTACATACTCTAGAAATTCTTCACACTCAATCGGGAACATTGCTGATACATCGTGTTCAGTATTTGATGATGAAAAGAAATGGCTATTATCTAAAATGCCATCTTTTCCAGGAATTTGATTTGCCCTGTTTAAAAAATCCCCCCGCCCAAACATATATATAATGAATTCTAATACAAACAGGAACAGAAACAAACCTGAAACATCTGTTTTAAATGTTTTACTTCACTTATGTGCATAACAAGATTGTTTATGTTAGAAGCCAGCATCCTCAAATGAGAGTCAGCTAAGATGACATATTCTCCTCCCTCCCCGTTGCACGCTTGTGTAACAACTTAGACTGAATGAACCTATTAACCAAGCTACTCAGTTTAAATATTATTTAGACCACGCTTTGTTTCCATCGTTAAATAATAAAAAAATAATACATGAGAAACATTCTAAGATAGCATAAGGCATCTTGTTTGACACGTGTAGCACGTCTGGTTGAGAAAAAAAATACACATTTAGGGTTTGTGAGGTACATTCTTGAAATTAAAATATTTATGGACAAACAGTCAGACAAATTACGGACAGACTGACGAACATGTCCTCCTTTATTGTATCTGGGGTGGTTGGGGGATGTATAAGGGATTTAATGTTTACAAAATTTGATATAATTACCAATACTTAATGGTTGATCTATTTAATGTTACTTCTGTATCCAAAATCTTTGTTTTTACACGTTTTTCTCTTCTATTTTTACCAATGTTGCATCCTCTACAGACACGGTTACTTTTGCCCAGTGAACTACAACCCGGCAGACTATTTTATAATGACACTGGCTGTGGCACCAGAGAGGCGTGCTGAATGTCAAGATAGGATAAACGTATGTATCTGATGATGATAATGGTGGTGGTGGTGGCTTTGGTGGTAGTGGTGAGCATTTGTGATTGTTATTTTTGGAGTGCACATTTTTGATAATTTTGTTGTAACTGTCTACTTTCTTATTATCTTCGTGACTGTAATTCCGACCAGCATGATTCCTACATCTGTCAAATTTGTTGCTATCTTTATGATTGTAATTCAAGCCAGCAGCAGCCGCTAAAGTTATTATCTTTATGCCTGTAATTCAGACCAGCGTAATTCCTACATCTTTCTTCATTATTGTTATCTTTATGCCTGTAATTCAGGCCACCATGATTCCTACTTCTATCAACGTTGTTACTATCTTTATGACTGTAATTCAGGCCAGCGTAATTCCTACATCTGTCATCTTTGTTACTATCTTTATGACTGCAATTCAGGCCAGCACGATTCCTACTTCTATCAACGTTGTTACTATCTTTATGACTGTAATTCAGGCCAGCGTAATTCCTACATCTGTCATCGTTGTTACTATCTTTATGACTGCAATTCAGGCCAGCGTAATTCCTACATGTCATCGTTGTTACTATCTTTACGACTGTAATTCGGGCCAGCGTAATTCCTACTTCTATCAACGTTGTTACTATCTTTATGACTGTTATTCAGGCCAGCGTAATTGCTACATCTGTCATCATTGTTACTATCTTTACGATTGCAATTCAGGCCAGCGTAATTGCTACATCTGTCATCATTGTTACTATCTTTATGACTGCAATTCAGGCCAGCGCAATTACTACATCTGTCATCATTGTTACTATCATTATGACTGCAATTCAGGCCAGCGTAATTCCTACATCTGTTCGTTGTTACTATCTTTACGACTGTAATTCAGGCCAGCGTAATTCCTACATCTGTCATCATTGTTACTATCTTTACGACTGTAATTCTGGCCAGCGTAATTCCTACATCTGTCATCATTGTTACTATCTTTATGACTGCAATTCAGGCCAGCGTAATTCCTACATCTGTCAAATTTGTTGCTATCTTTATGACTGTAATTCAGGCCAGCGTAATTCCTACATCTGTCATCGTTGTTACTATCTTTACGACTGTAATTCGGGCCAGCGTAATTCCTACATCTGTCATCATTGTTACCATCTTTATGCCTGTAATTCAGGCCAGCGTAATTCCTACATCTGTCATCATTGTTACTACCGCTCTGAGACTGCAACATTTTAAGCAAAGCACGAATCAGTAAAACCAAAATGATTTTTTTTCTCGGGAATTGCAGATTGGACTAATTAAATGTGTAGCAATTAGTTTGGGACATGAAATGACGTATGTAATTCTTGTGGTACACCCATCCTCATAACTGTTGTGAATTGGTTAATTTCAAATAAAGTTTAAGTCACCTTTCCCAAGTTCTAATTTAATATATCGTTTATTTTAAAAGAGTTGTCATATATTTCATATCATAATTTATCGATTTAGAGGATCTGCGAGGCATTTCAAGAAACGGGGGACGCAAAGGAGATGGAAGCAGAGACAAATGTGTTGCAAAACTGCGTCAAAAAGGCCAGCCCTGTGGTAAGGAGAGAGAGAGAGAGAGAGAGAGAGAGAGAGAGAGAGGCTCACATATGTATTTTTTTAGTATAGTAGAAATAATTGTTTTAAATATAAATTTGTGAATATTCTTAAATCAACATCTATTTTCTCTCTTGTTCCTAAATTCAGATACATATGCGTACAAAGAGGGCTAGTATATACCTGCAATTCGTTGTGATTACTATGCGTACAAAGACGGCTAGTATACAACTGTAATTCATTGTGATTAATATGCGTAGATAGAGGCTAGTACATAACTGTAATTCGTTGTGATTAATATGCGTACATAGAGGGCTATTATATAACTGTAATTCATTGTGATTACTATGCGTACAAAGACGGCTAGTATACAACTGTAATTCATTGCGATTAATATGCGTAGATAGAGGCTAGTATGTAACTGTAATTCATTGTGATTACTATGCGTACATAGAGGGCTAGTATATAACTGTAATTCATTGTGATTACTATGCGTAGATAGAGGCTAGTATATAACTGTAATTCATTGTGATTACTATGCGTACATAGAGGGCTAGTATGTAACTGTAATTCGTTGTTATTACTATGCGTACATAGAGGGCTAGTATACAACTGTAATTCATTGCGATAAATATGCGTGCATAGAGGGCTAGTATATAACTGTAATTCATTGTGATTACTATGCGTACATAGAAGGCTAGTATACAACTGTAATTCATTGCGATAAATATGCGTAGATAGAGGCTAGTATGTAACTGTAATTCATTGTAATTACTGTGCGTACATAAAGGGCTAGTATATAACTGTAATTCATTGCGATTAATATGCGTAGATAGAGGCTAGTATATAACTGTAATTCATTGTGATTACTATGCGTAGATAGAGGCTAATATATAACTGTAATTCATTGTGATTACTGTGCGCGCATAGAGAGCTAGTATATAACTGTAATTCATTGTGATTACTATGCGTAGATAGAGGCTAATATATAACTGTAATTCATTGTGATTACTATGCGTAGATAGAGGCTAATATATAACTGTAATTCATTGTGATTACTATGCGTGCAAGGAGTGCTAGTATATAACTGTAATTCATTGTGACTACGTGTTCTAAAAATGAAAAATATCAGGAACCGAAGATACGAATAAAACTTATGTCGATTTTATTTACAGTTTAACGAAGCTTTCAGCGAAACATCTAGGTATGGAACTGTTTCATTTGATTAACCAATAATAATGATAATAATAATAATAATAATAATAATAATAATAATAAGAATGTTATCAAATAGATAAATTTATTTTCTATTCCCCATGGACATTATAACAATATATATATATATATATATATATATATATATATATATATATATATATATATATATATATATATATCCATTAATACTCAGATTAGCATAACAATTGATCAAACTATTGATAGATAAATAGCTATTTCTCGTAATATACAATTTGGTATCTCCATGTTTCTGTTGATATGGCGTTGTTTTTCAAATATTACTGATCTGTAGTATATATTTTTAAAGTAAAAATAGCAAGAGCTGAACGAAAGCTGTCCTAATATAATTGTAAGTTTAACTACTTGTGTGGAAACCACGTCGCCGTATTGAAAGCTGTCCTAATATAATTGTATTTTTTAATACTTGTGTGGGAAATGTGTCTCCGTACTGAGGGCTGTCCTAATATAATTGTATTTTTAACTAATTGTGTGGGAAACGTGTCTCCGTATTGAAAGCGTTCCTAATATAATTGTATTTTTAAATACTTCTCTGGAAAACACGTATCCGTATTGAAAGCTGTCCTAATATAATTGTATTTTTAACTACTTATGGGGAAAACGTGTCTCCGTATTGAAAGCTGTCCTAATATAATTGTATTTTTAACTACTTATGTGGAAAACGTGTCTCCGTACTGAGGGCTGTCCTAATAGAATTGTATTTTTAACTACTTTTGTGGAAAACGTGTCTCCGTATTGAAAGCTGTCCTGATATAATTGTATTTTTAACTACTTGTGTGGAAACCACGTCTCCGTTTTGAAATTTATCTCAGTTCATCATAAATCATGCTAACATGGATTAAATATAATTCAAAGACGAGTTCACAATCAAAAGCGGCAGTAGTAGTGGTGGTGCTGGCGAGATGTGAAACAATTTTGTCGAGAAGTCATACAAAGACATCTACTTGCAGAAATTCTAGAAAAATGTTCTTTTTGTTGCAGATATTACAGATATGGCATTGATAATGGACTGCTAGTTATAACAATTGTCTTGCCAATATTTAAAATGTGGCTTTGAAAACGGGCTAAAGTTCTAAAAAATGTTTGGTTAGTGTTACATATATGACATTGAAAATGGACTACAAGCTGTACAAATTTCATTGCCAATATTACCAACGTCGCACTGGAAATGGGCTACAAGTTACAACTACTTATGAGTTTTCTCCCTTACTAAAATTGATGCACGACAGGCTTCAACATGTCAGTTGTAATTATAGCTAGAAATTGGTGATAATAAAATAAAAGACATCATAAGATAAATTGTACAAAACAGTGACGCCAAAATGTTGCTAGTAGGGAGTGAGAAATACAAAGCAAGGAAACTCTTAAGAAGTGTTCAAATAACGGAGGCACAGACGAATAAAAACAATTCATTAAGTCATAATATATATATATATATATATATATATATATATATATATATATATATATATATATATATATATATATATATATGACTCCAGAATTATGTGCTATATTTCTATTGTACCACATATAATGGTTTTCATGTAAATACAGTTAATGCGACTCTCTGTTTTAGATATGAGGCTTCCTGGTGCAGACAATTGTCATGCGTCTTCAAACGAAGTTGGTTAACTAGCATTCGAGAACCTAATATAATCAGGGTCCGATTTTTACAAACGATGGTAATCTTTACATTTTCTGTCTCGATTTATAAGAGCATATAAACTTATAAGATTTTGATTCTTGTAGCTTATGTTTGACACCAGACAAAGTAATCACATATAATCACGTCCGGGGGAGAGAGAGAGAGAGAGAGAGAGAGAGAGAGAGAGAGAGAGAGAGAGAATAACAGTAAATTCAACAATCGAAAAATCATGTTTTCTTTATTCTAATTAATTTTACGCAAACATGTAAGTGGATAAATGGTAATTTGTCTTTCTTTTCTACATGTTACATCATTAAGAATCAGAACCCTTTTATCCAAGTTATTTTTATATGTATTACTTTCAGACATAAATAGTAAACGGCAGTTCTTTATAACCAACGAAAATTACACCCTCACACTCCCGGCCCCCCCCCCCCCCCCAAAAAAAAAAACAAAAAACACACACACTCACATCGCTCACAAAAATTAGTACTCTAAACTAAATTGTGTTTCTTCTGTACGTTTAATCATGCTCTCTAACAGTCGGAATATCTCTTCAATGGAACATGAATGAAGATTAACGAATAACGAATCGCATAGTACTCTATTCGTACATTTTGGATCTGCATACAATTCTTTTTTCCCCACCTGTCTTGAAGAAAACATACTGGTAATTTATAGAATGACAAAGTAGGTGTATCTGATTGTGTTCTTATTTACCATTTCATATAATAAATAGGATGATTGTATTCTTACCTACTGTTGCAGGTAATAAATAGGATGTTTGTATTTTCGTCGACCTTTACAGGTAATAGGTACAATGGTTGTGTTTTTGTCTACCTTTAGAAGTAATATATACGATGACTGTGTTCTTATCTACCTTTACAGGTAATAAATAGGGTGATTGTGTTCTTATCTACCTTACAGATAATATGTTCGATGGTTGTGTTTTCGTCGACCTTTACAGGTAATATGTACGATGGATGTGTCTTCGTCGACCGTTACAGGTAATAGGTACGATGGTTATGTTTTCGTCTACCTTTAGAAGTAATAGATACAATGACTGTGTTCTTATCTACCTTTACAGGTAATAGGTACACTAGTTGGGTTAATTTTCTTTAACCTAAGCGTTGACCAGCCTGGAGTACAGAACATCAATGGAATTATGTTTATCCTCATCACTGAGATGACTGCTTCAACTATGTTTTCTGCTGTAACCGTGCGTAACAAAGTTCTTCCTCTTCCCGCTATTTTCCACTAACCGAATGAAGGAATAATATATGCTGACGTTTGAAAGCCTTTATACTGTCCCCTTTATTAATCAGTTATGTGCGAATTAAGAACATGTACATTTGTCTCAGTCAACTATATATTTAAAATATGCGAATTTTATTTGCTTTTTCTTTTACTTGTAAAATATTTAATATAATAAAAGGATATATTATGAAGAAACCTAAAATAATTAGGAAAACACAATTCCCCCACATGGTTTCATCGTTGGATTAACTTATGTGACACTTTCAAAATTGGATTAACTTATGATACAGACACAATTCTCACCGTAAGCGGAAAACGTATCTATTTGAATTTTCGTTAATTCTTCGTTAGCAAAGTGGCCTTCGTTGAAAAAGAGAAATATCATATGATTATATTCTTCAATATTCGCAAAATTAAAGAAGGCTGGATATAATCATTTTTATACAGTGTTTTAAAACAATTCATCCAACATTAAAACATTCGCTTTTCATTTTCTCATTTCCGTAAAACAGACGTTCCCCCTGGAGCTTCCAATTTTCTTGAGAGAATATGGGATCGGTCTTTACAGGACAGATGTGTATTTTCTGAGCAAATCACTGTCTGAGGTAATTATTATTATATATATTGAAAAAAGAAACACCAAGGAAAAATAAAAATTTTCCTATGCAAAACCTGATTTACAAAAAGACAACTGCTCCAAACAGACAGATTATACAAATACATGTTTTGCCATCCAATACTATACTGATTTTGTGGATGAATGTAACAAACCTAGGCTATATCCTCTTTGCATGTGCGTCTTTCGTTTATAGTTTTGATAGAGCTTAGCGATTGTGTGGAGTCATTGTAAGGAAGTGTCACGTTTACCCCGACCCAGAGTAGCCCCAGTTTGAAACATGTATAATCAAGGTAATTCTGACAAGCCATTGTTTGATGTTAGGCTAGCACTAATCCCTTACGTAAGATTGCCATGGCTAGAAGTGGAGAGCCAGACCTAGGAGCTGCGAGGCCGCCAGATAGTCAATTATCACCTAGTTATGGAAACGTTTGTCCAGATCAAAAGAAGTTGCCTGAAGAAGTGGGAGTGTCTTAACTTATTTTCCCTGCAGACAGACAGCCAGGTTGAACTGGCCTCTAAGACGATTGGACAGGGTCACAGCGCCACCCAGTCAGAATCGAGATAGGGGAGAGACCCTGATTTGGGTAGAATGATATCTCCTCGTCTTCCGGCAAGAATTAGTTCGCTGGAGAGATTGCCCAGAGGAGGATAGCGTAACTCCGAACAGCCATTCGTTATTGGCGGGAATATCTTAGAACAGGAAATTCTACGTACAGACAGCTTCAAATAAGGAAGCTTTGAGGGACAGACCAGTTACAGTTTGGTCCCGTAGTCCCAGATAGAGAGACGGAGGAAAGGAGAAGAAAGGAGAGAAGTCAAGAGAAGTTGAAGTCTAGGAGGAAAAGGGGAGAGAAGGGAGGAAGAGGAAATTGGGAGCGAAAATGGAGGAGGAGATAGTCGAGAGGGAAACGGAGTCGAAGGAGGTGTTGGAGGAACGGAAGGAAAGAAGGAATTAGCGGGAAAGAAAGAGATGAGTTGACGCAAGGACAGGGGGAAAATCGAACTCACACAGTAAATCACGGGATGAATTAAGCTGTCACTTGGTCGAGGGAAAGACGGGTGATTGAGAGTTTATCGTTTTAAATTATCGAATTAATTAAATTGTTATTAATTGAATTTCATCTTCGTGTTCTGTATAATTTAGCCGTCGGCATTGCTGACTGGGGGCTCAGAGCTGTAAATCTACCTCGTCACTAATTTAACTTTCTAACCCCACGAGCCCGGGTGGAACTTTCATCATAATTGAATTAATATATATTGGAAGAACCCCGCCCCAATGCGTGCAACCGTCACAGGAAGATATTTATTAGGAGCAGAGGTCATAATATACTGTATTCTCGAGACTTTTCGGTCGCATGGATTAGTTTTTTAAGATGGACCCTACTGCATTTCTTAACATAGAGACTTTCTGGGATATTTTTACATACAAGTGTTTAGTAATTTGAGACAGCAACGCTTCTTTGTATTTGGGTCGCGTTTTATGGTATGTGGCACCAAATAATTATCTTGGGCTTAGAAGAATGTATTGATCAATCATACGAACTGCGAGGCAAAAAAACCGTGCAAGTGTGAAATTAGTCTCTTGAAGACGTGGTCGTTAGTTGATTAAAGGAAACATTTTTGATATCAGGAAATTTAAGACCCATTTATCTGACAACGGTTGTCTTCATGACCAGATAAACAGGGTCAAAATATGCATCATGCATGTGTTGTTTTATTCGTTCGATACTGAGGTGTTCTTAGACCTCTTGCGCGTTTCACTAATATTTCTGATGAAAAAGACACTACGCTCGTACACATGTATAGATCAGATTAAAATAATGAATTATAAAATTTTGAAACAAAATTGACCATTCCATCTTTTAACTCAGACGGGATATCCTCTTTTTTTGCTTTTCTTCGCAAATATATGACTCTCCAAAAGATTCGAGATGTTTCAATTGACTATCTTGTGTGTCATTTAGAACACCCACTAAAGTTTAAGCTTGTAGTAAAGACAGATACATTAAAAAAAATGATACTAGATAGAGTAGCATGAAGAAACTACTCTTAGATATTCATGGGCCAAAGGAGGATTTGCTCTCTGGAGAATTTCCCTCTGACATTTAATTAAAAGAATATTTCATATGTCTCGTAAAGCTTGAATGGCGGTCCTTTCTAAGTTTTCTTAATGTAAGTCAGTTATCGCGTTTGCTCGTATCTCACAAAGAAGCATTATTTTAAGCGAGTGGATTCTTTCGAGAATACTGTTTCAGGGTTGAACGTATGGATAATCCAAATTTAGCCCAAATTAATGGTTGTGTAAACAATATCCCCATTTTTTGGCGAATTGCCAAAATATTGTTGATTGGTTCATATTTATAATTGGTTCATATTGATGATTGGTTAATTCGAATGGTCTTGAAGGAAGTTCGTTGATACCATTTCATTTATTTTTAATTTGGAAGGTATGTTATGTTATTATATAACTTTCTTATGCTTTGTTTCATTTTCAGTTTTATCTAGGGTGGGGTAGGCGTCGCTTTGATATGTTATTTCCTGTAAGTTTTGTAAGACAATATTTCCCCTCGATTTGCTTTGTTTTCATATTTCAATTGTCGATTGGTTTTCCTTCTCGACTTTCGTATTTTTATATGGTGATCTTATTTCAGCTCTTCATGAGGTTTAATTGTATTGTGGGTCGGTGATACCTTGTCACAGTTCCGTATTGTCACAGTTCAGTATTTTTCATGTTATCTGTCTAAAATCACGCTAATACGTCGGTAGGACACATTTCATTAGTGCTTTGTCTTAAAAATAAGGTTAGATAGATCTCATTTTAAACTGATTAACATATCTGCTTTTTCACTATTAGTTTTTTAAAAAAAATCTTTGATAATTCTCAACTAAACAGATTCATTTTACATATTTTCCTCTTTACTAAATTGTTTTATTTATTTATTTTTATTTTTTGTCACTGTAAAAAAAATCATTTTCAGAATGGATTAAATTTGAATTTTTAAAATATTTTCGTTTTAAAAATACTTTGTTACAAATGTGTAAAAGTGAATGTTCTCTTCTTTTCCAGCTTCCTTCTTTCATAGCTATACCATCCTTATTCATCGCAATCGTTTATTGGATGTCAGGTTAGTGTCTAAGTTATCTTTCTTCTCTCTTTTTTAAATACTCAGTTTTAGTTATGCGAGTTTTTGCGACGATACTTCAGCCGTTGTCCTGCGCCCATCCATCGTCCGTCAATCGTCGGTAATTGTTTGTTATTGGTAGTCCTCCTAAAATACATTGAGGAAAGTCACTAAATGTTTTCTCTTGAGGTGAAGTAGGTTTTACATGAAAATCGCACCCCTTGGACATTCACGGTGGTTGTTTTATATATTGCTAATTCTCTTGAACAGATGGTCATATCGACATAATGTTTATATTAACAGGCTTCTTATGATGTATAGATCATACTACATGAAAGTGGTGCTGATATTAGTCTAAAATGGCCGTCATTGCGGACATGCTTAATGATGATGGTCATTTCAACTTCTGGCTTTAACCAAGAGTCCTTTTACGAAATTTCTGGCCGTCTTGAAAACATTGTTATCCATACACCTCTTGAGTGGATTATCGCAGTTCCAATTGGTTTAAAGTGCAAAATAGTCTTAAATTAAAATGGCAGCCGTCCATAAATTCTTATTACCGTCACCCTTTGTGAATGGATGATCATAGCGGTACTGTGGTTTTTACTAAAGTAATTCTTATCAAACGAACTTGGTCCTGAATTAAAGGTATTCTTGCTTTAACCTCGGTCATGGCAGTCATGGTGGTCATCTTGAAAATCTCGCTACTACGTCTGCATAAATGGTTATAACGACATAGTATTTTCACACAAACGACTTATTATAATACAATGTCGATAATAAATGAAAATGGTGCCAATTTGACCGTTCTGGCCAGGAGCGCATGGTTCCAATCGGACCATATGAGCTTAGTAGATAGTTTAGTAGTTAGCCAGCTGAACGTGGCACCAAGGGTTGAATTTCGAGTTCTTCCATCTGATCAGCTTGGTGCGACTATCTCGGTGTACCCTGGGTAAAGCAATTTTCCTCAACTTCGTCGTCACAATATGAACTTTCATACGGGTCTGTGCCGTAAAAGCAAATCAAGTCATCTTGAAAATCTTTGTATTGTTACTAATCGACATGGAATTTTCATTAAAAGACTTTTAATGGCGTGTAGTTTGTTCTATATGAAAGAATTTTGATCTGACCTCACAACTTGGTTGCCACGGGAGTGGTGGTGGTGGGGCCTTCAAGTTCTTCTTGTGGACAAGTGGACACTTCTCCTGAATGGATGGCTATGCCGACATATTGTTTTCACTTAAATATTTGTAATGATACTCATTTTATCCAAACGAAAATGGACATGACATCATCTCATCAAATGACTGCCATGTGGGCGTCTACAAAACGTCGAAATTCCACCAGTCACTAAGAAATTAGGCCATAGGCGCCATTTTAAGTCTTATTATTAAGATCATTATTAATAACTGGCAACACACAGGTAAATATCTATTTATAGATCGTATGCAATTCGCGTTCTTCAGAGCCAGGTCACGTACACAGGTTTATAACAAAATATATTCTATACAGTTTGCAACAGCGAACAAAAAAGTTACGAAAAATAAATAAAATCATATACCAGGAGTTACAAAAAATATAGATATAAATAACTCTACAAACTAATAACACCAATGGTAATTAGATAATAAGCAGATGAACATAATTTTCTTAAATGGCTTACGGTCAAACGTTTGGTTGTGATCCATTTTTTTTAAACGTTGACTCTTTTTACTGCGCAAAAACTTCAGATTAGCATAATTTGTGTTGGCGCGTGTATTATTTTTTGTTTGAACCTCACGTGACCATTGGGACATTTTCCAGGTCGTCGTTTCACAGATAAGCCTTCTTTAGTACTTGCTAACTGAAGTTAATATGTGTCATGAAATTAACAGCTAAAATACATTTCTAAGTTTTAAATGGGTTCGCTGTGTGGGTTTCTCTCTACAGCATACAACTGACATTTATGCTTGAAAATTGTTTCCGTATTCGGAGTTAAAGGGTTAAGGTTCACTGTTACTGGGGAAAATTCGGGACTCCCCCACAAATTCTGTCTTGAGGGGATTCCGGTATACTGGGCTTTCGGTTTTGAAGAATTTCACACACACACACACACACACACACACACACATTCTTTAATGCATCCATCCATACATACATCCATCCATACATACATACATATATTGATGTTGAATGAGTGAATGAGTGAATGTAGTAAACCAAAGCCACAGATTAATGACTTAAAGAATGTTGCCAATCTTATTAGGTCTGTATGGAACAGCCAAGACATTTTTTATCTGCTATGGAATACTGATTCTGGTTGTCAATACTTCCGTTTCATTTGGTAAGTCATCGATCTTGATTCTCAATATCGTCTTCCTCCTCCTCATCTGTATCATCATCATCATCATGGTAGTCTATTTCGTCTACGACGATTTCGCTATCGTCATCAACGTGAGTATTATTACGTGTTTGCTGTTTCTTTATGTTCATCATCATCTTCTCTTCTCTTTTCCTTGTCTCTTCTCCGTCTTCATCTTATTCTTCTTCCTCGTTTTCCTCTATTCAAGATAATTTTTCTCAAGACACCCTCTTTTTTGCGTGAAAAACAAAACTATTTTTAGTAACACGATTTGTCTGTCAAATTGTAGATGTGTATATATATATATATATATATATATATATATATATATATATATATATATATATATATATATCCTTTAATAATTACAGCGTTTTATTACAAATGAAATACGTGCATGAGAGACAAAAGTGTAATTTTCATAGCATATTGTTTTCACTATAATTATTATGGTAATTAACGTGATGCCAAATATACTTTGCTAGGTTGTTAAGAGAATAGCTATTGTATTTATAGCCTTACCTTAATGTTAAAGTAATATTGTTTTACTTATCCTTGTAAATTCTGTATATCTTAACATTGCCTTCATACGACATCCAAATCCATAAATCATGTTTACTTTAAGGATTTTTCATTAGATTTTCAAATCTATCTTTTACTGTTACTATTCTCTGATATTTAGAAAATACACACATTCTCGATTAAATTGTTTATGTTTTAAATGACAAACCTTTAGTTTTAAGTGCAGATTCTAGTACAGGTGCAAATATTATCTACAATACTATTTTTTAAATCAGAAAATAATATTTGAGGTCAGTACACGCCTGATACAGTTAGAATAATTTATACGTCATATTATTAACATGTACATGCACAAGTAAACTATTAATTTGAACAACATCTGCATGTTACATATTGTCTTCCAGGCTTGATAGTGTCATGTATGTCTGAGAGCATGGACATGGCACTTGCATTAGCTCCACCACTGATGATTCCGCTGTTCTTATTAGGTGGTTTACTTATTAATGTCGAGTAAGTTTGTATGCACTTTTACTAATGAATGAGTGAATGAATGACTATTTTAATTCATTTATCCATACCTTTATATCTATATATTTATTTTGTCGACTAGAAACTGTTCAACAATGTCAGCTAAGTGCTGAACAAATATTCACTTGATATAGAGATGATCTGAGCAACATGAAATCTTAAATATTTTAGATTATATCTTTTTCAGTTTATATTAATTTCTAGATATTTCTGGATTTAATGCCAATAGTTCGTCTCAAATTATTTTATCTTTTCTTTCTGACACTTGAATAATATTTAGTATTAGATCACTTTATTTTTGTTTCGTATCGGTTTTAACTGCTTTTATGGACAAAAAAGAAAAGAAAAAAAAACATACTGTGCAATTTTCCTCTCAGAAATTGCGAAGTTTTGCTTAAACAAAATATAAATGATTCTCAAAAAACACAAGGTGTCTGTATAGTAAATGCATGATGGTGCCCGACTTTTGTTTCATTGTTTCAGAAGAAACATGACATCATTTAGACATATGTTAATATAGTTGTCTTTTCCTTTAGTTCGATTCCCGTTTATTTCAAGTGGCTTCAGTACCTTTCTTGGTTTAAGTACGCTTTTGAACTGATAGCGCTTAATCAGTGGGAGAGCATCGACAACATAGGGGGTGAGTAAACACTTTTGATAAGTTAAGTTTCATTTTAATGTAAATTCAGCGTGTTTGTTTGATCAAAGTAAAAATATATTTGTAAAAGACATTTCAACATTTCAAGTGCAGGGATTTACAAATCCACTTGCCCAACTCCAGCGACAAGTTCAAATTCTGTTCCGGCAAGCTCATTGCTGGAAGGCACTTGCTCTTGGGCAAGTCCAAAACTTGAGAGAGGGATACAAAATACAAGAAATTTTATTCAACGTCGATGGTCTGGATAAAGTACAGTAACTCTTTTGAGCTAATTTGCCAACAAGGGTTCGTGTTTAGTTCCTAATCCTTTATGCTCTGCAAGTTTAATACCCTGCAATCTCACCCCAATACATATATCAGCACATTGCTCTTCTGCTTACCTGGCTACATTTTCTTTCATCTATTTAATGTGGCATTTCCATTATGAAGTCAATGTCAAGCTCAGTCTCACAGTTTCTTGCGTAGACGTGATAATGTGAATATTTGCTCTGTAAATTATGTTTTGAAAATAAGGAATACATATTTTTAATTTAACTTATGCTTTGAAAATAAGGAATAAATATTTTTATTTTGACTTTATGTTTTGAAAATAAGGAATAAATGTTTTTATTTTAACTTACCAGTTACACAATGATCATTATATTTGTACGTATCAGGGATTCGCCTACTATCCGGTCTTAAGTTAGTTTCTGGTAGTTTGTCGGATTGCCGACTCTAAACAATGACTTTTCAAATATTGTTTTGATGCATGTCGCCGATTTTGTGGCGAGTAGGTGTTACTTTCTAAAAATACAACTCGTGAGAGTTCTTTGACAGGTGTGTGTTTCGAAAATAAAGGGCACTCGTTTTCAACGATTAACTACCAAGAAGATTTTGTTCAAAGGGTGATCAATTTTAAGAAAATTAAGAATTCGCAGGTGGCGATTAAGATATGTTGTATACGTAATAACTAAAGATGACTCAATAATACTGCTTGTCAAACAATTAAATGAACAAAACAAAAAAAAAAAAAGCGTTTTCAAATCATTCTCTATAGTCCGATTCTCAAACATTTTGATGCATGACTACATGGTAATTCTTAAGTAAATTGATATAGTAAGTGCTTTAATCTCTCTCTCTCTTTCTCTCTCTCTCTAAAAGAAATCTAGCTTTTCGAAAACATTTTCTACTTATCCTTTTATGTGTCTATATAAATCTACATGTCTGCTGTAGTTCTTTCAACAATATATGCATTCTAGCTCTTTCTAATCAACACACACACACACACACACACACACACACACACACACATATATATATATATATATATATATATATATATATATATATATATATACAAATCATATGGCGAATAACAATAATTCAAGTGCACTGGATTCAGCAAGGGATAGCGTGTGTCAGGAATTGATTAAGATAAATGCAATAAACTGACAACAAATGTTGCGAAACTAGTATCTAAGTAGCATAAGCGCTCTCGATTCTTTAATGAGGCTTTTTCAAAGGCAAATACAAAACATAGACAACACAAAGAAATAAAACAGAAAAACGATTATGTTTGCAAACCTTTACATTGCTGTTTCTATATGAATTAATTGAAGTCTATGATTTGATACCTGCACAGAGTGGTTTTGATTGGGCCAAACATGAACATCACACATCTTGAAATAATGAAATGACAACCTATTTTCCAACGGACATATTTTTTGCAAACCAACTAATTGGGATTGTTTGGGTGAAAGGGATTTCTACAAAAAGGTATGCAGTGTACAATTCTAGTGCCTATTCACCAAGAAATTTTTTTTATACATCTCTATCTTAGGGGTAGAAGAAACATATAATGGTAATAATAAACCAAATGATCGATATTAAGAAGATATCTCAAACTGTCTTCTTCAAGGTTGCGAAGGACCTAATTCCAGTGAGTGCGTATTTCCAAATGGACACGTAGTTATTGAGTACTTTGGACTCGTGGAGGTAAATAAAAGCGCAAATATTACACGAATTAGATGTGTCACACACACACACACACACACACACACACACACACACACACATATATATATATATATATATATATATATATATATATATATATATATATATATATATATATATATATATATATATTATGCCATCTTAGAACACACACACACAAACACACACACACGTCCACATATATACTACTAGTGATATCAGTGTACTTTCTTAAAAATGTACATCTGTCTGACTGGTTACTCGTATTCAGACAAAAGCTAAAAAGGATAGATTTTGTCCGAAGGTCCTTAAATATATCAGATTGGGTCTATTGCATTTATTTATTTATTTCTGTTGAGGATGGCCTTGACTAGAATTGGGCAGTATTAATCACCTCAAACATACATGCCATTTTAGCCAATAACAGTTAAGCTAATTACCTCAAGCTCCACCCACCTTCATTTGTATAGCAAAGTTTTTGCTAGATGCACAACTTGTCAAACTTGCGCACATACTGCTTTAAATAAAACAAAAATAATTTCAACATGTGAAATAAATTCAATCAATACTTTCGGCTTGCTCCAACTCAACGTTATTATATATTTTCTACATTTGTATCTACTTTTTTGAACCTTGTTATCGTACATTATATCTGCATTACATAGTATTGATCAATCACTGACGCTAGGTGGCAGCTGGGGGCCTGGCTATATGTCATAGGCCAAAATGGACATTGATGAGACATAATGCTACATATCTGCCGCATGATGTTCCAGTGCTAGACATCACTATAAACTGTAACATTGCAGACATCGTAGCGTTATGACTGGGAAATTGTTAAAGCTACGTTAAAAATCCAACTCTCTCTCTCTCTCTCTCTCACACACACACACACACACTTTTCCAGAGTGATGTATTTTTAGGAAATGCAAATCATGCTGAAGGTGATGTATAAACATACGAGATAAAATTACTTTACTCAAAAGAGGTTTTAGATCTTTATATTTCCACAAAAATTGATACAGTTCTTTTAATATTTTATAGGGAGTATCATCAGTTGATATGGATATTCATATTTCTATGCTTTACATTTCAGAGTAATTGGAACCTTGACCTATCCCTCATGGTGACACTGATGATTGGATACCGTATCATTGCATTTATTATACTTTTCATTCGGGCCAGACGTTCGGTCCTATAGAAACTCTAACATTCAAGGATAAACGGATCACGTCAGTTGCTCAATTTGCAAAATAATTGATGCGAGAATAAAGCCATATATTTCAGTATATTTAAAGTTTGTGATCACAGTCTCTTGGAACAGCCACCAAAAATGCATTGGAGTTGGAGGAAACGTGATGAGATGACGTTACAAGAGAATCAATAATTTGCAGTGATAATACTCACCAATATTTCTCAAGTTAGCATACATTATTTAACACAACGGACCATCAAGTATAGATCCTGAAGTCCTTACAACCGTATCTCAACCTGAATGAACTATTAAAGTGTATCTAATTAACGTAATCTGAATATCACCAGTTGTTATCCAGACTTTGACGTGTGAATAAATCAGGTTACATGTAGGTGTATTTCCTGACAAAGTATTCTGAATACATTTTGGTCATATTGGAATAGGTATAGTTGTAGTTGTTCGACATTATGAACGATTGCATGAAATAGACTTTTGAAATTCCACGCTTTACTCGTTCGAGGTGACATGCGTACGTGTATGATCTCTCTCTTTTCATGATTTCAAAAATTTTCTGCGTTGCAGTTACAGCTCAGAAATACATAAAAGGGTATTCCAGGGTTCTTCCTCCTGGCCGCCATGTATAGCCTGTCGTGTGTTGAAAAATGGCCGTTAAACCTTACAACAATTACAATCTTTTGAACGGATAGTCAGATCAATATAGTATATTAGCTAAAAGAGTTAAGAATTTTTTGATACTTCTCAATATCATGAAAAAGAACGCCAGCCGTATGCTTGAGACTACATGTAACAATTTAGACATGATTTTTCTTGCTAGATTGTACTTTTTTATTCATCAAACAAATAAACAAATATGTAATGTGAATAAAGTTTTCAAAGTTAATCGCTAATATGTTTTGATCAGGAGATCGGAACTTCCACTGACGATGCATGTATGCATCTGATACTCTTATGCTGGTAATCTGGATTTTAAAAATACAATTACAGATTATGTTAACAAAGTTTCGTCCTTTGTTTCAAAAGACGAATCACAAAGCGTAAAGATAAATGTTTGAGTAAGCAGGAAAGAACACTATGTGACATTAATAATCTTTATATGTTGCATGTATATTAGAGTCACTATAACCTTTAGCCTTAGTCCTTATACAAGATTTCATAATTGTCTATCTGGAATTCTGTTTTAGTAAAATGTATTCTTCATTGGCCCTTATATTCCTATCAACGGTGCAGTAAAACGTAATTCATGTCAGACACTTAACGAATTTATACAACTTTGGGATGAAGCTAGAAAAAAAAACCATTTTGCGTCAGTATAGATTACATCTCTGTGAGTGAATTATTGTCATATATTAAACCAAAACAAAGAATTATTACTTCAGTAAAAAAAAAATATTTAACTATTATTAATGGAACAATTATCATCCAGACTATTTTGAAACTATAGCTTAGTTTGGCAGTGAATGTCATAAATTAAGAATGTGATCAAAGAAATTATTTAACATATGCTCAACACAGGTAAATTAGGAACAAAGAGAAACAAGAGATTAGAATATATTAGAAAACTGTGAAGAAATATATCAGCATTCACAACGAAATTACCAGAAATAAGCGTAGGATACTTCGCTTGTGTAAACCAAGAGATTATGGAAGATGATGGACAAGTGAGAAACGCAACACGAGAATTCGAACTCCAAAATTAAAGAACTGTACGATTTTTTAAAAAGAACTTATACACAACCCCAGCATCAAATGAAAATTGCGAAGTAGGTTTTAATATCAGTGAAGTTATTGAAATCCTAAATGCCTACATTGCCAGTGACGAAATTACCTCATTTGCTGAGAAACTTAATGTGCTGGGTATTCTTTAATCAATTATTCTGAACACTTGTTCGTGAAATTGTTAAAAATAGATAGTTATTTGAAAATGGCCACGGCGTCTGCAAGCCCGCGGCTTACTAGTTACATGTGATGCAAGGAGAAAGATGTCTAGCTTTATCTTGGGGTTCGTATATTATTCAGTCCTGGAGATGATGATAATAAGCTGCAATTTCTAGATGCATTTATATTGCAAATTGGCTGTCATCCATAGGATGGAAGTTATGAGCAGGTTTCGGGTAATCGTAGACGAAAACTGGAAGAAAATTAATTTCAGAATACAGTTCTATTTGCTGAACATTGTGGTACATTATGGCAGATATTTCAGTGGTAAAAACAAATGGATAGGAAGGCATACAAAATGAGCAATCTTGTAATGGTGGAATCTTTTGCCTGGTGGTTATGTAATACTTAATTTTAAAAAAAAGATATATGCAACCTTTGTATTATAGGCGTTGCAATCTTATATTTTTTAATGTTAAGCAGTAAATTTTCTCAGTCAAATATAATAGATGACACTGACTTAATTGCATCATTTCAGGAGAGCTATATGCACAGAAACAAATTTCTAATACACACGTCTGTGCATGCATGTATTGATTAATTCTATAAAATTAAACTAAATTAGAAAATAATTCCAAGCTGAAATGAATGCAATATGTACAGCTATAGGAATATTTTTAACATATACTGACCATGGCAATGATCGATAATGTGCAGTTAGACATGAATGGAGTAACATGTACAGTAAACCCACAAATGACATAATTCTTACAGTAAGATAATATCCTACATGCAATTGCCTTTCATAGTCCCTTTTACATTATTCAATCTGAATGCCTTCCTATGATTCAGACAACTCGTTAAAAATTGCAACCATTTTCTTTGTGTAAGGTTGTCGTTTGTGGGAGGATATGTTTTATTGGACTTACCAAATTGTTGCCATAATTTATTGCTTATTCTGTGTAAAATATGCTAGGTCCTCATATAATTAGAAGTAATTGAACGAAAAATCTGAATTTGAATAAGGCCAAAAATCAGACTATACCTATGTGCTATTACTCGTACGGTTCTTATTTTCAAATCTTACAAAAAAAACCCCATAAGTTTCAAATGACATTTGTGAAATACTTATTGTAAGAACACAGATATACTAAATCAAAGAATTATCGAACAATGCAGACCATCGTTGAGTACTCGTTTGAAACTCCAAGCACAATAATTTATACTTCCTTAGGCCTATTTAAAGTTGAGATTTACTGTCTCTCCTTTGGAACTGAGCTTGATAGATTCAACATAGAATGATACTGTACATAAAGATCAAGAGAGTGAGAGAGATGAGAGAATGTACCTCATCGTTTGTAGTCACTGTAAGCCATTACGTCTATAGGACCCCACCTTATGGTAGCAAGGTCTTCCTTACCCTTACAACAGGAACATCAAATCTAAAACTATCAGCTGTTTGAAATTCAGCTCTTGATTTTCGGTTTCGGGACTAACTTTCTTAATGATAGATGAGCAAGGGCTGTAATATTAATTTGTTAACTTGTCATTGCAAAACTCTTTACCTGGAAGAAGGTTTTCTATGTCAAAGATTGTATCTGGCTGGAAGAACACTCTAACCTGAGCATTGTGGGATATGTTTTTGCCACTATCCTATGAATGGAGATATTTGACTCTCAGTATCAGAAGTGTTCTTTTTCTTTTTAACTCTGTTGTCAAAGACTTTGGACTTCGTATCATAAATTAATGTAATAAACCTTGGATCATTACAAATTGTGATTAGCTTGCCTGTAATTTTCAAACGTTTAATAGTGCTATCAAGGACACATCCATTTATTTCAGAACTTGTGTATTATAACATGCAACTGTTCAAAACGTCCTCAACAAGGTAATGTTTTATATTCTGTGAAGAATCTGAATATACATGAGGTGCTACGTTTCATTGTCCGACTCTAGTCCAACATACCTATCCGATCTCACTCATGTGTACACACCAGTAAGATACCTACGCTCCTCTTCTGTCAATCGTATACTCATTATTCCCACTATGAAAACAAAGTCATATGGACAGCGTTCTTTGCATACCAAGGCCCAGCAACGTGGAATGAATTGCCCACTGAACTTAGACACAAAGACACAGTGATCACATTCAAGAGGGCTCTCAAATCTCACTTATTTCGACTGCAAGAACAAACTTAAAGACCTAATAATGTTTCCTACCTGAAATATTCTCAGCATGTTTTTTAATTTTTAATGTTTTTATAATTTCATGGTGTTTGTTTTTGTAATAATATTATTATATGTTTCTTATCTTATAAGTGTTGTCTAATGTTGTAAAGCGCTTAGAGCTTCTAAAGATTAGGCGCTATACAAAGTTCTCATTATTATTAAAAACAAAAATGTTTGCAGTGGTAAGTACAGCATTCCTCTTTTTGTTTTGTTTTTAAAAAAAACACTGAGAGAAATTCCGCGATTATGACATTTTCCTGACCAGATTAACAATATTTTCATCAAAACATTTTTTCAATTTCGCTTCCTCGTCTTTGCTGAGATGCTTCTTGCCTATCCCCCGTTTTGGTAAAAGGTGTTAACTGTGAAACACAGCTGCAACGAATGGGATGTAATAAACCAGATTATGATGTAAAGTTCTTAAACTTTTTATACCTCCAGCAAAAGTAATGATCAATGGTAAAAACCTGCATCTACGAAACAATGGGAACTCGGAAACCAAGCTATCCACAAAATGACACCTGTAACACTTTCGATCCAAGTTTGTGTTTTGCTTCTTTCTTCTTCATATTGCGTCTGCCGTATCGCCACTATTTATGTATCCACATACATAGTGGTGTTGCCTTTTGAGTTTATTATCAAATCTTACTAACAGGAAGCTAAAAAAAACCCCACCAACATACTCTGATGGAAGTAGATAAAGATTTTAGGCTGTATTATATATCCGCATTGACCTGTCTTGATCAACGCCAACATCTTGTAGAACTAAGCTTTATATCCTGAGGTTACATATCTGCTAGCAAAATGAAAATGTTATTATCTTTTACGTCTTTAATAACTGTGGGCTTTGGGAAAGGCTCGATCATGTCCTAATATAAGTTTATATCCTACCGTGGAGGACAATGCTGATTTTTCAAGAATAATTTTTTTTTGTAAATTTGTTACCCCTTTAAATAGATTGTCTATATTGTTGGCCAAATCCTTATTATCAGTAACATCTAACTTTATCCAGTTTTCCTGATTGTTGTGTTATAAGTCATTTGAAGTTTGACACATGTTAGCACAAGCGTCACCAGTGCAGGTTGAACAACACATACGTCTTGAAGTAGATTTATCTGTTTCACATGCATTGCCTATAGTGTCTGATATGACATGAAGTGGTACTGATTTCGTATTTCTATTTTCAAGATTAGTTCATATTTGTACTTGATGGACAACGTAAAGCAAAGCAAACTCTTAAAGTTTGCCACGGTTTTGCCCAAATCATTTGCAACATCCAAAGTGTACATGTGGATTGGGTGCCTACGTAACTTTAGGTCCCAAATACTAGTACAGAAATTAAAAAGAATTTCTTTCATGACAAGATTAACATTTTGATTATTATATTAATCCTCAAGTAAAGCACAGTCCAACATTTAGTATTGAAATAAATTGTATCGCTGGTCAAGGATATTTTCGATATCTGAACTATATATTGCATTTTCATATCTGAGCTGTGCTGTTTTGTATGAAATCCAGTGTACACGCGCGTTCAATGGGTTGTCTACCCTGATACTTGCATGCTTATGAAACGGTTGAATTAACGATCTGGAATAAGATGTTTTAGACGTGTACGGAATATCCCAAGATTTGCATTTTTGTTCGTGGTGTTAATATATAGATCATTGCAAGAGACCTTCCTTTTGAACACAACCTGAAAGTGTCAATAAAACAAAATAAATATAGACCGTGTTTGTAAAAGATAAATCCCAACCATGCAATACGCTGCCCACCATATCGCCCACAGGATGTGACACAATAATCAAATTACAACAGAAAGCAAAGAAAAACAACAATCAACAAAACAAATCTAATATGCAATAACCTTTGAACGCATAATAAAATATACACATTTTAAGAATTTACAATGTACCAATGTGAAGAAATTTAGATTTAAAGCACAATTAATCCCATCCGCTTAACCCCAAGAACAGGAGCTTAATCAACCTTGAACAAAGTATAGCCCCCCCCCCCCGGTCAATTATACTTCAATGATTGAGGTCGGTAGTTTTAAAAGTGTAAGAGGAAATACAACACATTAGTAGTGTGTGGACACACAGATCTACATAGACGTTGGTAACTACAATCTCCACTGTTTTTCAGAGAATTGCATGATTGATAACATTCAATTTTATGTCAACCTATTGCTCGCAAACTACAATGAAAACATCATTTATGTACTAATCTATTCACTTGTCCGAAAAGCAATAGAGGTATTTTTATCCTGGCATACATGCATTGTGAACACATACATGTATACGTAATGTTGTCTATTTTATTGGCCACCATTCAAGACAGAGACCTGAAAGCTTCAACTTGGGTAAGGACACGATGACTTTGCCCCATATTGTCGGAGTACGAATAAGGCTGACTTTATCTAGAATTTAATTCGTAGAGAAAACTTTCAACAAATATAATAATTTTGGAATGAAACCCGAACTCTACCTTACCATTGCCATATCCCCAGAAAACGCGCGAGGGCACATTTGTTTATGTAAATTGTAATGCTATTTGTATCGGGTGAGAAGGATGACTAACACAGCCAGGATAAAGTAGATGCAGAAGGTTGTGATGGATTAAGATAACTCACATTGCTTAAACATTTGTGTGCATTTCCATTCACTCAAAAGACAGATATCTCTGAAGTTTTTACAAACCAACGTGCACTGGAACGGGCGTGTAGGTACATATCAGCATATGCCATAAAGTTTTGTTTTTGCGCTAATAGTTCACATGACCCAGGGACTTCAATTGATTTTAGAAATATACCACAGCATTGTCAACACGTTATTTTCCTAATCAGAATTTCAATGAAAGAAGTGTTCCATTTTGCCACCGTTTCATACAATAAAGTGAATATTCTACAACTTTTAAGCAAAGACAAAATTGCATGAAGTAGATGACTTGTCATGGTGTATGCACTGCTATGGCGTTTCTGTTGTGTTACAAGTTGGGTTTTTCTAAATAGAGGAAGAAAATAACAGCAGTGAATAAATGTACACAGTGACAATAAATTTCAGTCCAGAGAAATAATAGAAAAAGAATGGGAAATAGCTTTACCAATATAGAGAAATTTTTATCTCTTTCATGGAGTCAATGTACATAATTTATTCTGCACCTAATGACAAAAAGTGAAGAAACACATCATAAACAGTGGAACATGCAGCCTAATATATCTAATGAAAGACACCGGTTTGTTGAATATTTATTGGAGACAAATATGTTGTTTCCGAGCAGAACATTTATAGAATTGTATAAGGAATGTAATAAAGTGTCTATTCGAGAGTAATACCTAAGAAAAGTCAACTGTTTGTACTAATTTCATTAGCTAGACATTGCAAAATAATGTTTAAAGTATTAAACAATATTCACTGACATATACTAAAACGTCAAGCAAAACAAATCAAAATGAAATGAAATGTAAATAAAATCTCAAAGTAAAAATAAATCTGATGAGTCATTAGGAGAAGGAAAAAAAAACAAAAGATACAAACAAGGTTGATACCTATATGACCTCTACACCAGAAGAACAAACCAACTAGTACAAAATAAGTACATCCCTAGTAAAGAAAAAAGTAGGACAGTTGTTATGGAAAACTATTTCGAGCACGTGAACGCTAGTGAAATGGATCTCAAGAAATTCAATGCAAGGAATCGCTAACCGAAATCTTCGGGAAGCAACTTTTACAGAGAGACCAAACAAATGTCAATGATATGGCAATCAGTTTCTTTATGACTTTCTATAAGTCATATTGACTTCGTCAAACAGATTCAAATTTGAATTCGTATAGTTCTGAATTATTAGCATATGTTGCGTTTACAGACAAAATGACCAGATCTTGATAAAAAGTTGATTTTTGCATCCTTTGCAATCAGTCATGAAGCTGACGTTGTTATCCATATTTTTTTGTTGATGCGGTCATTTATAGATATTCAACGATAAGCATTGCTTAGTTAAGGCAACAAGGGGAAAAAAGCAATTTAGAAAGGGGTCCTTATCAAGCACTAATCAAAAACGAATAACTGTGAACATGCCAAGTATACAGGAATAAGAAAATATAATTTTCTTTTTCCATATTGTAAATTTTAAAGTGGAAAAATAACCCTTATTTTGTCCATAGTGAGTGTGAATTTAGCGTGGTTGTACTATATGGTCAAATATGGTGGACAATATTGGAGTTATGGAAAAAACAATATCCTCAAATATATGCGCTTTTAATAACATCATTTGTAGGTAAGGGTGTAGCAACAATAGGGTCATAAGACATTTATCACTCTGTCCGTCTGTCTCTGTCTCTCAATATATATATATATATATATATATATATATATATATATATATATATAGAGAGAGAGAGAGAGAGAGAGAGAGAGAGAGAGAGAGAGAGAGAGAGAGAGAAAGAAAGTTACGATTCTGTCTTAAAATATGTAACTGAAAATAATTAAAAGCAAAACTTAAGTAAAACCCAACAGATACTATATGCTACTAGAATACAAAGTGAAAATCTGATGTTTCGAATGAATTCCAATTGTCTTGAAGGTTCTGATATACTCAAAATGTAATCAAGAATGTCTTTGAAAGAAATCAGAAAAAAAATGAGAATGATGTTTACATCCAGGGACAATGAACACATAGTACTTCCTATGAATGATTAAAATATCTGCGTACAACTATATATTATGATAACAAATGGATTTCATACACTAATCTAAAGATCTCAGTGAATTATTAGTTTACCAAGTCTCTTATATAAAGTGATTTTCACTTGACCTACAACATAATAGAATGTTCTGGAAAACTAATAGTTTGATTAGAAAATTCAAACAACTCGTAAACACGGTTAGGCCTTGATCTGAAATTTTAACAAACATCTTGTTTACTACTTACTGAAGGACAGATGACATAGGGACTCTACAAATAATAAAGATGGGAACAATGAAAGAATAATAATGCAAGCAGATTATTAACGTGGTAAGATGCATTTATATTTTATGCTGTTATTCACTGACGGAATTAACTTGTAAAACTAACAGAGCCAAACTGTATTTCAAAGATGGGGCCAAAGGATGGAAACAATGCTTGATAAATATCAAAGACAGCTACAAATCTAATAAAGAAATTATAATGGAAAGCGTTAGTAACATAATAATAATAATAATAATAATAATACATATAAAGTGTTACGGAATATCGATATAAGTAACCTTTATCGCAAGTATTGTGCACATGGAATATCCTGATGATTAGCTGTCCGTTTGATTGGATTCCATTGGGAAGGTGTTGATTTCATTATTTAGGTTTTTTGTTACCAGGCGTTTCCAATAATATAATATAATATGGTCCCTTAAGTGTGCGTTCTATATTTGCCTACACCGAGTAATTGTTAATAGGATCTCGAGGGATTCGACCGAATTCACAAACGAGTTAATGTGGTTGGCGAGTTTCCCTTCCATTTTGCATCGAATGTGGTTTTTGTGATTATCCTTAAGTCAACGGTTTAGGCACATCTTGAAAAGCACAAATCCTGCATATTATAAAACTGATTAAGTCTGTGGCCGACATCGTCTGATAGGCAGTACAGATAACCACTGTCGTCAACTTCACAATAAAATGATTTGTGTTTGCTACTGAAGCACCGCATGTATTTGGAGCAGTGTCTCTGTTCTTTGAGAGTATTAGGTAGATGGTATGTAATCGTACAAACGTCTTGAAATAGTCTATTCAGAAAGTTCTGATGATTCGGTCTGCTGCCAACGAAGTGATATGTTGTAAGTCAGGGCCTTGGGGTTGAACATATTGACCAAAGAAAACGCGGTTTTCATGGTGTTATGTTTCGAGAGAACTCCTCTAGCATTACTAAGGTTTTGATAATTGCCTCAGAATTTATACTCCTATGTATCCTGTCCTTCTATGATGCCCTATGAGATCTCCAAGACTCTTTTCAAAGCTAGCTGGATTAGAGAATATGTATTTTATCCGAGCTTATAAGGGAGAGTATTTTTTTGTGATGGGTGGTGCTGGTAGAGAGTAGTTACTAGTGATAGTCAGTTAATTTAAAACACATCTTTCAAGCATAATATTGACACTAAGAATGCTAGGATGTGCAATGACAATCTTGATTAAATCCATACTTAACCAAACATGTAAAATATTGTATATCTCAATATTACGGTTATTTTCGGTTCTATGCTCATTTTACCATGTCATAATTCCATTCTGCAAGTATCCGTTTTCTTGAACATAGCTATAGGTCACTAATAAAACCATGATTATCTGAACTCTACCCACAACTTCCATTCCGTGAGTCTCAGGACCATTGACAGTCAGAACAGTGATTTCTTTGCCCATTTATTAATAGGTAATGTGGCCAACATCGTCTGATAGGCAGTACAGATAACCACTGTCGTCAGCTTCCCCATAAGGAGATAAGGTTGTGGATAATCCAGTTGTAACTGACAAGTCTTGTTTGGATCAGAAAGTTGATCCTATTGAAAAAGAATTCCCTGATTTATACCCAGCTTGTGCAGTTACTAGAGCTATGGCAAAGATAACTCTTGAGAATGCTGTTGATTAGGAAAACATTCCTTTAGCTAACACATGTATTGGTCAGGTTTTTGATGAGGTCACTTTCTGTCCTTGTTTAGATCAATAAAATTGTATAGATAACAGTGATCTTCTTTTAACCACTTGTTTTCTTTATTCTAATCAGAGTGACAAAGGACAATCACTTGTCGTCGAACAGGAAATATATTCATGAGATCTCCAGTTTGTTTCAAAAAGTCATTAGTGAAACTGAAGCCGCTGAAGTAGGTGTCTGTTATTTCTTTGGAATATGACTCTTATGAGAAAATGGAGACCGCCCGAGGTACCTGCTGGTGACGAGTGGTCAGTGAACTGTGAAATTATAATTCCAAAATCGTACAGACGGAAATACTTAGTCTTGCTCATGAAACTCCTTTGGCTGGTCGTTTAGGAATTAATAAGGCTTATCAAAAGATCTTAAATCACTTCTATTGGCCAAAAATTAAACGTGATGTTTGCAAATACTGCAGATCTTGTCATAATTGTCAAATGGTAGGAAAACCTTATCAGAAGATACTTAAGGCTCATCTGCAACCTATTCGTTCATTTGACGGACCACATAGCAGAATAATGGTAGACTGTATTGGTACCTACATAAGACCAAGTCAGGTAACCTATACGTATTGACCATATTGTGAGCGTCAACTAGATTCTCAAAGGCAATTCCTTTGAGGAATAGTAAAACTAAAACAATAAAAAAAACTTTGATACATTTTTTTAAAAACTCAATTTGTCCTTCCCAAATCTGTTCAATCTGATCAAGTGGAAAATGTTATATCTGAAATTTTCCAGCCAGTTAGGCTTGAATTTGGCATTCATCAATTCAAGTCAAAAGTGAAATTATGGTTTGACAGAACTTCAATGGAGATATCATTTAAGCCTGGTAATAGAATTCTGTTTTTCTTGCTCATTCTTCAAACTTTTCTTCACATTAGGTATTATGGCCCTTACTAAGTTAAGAGTAAAATAAATGACATAAATTATAATATTAGTACTCCTGGTATGTAAATAAATTAAAGGAGTAGCATTATGTTAAGAGAGATAAACAGGTTAATGATTGATTGATTGATTGTGTTTTAACGGCGCATCAGCACTGTTAGGCTATTTAACGCCAACCGAATGTTATATGTATAATCTTTTAAAAATTATAAAAAGTCTCATATCGACCAGCGATATCAAAATCAAAAAGTTGAAATTAAAGCGATAAGATGGTAACGGCGAAAAATAAAGCTTCCCGATCAACGGGGGATGTAAATGGTGTTTCTATCAGCACCCCAGTCAGTGTGCGCTACTACTTTAAGTAGATTAAGTGCTTTTAAGCATTTAGCTTTCAAGTTCTTTAGGTGTGGAATAAAAGTCAGTTTTCTGTCAAAGATAATACCTAAAAATGTTGTTTCCTCAACAACTGGAATAGGTGTTCCGTCTAGCGTGAGTTTAGGTTCATTGTGGTGTTGTCGTAACTGACGGAAATGCATACATACCGTTTTTGATTTCAAGAATTTGAAGCCGTTCGTACTAGCCCAATTTTGAATCTTGTTTTGATTTTGCTTTTGTTGTCTTTCAGTTGTATGCACGTGCTCTGATCGATAACATATTAGAAAATCATCAACATATAGCTAGCAATCCACACCAGGAGTCAAACACTTGGTGATGCTATTAATTTTTATATTGAAAAGCGTCGCATATAAAATACTTCCCTGGGGTACACCCATCTCTTGCTCGAGCACCACTACTAAATGTTCTTTCTTGATAAATGCGTCTCAGATAAATGTTTCCAGTCAAACCAGATGATCACTGGAGCTCCGTCCATAACGAAAGCCACTTTTTAAAGTAGATATTAAATTGTTAGTTTCCAGGTACGATACAAGCCGAGAATTGATCATTAGTTCAGTTCCATTGTTTTGCACACGCAGCTTATGAGTGCAATAGGTCGATAGTTGGTAGGATCTTCGCCTTCTTTACCTTGTTTGGGAACTGGTATTACTGTTGCTTCTTTCCAAATCTTAGGTAGATTACCAGTAATCCATAAATCATTGAAGAGTTTCAAAAGAGATGTTAATGATGTATTTCGTCAGGCCCAGCGGATGTATCATGGGTCTTGTCTAAAGCCTCCATAAGCTCTGATAGTGTGAAGAGTTGGATATAACTTTCCGAGTTGTTGGATGTGAATTTTAAACGTGACCTTTCTTTTTGAGTTTTGAATTCTTGGAAGGCTTCTGAATAATTAGATGATGAGGAATTTTTTTAGAGAATGTGTCAACAAGAACATTTGCTATGTCATGTTTTGAGCTAAAATAGTTATTGTTCAGTTTCAGATGTCGGAGAGAATTGTGTTTTCTCTTTCCGTTTATTTTGCGGAACGTGTCCCAAACATTCTTAATAGAGGAACGAGAGTTTAGAGAAGAAACATTTCTTCCATGATGCTCGTTTACTTTCTTTGATTGTGCGGCGAGCTTTGGCCCGGAGAATACGATATTTACTTAAATATTTGGGCGTCCGACGATTGTTAAATTTATTCATTGCTTGTCGGCGTTATCTAATGGCTTCCTTATATTCCTTAGTGAGCCAAGGATCTGGGGTTCTTTTACAGTTTGGTTAGGACTTGGGAATAGATTCTTCTGCAATGTGGGTTAAAATAGATGTAAAATGCTGAATAGGATCATTAACATTGAAAACTGTTTCCTCAATCAGCCTAGTTTTTCAAACTTAGCCCAGTCGGTCTTCTTTACATTCCATTGTGGAATTGCGTCATCAATTGTAGAGTTAATATTTTCAAGGAATATTGGAGAATAATTTCATAGAGCCCAGTAAAAGTAAATTGAGTTCACCATAAGTACTTGTTCCTAAACCAGATAATACTTTCCGCATGTGCACTGATTATAGAAAGGTGAACAGTGTAACGAAAACATTAATTTCCATTACCAAGAACCGATGATTGTATTGATAAAATTGGAAACGCAAAGCATGTCACCAAATTTGACCTTCTGAAAGGATTATGGCAAATTCCACTGACGGAGAGGGCAAAGGAAATTTTAGCATTCGTGACTCTAGATTGACATTATCTATATAAAGTGATGCAGTGTGGGATGAAGGATTCGCCAAGTACTTTTCAACGTTTAATGAACATGACTATCTCTCGTCAAGATAATTGTGATGTTTACATCGATGATGTCAGCTTCAACAAGGACATGTAAAGAGCAATTAGCGACAATTGAGAAATATTTTGACAGCTCTCTTCACGGCCACTTGCGACGCTGCAGCAGCTTTCTTTCTATGTGACATTCTGTAGGGAATGCCATAAAAGTTAGTAATTACATAAATGTCAGTGTATTTCTAGATAGCAATCTCTGCAAATGCATTACCCGTATTGTAATATTATGAACTCCATTGCTCACTATAGGGAGACGAGGCACTAACTCGGTTATAGTGAGAGAAAGAAAATGAAAAAAGGAATTTTTTTTCCATTATGAAAATTATGGGCCATTGTTTTGAGGCGCAGAAAGCAACAACAAAATCCCCAGTACCAATAGAACAATTACAGATCAGTGGGCCTAAACGAGCTGGGCAACACCTAGCCCTTTGACACGAAGCAAAGCGGTGGAAGTAGAAAGCACAAATCAAGTGTCAAGTAGTGAGGTGCGGACATAATTCGCCAGACATAAAACTCGTGGCAACAGTGAAATGTACGGAACCAACTGGTAAACACACATGCCACTGATACGGAATGAAATGGTAATCATAAAATTTAGAAGTATGGAACCTTCTGGTAAACACACAGGCAAGTAATATGGAATCAACTGGTAACAATAAAATCCACTGGTATGGAACCAACTGGTAAACACACAATCCAGTGATACGGAATCAACTGGCAATCATACAAACCAGTGGTACAAAACCAACTGATAAAAACACAGCCAGTGATACGGGATCAACTAGTAATCATACAATCCAGTGTGACGGTACCGATTGAAAAACACAAAGTCTAGTAGCACGGATCAAAGTAAGAAATGCACGGTCTAGTGGTACGGAAAAAACTGGTAAAACAAACAGGCCAGTGATACAGAATCAATTGGTAATAATAAATTTCAGTATGCAACCAACTAGGAAACAGAAGGTTAACACAGAATCCAGTAGTACTGAACCAGCCGGAAAACACAAGCTAGTGGTACGGAACCAATCATGTTCGAAAGTATTTTAAGAATGCAATAAGGACAGATAGACAGATGGAATGACCGAGTACGAACGGCTAAGAGATCGAGCCTGATAATTTTGTGGACTATCCTGCCTCAACAACATGCATATAAATTCTAGAAAAACGTCTAGTATTAAAGTCGGAGCGCAATCGATCATCTATTTCTGATTTCATATGAAGTTGCAATTTGTTACAGATGGAATGACCGAGTACGAGTGTGAAATAATGTATAACAAAAGAAAGGTTAGCAGTGTTAGTGAAATGGAAACAAGTTAATATAAGTAAATGCTTCAGTTTTTTGGACTATTTGTCTGTGTCAGAATTCCAGGAAACGAGGAATCTGTGCAATGAAAAAGTCTATATAAGTAAATACTTAACTTTCAGGACGATTCGTCTGGGTCAAATTCCAGGAAACGAGAAAGGTCTAACTGCGTGAATCGATAATAACGGAGAAAAAATTTCTACAGAAAAAGAAAACACGTCCGCACCCAGAAGGAAATTGGCTGACCTAACGCCAAAGTTCCTAACAAAGAGAATCCTTCTGCGCGCTTCCGTTGCGAAATCTTTGCGATTGGCTGGCAGAACAGGTGCTGAAAGATATTAAATAAATTAGCCCTTGACAGCGCGTTACCCGACAAATTTGTTATAAAACTGTAGACCCAACTACAGCTCCCATAAATGTCCTTACTCGAGCGTAAATCATTTTGTACAGATATTACAAACAGATCAATAACTGGGATTTTTAGCCAAACACACCCTGGAGAAAACATATTAACGAATCCTTTGGCGTTAAACCATGCAAACGAAAAGAACGAAAACCATAACCTTTTATCACAATTCAACTAATAATTTGTTTTATAAAATACAAAGTTAACATTTAAAACAATTTTACAGTATTGTGAGTAAAATACAAATAGTCTTAACTATTTATCACATGACCAAAAAGTATAGAATATTCAGAATGAAGTACAGTTGTGTTCCGATTGAGTTTAAATCTTGAATGGGAAAGTATTAATGACTACTTTGCAATTCCAAAGAATAATTTAAATGAAAAAATTATCTCAAATTAACCCTGAATACAACGAACAGACCGATTCTTATTCAGATGTGGAGATAGGAAAGGGCAATTTTGATAAAACCAACAATACTATCAAAACAATGACTGAATACGACGACCACGATAGGGTTGTAAGTTCATTTCAGAACAATACAAGCTCTTAACAAGATCAGATTTGTTATTAAAAGTTTAGCAAAGAACATGGCAAACATCAAGCAGAACAGGAAATCATGATTAGAAAACAAATGTATTTAACTGAAATCCAAGTAATCTTTTTTTTATCTACATAAATAATAATCTTAAAATACAATCCACAATCGTAAACCAAAAATAATTATGAAATATGTTGATTCCAAAAAAAAAGAAGATATTAACCAGGTATTCAGAAACCATTACCCTAAATTATGGATACACTTAATTTCACAATACAAATTAAATATCTACAACACCATCCTTCGAAAGAAACATATTTATATAAGAATTTGTTTTGTACATTAGTTCTATAATACATATGATACTTTAATAATTAAAATTACAAAAGAAGGTATCCTATTAATGTAGAAAGATATACATTATTTGATGCAGTATATTACTTCTATTCCCGTGAACGTGCACCTGCAACCATATTATCTTTTCCTTGATTTGCTTATTTACAATGTTTTATTATTTTAACATCAAAGTCGACCTAAACCATCTCTGACGTTTCTTTCTTCATTTTGTTAATGAATGTAAAATGGTTGTGATCACATAATAAAATAATTGGTGAAGGAACGGAACTAATATACATTTCAAAATGTTGCAAAGCCAAAAATCCTATCTCAATTCTGGAATACTATTTCTGGTGCTTATTTAGTTGTTTTAGTAATGCAGCAAACTGGATAATCTACACCATCTTTTTCTTCTTGAATAAAGACTCCTCCTACCCCAACAACATTTGTATCAATAACTATTTTATATGAATGAAATACATTTTGGAGCTGAGAGAACTGGCCCACTTTAAATTATGGCCTTTAATATTACAAAATCATCACGACACTTTTCGAACCAAACAAACTCTTCTTACTCAATAGATTGGTCAGAGGTTCCGCAATTATGGAAAACCTGGGAGCAAAATTTCCGTTAATATCCAGCCATACCGCAAAATCGCATCAGTTGCTTTTCACTAATAGGATTGGGAATTCAGATATAGTCTTGACCTTAGCTTTCGTAGGATTAACTTGACCGTGTCTCACAATATGTCGTCAAAAAACTCACACAAGTACCGCAAGCCTCACTTTTCTCAAAAAAGTTGTCAAATTTGCAAGAATGAGTATATCAAAGAATTTCAGTATGGTTTCTAAGTGATCTTTTATGTATAGCTTTAGATGATGTAAGCGTCACATATATTTTAGATCGGATGTAGTTTAAAAGCTGGAATGTTCCCGAATGGCACAATCATTTACATTGCTATCTCTATCAACGTACCCGTTTTACATATTTATAAGATAAAGACAATGCTGATTCGGTTTTCCTCTTCCTTGAGCGCTATTTATATGCTATAAGTAACTTTCTTTACAACTGTATAAGGACAACAATACTATAGAGAATTTTGAAGCATGGGCAACTCTATCACGTGGCTGAAAACAAAAATCTCCGTTTCTTTTTCTTTTACCCAATGAAAGAAAAGTATTCCATCCAGCCGGATTTCATTTGAATATTAAGGAGGCGCGATGATGACCGTATCGAGCAGTACCGTATGAAAATGGTCTGGATTTCCTTAAGGGTATCACAATAAGCAAACTTTAGGATACGCATACAAAGTCGATTGCATAAACATCGGTGCCAAATTTATTAAGCAACGTGAAATGTAGCTTGAAATATCAGCGTTTATTCTTAAATAGGTCGCGCGAGAAAGGACAGAACTGTAGTCATTGCATAGTATATGTATCACATGTAAACTGTAAGGAACGATACGAGTCCCTGTATTCAAACCATGAATCCCCAAATCATCGTACCAGCAGTAGAGACGTTATTGAGTCACACACAGCAGATAACAATAAAACAGATTTAAATAAAGGAATATGAAGCACAGTAATAATGAGCCTGTTACCATTAACTATAATTCCTTTGAAAAGCCTATGACAAATTGACCATTTCATTCAGCATTTTATATGCAATATTCCGTCAAATAACTCAGATTTCATGACACATATTGTCCACCATCATTCACAAACACGTACCTAAAGTATAGGTACATCTAATCCGCATGCTTATACTGATATCAGTCATGCAAAGATTCAATTTGATCTTCTTTAATTTATTGATATGAAATAACATATGGTTATTCTAGTGTAGCGGGCAAGAATGTTCAATTAGATGGCGGACTAACTGGTGAATACTCACAGTGGGACATGAGCAAATATTAACCCAACCTATTTATACTACTTGTGCAGTACTTAAATATATGAAGCGAACCCTTGTTTGTACAAATTTTCAACAGCGTTTTCAAGTTACCGCACATTTAAGCAAACACCATACAAAATATATTGTTTTTTTATCAATTCGCTTTTGTGAGCCAAACACATCAAGAAAGGTTGACGGCAGTTTGGAGCAAATAAAATAGAAAACAAGAAGATATTTGATCTAAGTCAACGTCTGTCAACAATCCTGTAACAATCTCGTTGTGAGAGAAGTAGTTCCGATAAGATCCATTGTGTTTCAAAGGTCTAATGGAATTGGCATTATTTGATGTTTTTGTCACTGTGTGGAGTGGTCTACGTTTGTTTTTCGATTATTAAAATTATCTTTTGATTATTAAAACAATATTTTTATTCTAAAACTTTGTCATTTTTGGAACATCTTTCTCAACTAATTACTGATATGTATTATACTTGCCCGGTGTGACCCTCAGGCACAGACCGGATTGCCCTGGAGTATTAATTGTTCTTTGCCAAGTCTTCCTTTTTAGAATGAAACATCACAAACCAGTGTGAAGAATGGTAACCTTTAACGCATATAGTTTATCAACAGCCCGTGATTTATCTTTTTCAGGCAGGAATTCCAGACATCCAGTTAGACTTGGCGTTAGAACCAGAGTCTGCTTCTATATACTGTAAGGCCATATTCGTGAAAAAGTACGGATCTTCTTTAGAACCGGGAACTGAATTCATCTTGGCTGATTTAGGAGTTTAACATATTATCTCATTTTGATCGTACTGTAAACTAAGAGGACACCAACAACTGTTAATTTACTCACTTTCTCACTCAAACTTCTATCATAAAATAAAGTTCTAACTTAGGAATTTTATTTCTTCATAATTTCATGTAGATTATCGATCTGTGCTGTGCAAACTACAAACTTGACATTAGCCAGAACACGTTGAAATGTTCAACACTAATTTTTACTGATCTGAATCCCTTTCAATAACTATTAATTGTTAATAATTGTTCGGCTATGTTTAATGTTGTATTAACTCAGTATTGTATATAAGCTGTGAGATACTTTCATCGCTTTGCCTCTGTTTTCAGAAGATCTAAGGACCTTTATGTCTAGTTACCTTTTTATTTTAGCCATAACATCGTATGTGTATTATTTGTTCTTACACAATATTTATAATTCCATTTTACCAACAGTGCCAGGCAGGCAGCCCACAGTACATTCTCGATCATACTTTGGCTAAAGAACTCAATCATGAATATTGCTCTCATATTTTTGCTTTGATTATCAACGGTATTGACTACCTACGATTCATTGGTAGAATAAGGTTGTTATTAACCTTTCCTTTAATTAGCTATGTATCACTTTATAGAATAATGTTTTTTGGAATATGGGAACTTGTATCTTCAATTCTTACAAGACCTTATGAGATTAAAACAGCTTGAAACTAGTGTCCCATTAGTCCTGTAGAAAGATCGTTATTTAGAAAGATAATAAATTGTTATTCGTCAATTTTGCATAGGATTAAGAGAAAGCAATTATTTCACCAAGCTGTTTCTTTATTGCAGATTTCATTTCCGTTTAAACGATCATTTTAGCATCGTGGCCTTGATAGAATAGCTGGCAATAGATAAGCACATTTACATATATTTAACTAGTTTAGACGTCAACAAAAAGGCATTCCTTGCAATATAACTTTTTAAAGTGGTGTCTGTTCATCTCTACGCTCCTTCATACTATCTTAAATGCATGGCATTGTTAGTGCGTGGACATCCCCTTGTTTATTTCACATCCAAATATGGTTATTTAATAAACTTGTCATTCCTTGGAACGAGATTTTATCCAAACCGTTGTGTCCTTCTTTTGTTCACAGGTGGAACAGCAGAAATAACCGTCCATGCCATTGACATGTCTGGAAATTTGACAGAATTGACTCCTCCTAGTGGTGGTCCATGGGGTGGAACAAATGTAGACGCTGAATTTAATGCCCTTCTTGAAAATATACAAAGGAAGTCCGTCATTTAGTCTTTTAATAAAACACCAAAGATGATGCACTATACATGGTGCGAGACTTTGAAGAAAGAAGAGAGAATTTAAAGCTGAAGAAGATGAGATTACCTTCATGAGTTCCATGTACACTTATTCAAGCACTTATTCAAGCAGTGGCAGAACATTAGAGAGAAACTTATAAGGTACAGTCTAAGAAGGGAAGGTGAAACAAAAAGGAGACACGATGCGCATAGAAGGGTCTATAATGGCAGGGCTGTTTGATGACGTTGAACGGAACATAATTAAGCTCATACACGATTTGCTAAGACAGCATCCCAAATTGAACAAGATTCTCATGGTGGGGTGATTTTCAGAATCAAATATTATTAGAAAAAGCTGTTAAGAAATGTTATTTTTTTATTTTTTATAAATTATTATTCCCGAGCAGGCTATGCTTGCTGTCTTAAAACGAGCTTGATGTATGGACAAAACTTCTCTGAGAAGAGAGATTTGAAAAAAATAATGGCTTATGAAGTATTTGTGTAAAGATTCAGATTGCCCTCTAGCTTATGAATACGCAAATAATTATAGTTTCAACAGTAGACTGTTGCTTCTATACTCTCAAGTGAATAGTTTTAAGTTATCAGTTATTAATGAACAAAACTAGCAAGAGGAAGGTATTCATATTCTCTGTTGAATTTACATTATACGCAAGAATGATATGCGACGGAATTTCATCGCAATTCCTTCTGCAATCTTTTTTTCCGTCTCGCACCAACATCGCGTGCTTCTTCTCTCTACAATAAGAAAACACATACTTGGAAGTCTGTGGAGAGAGAGATGGAGAAAAAAAAAATACTTTACCTGACTGAAACCTTTGACATTAGCTTGCTTCAAGTACCCTTAAATGGTATATGTAAGTTTTCAAGGGTTATTTCCACATTATTACATGATAACAACGATACCATCTTGCAAACGCCTGTCGAGAAGGGATGGGCATAGCTGACTAAGAAGCAAAAACATGGCGTCGGGGACCTCGGTTTTTTGTTGGTTTATCTATTACCTCAAGATCCTTCTTTTTTTTCCAGTAAGATAATATATTCAATAGGTTCCTGTTTCCACAAGGACTCCATTCAAATGAAATTAAGAGTATAGTAATTAAGAGTATCCAAACCTATAACAGCACAACACATGGGATTCAGTATTCTACACTTAATCATTCTGCAGATCCAGCTATCTGTTTTTCCACTGGTCTTCTCATGCAAAACTCTTTCCAGCTGTAATCAGCGGTCTTTCATATCAGGAAACAAATTAAGAAAAAACATTCCTGATCAGATTTACTAGATTTACACCTATGAAATTCTTCATTATCTTATTTTTTCGTCACTTCCATCATAAAGAATGAAACTACGAGACTGCCAATTGGATATTTTAAACCAGATGATGATGTAAAGTTCTTAAACTTGTTATACATCCAGCAAGGTAATGATCAATGGGAAACAAGTTCATCTGTGACAGAATGGGAACTCGGAAACCAGTGTATCCACGAAATGACACATGTAATACCTTTAATCGCAGTGTCTGTTTTGTTTCTTTGTTCTTCAGACTTCACGCTTCTTTTGCATTCTCTCCAGTAATTATCCATCCATATATACTATTTTGCATTTGAATTCGTTATAAAATCTTTAAACAAATGAATATTTCGTCATGAAAATATAAACTAAAATACCCTGATGGAAGGGGATATAGATTTTGGGCTATAGTCTGTCTATGTCCTACCATGTCTGTATCAATGTAAGCATCTTGTAGAAATAGGCTTTCTATTCTTTAAATTATCTGTCTGGTAGCAAAATAAAAATTGTATTATCTTATTATTAATGTTTCAGTCTGTAATAAATGTGAGCTTCAGGACCAAAGGCTTTAATATGTAGTTAAGAATCCATTTTTCCTTCCGTTGTGGATTATACTGACGTTTCAAGAATAATTTGATTTAATTTGTAACACCTGCAAGTACATGGTCTAAAATGGTTGCCAAGTCTTTATTATCTGTCGCATCTAAATTTATCCAGTTTACAAGACTGTAGTTCTATAAGACATTTGAAGTTTGATACATGTTTATACTATCATTACCAGTGCAGGTGGAGCAACGCATACGTCTTGAAGTAAATGTGTCTTTGACACATACATTGCTTGTAGTTTCTATGACATGAAGTAATACTGATATTTGTACTTGATTCATAACGTAAAGAAAACTGTGCTTTTTGAAATGGTTATGTGAAAATAATTTGAAACATCCAAAGTGTACAAGTTGATCGAGCGTATATATATATATATATATATATATATATATATATATATATATATATATATATATATATATATTTATATATATATATATATAAATTTGGGTGTGGGAGACGCATATATCAGTTGAACACATGTATCGAACGCTAAACGGGGAATGTATTACTATATCAGTATATGATAAATATGATGACGAAACTTAGGGAACTCTTAGATGTAACAATGTACACATGAATAATAAAAACAACACTATTTTTTCTGTTTTTCTATCTATACTAGATACTTTATAGATCAACATAGTTCATGTTTATCCCGTGGACGTAGGTCCTTATGAATATAGTTGTTTATACATTAGTATACAATAATATATTTTGATCATATTTTGTTTTTTGTGTGTTTGTGGGGATTGTTTAAATTTGCATAATGACTGTTTCAAATTTTACATTCCCCTTAAAAAATAACTCGGATTAACATCACCAAAATTAAGGCTTTTCTCTGAAGGAGATGAATGTATCATACAATGAACGTAATCTCTAGTAGAAGCATATGGTTACACTATTGAACAATATATCTTCAGGACACCAAAAGAGGGATGATGTTTTCGATAAACCGCATTTGAATAAACACAAGTTCGACAATGTAAAACTGAATAACAATGTGGTTATGAAACACGCTCTATAGCCTTAAATCTAAGTGTTCAATATTAATCGCTTGACTCACGACTTGCAGATAAGCAAGCAGTGTTTATGCCAATAATTGGCTGAGATACCGAAGCGCCTGGCATTTTTTTTACAGAGCTGCTCGCTGCTGTCACTTCCGATAAAATCGAGAATACTTTGCACGGTCGGTGTCAGATGGGTCGGATGTAATATAGAAACTGCAGTATATATAAATCATAAATGCTGGTATACAAAAAAGGGATGTAAGCAGTGTTGGTCCATAAATATTCAAGTATAACTAGAGAGGCGTAATAACTCTTGATCTGTGGAACATTATTACCTAATATTACAACTAACGGCATTGTAGGCAGCATACACAGATTGATTGATTGACTGATTATATTTTTACGGCGCATCAGCACGATTAGGCTATTTAGCGCCAAACAAAAGGTCATATGTAGGGTTATTTAAAAGTGATAAAAGGTTTTGTATCGACCAGCGATATAAAACTAAAGAGCTGAATGTAAAACGACAAGATGGCAAAGGTAATAAATAAAGCTTCCCGATCAACTTGGATTGTAAATGGTGTATCTTAATGATGACATATGAAAAGTTGTTGAATGTAAAGGACTGTTTATACATTACTTAAAACTTCTCAACGTGATGGCATAAAAGTTATAGTTTAGAATAAATATTTGCTTCTTTTAAGAATTCTAGAATACAACTTACGTTTATTGTATCAAAAAGTCCTTCATGTCATGCACATTGTAGTACTTACTGATCGCGCGTAGGTTGCAGGTCGAAACACTGTCATTATGTGCTTAACAGTGAATGGCTTATTGCAAGTAACGCACTCTGGTGGGTCTTCACCTTTTAGTATGTGGGAGTGGGTTATATAAGTATGTCCTATTCGAATTCTCGCAATGACTACCTCCTCTCTGTGGATGATTCTGTAGGAAGGAGTCCATTCTCCTAGAGTTGGCTTAATTACATGAAGTTTGTTATTCACTGCATCATTCCATGATTCCTGCCACTTCTGACGTAAGGACGTTCTGATACTAGGTTTAAAATCAGTGTACGCTATTTTAAAATCAGATGGTTCTTGAGTAAGGGCCATTTTAGTAGCGCGATCCGCTTTTTCGTTACCTTTAATATCAATATGGCTAGGTAACCAAGATTATAATATACTGTGGGTTTCACTCAGCTCGCTATTTTGACGAGTATGTTTTTCAATAATGGATTCTCCAGTTTTCTATTGCGTAATGACTGAAGTAGTGATAATGAGTCGGAGACGATGATGCTGTTTAAAATACGTTTGTTTTCGATATATTGCTGGGCAAGGTCTATTGCTGTGATATCGGCTGAAACAATTGATGAGCTATTTGGTAAGCGAACTTGCGTTGTGTGGTTTCCACCAACGAAGGCTGCAGCAGCCTTTTCCTCATCCTTTGATCGGTCGGTATCAATTCTTGTGTAGTTTATAAATTTGGTGAGGAGTTCATGTTAAGATTTGTGGAAGACGGAAGCGTTTGTCTCGGATTTTTTCCATCGTGTTGCGTAAAAAGTACTTTTGGTTGTTTAAGTAGCCATGGTGGTGTTTCGGAGATGGACGTTTTCTGAACTTTAGAAAGATAAATTTTTGTACTTTCAAGGCTGGATGATATTCTAATGCCAAAGGAATGTATTGCGTTTGTTTTATTGTCGTACAAGGTTTTGTATTTGGGTTGAAAAACAGCCGAAAGAGCAGGGTTCAGAGGGTTTGATTTTAATTTGAGAGTATACTGTGCGGAAAGCATTTCTGTACAATGTGATAAAGGTGGTTTGTTCGCTTCAGCTAGAAGGCTTTCACACGGGGATGTCTTAAATGCTCCCAGAACGAGTCTTATTCCCTGATGATGAATTGGATCAAGCATTTTCAAATATGACTTTCTGGCTGAACCATAAACAACACAAACATAGTCCAGTTTGGAGCGAATAAACGTTCTATATAAACTGAGTATGACTTTTCCATCAGCACCCCAGTCAGTGTGCGCTACTACTTTAAGTATATCTAGAGATTTTAAGCATTTAGCTTTCAAGTTCTTTAGGTGTGGAATAAAAGTCAGTTTTCGGTGGAAGATAATACCTGAAAACTTTGTTTCCTCAACAACTGGAAGAAGTGTTTCGTCCAGCGTGAGTTTAGGTTTATCGTGATGTCTTCGTGACTGACAGATGTGCATTAATACCGTTTTGGATTTCGAGAATTTGAAACCGTTAGCACTGGCCTAATTTTGAATCTTGTTTATATTTTGCTGTAGTTGTCTTTCTGTTGTATGCATGTGCTTTGCTCGATAACATATTAGAAAATCATCAACGTATATCGAACAATCCACACCAGGAGCCAAACACTTGATGATGCTATTAATTTTGATGTTGAAAAGCGTCACAGATAAAATACTGCCCTGGGAAATATCCATCTCATGCTCGAGAAGATCTGAGAGGGTAGAGCCCACTCGTACTTTGAATTCTGTGTCTGACATAAAGTTGGATATGAAAGAGGGCAGACGGCCTTTGAGACCTAGATCGTGCAGGTCATTTAGTATCTCGTACTTCCATGTCGTGTCATAGGCCTTTTCTAAATCAAAGAAAACCGCTACCAAATGTTCCTTCCCATTGTGGAATTGATTCGTCAATTGTAACGTCGGTGTTGTTAAGAGAGACTGGGAAGTGATCACTACTGTCAAGGTCGCCAGCGACCTTCGATTCATAGTCCAAAGCAACGATGGGGAACAAATTATTAAAGCGATACATGTTTATTACCCATTCCTAGGTGTAAATATGTCTGTGATTTTGGTGTAATATAGACAAAAATCGTGTCTAGAAATGAAGTCTTCTACTTTGTGGCCTCGGTCACTTATGTGTTAGATCCCCATAAATTGTTATAGGCATTAAAATCCCCGAATAAAACAAATGGTGCGGGAAGTTGTTGAAAAGTATGTCTAAATCGTTTGATACTACGTTGGTGTTTGGTGGTAAGTAAATAGAACAAAAGGTAATCACTCGATGCAGATTGACGCTTACAGCAATGGCTTGCAGATTTGTATTTATAGGGATGACTCTATGATGGTCTCTATTGTTCACAACAACAGAAACTCCTCCTGAGGCACTGTCAATATCTTGCGAGTAGGTGTTAAACAGGGAGTAGTTTTTAAGTGTAATGTTATCCGTTTCTTTCAAAAATGTTTCCTGAAGACACAGTACTGCAGGATCATGTTCGTTTAAAAGGAGTAGAATATCATTGTAACTTGCTTTAAGTCCTCGACAGTTCTATTGTTTGAAGGTGTTCTTCATTATAAATTTAAATTGAAGATTGTGGAGGTAAGTTAGACCTTTCGCGGAGGAAATATTTTGGTTATTTCTCTGGAGGAAGTACGGGGGTGAATTTTTTTTTGTAGGTCTGGGGCTACCTTGAACGCATGGAGCAGTTTCTTGTACATCAATGTCTCCAAACCTGTGATAGAGTTTGATGGGGTAACCAAACCCCTTTTGTTGCCTGTTTCCATAAAATTTGTTTTTATTTTATTATGATTTCGGTGGTTGGGTATTATTGAAAGTAGTTTGAGTAGATGCCATGTGTTTCTGTGCATGGTAAGGGGGGGGGGGGCTATTATAGCTTGGTGTTAAATCAGTTATATCTGTCTGTGTTTGAGAGTCCTTCGTTGTTTTCGGATTGTTCTTCACTACAGTGGAGAAGGATGGGCCCGGACGGGCTGTTTTGTCCTGTACAAGTTTTCTGGCTTCTGAATAGGGAATGTTAGCTGTGTACTTTACCCTCTGTATTTCCTTCTCCTGTTTTCAAGTATCAAAATCCTTGGAATTGGCGTGGTGCTCCTTTCCACAGTTGATACAATGCGGAGTTGCTCTACAATTAGATTCCTGATGAGAATGGTCTCCGCATCGGCCACATATTTGGCTTTGTGAGCAGCGGTTTTCGTGACGGCCATATTTCTGACACATATAGCATCGAAGGGAGTTTGGAATGTATATCTCAACCTTCACTTGCAAGAAGCCAACTTTGACCACTCTGGGTAATGTTGGGTTGTTGAAGGTAAGTACAATGGTGTTGGTGTCCTGCAGGTTGTTGTTACGTTTAATACGTATTCTACGTACTGAAGTGACACCTTCGTTTTTCATCCCTTCAATGATATCTGTATCGCTGACTCCAGCCAAGTCGCGACAACGAAACACGCGTTCGGATATATTGAGTCTGGTGTGAGCAAACGAGGTTACTGGAATATCGAAGAAAATTATAATTTTCTTGATATTTTCTGTCTGACCTCGTCGCTCAAACTCAACAAGAAGGCAACCCGATTTCGGTTTTTTTTTACGCTTTTTGGTGTACCAATTGATCCTGTCATTGTTTTTTCGATCACAAACGGAGAGAGTGAGGCAAGAGGTTTTGTGGCATCTTTAGTCTGTATGACCATGAAGTGTGAAAATGACTCCACGCAACATGGTTCATCATCTGATTCAGATCCAGTTTTGGTACGCTTATTTTAATTTGGTTTTTTGAATTTTCATGTTCGTTTATTGCAAATTCAGCACCTGTGCTCCCTGCCCAAGATGGAGCCCAACAAGGGGACACTTTTAAAGTTCCAAGGATGCACAAATGCCATACTCAGTTGATAAAATTACCTATGATTGACCCGTGAAGTCACCACTTTCTAGGGTCGGTAAAATTACTTCCTGATTGACCTGTTAAGCCATCGCCTTCTAGGACGTCTTCTAAGACTTGGGAAAGGGAAAGATAAAGGAATAGGCTATGGGGCGACGGTGGTATCCAATACAGGGAGAAAGATAAAGAAGTTGAGGGAGAAATAAAGTCTTCCTAGGGCTCGGCGTGACCAGCCGATTTGTCGAGACCGGGCCCATCCCGACCACCCGTCTAGAAGAAGTAGAGGTCAAAATAGTGTATTGTATCGGAAAGCCTCTGCTCAGCTAACAGGATCCTTTCCTCACCCGACACGAGACGCAACCCACGGCCAACAGGTTGCATCTACGCAGTCGCCTCTTACAAGACGTAGTTTGGCACGTCGGGCCAATTCTACAACCCCAGTCCCGCAGACGGATCAATGAATATAGTAGAGGCTAAGAGATTTGTGCACATTCATTAAGTGCATTGATGATTTTGTGTAAAGAATAAACAGAACGGGGAAACAACACGTGCTACTAGCACAGGTGTAGGCCCTGCTATTTAGAGATGCGATGAAGGCATTATCGTTTTATTCATGTATATACTGATGTTGAAAGAAAAAGACTAAAACAGATTACGATTCCTGAGGAGCTTTATTTCCTTTGGTACACATATAAGTATTGACAGGTATCAATATAGTGTCAAAATTTTACACAACGGTGCTGGTATGTGGCACAATGTTGAATCTTCGGTACACATATAAGTATCTACAAGCATCAATACAGTATCAACATTTTACCCAACGGTGCCTGTCTGTGGCACAAGGTTGAATCTGTGGACTAAGGACTGGAATCTGAAATTAGTGACGCAAGATGAAGATGTAAGATGAACAGTTCAACTTTTAATTACAAATCCATTTATTCATAAATATTCAAAACGAATCTTGCATTTGTAATTCAGTATCTTACACAGGGGTAACCATTCCAGTGTTATAAATAACGTCCGGGCTTGGATATTTTTCAGTGTATTCAGTTTATCGTTTATCAATCTCAGTGTGATTTGATTTGAATTAAAACCCTTTGGCTAAATGAAAATGAATTAAGAAGTTTTGGAAACTTACAAAATGCCCCTCCCCATTAAATCCTAATATAGAAAACCCACATCAAACCTCATTAGTGTTTTGTTTCGAAATGGGGTAAGGCCATGTTTGATATTATAGAAGAATAATCTACACCCCCATTCGAACAAAGTTTATATTAAAATATTTCTTTGTGTTCACATGAGTCAAAATGTATATGCAAGTCTATTTCTATATTTACTGTATGGTACAGATTTGTTACTTATGAAGCTACTTAACAAATAACAAATTAACAAATTTGATATTTGTATTTTTTGGCAAATCTTAGATTATTCGCTCCTTCATATTAGCACTATAACACTACAGTATCCTTTATTTCATTTGTGGAGATTCGTTTATAAAAGATCAAAGTGTCCTTTTTGTAAATAAATTTTTGAAAAGAAAATTAACGAATCGTGCTGTGCGTATCCGAATGAAAAACATGTATTTATACAGAAGCGTTTCGATGACGTCGATGAAGTATTTCAAGATCATTGATTATTAGAATATAAGATTTTGATACGAGTTGTAACGTTAAACAGTATCGAGATACATTATACTTGATTGGGTATTTATCTTGAAAGACATTTTGGAATGTAGACGTTTAGTTACGAAATATAATGACTTTGAATTTTTCAAAACCACTTGACATAATTAGAAAAAGCATAAGACACCATGCTAATGGTATTTACTAATGGCATCGACCTAAAAACGTGACCTTTCATTGGAGAATTAAATTGGATTTCATCCATTTCTAGAGTTGATTCGGTGTTTTAAATGCACGTTACCTGCTTCGAGCAAACGTTACGCTGGTCATTAATAGGAATGTAGTCCCACTATGCTACCTATTTGATAAGAGGAGTCGGTTATAATTACGTGTATGATTACAAAATGTTTCTCAGTAGCATATGGACTCGATATTAATTTATTATTCGCGTCTGAAGCTATGGAACATTTGACATTAAAATAGAAACCCAACAACAGGTGTCAAATCGGAGGTCAGTGATAGAATTTCCGACGATGAAATTTAATAGAGATGTAGATATGGACTCACGCATGACAAATAAGCCCACAGCTGTAATGCAGAAGATGTGTTGGATCCGTCAGAAGAGTGTGGCATTCTGTCTCGCAGAGCTGCTCGGTGGTATTAGTCCCCAAAGTATTGACAAGAGACTGCACGGTCTGTTTTAGGTGAGTGGTGTCAAAGCTAGTAACTGTAGTATACAAAAAATCATTCTTGCTGGACATCGTACGCAAAACGTTTTAGTTAGATTTTTAGGATCCCAAAATATGGATAGCTTACTCTCAGGGTCGAGGACAAGGTATAACAATTAAGATAGAATTACGGTGACCAACAACGGTCAGGGTGCCCACCGCCGTGCCAATTTGCAATTCACAGAAGCCTACTGTCCGCTGACCTGCTTACTCTTAATAAGTTATGAACTACGGTCGATTCTCCACCACAAACAAGAATTCAACTAAATCTCTCTGGTATTATGAATGAAAGTTGTACAACATAGACATGAAGCCTTGTTTTTGATCTCTCTATCCATCGAATTTTGGTCTCTATCATATGAATTTTGATGTTGCTTTGGGAAGTCCACGAGCCATGTTTTCTTTACTCTCATTTAAATTCCGCTCTGTTTCTAACAACTGTTTGCAAATGCATCACGACAATCATTTCACATATTCGCTATTATATATTTGAGCGTTCTACGTATAAAAAAAAGCTACCAAAGTCTTGGGCTATTTAAATTGATTTTATTTCGTGAAATCTCTTTGAATAAAAAATCTAACATCAGTATCCTCCATCCATGCTGCCGTACAGTTTCTCACGTTTCTATACACGCATTAGCAAACGTAGTCGCATATTTGGTGAAAAGAGTAAGTCATATATCGAATATTAATACGTTTTCTTTTATGTGGTTCCATAACAATGCATTGGATTTTTAAAATATGCAAACCATTATATCAACCATTTATCTCTGACTGAAAAATAAACAGAATATACAAGAAGAAAATTAATATATGTTGAATCCGTTGTGCACTGTTCTCATAAATGTATACCTTATGGATAACTAACTTACTGGCTTTCTTATGTTCGTTTGAGTTACTATTAACAGACTCGCATCTAACCTAGCAGATAATTGGGTGACTGAGTAGTTAAAGGCTTTCTTTCTTAATTACAACTTAGGTCTATAATTAGGTTATCGTTGTACATAAATATACTTAAAAGAGGACAAACAAATGGAAGGTTCTTCTAAGAATAAAATATGACATCATTGTAATGGCTAACATCATGATGGATTTAAAAATTAAAGAAAACCATTGTTTGCAATTAAAGTTTCGTAATTTAATTTTTTATTATTCTATTTTTGTGCAATAAACATTCTTTTATAATTCTGAGTAAGTAATGAGACGTCCTCGGTCGTATTACAGCTATGAAACTTGACGGTGTGTGTGTGTGTGTGATTTAGATTTGTAACGTAGCTTTCAGTCATATCGCTACCATGTCTGCAGTGTGACAATTTATAGTGATGTCTAGCACTGGGGCATCATGCCGCAGACATGTAGCATGATGTCCCACCCAGTCACATTATATATCCTGACACCAGGTCGACCAGTCCTAACACTAACCACTTAATGCTGAGCGCCAAGCGGGGCAGCTGTTAGTGCCATTTTTGTAAGTCTTTGGTATGACTCGGCCGGGGATCGAACCCACGACCTCCCGCATCCGAGGCGGACGCTCTAACCACTAGGCTACCGGAGCGGTAATCTTGATGGTACAAGCACAAACAAACTCTGATGTTATGAGATAAACGTTTCCGTATATGTTGTTAAATTAAATTTTTCTATCTCTGTCTTACGAATATTCCTGTGATGAACGTTTTAGTATTCATAAGAAAGATATTAAAAAGTTCATTTTTCTAAAGTTCTGAACGACGTCACTTACGCGAATCTAAAAATACTCTCTTTTCCGGTGCGCTGAAAACAGCATAGGTACAGACAAGGAGAAGGAAGGCAATCTTCATGTTTGCTGCTGAAAGGATTTCAGTTCTGAAAAAAAACACAACAAATAGTTTTAATATCTATACAGGTATCGCTTGAACTGACACAGTTATTTTGTACAGTGGTGTACAATTATGGTCATAAATAAAGCAATTTGCTGTTCCAGAAAAGTGAAATCCCAAATGTTAGGTAAACATTTGTTACAATGGTAAAGAAATATCTAAATAAAATGTGTGATTCTCAAAGTCCGAAGAAGTTAGTAACATGCTCGTTATAATGTAAACATTTACATACGATCTGACTAGCTCAAATTGATTAAGTACATTACCATTTCTCCACAAATTCAACTATGAAACAGACGAAGCAGATAACATTAATTTGATAATTGTTTAACGACTGCATCACATTAATGGGCTGCCTTTTGCTGACCCATTGGGGACAAAGTGCATTCAGTAAGATGCACCACAATAGCCAACCCAGGATGATCTGGGCAAGATTCAGACCTGCGATACCCTGCGTTAACGTCCCGCGATCAAATCTCCGACTTTTACCCCGCTTGGGTAATTAACATTATTGGGATAAACGAGCAATAAATAACTTACCAAGTTCTGGAGGAAATGCAAGCGTGTAGACGTAGAGATAGGATTTTATACTCCTGGAATGAGAATTCGTCACGACATGTCACTTAGGGTTATCATTTTTGACGTATGATTCATTATGAAAGCTCTTCGGACGCATTATTGTATCTTAGAAGCACCTACATAGCTTTAAATCAACAACGCTTCATGTTGCAAAGAAAAACGAAAACTCGAGATTCTGATACCTTTTTATTGTGTCTAACAACTGCAAATTTGTCCTTGCTTATATATCAGTTAAACGTAAGAAAATAACGGTGATAAGAATATATATTTTCGCATATCAATTCAGTCTTGGATAAGGTTACTTGGGCAAGGACTTGCAGGATTTTGCTTCTGTTCAGTAAGTGTTTGCACGTTTTCTTTAAGTTACTTTTTTGAAACATCATAAGTGGAATTTAAATGAAATATTTGTTTCACATCCTGACCAGAATATTTAAAATTGCATGGAATTTATATCAATAATGGAAATTAAAAGTCTTCAGTTAGTCTTATATGGATACATACGATGCAAATCTCTGACGCAATTCGACTATTTTTTTCCCTAAACTGCGCACACATCTGGAATTTCTCATATAAACAAAATCCAACAACTAGCTTCATTTTAAGTCTTTGCCCAATAGATATCATCACAATAACGCTTAGATACATAAAATGAACTCGCGAAAAAAACTGGGATTTCTGGGAGAATAACTAAATAGTGAAATCTTATGGGATTTCGTGTTTCAGAAGGGATCTGTAGAAACATTCCGTGCGTCTGAGAACAAAACCTTTGCGTACTCTGCTCATTTGTATAGGAGGTAGATAATCGAGGAACTAAAATTTTACACCTACAAGATAATGACAAAGGTCGGCGATGAAGATGACAACCACAACAATAAAAATACAATGACCCCAAAAACATCGGGCAAATCATACCTTGACCTATTGGTGATATTAAATGAAATATAGGTGTTATTTCTGAGTAAGGGAGATAAGGTATATATATATATATATATATATATATATATATATATATATATATATATATATATATATATATATATATATGTGTGTGTGTGTGTGTGTGTGTGTGTGTGTCTGTGTGTCTGTGTGTGTCTGACAGAGAAAGATATATTGTCGAGGTAGAAGTTGATGAATAAACATAATTTAACTTACTTCCAAGGAAATATCTAAGCCAAACTTCTTTAGTTATATCTGTAGCTAAATGGTTATCCAATCACTTCACTATATATACCGATTTGTATTTCCTTAAAATACATGAATGTACTTAAAGGTCCTCGTGCTGCCATAGCAAGGCAACCTAGCAAATTTTCCCGTTATACACGAGAAGGTAAATATGACATTTTATGCAATTTTTTTGTGTCAGATACGAGCATCGGAACTTTTTTTTATATTGATTGCAATACAGAAAATAGAATTTCAGTTCGGTTTTAACTTCACTGTTGGTTCAATTATTTGCACTGTAAGATCAAAATCTGAAGAACAATTATTCGTTCGAGCTAGAACACCCCCTCCATATTGGTATGCTCGACAAACGTCATAAAATTAGATTGTATACAGTGTGGCGTGATATAGATGTATTTAATTAAATAGGGGATGATCTCTCTCTCTCTTTCTCTCTCAAGCACACATACCCATACTCACTTCACAAATTATGAAAATTAAAAAGAATTATGTGAAGTTAACGACATATCTGACTGATATTTTTCAACTATTTCACAGTTTTAAAAATATTTTATTTATTAAATGAGACATTAAGGCAATGACATAAAAGTAAATAAACTATTAGATTTATGTCAAATTATTAGATTGAGATCCATATTAGCAATGATTAGTTTTATCTTCCCATACATTGTATCCACTCGCTTTTTATCATTTGTGTCTGTATAAAACGGAGACAATACATAAATAAGTGATTGTCACATATTTACTCACAGCAATCTTGACGCGTTTATGTTCCGTTGAACAAATATCATTTCATTTGTCTGATTTGAACAGCATTTAAATACCCCGGATTATGCACGTTCTTACCGTTGATGGAATATTATTATGTTCACTAAGACCTCATACAAAATTCATTTTTCTTTCTCTTCTTTTGTGTTTTTTTGTAACATTTTCCTTTGTAAATCAACCCACTTAATGAAAGTAAATGCCTAGTAGTATCAACTGTCATATAAAGCTTCCATGATATGAAGAAAGATTAAAGTGGGACTTTTTAGATATGTCTGAATGTCCTAATTGATACAATTTACAATTAAGTTATCGGTTTTGACATATTACAGACTTGTTCGAAAACATTCAAATGTGTACAATAAATGAGGCAAGCAAAATGACAATTATGTCGGAAACGATAAGAGCCCAATTCTTCTAAAGATAGCCACAAATTCGAACTAGAAGCCTCAAGATAATTTAATTAAGCAATCAATATAATTAGAGTTTTCATTTTTACAGCTTACATTTTAGTATTTGCTGCAATTTTCCGCCACTGTATGCGATTGTTCCGCTGTAGGATAATCACTATGACAGAGCTGTATGTACTCGAGTGAGCAGCTATCTGTTTAGAAGTGGAACAATCGAATTATTATTGCAGGCACTGTGTACCCTATTTACAAAGTTTACCTGATGCATACAGACCGCTTATAATTTGATATAATAATACATTTCTAGGGGTTTGCAATGATTCTGAATCGCAATATTTGTAGTTCTGATGCATTTTTGCACAAAAAGCAGGTTCGATGGAAATATGCATACAAAAAGCGAAAAATGTTTAGTAATCTCACTATGGAATGACAATAAAAAAAAGTGGGAATAGTACATTAGTCTCTCTATAGAATCATTTTGTCGAAATGATTTTAAGCTTAATATCCAGAGGGAAGTAAATGCTATACATATCTTGTGGATAATACAAACTGTTAATTACGGCTTTTAAAGTGTTGGTATAAAGGAATTTGTTATACCAATAATATTTGTATATCAAATTGTGATCCGCCCATGGTGCAATTATACTCATACATAAATTTGCTGGGGACTATGTGTTGTTGGGTCTATTCCTATAGATTAATGATGAAGTTCCACTCATTAATCATTAGTGGTATATGAAAATAACGATAAAAGGTAATAATAATCTCCGTTTTCTAAATGGATTTAACATGGTACACAATTTAATCGCAATCCTTTCTTTTTCCGTTTCCCCTTCCCTCTCATACACAAGGGACATAATATGCATAAATCTGGAGTTAGAGGTAAAACAAACTTGAGCTGGATAAAAAAAACTTGAAATTGCAATTGTATAAAGCAATCTACAATATCATTTTCGACAACGGTATTTTTACACTTACCTTAGAACCTCTCTAAAGTGTTTATATAATCAATGATACAAAGCTGCAATAGCCAGTCGACACAGTAAGGTAAATGTATTGGTTACGGGGAACACATATGTAATATGTTTCAGGCTTTGTTGTTCTTGATGTTGTTTCTTAAACCTATTATAATGTTCTAAAAATTGATTATTATTAATTAAACATGCAAATATTCATAGGCCCCCCCGCCTCTGTGTTGACCATCGTATCGACATAATGGCGAAATTCCATGAAAAGACAAGAATAGAGAATTTTCCCTTGTATAATACTACAAAGCGTCTGGAACTATGAAGAATGATGGTAAATGTTAAGTCTAACCGACCAAAGGGAGAGAGAGAAAGACAGAGAGAGAGAGAGAGAGAGAAACTAATTTATCAGGTGCCAAACCTATGTGACTGATTTTGCCTTGTGTATTGATGGTCCAGATATATAGTATGCACCTCATTCAAAACATCTAGTATCTCGTCATTATGATATTATGTCATTCAATACAGTAGCTTTGCGTTTTGGGCATATTTAAGAAGATGATAAGAGTCCATACATTAATTCATACAACGCACGTTTTTTCAAGTTACTGTCTTTCTTTTACTGCAGGAATATTTGCCAGTAGTAATTAATTCATTCCTCTTTTTATTTAACAAAGCCCACAAAATAATATTGAGAGAAAAAACATGAACGTGACAGTTTCTTGACCGGATTGACAAGAGGTTCACCTTATTTTATTCTTTTTAATTTCCCACACTCATCTTTGTTGAGATGCTTCTTAATTATCTCCCATTTTGGTCCCCGATCTTGGAGACATCTAATTGGATATCACAAACCAAATTATGATGTGAAGTTTTTATACCTTCCGCAAATTAATGATCATTGGTAAACTAGCATATCCATGAGACAATGTGATCTCTGAAGACACAATATATAAGAAATGACATCTGTAACATTTTTAATGCATGTATGTGTTTCGTTTCTTTTTTCACACTACTTCTGCCTTCTGGGCAGTATTTAACTATCCCGGTGTGCTTCCTTTACAGTTCAATATAAAATCTTATTAGCTGGAAGGTTTGTCATAAAAAGAACCACCAACATACCCTGATGGAAGGGATCATAGCTTCTTATCTGTATAGTGGTATGTTAACATCCCTGGATCAATTGCAGCACCTGGTTGAAATAGGCTTTATATTTTTGAAATTACCTCGCTGGCAACGAAATGAAAATGTTACTATCTTTTATGTCTTTAATCAATGTTAGCTTCGAGACCAAAAGCTATATCATGTTTTAATAATACTTATATCCTACCATAGGAGATCATGCTGGCTTTTTAAGAATACTTTGATTTTATTTGCGACACCTGCAAATACATTGTCCAAAATGTTGCACAAGTCTTTATTATCAGTCGCATCTAAATTTATCCAATTTTTCCGACCGTCGTGCAATAAGTAAATTGAAGTTTGACAAAGGTTAGTACAAGCGTCACCAGTGCAGGCTGAACATCTAACACATCTTGAAGTAGATGTACATGTGTCACATGCAATGCCTATGAGTACCTGATATGACATGAAGTGGATATAATTTCTTATCTCCAATTTAAACATCAGAGCATAGTTGTACCCTCACAACGTTAAACAAACTCTTAGATTTGACACGGTTTTGTCAAAATAATTTGAAACATTCAAAGTGTACAAGTTGATTGGGTGTTCGCATAACTTTAGATTAAAAATATTATAACAGAAATTGAAATGAGTTCATTTCATGACAGGAATTGCATCGATTATTTTAAAAATACTCAAATAAAGGACAGCCAAACATACTTTATTGCTGGTCAAGTTAATGTTTAAATTTGTTAACTATATATTGCACGTTTTGTATACGAACTGTGATGTTTGATATGAAATCCTGGTGTACACACGTGTTCATCTGGTTGTCTACTCTTATGATTGTATGCTTGGATATAAGTAACTGTTGAATTAACAAATTGGAAACTATATGTTTTGCCGTGTACGGAATGATACCTAGATGTTTAGTCTTGCACATGGCATGCATACATATCATTTATAGAGACATCTCTTTGCTTTCTTGCATAAGATGAGAGCACAACCTGAAATGGCAGTATATCAAACTACTTATATATAATAACTGTAAAACATAAATCACAGCCATGCAATACAATGCTCACCATACCCAGACAAGGTATGTTATATGCCAATTCCTATAAGCACACCTACAATGTACGAATGTGAAGAAATTTATATTTAATGGAAAACTACGTCCATTCCTTTACACCCGCCAGCACGGGCTCGATGAAACTTATATACCACCTACAGATATACCATACAGTTTCAGTTCCTTATTTTTAACAGTTTAAGAAGATATTCAGTACGTATATATCGAGTTAAGGTATGTATCAACTGACATGCTGGACTCACTGTTTATCAAAAATTGCAAATCGATGACAGTCATGTTAGTTTGAAACTATTGGTCGCAAGCAACAATTAAGACACCACGCATGTATTAATTATCTTTATCTATTTACTTGTCCGAAAAAACAAACCATGAGATGTTGTTATCGTGGCCATGTATGAATACATCTGTGGATTAGAGAGTAAATGCATGCATATATAATGTTGCATTTCTTGAAAACTAATAATTTCCATGGAATATTCCACTAATTGAAAAACAAAGTTTGGCCTTGAACTCAAATTTTGTTTAACATCTTGTTTGCTACATACAATGATGACAGCATCACTCGATGTTAATGTATGCCGTTTATAACCTATATTAATTCAGCCTATAAATCTACAATTATACATTGAAACAAGTTGTGAAAATCACACGTAGACGTTGATTATTATATGCTTCGAAAGTGTCCAAGTTCTATTTAAAAAGTGGGAAACGTAATTCTAATTGTAAAATGTTTAAACAATTAATTCACTTCATTTGGTTATTACGCTTATTCTGCTTTTCAAACACAGCTTTAAATATTAGTTGCTATATTAAAAAGGCGTTTGTTTTGATATATTAATCCCACCGACAAGACCCACTATCTACCTGACGGTAGACACCGTAAATATAAATGTATGACCTATTAAATACTTTATTTGCATCAAGAACTTTATATACATTTTTCACGAATATTTAGGATTTGTACACTGGATACACTGAAATAAAATGAATGGTGCTGCACTCAAATAGTGGTGCTCTCAAAACGTAGAAGAAAAAAAAAAGTATATTCTGCGTTTATGGAGTGTTGCAAAAATAGAAGAAAATAAACCCAAATAACAAATCTTAGTTTAATACATATAATTAATATTATTTTGCTCATAGTACTGCAAACGTTTATTATTTTAGTGTGCATCTAGTTGTAGCCTGAGGTGTACGTTGGAAATGTTGTACCACATACTGGAATCTAGAACTAGTGAAATATTAGAGAATATATGCATCACTCGGATCTGTTTTGATTAGTATAGAATACAGAAGCCTACCATGCATCATTTTGGTTTATTTGCATTGAAATGGTAACAGGCAAATAAAGTGTTTGCAAATGAGGACAGCTTGAAAAAAGATTAACTGTGACAAGCGTCTGCTAATGGCATAACACTAAGAATGGCTGGAATATTTGACGGGTAGTAATGGAACGTACGCATAGTCCGTATCATTTTGATTTTTATTTTCTAGTAATGTCCAAATGATATTATGTTCTTAAAATGGATTGTTACTAAATATTTTTTATTTGATAGTAAATGTTTGGCATAAAAATCAGACCTTCAAAAATCCGTAAAGGAATAAGAATTTAATTGGCGCACAATTTATATTTATTAATTTGTGATATGGTGATGATGAAATGGCAGATTGATCATACAACGCAGTAAGTGTAGTCATTGACTTCCGTAATTCTTTACATTTGTACAAAGATTATGACTTATTCAACATTAGTATTTTAGCAAACCGATTAAATTCATATCGTTATAACTTGTATATCAATTCTACTAACTTCTAAACTTGATGCATTTCACTATTGTAATGAATGTATACCATTAATATAGAAAGTGTTACGTTCATCTTCAATTATAAAATATATGGTAAAATCATGTTCAGATCCAGAAAAAGTTTCGATTTTAAAAAGGGTTTACATCTGGAATTTCTCATATAAACTAAGTCACGCAAATATCTTAGTAATGCCAGCGGTTAACGAGTGCTGTTGAGTCAGCTCTGAATTTACTGTTGAATCGCGCAATTTGATAAAATTTACAAACCAAGAAAGAAGTTTTGAGAATTTCGCACATTTCTGATATGCATTGAAGATTGTAACTAAGGAAGATGCAGAAAGGGAAAACATCATATACAACTAGCACAGGAGTAAACCCTGGTCTTCGGAGATGTAATGACGCCATGTGTCGGTCTTTCCGGTATAGATATATTTTACAATTTCCTATCAGATTAATTTCCTTTGGTACACATTTAAGTGGTGACTGGTGTCAATTTAGTGTCAGCTTTTTAAACAACAGAGCTGGTCTGAAGTACAATGTGGAACGTGTTGACTAAGGTTTGGAATCTGAAATGACACAAGGTGAGGGTGTAGGATGCAATATGAGTGTTGAAATGTCGACTTTTTAATACAGATCAGTGTTTTCCTAATTAATCGATACGGATCAAGTATTCATATTTCCTTATGTTACACAGGCGCAACCATTTCAATGTTATAAATGACGTCCGTGCCTGGATATTATTCAGTGTACCATATTGAACTTTTTTAAATCCCGATGTGCTTTAGTTTGTATCAAAACTGTTTGGCTACATCAATGTGCCCCCTCCCCCCGTAATCTCCACAAAAACAAAACAAACCTTCGTCAGGGGTTTGATCCGAATTGGGGCACACAGATGTTTGACAGAACACTTGAATAATATACACCCTATCCGGACAAACTTTAAACGTATAGAATTAAAATCTTTCTTTTCGTCCGCATGAGGCAGAATTTACACGTATATCTATTTCTATATTTACAGTAATGCAAAGACTTGTTCCGTTACGAACAGGTAACGCATTTGAACCATGATCCTTCTTAACAAATTAAAGTTTTGATAGTCCTATTTGCTGCATATCTGACAATAGTTTTGCTCCTTCATATATATATATATATATATATATATATATATATATATATATATATATATATATATATATATATATATATATATATATATATACATATATATATATATATATATCACTACACTATCTTTGAGTTCATTTGTGGGTATTAATCTATAAAAGCTCTCAAAAGATTCTTTTTCCTACACCATAACTTACATTATTAACCAATTCTGGTCAGCCTAACCCATATATACTCTATTTTATGTTCGCCCATTTCCCATTTTTCCATATCATTAGTACCGTGTGTCCTGAACCATGATACGTCTTAACAAAGAAACGTTTTATAGTCGTATTTGCAGCATATCTTACAATTATTTGCTCATGCAGATCTATATATCACTTTGAGATCATTTGTGGTGATTAATCTATAAAAGATCCAAGTTTCCTTTTTGTGAATACATTTTGAAAATAAAAAACATTCAGCGCGTATCCAAACAAAAAATATTGTTTTATGCAGAAGCGTTTTCATGACGTCGATGCAGTATTTCAGGATCATTGATTAAAAGAGAAATAAGATGTCGACATTAGTTGTAAAGTTAAACAGTATCGAGATCCATCGTACTTGATTTTGTATTTATCTTGAAATACATTTTGGAATATAGACGTTTAGTTACGAAATATAATGACTTGACTTTATAAAGACTGCAAAATAATGAAACACGAGGATAGAGCCTAATGCTTAGAAAAGTCATATCTCTCTCTCTTTCTCTCTCTCCCTCTCCTGAACGGTTTGACTAAACTTTACCATTATTTGTAGGTCCAGAGACATCGTTGTATGACACAAGCAAAAATCCCTAACGCTCGTATTTTCATAGATTTTCGCCCGTATCTAGTTACGCTCATCCAGAGAGAGAGAGAGAGAGAGAGAGAGATATAGGTGGGGAGCGGGGCAACCATTCGGATACTTTTTCGCCCGTATCTAGTTACGCTCATCCAGAGAGGGAGAGAGAGAGAGAGAGAGAGAGAGAGGTGGGGAGCGGGGCAACCATTCGGATACTTGTATATTTAATAATTAATAATCGATTTTAGAACATTATAATAGGTTTATGAAACAACAACAAAGCATTAAATACGCTACAGTATGTGTGCCTCGTATGTCACAAATTTAATATATAGGCCAAGTGTCGACTGGCTATTGCAACTATGAATCATTGATCTTATGAACACTGTAGATAAATGACAAGGAAAGCTTAAATGTACCATTACGACGAACCAGATTGCTGTAGGTTACTTGCTACAAGTTCAGTTTTAATGTTTTCGTCCAGCGCAATATGTTTTACTCTCTCACTCCATATTTTTGCTTATTTTTTCCTTTATGGACGAGAGGGGAGAGGGAAATGGAAAAAAAGAAACTATTCCGATGAAATTGTGTACCACTTTAATTTCATTTAGAAAACGGGAAATATTATACTTTTCATCGTTATTTTCATGTCATTTATGATTAATGAAAGAGCAGAAATTTATCTTTAGGCCTGCAGTTGAAAGAATGTTTATATATTCGTATTATTGCGCCATGGGCGGATCACAATTTGATATACCAATAGTACTGCTATATCAAATTGCTTAATACCAACACTTTAAATGCCATGTTACTTTTAATATATATGTGAGAGATAGAGAGAGAAGAGAGATTTTAAAAAATAATTGCATTTGAAGTATTGATGTAAAGATTAAGATTGGCCTCTAGCTTATGAATACGCAAATAATTATAGTTTCAATAGTAGACTGTCGCTTCTATACTCCCAAAACAAGTGAATAGTTTCAAGTTATCGGATATTATTTAAGAAAAAGCAAGAAGAAGGTATTCGTATTCTCTGTTGAATTTACATTATGCACAATAATGATATGCGATAGAATGTCATCGTAAATCATTCTGCATTCCCTGTTCTGTTTCCCACCCTTATGTCTCGCTTGTTCTCTCTACCATGAGAAAACAAATACTTGGAAATCTGTGGAGAGAGAGAGAGAGAGAGAGAGAGAGAGAGAGAATGAGAAAAAAAAGAACTTGACCTGAATGAAAACCTTTTCCACAGTATTACATGATGACAATGATACCAAGTTGCAAAAGCCTGTCGAGAAGGGATGGTCATAGCTGACTATAAAGCACACATTTAGCGGCGGGGACCTCAGTTTTCTGCTGGTTTATCTATTACCTCAAGATACTTATTTTTTTCAAGTAAGATGATGTATACGATAGGTTCTTGTTTCCACAAGGACTTCATTTAAATGAAATTAAGAGTATAGTAATTTAGATTATCCATACCTATGATAGTACAACATAAGGGATTCAGTATTCCTCACTTAATCATACTTCAGATCAAGCTATCTCTTTCTCCACTGGTCTTCTCGTGCAAAATTATTTCAGCTGTAATCAGCAGTCTTTCGTATTATAAAACAAATTAAGAAAAAACATTCCTGATCAGATTTACTAGATTTTCACCTATGTCATTTCTCAATTTTCACCTCTTCGTCTTTGTTTAAATTCTTCTTGATTATCTCCTTATCTTTTACGTCCCTTCCATCTTGGAGAATGCAGTTAACTGTAAAACTCCGAGACTGGAATGAGGTAATAAACCAGATGATGGTGTAAAGTTCTTGAACTTTTTATACCACCAGCAAAGTAATGATCAACCGGAAACAAATTCATCTGAGAGAATGGGAACTCGGAAAACAGCGTATCCAAGAAATGACACCTGTACCACTTTTGATCGAAGTATCTGTTTTGTTTCTTTTTCTTTAAACTTCACGCTTCTTTTGCATTCTCTCCAGTATTTATCGGTCCATATAATTTTGTTACATTTAAATTCGTTATAAAATCTTACAAATTGGAAGTTTGGTCATGAAAATATAAACCTGAATAATACCCTGATGGAAGGGGATATAGCTGTTTGCCTGTAGGCTGTTTATGGCTTACCATATCTGTATCAATGTAAGCATCTTGTTGAAATAGGCTTTATATTTTTAAATTGTCTGTCTGGTAGCAAAATGAAAATTGTATTATCTTATTTTTATCTTTTAAGTCTTTAATAGATGTAAGGTTCAGGACCAATGGCTAAAGCATGTAGTTAAGAATCCTTTTTTATTATCCTTCCTTTTAGATTATAATGACCTTTCAAGAATAATTTGATTTAATTTTTATCTTTGACACATGGATTGCCTGTAATTATAATGACATGAAGTGGTACTGATATTTGTACTTGATTCATGACGTAATGCAAACTGTTACAGTTTGAAATGGTGTTGTCCAAATAATTTGAAACATCCAAAGTGTACATGTTGATCGCGTGTTCACGTAACTTTACTTCCCAAGTATATATATATATATATATATATATATATATATATATATATATATATATATATATATATATACTGTTACGACTATGTCAGAAAATATCTACCGAAAAAGAAGTGAATGCAAAAAGTAAAATTCAAAACGTAAAGAGAAGTTTTAAAAGACACTTACACCAATTTAATTACATTTCAATAAATCACGAATGTTCTATCACAAGTACAAAATTATAATATGTTCTAAAGGAATTTCAATAGTCTTGAATGTCCTGATGTGTCATTAGTCTTGAATATCTTGAGATATACAAAATATTCGATTGATGATATCTAGGAGCGCTCTCAAAACGTAGAAGAAATAGGAATAGGGTATTCTGCGCTTATGGAAGAAAACAGAAAACTAAAATGATAGTAGATATTAATTTATTACATGTCGTTCATTTTATTTTGCGCATCGAACTGGAAACATTTAATACTTCATAAACAGCTTTGCGGACTAGGTATAATGTGGAAATGTTGTACCACATATTATAATCTGAAATTTAGTGAAATATTAGGGATTAGGGATTAAATGGATCACTCCTATCTATTTTGTGTAGTATAGAATAAAGAAGGAAAAATTTAGGAATTACATTTTACTTTGAAACATTAAGTTTATAATGACAGATACCTGCGTATGCTAAACATGTACAAATATATGAGTGTATATGATATTTAGGTACATTTAGTTTGGTGTTCACAGGAAGACAAAATACAATGTATATGCACAAATCTGCGAAAGTGTTTTGATGTTGATATGACGTAGTGATTCGGTAACATACCCCCTTTTTACACTCTCTAAATATGTATATATTTAGCATGAATGAGATTCAAAACGAGTTTTTGAAGTTTGATTCACTGTGTCTAAAATATATTCTCATGGAAGTCAAAGAAGAGAAGCTTGGGAGGTGAATTTGGGTGTGTGAAACGCATATATCGATTAAACACGTGTATCGAAAGCTAAACCGGGAATGTACTACTAATCAGTATATGATAAATAAGATGACGAAACGCGATTAAGGGAACTCTTTGATGTAACAACTTACAAATTAATAATTCAAACAACACTAATTTTCTGTTTTTTTTCTCTTCACAAGATACTTTTTAGGACATCATAGTTTATGTGTATCAAGGGAACGTTGGTCGTTAAAAGTATATTTGATTATACGTGAGTATACAATAATATATTTTGATCGTTCTTTCTTTATTGTGTGCTTGTGAGGATTGTTTAAATTGCTAAACGATTGTTTCCAATTTTACAGTCACCATCAATTATTCGGATTAACATCACCATAATTAAGGCGTTTTCCTGAAAGAAAGAAATATTTAATACAGTGAACGTAATCTCTAGTAGAAGTATATGGTTACACTATTGAATAAAATATATTCAGCAGAGCAAAGAGGATTTATATTTTTAGATAAACCGCATTTGAATAAACACAAATGCGACTAGTAAAAACTTATTAACAATGTGGTTATGAAACACATGGTAAATAGTATTAAATCTAATTGTACAATTGTAACCGCTTGATTCAAAACGACTTGCAGATAAGCAATCATTGGTTGTGCAGATAATTGGCCGAGCTGGTCGGATTATACGTGAGTATACAATAATATATTTTGATCGTGGCGTTTTTTTTTCTTCCCACAGAGCTGCTCGTTGCTTTCACTTCCGATAAAATCGAAAATTATTTGCAAGGTCGGTGTCATATGGGTCGGATATAATATAGAAACTGCAGTCATGGAGTCGTTTTAGTTAGAGTAGGCGGTAGAGAAAGACAATATTTCAGTTGACGATGTGTGTATGTGTGTGATTTCGACTTTTAACTTAGCTTCAACAAGTTTTCAGTCATATCAGTATGACGTCTGCAGTGTGGCAGTTTGCATTTTGTGCATCTTTATGAAGAGGCTATGAATTTGTTTGCACATTTATTAAATGCATTGATGATTTTCTCTAAAGGATAATCAGAACGGGGGAAACATCACATGCTACTAGCATAGGAGTAAGCAATGGTATTTAGAGATGTGATGAAGGCATTATCATTCAGATCCTGTATAGATTTATTTTTAAAAAACGAATAAAACAGATTACGATTCCTGATGATTTTTATTTACTTCGGTACACATATAAGTATCTACAAGCGTCAATACAGTGTCAACATTTTACCCAACGGTGCCTGTCTGTGGCACAAGGTTGAATCTGTGGACTAAGGACTGGAATCTGAAATTAGTGACGCAAGATGAAGATGTAAGATGTAATATGAGAAGTTCAATTTTTTATTACAAATACATTTATTCATAAATTTTCAAAACAAATCTTTCATCTGTAGTTTAGTATCTTACACAGGGGTAACTATTCCAGTGTTATAAATAACGTCTGGGCTTGGATATTCTTCAGTGTATTCAGTTTAGCTTTTATCACTCTCAATGTGTTTCGATTTGTATTAAAACTGTTTGGCTAAATGTATAAGGAATGAGCAAGCATTTGATACGTACAAAATTCCCCCTCCCCATTAGGTCCCAATATAAAAAACACACCAAACCTCATTAGTGTTTTGTTCCTAACTGGGATAAAATCATGTTTGATATTTATAGAGGAATAATCTACACCCCCATTAACATATTCCTTTTTGTTCACATTTATATGCATGTCTATTTCTATATTTACAGTAATGTAGACAATCGTTGATTTCATTTGTGGAGATTCGTTTACAAAAGATCAAAGTGTCTTTTTTGTAAATAAAGTTTTGAAACTAAAATTAACGACTCGTGCAGTGCGTATCCAAATGAAAAACATTTATTTATACAGAAGCATTTCGATGACGTGGATGCAGTATTTCAGGCTCATTATTAGAGAAATAAGATGTCGACATGAGTTGTAACGTTAGACAGTATCAACATACATTATACGTGATTGGGTATTTATCTTGAAAGACATTTTGGAATATAGACGTTTAGTTACGAAATATAATGACGTTGACTTTATAAAGACCACATGGCATAATTAGAAAAAGCATAAGACACCATGCTAATGGTATTTACTAACGACATCAACCTGAAAATGTGACCTTTCATGGAAAAATTAATTCGATGTCATCCCTTTCTAAAGCAGATTCGGTGTCATAAATGCATGCTTCGAGCAGACCTTATGCTGGTCCATAATAAGAATGTAGTCACATATTGCTACCTGTATGAGAGGTGGAGCCAGATGTAATTACATAGATAATGATACAAAGTTTCTCAGCAGCATATGGACTCGATATTAATGCATGAATCGCGTCTGAAGCTATGAAATCTTTGCCGTTAAAACAGAAGCCCAAAAAGAGGTGTCAAATCGGAGGTCAGTACAAGGATTTCCGACAATAAAAGTTAATATAGATGTAACTATGGACTCACGCATGACAAACAAGCCCACAGCTGTAATGCAGAAGATGTGCTGGATCCGTCAGAAGAGTGTGGCATTCAGTCTCGCAGAGCTGCTCGGTGGCGTCAGTCCCCAAAGTATTGAGAAGAGTCTGCACGAGCTGTTTCAGGTGAGTGAGGTCAAAGCCATGAACTGTATAATACAAAAAAATTATTTTTTCTGGACAACTTACGCAAAACGTTTTAGTTTGATTTTTAGGATCCTAAAATATAGATAGCTTACTCTCAGGGTCGAGGACAATATAGATTAGTTAAGACTAAATTCCGGGGGCCGACAACGTTCAGGGTGCCCACCGCCGTGCCAATTTGTAATTCACATAGGCCTACTGCAGAATGTTTCCTAGCGCCCACAAATCCTGTTCACTGCCCTGCTTACTCTTAATACGTCATGAACTATGTTTGATCCTCTAGCACCAAACAAAATTCAACTCAGTCTATTAGGTATTATGAATGACAGTTGTACAATATAGACAAGAAGCCTTTGTTTTGGTCTTTGTATGAATATTTATGTTGCTTTGGGAAGACCAAGTCTAATGTTTTCTTCAATGTCATTTAAATTCAGCTCTGTTTTCTAACAATTGTTTGCAAATGCATCACGACAATTATTTCACATGTGCGCTATTTATGTATTTGAGCGTGCTACGTATAAAATAACAAGTTACCAATGTCTTGCGCTGTTTAAATTGATCTTATTTGGTGAAATATCTTTGCATAAAAGAATCTTACATCAGTATCCTCCATCGATATTGTACAGTTTCTCACGTTTCGACCACACGTATTAGTAAACGGAATCACCTATTTGGTGTAAACGTGAAGTCATATATCAAATATTAATACATTTTCTTTTATGTGGTTCCATAAAAATGTATTGGAATTATTTAAATATGCAAACCGTTTTATCAACCGTTTATCTCTGACTGACAAAATAAACAAAATATACAAGAAGCATATGAATATACGATGACTCTGTTGTATACTGTTCTCATAAATGGATACCTTTAGGCTAACTAACTTATTGGCTTTCCTCTGTCCCTTTGAATCGCTATTAAAAGACTCGCATCTAACCTAGCAGATAACTGGGCGACTGAGTAGTTAAAGGCTTTCTTTCTTACTTACAACTCAGGTCTATAATTAGGTTATCATTGTACATAGAGGTATTTAAAGCAGGAAGAGACAAATGGAAGGTTCTCCTGAGAATAGAATATAGCACCATTGTAATGGTTATCTACATGATGGATTTAAAAATTAAAGAAAACCATTGTTTGCAATGAACGTTTCTGTAATTTAATGTTTTTTAAATTATTTTTTTGTCTGATAAACATTTTTTATAATTCCGAGTCACCGTCATGTGTATTAAGTAATATGATGTACTCTGTCGTATTACAGGTATGAAACTTGACGGTACGAACACAAACTCTAATGTTATGAGATAACCTTTTCCGTATGTATTTTTAAATTAAATTTTTCTATCTCTGTCTTACGAATATTCCTGTGATGAACGTTTTAGTATTCATAAGAAAGATATTAAAAAGTTCATTTTTCTAAAGTTCTGAACGACGTCACTTACGCGAATCTAAAAATACTCTCTTTTCCGGTGCGCTGAAAACAGCATAGGTACAGACAAGGAGAAGGAAGGCAATCTTCATGTTTGCTGCTGAAAGGATTTCAGTTCTGAAAAAAAACACAACAAATAGTTTTTGTATCTATACAGGTATCGCTTGAACTAACACAGTTATTTTGTACAGTGGTGTACAATTATGGTCATAAATAAAGCAATTTGCTGTTCCAGAAAAGTGAAATCCCAAATGTTAGGTAAACATTTGTTACAATGGTAAAGAAATATCTAAATAAAATGTGTGATTCTCAAAGTCCGAAGAAGTTAGTAACATGCTCGTTATAATGTAAACATCTACATACGATCTGACTAGCTCAAATTGATTAAGTACATTACCATTTCTCCACAAATTCAACTATGAAGCAGACGAAGCAGATAACATGAATTTGATAATTGTTTAACGACTGCATCACATTAATGGGCTGCCTTTTGCTGACCCATTGGGGACAAAGTGCATTCAGTAAGATGCACCACAATAGCCAACCCAGGATGATCTGGGCAAGATTCAGACCTGCGATACCCTGCGTTAACGTCCTGCGATCAAATCTCCGACTTACCCCGCTTGGGTAATTAACATTATTGGGATAAACGAGCAATAAATAACTTACCAAGTTCTGGAGGAAATGCAAGCGTGTAGACGTAGAGATAGGATTTTATACTCCTGGAATGAGAATTCGTCACGACATGTCACTTAGGGTTATCATTTTTGACTTATGATTCATTATGAAAGCTATTCGGACGCATTATTGTATCTTTGAAGCACCTACATAGCTTTAAATCAACAACGCTTCATGTTGCAAAGAAAAACGAAAACTCGAGATTCTGATACCTTTTTATTGTGTCTAACAACTGCAAATTTGTCCTTGCTTATATATCAGTTAAACGTAAGAAAATAACGGTGATAAGAATATATATTTTCGCATATCAATTCAGTCTTGGATAAGGTTACTTGGGCAAAGACTTGCAGGATTTTGCTGTTGTTCAGTAAGTCTTTGCACGTTTTCTTTTTAAGTTACTTCATTGAAACAATATAAGTGTAATTTAAATAAATTATTTGTTTCACAACCTGACCAGAATATTTAAATTTCATGGAATCTATATCAATAATGGAAATTAAAAGTCTTCAGTTAGTCTTATATGGATATATACGATGCAAATCTCTGACGCAATTCGACTATTTTTTTTCCCTAAACTGCGCACACATCTGGAATTTCTCATATAAACAAAATCGAAGAACTAGCTTCATTTTAAGTCTTTGCCCAATAGATATCATCACAATAACGCTTAGATACATAAAATGAACTCGCGAAAGAAAACTGGGATTTCTGGGAGAATAACTAAATAGTGAAATCTTATGGGATTTCGTGTTTCAGAAGGGATCTGTAGAAACATTCCGTGCGTCTGAGAACAAAACCTTTGCGTACTCTGCTCATTTGTATAGGAGGTAGATAATCGAGGAACTAAAATTTTACACCTACAAGATAATGACAAAGGACGGCGATGAAGATGACAACCACAACAATAAAAATACAAAGACCCCAAAAACATCGGGTAAATCATACCTTGACCTATTGGTGATATTAAATGAAATATAGGTGTTATCTCTGAGTAAGGGAGATAAGGTGTATATATATATATATATATATATATATATATATATATATATATATATATATATATATATATATATATATATATATATATATATATATATATATATATATATATATATGTGTGTGTGTGTGTGTGTGTCTGTGTGTCTGTGTGTGTCTGACAGAGAAAGATATATTGTCGAGGTAGAAGTTGATGAATAAACATAATTTAACTTACTTCCAAGGAAATATCTAAGCCAAACTTCTTTAGTTATATCTATAGCTAAATGGTTATTCAATCACTTCACTATATATACCGATTTGTATTTCCTTAAAATGCATGAATGTACTTAAAGGTCCTCGTGCTGTCATAGCAAGGCAACCTAGCAAATTTTCCCGTTATACACGAGAAGGTAAATATGACATTTTATGCAATTTTTTTGTGTCAGATACGACCATCGGAACTTTTTTTTATATTGATTGCAATACAGAAAATAGAATTTCAGTTCGGTTTTAACTTCACTGTTGGTTCAATTATTTGCATTGTAAGATCAAAATCTGAAAAACAATTATTCGTTCGAGCTAGAACACCCCCTCCATATTGGTATGCTCGACAAATGTCATAAAATTAGTTTGTATATAGTGTGGCGTGATATAGATTTATTTCATTAAATAGAGGGTGATCTCTCTCTCTCTCTCTCTCAAGCACACATACCCATACTCACTTCACAAATTATGAAAATTAAAAAGAATTATGTCAAGTTAACGACATATCTGACTGATATTTTTCAACTATTTCACAGTTTTAAAAATATTTTATTTATTAAATGAGACATTAAGGCAATGACATAAAAGTAAATAAACTATTAGATTTATGTCAAATTATTAGATTGAGATCCATATTAGCAATGATTAGCTTTATCTTCCCATACATTGTATCCACTCGCTTTTTATCATTTGTATCTGTATAAAACGGAGACAATACATAAATAAGTGATTGTCACATATTTACTCACAGCAATCTTGACGCGTTTATGTTCCGTTGAACAAATATCATTTCATTTGTCTGATTTGAACAGCATTTAAATACCCCGGATTATGCACGTTCTTACCGTTGATGGAATATTATTATGTTCACTAAGCCCTCATGCAAAATTCATTTTTCTTTCTCTTCTTTTGTGTTTTTTTTATAACATTTTCCTTTGTAAATCAACCCACTTAATGAAAGTAAATGCCTAGTAGTATCATCTGTCATATAAAGCTTCCATGATATGAAGAAAGATTAAAGTGGGACTTTTTAGATATGTCTGAATGTCCTAATTGATACAATTTACAATTAAGTTATCGGTTTAGACATAATACAGACTTGTTCGAAAACATTCAAATATGTACAATAAATGAGGCAAGCAAAATGACAATTATGTCGGAAACGATAAAAGCCCAATTCTTCTACAGATAGTTACAAATTCAAACTAGAAGCCTCAAGATGATTTAATTAAGCAATCAATATAATTAGAGTTTTCATTTTTACAGCTTACATTTTAGTATTTGCTGCAATTTTCCGCCACTGTATGCGATTGTTCCGCTGTAGGATAATCACTATGACAGAGCTGTATGTACTCGAGTGAGCAGCCATCTGTTTAGAAGTGGAACAATCGAATTATTATTGCAGGCACTATGTATCCTATTTACAAAGTTTACCTGATGCATACAGACCGCTTATAATTTGATATAATAATACATTTCTAGGGGTTTGCAATGATTCTGAATCGCAATATTTGTAGTTCTGATGCATTTTTGCACAAGAAGCAGGTTCGATGGAAATATGCATACAAAAAGCGAAAAATGTTTACTAATCTCACTATGGAATGACAATAAAAAGGTGGGAATAGTACATTAGTCTCTCTATAGAATCATTTTGTCGAAATGATATTAAGCTTAATATCCAGAGGGAAGTAAATACTATACATATCTTGTGGATAATACAAACTGTTACTTACGGCTTTTAAAGTATTGGTATAAAGGAATTTGTTATACCAATAATATTTGTATATCAAATTGTGATCCGCCCATGGTGCAATTATACTCATACATAAATTTGCTGGGGACTATGTGTTGTTGGGTCTGTTCCTAACGAATAATGATGAAGTTCCACTCATTAATCATTAGTGGTATATGAAAATAACGATAAAAGGTAATAATAATCTCCGTTTTCTAAATGGATTTAACATGGTACACAATTTAATCGCAATCCTTTCTTTTTCCGTTTCCCCTTCCCTCTCATACACAAGGGACATAATATGCATAAATCTGGAGTTAGAGGTAAAACAAACTTGAGCTGGATAAAAAAACTTGAAATTGCAATTGTATAAAGTAATCTACAATATCATTTTCGACAACGGTATTTTTACACTTACCTTATAACCTCTCTAAAGTGTTTATATAATCAATGATACAAAGCTGCAATAGCCGGTCGACACAGTATTGTTTACGGGGCACACATATGTAATATGTTTCAGGCTTTGTTGTTGTTGATGTTGTTTCTTAAACCTATTATAATGTTCTAAAAATTGATTATTATTATTAATTAAACATGCAAATATTCATAGCCCCCCCCCTCCCGTGTTGACCATCGTATCAACATAATGGCGAAATTCCATGAAAGACAAGAGTAGAGAATTTTCCCTTGTATAATACACCAAAGCCTCTGGAACTATGAAGAATGATGGTAAATGTTAAGTCTAACCGACCAAAGGGAGAGAGAGAAAGACAGAGACAGAGAGAGAGAGAAACTAATTTATCAGGTGCCAAACCTATGTGACTGATTTTGCCTTGTGTATTGATGGTCCAGATATATAGTATGCACCTCATACATTAATTCATACAATGCACGTTTTTTCAAGTTACTGTCTTTCTTTTACTGCAGGAATATTTGCCAGTAGTAATTAATTCATTCCTCTTTTTATTTAACAAAGCCCACAAAATAATATTGAGAGAAAAAACATGAACGTGACAGTATCTTGACCGGATTGACAAGAGGTTCACCTTATTTTTTTTTTTAATTTCCCACACTCATCTTTGTTGAGATGCTTCTTAATTATCTCCCATTTTGGTCCCCGATCTTGGAGATATCTAATTGGATATCACAAACCAAATTATGATGTGAAGTTTTTATACCTTCCGCAAATTAATGATCATTGGTAAACTAGCATATCCATGAGACAATGGGATCTTTGAAGCCACAATATACAAGAAATGACATCTGTAACATTTTTAATGCATGTATGTGTTTCGTTTCTTTTTTCACACTACTTCTGCCTTCTGGGCAGTATTTAACTATCCCGGTGTGCTTCCTTTACAGTTCAATATAAAATCTTATTAGCTGGAAGGTTTGTCATAAAAAGAACCACCAACATACCCTGATGGAAGGGATCATAGCTTCTTATCTGTATAGTGTATGTTAACTTCCCTGGATCAATTGCAGCACCTGGTTGAAATAGGCTTTATATTTTTGAAATTACCGATCGAAATGAAAATGTTACTATCTTTTATGTCTTTAATCAATGTTAGCTTCGAGACCAAAAGCTATATCATGTTTTAATATTACTTATATCCCTCCATAGGGGATCATGCTGGCTTTTTAAGAATACTTTGATTTTATTTGCGACACCTGCAAATACATTGTCCAAAATGTTGCACAAGTCTTTATTATCAGTCGCATCTAAATTTATCCAATTTTTCCGACCGTCGTGCAATACGTAAATTGAAGTTTGACAAAGGTTAGTACAAGCGTCACCAGTGCAGGTTGAACATCTAACACATCTTGAAGTAGATGTACATGTGTCACATGCATTGCCTATGAGTACCTGATATGACATGAAGTGGATATAATTTCTTATCTCCAATTTAAACATCAGAGCATAGTTGTACCTTCACAACGTAAAACAAACTCTTAGATTTGACACGGTTTTGTCAAAATAATTTGAAACATTCAAAGTGTACAAGTTGATTGGGTGTTCGCATAACTTTAGATTAAAAATATTATAACAGAAATTGAAATGAGTTCATTTCATGACAGGAATTGCATCGATTATTTAAAAATACTCAAATAAAGCACAGCCAAACATACTTTATTGCTGGTCAAGTTAATGTTTAAATATTTTAACTATATATTGCACGTTTTGTATACGAACTGTGATGTTTGATATGAAATCCTGATGTACACACGTGTTCATCTGGTTGTCTACTCTTATGATTGTATGCTTGGATATAAGTAACTGTTGAATTAACAAATTGGAAACTATATGTTTTGCCGTGTACGGAATGATACCTAGATGTTTAGTCTTGCACATGGCATGCATACATATCATTTATAGAGACATCTCTTTGCTTTCTTGCATAAGATGAGAGCACAACCTGAAATGGCAGTATATCAAACTACTTATATATGATAATTGTAAAACATAAATCACAGCCATGCAATACAATGCTCACCATACCCAGACAAGGTATGTTATATGCCAATTCTTATAAACAAACATACAATGTACGAATGTGAAGAAATTTATATTTAATGGAAAACTACTTCCATTCCTTTACACCCGCCAGCACGGGCTCGATGAAACTTATATACCACTTACAGGAATACCATACAGTTTCAGTTCCTTATTTTTAACAGTTTAGGAAGATATTCAGTACGTATATATCGAGTTAAGGTATGTATCAACTGACATGCTGGACTCACTGTTTATCAAAAATTGCAAATCGATAACAGTCATATTAGTTTGAAACTATTGGTCGCAAGCAACAATTAAGACACCACGCATGTATTAATTATCTTTATCTATTTACTTGTCCGAAAAAACAAACCATGAGATGTTGTTATCGTGGCCATGTATGCATACATCTGTGGATTAGAGAGTAAATGCATGCATATATAATGTTGCATTTCTTGAAAACTAATAATTTCCATGGAATATTCCACTAACGAAAAACAAAGTTTGGCCTTGAACTCAAATTTTGTTTAACATCTTGTTTGCTACATACAATGATGACAGCATCACTCAATGTTAATGTATGCCGTTTTATAACCTATATTAATTCAGCCTATAAATCTACAATTATATATTGAAACAAGTTGTGAAAATCACACGTAGACGTTGATTATTATATGTTTGGAAAGTGTCCAAGTTCTATTTTAAAAAGTGGGAAACGTAATTCTAATTGTAAAATGTTTAAACAATTAATTCACTTCAGTTGTTTATTACGCTTATTCTGCTTTTCAAACACAGCTTTAAATATTAGTTGCTATATTAAAAAGGCGTTTGTTTTGATATATTAATCTCACCGACAAGACCCACTATCTACCCTGACGGTAGACACCGTAAATATAAATGTATGACCTATTAAATACTTTATTTGCATCAAGAACTTTATATACATTTTTCACGAATATTTAGGATTTGTACTGTTTTACCCTGAAATAAAATGAATGGTGCTGCACTCAAATAGTGGTGCTCTCAAAACGTAGAAGAAAAAACAAAATGTATATTCTGCGTTTATGGAGTGTTGCAAAAATAGAAGAAAATAAACCCAAATAACAAATCTTAGTTTAATACATATAATTAATATTATTTTGCTCATAGTACTGCAAACGTTTATTATTTTAGTGTGCATCTAGTTGTAGCCTGAGGTGTACGTTGGAAATGTTGTACCACATACTGGAATCTAGAACTAGTGAAATATTAGAGAATATATGCATCACTCGTATCTGTTTTGATTAGTATAGAATACAGAAGCCTACCACACATCATTTTGGTTTATTTGCATTGAAATGGTAACAGGCAAATAAAGTGTTTGCAAATGAGGACAGCTTGAAAAAAGATTAACTGTGACAAGCGTCTGCTGATGGCATAACACTAAGAATGGCTGGAATATTTGACGGGTAGTAATGGAACGTACGCATAGTCCGTATCATTTTGATTTTTATTTTCTAGTAATGTCCAAATGATATTATGTTCTTAAAATAGATTGTTACTAAATATTTTTTATTTGATAGTAAATGTTTGGCATAAAAATCAGACCTTCAAAAATCCGTAAAGGAATAAGAATTTAATTGGCGCACAATTTATATTTATTAATTTGTGATATGGTGATGATGAAATGGCAGATTGATCATACAACGCAGTAAGTGTAGTCATTTGACTTCCGTAATTCTTTACATTTGTACAAAGATTATGACTTATTCAACATTAGTATTTCAGCAAACCGATTAAATTCATATGGTTATAATTTGTATATCAATTCTACTAACTTCTAAACTTGATGCATTTCACTATTGTAATGAATGTATACCATTAATATAGAAAGTGTTACGTTCATCTTCAATTATAAAATATATGGTAAAATCATGTTCAGATCCAGAAAAAGTTTCTATTTTAAACAGGGCTTACATCTGGAATTTCTCATATAAACTAAGTCACGCAAATATCTTAGTAATGCCAGCGGTTAACGAGTGCTGTTGAGTCAGCTCTGAATTTACTGCTGAATCGCGCAATTTGATAAAATTTACAAACCAAGAAAGAAGTTTTGAGAATTTCGCACATTTCTGATATGCATTGAAGATTGTAACTAAGGAAGATGCAGAAAGGGAAAACATCATATACAACTAGCACAGGAGTAAACCCTGGTCTTCGGAGATGTAATGACGCCATGTGTCGGTCTTTCCGGTATAGATATATTTTACAATTTCCTATCAGATTAATTTCCTTTGGTACACATTTAAGTGGTGACTGGTGTCAATTTAGTGTCACCTTTTTAAACAACAGAGCTGGTCTCAAGTACAATGTGGAACGTGTTGACTAAGGTTTGGAATCTGAAATGACACAAGATGAGGGTGTAGGATGCAATATGAGTGTTGAAATGTCGACTTTTTAATACAGATCAGTGTTTTCCTATTTAATCGATACGGATCAAGTATTCATATGTCCTTATGTTACACAGGCGCAACCATTTCAATGTTATAAATGACGTCCGTGCCTGGATATTATTCAGTGTACCATATTGAACTTTTTTAAATCCCGATGTGCTTTAGTTTGTATCAAAACTGTTTGGCTACATCTATGTGGAATGAATAAAATTTGGTACGCATAAATGCCCCCTCCCCCCGTAATCTCCACAAAAACAAAACAAACCTTCGTCAGGGGTTTGATCCGAATTGGGGCACACAGATGTTTGACAGAACACTTGAATAATATACACCCTATCCGGACAAACTTTAAACGTATAGAATTAAAATCTTTCTTTTCGTCCGCATGAGGCAGAATTTACACGTATATCTATTTCTATATTTACAGTAATGCAAAGACTTGTTCCGTTACGAACAGGTAACGCATTTGAACCATGATCCTTCTTAACAAATTAAAGTTCTGATAGTCCTATTTGCTGCATATCTGACAATAGTTTTGCTCCTTCATATATATATATATATATATATATATATATATATATATATATATATATATATATATATATATATATATATATCACTACACTATCTTTGAGTTCTTTTGTGGATATTAATCTATAAAGCTCTCAAAAGATTCTTTTTCCTACACCATAACTTACATTATTAACCAATTCTGGTCAGCCTAACCCATATATACTCTATTTTATGTTCACCCATTTCCCATTTTTCCATATCATTAGTACCGTGTGTCCTGAACCATGATACGTCTTAACAAAGAAACGTTTTATAGTCGTATTTGCAGCATATCTTACAATTATTTGCTCATGCAGATCTATATATCACTTTGAGATCATTTGTGGTGATTAATCTATAAAAGATCCAAGTTTCCTTTTTGTGAATACATTTTGAAAATAAAAAACATGGAATTATGCAGCGCGTATCCAAACAAAAAATATTGTTTGATGCAGAAGCGTTTTCATGACGTCGATGCAGTATTTCAGGATCATTGATTAAAAGAGAAATAAGATGTCGACATTAGTTGTAAAGTTAAACAGTATCGAGATCCATCGTCCTTGATTTTGTATTTATCTTGAAATACATTTTGGAATATGGACGTTTAGTTACGAAATATAATGACTTGACTTTATAAAGACTGCAAAATAATGAAACACGAGGATAGAGCCTAATGCTTAGAAAAGTCATATCTCTCTCTCTTTCTCTCTCTCTCCCTCCTGAACGGTTTGACTAAACTTTACCATTATTTGTAGGTCCAGAGACATCGTTGTATGACACAAGCGAAAATCCCTAACGCTCGTATTTTCATAGATTTTCGCCCGTATCTAGTTACGCTCATCCAGAGAGACAGAGAGAGAGAGAGAGAGAGAGAGAGGTGGGGAGCGGGGCAACCATTCGGATACTTTTTCGCCCGTATCTAGTTACGCTCATCCAGAGAGAGAGAGAGAGAGAGAGAGAGAGAGAGAGAGGTGGGGAGCGGGGCAACCATTCGGATACTTGTATATTTAATAATTAATAATCGATTTTAGAACATTATAATAGGTTTATGAAACAACAACAAAGCATTAAATACGCTACAGTATGTGTGCCTCGTATGTGACAAATTTAATATATAGGCCAAGTGTCGACTGGCTATTGCAACTATGAATCATTGATCTTATGAACACTGTAGATAAATCACAAGGAAAGCTTAAATGTACCATTACGACGAACCAGATTACTGTAGGTTACTTGCTACAAGTTCAGTTTTAATGTTTTCGTCCAGCGCAATATGTTTTACTCTCTCACTCCATATTTTTGCTTATTTTTTCCTTTATCGACGAGAGGGGAGAGGGAAATGGAAAAAAAGAAACCATTCCGATGAAATTGTGTACCACTTTAATTTCATTTAGAAAACGGGAAATATTAAACTTTTCATCGTTATTTTCATGTCATTTATGATTAATGAATGAGCAGAAATTTATCTTTAGGCCTGCAGTTGAAAGAATGTTTATATATTCGTATTATTGCGCCATGGGCGGATCACAATTTGATATACCAATAGTACTGCTATATCAAATTGCTTAATACCAACACTTTAAATGCCATGTTACTTTTAATATATATGTGAGAGATAGAGAGAGAAGAGAGATTTTAAAAAAATAATTGCATTTGAAGTATTGATGTAAAGATTAAGATTGGCCTCTAGCTTTTGAATACGCAAATAATTATAGTTTCAATAGTAGACTGTCGCTTCTATACTCCCAAAACAAGTGAATAGTTTCAAGTTATCGGATATTATTTAAGAAAAAGCAAGAAGAATTTATTCGTATTCTCTGTTGAATTTACATTATACACAATAATGATATGCGATAGAATGTCATCGCAAATCATTCTGCATTCCCTGTTCTGTTTCCCACTCTTATGTCTCGCTTGTTCTCTCTACCATGAGAAAACAAATACTTGGAAATCTGTGGAGAGAGAGAGAGAGAGAGAGAGAGAGAGAGAGAGAGAGAGAGAGAGAGAGAATGAGAAAAAAGAACTTGACCTGAATGAAAACCTTTTCCACAGTATTACATGATGACAATGATACCAAGTTGCAAAAGCCTGTCGAGAAGGGATGGTCATAGCTGACTATAAAGCACACATTTAGCGGCGGGGACCTCAGTTTTCTGCTGGTTTATCTATTACCTCAAGATACTTATTTTTTTCAAGTAAGATGATGTATACGATAGGTTCTTGTTTCCACAAGGACTTCATTTAAATGAAATTAAGAGTATAGTAATTTAGATTATCCATACCTATGATAGTACAACATAAGGGATCCAGTATTCCTCACTTAATCATACTTCAGATCAAGCTATCTCTTTCTCCACTGGTCTTCTCGTGCAAAATTATTTCAGCTGTAATCAGCAGTCATTCATATTATAAAACAAATTAAGAAAAAACATTCCTGATCAGATTTACTAGATTTTCACCTATGTCATTTCTCAATTTTCACATCTTCGTCTTTGTTTAAATTCTTCTTGATTATCTCCTTATCTTTTACGTCCCTTCCATCTTGGAGAATGCAGTTAACTGTAAAACTCCGAGACTGGAATGAGGTAATAAACCAGATGATGGTGTAAAGTTCTTGAACTTTTTATACCACCAGCAAAGTAATGATCAACCGGAAACAAATTCATCTGAGAGAATGGGAACTCGGAAAACAGCGTATCCAAGAAATGACCCCTGTACCACTTTTGATCGAAGTATCTGTTTTGTTTCTTTTTCTTTAAACTTCACGCTTCTTTTGCATTCTCTCCAGTATTTATCAGTCCATATAATTTTGTTACATTTAAATTCGTTATAAAATCTTACAAATTGGAAGTTTCGTCATGAAAATATAAACCTGAATAATACCCTGATGGAAGGGGATATAGCTGTTTGCCTGTAGTCTGTTTATGGCTTACCATATCTGTATCAATGTAAGCATCTTGTTGAAATAGGCTTTATATTTTTAAATTGTCTGTCTGGTAGCAAAATGAAAATTGTATTATCTTATTTTTATCTTTTAAGTCTTTAATAGATGTAAGGTTCAGGACCAATGGCTAAAGCATGTAGTTAAGAATCCTTTTTTATTATCCTTCCTTTTGGATTATAATGACCTTTCAAGAATAATTTGATTTAATTTGTATCTTTGACACATGGATTGCCTGTAATTATAATGACATGAAGTGGTACTGATATTTGTAGTTTGAAATGGTGTTGTCCAAATAATTTGAAACATCCAAAGTGTACATGTTGATCGCGTGTTCACGTAACTTTAGGTCCCAAGTATGTGTATATATATATATATATATATATATATATATATATATATATATATATATATATATATATATATACTGTTACGACTATGTCAGAAAATATCTACCGAAGAAGAAGTGAATGCAAAAAGTAAAATTCAAAACGTAAAGAGACGTTTTAAAAGACACTTACACCAATTTAATTACATTTCAATAAATCACGAATGTTCTATCACAAGTACAAAATTATAATATGTTCTAAAGGAATTTCAATAGTCTTGAATGTCCTGATGTGTCATTAGTCTTGAATATCTTGATATATACAAAATATTCGATTGATGATGTCTAGGAGCGCTCTCAAAACGTAGAAGAAATAGGAATAGGGTATTCTGCGCTTATGGAAGAAAACAGAAAACTAAAATGATAGTAGATATTAATTTATTACATGTCGTTCATTTTATTTTGCGCATCGAACTGGAAACATTTAATACTTCATAAACAGCTTTGCGGACTAGGTATAATGTGGAAATGTTGTACCACATATTATAATCTGAAATTTAGTGAAATATTAGGGATTAGGGATTAAATGGATCATTCCTATCTATTTTGTGTAGTATAGAATAAAGAAGGAAAAATTTAGGAATTACATTTTACTTTGAAACATTAAGTTTATAATGACAGATACCTGCGTATACTAAACATGTACAAATATATGAGTGTATATGATATATAGGTACATTTAGTTTGGTGTTCACAGGAAGACAAAATACAGTGTATATGCACAAATCTGCGAAAGTGTTTTGTTGTACACTACGGACGAAATGATGTTGATATGACGTAGTGATACGGTAACATACCCCCTTTTTACACTCTCTAAATATGTATAGATTTAGCATGAATGAGATTCAAAACGAGTTTTTGAAGTTTGATTCACTGTGTCTAAAATATATTCTCATGGAAGTCAAAGAAGAGAAGCTTGGGAGGTGAATTTGGGTGTGTGAAACGCATATATCGATTAAACACGTGTATCGAAAGCTAAACCGGGAATGTACTACTAATCAGTATATGATAAATAAGATGACGAAACGCGATTAAGGGAACTCTTTGATGTAACAACTTACAAATTAATAATTCAAACAACACTAATTTTCTGTTTTTTTTCTCTTCACAAGATACTTTTTAGGACATCATAGTTTATGTGTATCAAGGGAACGTTGGTCGTTAAAAGTATATTTGATTATACGTGAGTATACAATAATATATTTTGATCGTTCTTTCTTTATTGTGTGCTTGTGAGGATTGTTTAAATTGCTAAACGATTGTTTCCAATTTTACAGTCACCATCAATTATTCGGATTAACATCACCATAATTAAGGCGTTTTCCTGAAAGAAAGAAATATTTAATACAGTGAACATAATCTCTAGTAGTAGTATATGGTTACACTATTGAATAAAACATATTCAGCAGAGCAAAGAGGATTTATATTTTTAGATAAACCGCATTTGAATAAACACAAATGCGACTAGTAAAAAATTATTAACAATGTGGTTATGAAACACATGGTAAATAGTATTAAATCTAATTGTACAATTGTAACCGCTTGATTCAAAACGACTTGCAGATAAGCAATCAGTGGTTGTGCAGATAATTGGCCGAGCTGGTCCGATTATACGTGAGTATACAATAATATATTTTGATCGTGGCGTTTTTTTTTCTTCCCACAGAGCTGCTCGTTGCTTTCACTTCCGATAAAATCGAAAATTATTTGCAAGGTCGGTGTCATATGGGTCGGATATAATATAGAAACTGCAGTCATGGAGTCGTTTTAGTTAGAGTAGGCGGTAGAGAAAGACAATATTTCAGTTGACGATGTGTGTATGTGTGTGATTTCGACTTTTAACTTAGCTTCAACAAGTTTTCAGTCATATCAGTATGACGTCTGCAGTGTGGCAGTTTGCATTTTGTGCATCTTTATGAAGAGGCTATGAATTTGTTTGCACATTTATTAAATGCATTGATGATTTTCTCTAAAGGATAATCAGAACGGGGGAAACATCACATGCTACTAGCATAGGAGTAAGCAATGGTATTTAGAGATGTGATGAAGGCATTATCATTCAGATCCTGTATAGATTTATTTTTAAAAAACGAATAAAACAGATTACGATTCCTGATGATTTTTATTTACTTCGGTACACATATAAGTATCTACAAGCGTCAATACAGTGTCAACATTTTACCCAACGGTGCCTGTCTGTGGCACAAGGTTGAATCTGTGGACTAAGGACTGGAATCTGAAATTAGTGACGCAAGATGAAGATGTAAGATGTAATATGAGAAGTTCAATTTTTTATTACAAATACATTTATTCATAAATTTTCAAAACAAATCTTTCATCTGTAGTTTAGTATCTTACACAGGGGTAACTATTCCAGTGTTATAAATAACGTCTGGGCTTGGATATTCTTCAGTGTATTCAGTTTAGCTTTTATCACTCTCAATGTGTTTCGATTTGTATTAAAACTGTTTGGCTAAATGTATAAGGAATGAGCAAGCATTTGATACGTACAAAATTCCCCCTCCCCATTAGGTCCCAATATAAAAAACACACCAAACCTCATTAGTGTTTTGTTCCTAACTGGGATAAAATCATGTTTGATATTTATAGAGGAATAATCTACACCCCCATTAACATATTCCTTTTTGTTCACATTTATATGCATGTCTATTTCTATATTTACAGTAATGTAGACAATCGTTGATTTCATTTGTGGAGATTCGTTTACAAAAGATCAAAGTGTCTTTTTTGTAAATAAAGTTTTGAAACTAAAATTAACGACTCGTGCAGTGCGTATCCAAATGAAAAACATTTATTTATACAGAAGCATTTCGATGACGTGGATGCAGTATTTCAGGCTCATTATTAGAGAAATAAGATGTCGACATGAGTTGTAACGTTAGACAGTATCAACATACATTATACGTGATTGGGTATTTATCTTGAAAGACATTTTGGAATATAGACGTTTAGTTACGAAATATAATGACGTTGACTTTATAAAGACCACATGGCATAATTAGAAAAAGCATAAGACACCATGCTAATGGTATTTACTAACGACATCAACCTGAAAATGTGACCTTTCATGGAAAAATTAATTCGATGTCATCCCTTTCTAAAGCAGATTCGGTGTCATAAATGCATGCTTCGAGCAGACCTTATGCTGGTCCATAATAAGAATGTAGTCACATATTGCTACCTGTATGAGAGGTGGAGCCAGATGTAATTACATAGATAATGATACAAAGTTTCTCAGCAGCATATGGACTCGATATTAATGCATGAATCGCGTCTGAAGCTATGAAATCTTTGCCGTTAAAACAGAAGCCCAAAAAGAGGTGTCAAATCGGAGGTCAGTACAAGGATTTCCGACAATAAAAGTTAATATAGATGTAACTATGGACTCACGCATGACAAACAAGCCCACAGCTGTAATGCAGAAGATGTGCTGGATCCGTCAGAAGAGTGTGGCATTCAGTCTCGCAGAGCTGCTCGGTGGCGTCAGTCCCCAAAGTATTGAGAAGAGTCTGCACGAGCTGTTTCAGGTGAGTGAGGTCAAAGCCATGAACTGTATAATACAAAAAAATTATTTTTTCTGGACAACTTACGCAAAACGTTTTAGTTTGATTTTTAGGATCCTAAAATATAGATAGCTTACTCTCAGGGTCGAGGACAATATAGATTAGTTAAGACTAAATTCCGGGGGCCGACAACGTTCAGGGTGCCCACCGCCGTGCCATTTTGTAATTCACATAGGCCTACTGCAGAATGTTTCCTAGCGCCCACAAATCCTGTTCACTGCCCTGCTTACTCTTAATACGTCATGAACTATGTTTGATCCTCTAGCACCAAACAAAATTCAACTCAGTCTATTAGGTATTATGAATGACAGTTGTACAATATAGACAAGAAGCCTTTGTTTTGGTCTTTGTATGAATATTTATGTTGCTTTGGGAAGACCAAGTCTAATGTTTTCTTCAATGTCATTTAAATTCAGCTCTGTTTTCTAACAATTGTTTGCAAATGCATCACGACAATTATTTCACATGTGCGCTATTTATGTATTTGAGCGTGCTACGTATAAAATAACAAGTTACCAATGTCTTGCGCTGTTTAAATTGATCTTATTTGGTGAAATATCTTTGCATAAAAGAATCTTACATCAGTATCCTCCATCGATATTGTACAGTTTCTCACGTTTCGACCACACGTATTAGTAAACGGAATCACCTATTTGGTGTAAACGTGAAGTCATATATCAAATATTAATACATTTTCTTTTATGTGGTTCCATAAAAATGTATTGGAATTATTTAAATATGCAAACCGTTTTATCAACCGTTTATCTCTGACTGACAAAATAAACAAAATATACAAGAAGCATATGAATATACGATGACTCTGTTGTATACTGTTCTCATAAATGGATACCTTTAGGCTAACTAACTTATTGGCTTTCCTCTGTCCCTTTGAATCGCTATTAAAAGACTCGCATCTAACCTAGCAGATAACTGGGCGACTGAGTAGTTAAAGGCTTTCTTTCTTACTTACAACTCAGGTCTATAATTAGGTTATCATTGTACATAGAGGTATTTAAAGCAGGAAGAGACAAATGGAAGGTTCTCCTGAGAATAGAATATAGCACCATTGTAATGGTTATCTACATGATGGATTTAAAAATTAAAGAAAACCATTGTTTGCAATGAACGTTTCTGTAATTTAATGTTTTTTAAATTATTTTTTTGTCTGATAAACATTTTTTATAATTCCGAGTCACCGTCATGTGTATTAAGTAATATGATGTACTCTGTCGTATTACAGGTATGAAACTTGACGGTACGAACACAAACTCTAATGTTATGAGATAACCTTTTCCGTATGTATTTTTAAATTAAATTTTTCTATCTCTGTCTTACGAATATTCCTGTGATGAACGTTTTAGTATTCATAAGAAAGATATTAAAAAGTTCATTTTTCTAAAGTTCTGAACGACGTCACTTACGCGAATCTAAAAATACTCTCTTTTCCGGTGCGCTGAAAACAGCATAGGTACAGACAAGGAGAAGGAAGGCAATCTTCATGTTTGCTGCTGAAAGGATTTCAGTTCTGAAAAAAAACACAACAAATAGTTTTTGTATCTATACAGGTATCGCTTGAACTAACACAGTTATTTTGTACAGTGGTGTACAATTATGGTCATAAATAAAGCAATTTGCTGTTCCAGAAAAGTGAAATCCCAAATGTTAGGTAAACATTTGTTACAATGGTAAAGAAATATCTAAATAAAATGTGTGATTCTCAAAGTCCGAAGAAGTTAGTAACATGCTCGTTATAATGTAAACATCTACATACGATCTGACTAGCTCAAATTGATTAAGTACATTACCATTTCTCCACAAATTCAACTATGAAGCAGACGAAGCAGATAACATGAATTTGATAATTGTTTAACGACTGCATCACATTAATGGGCTGCCTTTTGCTGACCCATTGGGGACAAAGTGCATTCAGTAAGATGCACCACAATAGCCAACCCAGGATGATCTGGGCAAGATTCAGACCTGCGATACCCTGCGTTAACGTCCTGCGATCAAATCTCCGACTTACCCCGCTTGGGTAATTAACATTATTGGGATAAACGAGCAATAAATAACTTACCAAGTTCTGGAGGAAATGCAAGCGTGTAGACGTAGAGATAGGATTTTATACTCCTGGAATGAGAATTCGTCACGACATGTCACTTAGGGTTATCATTTTTGACTTATGATTCATTATGAAAGCTATTCGGACGCATTATTGTATCTTTGAAGCACCTACATAGCTTTAAATCAACAACGCTTCATGTTGCAAAGAAAAACGAAAACTCGAGATTCTGATACCTTTTTATTGTGTCTAACAACTGCAAATTTGTCCTTGCTTATATATCAGTTAAACGTAAGAAAATAACGGTGATAAGAATATATATTTTCGCATATCAATTCAGTCTTGGATAAGGTTACTTGGGCAAAGACTTGCAGGATTTTGCTGTTGTTCAGTAAGTCTTTGCACGTTTTCTTTTTAAGTTACTTCATTGAAACAATATAAGTGTAATTTAAATAAATTATTTGTTTCACAACCTGACCAGAATATTTAAATTTCATGGAATCTATATCAATAATGGAAATTAAAAGTCTTCAGTTAGTCTTATATGGATATATACGATGCAAATCTCTGACGCAATTCGACTATTTTTTTTCCCTAAACTGCGCACACATCTGGAATTTCTCATATAAACAAAATCGAAGAACTAGCTTCATTTTAAGTCTTTGCCCAATAGATATCATCACAATAACGCTTAGATACATAAAATGAACTCGCGAAAGAAAACTGGGATTTCTGGGAGAATAACTAAATAGTGAAATCTTATGGGATTTCGTGTTTCAGAAGGGATCTGTAGAAACATTCCGTGCGTCTGAGAACAAAACCTTTGCGTACTCTGCTCATTTGTATAGGAGGTAGATAATCGAGGAACTAAAATTTTACACCTACAAGATAATGACAAAGGACGGCGATGAAGATGACAACCACAACAATAAAAATACAAAGACCCCAAAAACATCGGGTAAATCATACCTTGACCTATTGGTGATATTAAATGAAATATAGGTGTTATCTCTGAGTAAGGGAGATAAGGTGTATATATATATATATATATATATATATATATATATATATATATATATATATATATATATATATGTGTGTGTGTGTGTGTGTGTGTGTGTCTGTGTGTCTGTGTGTGTCTGACAGAGAAAGATATATTGTCGAGGTAGAAGTTGATGAATAAACATAATTTAACTTACTTCCAAGGAAATATCTAAGCCAAACTTCTTTAGTTATATCTATAGCTAAATGGTTATTCAATCACTTCACTATATATACCGATTTGTATTTCCTTAAAATGCATGAATGTACTTAAAGGTCCTCGTGCTGTCATAGCAAGGCAACCTAGCAAATTTTCCCGTTATACACGAGAAGGTAAATATGACATTTTATGCAATTTTTTTGTGTCAGATACGACCATCGGAACTTTTTTTTATATTGATTGCAATACAGAAAATAGAATTTCAGTTCGGTTTTAACTTCACTGTTGGTTCAATTATTTGCATTGTAAGATCAAAATCTGAAAAACAATTATTCGTTCGAGCTAGAACACCCCCTCCATATTGGTATGCTCGACAAATGTCATAAAATTAGTTTGTATATAGTGTGGCGTGATATAGATTTATTTCATTAAATAGAGGGTGATCTCTCTCTCTCTCTCTCTCAAGCACACATACCCATACTCACTTCACAAATTATGAAAATTAAAAAGAATTATGTCAAGTTAACGACATATCTGACTGATATTTTTCAACTATTTCACAGTTTTAAAAATATTTTATTTATTAAATGAGACATTAAGGCAATGACATAAAAGTAAATAAACTATTAGATTTATGTCAAATTATTAGATTGAGATCCATATTAGCAATGATTAGCTTTATCTTCCCATACATTGTATCCACTCGCTTTTTATCATTTGTATCGGTATAAAACGGAGACAATACATAAATAAGTGATTGTCACATATTTACTCACAGCAATCTTGACGCGTTTATGTTCCGTTGAACAAATATCATTTCATTTGTCTGATTTGAACAGCATTTAAATACCCCGGATTATGCACGTTCTTACCGTTGATGGAATATTATTATGTTCACTAAGCCCTCATGCAAAATTCATTTTTCTTTCTCTTCTTTTGTGTTTTTTTTATAACATTTTCCTTTGTAAATCAACCCACTTAATGAAAGTAAATGCCTAGTAGTATCATCTGTCATATAAAGCTTCCATGATATGAAGAAAGATTAAAGGGGGACTTTTTAGATATGTCTGAATGTCCTAATTGATACAATTTACAATTAAGTTATCGGTTTAGACATAATACAGACTTGTTCGAAAACATTCAAATATGTACAATAAATGAGGCAAGCAAAATGACAATTATGTCGGAAACGATAAAAGCCCAATTCTTCTACAGATAGTTACAAATTCAAACTAGAAGCCTCAAGATGATTTAATTAAGCAATCAATATAATTAGAGTTTTCATTTTTACAGCTTACATTTTAGTATTTGCTGCAATTTTCCGCCACTGTATGCGATTGTTCCGCTGTAGGATAATCACTATGACAGAGCTGTATGTACTCGAGTGAGCAGCCATCTGTTTAGAAGTGGAACAATCGAATTATTATTGCAGGCACTATGTATCCTATTTACAAAGTTTACCTGATGCATACAGACCGCTTATAATTTGATATAATAATACATTTCTAGGGGTTTGCAATGATTCTGAATCGCAATATTTGTAGTTCTGATGCATTTTTGCACAAGAAGCAGGTTCGATGGAAATATGCATACAAAAAGCGAAAAATGTTTACTAATCTCACTATGGAATGACAATAAAAAGGTGGGAATAGTACATTAGTCTCTCTATAGAATCATTTTGTCGAAATGATATTAAGCTTAATATCCAGAGGGAAGTAAATACTATACATATCTTGTGGATAATACAAACTGTTACTTACGGCTTTTAAAGTATTGGTATAAAGGAATTTGTTATACCAATAATATTTGTATATCAAATTGTGATCCGCCCATGGTGCAATTATACTCATACATAAATTTGCTGGGGACTATGTGTTGTTGGGTCTGTTCCTAACGAATAATGATGAAGTTCCACTCATTAATCATTAGTGGTATATGAAAATAACGATAAAAGGTAATAATAATCTCCGTTTTCTAAATGGATTTAACATGGTACACAATTTAATCGCAATCCTTTCTTTTTCCGTTTCCCCTTCCCTCTCATACACAAGGGACATAATATGCATAAATCTGGAGTTAGAGGTAAAACAAACTTGAGCTGGATAAAAAAACTTGAAATTGCAATTGTATAAAGTAATCTACAATATCATTTTCGACAACGGTATTTTTACACTTACCTTAGAACCTCTCTAAAGTGTTTATATAATCAATGATACAAAGCTGCAATAGCCGGTCGACACAGTATTGTTTACGGGGCACACATATGTAATATGTTTCAGGCTTTGTTGTTGTTGATGTTGTTTCTTAAACCTATTATAATGTTCTAAAAATTGATTATTATTATTAATTAAACATGCAAATATTCATAGCCCCCCCCCCTCCCGTGTTGACCATCGTATCAACATAATGGCGAAATTCCATGAAAGACAAGAGTAGAGAATTTTCCCTTGTATAATACACCAAAGCCTCTGGAACTATGAAGAATGATGGTAAATGTTAAGTCTAACCGACCAAAGGGAGAGAGAGAAAGACAGAGACAGAGAGAGAGAGAAACTAATTTATCAGGTGCCAAACCTATGTGACTGATTTTGCCTTGTGTATTGATGGTCCAGATATATAGTATGCACCTCATACATTAATTCATACAATGCACGTTTTTTCAAGTTACTGTCTTTCTTTTACTGCAGGAATATTTGCCAGTAGTAATTAATTCATTCCTCTTTTTATTTAACAAAGCCCACAAAATAATATTGAGAGAAAAAACATGAACGTGACAGTATCTTGACCGGATTGACAAGAGGTTCACCTTATTTTTTTTTTTTAATTTCCCACACTCATCTTTGTTGAGATGCTTCTTAATTATCTCCCATTTTGGTCCCCGATCTTGGAGACATCTAATTGGATATCACAAACCAAATTATGATGTGAAGTTTTTATACCTTCCGCAAATTAATGATCATTGGTAAACTAGCATATCCATGAGACAATGGGATCTTTGAAGCCACAATATACAAGAAATGACATCTGTAACATTTTTAATGCATGTATGTGTTTCGTTTCTTTTTTCACACTACTTCTGCCTTCTGGGCAGTATTTAACTATCCCGGTGTGCTTCCTTTACAGTTCAATATAAAATCTTATTAGCTGGAAGGTTTGTCATAAAAAGAACCACCAACATACCCTGATGGAAGGGATCATAGCTTCTTATCTGTATAGTGTATGTTAACTTCCCTGGATCAATTGCAGCACCTGGTTGAAATAGGCTTTATATTTTTGAAATTACCGAACGAAATGAAAATGTTACTATCTTTTATGTCTTTAATCAATGTTAGCTTCGAGACCAAAAGCTATATCATGTTTTAATATTACTTATATCCCTCCATAGGGGATCATGCTGGCTTTTTAAGAATACTTTGATTTTATTTGCGACACCTGCAAATACATTGTCCAAAATGTTGCACAAGTCTTTATTATCAGTCGCATCTAAATTTATCCAATTTTTCCGACCGTCGTGCAATACGTAAATTGAAGTTTGACAAAGGTTAGTACAAGCGTCACCAGTGCAGGTTGAACATCTAACACATCTTGAAGTAGATGTACATGTGTCACATGCATTGCCTATGAGTACCTGATATGACATGAAGTGGATATAATTTCTTATCTCCAATTTAAACATCAGAGCATAGTTGTACCTTCACAACGTAAAACAAACTCTTAGATTTGACACGGTTTTGTCAAAATAATTTGAAACATTCAAAGTGTACAAGTTGATTGGGTGTTCGCATAACTTTAGATTAAAAATATTATAACAGAAATTGAAATGAGTTCATTTCATGACAGGAATTGCATCGATTATTTAAAAATACTCAAATAAAGCACAGCCAAACATACTTTATTGCTGGTCAAGTTAATGTTTAAATATTTTAACTATATATTGCACGTTTTGTATACGAACTGTGATGTTTGATATGAAATCCTGATGTACACACGTGTTCATCTGGTTGTCTACTCTTATGATTGTATGCTTGGATATAAGTAACTGTTGAATTAACAAATTGGAAACTATATGTTTTGCCGTGTACGGAATGATACCTAGATGTTTAGTCTTGCACATGGCATGCATACATATCATTTATAGAGACATCTCTTTGCTTTCTTGCATAAGATGAGAGCACAACCTGAAATGGCAGTATATCAAACTACTTATATATGATAATTGTAAAACATAAATCACAGCCATGCAATACAATGCTCACCATACCCAGACAAGGTATGTTATATGCCAATTCTTATAAACAAACATACAATGTACGAATGTGAAGAAATTTATATTTAATGGAAAACTACTTCCATTCCTTTACACCCGCCAGCACGGGCTCGATGAAACTTATATACCACTTACAGGAATACCATACAGTTTCAGTTCCTTATTTTTAACAGTTTAGGAAGATATTCAGTACGTATATATCGAGTTAAGGTATGTATCAACTGACATGCTGGACTCACTGTTTATCAAAAATTGCAAATCGATAACAGTCATATTAGTTTGAAACTATTGGTCGCAAGCAACAATTAAGACACCACGCATGTATTAATTATCTTTATCTATTTACTTGTCCGAAAAAACAAACCATGAGATGTTGTTATCGTGGCCATGTATGCATACATCTGTGGATTAGAGAGTAAATGCATGCATATATAATGTTGCATTTCTTGAAAACTAATAATTTCCATGGAATATTCCACTAACGAAAAACAAAGTTTGGCCTTGAACTCAAATTTTGTTTAACATCTTGTTTGCTACATACAATGATGACAGCATCACTCAATGTTAATGTATGCCGTTTTATAACCTATATTAATTCAGCCTATAAATCTACAATTATATATTGAAACAAGTTGTGAAAATCACACGTAGACGTTGATTATTATATGTTTGGAAAGTGTCCAAGTTCTATTTTAAAAAGTGGGAAACGTAATTCTAATTGTAAAATGTTTAAACAATTAATTCACTTCAGTTGTTTATTACGCTTATTCTGCTTTTCAAACACAGCTTTAAATATTAGTTGCTATATTAAAAAGGCGTTTGTTTTGATATATTAATCTCACCGACAAGACCCACTATCTACCCTGACGGTAGACACCGTAAATATAAATGTATGACCTATTAAATACTTTATTTGCATCAAGAACTTTATATACATTTTTCACGAATATTTAGGATTTGTACTGTTTTACCCTGAAATAAAATGAATGGTGCTGCACTCAAATAGTGGTGCTCTCAAAACGTAGAAGAAAAAACAAAAAGTGTATTCTGCGTTTATGGAGTGTTGCAAATATAGAAGAAAATAAACCCAAATAACAAATCTTAGTTTAATACATATAATTAATATTATTTTGCTCATAGTACTGCAAACGTTTATTATTTTAGTGTGCATCTAGTTGTAGCCTGAGGTGTACGTTGGAAATGTTGTACCACATACTGGAATCTAGAACTAGTGAAATATTAGAGAATATATGCATCACTCGTATCTGTTTTGATTAGTATAGAATACAGAAGCCTACCACACATCATTTTGGCTTATTTGCATTGAAATGGTAACAGGCAAATAAAGTGTTTGCAAATGAGGACAGCTTGAAAAAAGATTAACTGTGACAAGCGTCTGCTGATGGCATAACACTAAGAATGGCTGGAATATTTGACGGGTAGTAATGGAACGTACGCATAGTCCGTATCATTTTGATTTTTATTTTCTAGTAATGTCCAAATGATATTATGTTCTTAAAATAGATTGTTACTAAATATTTTTTATTTGATAGTAAATGTTTGGTATAAAAATCAGACCTTCAAAAATCCGTAAAGGAATACGAATTTAATTGGCGCACAATTTATATTTATTAATTTGTGATATGGTGATGATGAAATGGCAGATTGATCATACAACGCAGTAAGTGTAGTTATTTGACTTCGTAATTCTTTACATTTGTACAAAGATTATGACTTATTCAACGTTAGTATTTCAGCAAACCGATTAAATTCATATCGTTATAATTTGTTTATCAATTCTACTAACTTCTAAACTTGATGCATTTCACTATTGTAATGAATGTATACCATTAATATAGAAAGTGTTACGTTCATCTTCAGTTATAAAATATATGGTAAAATCATGTTCAGATCCAGAAAAAGTTTCTATTTTAAACAAAGCTTACATCTGGAATTTCTCATATAAACTAAGTCACGCAAATATCTTTGTAATGCCAGCGGTTAACGAGTGCTGTTGAGTCAGCTCTGAATTTACTGTTGAATCGCGCAATTTGATAAAATTTACAAACCAAGAAAGAAGTTTTGAGAATTTCGCACATTTCTGATATGCATTGAAGATTGTAACTAAGGAAGATGCAGAAAGGGAAAACATCATATACAACTAGCACATGAGTAAACCCTGGTCTTCGGAGATGTAATGACGCCATGTGTCGGTCGTTCCGGTATAGATATATTTTACAATTTCCTCTCAGATTAATTTCCTTTGGTACACATTTAAGTGGTGACTGGTGTCAATTTAGTGTCACCTTTTTAAACAACAGAGCTGGTCTGAAGTACAATGTGGAACATGTTGACTAAGGTCTGGAATCTGAAATGACACAAGATGAGGGTGTATGATGCAATATGAGTGTTGAAATGTCGACTTTTTTAATACAGATCAGTGTTTTCCTATTTAATCGATACGGATCAAGTATTCATATTTCCTTATGTTACTCAGGCGCAACCATTTCAATGTTATAAATGACGTCCGTGCCTGGATATTATTCACTGTACCATATTGAACTTTTTTTAAATCCCGATGTGTTTTAGTTTGTATCAAAACTGTTTGGCTACATCTATGTGGAATGAATAAAATTTGGTACGCATAAATGCCCCCTCCCCCCGTAATCTCCACAAAAATAAAACAAACCTTCGTCAGGGGTTTGATCCGAATTGGGGCACACAGATGTTTGACAGAACACTTGAATAATATACACCCTATCCGGACAAACTTTAAACGTATAAAATTTTAATCTTTCTTTTCGTCCGCATGAGGCAGAATTTACATGTATATCTATTTCTATATTTACAGTAATGCAAAGACTTGTTCCGTTACGAACAGGTAACGCATTTGAACCATTATCCTTCTTAACAAATTAAAGTTCTGATAGTCCTATTTGCTGCATATCTGACAATAGTTTTGCTCCTTCATGTATATATATATATATATATATATATATATATATATATATATATATATATATATATATATATATATATATATATATATCACTACACTATCTTTGAGTTCATTTGTGGATATTAATCTATAAAAGCTCTCAAAAGATTCTTTTTCCTACACCAAAACTTACATTATTAACCAATTCTGGTCTGCCTAACCCATATATACTCTATTTTATGTTCACCCATTTCCCATTTTTCCATATCATTAGTACCGTGTGTCCTGAACCATGATACGTCTTAACAAAGAAACGTTTTATAGTCGTATTTGCAGCATATCTTACAATTATTTGCTCATGCAGATCTATATATCACTTTGAGATCATTTGTGGTGATTAATCTATAAAAGATCCAAGTTTCCTTTTTGTGAATACATTTTGAAAATAAAAAAAACATGGAATTATGCAGCGCGTATCCAAACAAAAAATATTGTTTTATGCAGAAGCGTTTTCATGACGTCGATGCAATATTTCAGGATCATTAATTAAAAGAGAAATAAGATGTCGTCATTAGTTGTAAAGTTAAACAGTATCGAGATCCATCGTACTTGATTTTGTATTTATCTTGAAATACATTTTGGAATATAGACGTTTAGTTACGAAATATAATGACTTGACTTTATAAAGACTGCAAAATAATGAAACACGAGGATAGAGCCTAATGCTTAGAAAAGTCATATCTCTCTCTCTCTGTCTCTCTCTCTCTCTCCTGAACGGTTTGACTAAACTTTACCATTATTTGTAGGTCCAGAGACATCGTTGTATGACACAAGCGAAAATCCCTAACGCTCGTATTTTCATAGATTTTCGCCCGTATCTAGTTACGCTCATCCAGAGAGAGAGAGAGAGAGAGAGAGAGAGAGAGAGAGAGAGAGAGAGAAAGAGAGAGAGAGAGAGGTGGGGAGCGGCGCAACCATTCGGATACTTGTATGTTTAATAATTAATAATCGATTTTAGAACATTATAATAGGTTTATGAAACAACAACAAAGCATTAAATACGCTACAGTATGTGTGCCTCGTATGTGACAAATTTAATATATAGGCCAAGTGTCGACTGGCTATTGCAACTATGAATCATTGATCTTATGAACACTGTAGATAAATCACAAGGAAAGCTTAAATGTACCATTACGACGAACCAGATTACTGTAGGTTACTTGCTACAAGTTCAGTTTTAATGTTTTCGTCCAGCGCAATATGTTTTACTCTCTCACTCCAGATTTTTGCTTATTTTTTCCTTTATGGACGAGAGGGGAGAGGGAAATGGAAAAAAAGAAACCATTCCGATGAAATTGTGTACCACTTTAATTTCATTTAGAAAACAGGAAATATTATACTTTTCATCGTTATTTTCATGTCATTTATGATTAATGAATGAGCAGAAATTTATCTTTAGGCCTGCAGTTGAAAGAATGTTTATATATTCGTATTATTGCGCCATGGGCGGATCACAATTTGATATACCAATAGTACTGCTATATCAAATTGCTTAATACCAACACTTTAAATGCCATGTTACTTTTAATATATATGTGAGAGATAGAGAGAGAAGAGAGATTTTAAAAAAATAATTGCATTTGAAGTATTGATGTAAAGATTAAGATTGGCCTCTAGCTTTTGAATACACAAATAATTATAGTTTCAATAGTAGACTGTCGCTTCTATACTCCCAAAACAAGTGAATATTTTCAAGTTATCGGATATTATTTAAGAAAAAGCAAGAAGAAGGTATTCGTATTCTCTGTTGAATTTACATTATACACAATAATGATATGCGATAGAATGTCATCGCAAATCATTCTGCATTCCCTGTTCTGTTTCCCACCCTTATGTCTCGCTTGTTCTCTCTACCATGAGAAAACAAATACTTGGAAATCTGTGGAGAGAGAGAGAGAGAGAGAGAGAGAGAGAGAGAGAGAGAGAGAGAGAGAGAGAGAGAATGAGATGGAGAAAAAAGAACTTGACCTGAATGAAAACCTTTTCCACAGTATTACATGATGACAATGATACCAAGTTGCAAAAGCCTGTCGAGGAGGGATGGCCATAGCTGACTATGAAGCACACACGTGGCGGCGGGGACCTCAGTTTTCTGCTGGTTTATCTATTACCTCAAGATACTTATTTTTTTCAAGTAAGATGATGTATACGATAGGTTCTTGTTTCCACAAGGACTTCATTTAAATGAAATTAAGAGTATAGTAATTTAGATTATCCATACCTATGATAGTACAACATAAGGGATTCAGTATTCCTCACTTAATCATACTTCAGATCAAGCTATCTCTTTCTCCACTGGTCTTCTCGTGCAAAATTATTTCAGCTGTAATCAGCAGTCTTTCATATTATAAAACAAATTAAGAAAAAACATTCCTGATCAGATTTACTAGATTTTCACCTATGTCATTTCTCAATTTTCACCTCTTCGTCTTTGTTTAAATTCTTCTTGATTATCTCCTTATCTTTTACGTCCCTTCCATCTTGGAGAATGCAGTTAACTGTAAAACTCCGAGACTGGAATGAGGTAATAAACCAGATGATGGTGTAAAGTTCTTGAACTTTTTATACCATCAGCAAAGTAATGATCAACCGGAAACAAATTCATCTGAGAGAATGGGTACTCGGAAAACAGCGTATCCAAGAAATGACACCTGTACCACTTTTGATCGAAGTATCTGTTTTGTTTCTTTTTCTTTAAACTTCACGCTTCTTTTGCATTCTCTCCAGTATTTATCCGTCCATATAATTTTGTTACATTTAAATTCGTTATAAAATCTTACAAATTGGAAGTTTCGTCATGAAAATATAAACCTGAATAATACCCTGATGGATGGGGATATAGCTGTTTGCCTGTAGTCTGTTTATGGCTTACCATATCTGTATCAATGTAAGCATCTTGTTGAAATAGGCTTTATATTTTTAAATTGTCTGTCTGGTAGCAAAATGAAAATTGTATTATCTTATTTTTATCTTTTAAGTCTTTAATAGATGTAAGGTTCAGGACCAATGGCTAAAGCATGTAGTTAAGAATCCTTTTTTATTATCCTTCCTTTTAGATTATAATGACCTTTCAAGAATAATTTGATTTAATTTGTATCTTTGACACATGGATTGCCTGTAATTATAATGACATGAAGTGGTACTGATATTTGTAGTTTGAAATGGTGTTGTCCAAAAAATTTGAAACAACCAAAGTGTACATGTTGATCGCGTGTTCACGTAACTTTAGGTCCCAAGTATGTATATATATATATATATATATATATATATATATATATATATATATATATATATATATATATATATATATATATATATATATATATATATATATATATACTGTTACGACTATGCCAGAAAATATCTACCGAAAAAGAAGTGAATGCAAAAAGGAAAATTCAAAACGTGAAGAGAAGTTTTAAAAGACACTTACACCAACTTAATTACATTTCAATAAATCACGAATGTTCTATCACAAGTACAAAATTATAATATGTCCTAAAGGAATTTCAATAGTCTTGAATGTCCTGATGTGTCATTAGTCTTGAATATCGTGATATATACAAAATATTCGATTGATGATGTCTAGGAGCGCTCTCAAAACGTAGAAGAAATAGGAATAGGGTATTCTTCGCTTATGGAAGAAAACAGAAAACTAAAATGATAGTAGATATTAATTTATTACATGTCGTTCATTTTATTTTGCGCATCGAACTGGAAACATTTAATACTTCATAAACAGCTTTGCGGACTAGGTATAATGTGGAAATGTTGTACCACATATTATAATCTGAAATTTAGTGAAATATTAGGGATTAGGGATTAAATGGATCACTCCTGTCTATTTTGTGTAGTATAGAATAAAGAAGGAAAAATTTAGGAATTACATTTTACTTTGAAACATTAAGTTTATAATGACAGATACCTGCGTATGCTAAACATGTACAAATATATGAGTGTATATGATATTTAGGTACATTTAGTTTGGTGTTCACAGGAAGACAAAATACAGTGTATATGCACAAATCTGCGAAAGTGTTTTGTTGTACACTACGGACGAAATGATGTTGATATGACGTAGTGATACGGTAACATACCCCCTTTTTACACTCTCTAAATATGTATAGATTTAGCATGAATGAGATTCAAAACGAGTTTTTGAAGTTTGATTCACTGTGTCTAAAATATATTCTCATGGAAGTCAAAGAAGAGAAGCTTGGGAGGTGAATTTGGGTGTGTGAAACGCATATATCGATTAAACACGTGTATCGAAAGCTAAACCGGGAATGTACTACTAATCAGTATATGATAAATAAGATGACGAAACGCGATTAAGGGAACTCTTTGATGTAACAACTTACAAATTAATAATTCAAACAACACTAATTTTCTGTTTTTTTTCTCTTCACAAGATACTTTTTAGGACATCATAGTTTATGTGTATCAAGGGAACGTTGGTCGTTAAAAGTATATTTGATTATACGTGAGTATACAATAATATATTTTGATCGTTCTTTCTTTATTGTGTGCTTGTGAGGATTGTTTAAATTGCTAAACGATTGTTTCCAATTTTACAGTCACCATCAATTATTCGGATTAACATCACCATAATTAAGGCGTTTTCCTGAAAGAAAGAAATATTTAATACAGTGAACATAATCTCTAGTAGTAGTATATGGTTACACTATTGAATAAAACATATTCAGCAGAGCAAAGAGGATTTATATTTTTAGATAAACCGCATTTGAATAAACACAAATGCGACTAGTAAAAAATTATTAACAATGTGGTTATGAAACACATGGTAAATAGTATTAAATCTAATTGTACAATTGTAACCGCTTGATTCAAAACGACTTGCAGATAAGCAATCAGTGGTTGTGCAGATAATTGGCCGAGCTGGTCCGATTATACGTGAGTATACAATAATATATTTTGATCGTGGCGTTTTTTTTTCTTCCCACAGAGCTGCTCGTTGCTTTCACTTCCGATAAAATCGAAAATTATTTGCAAGGTCGGTGTCATATGGGTCGGATATAATATAGAAACTGCAGTCATGGAGTCGTTTTAGTTAGAGTAGGCGGTAGAGAAAGACAATATTTCAGTTGACGATGTGTGTATGTGTGTGATTTCGACTTTTAACGTAGCTTCAACAAGTTTTCAGTCATATCAGTATGACGTCTGCAGTGTGGCAGTTTGCATTTTGTGCATCTTTATGAAGAGGCTATGAATTTGTTTGCACATTTATTAAATGCATTGATGATTTTCTCTAAAGGATAATCAGAACGGGGGAAACATCACATGCTACTAGCATAGGAGTAAGCAATGGTATTTAGAGATGTGATGAAGGCATTATCATTCAGATCCTGTATAGATTTATTTTTAAAAAACGAATAAAACAGATTACGATTCCTGATGATTTTTATTTACTTCGGTACACATATAAGTATCTACAAGCGTCAATACAGTGTCAACATTTTACCCAACGGTGCCTGTCTGTGGCACAAGGTTGAATCTGTGGACTAAGGACTGGAATCTGAAATTAGTGACGCAAGATGAAGATGTAAGATGTAATATGAGAAGTTCAATTTTTTATTACAAATACATTTATTCATAAATTTTCAAAACAAATCTTTCATCTGTAGTTTAGTATCTTACACAGGGGTAACTATTCCAGTGTTATAAATAACGTCTGGGCTTGGATATTCTTCAGTGTATTCAGTTTAGCTTTTATCACTCTCAATGTGTTTCGATTTGTATTAAAACTGTTTGGCTAAATGTATAAGGAATGAGCAAGTATTTGATACGTACAAAATTCCCCCTCCCCATTAGGTCCCAATATAAAAAACACACCAAACCTCATTAGTGTTTTGTTCCTAACTGGGATAAAATCATGTTTGATATTTATAGAGGAATAATCTACACCCCCATTAACATATTCCTTTTTGTTCACATTTATATGCATGTCTATTTCTATATTTACAGTAATGTAGACAATCGTTGATTTCATTTGTGGAGATTCGTTTACAAAAGATCAAAGTGTCTTTTTTGTAAATAAAGTTTTGAAACTAAAATTAACGACTCGTGCAGTGCGTATCCAAATGAAAAACATTTATTTATACAGAAGCATTTCGATGACGTGGATGCAGTATTTCAGGCTCATTATTAGAGAAATAAGATGTCGACATGAGTTGTAACGTTAGACAGTATCAACATACATTATACGTGATTGGGTATTTATCTTGAAAGACATTTTGGAATATAGACGTTTAGTTACGAAATATAATGACGTTGACTTTATAAAGACCACATGGCATAATTAGAAAAAGCATAAGACACCATGCTAATGGTATTTACTAACGACATCAACCTGAAAATGTGACCTTTCATGGAAAAATTAATTCGATGTCATCCCTTTCTAAAGCAGATTCGGTGTCATAAATGCATGCTTCGAGCAGACCTTATGCTGGTCCATAATAAGAATGTAGTCACATATTGCTACCTGTATGAGAGGTGGAGCCAGATGTAATTACATAGATAATGATACAAAGTTTCTCAGCAGCATATGGACTCGATATTAATGCATGAATCGCGTCTGAAGCTATGAAATCTTTGCCGTTAAAACAGAAGCCCAAAAAGAGGTGTCAAATCGGAGGTCAGTACAAGGATTTCCGACAATAAAAGTTAATATAGATGTAACTATGGACTCACGCATGACAAACAAGCCCACAGCTGTAATGCAGAAGATGTGCTGGATCCGTCAGAAGAGTGTGGCATTCAGTCTCGCAGAGCTGCTCGGTGGCGTCAGTCCCCAAAGTATTGAGAAGAGTCTGCACGAGCTGTTTCAGGTGAGTGAGGTCAAAGCCATGAACTGTATAATACAAAAAAATTATTTTTTCTGGACAACTTACGCAAAACGTTTTAGTTTGATTTTTAGGATCCTAAAATATAGATAGCTTACTCTCAGGGTCGAGGACAATATAGATTAGTTAAGACTAAATTCCGGGGGCCGACAACGTTCAGGGTGCCCACCGCCGTGCCAATTTGTAATTCACATAGGCCTACTGCAGAATGTTTCCTAGCGCCCACAAATCCTGTTCACTGCCCTGCTTACTCTTAATACGTCATGAACTATGTTTGATCCTCTAGCACCAAACAAAATTCAACTCAGTCTATTAGGTATTATGAATGACAGTTGTACAATATAGACAAGAAGCCTTTGTTTTGGTCTTTGTATGAATATTTATGTTGCTTTGGGAAGACCAAGTCTAATGTTTTCTTCAATGTCATTTAAATTCAGCTCTGTTTTCTAACAATTGTTTGCAAATGCATCACGACAATTATTTCACATGTGCGCTATTTATGTATTTGAGCGTGCTACGTATAAAATAACAAGTTACCAATGTCTTGCGCTGTTTAAATTGATCTTATTTGGTGAAATATCTTTGCATAAAAGAATCTTACATCAGTATCCTCCATCGATATTGTACAGTTTCTCACGTTTCGACCACACGTATTAGTAAACGGAATCACCTATTTGGTGTAAACGTGAAGTCATATATCAAATATTAATACATTTTCTTTTATGTGGTTCCATAAAAATGTATTGGAATTATTTAAATATGCAAACCGTTTTATCAACCGTTTATCTCTGACTGACAAAATAAACAAAATATACAAGAAGCATATGAATATACGATGACTCTGTTGTATACTGTTCTCATAAATGGATACCTTTAGGCTAACTAACTTATTGGCTTTCCTCTGTCCCTTTGAATCGCTATTAAAAGACTCGCATCTAACCTAGCAGATAACTGGGCGACTGAGTAGTTAAAGGCTTTCTTTCTTACTTACAACTCAGGTCTATAATTAGGTTATCATTGTACATAGAGGTATTTAAAGCAGGAAGAGACAAATGGAAGGTTCTCCTGAGAATAGAATATAGCACCATTGTAATGGTTATCTACATGATGGATTTAAAAATTAAAGAAAACCATTGTTTGCAATGAACGTTTCTGTAATTTAATGTTTTTTAAATTATTTTTTTGTCTGATAAACATTTTTTATAATTCCGAGTCACCGTCATGTGTATTAAGTAATATGATGTACTCTGTCGTATTACAGGTATGAAACTTGACGGTACGAACACAAACTCTAATGTTATGAGATAACCTTTTCCGTATGTATTTTTAAATTAAATTTTTCTATCTCTGTCTTACGAATATTCCTGTGATGAACGTTTTAGTATTCATAAGAAAGATAGTAAAAAGTTCATTTTTCTAAAGTTCTGAACGACGTCACTTACGCGAATCTAAAAATACTCTCTTTTCCGGTGCGCTGAAAACAGCATAGGTACAGACAAGGAGAAGGAAGGCAATCTTCATGTTTGCTGCTGAAAGGATTTCAGTTCTGAAAAAAAAGACAACAAATAGTTTTTGTATCTATACAGGTATCGCTTGAACTAACACAGTTATTTTGTACAGTGGTGTACAATTATGGTCATAAATAAAGCAATTTGCTGTTCCAGAAAAGTGAAATCCCAAATGTTAGGTAAACATTTGTTACAATGGTAAAGAAATATCTAAATAAAATGTGTGATTCTCAAAGTCCGAAGAAGTTAGTAACATGCTCGTTATAATGTAAACATCTACATACGATCTGACTAGCTCAAATTGATTAAGTACATTACCATTTCTCCACAAATTCAACTATGAAGCAGACGAAGCAGATAACATGAATTTGATAATTGTTTAACGACTGCATCACATTAATGGGCTGCCTTTTGCTGACCCATTGGGGACAAAGTGCATTCAGTAAGATGCACCACAATAGCCAACCCAGGATGATCTGGGCAAGATTCAGACCTGCGATACCCTGCGTTAACGTCCTGCGATCAAATCTCCGACTTACCCCGCTTGGGTAATTAACATTATTGGGATAAACGAGCAATAAATAACTTACCAAGTTCTGGAGGAAATGCAAGCGTGTAGACGTAGAGATAGGATTTTATACTCCTGGAATGAGAATTCGTCACGACATGTCACTTAGGGTTATCATTTTTGACTTATGATTCATTATGAAAGCTATTCGGAAGCATTATTGTATCTTTGAAGCACCTACATAGCTTTAAATCAACAACGCTTCATGTTGCAAAGAAAAACGAAAACTCGAGATTCTGATACCTTTTTATTGTGTCTAACAACTGCAAATTTGTCCTTGCTTATATATCAGTTAAACGTAAGAAAATAACGGTGATAAGAATATATATTTTCGCATATCAATTCAGTCTTGGATAAGGTTACTTGGGCAAAGACTTGCAGGATTTTGCTGTTGTTCAGTAAGTCTTTGCACGTTTTCTTTTTAAGTTACTTCATTGAAACAATATAAGTGTAATTTAAATAAATTATTTGTTTCACAACCTGACCAGAATATTTAAATTTCATGGAATCTATATCAATAATGGAAATTAAAAGTCTTCAGTTAGTCTTATATGGATATATACGATGCAAATCTCTGACGCAATTCGACTATTTTTTTTCCCTAAACTGCGCACACATCTGGAATTTCTCATATAAACAAAATCGAAGAACTAGCTTCATTTTAAGTCTTTGCCCAATAGATATCATCACAATAACGCTTAGATACATAAAATGAACTCGCGAAAGAAAACTGGGATTTCTGGGAGAATAACTAAATAGTGAAATCTTATGGGATTTCGTGTTTCAGAAGGGATCTGTAGAAACATTCCGTGCGTCTGAGAACAAAACCTTTGCGTACTCTGCTCATTTGTATAGGAGGTAGATAATCGAGGAACTAAAATTTTACACCTACAAGATAATGACAAAGGACGGCGATGAAGATGACAACCACAACAATAAAAATACAAAGACCCCAAAAACATCGGGTAAATCATACCTTGACCTATTGGTGATATTAAATGAAATATAGGTGTTATCTCTGAGTAAGGGAGATAAGGTGTATATATATATATATATATATATATATATATATATATATATATATATATATATATATATATATATATATATATATATATATATGTGTGTGTGTGTGTGTGTGTGTGTGTCTGTGTGTCTGTGTGTGTCTGACAGAGAAAGATATATTGTCGAGGTAGAAGTTGATGAATAAACATAATTTAACTTACTTCCAAGGAAATATCTAAGCCAAACTTCTTTAGTTATATCTATAGCTAAATGGTTATTCAATCACTTCACTATATATACCGATTTGTATTTCCTTAAAATGCATGAATGTACTTAAAGGTCCTCGTGCTGTCATAGCAAGGCAACCTAGCAAATTTTCCCGTTATACACGAGAAGGTAAATATGACATTTTATGCAATTTTTTTGTGTCAGATACGACCATCGGAACTTTTTTTTATATTGATTGCAATACAGAAAATAGAATTTCAGTTCGGTTTTAACTTCACTGTTGGTTCAATTATTTGCATTGTAAGATCAAAATCTGAAAAACAATTATTCGTTCGAGCTAGAACACCCCCTCCATATTGGTATGCTCGACAAATGTCATAAAATTAGTTTGTATATAGTGTGGCGTGATATAGATTTATTTCATTAAATAGAGGGTGATCTCTCTCTCTCTCTCTTTCAAGCACACATACCCATACTCACTTCACAAATTATGAAAATTAAAAAGAATTATGTCAAGTTAACGACATATCTGACTGATATTTTTCAACTATTTCACAGTTTTAAAAATATTTTATTTATTAAATGAGACATTAAGGCAATGACATAAAAGTAAATAAACTATTAGATTTATGTCAAATTATTAGATTGAGATCCATATTAGCAATGATTAGCTTTATCTTCCCATACATTGTATCCACTCGCTTTTTATCATTTGTATCTGTATAAAACGGAGACAATACATAAATAAGTGATTGTCACATATTTACTCACAGCAATCTTGACGCGTTTATGTTCCGTTGAACAAATATCATTTCATTTGTCTGATTTGAACAGCATTTAAATACCCCGGATTATGCACGTTCTTACCGTTGATGGAATATTATTATGTTCACTAAGCCCTCATGCAAAATTCATTTTTCTTTCTCTTCTTTTGTGTTTTTTTTATAACATTTTCCTTTGTAAATCAACCCACTTAATGAAAGTAAATGCCTAGTAGTATCATCTGTCATATAAAGCTTCCATGATATGAAGAAAGATTAAAGGGGGACTTTTTAGATATGTCTGAATGTCCTAATTGATACAATTTACAATTAAGTTATCGGTTTAGACATAATACAGACTTGTTCGAAAACATTCAAATATGTACAATAAATGAGGCAAGCAAAATGACAATTATGTCGGAAACGATAAGAGCCCAATTCTTCTACAGATAGTTACAAATTCAAACTAGAAGCCTCAAGATGATTTAATTAAGCAATCAATATAATTAGAGTTTTCATTTTTACAGCTTACATTTTAGTATTTGCTGCAATTTTCCGCCACTGTATGCGATTGTTCCGCTGTAGGATAATCACTATGACAGAGCTGTATGTACTCGAGTGAGCAGCCATCTGTTTAGAAGTGGAACAATCGAATTATTATTGCAGGCACTATGTATCCTATTTACAAAGTTTACCTGATGCATACAGACCGCTTATAATTTGATATAATAATACATTTCTAGGGGTTTGCAATGATTCTGAATCGCAATATTTGTAGTTCTGATGCATTTTTGCACAAGAAGCAGGTTCGATGGAAATATGCATACAAAAAGCGAAAAATGTTTACTAATCTCACTATGGAATGACAATAAAAAGGTGGGAATAGTACATTAGTCTCTCTATAGAATCATTTTGTCGAAATGATATTAAACTTAATATCCAGAGGGAAGTAAATACTATACATATCTTGTGGATAATACAAACTGTTACTTACGGCTTTTAAAGTATTGGTATAAAGGAATTTGTTATACCAATAATATTTGTATATCAAATTGTGATCCGCCCATGGTGCAATTATACTCATACATAAATTTGCTGGGGACTATGTGTTGTTGGGTCTGTTCCTAACGAATAATGATGAAGTTCCACTCATTAATCATTAGTGGTATATGAAAATAACGATGAAAGGTAATAATAATCTCCGTTTTCTAAATGGATTTAACATGGTACACAATTTAATCGCAATCCTTTCTTTTTCCGTTTCCCCTTCCCTCTCATACACAAGGGACATAATATGCATAAATCTGGAGTTAGAGGTAAAACAAACTTGAGCTGGATAAAAAAACTTGAAATTGCAATTGTATAAAGTAATCTACAATATCATTTTCGACAACGGTATTTTTACACTTACCTTATAACCTCTCTAAAGTGTTTATATAATCAATGATACAAAGCTGCAATAGCCGGTCGACACAGTATTGTTTACGGGGCACACATATGTAATATGTTTCAGGCTTTGTTGTTGTTGATGTTGTTTCTTAAACCTATTATAATGTTCTAAAAATTGATTATTATTATTAATTAAACATGCAAATATTCATAGCCCCCCCCCCCCCCCCCCGTGTTGACCATCGTATCAACATAATGGCGAAATTCCATGAAAGACAAGAGTAGAGAATTTTCCCTTGTATAATACACCAAAGCCTCTGGAACTATGAAGAATGATGGTAAATGTTAAGTCTAACCGACCAAAGGGAGAGAGAGAAAGACAGAGACAGAGAGAGAGAGAAACTAATTTATCAGGTGCCAAACCTATGTGACTGATTTTGCCTTGTGTATTGATGGTCCAGATATATAGTATGCACCTCATACATTAATTCATACAATGCACGTTTTTTCAAGTTACTGTCTTTCTTTTACTGCAGGAATATTTGCCAGTAGTAATTAATTCATTCCTCTTTTTATTTAACAAAGCCCACAAAATAATATTGAGAGAAAAAACATGAACGTGACAGTATCTTGACCGGATTGACAAGAGGTTCACCTTATTTTTTTTTTTAATTTCCCACACTCATCTTTGTTGAGATGCTTCTTAATTATCTCCCATTTTGGTCCCCGATCTTGGAGACATCTAATTGGATATCACAAACCAAATTATGATGTGAAGTTTTTATACCTTCCGCAAATTAATGATCATTGGTAAACTAGCATATCCATGAGACAATGGGATCTTTGAAGCCACAATATACAAGAAATGACATCTGTAACATTTTTAATGCATGTATGTGTTTCGTTTCTTTTTTCACACTACTTCTGCCTTCTGGGCAGTATTTAACTATCCCGGTGTGCTTCCTTTACAGTTCAATATAAAATCTTATTAGCTGGAAGGTTTGTCATAAAAAGAACCACCAACATACCCTGATGGAAGGGATCATAGCTTCTTATCTGTATAGTGTATGTTAACTTCCCTGGATCAATTGCAGCACCTGGTTGAAATAGGCTTTATATTTTTGAAATTACCGAACGAAATGAAAATGTTACTATCTTTTATGTCTTTAATCAATGTTAGCTTCGAGACCAAAAGCTATATCATGTTTTAATATTACTTATATCCCTCCATAGGGGATCATGCTGGCTTTTTAAGAATACTTTGATTTTATTTGCGACACCTGCAAATACATTGTCCAAAATGTTGCACAAGTCTTTATTATCAGTCGCATCTAAATTTATCCAATTTTTCCGACCGTCGTGCAATACGTAAATTGAAGTTTGACAAAGGTTAGTACAAGCGTCACCAGTGCAGGTTGAACATCTAACACATCTTGAAGTAGATGTACATGTGTCACATGCATTGCCTATGAGTACCTGATATGACATGAAGTGGATATAATTTCTTATCTCCAATTTAAACATCAGAGCATAGTTGTACCTTCACAACGTAAAACAAACTCTTAGATTTGACACGGTTTTGTCAAAATAATTTGAAACATTCAAAGTGTACAAGTTGATTGGGTGTTCGCATAACTTTAGATTAAAAATATTATAACAGAAATTGAAATGAGTTCATTTCATGACAGGAATTGCATCGATTATTTAAAAATACTCAAATAAAGCACAGCCAAACATACTTTATTGCTGGTCAAGTTAATGTTTAAATATTTTAACTATATATTGCACGTTTTGTATACGAACTGTGATGTTTGATATGAAATCCTGATGTACACACGTGTTCATCTGGTTGTCTACTCTTATGATTGTATGCTTGGATATAAGTAACTGTTGAATTAACAAATTGGAAACTATATGTTTTGCCGTGTACGGAATGATACCTAGATGTTTAGTCTTGCACATGGCATGCATACATATCATTTATAGAGACATCTCTTTGCTTTCTTGCATAAGATGAGAGCACAACCTGAAATGGCAGTATATCAAACTACTTATATATGATAATTGTAAAACATAAATCACAGCCATGCAATACAATGCTCACCATACCCAGACAAGGTATGTTATATGCCAATTCTTATAAACAAACATACAATGTACGAATGTGAAGAAATTTATATTTAATGGAAAACTACTTCCATTCCTTTACACCCGCCAGCACGGGCTCGATGAAACTTATATACCACTTACAGGAATACCATACAGTTTCAGTTCCTTATTTTTAACAGTTTAGGAAGATATTCAGTACGTATATATCGAGTTAAGGTATGTATCAACTGACATGCTGGACTCACTGTTTATCAAAAATTGCAAATCGATAACAGTCATATTAGTTTGAAACTATTGGTCGCAAGCAACAATTAAGACACCACGCATGTATTAATTATCTTTATCTATTTACTTGTCCGAAAAAACAAACCATGAGATGTTGTTATCGTGGCCATGTATGCATACATCTGTGGATTAGAGAGTAAATGCATGCATATATAATGTTGCATTTCTTGAAAACTAATAATTTCCATGGAATATTCCACTAACGAAAAACAAAGTTTGGCCTTGAACTCAAATTTTGTTTAACATCTTGTTTGCTACATACAATGATGACAGCATCACTCAATGTTAATGTATGCCGTTTTATAACCTATATTAATTCAGCCTATAAATCTACAATTATATATTGAAACAAGTTGTGAAAATCACACGTAGACGTTGATTATTATATGTTTGGAAAGTGTCCAAGTTCTATTTTAAAAAGTGGGAAACGTAATTCTAATTGTAAAATGTTTAAACAATTAATTCACTTCAGTTGTTTATTACGCTTATTCTGCTTTTCAAACACAGCTTTAAATATTAGTTGCTATATTAAAAAGGCGTTTGTTTTGATATATTAATCTCACCGACAAGACCCACTATCTACCCTGACGGTAGACACCGTAAATATAAATGTATGACCTATTAAATACTTTATTTGCATCAAGAACTTTATATACATTTTTCACGAATATTTAGGATTTGTACTGTTTTACCCTGAAATAAAATGAATGGTGCTGCACTCAAATAGTGGTGCTCTCAAAACGTAGAAGAAAAAACAAAATGTATATTCTGCGTTTATGGAGTGTTGCAAAAATAGAAGAAAATAAACCCAAATAACAAATCTTAGTTTAATACATATAATTAATATTATTTTGCTCATAGTACTGCAAACCTTTATTATTTTAGTGTGCATCTAGTTGTAGCCTGAGGTGTACGTTGGAAATGTTGTACCACATACTGGAATCTAGAACTAGTGAAATATTAGAGAATATATGCATCACTCGTATCTGTTTTGATTAGTATAGAATACAGAAGCCTACCACACATCATTTTGGTTTATTTGCATTGAAATGGTAACAGGCAAATAAAGTGTTTGCAAATGAGGACAGCTTGAAAAAAGATTAACTGTGACAAGCGTCTGCTGATGGCATAACACTAAGAATGGCTGGAATATTTGACGGGTAGTAATGGAACGTACGCATAGTCCGTATCATTTTGATTTTTATTTTCTAGTAATGTCCAAATGATATTATGTTCTTAAAATAGATTGTTACTAAATATTTTTTATTTGATAGTAAATGTTTGGCATAAAAATCAGACCTTCAAAAATCCGTAAAGGAATAAGAATTTAATTGGCGCACAATTTATATTTATTAATTTGTGATATGGTGATGATGAAATGGCAGATTGATCATACAACGCAGTAAGTGTAGTCATTTGACTTCCGTAATTCTTTACATTTGTACAAAGATTATGACTTATTCAACATTATTATTTCAGCAAACCGATTAAATTCATATGGTTATAATTTGTATATCAATTCTACTAACTTCTAAACTTGATGCATTTCACTATTGTAATGAATGTATACCATTAATATAGAAAGTGTTACGTTCATCTTCAATTATAAAATATATGGTAAAATCATGTTCAGATCCAGAAAAAGTTTCTATTTTAAACAGGGCTTACATCTGGAATTTCTCATATAAACTAAGTCACGCAAATATCTTAGTAATGCCAGCGGTTAACGAGTGCTGTTGAGTCAGCTCTGAATTTACTGCTGAATCGCGCAATTTGATAAAATTTACAAACCAAGAAAGAAGTTTTGAGAATTTCGCACATTTCTGATATGCATTGAAGATTGTAACTAAGGAAGATGCAGAAAGGGAAAACATCATATACAACTAGCACAGGAGTAAACCCTGGTCTTCGGAGATGTAATGACGCCATGTGTCGGTCTTTCCGGTATAGATATATTTTACAATTTCCTATCAGATTAATTTCCTTTGGTACACATTTAAGTGGTGACTGGTGTCAATTTAGTGTCACCTTTTTAAACAACAGAGCTGGTCTGAAGTACAATGTGGAACGTGTTGACTAAGGTTTGGAATCTGAAATGACACAAGATGAGGGTGTAGGATGCAATATGAGTGTTGAAATGTCGACTTTTTAATACAGATCAGTGTTTTCCTATTTAATCGATACGGATCAAGTATTCATATGTCCTTATGTTACACAGGCGCAACCATTTCAATGTTATAAATGACGTCCGTGCCTGGATATTATTCACTGTACCATATTGAACTTTTTTAAATCCCGATGTGCTTTAGTTTGTATCAAAACTGTTTGGCTACATCTATGTGGAATGAATAAAATTTGGTACGCATAAATGCCCCCTCCCCCCGTAATCTCCACAAAAACAAAACAAACCTTCGTCAGGGGTTTGATCCGAATTGGGGCACACAGATGTTTGACAGAACACTTGAATAATATACACCCTATCCGGACAAACTTTAAACGTATAGAATTAAAATCTTTCTTTTCGTCCGCATGAGGCAGAATTTACACGTATATCTATTTCTATATTTACAGTAACGCAAAGACTTGTTCCGTTACGAACAGGTAACGCATTTGAACCATGATCCTTCTTAACAAATTAAGGTTCTGATAGTCCTATTTGCTGCATATCTGACAATAGTTTTGCTCCTTCATATATATATATATATATATATATATATATATATATATATATATATATATATATATATATATATATATATCACTACACTATCTTTGAGTTCTTTTGTGGATATTAATCTATAAAGCTCTCAAAAGATTCTTTTTCCTACACCATAACTTACATTATTAACCAATTCTGGTCAGCCTAACCCATATATACTCTATTTTATGTTCACCCATTTCCCATTTTTCCATATCATTAGTACCGTGTGTCCTGAACCATGATACGTCTTAACAAAGAAACGTTTTATAGTCGTATTTGCAGCATATCTTACAATTATTTGCTCATGCAGATCTATATATCACTTTGAGATCATTTGTGGTGATTAATCTATAAAAGATCCAAGTTTCCTTTTTGTGAATACATTTTGAAAATAAAAAACATGGAATTATGCAGCGCGTATCCAAACAAAAAATATTGTTTGATGCAGAAGCGTTTTCATGACGTCGATGCAGTATTTCAGGATCATTGATTAAAAGAGAAATAAGATGTCGACATTAGTTGTAAAGTTAAACAGTATCGAGATCCATCGTACTTGATTTTGTATTTATCTTGAAATACATTTTGGAATATGGACGTTTAGTTACGAAATATAATGACTTGACTTTATAAAGACTGCAAAATAATGAAACACGAGGATAGAGCCTAATGCTTAGAAAAGTCATATCTCTCTCTCTTTCTCTCTCTCTCCCTCCTGAACGGTTTGACTAAACTTTACCATTATTTGTAGGTCCAGAGACATCGTTGTATGACACAAGCGAAAATCCCTAACGCTCGTATTTTCATAGATTTTCGCCCGTATCTAGTTACGCTCATCCAGAGAGACAGAGAGAGAGAGAGAGAGAGAGAGAGAGGTGGGGAGCGGGGCAACCATTCGGATACTTTTTCGCTCGTATCTAGTTACGCTCATCCAGAGAGAGAGAGAGAGAGAGAGAGAGAGAGAGAGAGAGGTGGGGAGCGGGGCAACCATTCGGATACTTGTATATTTAATAATTAATAATCGATTTTAGAACATTATAATAGGTTTATGAAACAACAACAAAGCATTAAATACGCTACAGTATGTGTGCCTCGTATGTCACAAATTTAATATATAGGCCAAGTGTCGACTGGCTATTGCAACTATGAATCATTGATCTTATGAACACTGTAGATAAATCACAAGGAAAGCTTAAATGTACCATTACGACGAACCAGATTACTGTAGGTTACTTGCTACAAGTTCAGTTTTAATGTTTTCGTCCAGCGCAATATGTTTTACTCTCTCACTCCATATTTTTGCTTATTTTTTCCTTTATCGACGAGAGGGGAGAGGGAAATGGAAAAAAAGAAACCATTCCGATGAAATTGTGTACCACTTTAATTTCATTTAGAAAACGGGAAATATTAAACTTTTCATCGTTATTTTCATGTCATTTATGATTAATGAATGAGCAGAAATTTATCTTTAGGCCTGCAGTTGAAAGAATGTTTATATATTCGTATTATTGCGCCATGGGCGGATCACAATTTGATATACCAATAGTACTGCTATATCAAATTGCTTAATACCAACACTTTAAATGCCATGTTACTTTTAATATATATGTGAGAGATAGAGAGAGAAGAGAGATTTTAAAAAAATAATTGCATTTGAAGTATTGATGTAAAGATTAAGATTGGCCTCTAGCTTTTGAATACGCAAATAATTATAGTTTCAATAGTAGACTGTCGCTTCTATACTCCCAAAACAAGTGAATAGTTTCAAGTTATCGGATATTATTTAAGAAAAAGCAAGAAGAATTTATTCGTATTCTCTGTTGAATTTACATTATACACAATAATGATATGCGATAGAATGTCATCGCAAATCATTCTGCATTCCCTGTTCTGTTTCCCACTCTTATGTCTCGCTTGTTCTCTCTACCATGAGAAAACAAATACTTGGAAATCTGTGGAGAGAGAGAGAGAGAGAGAGAGAGAGAGAGAGAGAGAGAGAGAGAGAGAGAGAATGAGAAAAAAGAACTTGACCTGAATGAAAACCTTTTCCACAGTATTACATGATGACAATGATACCAAGTTGCAAAAGCCTGTCGAGAAGGGATGGTCATAGCTGACTATAAAGCACACATTTAGCGGCGGGGACCTCAGTTTTCTGCTGGTTTATCTATTACCTCAAGATACTTATTTTTTTCAAGTAAGATGATGTATACGATAGGTTCTTGTTTCCACAAGGACTTCATTTAAATGAAATTAAGAGTATAGTAATTTAGATTATCCATACCTATGATAGTACAACATAAGGGATTCAGTATTCCTCACTTAATCATACTTCAGATCAAGCTATCTCTTTCTCCACTGGTCTTCTCGTGCAAAATTATTTCAGCTGTAATCAGCAGTCATTCATATTATAAAACAAATTAAGAAAAAACATTCCTGATCAGATTTACTAGATTTTCACCTATGTCATTTCTCAATTTTCACATCTTCGTCTTTGTTTAAATTCTTCTTGATTATCTCCTTATCTTTTACGTCCCTTCCATCTTGGAGAATGCAGTTAACTGTAAAACTCCGAGACTGGAATGAGGTAATAAACCAGATGATGGTGTAAAGTTCTTGAACTTTTTATACCACCAGCAAAGTAATGATCAACCGGAAACAAATTCATCTGAGAGAATGGGAACTCGGAAAACAGCGTATCCAAGAAATGACCCCTGTACCACTTTTGATCGAAGTATCTGTTTTGTTTCTTTTTCTTTAAACTTCACGCTTCTTTTGCATTCTCTCCAGTATTTATCAGTCCATATAATTTTGTTACATTTAAATTCGTTATAAAATCTTACAAATTGGAAGTTTCGTCATGAAAATATAAACCTGAATAATACCCTGATGGAAGGGGATATAGCTGTTTGCCTGTAGTCTGTTTATGGCTTACCATATCTGTATCAATGTAAGCATCTTGTTGAAATAGGCTTTATATTTTTAAATTGTCTGTCTGGTAGCAAAATGAAAATTGTATTATCTTATTTTTATCTTTTAAGTCTTTAATAGATGTAAGGTTCAGGACCAATGGCTAAAGCATGTAGTTAAGAATCCTTTTTTATTATCCTTCCTTTTGGATTATAATGACCTTTCAAGAATAATTTGATTTAATTTGTATCTTTGACACATGGATTGCCTGTAATTATAATGACATGAAGTGGTACTGATATTTGTAGTTTGAAATGGTGTTGTCCAAATAATTTGAAACATCCAAAGTGTACATGTTGATCGCGTGTTCACGTAACTTTAGGTCCCAAGTATGTGTGTATATATATATATATATATATATATATATATATATATATATATATATATATATATATATATATACTGTTACGACTATGTCAGAAAATATCTACCGAAGAAGAAGTGAATGCAAAAAGTAAAATTCAAAACGTAAAGAGACGTTTTAAAAGACACTTACACCAATTTAATTACATTTCAATAAATCACGAATGTTCTATCACAAGTACAAAATTATAATATGTTCTAAAGGAATTTCAATAGTCTTGAATGTCCTGATGTGTCATTAGTCTTGAATATCTTGATATATACAAAATATTCGATTGATGATGTCTAGGAGCGCTCTCAAAACGTAGAAGAAATAGGAATAGGGTATTCTGCGCTTATGGAAGAAAACAGAAAACTAAAATGATAGTAGATATTAATTTATTACATGTCGTTCATTTTATTTTGCGCATCGAACTGGAAACATTTAATACTTCATAAACAGCTTTGCGGACTAGGTATAATGTGGAAATGTTGTACCACATATTATAATCTGAAATTTAGTGAAATATTAGGGATTAGGGATTAAATGGATCATTCCTATCTATTTTGTGTAGTATAGAATAAAGAAGGAAAAATTTAGGAATTACATTTTACTTTGAAACATTAAGTTTATAATGACAGATACCTGCGTATACTAAACATGTACAAATATATGAGTGTATATGATATATAGGTACATTTAGTTTGGTGTTCACAGGAAGACAAAATACAGTGTATATGCACAAATCTGCGAAAGTGTTTTGTTGTACACTACGGACGAAATGATGTTGATATGACGTAGTGATACGGTAACATACCCCCTTTTTACACTCTCTAAATATGTATAGATTTAGCATGAATGAGATTCAAAACGAGGTTTTGAAGTTTGATTCACTGTGTCTAAAATATATTCTCATGGAAGTCAAAGAAGAGAAGCTTGGGAGGTGAATTTGGGTGTGTGAAACGCATATATCGATTAAACACGTGTATCGAAAGCTAAACCGGGAATGTACTACTAATCAGTATATGATAAATAAGATGACGAAACGCGATTAAGGGAACTCTTTGATGTAACAACTTACAAATTAATAATTCAAACAACACTAATTTTCTGTTTTTTTTCTCTTCACAAGATACTTTTTAGGACATCATAGTTTATGTGTATCAAGGGAACGTTGGTCGTTAAAAGTATATTTGATTATACGTGAGTATACAATAATATATTTTGATCGTTCTTTCTTTATTGTGTGCTTGTGAGGATTGTTTAAATTGCTAAACGACTGTTTCCAATTTTACAGTCACCATAAATTATTCGGATTAACATCACCATAATTAAGATGTTTTCCTGAAAGAAAGAAATATTTAATACAGTGAACGTAATCTCTAGTAGTAGTATATGGTTACACTATTGAATAAAATATATTCAGCAGAGCAAAGAGGATTTATATTTTTAGATAAACCGCATTTGAATAAACACAAACGCGACTAGTAAAAACTTATTAACAATGTGGTTATGAAACACATGGTAAATAGTATTAAATCTAATTGTACAATTGTAACCGCTTGATTCAAAACGACTTGCAGATAAGCAATCATTGGTTGTGCAGATAATTGGCCGAGCTGGTCGGATTATACGTGAGTATACAATAATATATTTTGATCGTGGCGTTTTTTTTTCTTCCCACAGAGCTGCTCGTTGCTTTCACTTCCGATAAAATCGAAAATTATTTGCAAGGTCGGTGTCATATGGGTCGGATATAATATAGAAACTGCAGTCATGGAGTCGTTTTAGTCAGAGTAGGCGGTAGAGAAAGACAATATTTCAGATGACGATGTGTGTATGTGTGTGATTTCGACTTTTAACGTAGCTTCAACAAGTTTTCAGTCATATCAGTATGACGTCTGCAGTGTGGCAGTTTGCATTTTGTGCATCTTTATGAAGAGGCTATGAATTTGTTTGCACATTTATTAAATGCATTGATGATTTTCTCTAAAGGATAATCAGAACGGGGGAAACATCACATGCTACTAGCATAGGAGTAAGCAATGGTATTTAGAGATGTGATGAAGGCATTATCATTCAGATCCTGTATAGATTTATTTTTAAAAAACGAATAAAACAGATTACGATTCCTGATGATTTTTATTTACTTCGGTACACATATAAGTATCTACAAGCGTCAATACAGTGTCAACATTTTACCCAACGGTGCCTGTCTGTGGCACAAGGTTGAATCTGTGGACTAAGGACTGGAATCTGAAATTAGTGATGCAAGATGAAGATGTAAGATGTAATATGAGAAGTTCAATTTTTTATTACAAATACATTTATTCATAAATTTTCAAAACAAATCTTTCATCTGTAGTTTAGTATCTTACACAGGGGTAACTATTCCAGTGTTATAAATAACGTCTGGGCTTGGATATTCTTCAGTGTATTCAGTTTAGCTTTTATCACTCTCAATGTGTTTCGATTTGTATTAAAACTGTTTGGCTAAATGTATAAGGAATGAGCAAGTATTTGATACGTACAAAATTCCCCCTCCCCATTAGGTCCCAATATAAAAAACACACCAAACCTCATTAGTGTTTTGTTCCTAACTGGGATAAAATCATGTTTGATATTTATAGAGGAATAATCTACACCCCCATTAACATATTCCTTTGTGTTCACATTTATATGCATGTCAATTTCTATATTTACAGTAATGTAGACAATCGTTGATTTCATTTGTGGAGATTCGTTTACAAAAGATCAAAGTGTCTTTTTTGTAAATAAAGTTTTGAAACTAAAATTAACGACTCGTGCAGTGCGTATCCAAATGAAAAACATTTATTTATACAGAAGCATTTCGATGACGTGGATGCAGTATTTCAGGCTCATTATTAGAGAAATAAGATGTCGACATGAGTTGTAACGTTAAACAGTATCAACATACATTATACGTGATTGGGTATTTATCTTGAAAGACATTTTGGAATATAGACGTTTAGTTACGAAATATAATGACGTTGACTTTATAAAGACCACATGGCATAATTAGAAAAAGCATAAGACACCATGCTAATGGTATTTACTAACGACATCAACCTGAAAATGTGACCTTTCATGGAAAAATTAATTCGATGTCATCCCTTTCTAAAGCAGATTCGGTGTCATAAATGCATGCTTCGAGCAGACCTTATGCTGGTCCATAATAAGAATGTAGTCACATATTGCTACCTGTATGAGAGGTGGAGCCAGATGTAATTACATAGATAATGATACAAAGTTTCTCAGCGGCATATGGACTCGATATTAATGCATGAATCGCGTCTGAAGCTATGAAATCTTTGCCGTTAAAACAGAAGCCCAACAAGAGGTGTCAAATCGGAGGTCAGTACAAGGATTTCCGACAATAAAAGTTAATATAGATGTAACTAGGGACTCACGCATGACAAACAAGCCCACAGCTGTAATGCAGAAGATGTGCTGGATCCGTCAGAAGAGTGTGGCATTCAGTCTCGCAGAGCTGCTCGGTGGCGTCAGTCCCCAAAGTATTGAGAAGAGTCTGCACGAGCTGTTTCAGGTGACTGAGGTCAAAGCCATGAACTGTATAATACAAAAAAATTATTTTTTCTGGACAACTTACGCAAAACGTTTTAGTTTGATTTTTAGGATCCTAAAATATAGATAGCTTACTCTCACGGTCGAGGACAATATAGATTAGTTAAGACTAAATTCCGGGGGCCGACAACGTTCAGGGTGCCCAACGCCGTGTCAATTTGTAATTCACATAGGCCTACTGCAGAATGTTTCCTAGCGCCCACAAATCCTGTTCACTGCCCTGCTTACTCTTAATACGTCATGAAATATGTTTGATCCTCTACCACCAAACAAAATTCAACTCAGTCTCTTAGGTATTATGAATGACATTTGTACAATATAGACAAGAAGCCTTTGTTTTGGTCTTTGTATCATTTGAATATTTATGTTGCTTTGGGAAGACCAAGTCTAATGTTTTCTTCAATGTCATTTAAATTCAGCTCTGTTTTCTAACAATTGTTTGCAAATGCATCGCGACAATCATTTCACATGTGCGCTATTTATGTATTTGAGCGTGCTACGTATAAAATAACAAGTTACCAATGTCTTGCGCTGTTTAAATTGATCTTATTTGGTGAAATATCTTTGCATAAAAGAATCTTACATCAGTATCCTCCATCGATATTGTACAGTTTCTCACGTTTCGACCACACGTATTAGTAAACGGAATCACCTATTTGGTGTAAACGTGAAGTCATATATCAAATATTAATACATTTTCTTTTATGTGGTTCCATAAAAATGTATTGGAATTATTTAAATATGCAAACCGTTTTATCAACCGTTTATCTCTGACTGACAAAATAAACAAAATATACAAGAAGCATATGAATATACGATGACTCTGTTGTATACTGTTCTCATAAATGGATACCTTTAGGCTAACTAACTTATTGGCTTTCCTCTGTCCCTTTGAATCGCTATTAAAAGACTCGCATCTAACCTAGCAGATAACTGGGCGACTGAGTAGTTAAAGGCTTTCTTTCTTACTTACAACTCAGGTCTATAATTAGGTTATCATTGTACATAGAGGTATTTAAAGCAGGAAGAGACAAATGGAAGGTTCTCCTGAGAATAGAATATAGCACCATTGTAATGGTTATCTACATGATGGATTTAAAAATTAAAGAAAACCATTGTTTGCAATGAACGTTTCTGTAATTTAATGTTTTTTAAATTATTTTTTTGTCTGATAAACATTTTTTATAATTCCGAGTCACCGTCATGTGTATTAAGTAATATGATGTACTCTGTCGTATTACAGGTATGAAACTTGACGGTACGAACACAAACTCTAATGTTATGAGATAACCTTTTCCGTATGTATTTTTAAATTAAATTTTTCTATCTCTGTCTTACGAATATTCCTGTGATGAACGTTTTAGTATTCATAAGAAAGATAGTAAAAAGTTCATTTTTCTAAAGTTCTGAACGACGTCACTTACGCGAATCTAAAAATACTCTCTTTTCCGGTGCGCTGAAAACAGCATAGGTACAGACAAGGAGAAGGAAGGCAATCTTCATGTTTGCTGCTGAAAGGATTTCAGTTCTGAAAAAAAACACAACAAATAGTTTTTGTATCTATACAGGTATCGCTTGAACTGACACAGTTATTTTGTACAGTGGTGTACAATTATGGTCATAAATAAAGCAATTTGCTGTTCCAGAAAAGTGAAATCCCAAATGTTAGGTAAACATTTGTTACAATGGTAAAGAAATATCTAAATAAAATGTGTGATTCTCAAAGTCCGAAGAAGTTAGTAACATGCTCGTTATAATGTAAACATCTACATACGATCTGACTAGCTCAAATTGATTAAGTACATTACCATTTCTCCACAAATTCAACTATGAAGCAGACGAAGCAGATAACATTAATTTGATAATTGTTTAACGACACTGCATGACATTAATGGGCTGCCTTTTGCTGACCCATTGGGGATAAAGTGCATTCAGTAAGATGCACCACAATAGCCAACCCAGGATGATCTGGGCAAGATTTAGACCTGCGATACCCTGCGTTAACGTCCTGCGATCAAATCTCCGACTTTTACCCCGCTTGGGTAATTAACATTATTGGGATAAACGAGCAATAAATAACTTACCAAGTTCTGGAGGAAATGCAAGCGTGTAGACGTAGAGATAGGATTTTATACTCCTGGAATGAGAATTCGTCACGACATGTCACTTAGGGTTATCATTTTTGACGTATGATTCATTATGAAAGCTCTTCGGAAGCATTATTGTATCTTTGAAGCACCTACATAGCTTTAAATCAACAACGCTTCATGTTGCAAAGAAAAACGAAAACTCGGGATTCTGATACCTTTTTATTGTGTCTAACAACTGCAAATTTGTCCTTGCTTATATATCAGTTGAACGTAAGAAAATAACGGTGATAAGAATATATATTTTCGCATATCAATTCAGTCTTGGATAAGGTTACTTGGGCAAAGACTTGCAGGATTTTGCTGTTGTTCAGTAAGTCTTTGCACGTTTTCTTTTTAAGTTCCTTCATTGAAACAATATAAGTGTAATTTATATAAATTATTTGTTTCACAACCTGACCAGAATATTTAAATTTCATGGAATCTATATCAATAATGGAAATTAAAAGTCTTCAGTTAGTCTTATATGGATATATACGATGCAAATCTCTGACGCAATTCGACTATTTTTTTCCCTAAACTGCGCACACATCTGGAATTTCTCATATAAACAAAATCGAAGAACTAGCTTCATTTTAAGTCTTTGCCCAATAGATATCATCACAATAACGCTTAGATACATAAAATGAACTCGCGAAAGAAAACTGGGATTTCTGGGAGAATAACTAAATAGTGAAATCTTATGGGATTTCGTGTTTCAGAAGGGATCTGTAGAAACATTCCGTGCGTCTGAGAACAAAACCTTTGCGTACTCTGCTCATTTGTACAGGAGGTAGATAATCGAGGAACTAAAATTTTACACCTACAAGATAATGACAAAGGACGGCGATGAAGATGACAACCACAACAATAAAAATACAATGACCCCAAAAACATCGGGTAAATCATACCTTGACCTATTGGTGATATTAAATGAAATATAGGTGTTATCTCTGAGTAAGGGAGATAAGGTGTATATATATATATATATATATATATATATATATATATATATATATATATATATATATATATATATATATATATATATATATATATATATATATATGTGTGTGTGTGTGTGTGTGTGTGTGTGTGTTTGTCGAGCTAGAAGTTGATGAATAAACATAATTTAACTTACTTCCAAGGAAACATATAAGGACAAACTTCTTTAGTTATATCTATAGCAAAATGGTTATCCAATCACTTCACTATATATACCGATTTGTATTTCCTTAAAATGCATGAATGTACTTAAAGGTCCTCGTGCTGTCATAGCAAGGCAACCTAGCAAATTTTCCCGTTATACAGGAGAAGGTAAATATGACATTTTATGCAATTTTTTTGTGTCAGATACGACCATCGGAACTTTTTTTATATTGATTGCAATACAGAAAATAGAATTTCAGTTCGGTTTTAGCTTCACTGTTGGTTCAATTATTTGCATTGTAAGATCAAAATCTGAAAAACAATTATTCGTTCGAGCTAGAACACCCCCTCCATATTGGTATGCTCGACAAATGTCATAAAATTAGATTGTATACAGTGTGGCGTGATGTAGATTTATTTCATTAAATAGGGGGTGATCTCTCTCTCTCTCTCTCTCTCTCTCGCACACATACCCATACTCACTTCACAAATTATGAAAATTAAAAAGAATTATGTCAAGTTAACGACATATCTGACTGATATTTTTCAACTATTTCACAGTTTTAAAAATATTTTATTAATTAAATGAGACATTAAGGCAATGACATAAAAGTAAATAAACTATTAGATTTATGTCAAATTATTAGATTGAGATCCATATTAGCAATGATTAGTTTTATCTTCCCATACATTGTATCCACTCGCTTTTTATCATTTGTATCTGTATAAAACGGAGACAATACATAAATAAGTGATTGTCACATATTTACTCACAGCAATCTTGACGCGTTTATGTTCCGTTGAACAAATATCATTTCATTTGTCTGATTTGAACAGCATTTAAATACCCCGGATTATGCACGTTCTTACCGTTGATGGAATATTATTATGTTCACTAAGACCTCATACAAAATTCATTTTTCTTTCTCTTCTGTTGTGTTTTTTATAACATTTTCCTTTGTAAATCAACCCACTTAATGAAAGTAAATGCCTAGTAGTATCAACTGTCATATAAAGAGTCCATGATATGAAGAAAGATTAAAGGGGGACTTTTTAGATATGTCTGAATGTCCTAATTGATACAATTTACAATTAAGTTATCGGTTTTGACATAATACAGACTTGTTCGAAAACATTCAAATGTGTACAATAAATGAGGCAAGCAAAGTGACAATTATGTCGGAAACGATAAGAGCCCAATTGTTCTAAAGATAGCTACAAATTCAAACTAGAAGCCTCAAGATAATTTAATTAAGCAATCAATATAATTAGAGTTTTCATTTTTACAGCTTACATTTTAGTATTTGCTGCAATTTTCCGCCACTGTATGCGATTGTTCCGCTGTAGGATAATCACTATGACAGAGCTGTATGTACTCGAGTGAGCAGCTATCTGTTTAGAAGTGGAACAATCGAATTTTTATTGCAGGCACTATGTACCCTATTTACAAAGTTTACCTGATGCATACAGACCGCTTATAATTTGATATAATAATACATTTCTAGGGGTTTGCAATGATTCTGAATCGCAATATTTGTAGTTCTGATGCATTTTTGCACAAAAAGCAGGTTCGATGGAAATATGCATACAAAAAGCGAAACATGTTTATTAATCTCACTATGGAATGACAATAAAAAAAAGTGGGAATAGTACATTAGTCTCTCTATAGAATCATTTTGTCGAAATGATTTTAAGCTTAATATCCAGAGGGAAGTAAATACTATACATATCTTGTGGATAATACAAACTGTTAATTACGGCTTTTAAAGTGTTGGTATAAAAGAATTTGTTATACCAATAATATTTGTATATCAAATTGTGATCCGCCCATAGTACAATTATACTCATACATAAATTTGCTGGGGACTATGTGTTGTTGGGTCTGTTCCTATAGATTAATGATGAAGTTCCACTCATTAATCATTAGTGGTATATGAAAATAACGATAAAAGGTAATAATAATCTCCGTTTTCTAAATGGATTTAACATGGTACACAATTTAATCGCAATCCTTTCTTTTTCCGTTTCCCCTTCCCTCTCATACACAAGGGACATAATATGCATAAATCTGGAGTTAGAGGTAAAACAAACTTGAGCTGGATAAAAAAAAACTTGAAATTGCAATTGTATAAAGTAATCTACAATATCATTTTCGACAACGGTATTTTTACACTTACCTTAGAACCTCTCTAAAGTGTTTATATAATCAATGATACAAAGCTGCAATAGCCGGTCGACACAGTAAGGTAAATGTATTGGTTACGGGGAACACATATGTAATATGTTTCAGGCTTTGTTGTTGTTGATGCTGTTTCTTAAACCTATTAAAATGTTCTAAAAATTGATTATTATTAATTAAACATGCAAATATTCATAGGCCCCCCCCCCCTCTGTGTTGACCATCGTATCAACATAATGGCGAAATTCCATGAAAAGACAAGAATAGAGAATTTTCCCTTGTATAATACTACAAAGCCTCTGGAACTATGAAGAATGATGGTAAATGTTAAGTCTAACCGACCAAAGGGAGAGAGAGAAAGACAGAGAGAGAGAGAGAGAGAGAGAGAGAGAGAGAGAAACTAATTTATCAGGTGCCAAACCTATGTGACTGATTTTGCCTTGTGTATTATGGTCCAGATATATAGTATGCACCTCATTCAAAACATCTAGTATCTCGTCATTATGATATTATGTCATTCAATACAGTAGCTTTGCGTTTTGGGCATATTTAAGAAGATGATAAGAGTCCATACATTAATTCATACAATGCACGTTTTTTCAATTTACTGTCTTTCTTTTACTGCAGGAATATTTGCCAGTAGTAAGTAATTCATTCCTCTTTTTATTTAACAAAGCCCACAAAATAATATTGAGAGAAAAAACATGAACGTGACAGTTTCTTGACCGGATTGACAAGAGGTTCACCTTATTTTATTTTTTTTAATTTCCCACACTCATCTTTGTTGAGATGCTTCTTAATTATCTCCCATTTTGGTCCCCGATCTTGGAGACATCTAATTGGATATCACAAACCAAATTATGATGTGAAGTTTTTATACCTTCCGCAAATTAATGATCATTGGTAAACTAGCATATCCATGAGACAATGTGATCTCTGAAGCCACACTATACAAGAAATGACATCTGTAACATTTTTAATGCATGTATGTGTTTCGTTTCTTTTTTCACACTACTTCTGCCTTCTGGGCAGTATTTAACTATCCCGGTGTGCTTCCTTTACAGTTCAATATAAAATCTTATTAGCTGGAAGGTTTGTCATAAAAAGAACCACCAACATACCCTGATGGAAGGGATCATAGCTTCTTATCTGTATAGTGGTATGTTAACATCCCTGGATCAATTGCAGCACCTGGTTGAAATAGGCTTTATATTTTTGAAATTACCTCGCTGGCAACGAAATGAAAATGTTACTATCTTTTATGTCTTTAATCAATGTTAGCTTCGAGACCGAAAGCTATATCATGTTTTAATAATACTTATATCCTACCATAGGGGATCATGCTGGCTTTTTAAGAATACTTTGATTTTATTTGCGACACCTGCAAATACATTGTCCAAAATGTTGCACAAGTCTTTATTATCAGTCGCATCTAAATTTATCCAATTTTTCCGACCGTCGTGCAATACGTAAATTGAAGTTTGACAAAGGTTAGTACAAGCGTCACCAGTGCAGGTTGAACATCTAACACATTTTGAAGTAGATGTACATGTGTCACATGCATTGCCTATGAGTACCTGATACGACATGAAGTGGATATAATTTCTTATCTCCAATTTAAACATCAGAGCATAGTTGTACCCTCACAACGTTAAACAAACTCTTAGATTTGACACGGTTTTGTCAAAATAATTTGAAACATTCAAAGTGTACAAGTTGATTGGGTGTTCGCATAACTTTAGATTAAAAATATTATAACAGAAATTTAAATGAGTTCATTTCATGACAGGAATTGCATCGATTATTTTAAAAATACTCAAATAAAGGACATCCAAACATACTTTATTGCTGGTCAAGTTAATGTTTAAATTTGTTAACTATATATTGCACGTTTTGTATACGAACTGTGATGTTTGATATGAAATCCTGGTGTACACACGTGTTCATCTGGTTGTCTACTCTTATGATTGTATGCTTGGATATAAGTAACTGTTGAATTAACAAATTGGAAACTATATGTTTTGCCGTGTACGGAATGATACCTAGATGTTTAGTCTTGCACATGGCATGCATACATATCATTTATAGAGACATCTCTTTGCTTTGTTGCATAAGATAAGAGCACAACCTGAAATGGCAGTATATCAAACTACTTGTATATGATAATTGTAAAACATAAATCACAGCCATGCAATACAATGCTCACCATACCCAAACAAGGTGTGTTATATGCCAATTCCTATAAGCACACATACAATGTACGAATGTGAAGAAATTTATATTTAATGGAAAACTACGTCCATTCCTTTACACCCGCCAGCACGGGCTCGATGAAACTTATATACCACCTACAGATATACCATACAGTTTCAGTTCCTTTTTTTTTTTAACAGTTTAGGAAGATATTCAGTACGTATATATCGAGTTAAGGTATGTATCAACTGACATGCTGGACTCACTGTTTATCAAAAATTGCAAATCGATGACAGTCATGTTAGTTTGAAACTATTGGTCGCAAGCAAAAATTAAGACACCACGCATGTATTAATTATCTTTATCTATTTACTTGTCCGAAAAAACAAACCATGAGATGTTGTTATCGTGGCCATGTATGAATACATCTGTGGATTAGAGAGTAAATGCATGCATATATAATGTAGCATTTCTTGAAAACTAATAATTTCCATGGAATATTCCACTAATTGAAAAACAAAGTTTGGCCTTGAACTCAAATTTTGTTTAACATCTTGTTTGCTACATACAATGATGACAGCATCACTCGATGTTAATGTATGCCGTTTATAACCTATATTAATTCAGCCTATAAATCTACAATTATACATTGAAACAAGTTGTGAAAATCACACGTAGACGTTGATTATTATATGTTTGGAAAGTGTCCAAGTTCTATTTTAAAAAGTGGGAAACGTAATTCTAATTGTAAAATGTTTAAACAATTAATTCACTTCAGTTGGTTATTACGCTTATTCTGCTTTTCAAACACAGCTTTAAATATTAGTTGCTATATTAAAAAGGCGTTTGTTTTGATATATTAATCCCACCGACAAGACCCACTATCTACCTGACGGTAGACACCGTAAATATAAATGTATGACCTATTAAATACTTTATTTGCATCAAGAACTTTATATACATTTTTCACGAATATTTAGGATTTGTACTGTTATACACTGAAATAAAATGAATGGTGCTGCACTCAAATAGTGGTGCTCTCAAAACGTAGAAGAAAAAACAAAAAGTATATTCTGCGTTTATGGAGTGTTGCAAAAATAGAAGAAAATAAACCCAAATAACAAATCTTAGTTTAATACATATAATTATTATTATTTTGCTCATAGTACTGCAAACGTTTATTATTTTAGTGTGCATCTAGTTGAAGCCTGAGGTGTACGTTGGAAATGTTGTACCACATACTGGAATCTAGAACTAGTGAAATATTAGAGAATATATGCATCACTCGTATCTGTTTTGATTAGTATAGAATACAGAAGCCTACCACACATCATTTTGGTTTATTTGCATTGAAATGGTAACAGGCAAATAAAGTGTTTGCAAATGAGGACAGCTTGAAAAAAGATTAACTGTGACAAGCGTCTGCTGATGGCATAACACTAAGAATGGCTGGAATATTTGACGGGTAGTAATGGAACGTACGCATAGTCCGTATCATTTTGATTTTTATTTTCTAGTAATGTCCAAATGATATTATGTTCTTAAAATAGATTGTTACTAAATATTTTTTATTTGATAGTAAATGTTTGGCATAAAAATCAGACCTTCAAAAATCCGTAAAGGAATAAGAATTTAATTGGCGCACAATTTATATTTATTAATTTGTGATATGGTGATGATGAAATGGCAGATTGATCATACAACGCAGTAAGTGTAGTCATTTGACTTCCGTAATTCTTTACATTTGTACAAAGATTATGACTTATTCAACATTATTATTTCAGCAAACCGATTAAATTCATATGGTTATAATTTGTATATCAATTCTACTAACTTCTAAACTTGATGCATTTCACTATTGTAATGAATGTATACCATTAATATAGAAAGTGTTACGTTCATCTTCAATTATAAAATATATGGTAAAATCATGTTCAGATCCAGAAAAAGTTTCTATTTTAAACAGGGCTTACATCTGGAATTTCTCATATAAACTAAGTCACGCAAATATCTTAGTAATGCCAGCGGTTAACGAGTGCTGTTGAGTCAGCTCTGAATTTACTGCTGAATCGCGCAATTTGATAAAATTTACAAACCAAGAAAGAAGTTTTGAGAATTTCGCACATTTCTGATATGCATTGAAGATTGTAACTAAGGAAGATGCAGAAAGGGAAAACATCATATACAACTAGCACAGGAGTAAACCCTGGTCTTCGGAGATGTAATGACGCCATGTGTCGGTCTTTCCGGTATAGATATATTTTACAATTTCCTATCAGATTAATTTCCTTTGGTACACATTTAAGTGGTGACTGGTGTCAATTTAGTGTCACCTTTTTAAACAACAGAGCTGGTCTCAAGTACAATGTGGAACGTGTTGACTAAGGTTTGGAATCTGAAATGACACAAGATGAGGGTGTAGGATGCAATATGAGTGTTGAAATGTCGACTTTTTAATACAGATCAGTGTTTTCCTATTTAATCGATACGGATCAAGTATTCATATGTCCTTATGTTACACAGGCGCAACCATTTCAATGTTATAAATGACGTCCGTGCCTGGATATTATTCACTGTACCATATTGAACTTTTTTAAATCCCGATGTGCTTTAGTTTGTATCAAAACTGTTTGGCTACATCTATGTGGAATGAATAAAATTTGGTACGCATAAATGCCCCCTCCCCCCGTAATCTCCACAAAAACAAAACAAACCTTCGTCAGGGGTTTGATCCGAATTGGGGCACACAGATGTTTGACAGAACACTTGAATAATATACACCCTATCCGGACAAACTTTAAACGTATAGAATTAAAATCTTTCTTTTCGTCCGCATGAGGCAGAATTTACACGTATATCTATTTCTATATTTACAGTAATGCAAAGACTTGTTCCGTTACGAACAGGTAACGCATTTGAACCATGATCCTTCTTAACAAATTAAAGTTCTGATAGTCCTATTTGCTGCATATCTGACAATAGTTTTGCTCCTTCATATATATATATATATATATATATATATATATATATATATATATATATATATATATATATATATATATATATATATATATATATCACTACACTATCTTTGAGTTCATTTGTGGATATTAATCTATAAAAGCTCTCAAAAGATTCTTTTTCCTACACCATAACTTACATTATTAACCAATTCTGGTCAGCCTAACCCATATATACTCTATTTTATGTTCACCCATTTCCCATTTTTCCATATCATTAGTACCGTGTGTCCTGAACCATGATACGTCTTAACAAAGAAACGTTTTATAGTCGTATTTGCAGCATATCTTACAATTATTTGCTCATGCAGATCTATATATCACTTTGAGATCATTTGTGGTGATTAATCTATAAAAGATCCAAGTTTCCTTTTTGTGAATACATTTTGAAAATAAAAAACATGGAATTATGCAGCGCGTATCCAAACAAAAAATATTGTTTGATGCAGAAGCGTTTTCATGACGTCGATGCAGTATTTCAGGATCATTGATTAAAAGAGAAATAAGATGTCGACATTAGTTGTAAAGTTAAACAGTATCGAGATCCATCGTACTTGATTTTGTATTTATCTTGAAATACATTTTGGAATATGGACGTTTAGTTACGAAATATAATGACTTGACTTTATAAAGACTGCAAAATAATGAAACACGAGGATAGAGCCTAATGCTTAGAAAAGTCATATCTCTCTCTCTGTCTCTCTCTCTCTCTCCTGAACGGTTTGACTAAACTTTACCATTATTTGTAGGTCCAGAGACATCGTTGTATGACACAAGCGAAAATCCCTAACGCTTGTATTTTCATAGATTTTCGCCCGTATCTAGTTACGCTCATCCAGAGAGAGAGAGAGAGAGAGAGAGAGAGAGAGAGAGAGAGGTGGGGAGCGGCGCAACCTTTCGGATACTTGTATATTTAATAATTAATAATCGATTTTAGAACATTATAATAGGTTTATGAAACAACAACAAAGCATTAAATACGCTACAGTATGTGTGCCTCGTATGTGACAAATTTAATATATAGGCCAAGTGTCGACTGGCTATTGCAACTATGAATCATTGATCTTATGAACACTGTAGATAAATCACAAGGAAAGCTTAAATGTACCATTACGACGAACCAGATTACTGTAGGTTACTTGCTACAAGTTCAGTTTTAATGCGCAATATGTTTTACTCTCTCACTCCATATTTTTGCTTATTTTTTCCTTTATGGACGAGAGGGGAGAGGGAAATGGAAAAAAAGAAACCATTCCGATGAAATTGTGTACCACTTTAATTTCATTTAGAAAACGGGAAATATTATACTTTTCATCGTTATTTTCATGTCATTTATGATTAATGAATGAGCAGAAATTTATCTTTAGGCCTGCAGTTGAAAGAATGTTTATATATTCGTATTATTGCGCCATGGGCGGATCACAATTTGATATACCAATAGTACTGCTATATCAAATTGCTTAATACCAACACTTTAAATGCCATGTTACTTTTAATATATATGTGAGAGATAGAGAGAGAAGAGAGATTTTAAAAAAATAATTGCATTTGAAGTATTGATGTAAAGATTAAGATTGGCCTCTAGCTTTTGAATACGCAAATAATTATAGTTTCAATAGTAGACTGTCGCTTCTATACTCCCAAAACAAGTGAATAGTTTCAAGTTATCGGATATTATTTAAGAAAAAGCAAGAAGAAGGTATTCGTATTCTCTGTTGAATTTACATTATACACAATAATGATATGCGATAGAATGTCATCGCAAATCATTCTGCATTCCCTGTTCTGTTTCCCACCCTTATGTCTCGCTTGTTCTCTCTACCATGAGAAAACAAATACTTGGAAATCTGTGGAGAGAGAGAGAGAGAGAGAGAGAGAGAGAGAGAGAGAGAGAGAGAATGAGAAAAAAAGAACTTGACCTGAATGAAAACCTTTTCCACAGTATTACATGATGACAATGATACCAAGTTGCAAAAGCCTGTCGAGAAGGGATGGTCATAGCTGACTATAAAGCACACATTTAGCGGCGGGGACCTCAGTTTTCTGCTGGTTTATCTATTACCTCAAGATACTTATTTTTTTCAAGTAAGATGATGTATACGATAGGTTCTTGTTTCCACAAGGACTTCATTTAAATGAAATTAAGAGTATAGTAATTTAGATTATCCATACCTATGATAGTACAACATAAGGGATTCAGTATTCCTCACTTAATCATACTTCAGATCAAGCTATCTCTTTCTCCACTGGTCTTCTCGTGCAAAATTATTTCAGCTGTAATCAGCAGTCTTTCATATTATAAAACAAATTAAGAAAAAACATTCCTGATCAGATTTACTAGATTTTCACCTATGTCATTTCTCAATTTTCACCTCTTCGTCTTTGTTTAAATTCTTCTTGATTATCTCCTTATCTTTTTCGTCCCTTCCATCTTGGAGAATGCAGTTAACTGTAAAACTCCGAGACTGGAATGAGGTAATACACCAGATGACGGTATAAAGTTCTTGAACTTTTTATACCACCAGCAAAGTAATGATCAACCGGAAACAAATTCATCTGAGAGAATGGGAACTCGGAAAACAGCGTATCCAAGAAATGACCCCTGTACCACTTTTGATCGAAGTATCTGTTTTGTTTCTTTTTCTTTAAACTTCACGCTTCTTTTGCATTCTCTCCAGTATTCATCGGTCCATATAATTTTGTTACATTTAAATTCGTTATAAAATCTTACAAATTGGAAGTTTCGTCATGAAAATATAAACCTGAATAATACCCTGATGGATGGGGATATAGCTGTTTGCCTGTAGTCTGTTTATGGCTTACCATATCTGTATCAATGTAAGCATCTTGTTGAAAAAGGCTTTATATTTTTAAATTGTCTGTCTGGTAGCAAAATGAAAATTGTATTATCTTATTTTTATCTTTTAAGTCTTTAATAGATGTAAGGTTCAGGACCAATGGCTAAAGCATGTAGTTAAGAATCCTTTTTTATTATCCTTCCTTTTGGATTATAATGACCTTTCAAGAATAATTTGATTTAATTTGTATCTTTGACACATGGATTGCCTGTAATTATAATGACATGATTGTAGTCTGAAATGGTGTTGTCCAAATAATTTGAAACATCCAAAGTGTACATGTTGATCGCGTGTTCACGTAACTTTAGGTCCCAAGTATGTATATATGTATATATATATATATATATATATATATATATATATATATATATATATATATATATATATATATATATATATATATATATATATATATATATATATATATATATATATATATATATATATATATATGTGTGTATGTATATATATATATATATATATATATATATATATATATATATATATATATATATATATATATATATATATATATATATACTGTTACGACTATGTCAGAAAATATCTACCGAAGAAGAAGTGAATGCAAAAAGTAAAATTCAAAACGTAAAGAGACGTTTTAAAAGACACTTACACCAATTTAATTACATTTCAATAAATCACGAATGTTCTATCACAAGTACAAAATTATAATATGTTCTAAAGGAATTTCAATAGTCTTGAATGTCCTGATGTGTCATTACTCTTGAATATCTTGATATATACAAAATATTCTATTGATGATGTCTAGGAGCGCTCTCAAAACGTAGAAGAAATAGGAATAGGGTATTCTGCGCTTATGGAAGAAAACAGAAAACTAAAATGATAGTAGATATTAATTTATTACATGTCGTTCATTTTATTTTGCGCATCGAACTGGAAACATTTAATACTTCATAAACAGCTTTGCGGACTAGGTATAATGTGGAAATGTTGTACCACATATTATAATCTGAAATTTAGTGAAATATTAGGGATTAGGGATTAAATGGATCACTCCTATCTATTTTGTGTAGTATAGAATAAAGAAGGAAAAATTTAGGAATTACATTTTACTTTGAAACATTAAGTTTATAATGACAGATACCTGCGTATACTAAACATGTACAAATATATGAGTGTATATGATATATAGGTACATTTAGTTTGGTGTTCACAGGAAGACAAAATACAGTGTATATGCACAAATCTGCGAAAGTGTTTTGTTGTACACTACGGACGAAATGATGTTGATATGACGTAGTGATACGGTAACATACCCCCTTTTTACACTCTCTAAATATGTATAGATTTAGCATGAATGAGATTCAAAACGAGTTTTTGAAGTTTGATTCACTGTGTCTAAAATATATTCTCATGGAAGTCAAAGAAGAGAAGCTTGGGAGGTGAATTTGGGTGTGTGAAACGCATATATCGATTAAACACGTGTATCGAAAGCTAAACCGGGAATGTACTACTAATCAGTATATGATAAATAAGATGACGAAACGCGATTAAGGGAACTCTTTGATGTAACAACTTACAAATTAATAATTCAAACAACACTAATTTTCTGCTTTTTTTTCTCTTCACAAGATACTTTTTAGGACATCATAGTTTATGTGTATCAAGGGAACGTTGGTCGTTAAAAGTATATTTGATTATACGTGAGTATACAATAATATATTTTGATCGTTCTTTCTTTATTGTGTGCTTGTGAGGATTGTTTAAATTGCTAAACGATTGTTTCCAATTTTACAGTCACCATAAATTATTCGGATTAACATCACCATAATTAAGATGTTTTCCTGAAAGAAAGAAATATTTAATACAGTGAACGTAATCTCTAGTAGTAGTATATGGTTACACTATTGAATAAAATATATTCAGCAGAGCAAAGAGGATTTATATTTTTAGATAAACCGCATTTGAATAAACACAAACGCGACTAGTAAAAACTTATTAACAATGTGGTTATGAAACACATGGTAAATAGTATTAAATCTAATTGTACAATTGTAACCGCTTGATTCAAAACGACTTGCAGATAAGCAATCATTGGTTGTGCAGATAATTGGCCGAGCTGGTCGGATTATACGTGAGTATACAATAATATATTTTGATCGTGGCGGTTTTTTTTCTTCCCACAGAGCTGCTCGTTGCTTTCACTTCCGATAAAATCGAAAATTATTTGCAAGGTCGGTGTCATATGGGTCGGATATAATATAGAAACTGCAGTCATGGAGTCGTTTTAGTCAGAGTAGGCGGTAGAGAAAGACAATATTTCAGATGACGATGTGTGTATGTGTGTGATTTCGACTTTTAACGTAGCTTCAACAAGTTTTCAGTCATATCAGTATGACGTCTGCAGTGTGGCAGTTTGCATTTTGTGCATCTTTATGAAGAGGCTATGAATTTGTTTGCACATTTATTAAATGCATTGATGATTTTCTCTAAAGGATAATCAGAACGGGGGAAACATCACATGCTACTAGCATAGGAGTAAGCAATGGTATTTAGAGATGTGATGAAGGCATTATCATTCAGATCCTGTATAGATTTATTTTTAAAAAACGAATAAAACAGATTACGATTCCTGATGATTTTTATTTACTTCGGTACACATATAAGTATCTACAAGCGTCAATACAGTGTCAACATTTTACCCAACGGTGCCTGTCTGTGGCACAAGGTTGAATCTGTGGACTAAGGACTGGAATCTGAAATTAGTGATGCAAGATGAAGATGTAAGATGTAATATGAGAAGTTCAATTTTTTATTACAAATACATTTATTCATAAATTTTCAAAACAAATCTTTCATCTGTAGTTTAGTATCTTACACAGGGGTAACTATTCCAGTGTTATAAATAACGTCTGGGCTTGGATATTCTTCAGTGTATTCAGTTTAGCTTTTATCACTCTCAATGTGTTTCGATTTGTATTAAAACTGTTTGGCTAAATGTATAAGGAATGAGCAAGTATTTGATACGTACAAAATTCCCCCTCCCCATTAGGTCCCAATATAAAAAACACACCAAACCTCATTAGTGTTTTGTTCCTAACTGGGATAAAATCATGTTTGATATTTATAGAGGAATAATCTACACCCCCATTAACATATTCCTTTGTGTTCACATTTATATGCATGTCAATTTCTATATTTACAGTAATGTAGACAATCGTTGATTTCATTTGTGGAGATTCGTTTACAAAAGATCAAAGTGTCTTTTTTGTAAATAAAGTTTTGAAACTAAAATTAACGACTCGTGCAGTGCGTATCCAAATGAAAAACATTTATTTATACAGAAGCATTTCGATGACGTGGATGCAGTATTTCAGGCTCATTATTAGAGAAATAAGATGTCGACATGAGTTGTAACGTTAAACAGTATCAACATACATTATACGTGATTGGGTATTTATCTTGAAAGACATTTTGGAATATAGACGTTTAGTTACGAAATATAATGACGTTGACTTTATAAAGACCACATGGCATAATTAGAAAAAGCATAAGACACCATGCTAATGGTATTTACTAACGACATCAACCTGAAAATGTGACCTTTCATGGAAAAATTAATTCGATGTCATCCCTTTCTAAAGCAGATTCGGTGTCATAAATGCATGCTTCGAGCAGACCTTATGCTGGTCCATAATAAGAATGTAGTCACATATTGCTACCTGTATGAGAGGTGGAGCCAGATGTAATTACATAGATAATGATGCAAAGTTTCTCAGCAGCATATGGACTCGATATTAATGCATGAATCGCGTCTGAAGCTATGAAATCTTTGCCGTTAAAACAGAAGCCCAACAAGAGGTGTCAAATCGGAGGTCAGTACAAGGATTTCCGACAATAAAAGTTAATATAGATGTAACTAGGGACTCACGCATGACAAACAAGCCCACAGCTGTAATGCAGAAGATGTGCTGGATCCGTCAGAAGAGTGTGGCATTCAGTCTCGCAGAGCTGCTCGGTGGCGTCAGTCCCCAAAGTATTGAGAAGAGTCTGCACGAGCTGTTTCAGGTGAGTGAGGTCAAGGCCATGAACTGTATAATACAAAAAAATTATTTTTGCTGGACAACTTACGCAAAACGTTTTAGTTTGATTTTTAGGATCCTAAAATATAGATAGCTTACTCTCAGGGTGGAGGATATTGTAGATTAGTTAAGACTAAATTCCGGGGGCCGACAACGTTCAGGGTGCCCAACGCCGTGCCAATTTGTAATTCACATAGGCCTACTGCAGAATGTTTCCTAGCGCCCACAAATCCTGTTCACTGCCCTGCTTACTCTTAATACGTCATGAACTATGTTTGATCCTCTAGCACCAAACAAAATTCAACTCAGTCTCTTAGGTATTATGAATGACAGTTGTACAATATAGACAAGAAGCCTTTGTTTTGGTCGTTGTATCATTTGAATATTTATGTTGCTTTGGGAAGATCAAGTCTAATGTTTTCTTCAATGTCATTTAAATTCAGCTCTGTTTTCTAACAATTGTTTGGAAATGCATCACGACATTCATTTCACATGTGCGCTATTTATGTATTTGAGCGTGCTACGTATAAAATAACAAGTTACCAATGTCTTGCGCTGTTTAAATTGATCTTATTTGGTGAAATATCTTTGCATAAAAGATCTTACATCAGTATCCTCCATCGATATTGTACAGTTTCTCACGTTTCGACCACACGTATTAGTAAACGGAATCACCTATTTGGTGTAAACGTAAAGTCATATATCAAATATTAATACATTTTCTTTTATGTCGTTCCATAAACATGTATTGGAATTATTTAAATATGCAAACCGTTTTATCAACCGTTTATCTCTGACTGACAAAATAAACAAAATATACAAGAAGCATATGAATATACGATAACTCTGTTGTATACTGTTCTCATAAATGGATACTTTAGGCTAACTAACTTATTGGCTTTCCTCTGTCCCTTTGAATCGCTATTGAAAGACTCGCATCTAACCTAGCAGATAACTGGGCGACTGAGTAGTTAAAGGCTTTCTTTCTTACTTACAACTCAGGTCTATAATTAGGTTATCATTGTACATAGAGGTATTTAAAGCAGGAAGAGACAAATGGAAGGTTCTCCTGAGAATAGAATATAGCACCATTGTAATGGTTATCTACATGATGGATTTAAAAATTAAAGAAAACCATTGTTTGCAATGAACGTTTCTGTAATTTAATGTTTTTTAAATTATTTTTTTGTCTGATAAACATTTTTTATAATTCCGAGTCACCGTCATGTGTATTAAGTAATATGATGTACTCTGTCGTATTACAGGTATGAAACTTGACGGTACGAACACAAACTCTAATGTTATGAGATAACCTTTTCCGTATGTATTTCTAAATTAAATTTTTCTATCTCTGTCTTACGAATATTCCTGTGATGAACGTTTTAGTATTCATAAGAAAGATATTAAAAAGTTCATTTTTCTAAAGTTCTGAACGACGTCACTTACGCGAATCTAAAAATACCCTCTTTTCCGGTGCGCTGAAAACAGCATAGGTACAGACAAGGAGAATGAAGGCAATCTTCATGTTTGCTGCTGAAAGGATTTCAGTTCTAAAAATAAATGCAAGAACTAGTTTATGTATCTATACAGGTATCGCTGGAGCTGACAGAGTTAATTTGTACAGTGGTGTGCAATTATGGTCATAAATAAGGCAATTTGCTGTTCTAGAAAAGTGAAATTCCAAATGTTAGGTTAACATTTTTACAACGGTAAAGAAAAATCTAAACAACACGTGTGATTTTCCAAGTCCAAAGACGTTAGTAACATGCACGTTATAATGTAAACATCTGCATACAGTCTGACTACCCTCAAATTGACTAAATACATTACCATTTCTCCACACATTCAACTATGAAGCAGACGAAGCAGAGAACATTAATTTGATAATTGTTTAACGGCACTACATCACATTAATGGGCTGCCTTTTGCTGACCCATTGGGAATAAAGTGCCTTCACAATAGTTGCAGCACCACAGCCAACCCAGGGTGATCTGGGCAAGATTGAGACCTGCGATACCTTGAATTAATGTCCTGCGATCGAATCTCCGACTCACCGCAGCTTGGGTAATTAACATTATTGGGATTAAGAAATAAACAACTTACCAAGTTCTGGAGGGAGTGCAAGAGTGCAGAAGTAGAAACATGATTTTATACTCGTTGAATGAGAATTCGTCACGACATGTCACTTACGGTAATCATTTTTTGACGTATGGTTCATTATGGAAGCTCTTCGAACCAATATTGTATATTTGAAACATCGACATAGCCTTAAATCAACAACGCTTCATGTTGTAAAGAAAAAAAAAACCCCTCAAGATTCTAATATGTGTTTATTGTGTCCAAGAAAGGCTAATTTGTCCTTGCTTATATATCAATTAAACGTAAGAAAATAACGGTGATAAGAATATATATTTTCGCATATCAATTCAGTCTTGGATAAGGTTACTTGGGCAAGGACTTGCAGGATTTTGCTTCTGTTCAGTAAGTGTTTGCACGTTTTCTTTAAGTTACTTTTTTGAAACATCATAAGTGGAATTTAAATGAAATATTTGTTTCACATCCTGACCAGAATATTTAAAATTGCATGGAATCTATATCAATAATGGAAATTAAAAGTCTTCAGTTAGTCTCATCTGGATATGTACGATGCATATCTCTAACGCAGTTCGACCATTTCTGTTCCAAACTGCGTAGACATCTGGAGTTTCTCATATACACAAAATCGAACAACTAGCTTCATTTTAAGTCTTTGCCCAATATATATCATCACAATAACGCTAAGATACATAAAATGAACTCGCGAAAAAGACCTATAAGACTTCTGGGGAAATAACTAAACAGATAAATCTTATGGTATTTCGTAAGTGTTTCAGAATATATCCGTATGGACATTTCGTGCGTCTGAGAAAATACCTTTGCGTACTCGGCTCATTTTTTAAGGGATAGATGATCGAGAAACTATAATAGGACACCTACAAGATAATGACAAAAGACGGCGACTAAGATGACAACCACAACAATAAAAATACAATGACCCCAAAAAAATCATACCTTGACCTATTGCTGATATTTAAAGAAATATAGGTGTTATTTCTGAGTAAGGAATATAGGGTGCATATATATATATATATATATATATATATATATATATATATATGTGTGTGTGTGTGTGTGTGTGTGTGTGTGTGTGTGTGTGTGTGTGTGTTTGTGTGTTTGTGTATGTATGTTTGCTTATTTTTAACGGCGCACCAGTACTGTTAGGCTATTTAGCGCCATACAAAAGGTCATATGTATTATTATGTAAAAAATGATAAAAGTTTCTATATCGACCAGCGATATCAAAACTAAATTAAACGATAAGATGGTAACGTTAATAAATAAGTCTTCCTCATGTACGTGAAATGAAAATGGTATACGTTAATAAAGGTATATGAGAAGTTATTGAAGATAATGGACTGTAAATAGTTAAAAATACTTAAACTGATGGCGTAAAAGTTATAGATTAGAGGAAATGCTCACTGCTTTCAGAAATTCTATAATACAAGCCTGGTTTAATGTATCAAAAAGTTCCTTCATGTCATGCACATTGTAATACTGATCGCGCGCGCTTAGGTTGCAGGTCGAAACACTCTATCATAAAGTGCTTAACAGTGAATGGTTATTAGCAAGAAACGCATTCTGGTGGGTCTTCACCTTTTAGTATGTGGGAGTGTTTTATAAGTATGACCAATTCGAATTCTTGCAATGACTACCTCCTCCCTACGCACGATTCTGAAGGAAGGAGTCCATTCTCCTAGGGTTGGCTTGATGGCGTGAAGTTTATTATTCACTGCATCATTCCATGATACCTGCCACTTCTGACGTAAAGTCTCTTTGACACTAGGTTTAAAATCAGTATACGGTATTTTAAAATTAGATGGTTCTTGATATAGGGCGCTTTTAGCAGCGCGATCTGTTTTTTCGTTACCTTTAATACCAACATGGCTAGGTAGCCAGCAGTATACGATATTGTGGGAGGTACTCAGCTTAGTACTTTTGACGAGAAATTTGGTCAACAATGGATTTTCTAGTTTTCTATTGTGTAGTGATTGAAGTACTGATAGGGAGTCGGAGAAGATGATGCTGTTTAAAATAAGTTTGTTTTCAATATATTGCAGGGCAAGATCTATTGCTCTGTTTTCGGCTGACAAAATAGATGTGCCATTTGGTAAGCGAACTTGCGTTGTGTGATTTCCACAAACGAAGGCTGCAGCAGCCTTTTCATCCTTTGATCCGTCAGTATAAATTCTTGTGTAGTTTTTAAATTCGGTGAGGAGTTCATGGTAAGAGTTGTGGAAGACAGAAGGGTTTCTCTTGGATTTTTTTCATCGTGGAGCGTAAAAAGTACTTTTGGTTGTTTAAGTAGCCAGGGTGGTGTTTCGGAGATGAACGTTTTCTGAATTTTAGAAAGATCAATTTTTGTACTGTCAAGGCTGGATGAAATTCTAATGCCAAAGGAATGTATGGCGTTTGGTTTATTTTCGTATAAGGTTTTGTATTTGGGTTGAAAAACAGCCGAAGGCTATCACACGGGGATGTCTTAAATGCTCCCAGAGCGAGTCTTATTCCCTGATGATGAATTGGATCAACCATTTTCAAATATGAGTTTCTGGCTGAACCAAACACAAGGTAACCATAGTCCAGTTTGGAGCGAATACACGTTCTATATAAACTGAGGATGACTTTTCTACCAGCACCCCAATCAGTGTGCGCTACTACTTTACGTAGATTTAGAGGTTTTAAGCATTTAGCTTTCAAGTTCTTTAGGTGTGGAATAAAAGTCAGCTTTCTGTCGAAGATAATACCTAAAAACTTTGTTTTCTCAATAACTGGAATATGTGTTCCATCCAGCGTGAGTTTAGGGTCATCGTTGTGTCTTCGTAACTGACAGAAATGCATACATATCGTTTTGGATTTAGAGAATTTGAAACCGTTAGTACTGACCCAATTTTAATCTTGTTTATATTTTGCTGAAGTTGTCTGTCGATTGTATGCATGTGCTTTGATCGATAACATATTAGGAATTCATCAACGTATATCGAGCAATCCACACCAGGAGCCAAACACTTGATGATGCTATTAATTTTGATGTTGAAAAGCTGGAATTGATTATTCGTTCCATTGTTTTGCACACACAGCTTGTGAGTGCAATAGGTCGGTAGTTTTTAGGATCTTCGCTATCTTTACCTGGTTTGGGAACTGGTATTACTGTTGCTTCTTTCCAAATTTTTGGTACATTACCAGTCATCCATAAATCATTGATGATTTACAGAAGAACTGTTAATGAAGGTTCTGGAAGGTATTGCAAAAACTGGTAATGTAGTTAGTCAGGCCCATTGGATGAATCATGGGCCTTAGCCAGAGATTCCATCAGCTCAAACAGTGTAAACGGTTGATTATAACTTTACGAGTTATTCGATGTGAATTTCAACCTTGTCTTTTCTTTTTGAGTTTTTAATCTTCTGAAGGCTTCTGAATAATTAGATGAGGGATTTTTAGAGAAACTATCAGCAAGTATATTAACTATATCAAGTTAGGAATTGAAATTCTTGTTGTTTAGTTTGAGATGTCTGAAGGAATTGTGTTTTCCCTTTCCATTTATTTTGCGGATCGTGTCCCATACCTTCTTGATAGAGGAACGAGAATTTAAGTTGAAACATATTTATTCCATGATGCTGTTTTACTTTCTTTAATCGTGCGGCGGGTTTTGGCCCAAACAATACAGTACTTAGTTAAATTTTCGGGTGTTGGACGATTATTAAACGTTTTCAGTGCTTCTCGGCGTTGTCTAATGGCCTCTTTACATTCTTTTGGGAACCACTGTTTGGGGGTTCTTTTACAGTTTGGTGAAGAGTTGGGAATCGATTCTTCTGCAATGTCGATTAAAACAGAAGTAAAATATTGAAAAGGATTATTGTCGTTTAAAACGGTATCCCTGTTAAGCATAGCTTTGCAAAGTGTTTAAAATTTGGCCCAGTCGGCCTTCTTTAAATTCCATTGTGGAATTGCTTCGTCAGTTGTAGCTTCGGTGTTCTTAAGAGAGATTGGAAATTGTTTACTGCTGTGAAAGTCATCAGCGACCTTGCATTCATAGTCCAAAAGCAGCGATGGGGAACAAATTGTTAAATTAGTACATGTGTATGTACCATTTCCTGGGTGTAAATATGTCGGTGATTTGTTGTTATATAGACAAAAATCGTGTCTAGAAATGAAGTCTTCTACTTTGTGGCCTCCTTCACTTATATAGTTTGATCCCTACAAACTGTTACGAGCATTAAAATCCCCGAGTAAAACAAATATTGAAGGAGGTTGTTGAACATGTTTGTCTAAATCCTTTGCTACTACGTTGGTGTTTGGTGGTAAGTAAATAGAACAAAAGGCAATCACTCTATGTAGAGTGAAGCTTGCAGCAATGGCTTGCAGATTTGTGTTTAATGGGAAAATGTTATGAGGGGATCTATTGTTCAAACAACAGAAACTCCTTCTGAGGCCCTGTCAACTATTTGGGAGTAGGTGTTAAACAGGGAATAGTTTTTAAGTGTAATGTTATCCGTTTCTTTCAAGAAAGTTTCCTGCAGGCTTAGAACCGCAGGATCATGTTTGTTTAAAAGGACGAGAACATCATTGTAATTTGCTTTTAGTCGTGGACAGTTCCATTGTATGAAGATGTTATAAATTTAAATTGAAGATTGTGGAGCTAGGTTAGAACTTTCGAGGAGGGAATTTGTTTGGTTATTTCTCTGGAGGAAGTACGGGGTTGAATTTTTTTTTATTTTTAGGTCTGGAGGTACCTTGGGCGCATGGAGCAGTTTCTTATGCATCCATGTTTTCAATGTCTCCAAACCTGTTATAGAGTTTGATGGGGTCATCTGACCCCTTTTGTTGCCTGTTTCCATAAGATTTGTTTTTTGTATGGTGATTTCGGTGGTTGGGTATTATTGAAAGTAGTTTGAGTAGATGCCATGTGTTTCTGTGCTTAGTATGCGGGGTGGGGTATTAGAGCTTGCGTTGAATCGGGTATATCTGTCTGTGTTTGAGCGTCCTTCGTTGTGTTAGGATTGTTCTTCACTACAGTAGAGAAGGATGGGCCATGATTGGCTGTTTTGGCCTGTACAAGTTTTTTGGCCTCTGGATAGGGAATATTAGCTGTGTACTTTACCCTCTGTATTTCCTTCTCTTGTTTCCAGGTATCACAATCCTTGGATCTGGCGTGGTGCTCCTTTCCACAGTTGACACACTGCGGAGTTGCTCTACAATCAAATTCCTGATGAGAATGGTCTCCGCATCGGTCACATATTTGGCTTTTTGACCAGCGGTCTTCGTGATGGACATATTTCTGACACATATAGCATCGAAGGGGGTTTGGAATGTATATCTCAACCTTCACTTGCAAGAAGCCAACTTTGACCACTCTGGGTAATGTTGGTTTGTTGAAGGTGAGTACAATGGTATCAGTGTCCTGCAGGTTGTTATTACGCTTAATACGTATTCTACGTACTGCAGTGTCACCTTCGTTTTTCATCCCTTCAATAATATCTGTGTCGCTGACTCCAGCCAAGTCGCGACAAAGGATGAAGCCTTTGGATGTATTGAGTGTGGTGTGAGCAAATGAGGTCACTGGAATATCGAAGAAAGTTTTCATTTTCTTGATATTTTTTGTTAACCTCGTCGCCACACTCAACAAGAAGGCAACCCGATTTCATTTTTTTGACGCTTTTTGGTGTACCAATCGATGCTGTGACTGTTTTCTCGATCACAAACGGAGAGAGTGAGGCAAGCGGTTTTGTGGACTGTATGACCATGAAGCGTGGAAATGACTCCACACTACGTGGTTCGTCATCTGATTCAAATCCAGTTTTGGTACGCTTATTTTGATTTTTGTTTGAATTTCCATGTTGGTTTATTGAAAATTCAACACCCGTGCTCCCCTCCCACCATCAGCTCAACAAGGGGACACTTTTCAAGAGACAGGGATACAAAGATGCCATACTCAGTTGATATAATTACCTATGATTGACCCGTGAAGTCACCACCTTCTAGGGTCGGTAAAATTATCTCCTGATTGACCTGTTAAGCCACCGCCTTCTAGGAAGTCTTCTAAGACTTGGGAAAGGGAAAGATTAATGAATAGGCTATTATGGCAACGGTGGTATCAAGAGAGATACAAGGAGAAAGATAAAGAAGGTGAGAGAGTAAATAAAGACTTCCTAGGGCTCGGCGTGACCAGCCGATTTGTCGAGACCGGGCCCATCCCGACCATCCGTCCTGAAGAAGTAGAGGCCAAAGTAGTGTATTTCATCGGAAAGTCTCTGCTCAACTACCAGGATCCTTTCCTGCCCCGACACGGGACGCACCCCACGGCAAACAGGTTGCCTCTACTTAGTCGCCTCTTACGACACGTAGCGAAGCACGTCTGGCCAATTCTACAACCCCGGACCCGCAGGGGGAATGTATAATGTATGTATGTGTGTATGTGTGTATGTATGTATGTATGTATGTATGTATGTATGTATGTGGGTCTGTATGTATGTTGCTAATGAATATATGTTTATCTACATTGCCTTTATCGACTGTTGATTTAAAAAGGCATACACCGGAAGAACGACAGCCATATTCTTTGGGAAATTAGTGTTTAATCGGTTAGGTAATATTTTCAACACGTAACTGAGAGAAGGCACGTAACTCCAACTTAAGAGCTGCAGGACGTGTCAAAACTACAATGACTGAATTTGCTTAAGGGATTTAAGACGAATTTATTTCTGCTACACATAACTCACAAAATCCACAATAACTAATTATGATACGACTTAGTAATATAATATAATATAGTAGTTCTGCGTTTTGTTCATCTTTACGAGACCGCTCTGGTGGCCTAGTGGTTAGAGCGTTCGGCTTGGAAGCGGGAGGTCGTGGGTTTGAACCCCGGCTGAGTCATACCAAAGATTTACAAAACTGATTCGAACAGCAGCCTCGCTAGGCGCTCAGCAGTAATAGTGTATTGTTAGGACTCGTAGGGTTGGTGTCAGGATAATGTGACTGGGTGGGACATTATGCTATATATCTGCGGCATGACGCCCCAGTACTAGACATCATTATAAACTGCCTCACTGCAGACATCGTAGGGATATGACTGAAACAGTGTTCAAGCTAAGTTAAAAATCCTAATCACACACACACACACACACACATACACACCCACAGAGGCATCTTTACGAAGAAGCTAAGAGTTTCTTTAGCCCATTTCCATGTTCGGCTGCAATACTGTCTTTCTGCATAGGTATGTTGCTAATAAAATATATGTTTGTTCTACATTGCTTTCATCGACAGTTGATTTTAAATGGCATAGGATGGAAGAAAGACAGCCAGCGTCTTTGGGAAATTAGTGTTTAATTGGTTATGTAATATTTTCAACACGTAACTTAAAGAAGGCATGTAACTCCAACCATAAAGCCGGAAGAGGTGTCAAAACTTCAGTTACTGAATTTGATTAATGGATATAGGTGTTATTCATTTCTTCTACGCATAACACACAAAATCCCAATAACTAATTATGATACGATTTAGTAACATAATATAGTAGCTTTACATTTTGTGAATGTTGACGAAGAGGCTAAGAGATTTTTGCACATTCATAAGCAGAACGCAGAGACATCATATGCTACTAGGACCAGTGTAAGCCCTGATATTCGGAGATGTGATGAAGACGTTATAGTTCTTTCCATCCCTGTATGGATTGAGTTTGCAAATAAAGAATAAAACAGATTACGATTCCTGATGAGCTTTATTTCCTTTGGTACACATATTGGTATTGACAGGTATCAATACAGTGTCAAAATTTTACACGACGGTGCTGGTATGTGGCACAAGGTTGAATCTGTGGACTAAGGCCTGGAATCTGAAATTAGTGACACAAGACGAAGGCGTAAAATGTAATGTGAGAAGTTCAGCTTTTAATTACTGGTCGATTTATTCATAAATATTTAAAACGAATATTGCATTTGTAATTCAGTATCTTACACAGGGGTAACCATTCCAGTATTATAAATAACGTGCAGGCTTGTATATTCTTCAGTGTATTCAGTTTAACTTTTATCAATCTCAATGTGATTCGATTTGTATTAAAACTCTTTGGCAAAATGAATAAGTAATGTAGAAGTACAGAATGTCCCTACCCACTGCATCGGAACATAAAACAAATAAAACACACCAAATCTCATTAGTGTTTTGTCCCTAATTGAGGTGAAGTCATGTTTATGTTCCACAGAAATACTCTTCACCCCAATTCGAACAAAGATTATATCGAAGTATTTTTTTTGTTTGAAACATTTATATGCATGTCTATTTCTATATTTACATAGATTTGTTCCTTTATGAATACGTAATGCATTTGAATTATGACCCTACTTTCCAAATGATAATTTTGCTGTTTGTATTTTTTGCAAATCCTCAATTGTTCAGTCCTTCATATTTATATATCACTACACTATATCACTACACTATCATTGATTTCATTTTTGGAGATTCATGTATAAAAGATCAAAGTTTCCTTTTTGTATTGTAAATAAATTTTGAAAATAAATTAAAATTAACGTAAAGTGCAGTGCGTATCTGAATGATAATCATATATTTATACAGAAGCGTTTCGATGACGTCGATGCATTATGCCAAGATCATTGATTATTAGAGAAAAAAGATGTTGACATGAGTTGTAACTTCAAACAGTATCAACATACATTACACTTGATTGGGTATTTATCTTGAAAGACATTTTGGAATAGAGATGTTAAGTTAGGAAATGTAATGAGGTTGACTTTATAAAAATCAAAAGACATAATTAGAAAAAGTATGAAGCACCATGATACTGATATTTAATAATTCAGCAATCTGAAAATGTGACTTTTATTTGGAAAATTAAATTAGATTTCATCCATTTCTAGAGTAGATTCGGTGTTTTAAATGCACGTTACATGCTTCGAGCAGACGTTACGCTGGTCAATAATAGCAATGTAGTCACACTATGCTGCCTATTTGACAGCAGGAACCGGTTGTAATTGCGTGTATAATTAAAAATTACAAAATGTTTTCAGTAGCATATGGACTCCATATTAATATATTATTCGCGTCTGAAGCTACGGAATATTTTGACATCAAAACAGAAACCCAACAAGAGGTGTCAAATCGGAAGTCAGTGATAGGATTTCCGACAATAAAATTTAATAGAGATATAACTATGGACTCACGCATGACAAACAAGTGGGCAGGTATAATGCAGAAGATGTGCTGGATCCGTCAGAAGAGTGTGGCATTCTGTCTCGCAGAGCTGCTCGCTGCCGTCAGTCCCCAAAGTATTTAGAAGTTTCTGCACGAGCTGTTTCAAAGAGCCATATTTTCTTAACTCTCGTTGAAATTCAGCTGTTTTCCAACAACTGTTCGCTAATGCATCACGATAAGCATTTCACATATCCTCTATTATGTATTTGATCGCGCCACGTATAACAAGTACCAAAGTGTTGGGCTATTTAAATTGCTCTTATTTGTTGAAATCGCTTTGCAGAAAAATCTTGCAGCCAGTATCCTTCATCCATACTGCAGTGCAGTTCCTCACATTTCGACCACACGTATTAGTAAACGTAATCACGTTGTTGGCAAAGGCGGCGTTGGGATTACGCGGGGCCTAGAGCAGACCATGACCGCGCGGGGCCAGAGTATCGGTATCTCGATTGGTATGCTACTGCAAACACTGATTATGTCTAGACTAGATCAACTGTTAAGTGCTTTACGAAGTTGACTAAGTTGACTTCGCAACTTTGCGTGCATTACATACGGCCTGTATCAGCGTTTCCAATTTACCGGAGAATATAGCTTGACAAACTCAAAAGGACGACCTTAGGCCTGAAGCGAGGGGATCCCTCAAGAGCGGGGTTGGGGCGGTCGCCCCACTTGCCACCCAAACGCCGTTCATGGTTGTTGGCGTAAACATGAATCCTTGTATCGAATATTAAGACGTTTTCTTTTATGTGGTTCCAGAAACATTTATTGGAATATAAGAAATATGTAAACCACTTTATCAAAAATATATACTGACTGACAAAGTAAACATAATATAAAAGAAGCATATAAATATATGATGAATCCTTTGTGTATTTTTCTCATAATTGGATACCTTTAGACTAACTAACTTACTGGCTTTCGTATGTCCCTTTAAATTGTTGTTAACAGACTCAGATCTAACCTAGCAGATGATTGGGCGACTCAGTAGTTAAAGGCTTTTTTCTTAATTACACCTTAGGTCTATCATTAGTTTATCTTTGTACATAAAGGTCCATAAAGGTGTAATAACAAAATGGAAGGTTCTTCTAAATATAACATCATTGCAATGGTTAACTGCATGATAAATTTAAAAATTAAAGAAAACCATTTTTGGCAATAAACTTTTCTGTAATTAATTTTTTTGATTCCATTCTTGTCTAATAAACACTGTTTTATAATTCTGAATCAACGTCAGTTGTATTAAACTTATTCAAGTAATGTGGCGCACTCGGTCGTATGACAGCTATAAAACTGAACTGTATAAACACAAACAAACTCTAATTTTATGAGATAACCGTTATCGTATATGTTGTTAAATGAAATTTCATATCTTTGTCTTAAGAGTATTCCTTTGGTGAATGTTATAGAATTCACAAGAAAGAAATTAAAAAATTCGATTTTCTAAAGTTCTGAAGGACGTCACTTACGAGAATCTAATAATACTCTCTTTTCCGGTGCGCTGAAAACAGCACAGATACAGACAAAGAGAATGACGGCAAGCTTCATGTTTTCTGCTGACAGGCTTTTAGTTCTGAAAAAAATATAATGAATAGTTTATGTATCTATGCAGGCATCGTTTGGATTGATGCAGTTGTGTTGTACAGTGGTGTATAATTATGGTCCTGAATAAATTGGCTGTTCCAGAAAAGTAAAATTTTGAATGTTAGGTAAACATTTGTTACAACCTTTAAGAAACATCTAAACAAAATGTGTGATTTTTAAAGGCCGAAGGCGTTAGTAACACGCACGTTATAATGTAAACATCTACATGCAATCTGACTTGCCTGAAATGCACTAAGTACATTGTCATTTCTCCACACCTTCCGAATAGAAACAGACGATGCAGATATTGTTTGGATAGGAGATTAACGGCACGGCACCACATTTAAAAGCTACTTTGCGGTGTGCTATTCGGAGTGCGGAGCAAGAAAATTCAATAAGCGCCAATCTTGGTAGGACTAAGACACCTCCATGCAAATCGCTGAGCCTCTGCACCGTAATAAATAAATGACAAAGTAACAACTTACCGATTTTAGAAGGACTGCAACAACATACACGTACAGACAGGGGATCTTATACTCCAGGAATGAAAGCTCGTCACGAAATGTCACTTAGGGTCATCATTATAGACGTATTGTTCAGTACGGAAGCTCGCCGTACGTAATATTTTAACTTTATAAAACCACATATTTTTAGAAGAACAATATTTGCATGTTGTGCTGGAGAGTTTGATACGTGTTTAATGTGTCAAACAAAGGCTGGTTGCTCCTTGCCATAATTATCCACTTAATTATCAAATTGGAAATATAACAACCTTAAAGTTACTTGGTATGATAACCATGAATGGAATTGAAATGAATTAGTTGTTTCAAAACATAAACGGCATATTTAAAATTGCACGGGATGTATATGATTAATATAAGAGGAAAGTCATCAGTTAGACATATTTGGTTATATATGGGACACATTTCTCACCTAATTGGACTATTTATGTTGCAAACTGTGCATACATCTGCAATTTCTCATATAACGTCTGTGCCTAATAAATATCATCATAGTAACTGTTACAATACCGTTGCACTCTTTCATCCATTCTGTAAGCTTTTGCTGTGACCTTTTTAACAACATTATGACCAGATATGTTGTTTCGCGTTTGGCACTTTCACCCACCGACCCACGCACGCACACACACACTCACATACATATAGATAGCTTTTGAACGGTTACTGTATGCCAATGTGATGTACCAATACAACTGATATATGAAGTTGAGATTCACGCATAGCTTATGAATCCACAAACAGTTGTTGGTTAAATAGTAGACTGTCGCTTCTATAATCTCAAGACAAGTAATGAGCTTCAGGTTATCAGTTATTAATAACAAAATTAGCAAGAATACGATATTCATATTCTTATTTTAATTTACATTATATAAGGGATTAATAATGTTCACAATTTCATAGCAATTTCTTCTGCATCCCCTATTATGCCTCTCACCCCACATCCCTCGCTTTTGCTCTCTTCCATAAGACAGACAAATGCTTGGAAATCTCTGGAGAATAGATGGAGAAAAATTAACCTGACCTGAATGGAAACCTCTAAAGTCTGCTTGCACCAGTTGCCCTGTAATAGTACTGAAATTGTCCTTGGGACATTACTACAGTATTAAAAGATGACAATGATACAAATTTGCAAAAGCCTGTCTAGAAGGGATGGACCATAGTTAACTAAGTGGCAGACAATTCGAAGCGGGGACCTGGGTCTTCTATAGAGCTGTTATATTTGTTTTTTCTATTAACTCAAGATAATTATTCTTTTAAATAATGTAATATATATGATAGATTCTCGTTTCGATAATGGCTCCATGCTAATGAAATTCAGAATATAGTGATTCAGAGTATTCAAACCTATAACAGTACAACAAAAGGGATTCGCTTTCCTCACTTAAGCGTACTGCAACTCCAGCTAACTCTTTGTACATTGGTCTTCTAATGCAAACCTTTCTTCAACTGTCATCAGTAATCTTTCGTGTGATAGACATACCGTACAAAGTCTACACTTGTTCTCCGATTTATAGCAAAAAGAACATTTCTGGGACGGATGTTGTGGGTAGTGTTTGGGTAATCTTGGCTTTCACCCTAGCAGAAAATTAAGATCAGAAAACATCAGTACATAGTGTTAATTTTAATACATAATGGCAGATATTTCAGTAGTTAAGACAATGATATGGATAGGGAGGTATAACAGTGAGCGACCGTGCAATCAGGGAATCGTAGCTATGTAATAATTATTGTAAAAGACTAAAATGCAACATGTTAAATGTGAACGTATAATCATAATTTGTAATGTTAACTTAAAACATTTTTCACTCAAATAAGACAGATGTCACTGACTTAATTGCAGCAATTCACGAGAACTCTAAGTGCAGAAACAAAGTTTTACCACACACGTCTGTACATGCATTTATTTTAATTTATTAGTTCAATAAAACTAAACCAAGAACTAATTCTAAGCTGAAATGAATACAAACGTGTACAGCTCCATGAACACTTTTAACATATGAAATCCAATTACCTTTCATAAGTCCTATGTACAGGTGTCTATCTGAACATTATCCTTTGAAATCAGATTACGATTGCAAACTTTTCTTTGTGTTAGGTAGTCTTTATTTAGGATATATATATATATATATATATATATATATATATATATATATATATATATATATATATATATATATATATATATATATATATATATATTAGATATACCAAATTGTTGCAATAATTTATTATGTGCTTCTCCTTTATATGATTATTAGGTCAGGTACGATGAAAAATTTAATTAGAAGTAATTGCGCTAAAGATGTGAAAATTAGATTAAAAGTATATGATATTACTCGTATAGTTCTTACTTCCACTCTTAAAACAGGCGTACGTTTCAAATTACATTACTAAATACATTGTGCTAAAAATACGGATATTCTTAGCCGAAATATTCAACTGTCATGAGTTACGATTAAAAATTTAATTAGAAGTAATTGCGCTAAAGATGTGAAAATTAGATTAAAATTATATGATACTACTCGTACAGTTCTTACTTCCACTCTTAAAACAGGCGTAAGTTTCAAATTACATTACTAAATACATTGTGCTAAAAATACGGATATTCTTAGCCGAAATATTAATGAACAATGGAGATCAAGTTTGAGTTCTCATTTAATACCCTAAGCAAGTAATGTATATTTCGGATTTCTAGTCAAAGTTGATATTTAATGCATCCCCTTTGCATTTCAGCATGATAGTTCTAACGCATATAGTTCGATACTGTACATACACTTTAAGAGAGTGAGAGAGATGATAGAATGAATCACATCTTTAGAAATCGCTATAAACTTCTCTAGAGGCATTTCCATCTATAGGACTACCTTATGCTAGCAAGGTCTTCATTTTCCTCACTACAAAAAAATTAAAAACTGTATGTATCAACCGTTTTATATGCAACATTCTCGGTGTCGTGAGTAGCATTCTTCATGTTAGATAGGGAGCGCTGTAATTGTGGATTTCTTAGCTTGACATTGTGAATCTCATTACTTGATACAATCTTTTCTGTAATGTCACAGACTGTATCTGGCTGGGCAAAAGCTCTAACCTGATCATTATGGGTTATGTTTTTGCCACTGTTCTATAATTGGGGCATCAAATTGTCATTATCAGCTAGATATTGTTTGCTTGGAAGCATTCTTTTCTTTTTAACTTTCTTGTCAAATATTTTATTTGGGTTTCCTCTCTTCATTGGATATAGGGTTTCATAAATTAGTGTAATACACCTTGGATCATTATAAATTGTGATTAGCCTTGCTTTTGTAGTTTAAAAGCGTTCACTAGTGCTATCAAGGTCACAACCATTTATTTAAGAACTTCTGTATTAAAACATGCAATTTTTGTACACTTCCTCTGAGAGGTCACATTTCATATTCCTTAAAGAATCTGGATGTACGTGGGATATGCATAACTTGCAATTAATGTTCCTGAGTTTGTGTTCACATCCCTTTTTACATATTAATCCATACAATGCACTTTTTGCAAGTTACTGTCTTTCTTTTATTGCAGGAATATTAGCCAGTGGTAAGTAATTCATTCCTCTGTTTATTTAAAAAGCACACAAAATAATTATGAGAGAAATAATGTGAATGTGACATGTTCTTGACCAGATTGACACGATTTTCACCAATGTAATTTTTCAGTTTCCCGCACTCATCTTTGTTGAAATGCTTCTTAATTATCTCCCATTTTGGTCCCCTATCTCGGAAAAATCTAATTGGAAAGCACTAACCAAATTATGATGTACATTTTTTTATACCTTCCGCAAAGTAATGATCATTGGTAAACTTGTTCATCCATGAGACAATGGGATCTCTGAAGCCAGATTATACAAGAAATGACACGTGTAACACTTTTAATGCAAGTATGCATTTCGCTACCTTTTTCACATTACTTGTGCCTTCTGGGCAGTATTTAACTATCCCGTTGTGCTGCCTTTACAGTTCATTACCAAATCTTATTAGCTAGAAGGTTTGTCATAAAAAGAACCACCAACACACCCTGATGTAAGAGATTATATCTTATCAGCTGTATTGTGGTATGTTAACATCCCTTGGTCAATTGCAGCACCTGGTAGAAATAGGCTTTATATTTTTTAAATTATCTGTCCGGCAACGAAATGAAAATGTTACTATCTTTTAAGTCTTTAATGAATGTTAGCTTCGAGATCAAAAGCTATATGATGTTTTAATAATACTTTTATACCCTATCATAGGGGATCATGCTGGCTTTTTAAGAATAATTTTATTTTATTTGTGACACCTGCAAATACATTGTCCAAAATGTTGCACAAGTCTTTATTATCAGTTGCATCTAAATTTATCCACTTTTTCCGACTGTCGTGTTATAAGTAAATTGAAGTTTGACAACGGTTGGTACAAGCGTCACCAGTGCAGGTGGAACACCGCACACATCTTGAAGTATATGTACCTGTGTCACATGCATTGCCTATACTTCCTGATATGACATGAAGTGGTACTGATTTCTTATCTCCAGTTTAAAGATCAGAACATATTTGTACTTGATTCACAACGTAAAGCAAACTCTTTAATTTTGACACGGTTTTGTCAAAATAATTTGAAACATCCAAAGTGTACAAGTTGATTGTGTGTTCACATAACTTTAGATTCAAAATATTAGTGCAGAAATTAAAATGAGTTCATTTCATGACAGTAATAGTATCGATTCACATAATAATACTCCAAAGAAAGCACAGGCAAACATTCAGTCTTTGAAATAATACCTTTTTACTGGTCAAGTTAATGTTTGAATATTTTAACTATATATTGCACATTTTGTATACGAACTATGATGTTTGATATGAAATCCTGGTGTACACACGTGTTCATCTGGTTGTCTACTCTTTTTCTTGCATGACCGTAAATAAGTAACTGTTGAATTAACAAATTGGAAAATATATGTTTTGCCGTGTACGGAATGATACCTAGATGTTTAGTCTTGCTCATGGCATGCAGTCATGTCATTGAAAGAGACATCCCATTGCTTTCTTGCATAAGATTAGAGTAGAACTTGAAAATGGCAATATATCAAACTATATATAGACGATAATTGTAAAACAAATCCCAACCATGGAAACATGTAATTCTAACAGTAAAATGTTCAAACACTTAATTCACTTCAGTTGTTTATTACGCTTCTTCTTCTTTCAAAACACAGCTTTAAATAATATTTGCTATTTTAAAAAGGCGTTTGTTTTGATATTATATTCATCCAACCGAAAGATCCACTATCTACCCTGATGATAGTCACCGAAAATATAAATGTATGGCCTATTAAACACTATATTTGCATCAAGAACTTTAGATACATTTTTCACGAATATTTAGGATTTGTACTGTTATACCATGAAATAAAATGAATGGTGCTGCGCTGAAATAGAAGTGCTCTCAAAACGTAGAAGAAAGAAAAAGTGTATATTTTGCGTTTATGGAGTGTTGCAAAAAGAAAAGAAAAAATTCCAAATAATAAATGTTAGTTTAATACATATAATTAATTTTATTTGGCTCGTAGTACTGCAAACGTTAGTTGTTTTGGTGTGCATCTTTTCCGGACTAGTTGTAGCCTGAGGTGAAAGTTGGAAATGTACCACAGACTGGAAAATGTACCACAGACGGGAATCAAAAACTATTGAAATATTAGAGAATATATGCATCACTCGTATCTGTTTTGATTAGTATAGAATACAGAAACCTACCACACATCATTTTGGTTTATTTGTATTGAAATGGTAACAGGCAAATAAAGTGTTAGCAAATGAGGACAGCTTGAAAAAAGATTAACTGTGACAAGCGTCTGCTGCCGGCATAGCACTAAGGATGGTTGAAATATTTAACGGGTAGTAATGGAACGTACGACATATTCCGTATCATTTTGATTTTTATTTTCTAGTAGTGTTCAAAAGATCTTATGTTCTTAAAATGGATTGTTACTAAATAGTATTATTTGATAGTAAATGTTTGGCATAAAAATCAGACCTTCAAAGGTCTTACGTTCCGTAAAGGAATAAGATTTTAATTGGAGCACAATCTATATTTATTCATTTGTGCTAAGGTGATGGTGAAATGGGAGATTGATCATACAGCGCAGTAAGTGTAGTTTATTTGACTGTCGTAATGCTTTACATTTGTACAAAGATTATAACTTATTCAACATTAGTATTTCACCAAACAGATTAAATTCATATTATAATTTGTATATCAATTTTACTAACTTCTAAACTTAATGCATTTCACTACTGTAACGAATATATACCATTAATATACAAATTGTTACGTTCATCTTCAATTATAATATGTATGGTAAAATCATGCTCAGATCCAGAAAACAGGGCTTACATCTGGAATTTCTCATATAGACTAAGTCACGCTCTCTATTTTTTCTGGGTCGCGCAATTTGATAAAATTTACAAACAAAGAAAGAAGTTTTGAGATTTTCGCACATTTCGGATATGCATTGATGATTCTAAGGAAGAAGCAGAAAGGGAAAACATCATGTACAACTAGCATAGGAGTAAACCCTGGACTTCGGAGATGTAATGACGGTATGTCTCGATCTTTCCAGTATAGATATAGTTTGAAAATAAAACATTACAATTTCCTACCAGTTTAAGTTCCTTTGGTAAACATTTAAGTGGCGACTGGTGTCAATTTAGTGTCACCTTTTTCACCAACAGAGCTGGTCTGAAGTACAAGGTCGAACGCGTTGCCTAAGGTCTGGAATGTGGAATGACACAAGATGAGGGTGTAAGATGCAAGATGAGTAGCGAAATGTCGACTTTTTATTACAGATCAGTGTTTTCCTATTTAATCATTACGGATCAAGAAGTCATATTTCCTTACGTTACACGGGGGTAGCCATTTCAGTGCTATAAATGACGTCCGTGCCTGGATATTCTTCATTGTACCATATTGAACTTTTTAAAATCCCGATGTACTTTACTTTGTATCAAAACGTTTTGGCTACATCTATGAGGAATGAATACAATTTGGTACGCATAAATGCCTCCCCTCCCCGTAATCTCCACAAAAACAAAACGAATCTCGTCAGTGTTTTGATCCGAATTGGGGTATAAAGCTGTTTGATAGAACACTTGAATAATCTACTTCATATCCGGACAAATTTGATACATATAAAATCTTTCTTTTCGTCTGCATGAGGCAGAAGTTACATGTATATCTATTTCTATATTTACAATAATGCAAAGACTTCTTCCGATGAACAGGTAACGCATTTCAACCGTGATACTTCTTAACAAATAAAAGTTTTGATTGTCGTATTTGCTGCATATCTTACAATAGTTCGCGCCTTCATATCTATATATCACTGCACTATCTTTGAGTTCATTTGTGGAGATTAATCTATAAACGATCCAAGTTTCCTTTTTGTGAATAAATTTTGAAAATTAAAACATTGAATTATGCAGCGCGTATCCAAACGAAAAATATTGTTTTATGTAGAAGCGTTTCGATGACGTCGATGCACTATTTCAGGATCATTGATTATAGGAGAAATAAGATGTCGACATGAGTTGTAAAGTTAAACAGTATCAACATACATTATACGTGATTGGGTATTTATCTTAAAAGACATTTTGGAATATAGACGTTTAGTTACGAAATATAATGACTTGACTTTATAAAGACTACAAAATAATGAAACACGAGGATAGAGCATAATGCTTAGAAAAGTCATATCGCGCCATGCTAGTATTTACTAACCGCAGCGACCTGAATATATGACCTTTAACTGGAAAATTAAAATGGATTTCAAAGATTTCTAGAGCAGATACGGTGTTATAAATGCACCTTGCATGCTTGGAATAGACGTTCCGCTGGTCTATAATACGAATGTAATTACACGCTCAATATAGAGCCTATTTGACATTTGCACTCGGTTGTAATTAAAATGCCAATTATAGTCACACAGCCGTGTCATTGTATAATGACAAAATGCTTCTCACCAACATATAGACGATATCTTAATGTATTATTCGACACTGAAACTATGGTAAATTTTATAGTAATACAGAACCCCAATAAGAGGTGTCAAATCCAAAGTCTGTGATAGGATTTCCGTCATCCAAATTTAGTATATATGCAACTATAGACCCACCCATGAAAAACAAGTGGTCAGCTGTAATGCAGAAGATGTATTGGTTCTGTCAAAAGAGTGTGGCATTCTTTCTCACAGAGATAGTCGGTGGTGACATTCCCCATGACAGTGAGAAGAGTCTGCATGGTCTGTTTCAGTGTCAAAGGATGTAAGTGTCGCATACAAGAACTCATTCATGTTGGACATCGTATATAAATATATAATTTATACAACGAGTGGTATATCATTGATACAGCGTACATACTATACATATTTGCATATTTTATTTATATCACATACAAATACACATATTTGCACTTAGAATGGAGTTACATATGATCCGGGCAACTGTGTATTGGCCGAGTGAATGAACTCCTCACATCCCTGTGAGTGTGTCCGCTACCAATTGTAGTTCTAAGATTTTTCTTTTTGTCCACAATCACGTATGCAGATTGTTAAGTTTATTGTTCTCTTTTTGAGTTTCTAATTTTATTCGCATTAAATAAATACAAGACACACTCATGATTTAAACATGAAATATGGTCTTATGAAGAACGTAGTGCACTGTAAACACGGTGAGCCTCTTGTACACTGAACGTGTACTGTCAGACGTTCACGTACTGGCGTTCGGTGATTAGCGTTGAATAGAAACTAAGCAAAATGACGAACCAAAAAGAGGTAAATAAAATAGTTTAATATGCTGACAGTCATCTAAGTCATTATTCTATTTAATTTACTTTTCTAAAGACTATAACATCTCTCTCTCTCTCTCTCTCTCTCTCTCTCTCTCTCTCTCGCTCTCTCTCTCTCTCTCTCCTGAACGGTTTGACTAAACTTTACCACCATTTGTAGGTCCAGAGACATCGCCGTATGACACAAGCGAAAATTCCCAACGCTCGTATTTTCATAGATTTTCGCCAGCATCTTGCTACGCTCATCCAGAGAGAGAGAGAGAGAGAGAGAGAGAGAGAGAGGTGGTGAGCGGGACGACCATTCGGATATTTTTATATTTAATAATTAATAATCGATTTTAGAACATTATAATAGGTTTATGAACCAACAACAACAAAGCATTAAATGCGCTACAGTATGTGTGCCTCGTATGTGACAAATTTAATATGTAGGCCCACTTTAATTTCATTTAGAAAACGGGGAATATTATACTTTTCATCGTTATTTTCATGTCATTTATGATTAAGTAATGAGTAGAAATTGATCTTTAGGCCTGCAGTTGAAAGAATGTTTATATATTCTTATTATTAATAGTTTCAAGTTATCGGATATTAATTTAAAAAAAGCAAGAAGAAGGTATTCGTATTCTCTGTTGAATTTACATTATGCACAATAATGATATGCGATATAATTTCATCGCAAATCCTTCTGCATTCCCTGTTCTGTCTCCCACCCTTATCTCTCGCGTTTTCTCTCTACCATAAGAAAACTTATGCTTGTAAATCTGTGGAGAGAGAGAGAGAGAGAGAGAGAGAGAGAGAGAGAGAGAGAGAGAGAAATAAGATTTTGGGAGAAATGGGTTGCCCTGAAAAGGGCCTTTGGGTTTATGTATTTTAAACAACAAACTTAGGAATGTGACGAAATCAGCTTTAACTGTCTCGAGCCTTTGCCACGGCCAAGGCCTACTTCTGGACTGCCTCCTGTAGATGATGATTTGGTAGAAATCACTAAGGGTGGTACGGCAGGTGTAGTCACAGGGTTGGGTTGTTTAGCTCGGGAAGGTCGTTTTCTCTTCAGTCGTAATAAAGAAGTCTGATACATTTGTTTCAGACTTCTTAACTCTGCTAAAATGTTTAAAAGTACCATGACCGATTGACTCACACTACCTTGTTTCTTAGCTTCTTCTTCCTGTCGTTTCCTTGTTGCCTCTTCTTCTTGCTGTTGTTGATGAAGTAGGAAAAATTGTTCTGCTTCCTTTTGCTGCTGTAAAAGATTCTCCAATTCTTCTTTCTGTCTCTGTTTATAATCCTCCACGTGTGGTAATGAAGGAGAGGGTGGCGATAGTACTGGTACCGGAACAAATTCTTGCGAAGAAGAAAGAAAATCGACAAAATCCCAATTAAAATCAACCACTTCTAGAAGCAGGCCTGTGTTCACTTGGGTAGTCGCTGCTATTCCATCGCTTTTCGTCTCCCAATTCATTGTCTTCTTAGTTTCCTTTATTGGTGTGGTCCGCCTCAGAATTACATCATTTGGCGAACCCCCTAGTTCCTAAACAGTAAAGGATTTTTATGTCTGTTTGTTTTATTTATTTTAAATAGGTGTGTTGTATGTATATTTTATTTTAGAAATTTTGTTTGGATAAAATTTTGATAGGGTTTGCAATATCGCCCTATTCTAGTGTTTCAGAAACTCCATTGCCCTGGCTGGTTTTGGATTTGTTTACACGAGTGATCCATCGCCAGTGGATCGGTATTGTAGGGTGTGTGCTGTATGTATGGTGCTATATTGTTTAGTTGCTTTTATTCGTGTGTTTGTGTTCGGACTGGCTTACTAAGTCAAACTTTTCAAGTTGTTCTTAGTTGTTTCTATTTAATATGGCATGGAAGCATTTTAGTGTGGGTAAGTAGTGGGTTATAGAAGAGTCGTACTTATCGATTTATTTATTGGTTCTTTTTAAAAAAATTATTATTTTTTTTCTGATTAAAATGTGTAAGAAGCGGTGTATGTAGTATTTGTGTGTTTATGTGTGCACTGTATGTGTAGTTGTTGTGTTTATGTGTGAACTCTATGTGTAGTTGTTGTGTTTATGTGTGCACTGTATGTGTAGTTGTTGTGTTTATGTGTGCACTATATGTGTAGTTGTTGTGTTTATGTGTGCACTGTATGTGTAGTTGTTGTGTTTATGTGTGCACTGTATGTGTAGTTGTTGTATTTATGTGTGCACTGTATGTGTAGTTGTTGTCAGAGATAGTATAGTTTTACAAGGACCTCATTTTCCCCTGAATAAATTCTGTCACCTTACGGTATCTATATAAAAAGTCGGAGCTTTACTGTATTTAATTTAGAATTATATTTTAGAATTTAGCATTTATTATTGAAAATCTTCCCTTCTTGTTTTCATAATGGAGTTGATATACCATATTATGACATTGTATAAACTCTTTTCCTCGATATTATTTGTAAACAATAGTTGCATGGTATTAAAAGTTCCATATCTGTTTATTATTCTCTTTTTTATAATTTGTCTCTCCGTGTCTTTCTTTGAGAATCTTACTATTAAATGTTCTTTTGAATCAATACGATTTTTACATAACCTACATCTTGGTATTGTGTTGATTATATGTATGTTAAAAGCCGCCTCACCGGTCATCCAGCTTCCATGTAGATATAAAAATAGTCTACCTTGGACAGCTGGTGATTTTATGTTTGCACAGTTTTTCCATATTATCGGCCAGTTTAAATTCGGATACTTGAATTCTTTTGTGTGTTTATCTTGGCTTGCTATCTCATTTAGTATATTGTATGTCTTCTTGGTTTTATCCCATATATCTTTGTTATCTCTATATTTATATAATAGATCGCTTATTCTTTTACAAGTCCCAGGTGGTTTTAATAGTTTAGTTAATAAGTTATTTTGATATATTGTATTGTTAAAACGACATAGGTATCCATATAAATATATGTAAATCGCTTCCCATAGTAATTGGGGAGGGTTATTAATATATTTAAATCTATTAAAGATGTGAGATTTTTGTGTTATACTTAAGTTGGGTAGGGCTAATCATCCTTTGTCCTTAGGTCTGCATATATGGTGTTTCTTTAAATGGTGGATTTTGTTATCCCAAATAAAGCTTAGTATTTTCTGTTCAATCTTATTAATCGTTGCTTCTGTTAGTTGTATCGAGCTCATTGTATAGTTCAATTGTCTATACATGTAGGTTGTAGCTGCCTGTAATCGGTCCATGAGGTTAATCTTTGTATGTGACCAAGTTTCTATTTGTGATTCAATGTTGATTAATAGCTCACTGTAGTTTTTGTGAGTAGAGTTAATTCCAAATGTGATTCCTAAATTTTTTTGTTTCTTGATCAGGTTGTAGTAACCGGGGTGGTTACCCCGCCAGTTACCTATTAATAAAATCTCTGTCTTATCGTGATTAATAGCTGAACCAGAGGATTTTCCAAATTCGTGTTGTAAATGTTTGAAGGATAATTCGTCTCGGTAAAGTTAGTGCCGTCATCTGCATGTAATATAGTTTTGAAATCTCTTTTCATATTTGGTATTTTTATTCCCCGAATATTGTTATTTTGGTTGATGTTTATATTCAGGGATTCTATAGCTATTACATATAGCAGCATAGACAGGAGACAGCCCTGTCTAACTGATCTTTGTATACTTATTTCTTTAGAGAGATCTCCGTTTATTATTATTTTTGAACTTATATTTTTGTACATGGCTCTTACCCAGTTTATAATGTTGGCTCCGAAGCCACATTTTCCTAATGTTTTAAAAATGAAGTGATGCTCTATTCGATCAAAAGCCTTTTCTTTATCGAATAGATACATGACTCCTTTTTCCCCTTTAGTATTTAGTAATTCAATTATAGCACTTATAGATAGAGCGTTATTCGTGACATTTTCCCCTTCCCCCACAGCTTTGATTTATATCAGTAAGTTTGTTTATACAACTTTTTATTCTGTTAGTTATAATTTTACTTAGGTTTTTGTAATCATTATCTAGTATTGGTATTGGTCTCCAGTTCTTTAAGATTTTTTTATATCTCCCTTCCCTTTATATATTAGAGTAATAATTCCCTCCCTTAAAGTTTTAGGCATTTCCCCTTTAAACTGTATATTATTATATAGTAATTCTAAAAAATCTAAAAATTCATACTTAAATATTTTGTAAAATTCAGTGGTTATACCGTCCGATCCTGGTGATTTCCCTTTTTGTAAGCTATTAATTGCCTCTAAAATTTCTTTGTTAGTTATAAAAGTTTCACACATATTCTTGTCATCTAATGATATTTGGTTATACATTGTTTCCTTTATATACCTATTTATTACCTCTTCATCCATATTTTGAGATTTATATATCTCAGAAAAATATTGTCTTATACCTTCTAATATGTCAGTTTTATTTTTATAAACGTTATCATTAATTTGTATTAGATCTATCCTTTTGTTTTCTCCTCTTTTTATTTCTAGTCTTCTGTATATTCCCCTCCCTTTTTTCTATAGGTTTTCGTATTTCCCGCCCTTAATTTAATCCCTTGTGTAATTTTTTTTTCCATATCCTCCCATTGTTTAATTATTATTATTTGTTTTGGCTCTGTTTGCGGTCTTTTAAGGGTCATAATTTATGTGTGCTTTTCTTTTAACCATTGGTTTTGTATTTTTTTTTTTGATTTTTTTTGTCTTACTATAGTATTTAGTTATCCGTTTTATCTTGTTTTTAATGTTTTCCCATGTTATCATTATATCTTCAGTGTGTTCTTGTTTGATCCTGCTTAGGTGCGTGAGAACAGTGCTCACGTACTCATCATCGAGCACGAGAGCACTGTTCATCTTCCTCACTCCATGTCCCCATTTAAGTGTGTTCGGAATTTTAGTCTCTAGGAGTGCTGATTTGTGGTCTGAAATCTTTTCTTGTAGAATTTCACAGTTTATTAGTGCATCGGTTTCACTTTCCGATATATAAAACATATCAATTCTACTTTCCTTATTATAGTCGTATTTATATTTGTAATCTCTCTTATTTTAATTCACAAATCGAAAAGTATTTACAATATTATTTGTTTTTGGAAAGGTCCTAATCCATTTAAAAATGATCCTGTCATTTTCCGTTAATTTTTCACTTTTATCTAGATCAGTAGTTACCCAGTTAAAGTCTCCACCTAAAATGCAGGGATCCATGGCAGATTTTTCAATGCATCTGTTCAGATGTTGTATAAAGGCCGTCTTTATTATTGTGATACCAGGTGGTATGATATGCTGAACATATTCCAGTTGTTTAGTTTTAGATGGACTAAGGGTCCTTGTAAGTCTTTCGGTATTCCTATATTTTCAGGGTTTAGTCCCTTGGTGGTCTGCCTGATAATTCTCGTCACCCCAGCTTTTCTCTCTGTTGGATGGTTACTAATAAAAACTAAGGCGTCTAAGTCCTCCTCCAGTTCTTAGTTTCCGTCATGTTTGAAAACTGTGTCGAATGGATTGACTCCGCACAGACGCTAGCGCCTCTATATAGGGAATGTGACGTTACAGACTGCTCTCTTCGGATTGGACGACTGACTCTGTGTTGTGACTGAATTTTGTAACGCGTGTTTGGGTTGGTGAATGAACTCAATCCGTTTCGATCCTCCCTTCCCCTATAAAAAAAACCGCTGTTCACCGCATTCCTTATCGTCACAAGATGTGGACCAACGTAGAATCCTCTACTCTCGTATCGTCAATGTTGTTCCGTACGGACTTACCCATGTATGTCAGATCATCATGGACCATTGTCAAGATCACGGATACAAGCGTTTGAAAAGAAGCATTTTTTTTGGAGAGACAAGGCTGTTTGAAGAGAGCTCTAATTTACGGACCAGAAGTCAGATAAAGTTAAAGGAAGAGAAGAAGATATATACGATGCCGTCGATGTTAACGGAATAATGTTAACATAAACCCAAAGGCCCCTTTCAGGGCCATTCATATGCCTCGAAAAGAAATTGCTTTCTTGCCTCCAAATTTGTTTTAAAAATGTTGTATAAGTGTTTGTTTCTTGTCTGTGTTATCTCTGTACACCCGCTCTTTGCTCAGTACTGCGATGTTAACTCCCCTAGTTGCAACATTGTTACCAATCTCCCCTACTGTGACGTCAGACGCTAAACAAACTCCACTTTCCCTTGTCCCTATACAGGCCCACTATGTTTTTGACTGCATTTTCCCATTGTTCCTGTACATCTTGTCCCTAAACAGGCCCAAGGGACCTGTAATGTATTTTCCCATTGTCCCTATGAGTCTTGTCCCTAAACAGGCCCAGGTGTGTCTATAATGTATTTTTCCATTGTCATTGAATCGTCCCACTTCACTATTGTTGGTGTATAAAGGCCTAAGTATAACTAGAGAGGCGTAATAACTCTTGGTCTGTGGAACATTATTACTTAATATCACAACTAATGGCATTTGTAGGAAGCAGACGAAGATACATTCGCCTTTACTCCCCAAATCATTGTATCATTTGATAATTTTAATGGCTGTCGGAAAGATGTTAAAAATCATTTCTAGATCCTGGTACAGTTCATATGTTGTTCTGTCATATATTTTATCTTGCGCTATCCTGACAACCTATCTCAATGCTAACCTGAAATTATGTTATTCGGGTGTAGATTATTATCAGTCTCTGAACAGACTAAAACGACCGTAGAGTCTATTGTTATTTTCATCGGAAAAGGAAATTAGAACATTGTTACCCGTCTCTTCCATTATCTCTAATCACAATCACTTTTTTCAAACTAGCCATGAGCCACGCTTGTTTGTGGCGAACATGTACACTTTGGTAGAAAATTCGAACACATGTTTATCAAAATAATTTAATCAGGAATGTCACGAATGAACATATTGAATATCAATTTATTCAATGGAAAGAGCTCATGTGTCTTAACATTTATATGACTGTTTTGAAAAACAGTTCGCATTTTAGTTGATATGCTCTGTACCAGACACACTCCAAAGTTGGATGTATTTGATTACATTTCCAAATGTTAAGCTACACTGCCTTACGCTAGTGTTTATGTCAAGAATGAATACGTATGTTGTTATTTTATCATAAGTATTAAAAGGGTTAAAGCGTTAAGGGTATTCATTATAAGACTGAGGTCAAGTCGTGGCTAGAGTGTTAACGGTGTTCCTTCCTTATACATAGGAAGCTGATATTATAAACGACGCCAAGCAAAAGTAAAAGTACTGTCTTGTATCACCGTTGTCTGTTGCGTATTCCAAGATTCCAGAATCGGTAAATTCTGGAAAATATTAATCTCTTAACTATCTATATATTTACCCTGTTGAAAAAAGCATGATAACCTATAAACGACTGCATTTACGCCCAGTTATGAAAATTCTGTTTTCTGGTGAACAAAAAAATGCTAGAGATATAGATAATGAAAATGATTGAAATCTTCGTGGTTGTGATTGTCTACTAATGCTGAAGATGAACACAAAAAATTCTCTTCTGTAAATGCGTTTTGTATCTACAAGTTGATTGAAAACTATAATATGTATAATTTTGCCAGAAAGAAGCAGACTTAGTGCGTTAATTGAATTATTGCATATATATGAAGGAAAATAAGTACAGTTTGTCTTAAAACATCCCGAGAATATAAACGTTTTACTCGAAATTAAAAAACATGAAACAAATTAATTTCAGAAACAAACGAAATGAAAAAGCAAAAAAAAAAAAAAAATTAAAAAAAAAAAAAAAAAAAAATACAAATAAAAATAAAATGTATTGTTTCAAAACATCAAAACTTTTGTTCTTTTGATTCGTCCGCTTATCAGTGTCATGGAGTCGTTTTAGTTAGAGTAGGCGGTAGAGAAGGACAATGTTTCAGTTGACGATGTGTGTATGCGTGTGATTTGGACTTTTAACGTAGCTTCAACAAGTTTTCAGTCATAGCAGTACGACGGCTGCAGTGTGGCAGTTTATAATGCTGTCTAGCACTAGGGCATCATGCCGCAGACATGTAGCATGATGTCCCTCCCAGCCACATTATCCTGACACAAGGCCGATCAGTCTTAATGTTAACCTCTTAATACTGAGCGCCATTTTTGTAAGTCTTTAGTATGACTCGGCTGGGGATCTAACCCACGACCTCCCGCATCCGAGGCGGACGCTCTAACCACTAGGCCACCGGAGCGGTCTAGGTCGACGATGGTATGTATGTATGTATGTATGTGTGTGTGTGTGTGTGTGTGTGTGTGTGTGTGTTTCTGCGTGCGTGTGTGCATGCATGCATGGATGGATGGATGTATGGATGTATGTATGTATGTATGTTGCTAAAAAAATATATCTTTGTTCTACATCTATTTCATTGACAGGTAATTTAGAACGGCATAAGCTTGAAGTACGACATCCAACTCTTCAGGAAATTAGTGTTTAATCGGTTATGTAATATTTCCAACACGTAACCTAAAGAAGTCATGTAACTCCAATTAAAAAGCCACAAGATGTTTCAAAACTTCAGTGACTGAATTTGCTTAAGGGATTTAGGTATAATATATTTCTTCTACACATAAGTCACAAAATCCCCAATAACTAATTAAGATGAGATTTAGTCAAGGAATATAGCAGCTTTGCATTTTGTGCATCTTTACGAAGAAGCTAAGAAGTGTTTGCACATTTATTAAATGCATTGATGATTTTCTCTAAAGGATAATCAGAACGGGGAAACATCAAATGCTACTAGCATAGGAGTAAGCAATGGTATTTAGAGATGTGATGAAGGCATTATCATTCAGATCCTATATAGATTTATTTAAAAAAAGGAATAAAACAGATTACGATTCCTGATGAATTTTATTTACTTCGGTACACATACAAGTATCGACAAGTGTCAATACAGTGTCAACATTTTACCCAACGGTGCCGGTCTGAGGCGCAAGGTTGAATCTGTGGACTAAGGACTGGAATCTGAAATTAGTGACGCAAGATGAAGATGTAAAATGTAATATGAGAAGTTCAATTTTTAATTACAAATACATTTATTCATAAATTTTCAAAACAAATCTTTCATCTATAATTCAGTATCTTACACAGGGGTAACCATTCCAGTATTAAATATAACGTCTGGGCTTGTATATTCTTCAGTCTATTCAGTTTAACTTTTATCACTCTCAATGTGCTTTGATTTGTATTAAAAGTGTTTGGCTAAATGTATAAGGAATGAGGAAGTATTGGATACGTACAAAATGCCCCCTCCCCATTAAGTCCCAATATAAAAATCACACCAAACCTCATTAGCGTTTTGTTTCGAAATGGGGTAAGGTCATGTTTGATATTATAGAGGAATAATCTACACCCCCATTCGAACAAAGTTTATATTAGAATATTTTTTTTTGTGTTCACATGAGGCAAAATGTATATGCATGTCTATTTCTATATTTACAGTATAGTACATATTTGTTACTTATGATGTTACTTAACAAATAACAAATTAACAATTTTGATATTTGTATTTTTTGGCAAATCTTACATTTTCGCTCCTTCATATTCGTTTATCGCTACACTATAACCCTAGACTATCGTTGATTTCATTTGTGGAGATTCATTTACAAAAGAACAAAGTGTCTTTTTTGTAAATAAAGTTTTGAAACTAAAATTAACGACTCGTGCAGTGCGTATCCAAATGAAAAACATTTATTTATACAGAAGCATTTCGATGACGTGGATGCAGTATTTCAGGCTCATCATTAGAGAAATAAGATGTCGACATGAGTTGTAACGTTAAACAGTATCAACATACACTACACGTGATTGGGTATTTATCTTGAAAGACATTTTGGAATATAGACGTTTAGTTACGAAATATAATGACGTTGACTTTATAAAGACCACATGACATAATGAGAAAAAGCATAAGACACTATGATAATGGTATTTAGTAACGGCATCGACCTGAAAACGTGACCTTTCATGGAAAAATTAATTCGATGTCATCCCTTTCTAAAGCAGATTCGGTGTCATAAATGCATGCTTCGAGCAGACCTTATGCTGGTCCATAATAAGAATGTAGTCACATATTGCTACCTATCTGAGAGGTGGAGCCAGATGTAATTACATGCATAATGATACAAAGTTTCTCAGCAGCATATGGACTCGATATTAATGCATGAATCGCGTCTGAAGCTGTGGAATATTTGATGTTAAAACAGAATCCCAACAAGAGGTGTCAAATCGGAGGTCAGTACTAGGATTTCCGACAATAAAATTTAATAGAGATGTAACTATGGACTCACGCATGACAAACAAGCCCACAGCTGTAATGCAGAAGATGTGCTGGATCCGTCAGAAGAGTGTGGCATTCAGTCTCGCAGAGCTGCTCGGTGGTGTCAGTCCCCAAAGTATTGAGAAGACTCTGCACGAGCTGTTTCAGGTGAGTGAGGTCAAAGCCATGAACTGTATAATACAAAAAATTATTTTTGCTGGACAACTTAAGCAAAACATTTTAGTTTGATTTTTAAGATCCTAAAGTATGGATAGCTTACTCTCAGGGTCGAGGACAATGTATATTAGTTAAGACTAAATTCTGTGGGCCGACAACGTTCAGGGTGCCCACCGCCGTGCCAATTTGTAATTCACATAGGCCTACTGCAGAATGTTTCCTAGGGCCCACAAATCCTGTCCACTGCCCTGCTTACTCTTAATACGTTATGAGCTATGTTTGATCCTCTAGCACCAAACAAAATTCAACTCAGTCACTTAAGTATTATGAATGACACTTGAACAATATAGACAAGAAACCTTGGCTTTGCTCTTTGTATTATTTGAATTTTTATGTTGCTTTGGGAAGACAAGGGTCATGTTTTCTTCATTCTCATTCAAATTCGGCTCTATTTTCTAACAATTGTTTGCAAATGGATCACGAGAATAATTTCACGTGTGCGCTATTATGTATTTGAGCGTGCTACGTATAAAATAACAAGCTACCAAAGTCTTGGACTATTTAAGTTGATCTTATTTCGTGAAATCTCTTTGCATAAAAAATCTTACATCAGTATCCTCCATCCATACAGTACAGTTTCTCACGTTTCGACCACACGTATTAGTAAAAGTAATCACCTATTTCGTGTAAATGTAAAGTCATATATCGAATATTAATATGTTTTCTTTTATGTGATTCCAGAAAACATGTATTGGAATTTTTTTGATGTGCAAACTAATCTATCAACCATTTATCTCTGACTGACAAAATAAACAAATTATACAAGAAGCATATGAATATGCCATTAATCTGTTGTATACTGTTCTCATAAATGGATACCTTTAGGCTAACTAACTTAATGGCTTTCCTCTGTCCCTTTGAATCGCTATTAAAAGACTCGCATCTAACCTAGCAGATAACTGGGCGACTGAGTAGTTAAAGGCTTTCTTTCTTACTTACAACTCAGGTCTATAATTAGGTTATCATTGTACATAGAGGTATTTAAAGCAGGAAGAGACAAATGGAAGGTTCTCCTGAGAATAGAATATAGCACCATTGTAATGGTTATCTACATGATGGATTTAAAAATTAAAGAAAACCATTGTTTGCAATGAACGTTTCTGTAATTTAATGTTTTTTAAATTATTTTTTTGTCTGATAAACATTTTTTATAATTCCGAGTCACCGTCATGTGTATTAAGTAATATGATGTACTCTGTCGTATTACAGGTATGAAACTTGACGGTACGAACACAAACTCTAATGTTATGAGATAACCTTTTCCGTATGTATTTCTAAATTAAATTTTTCTATCTCTGTCTTACGAATATTCCTGTGATGAACGTTTTAGTATTCATAAGAAAGATATTAAAAAGTTCATTTTTCTAAAGTTCTGAACGACGTCATGTAATGTTCTCATAAATGAATACCTTTAAGCTAACTAACTTATTGGCTCTCCTATGTCCGTTTGAGTTGTTATTAACAGACTCGCATCTAACCTAGCAGATAATTGGGCGACTGAGTAGTTAAGGACTATCTTTCTTAATTATAACTTAGGTCTATAATTAGGTTATAAAGGTATTTAAAGCAGGAATAGACAAATGGAAGGTTCTTCTAAGAATAAAATATAGCATCATTGTAAAGGTTAACTACATGATGGATTTAAAAATTAAAGAAAACCATTGTTTGCAATGAACATTTATGTAATTTAATGTTTTTTTTTTAATTTAAATTTTTAAATTATAATTTTTTTTCATAAACACTCTTTTATAATTCTGAGTCACCGTCATGTGTATTAAGTAATGTGACGCACTCGGTTGTATTACAGCTATGAAACTTGACGGTACAAACACAAAAACAAACTCTAACGAGATAACCGTTTCCATATATGTTGTTAAATTAAATTTTCCTATCTCTGCCATAGGAATATTCTTGTGATGAACATTTTAGTATTCATAAGAAAGATACTAAAAAGTTCATTTTTCTAAAGTTCTGAACATCGTCACTTACGAGAGTCTACAAATACTCTCTTTTCCGGTGCGCAGAAAACAGCACAGGTACAGACAAGGAGAATGAAGACAATCTTCATGTTTGCTGCGAAACGATTTCAGTTCTGAAAGTAAATATGACAACTAGTTTATGTATCTATACATGTATCGCTGGAACTGACACAGGTGTGTTGTGCAGTGGTATACAGTTATGGTCATAAAAAAATTTGCTCTTGCAGAAAAGTGAAATCCCAAATGTTAGGTAAACATTTGTTACAGCGGTAATAAAAAATCTAAACAAAATGTGTGATTTTCAAAGTCCGAAGAAGTTAATAACATGCACGTTATAATGTAAACATCTACATGCAGTCTGACTACCCTAAAATCCACTAAGTACATTACCCTTTCTACACACCTTCAACTTTAAAGGAGACGAATCAGATAACACTAATTTGATAATTGTTTAACGGCACTGCGTCACATTAATGGGCTGCCTTTTGCTGACTCTTTGGGACTAAAGTGCCTTCTCAATAAAAGCACCACAACAGCCAACCCAGGATGATCTGGGCAAGATTTAGACCTGCGATACCTTGAGTTAATGTCCTGCGATCGAAGCTCCGACTCACCGCAGCTTGGGTAATTAACATCATTGGGATTAACAAACAATAAACAACTTACCAAGTTCTGGAGGGAATGCAAGAGTGTAGAAGTAGAGACAGGATTTTATACTCGTTGAATGAGAATTCGTCACGACATGTCACTTACGGTCATCATTTTGGACGTATGGTTCATTATGGAAGCTTTTCGAACCAATATTGTATCTTTGAAACATCCACATAGCTTTAAATCAAAAACGCTTCATCTTGTAAAGAAAAACAAAACTTCGAGATTCTGATATGTGTTTATTGTGTCCAAGAAAGGCTAATTTGGCCTTGCTTATATATTACTTAAACGTAAGAAAATAACAGTGATAATACTAGATATTTTCGAATATTAATTTAGTCTTGTATAAGGTTACTTGGGCAAGGACTTGCAGGATTTGCTTTTGTTCAGTAAGTGTTTGAACTTTTTGTTTAAATTACTTTATTGAAACATTATGAGTGGAATTTAAATGAAATATTTGTTTCACATCCTGTCCAGAATGTTTAAAATTGCATGGAATCTATACCAATAATGGAAATTAAGTCTTCAGTTAATCTCATCTGGATATATACGATGCATATCTCTGACGCAATTCGACCAGTTCTGTACCAAACTGCGTACACATCTGGAATTTCTCATATATACAAAATCGAACAACTAACTCCATTTTAAGTCTTTGCCCGATAGATATCATCACAATAACGCTTAGATACATACAATCAACTCGCGAAAAAAACCCTGAGATTTCTGGGGGAATAACTAAATAGAAAAATCTTATGGTATTTAGTAAGTGTCTCAGAATATATCCGTATCAACATTTCTTGCGTCTGAGAAAAAACCTTTGCGTTCTCGGCTCTTTTGTTTAGGAGATTGATAATCGAGACACTATAAAAGGACGCCTACAAGATAATGACAAAGGACGGCAACGAAGATGACAACCACAACAATAAAAATACAATGACCCCAAAAACATCAGGCAAATCAGACTTTGAACTGTTGATGATATTGAATGAAATATAGGTGTTATTTCTGAGTAAATAATATAGGGTGCATATATATATATATATATATATATATATATATATATATATATATATATATATATATATATATATATATATATATATATATATATATATATATATGTGTGTGTGTGTGTGTGTGTGTTTGTTTGTTTATTTTTAACGGCGCACCAGCACTGTTAGGCTATTTAGCGCCATACGAAAGATCATATGTATTATTAGGTAAAAAATGATAAAAGTTTTATATCGACCAGCGATATCAAATCCAAATAAAACGATAAGATGGTAACTGTAATAAATAAGTCTTCCCTATCTACGTGAAATGAAAATGGTATATGTTAAAAAAAGGCATATGAGAAGTTTTTGAAGATAATGGACTGTAAATATATTACTTACAAATGCTCAAACTGATGGCGTAAATGTTATAGCTTAGAATAAATGCTCACTGCTTTCAGAAATTCTATAATACAAGTGAGGTTTATTGTATGAAAAAAGTTTCTTCATGTCATGCACATTGTAATACTGATCGCGCGCGCGTAGGTTTCAGGTCAAAACACTCTATCAGAAAGTACTTAACAGTGAATGGTTCATTGCAAGAAACGCATTCTGGTGGGTCTTCACCTTTTAGTATGTGGGAGTGGGTTATGTAAGTATGACCAATTCGAATTCTTGCAATGACTACCTCCTCCCTACGCACGATTCTGTAGGAAGGAGTCCATAGTCCAAAGGCTGGGTTGATTTTGTGAAGTTTATTATTCACTGCATCATTCCATGATACTGGCCACTTCTGACGCAAAACCTCTTTGATACTAGGTTTAAAATCAGTATACGGTGTTTTGAAATCAGATAGTTCTTGAGATAGGGCGATTTTAGCAGCGCAATCCTCTTTTTCATTACCTTTAATACCAACATGGCTAGGTAGCCAGCAGTATTCGATATTGTGGGAGGTACTCAGCTTAGTACTTTTGGGGAGAAGATTGGTCAATAATGGGTTTTCCAGTTTTCTATTGTGTAGTGATTGAAGTACTGATAGGGAGTTGGAGAAGATGATGCTGTTTAAAATATGTTTGTTTGCAATATATTGCAGAGTAGGGTCTATTGCTCTGATGTCGGCTGAAAAAAGAGATGTGCCATTTGGTAAGCGAACTTGCGTTGTGTGATTTCCACAAATGAAGGCTGCAACAGGCTTTTCCTCAACCTTTGATCCATCGGTATAAATTCTTGTGTAGTTTTTAAATTCAGTGAGGAGTTCGTGGTAAGAGTTGTGGAAGATGGAAGGGTTTGTCTCAGATTTTTTCCATTGTGTCGCTTAAAAAGCACTTTTGGTTGTTGAAGAGCCATGGTGGTGTTTCGGAGATGAATTTTAGAACGATCAATTTTTGTGCTGTCAATGCTGGATGATATTCTAATGCCAAAGGAAGGTATGGCGTTTGGTTTATTTTCGTATAAGGTTTGGTATTTGGGTTGAAAAACAGCCGCAAAAGCAGGGTTCAGAGGATTTGAATTTAATTTGAGAGCATACTGTGCGGAAAGCATTCCTCTACGATGTGATATAGGTGGTTCGTTCGCTTCAGTGAAGAGGCTATCACACGGGGATGTCTTAAATGCTCCCAGAGTGAGTCTTATTCCCTGATGATGAATTGGATCAAGCATTTTCAAATATGACATTCTGGCTGAACCATACACAAGGTAACCATAGTCCAGTTTTGGTGCGAATACACGTTCTATAGAAATTGAGGATGACTTTTCTACCAGCACCCCAATCAGTGTGCGCTACTACTTTAAGTAGATCTAGAGATTTTAAGCATTTAGCTTTCAAGTTCTTTAGTTGTGGAATAAAAGTCAGTTTTCTGTCGAAGATAATACCGAAAATATTTGTTTCGTCAACAACTGGAATAAGTGTTCCATCCAGCGTGAGTTTAGGGTCATCGTCTTATACTGTGGAATGTTAATATCTGCTGTTGAATCTGGTTGATCAGTTTGAGTTTGTTGATCCTTGGCTGCCTTTGGACTGGCTTGTACAACGGTTGAGAAGGTTGGGCAATGTAGATGGGTTCGAGAGTCGACCATCTTTCTGGCCTCTGGGAAGGGAATGTTTGACGTATATTTTACCGACTGGATTTCCTTCTCTAATTTCCAGGTCTCGCAGTCTTTAGAATTAGCATGGTGACATTTGCGACAATTTGCATAATGGGGAGTCGCGCTGCAGTCTGCTTCTCCATGGCTGGTTTCTCCGCATCGGCCACACACACGGTTTCTGGAGCATCTCTCTTCGTGGTGACGGTACTTCTGACACTTAAAACAATGTAGAGGGTTTGGAATGTATACTTCAACTTTAACCTGTAAAAAGCCAACTTTTACTACCTTAGGTAGTGTTGGTGTGTTAAAGGTAAATATGATGGTGTTCGTGTCCTTGATTTCAAGACCGCGTTTGATCGAATCCGTCGAATTGCAGTAACACTTTGATTTCTTATTCTCGAGATGATTTCAGTGTCGTTGACGCCAGCGAGGTCTGGGCAACAAATGACACTTTTGGACGACTTGAGTGTCGAATGAGCGAAAGTAGTAACCGTAATATCATAGAAAGAATTTTTCTGATATTCTCAGTTTGCACCTTATGCTCACATTCAACTAGCAATCTATCCGATTTTAGTTTCTTTACACTTTTCGGCGTGCCAACTTGGCCAAGTATAGTCTTTTCGACTATAAATGGAGACAGCGAAGCAATTGGTTTCGTTTGATCTTTTGACTGAATAACCATGAAGGGTGGGACCGATTCCGCGCTACATGGTACGTCATCTGAGTCTTTAATAGGTTTAGAACGCTTCAGTTGGTTTTTGTTTTTGTTTTCCATTGTTTTGTTTTTTGTTTTAAATTCATCACCCATGTTCACCCACCCGCCGCGGAATCCAATAAGGGGAGACAGTTCAAGTGTAAGGGATACATAGTGGTATACTCGGTAAGTAAAGACACCTCCCGATTGACCGGTTAAGCCACCGCCTTCTAGAAAGTCTTTTGAGAGTAGGACAAAGGAAAAATACAGGGCTAGATAGTAGGGGCACGGTGGTATCAGGAGAGATACAAGGAGAAAGATAAAGAAGGTGAGAGAGTAAATAAAGACTTCCTAGGGCTCGGCGTTACCAGCCGATTTGTCGAGACCGGGCCCATCCCGACCATCCGTCCTGAAGAAGTAGAGGCCAAAGTAGTGTATTTCATCGGAAAGCCTCTGCTCAACTACCAGGATCCTTTCCTGCCCCGACACGGGACGCACCCCACGGCAAACAGGTTGCCTCTACTTAGTCGCCTTTTACGACACGTAGCGAGGCACGTCTGGCCAATTCTACAACCCCGGACCCGCAGGGGGAATGTAGAATGTATGCATGTGTGTATGTGTGTATGTATGTATGTATGTATGTATGTATGTATGTGTGTGCGTCTGTATGTATGTTGCTAATGAATATATGTTTTTCTACATTGCCTTTATCGACTGTTGATTTAAAATGGCATAAACCGGAAGAACGACAGCCATATTCTTTGGGAAATTAGTATTTAATCGGTTAGGTAATGTTTTCAACACGTAACTGAGAGAAGGCACGTAACTCCAGCTTAAGAGCTGCAGGACGTGTCAAAACTACAATGACTGAATTTGCTTAAGGGATTTAAGACGAATTTATTTCTGCTACACATAACTCACAAAATCCACAATGACTAATTATGATACGACTTAGTAATATAATATAATATAGTAGTTCTGCGTTTTGTTCATCTTTACGAGACCGCTCTGGTGGCCTAGTGGTTAGAGCGTTCGGCTTGGAAGCGAGAGGTCGTGGCTTTGAACCCCGGCTGAGTCATACCAAAGATTTACAAAACTGATTCGAACAGCAGCCTCGCTAGGCGCTCAGCAGTAATAGTGTATTGTTAGGACTCGTAGGGTTGGTGTTAGGATAATGTGACTGGGTGGGACATTATGCTATATGTCTGCGGCATGACGCCCCAGTACTAGACATCATTATAAACTGCCTCACTGCAGACATCGTAGGGATATGACTGAAACAGTGTTCAAGCTAAGTTAAAAATCCTAATCACACACACACACACACACACACACACACACACACACACACACACACACACACACACATACACACCCACAGAGGCATCTTTACGAAGAAGCTAAGAGTTTTTTTGCCCATTTCCATGTTCGGCTGCAATACTATCTTTCTGCATAGGTATGTTGCTAATAAAATATATGTTTGTTCTACATTGCTTTCATCGACAGTTGATTTTAAATGGCACAGGATGAAAGAAAGACAGCCAGCGTCTTTGGGAAATTAGTGTTTAATTGGTTATGTAATATTTTCAACACGTAACTTAAAGAAGACATGTAACTCCAACCATAAAGCCGGAAGAGGTGTCAAAACTTCAGTTACTGAATTTGATTAATGGATATAGGTGTTATTCATTTCTTCTACGCATAACACACAAAATCCCAATAACTAATTATGATACGATTTAGTAACATAATATAGTAGCTTTACATTTTGTGAATGTTGACGAAGAGGCGAAGAGATTTTTGCACATTCATTAAATGCATTCATGATTCGGTCTAAAGGATAAGCAGAACGCAGAAACATGATAGGCTACTATCACCGGTGTAAGCCCTGATATTCGGAGATGTGATGAAGACATTATACTTCTTTCCATCCCTGTATGGATTGAGTTTGAAAATAAAGAATAAAACAGATTACGATTCCTGATAAGCTTTATTTCTTTGGTACACATATTAGTATTGACAGGTATCAATACAGTGTCAAACTTTTACACGACGGTGCTGGTATGTGGCACAAGATTGAATCTGTGGACTAAGGCCTGGAATCTGAAATTAGTGACACAAGACGAAGACGTTAAATGTAACGTGAGAAGTTCAGCTTTTAATTACTGGTCAATTTATTCATAAATATTTAAAAGGAATATTGCATTTGTAATTCAATATCTTACACAGGGGTAACCATTTCAGTGTTATAAATAACGTGCAGGCTTGTATATTCTTCAGTGTATTCAGTTTAACTTTTATCAATCTCAATGTGATTTGATTTGTATTAAAACTCTTTGGCAAAATGAATAAATAATGTAGAAGTACAGAATGTCCCTACCCATTGCATCGGAACATAAAACAAATAAAACACACCAAATCTCATTAGTGTTTTGTCCCTAATTGAGGTGAAGTCATGTTTTATGTTCCACAGAAATACTCTTCACCCCAATTCGAACAAAGATTATATCGAAGTATTTGTTTTTTTGTTTGAAACATTTATATGCATGTCTATTTCTATATTTACATAAATTTGCTCCGTTATGAATACGTAATGCATTTGAACTATGACGCTACTTTCCAAATAACAATTTTGCTGTTTGTATTTTTTGCAAATCCTCAATTGTTCTTTCCTTCATATTTATATATCACTACACTATATCACTACACTATCATTGATTTCATTTTTGGAGGTTCATGTATATAAGATCAAAGTTTCCTTTTTGTATTGTAAATAAATTTTGAAAATAAATTAAAATTAACGTAAGGTGCAGTCCGGATCTGAATGATAATCATATATTTATACAGAAGCGTTTCGATGACGTCGATGCATTATGCCAAGATCATTGATTATTAAAAGATGTTGACATGAGTTGTAACTTCAAACAGTATCAACATACATTACACTTGATTGGGTATTTATCTTGAAAGACATTTTGGAATAGAGATGTTAAGTTAGGAAATGTAATGACGTTGACTTTATAAAAATCAAAAGACATAATTAGAAAAAACATGAAGCACCATGATACTGGTATTTAATAATTCAGCAATCTGAAAATGTGACTTTTCTTTGGAAAATTAAATTGGATTTCATCCATTTCTAGAGTAGATTCGGTGTTTTAAATGCACGTTACATGCTTCGAGCAGACGTTACGCTGGTCAATAATACCAATGTAGTCACACTATGCTGCCTATTTGACAGCAGGAGCCGGTTGTAATTTCGTGTATAATTAAAAAATTACAAAATGTTTTCAGTAGCATATGGACTCCATATTAATATATTATTCGCGTCTGAAGCTACGGAATATTTTGACATCAAAACAGAAACCCAACAAGAGGTGTCAAATCGGAAGTCAGTGATAGGATTTCCGACAATAAAATTTAATAGAGATGTAACTATGGACTCACGCATGACAAACAAGTGGGCAGGTATAATGCAGAAGATGTGCTGGATCCGTCAGAAGAGTGTGGCATTCTGTCTCGCAGAGCTGCTCGCTGCCGTCAGTCCCCAAAGTATTTAGAAGTTTCTGCACGAGCTGTTTCAGGTGAGTGGTGTCAAAGGTATGAACTGTATAATACAAAAAATTATTTTTGCTGGACAACGTACGCAAAACGTTTTATTTTTATTTTTATGATCCAAAAATATAAAGAGCTTACTCCCAGGTGGCGTAAAGGGTATTACAATTACGACTAAATTCTGGAGCCGACAACGGTTAGGTAGCACATTGCCGAGCCAATTTATAATTTATAGTGGGATACTGGAGAATTTTTTTATCGGATTAACTAATCCTGTTTGATGCCCTGCTTACTCCTAATACTTTATGAACTAAGTTTGATTCTCTAGAACAAACAAGAAGTCAACTCAATCTCATAGGTATTATGAATGACAGTTGTATAATATATACAAGAAACCCTGGTTTCGGTATTTGCATCATTTGAATTTTTATGTTGCTTTGGGTAGACAAAGAGCCATATTTTCTTAACTCTCGTTGAAATTCAGCTCTGTTTTCCAACAACTGTTCGCTAATGCATCACGATAAGCATTTCACATATCCTCTATTATGTATTTGATCGCGCCACGTATAACAAGTACCAAAGTGTTGGGCTATTTAAATTGCTCTTATATCTTGAAATCGCTTTGCAGAAAAATCTTGCAGCCAGTATCCTTCATCCATACTGCAGTGCAGTTCCTCACATTTCGACCACACGTATTAGTAAACGTAATCACGTTGTTGGCAAAGGCGGCGTTAGGATTACGCGGGGCCTAGGGCAGACCATGACCGCGCGGGGTCAGAGTATCGGTATCTCGATTGGTATGCTACTGCAAACACTGATTATGTCTAGACTAGATCAACTGTTAAGTGCTTTACGAAGTTGACTAAGTTGACTTCGCAACTTTGCGTGCATTACATACGGCCTGTATCAGCGTTTCCAATTTACCGGAGAATATAGCTTGACAAACTCAAAAGGACGACCTTAGGCCTGAAGCGAGGGGATCCCTCAAGAGCGGGGTTGGGGCGGTCGCCCCACTTGCCACCCAAACGCCGTTCATGGTTGTTGGCGTAAACATGAATACTTGTATCGAATATTAAGACGTTTTCGTTTATGTGGTTCCAGAAACATTTATTGGAATATAAGAAATATGTAAACCACTTTATCAAAAATATATCACTGACTGACAAAGTAAACATAATATAAAAGAAGCATATAAATATATGATGAATCCTTTGTGTATTTTTCTCATATTTGGATACCTTTAGACTAACTAACTAACTGGCTTTCGTATGTCCCTTTGAATTGCTATTAACAGACTCAGATCTAACCTAGCAGATGATTGGGCGACTGAGTAGTTAAAGGCTTTTTTCTTAATTACACCTTAGGTCTATCATTAGTTTATCTTTGTACATAAAGGTCCATAAAGGTGTAATAACAAAATGGAAGGTTCTTCTAAATATAACATCATTGCAATGGTTAACTGCATAATAAATTTAAAAATTAAAGAAAACCATTTTTGGCAATAAACTTTTCTGTAATTAATTTTTTTGATTCCATTCTTGTCTAATAAACACTGTTTTATAATTCTGAATCAACGTCAGTTGTATTAAACTTATTCAAGTAATGTGGCGCACTCGGTCGTATGACAGCTATAAAACTGAACTGTATAAACACAAACAAACTCTAATTTTATGAGATAACCGTTATCGTATATGTTGTTAAATGAAATTTCATATCTTTGTCTTAAGAGTATTCCTTTGGTGAATGTTATAGAATTCACAAGAAAGAAATTAAAAAATTCGATTTTCTAAAGTTCTGAAGGACGTCACTTACGAGAATCTAATAATACTCTCTTTTCCGGTGCGCTGAAAACAGCACAGATACAGACAAAGAGAATGACGGCAAGCTTCATGTTTTCTGCTGACAGGCTTTTAGTTCTGAAAAAAATATAATGAATAGTTTATGTATCTATGCAGGCATCGTTTGGATTGATGCAGTTGTGTTGTACAGTGGTGTATAATTATGGTCCTGAATAAATTGGCTGTTCCAGAAAAGTAAAATTTTGAATGTTAGGTAAACATTTGTTACAACCTTTAAGAAACATCTAAACAAAATGTGTGATTTTTAAAGGCCGAAGGCGTTAGTAACACGCACGTTATAATGTAAACATCTACATGCAATCTGACTTGCCTGAAATGCACTAAGTACATTGTCATTTCTCCACACCTTCCGAATAGAAATAGACGATGCAGATATTGTTTGGATAGGAGATTAACGGCACGGCACCACATTTAAAAGCTACTTTGCGGTGTGCTATTCGGAGTGCGGAGCAAGAAAATTCAATAAGCGCCAATCTTGGTAGGACTAAGACACCTCCATGCAAATCGCTGAGCCTCTGGACCGTAATAAATAAATGACAAACTAACAACTTACCGATTTTAGAAGGACTGCAACAACATACACGTACAGACAGGGGATCTTATACTCCAGGAATGAAAGCTCGTCACGAAATGTCACTTAGGGTCATCATTATAGACGTATTGTTCAGTACGGAAGCTCGCCGTACGTAATATTTTAACTTTATAAAACCACATATTTTTAGAAGAACAATATTTGCATGTTGTGCTGGAGAGTTTGATACGTGTTTAATGTGTCAAACAAAGGCTGGTTGCTCCTTGCCATAATTATCCACTTAATTATCAAACTGGAAATATAACAACCTTAAAGTTACTTGGTATGATAACCATGAATGGAATTGAAATGAATTAGTTGTTTCAAAACATAAACGGCATATTTAAAATTGCACGGGATGTATATGATTAATATAAGAGGAAAGTCATCAGTTAGACATATTTGGTTATATATGGGACACATTTCTCACCTAATTGGACTATTTATGTTGCAAACTGTGCATACATCTGCAATTTCTCATATAACGTCTGTACCTAATAAATATCATCATAGTAACTGTTACAATACCGTTGCACTCTTTCATCCATTCTGTAAGCTTTTGCTGTGACCTTTTTAACAACATTATGACCAGATATGTTGTTTCGCGTTTGGCACTTTCACCCACCGACCCACGCACGCACACACACACTCACATACATATAGATAGCTTTTGAACGGTTACTGTATGCCAATGTGATGTACCAATACAACTGATATATGAAGTTGAGATTCACGCATAGCTTATGAATCCACAAACAGTTGTTGGTTAAATAGTAGACTGTCGCTTCTATAATCTCAAGACAAGTAATGAGCTTCAGGTTATCAGTTATTAATAACAAAATTAGCAAGAATACGATATTCATATTCTTATTTTAATTTACATTATATAAGGGATTAATAATGTTCACAATTTCATAGCAATTTCTTCTGCATCCCCTATTATGCCTCTCACCCCACATCCCTCGCTTTTGCTCTCTTCCATAAGACAGACAAATGCTTGGAAATCTCTGGAGAATAGATGGAGAAAAATTAACCTGACCTGAATGGAAACCTCTAAAGTCTGCTTGCACCAGTTGCCCTGTAATAGTACTGAAATTGTCCTTGGGACATTACTACAGTATTAAAAGATGACAATGATACAAATTTGCAAAAGCCTGTCTAGAAGGGATGGACCATAGTTAACTAAGTGGCAGACAATTCGAAGCGGGGACCTGGGTCTTCTATAGAGCTGTTATATTTGTTTTTTCTATTAACTCAAGATAAGTATTCTTTTAAATAATGTAATATATATGATAGATTCTCGTTTCGATAATGGCTCCATGCTAATGAAATTCAGAATATAGTGATTCAGAGTATTCAAACCTATAACAGTACAACACAAGGGATTCGCTTTCCTCACTTAAGCGTACTGCAACTCCAGCTAACTCTTTGTACATTGGTCTTCTAATGCAAACCTTTCTTCAACTGTCATCAGTAATCTTTCATGTGATAGACATACCGTACAAAGTCTACACTTGTTCTCCGATTTATAGCAAAAAGAACATTTCTGGGACGGATGTTGTGGGTAGTGTTTGGGTAATCTTGGCTTTCACCCTAGCAGAAAATTAAGATCAGAAAACATCAGTACATATTGTTAATTTTAATACATAATGGCAGATATTTCAGTAGTTAAGACAATGATATGGATAGGGAGGTATAACAGTGAGCGACCGTGCAATCAGGGAATCGTAGCTATGTAATAATTATTGTAAAAGACTAAAATGCAACATGTTAAATGTTAACGTATAATCATAATTTGTAATGTTAACTTAAAACATTTTTCACTCAAATATGACAGATGTCACTGACTTAATTGCAGCAATTCACGAGAACTCTAAGTGCAGAAACAAAGTTTTACCACACACGTCTGTACATGCATTTATTTTAATTTATTAGTTCAATAAAACTAAACCAAGAACTAATTCTAAGCTCAAATGAATACAAACGTGTACAGCTCCATGAACACTTTTAACATATGAAATCCAATTACCTTTCATAAGTCCTATGTACAGGTGTCTATCTGAACATTATCCTTTGAAATCAGATTACGATTGCAAACTTTTCTTTGTGTTAGGTAGTCTTTATTTAGGATATATATATATATATATATATATATATATATATATATATATATATATATATATATATATATATATATATATATTAGATATACCAAATTGTTGCAATAATTTATTATGTGCTTCTCCTTTATATGATTATTAGGTCAGGTACGATGAAAAATTTAATTAGAAGTAATTGCGCTAAAGATGTGAAAATTAGATTAAAAGTATATGATATTACTCGTATAGTTCTTACTTCCACTCTTAAAACAGGCGTACGTTTCAAATTACATTACTAAATACATTGTGCTAAAAATACGGATATTCTTAGCCGAAATATTCAACTGTCATGAGTTACGATTAAAAATTTAATTAGAAGTAATTGCGCTAAAGATGTGAAAATTAGATTAAAATTATATGATACTACTCGTACAGTTCTTACTTCCACTCTTAAAACAGGCGTAAGTTTCAAATTACATTACTAAATACATTGTGCTAAAAATACGGATATTCTTAGCCGAAATATTAATGAACAATGGAGATCAAGTTTGAGTTCTCATTTAATACCCTAAGCAAGTAATGTATATTTCGGATTTCTAGTCAAAGTTGATATTTAATGCATCCCCTTTGCATTTCAGCATGATAGTTCTAACGCATATAGTTCGATACTGTACATACACTTTAAGAGAGTGAGAGAGATGATAGAATGAATCACATCTTTAGAAATCGCTATAAACTTCTCTAGAGGCATTTCCATCTATAGGACTACCTTATGCTAGCAAGGTCTTCATTTTCCTCACTACAAAAAAATTAAAAACTGTATGTATCAACCGTTTTATATGCAACATTCTCGGTGTCGTGAGTAGCATTCTTCATGTTAGATAGGGAGCGCTGTAATTGTGGATTTCTTAGCTTGACATTGTGAATCTCATTACTTGATACAATCTTTTCTGTAATGTCACAGACTGTATCTGGCTGGGCAAAAGCTCTAACCTGATCATTATGGGTTATGTTTTTGCCACTGTTCTATAATTGGGGCATCAAATTGTCATTATCAGCTAGATATTGTTTGCTTGGAAGCATTCTTTTCTTTTTAACTTTCTTGTCAAATATTTTATTTGGGTTTCCTCTCTTCATTGGATATAGGGTTTCATAAATTAGTGTAATACACCTTGGATCATTATAAATTGTGATTAGCCTTGCTTTTGTAGTTTAAAAGCGTTCACTAGTGCTATCAAGGTCACAACCATTTATTTAAGAACTTCTGTATTAAAACATACAATTTTTGTACACTTCCTCTGAGAGGTCACATTTCATATTCCTTAAAGAATCTGGATGTACGTGGGATATGCATAACTTGCAATTAATGTTCCTGAGTTTGTGTTCACATCCCTTTTTACATATTAATCCATACAATGCACTTTTTGCAAGTTACTGTCTTTCTTTTATTGCAGGAATATTAGCCAGTGGTAAGTAATTCATTCCTCTGTTTATTTAAAAAGCACACAAAATAATTATGAGAGAAATAATGTGAATGTGACATGTTCTTGACCAGATTGACACGATTTTCACCAATGTAATTTTTCAGTTTCCCGCACTCATCTTTGTTGAAATGCTTCTTAATTATCTCCCATTTTGGTCCCCTATCTCGGAAAAATCTAATTGGAAAGCACTAACCAAATTATGATGTACATTTTTTTATACCTTCCGCAAAGTAATGATCATTGGTAAACTTGTTCATCCATGAGACAATGGGATCTCTGAAGCCAGATTATACAAGAAATGACACGTGTAATACTTTTAATGCAAGTATGCATTTCGCTACCTTTTTCACATTACTTGTGCCTTCTGGGCAGTATTTAACTATCCCGTTGTGCTGCCTTTACAGTTCATTACCAAATCTTATTAGCTAGAAGGTTTGTCATAAAAAGAACCACCAACACACCCTGATGTAAGAGATTATATCTTATCAGCTGTATTGTGGTATGTTAACATCCCTTGGTCAATTGCAGCACCTGGTAGAAATAGGCTTTATATTTTTTAAATTATCTGTCCGGCAACGAAATGAAAATGTTACTATCTTTTAAGTCTTTAATTAATGTTAGCTTCGAGATCAAAAGCTATATGATGTTTTAATAATACTTTTATACCCTATCATAGGGGATCATGCTGGCTTTTTAAGAATAATTTTATTTTATTTGTGACACCTGCAAATACATTGTCCAAAATGTTGCACAAGTCTTTATTATCAGTTGCATCTAAATTTATCCACTTTTTCCGACTGTCGTGTTATAAGTAAATTGAAGTTTGACAACGGTTGGTACAAGCGTCACCAGTGCAGGTGGAACACCGCACACATCTTGAAGTATATGTACCTGTGTCACATGCATTGCCTATACTTCCTGATATGACATGAAGTGGTACTGATTTCTTATCTCCAGTTTAAAGATCAGAACATATTTGTACTTGATTCACAACGTAAAGCAAACTCTTTAATTTTGACACGGTTTTGTCAAAATAATTTGAAACATCCAAAGTGTACAAGTTGATTGTGTGTTCACTTAACTTTAGATTCAAAATATTAGTGCAGAAATTAAAATGAGTTCATTTCATGACAGTAATAGTATCGATTCACATAATAATACTCCAAAGAAAGCACAGGCAAACATTCAGTCTTTGAAATAATACCTTTTTACTGGTCAAGTTAATGTTTGAATATTTTAACTATATATTGCACATTTTGTATACGAACTATGATGTTTGATATGAAATCCTGGTGTACACACGTGTTCATCTGGTTGTCTACTCTTTTTCTTGCATGACCGTAAATAAGTAACTGTTGAATTAACAAATTGGAAAATATATGTTTTGCCGTGTACGGAATGATACCTAGATGTTTAGTCTTGCTCATGGCATGCAGTCATGTCATTGAAAGAGACATCCCATTGCTTTCTTGCATAAGATTAGAGTAGAACTTGAAAATGGCAATATATCAAACTATATATAGACGATAATTGTAAAACAAATCCCAACCATGGAAACATGTAATTCTAACAGTAAAATGTTCAAACACTTAATTCACTTCAGTTGTTTATTAAGCTTCTTCTTCTTTCAAAACACAGCTTTAAATAATATTTGCTATTTTAAAAAGGCGTTTGTTTTGATATTATATTCATCCAACCGAAAGATCCACTATCTACCCTGATGATAGTCACCGAAAATATAAATGTATGGCCTATTAAACACTATATTTGCATCAAGAACTTTAGATACATTTTTCACGAATATTTAGGATTTGTATTGTTATACCATGAAATAAAATGAATGGTGCTGCGCTGAAATAGAAGTGCTCTCAAAACGTAGAAGAAAGAAAAAGTGTATATTTTGCGTTTATGGAGTGTTGCAAAAAGAAAAGAAAAAATTCCAAATAATAAATGTTAGTTTAATACATATAATTAATTTTATTTGGCTCGTAGTACTGCAAACGTTAGTTGTTTTGGTGTGCATCTTTTCCGGACTAGTTGTAGCCTGAGGTGAAAGTTGGAAATGTACCACAGACTAGAAAATGTACCACAGACTGGAATCAAAAACTATTGAAATATTAGAGAATATATGCATCACTCGTATCTGTTTTGATTAGTATAGAATACAGAAACCTACCACACATCATTTTGGTTTATTTGTATTGAAATGGTAACAGGCAAATAAAGTGTTAGCAAATGAGGACAGCTTGAAAAAAGATTAACTGTGACAAGCGTCTGCTGCCGGCATAGCACTAAGGATGGTTGAAATATTTAACGGGTAGTAATGGAACGTACGACATATTCCGTATCATTTTGATTTTTATTTTCTAGTAGTGTTCAAAAGATCTTATGTTCTTAAAATGGATTGTTACTAAATAGTATTATTTGATAGTAAATGTTTGGCATAAAAATCAGACCTTCAAAGGTCTTACGTTCCGTAAAGGAATAAGATTTTAATTGGAGCACAATCTATATTTATTCATTTGTGCTAAGGTGATGGTGAAATGGGAGATTGATCATACAGCGCAGTAAGTGTAGTTTATTTGACTGTCGTAATGCTTTACATTTGTACAAAGATTATAACTTATTCAACATTAGTATTTCACCAAACAGATTAAATTCATATTATAATTTGTATATCAATTTTACTAACTTCTAAACTTAATGCATTTCACTACTGTAACGAATATATACCATTAATATACAAATTGTTACGTTCATCTTCAATTATAATATGTATGGTAAAATCATGCTCAGATCCAGAAAACAGGGCTTACATCTGGAATTTCTCATATAGACTAAGTCACGCTCTCTATTTTTTCTGGGTCGCGCAATTTGATAAAATTTACAAACAAAGAAAGAAGTTTTGAGATTTTCGCACATTTCGGATATGCATTGATGATTCTAAGGAAGAAGCAGAAAGGGAAAACATCATGTACAACTAGCATAGGAGTAAACCCTGGACTTCGGAGATGTAATGACGGTATGTCTCGATCTTTCCAGTATAGATATAGTTTGAAAATAAAACATTACAATTTCCTACCAGTTTAAGTTCCTTTGGTAAACATTTAAGTGGCGACTGGTGTCAATTTAGTGTCACCTTTTTCACCAACAGAGCTGGTCTGAAGTACAAGGTGGAACGCGTTGCCTAAGGTCTGGAATGTGGAATGACACAAGATGAGGGTGTAAGATGCAAGATGAGTAGCGAAATGTCGACTTTTTATTACAGATCAGTGTTTTCCTATTTAATCATTACGGATCAAGAAGTCATATTTCCTTACGTTACACGGGGGTAGCCATTTCAGTGCTATAAATGACGTCCGTGCCTGGATATTCTTCATTGTACCATATTGAACTTTTTAAAATCCCGATGTACTTTACTTTGTATCAAAACGTTTTGGCTACATCTATGAGGAATGAATACAATTTGGTACGCATAAATGCCTCCCCTCCCCGTAATCTCCACAAAAACAAAACGAATCTCGTCAGTGTTTTGATCCGAATTGGGGTATAAAGCTGTTTGATAGAACACTTGAATAATCTACTTCATATCCGGACAAACTTGATACATATAAAATCTTTCTTTTCGTCTGCATGAGGCAGAAGTTACATGTATATCTATTTCTATATTTACAATAATGCAAAGACTTCTTCCGATGAACAGGTAACGCATTTCAACCGTGATACTTCTTAACAAATAAAAGTTTTGATTGTCGTATTTGCTGCATATCTTACAATAGTTCGCGCCTTCATATCTATATATCACTGCACTATCTTTGAGTTCATTTGTGGAGATTAATCTATAAACGATCCAAGTTTCCTTTTTGTGAATAAATTTTGAAAATTAAAACATTGAATTATGCAGCGCGTATCCAAACGAAAAATATTGTTTTATGTAGAAGCGTTTCGATGACGTCGATGCACTATTTCAGGATCATTGATTATAGGAGAAATAAGATGTCGACATGAGTTGTAAAGTTAAACAGTATCAACATACATTATACGTGATTGGGTATTTATCTTAAAAGACATTTTGGAATATAGACGTTTAGTTACGAAATATAATGACTTGACTTTATAAAGACTACAAAATAATGAAACACGAGGATAGAGCATAATGCTTAGAAAAGTCACATCGCGCCATGCTAGTATTTACTAACCGCAGCGACCTGAATATATGACCTTTAACTAGAAAATTAAAATGGATTTCAAAGATTTCTAGAGCAGATACGGTGTTATAAATGCACCTTGCATGCTTCGAATAGACGTTCCGCTGGTCTATAATACGAATGTAATTACACGCTCAATATAGAGCCTATTTGACATTTGTACTCGGTTGTAATTAAAATGCCAATTATAGTCACACAGCCGTGTCATTGTATAATGACAAAATGCTTCTCACCAACATATAGACGATATCTTAATGTATTATTCGACACTGAAACTATGGTAAATTTTATAGTAATACAGAACCCCAATAAGAGGTGTCAAATCCAAAGTCTGTGATAGGATTTCCGTCATCCAAATTTAGTATATATGCAACTATAGACCCACCCATGAAAAACAAGCGGTCAGCTGTAATGCAGAAGATGTATTGGTTCTGTCAAAAGAGTGTGGCATTCTTTCTCACAGAGATAGTCGGTGGTGACATTCCCCAAGACAGTGAGAAGAGTCTGCATGGTCTGTTTCAGTGTCAAAGGATGTAAGTGTCGCATACAAGAACTCATTCATGTTGGACATCGTATATAAATATATAATTTATACAACGAGTGGTATATCATTGATACAGCGTACATACTATACATATTTGCATATTTTATTTATATCACATACAAATACACATATTTGCACTTAGAATGGAGTTACATATGATCCGGGCAACTGTGTATTGGCCGAGTGAATGAACTCCTCACATCCCTGTGAGTGTGTCCGCTACCAATTGTAGTTCTAAGATTTTTCTTTTTGTCCACAATCACGTATGCAGATTGTTAAGTTTATTGTTCTCTTTTTGAGTTTCTAATTTTATTCGCATTAAATAAATACAAGACACACTCATGATTTAAACATGAAATATGGTCTTATGAAGAACGTAGTGCACTGTAAACACGGTTAGCCTCTTGTACACTGAACGTGTACTGTCAGACGTTCACGTACTGGCGTTCGGTGATTAGCGTTGAATAGAAACTAAGCAAAATGACGAACCAAAAAGAGGTAAATAAAATAGTTTAATATGCTGACAGTCATCTAAGTCATTATTCTATTTAATTTACTTTTCTAAAGACTATAACATCTCTCTCTCTCTCTCTCTCTCTCGCTCTCTCTCTCTCTCTCTCTCTCTCTCTCTCTCTCTCTCTCTCTCTCCTGAACGGTTTGACTAAACTTTACCACCATTTGTAGGTCCAGAGACATCGCCGTATGACACAAGCGAAAATTCCCAACGCTCGTATTTTCATAGATTTTCGCCAGCATCTTGCTACGCTCATCCAGAGAGAGAGAGAGAGAGAGAGAGAGAGAGGTGGTGAGCGGGACGACCATTCGGATATTTTTATATTTAATAATTAATAATCGATTTTAGAACATTATAATAGGTTTATGAACCAACAACAACAAAGCATTAAATGCGCTACAGTATGTGTGCCTCGTATGTGACAAATTTAATATGTAGGCCCACTTTAATTTCATTTAGAAAACGGGGAATATTATACTTTTCATCGTTATTTTCATGTCATTTATGATTAAGTAATGAGTAGAAATTGATCTTTAGGCCTGCAGTTGAAAGAATGTTTATATATTCTTATTATTAATAGTTTCAAGTTATCGGATATTAATTTAAAAAAAGCAAGAAGAAGGTATTCGTATTCTCTGTTGAATTTACATTATGCACAATAATGATATGCGATATAATTTCATCGCAAATCCTTCTGCATTCCCTGTTCTGTCTCCCACCCTTATCTCTCGCGTTTTCTCTCTACCATAAGAAAACTTATGCTTGTAAATCTGTGGAGAGAGAGAGAGAGAGAGAGAGAGAGAGAGAGAGAGAGAGAGAGAGAAATAAGATTTTGGGAGAAATGGGTTGCCCTGAAAAGGGCCTTTGGGTTTATGTATTTTAAACAACAAACTTAGGAATGTGACGAAATCAGCTTTAACTGTCTCGAGCCTTTGCCACGGCCAAGGCCTACTTCTGGACTGCCTCCTGTAGATGATGATTTGGTAGAAATCACTAAGGGTGGTACGGCAGGTGTAGTCACAGGGTTGGGTTGTTTAGCTCGGGAAGGTCGTTTTCTCTTCAGTCGTAATAAAGAAGTCTGATACATTTGTTTCAGACTTCTTAACTCTGCTAAAATGTCTAAAAGTACCATGACCGATTGACTCACACTACCTTGTTTCTTAGCTTCTTCTTCCTGTCGTTTCCTTGTTGCCTCTTCTTCTTGCTGTTGTTGATGAAGTAGGAAAAATTGTTCTGCTTCCTTTTGCTGCTGTAAAAAATTCTCCAATTCTTCTTTCTGTCTCTGTTTATAATCCTCCACGTGTGGTAATGAAGGAGAAGGTGGCGATAGTACTGGTACCGGAACAAATTCTTGCGAAGAAGAAAGAAAATCGACAAAATCCCAATTAAAATCAACCACTTCTGGAAGCAGGCCTGTGTTCACTTGGGTAGTCGCTGCTATTCCATCGCTTTTCTTCTCCCAATTCATCGTCTTCTTAGTTTCCTTTATTGGTGTGGTCCGCCTCAGAATTACATCATTTGGCGAACCCCCTAGTTCCTAAACAGTAAAGGATTTTTATGTCTGTTTGTTTTATTTATTTTAAATAGGTGTGTTGTATGTATATTTTATTTTAGAAATTTTGTTTGGATAAAATTTTGATAGGGTTTGCAACATCGCCCTATTCTAGTGTTTCAGAAACTCCATTGCCCTGGCTGGTTTTGGATTTGTTTACACGAGTGATCCATCGCCAGTGGATCGGTATTGTAGGGTGTGTGCTGTATGTATGGTGCTATATTGTTTAGTTGCTTTTATTCGTGTGTTTGTGTTCGGACTGGCTTACTAAGTCAAACTTTTCAAGTTGTTCTTCGTTGTTTCTATTTAATATGGCATGGAAGCATTTTAGTGTGGGTAAGTAGTGGGTTATAGAAGAGTCGTACTTATCGATTTATTTATTGGTTCTTTTTAAAAAAATTATTATTTTTTTTTCTGATTAAAATGTGTAAGAAGCGGTGTATGTAGTATTTGTGTGTTTATGTGTGCACTGTATGTGTAGTTGTTGTGTTTATGTGTGCACTCTATGTGTAGTTGTTGTGTTTATGTGTACACTGTATGTGTAGTTGTTGTGTTTATGTGTGCACTGTATGTGTAGTTGTTGTGTTTATGTGTGCACTGTATGTGTAGTTGTTGTGTTTATGTGTGCACTGTATGTGTAGTTGTTGTGTTTATGTGTGCACTGTATGTGTAGTTGTTGTCAGAGATAGTTTAGTTTTACAAGGACCTCTTTTTCCCCAGAATAAATTCTGTCACCTTACGGTATCTATATAAAAAGTCGGAGCTTTACTGTATTTAATTTAGAATTATATTTTAGAATTTAGCATTTATTATTGAAAATCTTCCCTTCTTGTTTTCATAATGGAGTTGATATACCATATTATGACATTGTATAAACTCTTTTCCTCGATATTATTTGTAAACAATAGTTGCATGGTATTAAAAGTTCCATATCTGTTTATTATTCTCTTTTTTATAATTTGTCTCTCCGTGTCTTTCTTTGAGAATCTTACTATTAAATGTTCTTTTGAATCAATACGATTTTTACATAACCTACATCTTGGTATTGTGTTGATTATATGTATGTTAAAAGCCGCCTCACCGGTCATCCAGCTTCCATGTAGATATAAAAATAGTCTACCTTGGACAGCTGGTGATTTTATGTTTGCACAGTTTTTCCATATTATCGGCCAGTTTAAATTCGGATACTTGAATTCTTTTGTGTGTTTATCTTGGCTTGCTATCTCATTTAGTATATTGTATGTCTTCTTGGTTTTATCCCATATATCTTTGTTATCTCTATATTTATATAATAGATCGCTTATTCTTTTACAAGTCCCAGGTGGTTTTAATAGTTTAGTTAATAAGTTATTTTGATATATTGTATTGTTAAAACGACATAGGTATCCATATAAATATATGTAAATCGCTTCCCATAGTAATTGGGGAGGGTTATTAATATATTTAAATCTATTAAAGATGTGAGATTTTTGTGTTATACTTAAGTTGGGTAGGGCTAATCATCCTTTGTCCTTAGGTCTGCATATATGGTGTTTCTTTAAATGGTGGATTTTGTTATCCCAAATAAAGCTTAGTATTTTCTGTTCAATCTTATTAATCGTTGCTTCTGTTAGTTGTATCGAGCTCATTGTATAGTTCAATTGTCTATACATGTAGGTTGTAGCTGCCTGTAATCGGTCCATGAGGTTAATCTTTGTATGTGACCAAGTTTCTATTTGTGATTCAATGTTGATTAATAGCTCACTGTAGTTTTTGTGAGTAGAGTTAATTCCAAATGTGATTCCTAAATTTTTTTGTTTCTTGATCAGGTTGTAGTAACCGGGGTGGCTACCCCGCCAGTTACATATTAATAAAATCTCTGTCTTATCGTGATTAATAGCTGAACCAGAGGATTTTCCAAATTCGTGTTGTAAATGTTTGAAGGATAATTCGTCTCGGTAAAGTTAGTGCCGTCATCTGCATGTAATATAGTTTTGAAATCTCTTTTCATATTTGGTATTTTTATTCCCCGAATATTGTTATTTTGGTTGATGTTTATATTCAGGGATTCTATAGCTATTACATATAGCAGCATAGACAGGAGACAGCCCTGTCTAACTGATCTTTGTATACTTATTTCTTTAGAGAGATCTCCGTTTATTATTATTTTTGAACTTATATTTTTGTACATGGCTCTTACCCAGTTTATAATGTTGGCTCCGAAGCCACATTTTCCTAATGTTTTAAAAATGAAGTGATGCTCTATTCGATCAAAAGCCTTTTCTTTATCGAATAGATACATGACTCCTTTTTCCCCTTTAGTATTTAGTAATTCAATTATAGCACTTATAGATAGAGCGTTATTCGTGACATTTTCCCCTTCCCCCACAGCTTTGATTTATATCAGTAAGTTTGTTTATACAACTTTTTATTCTGTTAGTTATAATTTTACTTAGGTTTTTGTAATCATTATCTAGTATTGGTATTGGTCTCCAGTTCTTTAAGATTTTTTTATATCTCCCTTCCCTTTATATATTAGAGTAATAATTCCCTCCCTTAAAGTTTTAGGCATTTCCCCTTTAAACTGTATATTATTATATAGTAATTCTAAAAAATCTAAAAATTCATACTTAAATATTTTGTAAAATTCAGTGGTTATACCGTCCGATCCTGGTGATTTCCCTTTTTGTAAGCTATTAATTGCCTCTAAAATTTCTTTGTTAGTTATAAAAGTTTCACACATATTCTTGTCATCTAATGATATTTGGTTATACATTGTTTCCTTTATATACCTATTTATTACCTCTTCATCCATATTTTGAGATTTATATATCTCAGAAAAATATTGTCTTATACCTTCTAATATGTCAGTTTTATTTTTATAAACGTTATCATTAATTTGTATTAGATCTATCTTTTTGTTTTCTCCTCTTTTTATTTCTAGTCTTCTGTATATTCCCCTCCCTTTTTTCTATAGGTTTTCGTATTTCCCGCCCTTAATTTAATCCCTTGTGTAATTTCTTTTTCCATATCCTCCCATTGTTTAATTATTATTATTTGTTTTGGCTCTGTTTGCGGTCTTTTAAGGGTCATAATTTATGTGTGCTTTTCTTTTAACCATTGGTTTTGTATTTTTTTTTGATTTTTTTTGTCTTACTATAGTATTTAGTTGTCCGTTTTATCTTGTTTTTAATGTTTTCCCATGTTATCATTATATCTTCAGTGTGTTCTTGTTTGATCCTGCTTAGGTGCGTGAGAACAGTGCTCACGTACTCATCATCGAGCACGAGAGCACTGTTCATCTTCCTCACTCCATGTCCCCATTTAAGTGTGTTCGGAATTTTAGTCTCTAGGAGTGCTGATTTGTGGTCTGAAATCTTTTCTTGTAGAATTTCACAGTTTATTAGTGCATCGGTTTCACTTTCCGATATATAAAACATATCAATTCTACTTTCCTTATTATAGTCGTATTTATATTTGTAATCTCTCTTATTTTAATTCACAAATCGAAAAGTATTTACAATATTATTTGTTTTTGGAAAGGTCCTAATCCATTTAAAAATGATCCTGTCATTTTCCGTTAATTTTTCACTTTTATCTAGATCAGTAGTTACCCAGTTAAAGTCTCCACCTAAAATGCAGGGATCCATGGCAGATTTTTCAATGCATCTGTTCAGATGTTGTATAAAGGCCGTCTTTATTATTGTGATACCAGGTGGTATGATATGCTGAACATATTCCAGTTGTTTAGTTTTAGATGGACTAAGGGTCCTTGTAAGTCTTTCGGTATTCCTATATTTTCAGGGTTTAGTCCTTTGGTGGTCTGCCTGATAATTCTCGTCACCCCAGCTTTTCTCTCTGTTGGATAGTTACTAATGAAAACTAAGGCGTCTAAGTCCTCCTCCAGTTCTTAGTTTCCGTCATGTTTGAAAACTGTGTCGAATGGATTGACTCCGCACAGACACTAGCGCCTCTATATAGGGAATGTGACGTTACAGACTGCTCTCTTCGGATTGGACGACTGACTCTGTGTTGTGACTGAATTTTGTAACGCGTGTTTGGGTTGGTGAATGAACTCAATCCGTTTCGATCCTCCCTTCCCCTATAAAAAAACCGCTGTTCACCGCATTCCTTATCGTCACAAGATGTGGACCAACGTAGAATCCTCTACTCTCGTATCGTCAATGTTGTTCCGTACGGACTTACCCATGTATGTCAGATCATCATGGACCATTGTCAAGATCACGGATACAAGCGTTTGAAAAGAAGCATTTTTTTTGGAGAGACAAGGCTGTTTGAAGAGAGCTCTAATTTAAGGACCAGAAGTCAGATAAAGTTAAAGGAAGAGAAGAAGATATATACGATGCCGTCGATGTTAACGGAATAATGTTAACATAAACCCAAAGGCCCCTTTCAGGGCCATTCATATGCCTCGAAAAGAAATTGCTTTCTTGCCTCCAAATTTGTTTTAAAAATGTTGTATAAGTGTTTGTTTCTTGTCTGTGTTATCTCTGTACACCCGCTCTTTGCTCAGTACTGCGACGTTACCTCCCCCTAGTTGCAACATTGTTACCAATCTCCCCTACTGTGACGTCAGACGCTAAACAAACTCCACTTTCCCTTGTCCCTATACAGGACCACTATGTTTTTGACTGCATTTTCCCATTGTTCCTGTACATCTTGTCCCTAAACAGGCCCAAGGGACTTGTAATGTATTTTCCCATTGTCCCTATGAGTCTTGTCCCTAAACAGGCCCAGGGGTGTCTATAATGTATTTTTCCATTGTCACTGAATCGTCCCACTTCATTATTGTTGGTCTATAAAGGCCTAAGTATAACTAGAGAGGCGTAATAACTCTTGGTCTGTGGAACATTATTACTTAATATCACAACTAATGGCATTTGTAGGAAGCAGACGAAGATACATTCGCCTTTACTCCCCAAATCATTGTATCATTTGATAATTTTAAAGGCTGTCGGAAAGATGTTAAAAATCATTTCTAGATCCTGGTACAGTTCATATGTTGTTCTGTCATATATTTTATCTTGCGCTATCCTAACAACCTATCTCAATGCTAACCTGAAATTATGTTATTCGGGTGTAGATTATTATCAGTCTCTGAACAGACTAAAACGACCGTAGAGTCTATTGTTATTTTCATCGGAAAAGGAAATTAGAACATTGTTACCCGTCTCTTCCATTATCTCTAATCACAATCACTTTTTTCAAACTAGCCATGAGCCACGCTTGTTTGTGGCGAACATGTACACTTTGGTAGAAAATTCGAACACATGTTTATCAAAATAATTTAATCAGGAATGTCACGAATGAACATATTGAATATCAATTTATTCAATGGAAAGAGCTCATGTGTCTTAACATTTATATGACTGTTTTGAAAAACAGTTCGCATTTTAGTTGATATGCTCTGTACCAGACACGCTCCAAAGTTGGATGTATTTGATTACATTTCCAAATGTTAAGCTACACTGCCTTACGCTAGTGTTTATGTCAAGAATGAATACGTATGTTGTATTTTATCATAAGTATTAAAAGGGTTAAAGCGTTAAGGGTATTCATTATAAGACTGAGGTCAAGTCGTGGCTAGAGTGTTAACGGTGTTCCTTCCTTATACATAGGAAGCTGATATTATAAACGACGCCAAGCAAAAGTAAAAGTACTGTCTTGTATCACCGTTGTCTGTTGCGTATTCCAAGATTCCAGAATCGGTAAATTCTGGAAAATATTAATCTCTTAACTATCTATATATTTACCCTGTTGAAAAAAGCATGATAACCTATAAACGACTGCATTTACGCCCAGTTATGAAAATTCTGTTTTCTGGTGAACAAAAAAATGCTAGAGATATAGATAATGAAAATGATTGAAATCTTCGTGGTTGTGATTGTCTACTAATGCTGAAGATGAACACAAAAAATTCTCTTCTGTAAATGCGTTTTGTATCTACAAGTTGATTGAAAACTATAATATGTATAATTTTGCCAGAAAGAAGCAGACTTAGTGCGTTAATTGAATTATTGCATATATATGAAGGAAAATAAGTACAGTTTGTCTTAAAACATCCCGAGAATATAAACGTTTTACTCGAAATTAAAAAACATGAAACAAATTAATTTCAGAAACAAACGAAATGAAAAAGCAAAAAAAAAAAAAATAAAAAAAAAAAAAAAAAAAAAAATACAAATAAAAATAAAATGTATTGTTTCAAAACATCAAAACTTTTGTTCTTTTGATTCGTCCGCTTATCAGTGTCATGGAGTCGTTTTAGTTAGAGTAGGCGGTAGAGAAGGACAATGTTTCAGTTGACGATGTGTGTATGCGTGTGATTTGGACTTTTAACGTAGCTTCAACAAGTTTTCAGTCATAGCAGTACGACGGCTGCAGTGTGGCAGTTTATAATGCTGTCTAGCACTAGGGCATCATGCCGCAGACATGTAGCATGATGTCCCTCCCAGCCACATTATCCTGACACAAGGCCGATCAGTCTTAATGTTAACCTCTTAATACTGAGCGCCATTTTTGTAAGTCTTTAGTATGACTCGGCTGGGGATCTAACCCACGACCTCCCGCATCCGAGGCGGACGCTCTAACCACTAGGCCACCGGAGCGGTCTAGGTCGACGATGGTATGTATGTATGTATGTATGTGTGTGTGTGTGTGTGTGTGTTTCTGCGTGCGTGTGTGCATGCATGCATGGATGGATGGATGTATGGATGTATGGATGTATGTATGTATGTATGTTGCTAAAAAAATATATCTTTGTTCTATATCTATTTCATTGACAGGTAATTTAGAACGGCATAAGCTTGAAGTACGACATCCAACTCTTCAGGAAATTAGTGTTTAATCGGTTATGTAATATTTCCAACACGTAACCTAAAGAAGTCATGTAACTCCAATTAAAAAGCCACAAGATGTTTCAAAACTTCAGTGACTGAATTTGCTTAAGGGATTTAGGTATAATGTATTTCTTCTACACATAAGTCACAAAATCCCCAATAACTAATTAAGATGAGATTTAGTCAAGGAATATAGCAGCTTTGCATTTTGTGCATCTTTACGAAGAAGCTAAGAAGTGTTTGCACATTTATTAAATGCATTGATGATTTTCTCTAAAGGATAATCAGAACGGGGAAACATCAAATGCTACTAGCATAGGAGTAAGCAATGGTATTTAGAGATGTGATGAAGGCATTATCATTCAGATCCTATATAGATTTATTTAAAAAAGGAATAAAACAGATTACGATTCCTGATGAATTTTATTTACTTCGGTACACATACAAGTATCGACAAGTGTCAATACAGTGTCAACATTTTACCCAACGGTGCCGGTCTGAGGCGCAAGGTTGAATCTGTGGACTAAGGACTGGAATCTGAAATTAGTGACGCAAGATGAAGATGTAAAATGTAATATGAGAAGTTCAATTTTTAATTACAAATACATTTATTCATAAATATTCAAAACAAATCTTTCATCTATAATTCAGTATCTTACACAGGGGTAACCATTCCAGTATTAAATATAACGTCTGGGCTTGTATATTCTTCAGTCTATTCAGTTTAACTTTTATCACTCTCAATGTGCTTTGATTTGTATTAAAAGTGTTTGGCTAAATGTATAAGGAATGAGGAAGTATTGGATACGTACAAAATGCCCCCTCCCCATTAAGTCCCAATATAAAAATCACACCAAACCTCATTAGCGTTTTGTTTCGAAATGGGGTAAGGTCATGTTTGATATTATAGAGGAATAATCTACACCCCCATTCGAACAAAGTTTATATTAGAATATTTTTTTTTGTGTTCACATGAGGCAAAATGTATATGCATGTCTATTTCTATATTTACAGTATAGTACATATTTGTTACTTATGATGTTACTTAACAAATAACAAATTAACAATTTTGATATTTGTATTTTTTGGCAAATCTTACATTTTCGCTCCTTCATATTCGTTTATCGCTACACTATAACCCTAGACTATCGTTGATTTCATTTGTGGAGATTCATTTACAAAAGAACAAACTGTCTTTTTTGTAAATAAAATTTTGAAACTAAAATTAACGACTCGTGCAGTGCGTATCCAAATGAAAAACATTTATTTATACAGAAGCGTTTCGATGACGTGGATGCAGTATTTCAGGCTCATTATTAGAGAAATAAGATGTCGACATGAGTTGTAACGTTAAACAGTATCAACATACACTACACGTGATTGGGTATTTATCTTGAAAGACATTTTGGAATATAGACGTTTAGTTACGAAATATAATGACGTTGACTTTATAAAGACCACATGACATAATGAGAAAAAGCATAAGACACTATGATAATGGTATTTAGTAACGGCATCGACCTGAAAACGTGACCTTTCATGGAAAAATTAATTCGATGTCATCCCTTTCTAAAGCAGATTCGGTGTCATAAATGCATGCTTCGAGCAGACCTTATGCTGGTCCATAATAAGAATGTAGTCACATATTGCTACCTATCTGAGAGGTGGAGCCAGATGTAATTACATGCATAATGATACAAAGTTTCTCAGCAGCATATGGACTCGATATTAATGCATGAATCGCGTCTGAAGCTGTGGAATATTTGGTGTTAAAACAGAATCCCAACAAGAGGTGTCAAATCGGAGGTCAGTACTAGGATTTCCGACAATAAAATTTAATAGAGATGTAACTATGGACTCACGCATGACAAACAAGCCCACAGCTGTAATGCAGAAGATGTGCTGGATCCGTCAGAAGAGTGTGGCATTCAGTCTCGCAGAGCTGCTCGGTGGTGTCAGTCCCCAAAGTATTGAGAAGACTCTGCACGAGCTGTTTCAGGTGAGTGAGGTCAAAGCCATGAACTGTATAATACAAAAAATTATTTTTGCTGGACAACTTACGCAAAACGTTTTAGTTTGATTTTTAAGATCCTAAAGTATGGATAGCTTACTCTCAGGGTCGAGGACAATGTATATTAGTTAAGACTAAATTCTGTGGGCCGACAACGTTCAGGGTGCCCACCGCCGTGCCAATTTGTAATTCACATAGGCCTACTGCAGAATGTTTCCTAGGGCCCACAAATCCTGTCCACTGCCCTGCTTACTCTTAATACGTTATGAGCTATGTTTGATCCTCTAGCACCAAACAAAATTCAACTCAGTCACTTAAGTATTATGAATGACACTTGAACAATATAGACAAGAAACATTGGCTTTGCTCTTTGTATTATTTGAATTTTTATGTTGCTTTGGGAAGACCAACGGTCATGTTTTCTTCATTCTCATTCAAATTCGGCTCTATTTTCTAACAATTGTTTGCAAATGGATCACGAGAATAATTTCACGTGTGCGCTATTATGTATTTGAGCGTGCTACGTATAAAATAACAAGCTACCAAAGTCTTGGACTATTTAAGTTGATCTTATTTCGTGAAATCTCTTTGCATAAAAAATCTTACATCAGTATCCTCCATCCATACAGTACAGTTTCTCACGTTTCGACCACACGTATTAGTAAAAGTAATCACCTATTTCGTGTAAATGTAAAGTCATATATCGAATATTAATATGTTTTCTTTTATGTGATTCCAGAAAACATGTATTGGAATTTTTTTGATGTGCAAACTAATCTATCAACCATTTATCTCTGACTGACAAAATAAACAAATTATACAAGAAGCATATGAATATGCCATGAATCTGTTGTATACTGTTCTCATAAATGGATACCTTTAGGCTAACTAACTTAATGGCTTTCCCATGTTCGTTTGAGTTGTTATTAACAGACTCGCATCTAACCTAGCAGATAATTGGGCGACTGAGTAGTTAAGGACTATCTTTCTTAATTATAACTTAGGTCTATAATTAGGTTATAAAGGTATTTAAAGCAGGAATAGACAAATGGAAGGTTCTTCTAAGAATAAAATATAGCATCATTGTAAAGGTTAACTACATGATGGATTTAAAAATTAAAGAAAACCATTGTTTGCAATGAACATTTATGTAATTTAATGTTTTTTTTTTAATTTAAATTTTTAAATTATAATTTTTTTTCATAAACACTCTTTTATAATTCTGAGTCACCGTCATGTGTATTAAGTAATGTGACGCACTCGGTTGTATTACAGCTATGAAACTTGATGGTACAAACACAAAAACAAACTCTAACGAGATAACCGTTTCCATATATGTTGTTAAATTAAATTTTCCTATCTCTGCCATAGGAATATTCTTGTGATGAACATTTTAGTATTCATAAGAAAGATACTAAAAAGTTCATTTTTCTAAAGTTCTGAACATCGTCACTTACGAGAGTCTACAAATACTCTCTTTTCCGGTGCGCAGAAAACAGCACAGGTACAGACAAGGAGAATGAAGACAATCTTCATGTTTGCTGCGAAACGATTTCAGTTCTGAAAGTAAATATGACAACTAGTTTATGTATCTATACATGTATCGCTGGAACTGACACAGGTGTGTTGTGCAGTGGTATACAGTTATGGTCATAAAAAAATTTGCTCTTGCAGAAAAGTGAAATCCCAAATGTTAGGTAAACATTTGTTACAACGGTAATAAAAAATCTAAACAAAATGTGTGATTTTCAAAGTCCGAAGAAGTTAATAACATGCACGTTATAATGTAAACATCTACATGCAGTCTGACTACCCTAAAATCCACTAAGTACATTACCCTTTCTACACACCTTCAACTTTAAAGGAGACGAATCAGATAACACTAATTTGATAATTGTTTAACGGCACTGCGTCACATTAATGGGCTGCCTTTTGCTGACTCTTTGGGACTAAAGTGCCTTCTCAATAAAAGCACCACAACAGCCAACCCAGGATGATCTGGGCAAGATTTAGACCTGCGATACCTTGAGTTAATGTCCTGCGATCGAAGCTCCGACTCACCGCAGCTTGGGTAATTAACATCATTGGGATTAACAAGCAATAAACAACTTACCAAGTTCTGGAGGGAATGCAAGAGTGTAGAAGTAGAGACAGGATTTTATACTCGTTGAATGAGAATTCGTCACGACATGTCACTTACGGTCATCATTTTGGACGTATGGTTCATTATGGAAGCTTTTCGAACCAATATTGTATCTTTGAAACATCCACATAGCTTTAAATCAAAAACGCTTCATCTTGTAAAGAAAAACAAAACTTCGAGATTCTGATATGTGTTTATTGTGTCCAAGAAAGGCTAATTTGGCCTTGCTTATATATTACTTAAACGTAAGAAAATAACAGTGATAATACTAGATATTTTCGAATATTAATTCAGTCTTGTATAAGGTTACTTGGGCAAGGACTTGCAGGATTTGCTTTTGTTCAGTAAGTGTTTGAACTTTTTGTTTAAATTACTTTATTGAAACATTATGAGTGGAATTTAAATGAAATATTTGTTTCACATCCTGTCCAGAATGTTTAAAATTGCATGGAATCTATACCAATAATGGAAATTAAGTCTTCAGTTAATCTCATCTGGATATATACGATGCATATCTCTGACGCAATTCGACCAGTTCTGTACCAAACTGCGTACACATCTGGAATTTCTCATATATACAAAATCGAACAACTAACTCCATTTTAAGTCTTTGCCCGATAGATATCATCACAATAACGCTTAGATACATACAATCAACTCGCGAAAAAAACCCTGAGATTTCTGGGGGGAATAACTAAATAGAAAAATCTTATGGTATTTAGTAAGTGTCTCAGAATATATCCGTATCAACATTTCTTGCGTCTGAGAAAAAACCTTTGCGTTCTCGGCTCTTTTGTTTAGGAGATTGATAATCGAGACACTATAAAAGGACGCCTACAAGATAATGACAAAGGACGGCAACGAAGATGACAACAACAACAATAAAAATACAATGACCCAAAAAACATCAGGCAAATCAGACTTTGAACTGTTGATGATATTGAATGAAATATAGGTGTTATTTCTGAGTAAATAATATAGGGTGCATATATATATATATATATATATATATATATATATATATATATATATATATATATATATATATATATATATATATATATATATATATATATATATGTGTGTGTGTGTGTGTGTGTGTGTGTGTGTGTGTGTGTTTGTTTATTTTTAACGGCGCACCAGCACTGTTAGGCTATTTAGCGCCATACGAAAGATCATATGTATTATTAGGTAAAAAATGATAAAAGTTTTATATCGACCAGCGATATCAAATCCAAATAAAACGATAAGATGGTAACTGTAATAAATAAGTCTTCCCTATCTACGTGAAATGAAAATGGTATATGTTAAAAAAGGCATGTGAGAAGTTTTTGAAGATAATGGACTGTAAATATATTACTTACAAATGCTCAAACTGATGGCGTAAATGTTATAGCTTAGAATAAATGCTCACTGCTTTCAGAAATTCTATAATACAAGTGAGGTTTATTGTATGAAAAAAGTTTCTTCATGTCATGCACATTGTAATACTGATCGCGCGCGCGTAGGTTTCAGGTCAAAACACTCTATCAGAAAGTACTTAACAGTGAATGGTTCATTGCAAGAAACGCATTCTGGTGGGTCTTCACCTTTTAGTATGTGGGAGTGGGTTATGTAAGTATGACCAATTCGAATTCTTGCAATGACTACCTCCTCCCTACGCACGATTCTGTAGGAAGGAGTCCATAGTCCAAAGGCTGGGTTGATTTTGTGAAGTTTATTATTCACTGCATCATTCCATGATACTGGCCACTTCTGACGCAAAACCTCTTTGATACTAGGTTTAAAATCAGTATACGGTGTTTTGAAATCAGATAGTTCTTGAGATAGGGCGATTTTAGCAGCGCAATCCTCTTTTTCATTACCTTTAATACCAACATGGCTAGGTAGCCAGCAGTATTCGATATTGTGGGAGGTACTCAGCTTAGTACTTTTGGGGAGAAGATTGGTCAATAATGGGTTTTCCAGTTTTCTATTGTGTAGTGATTGAAGTACTGATAGGGAGTTGGAGAAGATGATGCTGTTTAAAATATGTTTGTTTTCAATATATTGCAGAGTAGGGTCTATTGCTCTGATGTCGGCTGAAAAAAGAGATGTGCCATTTGGTAAGCGAACTTGCGTTGTGTGATTTCCACAAATGAAGGCTGCAACAGGCTTTTCCTCAACCTTTGATCCATCGGTATAAATTCTTGTGTAGTTTTTAAATTCAGTGAGGAGTTCGTGGTAAGAGTTGTGGAAGATGGAAGGGTTTGTCTCAGATTTTTTCCATTGTGTCGCTTAAAAAGCACTTTTGGTTGTTGAAGAGCCATGGTGGTGTTTCGGAGATGAATTTTAGAACGATCAATTTTTGTGCTGTCAATGCTGGATGATATTCTAATGCCAAAGGAAGGTATGGCGTTTGGTTTATTTTCGTATAAGGTTTGGTATTTGGGTTGAAAAACAGCCGCAAAAGCAGGGTTCAGAGGATTTGAATTTAATTTGAGAGCATACTGTGCGGAAAGCATTCCTCTACGATGTGATATAGGTGGTTCGTTCGCTTCAGTGAAGAGGCTATCACACGGGGATGTCTTAAATGCTCCCAGAGTGAGTCTTATTCCCTGATGATGAATTGGATCAAGCATTTTCAAATATGACATTCTGGCTGAACCATACACAAGGTAACCATAGTCCAGTTTTGGTGCGAATACACGTTCTATAGAAATTGAGGATGACTTTTCTACCAGCACCCCAATCAGTGTGCGCTACTACTTTAAGTAGATCTAGAGATTTTAAGCATTTAGCTTTCAAGTTCTTTAGTTGTGGAATAAAAGTCAGTTTTCTGTCGAAGATAATACCGAAAATATTTGTTTCGTCAACAACTGGAATAAGTGTTCCATCCAGCGTGAGTTTAGGGTCATCGTCTTATACTGTGGAATGTTAATATCTGCTGTTGAATCTGGTTGATCAGTTTGAGTTTGTTGATCCTTGGCTGTCTTTGGACTGGCTTGTACAACGGTTGAGAAGGTTGGGCAATGTAGATGGGTTCGAGAGTCGACCATCTTTCTGGCCTCTGGGAAGGGAATGTTTGACGTATATTTTACCGACTGGATTTCCTTCTCTAATTTCCAGGTCTCGCAGTCTTTAGAATTAGCATGGTGACATTTGCGACAATTTGCATAATGGGGAGTCGCGCTGCAGTCTGCTTCTCCATGGCTGGTTTCTCCGCATCGGCCACACACACGGTTTCTGGAGCATCTCTCTTCGTGGTGACGGTACTTCTGACACTTAAAACAATGTAGAGGGTTTGGAATGTATACTTCAACTTTAACCTGTAAAAGGCCAACTTTTACTACCTTAGGTAGTGTTGGTGTGTTAAAGGTAAACATGATGGTGTTCGTGTCCTTGATTTCAAGACCGTGTTTGATCGAATCCGTCGAATTGCAGTAACACTTTGATTTCTCATTCTCGAGATGATTTCAGTGTCGTTGACACCAGCGAGGTCTGGGCAACAAATGACACTTTTGGACGACTTGAGTGTCGAATGAGCGAAAGTAGTAACCGTAATATCATAGAAAGAATTTTTCTGATATTCTCAGTTTGCATCTTATGCTCACATTCAACTAGCAATCTATCCGATTTTAGTTTCTTTACACTTTTCGGCGTGCCAACTTGGCCAAGTATAGTCTTTTCGACTATAAATGGAGACAGCGAAGCAATTGGTTTCGTTTGATCTTTTGACTGAATAACCATGAAGGGTGGGACTGATTCCGCGCTACATGGTACGTCATCTGAGTCTTTAATAGGTTTAGAACGCTTCAGTTGGTTTTTGTTTTTGTTTTCCATTTTTTTTTTTTTTTAAATTCATCACCCATGTTCACCCACCCGCCGCGGAATCCAATAAGGGGTGACAGTTCAAGTGTAAGGGATACATAGTGGTATGCTCGGTAAGTAAAGACATCTCCCGATTGACCGGTTAAGCCACCGCCTTCTAGAAAGTCTTTTGAGAGTAGGACAAAGGAAACATACAGGGCTAGATAGTAGGGGCACAGTGGTATCAGGAGAGATACAATGAGAAAGATAAAGAAGGTGAGAGAGTAAATAAAGACTTCCTAGGGCTCGGCGTGACCAGCCGATTTGTCGAGACCGGGCCCATCCCGACCACCCGTCCTGAAGAAGTAGAGGCCAAAGTAGTGTATTTCATCGGAAAGCCTCTGCTCAACTACCAGGATCCTTTCCTGCCCCGACACGGGACGCACCCCACGGCAAACAGGTTGCCTCTACTTAGTCGCCTCTTACGACACGTAGCGAGGCACGTCTGGCCAATTCTACAACCCCGGACCCGCAGGGGGAATGTAGCATGTATGCATGTGTGTATGTGTGTATGTATGTATGTATGTATGTATGTATGTATGTATGTATGTATGTATGTATGTGTGTGCGTCTGTATGTATGTTGCTAATGAATATATGTTTTTCTACATTGCCTTTATCGACTGTTGATTTAAAATGGCATACACCGGAAGAACGACAGCCATATTCTTTGGGAAATTAGTATTTAATCGGTTAGGTAATGTTTTCAACACGTAACTGAGAGAAGGCACGTAACTCCAACTTAAGAGCTGCAGGACGTGTCAAAACTACAATGACTGAATTTGCTTAAGGGATTTAAGACGAATTTATTTCTGCTACACATAACTCACAAAATCCACAATAACTAATTATGATACGACTTAGTAATATAGTATAGTAGCTCTGCGTTTTGTTCATCTTTACGAGACCGCTCTGGTGGCCTAGTGGTTAGAGCGTTCGGCTTGGAAACGGGAGGTCGTGGCTTTGAACCCCGGCTGAGTCATACCAAAGATTTACAAAACTGATTCGAACAGCAGCCTCGCTAGGCGCTCAGCAGTAATAGTGTATTGTTAGGACTCGTAGGGTTGGTGTTAGGATAATGTGACTGGGTGGGACATTATGCTATATGTCTGCGGCATGACGCCCCAGTACTAGACATCATTATAAACTGCCTCACTGCAGACATCGTAGGGATATGACTGAAACAGTGTTCAAGCTACGTTAAAAATCCTAATCACACACACACGCACACACACACACACACACCCACCCACAGAGGCATCTTTACGAAGAAGCTAAGAGTTTTTTTGCCCATTTCCATGTTCGGCTGCAATACTATCTTTCTGCATAGGTATGTTGCTAATAAAATATATGTTTGTTCTACATTGCTTTCATCGACAGTTGATTTTAAATGGCACAGGATGAAAGAAAGACAGCCAGCGTCTTTGGGAAATTAGTGTTTAATTGGTTATGTAATATTTTCAACACGTAACTTAAAGAAGACATGTAACTCCAACCATAAAGCCGCAAGAGGTGTCAAAAACTTCAGTTACTGAATTTGATTAATGGATATAGGTGTTATTCATTTCTTCTACGCATAACACACAAAATCCCAATAACTAATTATGATACGATTTAGTAACATAATATAGTAGCTTTACATTTTGTGAATGTTGACGAAGAGGCTAAGAGATTTTTGCACATTCATTAAATGCATTCATGATTCGGTCTAAAGGATAAGCAGAACGCAGAAACATGATATGCTACTATCACCGGTGTAAGCCCTGATATTCGGAGATGTGATGAAGACATTATACTTCTTTCCATCCCTGTATGGATTGAGTTTGAAAATAAAGAATAAAACAGATTACGATTCCTGATGAGCTTTATTTCCTTTGGTATACATATTAGTATTGACAGGTATCAATACAGTGTCAAACTTTTACACGACGTTGCTGGTATGTGGCACAAGGTTGAATCTGTGGACTAAGGCCTGGAATCTGAAATTAGTGACACAAGACGAAGACGTAAAATGTAATGTGAGAAGTTCAGCTTTTAATTACTGGTCAATTTATTCATAAATATTTAAAACGAATATTGCATTTGTAATTCAATATCTTACACAGGGGTAACCATTTCAGTGTTATAAATAACGTGCAGGCTTGTATATTCTTCAGTGTATTCAGTTTAACTTTTATCAATCTCAATGTGATTTGATTTGTATTAAAACTCTTTGGAAAAATGAATAAGTAATGTAGAAGTACAGAATGTCCCTACCCATTGCATCGGAACATAAAACAAATAAAACACACCAAATCTCATTAGTGTTTTGTCCCTAACTGAGGTGAAGTCATGTTTTATATTCCACAGAAATGCTCTTCACTCCAATTCGAACAAAGATTATATCGAAGTATTTGTTTTTTTGTTTGAAACATTTATATGCATGTCTATTTCTATATTTACATAGATTTGTTCCTTTATGAATACGTAATGCATTTGAACTATGACGCTACTTTCCAAATAACAATTTTGCTGTTTGTATTTTTTGCAAATCCTCAATTGTTCAGTCCTTCATATTTATATATCACTACACTATATCACTACACTATCATTGATTTCATTTTTGGAGATTCATGTATAAAAGATCAAAGTTTCCTTTTTGTATTGTAAATAAATTTTGAAAATAAATTAAAATTAACGTAAAGTGCAGTGCTTATCCGAATGATAATCATATATTTATACAGAAGCGTTTCGATGACGTCGATGCATTATGCCAAGATCTTTGATTATTAGAGAAAAAAGATGTTGACATGAGTTGTAACTTCAAACAGTATCAACATACATTACACTTGATTGGGTATTTATTTTGAAAGACATTTTGGAATAGAGATGTTAAGTTAGGAAATGTAATGACGTTGACTTTATAAAAATCAAAAGACATAATTAGAAAAAGCATGAAGCACCATGATACTGGCATTTAATAATTCAGCAATCTGAAAATGTGACTTTTCTTTGGAAAATTAAATTGGATTTGGTGTTTTAAATGCACGTTACATGCTTCGAGCAGACGTTACGCTGGTCAATAATACCAATGTAGTCACACTATGCTGCCCATTTGACAGCTGGAGCCGGTTGTAATTGCGTGTATAATTTAAAAATTACAAAAAGTTTTCAGTAGCATATGGACTCCATATTAATATATTATTCGCGTCTGAAGCATCGGAATATTTTGACATCAAAACAGAAACCCAACAAGAGGTGTCAAATCGGAAGTCAGTGATAGGATTTCCGACAATAAAATTTAGTAGAGATGTAACTATGGACTCACGCATGACAAACAAGTGGGCAGGTATAATGCAGAAGATGTGCTGGATCCGTCAGAAGAGTGTGGCATTCTGTCTCGCAGAGCTGCTCGCTGCCGTCAGTCCCCAAAGTATTTAGAAGTTTCTGCACGAGCTGTTTCAGGTGAGTGGTGTCAAAGGTATGAACTGTATAATACAAAAAATTATTTTTGCTGGACAACGTATGCAAAACGTTTTATTTTTATTTTTATGATCCAAAAATATAAAGAACTTACTCCCAGGTGGCGTAAAGGGTATTACAATTACGACTAAATTCTGGAGCCGACAACGGTTAGGTAGCACATTGCCGAGCCAATTTATAATTTATAGTGGGATACTGGAGAATTTTTTTATCGGATTAACTAATCCTGTTTGATGCCCTGCTTACTCCTAATACTTTATGAACTAAGTTTGATTCTCTAGAACAAACAAGAAGTCAACTCAATCTCATAGGTATTATGAACGACAGTTGTATAATATATATACAAGAAACCCTGGTTTTGGTATTTGCATCATTCGAATTTTTATGTTGCTTTGGGTAGACAAAGAGCCATATTTTCTTAACTCTCGTTGAAATTCAGCTCTGTTTTCCAACAACTGTTCGCTAATGCATCACGATAAGCATTTCACATATCCTCTATTATGTATTTGATCGCGCCACGTATAACAAGTACCAAAGTGTTGGGCTATTTAAATTGCTCTTATTTGTTGAAATCGCTTTGCAGAAAAATCTTGCAGCCAGTATCCTTCATCCATACTGCAGTGCAGTTCCTAACATTTCGACCACACGTATTAGTAAACGTAATCACGTTGTTGGCAGAGGCGGCGTTAGGATTACGCGGGGCCTAGGGCAGACCATGACCGCGCTGGGCCAGAGTATCGGTATCTCGATTGGTATGCTACTGCAAACACTGATTATGTCTAGACTAGATCAACTGTTAAGTGCTTTACGAAGCTGACTAAGTTGACTTCGCAACTTTGCGTGCATTACGTGCGGCCTGTATCAGCGTTTCCAATTTACCGGAGAATACAGCTGGGCAAACTCAAAAGGACGACCTTAGGCCTGAAGCGAGGGGATCCCTCAAGAGCGGGGCCTGGGGCGGTTGCCCCACTTGCCACCCAAACGCCGTTCATGGTTGTTGGCGTAAACATGAATCCTTGTATCGAATATTAAGACGTTTTCTTTTATGTGGTTCCAGAAACATTTATTGGAATATAAGAAATATGTAAACCATTTTATCAAAAATATATCACTGACTGACAAAGTAAACATAATATAAAAGAAGCATATAAATATATGATGAATCCTTTGTGTATTTTTCTCATAATTGGATACCTTTAGACTAACTAACTTACTGGCTTTCGTATGTCCCTTTAAATTGTTGTTAACAGACTCAGATCTAACCTAGCAGATGATTGGGCGACTGAGTAGTTAAAGGCTTTTTTTCTTAATTACACCTTAGGTCTATCATTAGTTTATCTTTGTACATAAAGGTCCATAAAGGTGTAATAACAAAATGGAAGGTTCTTCTAAATATAACATCATTGCAATGGTTAACTGCATGATAAATTTAAAAATTAAAGAAAACCATTTTTGGCAATAAACTTTTGTGTAATTAATTTTTTGGATTCCATTCTTGTCTAATAAACACTGTTTTATAATTCTAAATCAACGTCAGTTGTATCAAACTTATTCAAGTAATGTGGCGCACTCGGTCGTATGACAGCTACAAAACTGAACTGTATAAACACAAACAAACTCTAATTTTATGAGACAACCGTTAGCGTATATGTTGTTAAATGAAATTTCATAACTTTGTCTTAAGAGTATTCCTTTGGTGAATGTTATAGAATTCACAAGAAAGAAATTAAAAAATTCATTTTTCTAAAGTTCTGAAGGACGTCACTTACGAGAATCTAATAATACTCTCTTTTCCGGTGCGCTGAAAACAGCACAGGTACAGACAAAGAGAATGACGGCAAGCTTCATGTTTCCTGCTGACAGGCTTTTAGTTCTGAAAAAAAATATCATAAATAGTTTATGTATCTATGCAGGTATCGTTTGGATTGATGCAGTTTTGTTGTACAGTGGTGTATAATTATGGTCCTGAATAAATTGGCTGTTCCAGAAAAGTAAAATTCCAAATGTTAGGTAAACATTTGTTACAACCTTTAAGAAACATCTAAACAAAATGTGTGATTTTTAAAGGCCGAAGGCGTTAGTAAACCGCACGTTATAAAGTAAACATCTACATGCAATCTGACTACCCTGAAATGCACTAAGTACATTGTCATTTCTCCACACCTTCCGAATAGAAACAGACGATGCAGATATTGTTTGGATAGGAGATTAACTACATTTAAAAGCTACTTTTCGGTGTGCTATTCGGAGTGCGGAGCAACAAAAATCAATAAGCGCCGATCTTGGTATTACTAAGACATGGAATCCATCCACTGGAATTCCTCCATGCAAATCGCTGAGCCAGTGCACCGTAAGAAATAAATGACAAACTAACAACTTACCGATTTTAGAAGGACTGCAACAACATACACGTACAGACAGGGGATCTTATACTCCAGGAATGAAAGCTCGTCACGAAATGTCACTTAGGGTTATCATTATGGACGTATTGTTCAGTACGGAAGCTCGCCGTACGTAATATTTTAACTTTATAAAACCACATATTTTTAGAAGAACAATATTTGCATGTTGTGCTGGCGAGTTTGATACGTGTTTAATGTGTCAAACAAAGGCTGGTTGCTCCTTGCCATAATTATCCACTTAATTATCAGACTGGAAATATAACAACCATGATACAATTTGCTGCAGTGTAATACATGTTTGTTTCGTTCCTTAAAGATACTTGGTATGATAACCATGTTTGCTTCGTTCCTTAAAGTTACTTGGTATGATAACCATGAATGGAATTGAAATGAATTAGTTGTTTCAAAACATAAACGGCATATTTAAAATTGCACGGGATATATATGATTAATATAAGAGAAAAGTCATCATTTAGACTTATTTGGTTATATATGGGACACATTTCTCATCTAATTGGACTACTTATGTTGCAAACTGTGCATACATCTGCAATTTCTCATATAACGTCTGTGCCTAATAAATATCATCATAGTAACTGTTACAATCCGTTGCACTCTTTCATCCATTCTGTAAGGAGCTTTTGCTGTGACCTTTTTAACAACATTATGACCAGATATGTTGTATCGCGTTTGGCACTTGCACCCAGCGACCCACCCACGCACAAACACACACACATATATAGATAGCTTTTGAAGAGTTCCTGTATGGCAATGTGATGTACCAATACAACTGATATATCATGTTAGTAGACTGTCGCTTCTATAATCTCAAGACAAATGATGAGCTTCAGGTTATCAGTTATTAATAACAAAATTAGCAAGAACACGATATTCATATTCTCCTTTGAATTTACATTATATAAGGGATTAATAATGTTCACAATTTCATAGCAATTTCTTCTGCATTCCCTATTATGTCTCCCACCCCACATCTCTCGCTTTTGCTCTCTTCCATAAGACAGACAAATTTTTGGAAATCTCTGGAGAATGGATGGAGAAAAATTAACTTGACCTGAATGGAAACCTCTAAAGTCTGCTTGCAGCAATTGCCCTGTGATAGTATTTAAATTGTCCACGGGACATTACTACAGTATTAAAAGATGACAATGATACAAATTTGCAAACGCCTGTCAAGAAGGGATGGACCATAGTTAACTAAGTGGCAGACAATTCGAAGCGGGGACCTGAGTTTTCTATACAGCTGTTATATTTGGTTTTCTATTAACTCAATATAATTATTTTTTTAAATAATATAATATATATGATAGGTTCTCGTTTCCATAATGGCTTCATGCTAATGAAATTCAGAATATAGTGATTCAGAGTATTCAAACCTATAACAGTACAACACAAGCGATTCGCTTTCCTCACTTACGCGTACTGCAACCAGCAGCTAACTCGTTGTACATTGGTCTTCTAATGCAAACCTTTCTTCAACTGTCATCAGTAATCTTCCATGTGATAGACATACCGTACAAAGTCTACACTTGTTCTCCGATTTATAGCAAAAAGAACATTTCTGGGACGGATGTTGTGGGTAGTGTTTGGGTAATCTTGGATTTCACCCTAGCAGAAAATTAAGATCAGAAAACATCAGTACATATTGTTAATTTTAATACATAATGGAAGATATTTCAGTAGTTAAGACAATGATATGGATAGGCAGGTATAACAGTGAGCGACCGTGCAATCAGGGAATCGTAGCTATGTATTAATTATGGTAAAAGACTAAAATGCAACATGTTAAATGTGAACGTATAATCATAATTTTCAATGTTAACTTAAAACATTTTTCACTCAAATAAGATAGATGTCACTGACTTAATTGCAGCAATTCACGAGAACTCTAAGTGCAGAAACAAAGTTTTACCACACACGTCTGTACATGCATTTATTTTAATTTATCAGTTCAATAAAACTAAACCAAGAACTAATTCTAAGCTGAAATGAATAAAAACGTGTACAGCTCCATGAATACTTTTAACATATGAAATCCAATTACCTTTCATAAGTTCCATGTACAGGTGTCTATCTGAACATTATCCTTTGAAATAAGATTACGATTGCAAACTTTTTCTTTGTGTTAGGTAGTCTTTATTTGGGATATATATAATCTTACTTCCACTCTTAAAACAGGCGTAAGTTTCAAATTACATTACTAAATACATTGTGCTAAAAATACGGATATTCTTAGCCGAAATATTAATGAACAATGGAGATCAAGTTTGAGTTCTCATTTAATACCCTAAGCAAGTAATGTATATTTCGGATTTCTAGTCAAAGCTGAGATTTACTGTATCCCCTTTGCATTTCAGCACGATAGTTCTAAGGCATATAGTTCGATACTGTACATACCCTTTAAGAGGGTGAGAGAGATGATAGAATGAATCACATCTTTAGAAATCGCTATAAACTTCTCTAGAGGCATTTCCATCTATAGGACTACCTTATGCTAGCAAGGTCTTCATTTTCCTCTTTACACAATAATTAAAAACTGTATGTATCAACCGTTTTATATGCAACATTCTCGGTGTCGTGAGTAGCATTCTTCATGTTAGATAGGGAGCGCTGTAATTGTGGATTTCTTAACTTGATATTGTGAATCTCTTTACTTGGTACAATGTTTTCTGTAATGTCACAGACTGTATCTGGCTGGGCAAAAGCTCTAACCTGATCATTATGGATTATGTTTTTGCCACTATTCTATAATTGGGACATCAAATTGTCATTATCAGCTAGATATTGTTTGCTTGGAAGCATTCTTTTCTTTTTAACTTTCTTGTCAAATATTGTATTTGGGTTTCCTCTCTTCGTTGGATATAGGGTTTCATAAATCAGTGTAATACACCTTGGATCATTATAAATTGTGATTAGCCTTGCTTTTGTAGTTTAAAAGCGTTCACTAGTGCTATCAAGGTCACAACCATTTATTTAAGAACTTCTGTAATAAAACATGCAATTTTTGTAAACTTCCTCTGAGAGGTCACGTTTCATATTCCTTAAAGAATCTGGATGTACGTGGGAGATGCATAACTTGCAATTATTGTTCCTGAGTTTGTGTTCACATCCCTTTTTACATATTAATCCATACAATGCACTTTTTGCAAGTTACTGTCTTTCTTTTACTGCAGGAATATTAGCCAGAGGTAAGTAATTCATTCCTCTGTTTATTTAAAAAGCACACAAAATAATTATGAGAGAAATAACGTGAATGTGACATGTTCTTGACCAGATTGACACGATTTTCACCAATGTAATTTTTCAGTTTCTCACACTCATCTTTGTTGAAATGCTTCTTAATTATCTCCCTTTTTGTTCCCCTATCTCGGAAACATCAAATTGGATAGCACAAACCAAATTATGATGTAAATTTTTTATACCTTCCGCAAAGTAATGATCATTGGTAAACTTGTTCATCCATGAGACAATGGGATCTCTGAAGCCAGATTATACAAGAAATGACACATGTAACACTTTTAATGCAAGTATGCGTTTCGCTACCTTTTTCACATTACTTGTGCCTTCTGGGCAGTATTTAACTATCCCGTTGTGCTGCCTTTACAGTTCATTACCAAAGCTTATTAGCTAGAAGGTTTGTCATAAAAAGAACCACCAACACACCCTGATGTAAGAGATTACATCTTATTAGCTGTATTGTGGTATGTTAACATCCCTTGGTCAATTGCAGCACCTGGTTGAAATAGGCTTTATATTTTTTAAATTATCTGTCCGGCAACGAAATGAAAATGTTACTATCTGTTAAGTCTTTAATGAATGTTAGCTTCGAGATCAAAAGCTATATGATGTTTTAATAATACTTTTATATCCTACCATAGGGGATCATGCTGGCTTTTTAAGAATAATATGATTTTATTTGTGACACCTGCAAATACATTGTCCAAAATGTTGCACAAGTCTTTACTATCAGTTGCATCTAAATTTATCCACTTTTCCGACTGTCGTGCTATAAGTAAATTGAAGTTTGACAAAGGTTGGTACAAGCGTCACCAGTGCAGAACGTCACCAGTGCAGGTGGAACAACGCACACGTCTTGAAGTAGATGTACCTGTGTCACACGCATTGCCTATACTTCCTGATATGACATGAAGTGTTACTGATTTCTTATCTCCAGTTTAAAGATCAGAACATATTTGTACTTGATTCACAACGTAAAGCAAACTCTTAAATTTTGACACGGTTTTGTCAAAATAATTTGAAACATCCAAAGTATACAAGTTGATTGTGTGTTCACATAATTTTAGATTCAAAATATTAGTGCAGAAATTGAAATGAGTTCATTTCGTGACAGTAATAGTATCGATTCACATAATAATACTCCAAAGAAAGCACAGGCAAACATTCAGTCTTTGAAATAATACTTTTTTACTGGTCAAGTTAATGTTTGAATATTTTAACTATATATTGCACATTTTGTATACGAACTATGATGTTTGATATGAAATCCTGGTGTACACACGTGTTCATCTGGTTGTCTACTCTTTTTCTTGCATGACTGTAAATAAGTAACTGTTGAATTAACAAATTGGAAAATATATGTTTTGCCGTGTATGGAATGATACCTAGATGTTTAGTCTTGCTCATGGCATGCAGTCATGTCATTGAAAGAGACATCCCATTGCTTTCTTGCATAAGATTAGAGCAGAACTTGAAAATGGCAATATATCAAACTACATATAGACGATAATTGTAAAACAAATCCCAACCATTCAATACGATGCTCACCATACCCAGACAAGGTATGATACAGGAGTAAAAGTAAAACAAGCAAGCAAAAGAACAAATTTTATATGCCAGGTCCTATAAGCACACATACAATGTACGAATGTGAAGAAATTTGTATTTAATGGAAAACTACGTCCATTCCTTTACACCCGCCAGAACGGGCTCGATAAAACTTACACATATATACCACCTACAGAGTTATACTTTAAAGTTTCATTTCCTTATTTTAAGAGTGCAGGAAGATATTCAGTACATACATAGCGAGTTAAGGTATGTATCGACTTACATGCTGGACTCACTGTTTATCAAAAATTGCAAATCGATAACAGTGATATTAGTTTGAAACTTATGGTCGCAAACAACAATTAAGGCACCACTCATGTACTAATTATATATTAACATGTCCGAAAGAAAGAGGAGATATATTGTTATCCAGGCCATGTATGTATGCATCTGTGGATTAGAGAGTACATGCATGCATATGTAATGTTGCATGTTTTGGAAATAATTGCCATGGAATATTTCACTAGATGAAAAACAAGGTTTGGCTTTGAACTCAAATTTTGTTAAACATCTTGTTTGCTACATACAATGATGACATCGCCACTCGATGCTAATGTATGCCGTTTTATAACCTATATTAATTCAGCCTATAAATCTGTACATTTATATATTAAACAAGTTGTGAAAATCACACGTAGACGTTGATTATTATATGTGTGGAAAGTGTCCAGGTTCTATTTTAAAAAGTTGGAAACATGTAATTCTAACAGTAAAATGTTCAAACACTTAATTCACTTCAATTGTTTATTACGCTTCTTCTTCTTTCAAAACACAGCTTTAAATAATATTTGCTATTTTAAAAAGGCATTTGTTTTGATATTATATTCATCCAACCGAAAGATCCACTATCTACCCTGATGATAGTCACCGAAAATATAAATGTATGGCCTATTAAATACTTTATTTGCATCAAGAACTTTAGATACATTTTGCACGAATATTTAGGATTTGTACTGTTATACCATGAAATAAAATGAATGGTGCTGCGCTGAAATAGAAGTGCTCTCAAAACGTAGAAGAAAGAAAAAATGTATAATTTGCGTTTATGGAGTGTTGCAAAAAGAAAAGAAAAGAAAAAAAACAAACAATAAATATTAGTTTAATACATATAATTAATCTTATTTGGCTCATAGTACTGCAAAAATGGTAAAATCATGCTCAGATCCAGAAAAAGTTTATATTTTAAACAGGGCTTATATCTGGAATTTCTGATATAAACTAAGTCACACAAATATCTTGGTAATGTCAGCGGTTAACGAGTGCTCTTGAGTCAGCTCTCTATTTTCTCTGGGTCGCGCAATTTTATAAAATTTACAAACCAAGAAAGACGTTTTCAGATTTTCGCACATTTCGGATATGCATTGATGATTCTAAGGAAGAAGCAGAAAGGGAAAACATCATGTACAACTAGCATAGGAGTAAACCCTGGACTTCGGAGATGTAATGACGGTATGTCTCGGTCTTTCCGGTATAGATATAGTTTGAAAATAAAACATTACAATTTCCTATCAGTTTAAGTTCCTTTGGTACACATTTAAGTGGTGACTGGTGTCAATTTAGTGTCACCTTTTTAACCAACAGAGCTGGTCTGAAATACAAGGTGGAACGTGTTGCCTAAGGTCTGGAATCTGAAATGACACAAGATGAGGGTGTAAGATGCAATATGAGTAGTGAAATGTCGACTTTTTATTACATCTCAGTGTTTTCCTATTTAATCAATACGGATCAAGAAGTCATATTTCCTTATGTTACACGGGGGCAACCGTTTCAGTGTTATAAATGACGTCCGTGCCTGGATATTCTTCAGTGTACCATATTGAACTTTTTAAAATCCCGATGTACTTTACTTTGTATCAAAACGTTTTGGCTACATCTATGAGGAATTAATAAAATTTGGTACGCATAAATCCCCCCCCCCCGTAATCTCCACAAAAACAAAACAAACCTTGTCAGTGTTTTGATCAGATATGGGGCACAAAGCTTTTTGATAGAACACTTGAATCGTCTACACCGTATCCGGACAAACTCTATACGTATAGAATCAAAATCTTTCGAATCGTCCGCATGAGGCAGAATTTACATGTATATCTATTTCCATATTTACAATAATCCGAAGACTTGTTCCGTTATGAACAGGTAACGCATTTGAAGCATGATACTTCTTAACAAATAAAAATTTTGATTTTCGTATTTGCTGCATATCTTACAGTAGTTTGCTCCTTCATATCTATATATCACTACACACTATCTTTGAGTTCATTTGTGGAAATTGATCTTTAAAAGATCCAAGTTTCCTTTTTGTGAATAAATTTTGAAAATAAAACCATGGAATTATGCACCGCGTATCCAAACGAAAAATTTTGTTTTATGCAGAAACGTTTTCATGACGTCGATGCAGTATTTCAGGATCATTGATTATAAGAGAAATAAGATGCCGACATTAGTTGTAACGTTAAACAGTATCAAGATACATTATATTTGAATGGGTATTTATCTTGAAAGACATTTTTGAACATAGACGTTTAGTTACGAAATATAATGATTTGAATTTATAAAGACTACAAAATAATGAAACAAGAGGATAGAGCATAATGCTTAGGAAAGTCATATCGCGCCATGCTGGTTATTTACTGACCGCAGCGACCTGAATATATGACCTTTAATTGGAAAATTAAAATGGATTTCAACCATTTCTAGAGATACGCTGTTATAAATGCACCTTGCATGCTTCGAATAGACGTTCCGCTGGTCTATAATACGAATGTAATTACCCGCTCAATATAGAGCCTATTTGACATTTGTACTCGGTTGTAATCAAAATGCCAATTATAGTCACACAGCCATGTCATTGTATAATGACAAAATGTTTCTCACCAACATATAGACGATAACTTAATGTATTATTCGACACTGAAACTATGGAAAATTTTATAGTAATAATGAACCCCAATAAGAGGTGTCAAATCCAAAGTCTGTGATAGGATTTCCGTCATCCAAATTTAGTATATATGCAACTATAGACCCACCCACGAAAAACAAGCGGTCAGCTGTAATGCAGAAGATGTATTGGATCTGTCAAAAGAGAATGGCGTTCTTTCTCACAGAGATAGTCGTTGGTGACATTCCCCAAGACAGTGAGAAGAGTATGCACGGTCTGTTTCAGGTAGCTAGTGTCAAAGGATGTAATTGTCGTATACAAGAAATCATTCATGTTGGACATCGTATATAAATATATAATTTATACAACGATTTATATATCATTGATCAGCGTACACACTATACATATTCATATATTTTAGTTATATCACATACAAATACACATATCTGCACCTAGAATGGAGTTACATATACTCCGGGAAACTGTGTATTAACCGAGTGAATTAACTCCTCACATCCCTGCGAGTGTGTCCGCTATCAAATGTAGTTCAACCATTGTTCCTGTTGTCCACAATCACATATGCAAATTGTTAAGTTTATTGTTTTCTTTTTGAGTTTCTAATTTTATTCACATTAAATCAATATAAGACACACTCAAATTTAATATATAGGCCTAGTGTTGACTGGCTATTGCAACTATGTATCATTAATATTATGAACACTGTAGATAAATCACAAGAAAAGCTTAAATATACCATTACGACGAACCAGATTACTGTAATTTACTTGGTACAAGTTAAGTTTTAATGTTTTTGTCCAGGGCAATATGTTTTACTCTCTCGCTCCAGATTTTTGCTTATTTTGTCTTTTACGCACGAGAGGGGAGAGGGAAATGGAAAAAAGAAACCATTCCGATGAAATTGTGCACCATTTTAATTTCATTTAGAAAACAGGGAACATTAATATTTTTTATCGTTATTTTCATGTCATTTATGATTAATGAATGAATAGAAATTGATCTTTAGGCCTGCAGTTGAAAGAATGTTTGATATACCAATAGTACTGCTATATCAAATTGCTTATATATATATATATATATATATATATATATATATATATATATATATATATATATATATATATATATATATATATATATATATATATATATATATATATATATATATATATATATATATATTTACGAGAGATAGAGAGAGAAGAGAGATTTAAAAAAAAATAATTGCATTTGAAGGATTGATGTAAAGATTAAAATTGGCCTGTATCTTTTGAATACGCAAATAATTATGGTTTCAATAGTAGACTGTCGCTTCTATACTCTCAAGACAAGTGAATAATTTCAAGTTATCGGATATTAATTAAGAAAAAGCAAGAAGATGTTATTCGTATTCTCTGTTGAATTTACATTATACAAGATAATGATATGCGATAGAACGTCATCGCAAATCCTTCTGCATTCCCTGTGCTGTTTCCCACCCTTATGTCTTGCTTGTTCTCTCTACCATAAGAAAACAAATTCTTGGAAATCTGTGGAAAGAGAGAGAGAGTTTAGTGAGAGAGAGAGAGAGAGAGAGAGAGAGAGAGAGAGAGAGAGAGAGAGAGAGAGATGGAGGAAAAAGAACTTGACCTGAATGAAAACCTTTTCCATAGTATTACATGATGACAATGATACCAAGTTGCAATAGCCTGTCGAGAAGGGATGGTCATAGCTGACTATAAAGCACACATTTAGCGGCGGGGACCTCAGTTTTCTGCTGGTTTATCTATTACCTCAAGATACTTATTTTTTTTCAAGTAAGGTAATGTATACGATAGGTTCTTGTTTCCACAAGGACTCATTCAAATAAAATTTAGAGTATAGTAATTTAGAGTATTCATAGCTATAATAGTTCAACATAAGGGATTCAGTATTCCTCACTTAATCATACTTCAGATCAAGCTATCTCTTTCTCCACTGGTCTTCTCATACAAAATTCTTTCAGCTGTAATCAGCAGTCTTTCATATTATAAAACAAATTAAGAAAAAATATTCCTGATCAGATTTACTTGATTTTTACCTATGTCATTTCTCAATTTTCACCTCTTCGTCTTTGTTTAAATTCTTCTTGATTATCTCCTTATTTTTTGCATCCCTTCCATCTTGGAGAATGCAGTTAACTGTAACACTCCGAGACTGGAATGGGATAATATAAACCAGATGATGGTATAAAGTTCTTGAACTTTTTATACCACCAGCAAAGTAATGATCAACCGGAAGCAAATTCATCTGAGAGAATGGGAACTCGGAAACCAGCGTATCCAAGAAATGACACCTGTACCACTTTTGATCGAAGTGTCTGTTTTGTGTCTTTTTCTTTGAACTTCACGCTTCTTTTGCATTCTCTCCAGTATTTATCCGTCTATATAATTTTGTTGCATTTAAATTCGTTATAAAATCTTACAAATTGGAAGTTTCGTCATGAAAATATAAACCTAAATAATACCCTGATGGAAGGGAATATAGCTGTTTGCCTGTAGTCTGTTTAAGCCTTACCATGTCTGTATCAATGTAAGCATCTTGTAGAAATAGGGTTTATATTTTTAAATTGTCTGTCTGGTAGCAAAATGAAAATTGTATCATCTTATTATTATCTGTTAAGTCTTTAATATATGTAAGTGTCATTTATTTAATACTCCTTTTTTGATACTTCCGTAGTGGATTATAGTGATCTTTCAAGAATAATTTGATTTAATTTGTAACACCTGCAAAGACATTATATAAAATGTTGGCCAAGTCTTTATTAACTGTCGCATTTAAATTTATCCAGTTTTCAAGACTTTAGTTCTATAAGGCATTTGAAGTTTGACACAGGTTTATATAAGCGTCACCAGTGCAGGTTGAACAACGCATACATCTTGAAGTAGATGTATCTGTGTCGCATGCTTTACCTGTAATTTCTATGACATGAAGTGGTACTGATATTTGTACTTCATAACGTAAAACAAACTGTTAGTTTGAAATGGTGTTGTCCAAATAATTTGAAACATCCAAAGTGTACATGTTGATCGAGTGTTCACTATTACGACTATGTCATCAAATATCTACCGAAAAAGAAGTGAATGGAAAAGTAAAATTCAAAATGTAAAGCGAAATTTTAAAAGACACTTATACCAATTTAATTACATTTCAATAAATGACAAAGGTTCTATCACAAGTACTAAAGTATAGTATGCTCCAAGGAATTCCAATAGTCTTGAATGTCCTAATGTGTCAATAGTCTTGAATATCTTGATATATACAAAAGATTCGATTCATGATGTCTAGGAGCGCTCTCAAAACGTAGAAGTAGGAATAGGATATTCTGCGATTATGGATGAAAACAGAAAAGTCAAAGTTTAATTTATTTCATGTCATTAATTTTATTTTGCGCATCGAATTGCAAACATGTAATACTTAATAAGCAGCTTTTCGGACTAGTGGTGGATTGAGGTATAATGTGGAAATGTTGGACCACAGACTAAAATCTGAAATTTAGTGAAATATTAGGGAATAAATGGATCACTGGTATCTATTTGTTGTGTAGTATAGAATAAAGAAGCAAAATCTACGAATACATTTTACTTTGAAACATTAAGTTAATAATCACAGATACCTGCGTATACTAAACATGTACACATATATGAGTGTATATGATATATAGGTACATTTAGTTTGGTGTTCACAAAAAGACAGAAGACAGTGTATATGCACAAAACTGCGTACGTGTTTTGTTGTATACTCCGGATGAAATGATGTTGATATGACGGAGTGATACGGTAACATACTCCTTTTTTACACTCTCTAAATATGTATAGATTTAGCATGGATGAGATTCAAAACGAATTTGGATTAATAAATGTTTGATTCAATGTGTCTAAAATATATTCGTATGGAAGTCAAATAAGAGAAGCCTGGTAGTTGAATCTGGGTGTGTGAGGCGCATATATCGATTGAACACATGTATCGAACGCTAAACCTGGAATGTATTACTAAATCAGTATATGATAAATATGATGACGAAACGCGATTAAGGGAACTCTTTGATGTAACAACTTACAAATTAATAATTTCAAACAACACTAATTTTCTGTTTTTTTTCTCTTTAGAAGATACTTTTTAGGACATCATATTTCATGTGTATCACGTGGACGTTGGTCGTTATAAGTATATTTGATTATTCGTGAGTATGCAATAATATATTTTGATCGTTCTTTGTTTTTTGTGTGCTTGTGAGGATTGATTAAATTGCGCAACGAATGTTTCCAATTTTACAGTCCCCATCAATTACACGGTTAACATCACCATAATTAACGCGTTTTCCTGAAGGAGATAAATATTTCATACAGTGAATGTAATCTCTAGTAGAAGTATATGGTTTACACTATTGAAGAAAACATATTCATCAGAGCAGAGAGGGTTGATATTTTTAGATAAACCGCATTTTAATAAACACAAGTGCGACAGTGAAAAACTTAATAACAATGTGGTTATGAAACACACGCTAAATAGTCTTAAATCTAATTGTACAATAGTAACCGCTAGATTCATCACGACTTGCACATAAGCAAGCAGTGGTTATGCAGATAATTGGCCGAGGTGGTCCGAAGCGCGTGGCATTTTTTTCTGCCCACAGAGCTGCTCGTTGCTGTCACTTCCGATAAAATCGAGAATTATTTGCAAGATCGATGTCATATGGGTCGGATGTAATATAGAAACTGCAGTATATAATAAATCATAAATGTTGGTTTACAATAAATGGATGTAAGCAGTGTTGGTAGTAGCGATGTGGGGCGATTCAGGGACAATGGAAAAATACATTATAGACCCCCCCCGGGCCTGTTTAGGGACAAGACTTATAGGGACAATGGGAACATATATTACAGACCCCCTTGGGCCTGTTTAGGGACAAGATGTATAGAAACAATGGGAAAATGCAGTCAAAAACATAGTAGACCTGGATAGGGACAAGGGAAAGTGGAGTTTGTATAGAGTCTGACGTCACGGTAGGGGAATTTGGTAACAATTTTGCAACTAGGGGAGGTAACCTCACAGCACTGAGCAAAGAGCGGGTGTACAGAGATAACACAGACAAGAGACAAACACTTATACAACATTTTTAAAAAGAATTGGTAGGCAAGAAAGTAATTTCTTTTCGAGGCATATGAGTGGCCCTGAAAAGGGCCTTTGGGTTCTTCTTCTATTTTGTCCAGTTCTTCAGCCATCTTCTGATTTTTCCTAATATTCCTTTCTGCTTCTTCGTCTTTTTTTCATTTTCTGGCATCCAGTTAGGATGGTCTATGGCTCTGAATTTTTCCAGGACTTTGATCCAGTTGTTTTTTTAGTTTTTCAAAGTCTTCTTTTGTATTTGTTTTCTCTTTCTTTTCTCTCGTTAGTCCAGATATCTTTGATCTTCTTGACTTCTTCTCTCAGTACATTTCTCATAAGTTCATCAGCTTTGCTGAGCTGGTCCATTCCCCATTTTACAAAAGACCACTCTGTCCATTCCAATATATTTTCTAGGAAGCACCTGATTTTGATAACATGATCAAGGGCTTCCTTTAAGCTACCTACTTTTAAATACTGCGGGTGAATGAAGCCTCTAATGTTTTTTTACTTCTTCCTCTATCATCTCTTTCACAAGATCCATGGCTATCTTGAGGCTGGTTACTTGACTTTTGACGAAATCCTTGGTAAATGGATGTCTCCATTCCTTTTCTAGCCTTTCAACTACATACTAGTCTTCCACCATCCAGTACCAACTGTCCCTTCCATCTTGGAGAATGCAGTTAACTGTAAAACTCCGAGACTGGAATGAGGTAATAAACCAGATGATGGTGTAAAGTTCTTGAACTTTTTATACCACCAGCAAAGTAATGATCAACCGGAAACAAATTCATCTGAGAGAATGGGAACTCGGAAAACAGCGTATCCAAGAAATGACCCCTGTACCACTTTTGATCGAAGTATCTGTCTTGTTTCTTTTTCTTTAAACTTCACGCTTCTTTTGCATTCTCTCCAGTATTTATCGGTCCATATAATTTTGTTACATTTAAATTCGTTATAAAATCTTACAAATTGGAAGTTTCGTCATGAAAATATAAACCTGAACAATACCCTGTTGGAAGGGGATATAGCTATTTGCCTGTAGTCTGTTTATGGCTTACCATATCTGTATCAATGTAAGCATCTTGTTGAAATAGGCTTTATATTTTTAAATTGTCTGTCTGGTAGCAAAATGAAAATTGTATTATCTTATTTTTATCTTTTAAGTCTTTAATAGATGTAAGGTTCAGGACCAATGGCTAAAGGATGTAGTTAAGAATCCTTTATTATTATCCTTCCGTTTAGATTATAATGACCTTTCAAGAATAATTTGATTTAATTTGTATCTTTGACACATGGATTGCCTGTAATTATAATGACATGAAGTGGTACTGATATTTGTAGTTTGAAATGGTGTTGTCCAAATAATTTGAAACATCCAAAGTGTACATGTTGATCGAGTGTTCACTATTACGGCTATGTCATCAAATATCTACCGAAAAAGAAGTGAATGCAAAAAGTAAAATTCAAAATGTAAAGAGAAATGTTAAAAGACACTTATACCAATTTAGTTACATTTGAATAAATGACAAAGTTTCTATCACAAGTACTAAAGTATAGTATGCTCAAATGAATTTCAATAGTCGTGAATGTCCTGATATGTCAGTAGTCTTGACAATCTTGATATATACAAAAGATTCGATTCATGATGTCTAGGAGCGCTCTCAAAACGCAGAAGAAATTAGAATAGGGTATTCTGTGATTATGGAAGAAAACAGAAAACTAAAATGATAACAGTTATTAATTTATTACATGTCATTCTTTTTATTTTGAGCATCGAATTGCAAACATTTAATACTTTATAAGCAACTTTTCGGACTAGTGGTGGCCTGAAGTGTAATGTGGAAATGTTGTACCACAGACTATAATCTGAAATTTAGTGAAATATTAGGGAATAAATGGATCACTCCTATCTAATTTGAGTAGTATAGAATAGAGAAGGAAAAATCTACGAATTACGTTTTATTTTGAAACATTAAGTTAATAATGACAGATATCTGCATATACTAAACATGTACACATATATGAGTGTATATGATATATAAGTACATTTAGTTTGGTGTTCACAAAAAGACAGAAGACAGTGTATATGCACAAAACTGCGTACGTGTTTTGTTGTATACTACGGATGAAATGATGTTGATATGACGGAGTGATACGGTAACATACTCCCTTTTTACACTCTCTAAATATGTATAGATTTAGCATGGATGAGATTCAAAACGAATTTTGATTAATACAAGTTTGATTCACTGCGTCTAAAATATATTCGTATGGAAGTCAAAGAAGAGAAGTCTGGTATATATCGATTGAACGCATGTATCGAACGCTAAACCGGGAATGTATTACTAAATCAGTATATGATAAATATGATGACGAAACGCAATTCAGGGAACTCTTAGATGTAACAATGTACACATTAATATTCCAAACAACACTATTTTTTCTGTTTTTCTTTCTTTGATAGATACCTTTTAGATCAGCATATTTCATGTGTATTACGTGGCCGTTGGTCGTTATAAGTATATTTGATTATATGTGAGTATACAATAATATATTTTGATCGTTCTTTCTTTTTTGTGCGCTTGTGAGGATTGTTTAAATTGCGTAACGATTGTTTCCAATTTTACAGTCCCCATCAATTACCATAATTAAGGCATTTTTCTGAAGGAGATAAATATTTCATACAGTGAACAAAATCTCTAGTAGTAGTATATAGTTACGCTATTGAAGAAAACATATTCAGCAGAGCAAAGAGGGTTGATATTTTCGATAAACCGCATTTGAATAAACACAAGTGCGACAATGAAAAACTTAATAACAATGTGGTTATGAAACACACGCTAAATAGTCTTGAATCTAATTGTACAATAGTAACCGCTTGATTCACCACGACTTGCAGATAAGCAAGCAGTGGTTGAGCAGATAATTGGCCGAGATGTTCCGAAGTGCGTGGCATTTTTTACTTCCCACAGAGCTTCTCGTTGCTGTCACTTCCGATAAAATCGAGAATTATTTGCAAGGTCGGTGTCATATGGGTCGGATGTAATATGGAAACTGCAGTATATAATAAATCACAAATGTTGGTTTAAAATAACTGGATGTAAGCAGTGTTGGTAGTAGTGAAGTGGGGACGATTCAGGGACAATGGAAAAATACATTACAGACCCCCTTGGACCTGTTTAGGGGCAAGATGTATAGGAACAATGGGAAAATGCAGTCAAAAACATAATGGACCTGTATAGGGACAAGAGAAAGTGGAGTTTGTATAGCGTCTGACGTCACGGTAGTGGAGTTTGGTAACAATTTTGCAACTAGGGAAGGTGACGTCACAATACTGGGCAAAGTACAGAGATAATACAGACAAAAGACAAACACTTATACAACATTTTTTTTAAACATTTGGTAGGCAAGAAAGTAATTTCTTTTCGAGGCATATGAGTGGCCCTGAAAAGGGCCTTTGGGTTCTTCTTCTATTTTCTCCAGTCCTTGAGCCATCTTCTGATTTGTCCTGATATTCCATTCTTCTTCTTCTTCTTTTCGTCATTTTCTGGCATCCAGTCAGGATGGCCTATGGCTCTGAATTTTTCCTGAACTTTCATCCAGTTGTTGTTTAGTTTTTCAAAGTCTTCTTTTTTATTTATGTTTTCTCTTTCCTTTCTCTCGTTAGTTCAGATATCTTTGATCTTCTTGACTTCTTCTCTGAATACATTTCTCATCAGTTCTTCCGCTTTGTTGAGCTGGTCCATTCCCCATTTTACAAAAGAACCACTCTGTCCATTTCAATATATCTTCTAGGAAGCACCTGACTTTAATGACATGATCAGGGGCTTCCTTCAAGCTAACTACTTTCAAATACTGCGGGTGAATGAAGCCTCTTAATTTTTTTACTTCTTCCTCTATCATCTCTTTCGCAAGATCCATGGCTACCTTGGGTCTGGTTACTTGACTTTTGACGAAATCCTTGGTAACTGGATGTCTCCATTCCTTTTCTAGCCTTTCAACTACATAATAGCCTTCCACCATCCAGTACCAACTGTCTTGCAAGTTGTTGAATAAAGCCTTGACTGCTACCATCTTCTTTTGCTTATTCCGTAGAATGGCGCGAATGACGGACGCTTGAGTTTTTATCTGTCAAGCACGTACGTGAAGGAAAACATTCCCTACTTCTCTCTTCACATAGTATATAATATCCACACAGAGCTGATGAGCCAAAAAACAAAAACCTTATATACTATCCACACACGCGAAGAAGCAAAAACTAACCACAAATCTACTATCCACACACGCAGAGAAGCAATACCTAACCATAAATCTACTATCCACACACGCGGAGAAGCAAAAACATAACAAAATATACTATTCACACACGCGGAGAAGCAAAAACATAACAAAATATACTATCCACACACGCGGAGAAGCAAAATCAAACCCAAATATATTATCCACACACGCGCAGAAGCAAAAAAGCAAAACCCAAAATATACTATCCACACAAGCGAAGAAGCAATAACCATAATCTACTATCCACACACGAAACGAAGCAAAAATCAACCATATTATACTATCCATACACGAGAAGAAGCAAAAATCAAGCAAAATATACTATCCACACACACGAAGAAGCAAAATATAACCCAAAATCTACTATCCACACACCCGAAGAAGAAAAACTAACCCCAATAATCTACTATCCACACAAACGTACGTGAGCGCTTACAAACCCCATTAATCTACTATCCACAAAAATACGTGAGGTCATACACACACACACACACAATCACTTTAGTAAAGGGGTGAGTGTTTATAATGACACTACTCCACATTCATACAAATTGGCAACTTGAATAGTTTGTTTTCTAGAGCTTTGGTTAGCCCTGAGAATGGCTGTTTTATTTTTTCTGAACTTCACTTGCACCTGTTAGTGATGACATCTCCCAGGGCGAGCACCACAGACACAACGGTGACTCCAGTCATTTCCCCAATTTATTCTTGTGGTTGGAAGCGCAGATGGGGCTTGAGTGGCTTCACTATTCCAGTTCTCCGTTTGAGTGAAAGTGAAATCTTGTTTTTGTCTCTTTTGTCTATTATTCATCCGTGGATGTTCTAAGCGCTGAGGCTCCCACTCTTGTCTTTGCCTCTTCATTTCCATGGGTCTTGGCGCTGGTAGTGACTGTGGTGCTTGCCGCTAGGGCGGTGTCCTCACCATACAGTTGATTTGACATGTCTTCCTCATGATCAGGTGAGGCAAGATTGGCCTTTTCTTTTCCTCTTCTACTTTCTTTTTCTTCTCCTCTTCTTCTTTTTCTATTTTTTCTCTTTCTTCTGAGGCTTCCTGGGTCAGCTCGACCAGGAGCAGCCTGGAATATTCCAGGTACATCTGAAGTTCGATCAGTTTTTCTTGTCTACTGCTCATTTTTTCGTTCTTCACGAATCAATGATGGGTAGCCTGACTGACGAGCGTTCCGTATTTATTACCCAAGCACGGACGTGAAGGAAAACATCCCCTGGGACCAAAACTTACATTGCCCACATTATTACCAAAAACGCGCGGACTTAAAAGAAACACTCACTCACTTTTGTACTGACAATCAGTCATGTAAAATGTTTGACAAGCTACGGATACGAAGGGACTTATAGTCACTCTTTCTAACTAAGATAAAGGAATGACGTGCTTATAGACGCACTTCTATTTGTTTTAACTTACTAACATACCATTGGCAATTGAATGATTATTTCTTTTCTAGAGTATTGGGTAGCCCTGAAAATGGCTGCTTTTTGTGGACGAGGAACTATGGCAATCTTTTATGATCTAAGATTGCGGTCTCGTCTAGCGACAGGCTTTCCCACAGGATAAGGTCTGCTTCTTCGGAAAGAGAAGGAGAACTCTTTGGTGTCGACACGGCAGTGCATGAAACCTCTGTCAGGTTCCTGTTGCTGCTGCTGTTGCTGCTGTCTCTGGTCTCTCTGCTATTTCTGAAGTCTGTACTTCTCCGTCCATTCTTCTTTCTCCCTGTTAATTTCCTCTCTGAAGAGCACTTCTATCAGGTCTTCAGTGACGTGTAACATTCTGACATTCTCTATCTCTTCAGGCTTCTGTATCAGGCTTTGCCTGACACGATGCAAATTCACCTAAGCTTCGTTCAGGTTGGCTAATCTTGAGCACATCACAGGTTGATGGTCTTGAGGTTTTCGATGAGGTAGATCATCCTTTGCACACACGACAGGATTCCAAGAAGCAGTGTACGAAATGTGGTTCAAAAGGTAATAAAGTTACCAGGTATCCATTTTTTGTGTTGTTTTTTCTTCACAGGTAATGATAAGTGATCTATTCGATCATGACTTTCTCTTTGAATTTTGTCTGACAAGTAACCGTTTCTTCGTTTTGTCTCTGCACTCTGAACCAAGAGAGCTTCGAAGCGATAGATCTCTAGAGTTGATAATGGAGGGCAAGAATGTTCACGCAAGTCTTTATACCACTGATGCAACACGGCTTTTTCCGAGATGTTACTCCAAGCTTCTTCCAGATACGCGTCCAATTTTTCTTCTTGACTCAGCATCAGACATTTATCGTGTTGAATTTGACTGGGATGGTCCTTTTGACATCCATAGCAATCTTTCTTGATGAATTCCGTAATTTTTTCTGCCAAGTTTTTAGCAAAACAGGAGACTAAATGACGTTTTTGTTCTGACCATCTAGACTTTATCACTATGTCCTTTTCGTGTTTGTCTTGGGATTCTCCTTCCACAGGTTCCTCCTATTCGATGTCCAAAGACTCTCCACTATGTAAAGAGGGATAACAGTCTTCCATAGCTTCTAATAGTCTAGAATGATTTCTTTCCAACTGTTGATTTCTATATTATTGTCGAATTCGGCATACTGGTGTCGATCCCTAATTGTCCGGTGGCTTCGTACAGGGACAAGTACGATCCCAAATAATTCTTCTCGTCACCAAACTGAGGTTCGAAGGGTCTGGAACACAGGTCTTGCCATCGTGACTGACTTCAATCTTGGATACGTCGTAGTGATTAAACTCAAAGGGATTTTCCTGGCAGTCTCCATTGAAGGCTGTATTTTTGACGATACCAATGATCAAATGTTTGGATAACTGCCCTTGGAATAGATGACCTTCAATCATGGATTGATGTCTAGCCGGAATGGTGAACGTTTTCACTTTCACGCGTCGTATTGGATACTTGGCGGTCGTTCTGCCCAAAGTGTGACTGATGTCGTTTCCCACTTTAGGTAACACTTCCACGCGTCGAGTCTGGCTTCTTCAATTTTCATTTTGTAATATTCAGTATGACTTACCAAATGGAAAGAGGCACTGCTACGATTCAGTCTCAGGCGGACATCCACGCCATTCAGCAAATACTTCTCTTGCAACCACATGTCTAAATGCAAACGATCCATCAGTTCTAAATGTTTGTTTGGGAATTTGATTTTGTTTCGTCGGGTATTGAATCCCACATTGTGGTTGGGGTCTTTATATGTAATCAAATCGGCATCGTAAAACTTGCCCGCTGTATCAGGTTTCCACACCACGCAAGCATCCAGATGGGTGCTCTTGGCTTCTTTTCCTTAGGTCAAGAAATTTTCCAGGTACGCTCGGTAAGGGTACCTGTCCATCTTGCTACTGACCAGTTTGTTATTCAAGTACAAATCCACTCCACTGAACAAGGAATGCATGAAATTGTTGACGCGGGCTACTTTATCTTCTTCCTTGATATCGGGACCATCTGTGGTCGTGTCGATCACTTTCACTTTCAAGTACAGGTAACTGCTATTCAGATCGGTGTAATCTTCGGGCTCTCCTTTGATTTCAAACTCGATGGGAGTTGACCCTGAGTCCTTGACAGAGGAGACGGGATGAAATTCGACCCATTGGGATTCTTGCATCGTCATCATGGTGGGTGGCATGGCAAACAGATCCAGTTCCGACTTGGAACAGGCACAAGACTCTCGGTGCATCATTTTTCTTTCCCTGTAATTTTTTTAATAATCAAAAACGTCTAGGGCTCGAACGGTTCTTCTTTTCTTAGTCTTTCTAGCTTTAGAAGTGTGAAGTCTTCTGAAGGGTTTTTTCTTCGTCGTCTCTTTCTGCCTTGTCCTTGCTGTGTCGTGAGGGAAGCAGGAATGCCTGATTCGGTAGCGTGCAGGGCATTTTTAGGAGATTCTCGTCGGCCCAAAATGTCTTTACCCGTTTGCAGCAAGACATTTTTGCCTGCTCCCAAGAATGCTTCTTTGGTATTTTGTTTGTCGATGATGGCATTTTGGAGAAATTCTTTGCCTTGCGTCAATGCCGCATCTTTCAAGGCGTGCAATCCTCGTGTCACCATCGGTTTCAACACGGCTGCCACCAAACGAAAGGCCGATTTCAACATATCTCCTAAGCCATGTCTTCGCTGTCGAGCGACGCTTCGGTACACTGGATTCGTGACTTAAGAGTCGTTTGAGAATCGTTTTCGAAAATGGAGTTTCACCGTGACTTTCCCTTTGGTGAATGAAATATTTTGGCACAGATCTCCCTTTATAGCAATGTTGACAGTGTCAAAATACGACTTGCTGACGGGTAAATAGTGAGGATGTACAAATTCGAGGTGAACGTGATAGGTGTTTCCACCTTCCTCGTCAGCGTTTGTGGCAGAATCCACTTTGAAAGGAATGACACGCAGTAACGGTACGGAGGTCTGTCCCACCACGTTGTACTCCACTACATCGGAATACACAAAGATCAAATGTAGTCTTTGGTTCAGTTCTACTAGGGAACGATAAACCTTGCAAAATTCCATATTGCTGTTGATCTTTGGGTTGAAATTCAAAGTCATTTTTGTGTTTCCACCTAAAGTGTCAAACAACTCACGATGAAAACTGATGGACAACGTTTGGGCATTCTGAAATTTCATCAGTAGGCGACGAGCCACTTTATGGTACTCAAGGGCGACACTTTTTTGACTTTATTCAGTTCTTTGCCAAAGGCTAACTCGAACCTGAAAGCAATTGTATCCACCAAATGTTGACCACTAAAATAATAGCCTGCCGGAATTTTCACAGTGTAGATTGTGAATAATGGATTGCTTGCTGGTCTTGTGTCCCCTGAAAACCCGATTTCCTTCATGAATTGTTGCAATTGTTCGTTCATGATTTCGACCTCAAAAGTGTTTTGCTTTTCAGTGATGTTTTGGATTTGTGTCGGGTGAATGATTTCCACCAAAACCACTTCACAATGGGCTTCGTGATCTAATTGGATGGCCTGAGGTAATCTGGCTGTGTAACAACACAAATTGTTATTGGGAAACACCTCCATGGAACTGTCACTGGGTAAGGTTAAGTAAAACTGGTTATGGTGGTTCATAATTCCAGAGTTATGTGGCTGTCCTATGGGTTAATGGAAGTCAGAGGCGTGTCTCCGCCTAAAATTTGGTTGTTGTTGTTGGAGTGGTGACTGACACTGGACGCAAGATTCCCGTTGTTGCCGTTCGAGGAGAATTTCAGGGATGGATTGGGTAGAAGGTTGTTGTTGTTGTTGTTGTAGGGTTTAACTCCATTTTTTCAGCACGCGATAGGCTATACATGGCGGCCAGTATTAATGGTGGAGGAAAAACCCAGGTGAGTAGAAGGTAACCGATGCAGCTGCTCAATAAAATGGTCCACAACTGTTTGTCTCCTTGTTGCAAACTCAAATTGGCAATGGCTGCACCGATGATACAATACACCACAAAGATTTGGCAGAAAAAGATGATTTGCGTTTTGGGCGCACGTTCTCCACACCACACCCACAAGGGTTGCTTTTATTGATCTTGCAGAGAAGAGCTGGGTGAAGGAGTGGTCGCTGCAATGGTAGCGGTAGCTGCGTCTGCGTGAAAGGGCATGATGGTCACTTCTTTTTATAGTCGATGAACTGCGAAGCGTCGATCCAAGAATAAAAACTGGGAGTATATCCTTTCCAACGCACTTTGTCTTGTTTGACACGTCTTTTCCCCACTTTACGTCTTCTTCATTCAAGAATGCTTTTGATGTCGTACACGTCGTCTTGTTTGTTGGTGACACGTTGTAACTCAGCTAAGTAAAACGTTCCTTTAAACACTTCTCCGTTCATGTCTTCCAATTTAGAGACGACAGGATGACGGCCATTCACTCGTCCAGTGATACGATTCGGTGGTCCAGTTGGATAAGTAACCTGTGTCGAAAGTGCGTTGGTTTTGCCAATGCGCACCCAATCTCCTACGGCCAACACATTACCTTTTTTGGGAACAGTCACCGTCGGGGACTTACCAAACAGGCGATCAGAAACGAGCACTTCGTTGTCGGGAGTCACATCTTGTGGGGAACGTCCAATGCTTCGATGGTAAGAATGGTTGTACGCTTGAACCAGGTGCGGTAAGATGTCGATGTTCTTGAGAGTGTGGTGATGCGTAAAATATTTCCACATGCGTTGTTTCAAAGTGCGTTGAAAACGTTCCACGATGCTGACTTTGGTTTCGGGATTTTCGGTGGTGAAAAAGTGAATGTCACGTTTCTTTAATTCTTTTTGGAAAGCATGGTTCAGAAATTCGGCGCCTTTGTCAGTTTGCCATCGAAGAGGGTAAGGACCGCTTTTTATCAGCACCCGTTGGACGGCTCGATCTAATTCGCTGCTCGATTAGGAAGTCAATGGCACGACCCAGGGAAATTTGGAAAAGACATCGATGACACAAAGCAAATATTTGTAGCCGCCACTGTAGGTGGCCAAATGAGAGACATCGGCTAAATCGGCTTGCCATTGCTGATCGATGCCTTCCACTTGGGTGCGACTTCCGGAAAACTTTCGTCGAATGGGTTTGTGTAAAGTGTAGGTAGCTTGTTCTTGTAACGATCGTTGCACTTGAGGTAAACGGAGACTTTTCGGTCGAGTTTTGGCACCAAGATACAATTTCTGAACTGCTCCGTAACCTACAGGATGGGATGGATCTTAGTAAATGCTGGCTAACACCTTCTCCATATTTTGTTTGTTAATAAGTCACCCACGTTGCTCTGATGCTGCTTTGGACGGGGTGAAAGGTTTGCTTGGAAACAGATTTACGTGTCCGATGGGCCACGGGAGTAGAAGTCGAAGCTAGTGCGGGAGGTGGCAATGGAATGGCTTTGGTCTTATTTTCTTTCTATACTTCTAGTTTCCCTTCTTTCTTTTTCACTTCTGTCGAAGGAGGAGTGTACATCATCTTTTTAACCCAAACTTTCATTTCTTCTTGTTGGGGGGTAGGGAAGGGGTCAACAAGGACGCTGAAATTTTACTAGAAATGGGAGCTGCTGACGGTGTTTGAAAGACTTTTCGTGCCACTTCTTCCTCAGGCTTTCGTAGGATTACGTCTCTCATCACTACTGGGGATGGTTGTGGTGGTGGTGGTGTGGGGGATGGACTTTTCATCAAGGTTTTGAAATCTTTCAGAGTGGGAAGAGCTGTTTCGTCTAAAGCTTTCTGGTGAAAGAGTTGTAGTCGTTGCAAGAGTTCACCGCAGTTTTGCGATTTTTCTGTTTCTGACAAATCGTGGCGATCCATCAACGACTGCAATTGGTGTTGTAACTGGGACATCTCGGTCAAAATTGGATTGGGAGGCAAATGCGGGGTACGCTGTTCTTTCCAACGATTGTATTCCATCCATCGTTTGTAAGGCACTAAAGCTAATTTGTGTCCTTCCATTCGATGTCAAGGGTCACGTCTGAGATCTTGGGACTCCAGAGGTCCTTTTTATCTTGCTCCCACGAGTCCTCCCAACATGGTTCCCAATACTCCTTTCAGCACAGGTCCTAACAATAGAGGCAAAATTCCTCCACGTTGGACCAACATCTTCTTTTGACGAATGGGTATTTTCTTTTGAAGCATTAGGCGAAGAACCTGACGATGTTTGCCTAAGCATTGTTTCTGATGTTTTGACAAAGGTATCATGCCTTTCAAGACGTTCAAACAACATTCGCACACGGTATCGGTGATATCTTTGGAGGCCGTTTGAATGAGTTTGCTTCACATGGGTGGAGAAGCGTTGGACAGGCAGACAACATGTCCCCATGTTTGACTAAACGAGGAGGCAATCATTTCCTTTCCTTTCCTTTGGGTTTAGAAGAGGGATGTTTTCTGGGGGGTGACATCTTTGGGTCTTCAGGAGCACAAAACACTGATGCCCATGCTTTGTCTCAGACATTTTTTATACTGGACCGCGTCGCCACTGATTGTCTTTACGTCGTATTAACTTGACGACAGGCATCACACGTTGTGGAGGGGTTCGCAAAGGACTGAATCGAGTCAGCTCTTGCTTGGATTAATCCAGTAAACTCTGTAACATGCCCGATCTCTCTTGGACTTTGATTTTGGGAGCAGGTACTTTATGAATAGCTGCCACTGCAGCTAAAGAGGAGGAGGGTGTCACCACTAGAGGCCACGTTCTTGGATACACGGGTTTTCATGGTGTCATAAACTGAGGACGAACGGGCTTGGGCAGGAATAGTCACCAACGGAGAAGTGGATTATCCTGAGGCTACCGGAGACGCGGTCACCGTCGCTGCAGGTCATGATTTGCGAATGTAAGGTTGGGTCCTGGACGAAGTGCCGCTCTTGCGAGTTGAAGCTGTTTTCTGAGGACTTTTCTTTTTCTGTGGGTTTTTTTTTCTGGGGTTGTGACCTGGTCTTGACACCGTTGGTCTTTTTCTTATTGGGGCTTCGTTTGGCTTTTTTGCGAGTGACTTTTTTTCTTGGGGAGAACTTTGGGAGCATTAGGATCCATTTTCAGAGGGAGCGAATGATGACACCTCCTAGGGTACCGCTCCCTCCAGGTTTCAAAATGATTAGCTTTATGGTTTGAGTGTCGATACGGGGATCGGCCTGTTGTGTCAACGCTACTTTGTTTCTGTCAAAAAAGCGTTTGGTTTGATGAGGAATCTGAATGATGCCTTGCAGTAATTGACGTGCTGTCACTGTAAACCATCGTAAGACTTCTTTGAGACTGGCTTGTAAGACACGAGCACGTATTTGTGGATTATTTTCGCGACTGATGCGATATAAGGCATGAATCAATTTCACGGGAAGATGAGACTGAAGGGGCGTCATGTGTGAGACAGACGAAAAGTGTCCGAGGTTTTTATAGATTTTTTTGGTTAAGTCGACGACGGAGAGATATACAATACATGCCCTCCGTCTTGACACCAGTGGTGAAACAAATTCGTACGAAATCGCAAATAATCAGGGGTAGTGGGTTTCAAATCGACGAGTAAATAGGCATGTGGAGTTTGAGTGGCATCGTCGCACGCCTGAGTTAGGCAAGGCGTTCCTAACTGTTTGGCTAAGACTTGCACTTGCGATTTATCTCTAGGGCTTTTAAACAAGACCATTGAGCACTGAGACTGATGGTGCGATGGGCTTCACTTGGTTGAAACAAATTTTGAGTGATGTAAATGACACTGGTATTACGATTATTCCGTTTGCGCGTAAACTACAGTTTAATTTCTTCTTCGTCTTCTCCTAACATGTCGTCGAAAATGACCAGATGGGTTTGAAGGGGTTCAGACACGATTCCGTCGTCTTCGTTAGGAATGCCTTCCACATACACGATGGAATCGCCTTGACTTTCTCGCAAGAGACTGTAGGCCGATTACCACTCTTTGTAACACCACACGATTCGTTGAGGTGGACGATCGATGAAATGATGTTTATGTTCGATAAAACGTTTGACAAATTCGGTTTTGCCTGAACCGCTAAGTCCAGAAATGAGCATGTTAAAGGGATGGCGAAGATACAAGGCCTCCCAAGTGGCACGATCTAAGTGTTCGTCGATGACTTTGAAAGTGGAGGAAGAGGGAGCAGAGACAGTAGAGGTAGCCATAGTGCACGGAATGTCACTTGTGACACGAAGACAGACAAGACAAGAGTTTTTATACTTTTCAGGACACGTTTATTGATTTTTTAAAAATAAACACGAAAGACTAAAATACATAAAAGCCAAAGGATTAAGTACAACGATAAAATGCACATCAAAACGATCAAAGTGGAATAGAAACAAGTTTCTGTACAACATGTTTTTATTAACCAGGATGTCCTAGGGACAGTGTGTAATGTTTTTACAGACTCTAAATGGGGTAATGTCACACAAGTGTCATCCCGAAAGGGTCATTCGAGAATGTCCACGATAGTGCTGTACTGAAGGAAGTGGTTGTCCTCGTTGACGGGTTCGTCTGGCACTGTCACTAACACAGGTTGAAAAATGATTTTTTTCCTAGGACGTTCAAATGGAGGATCGCAACTCTCGAGGATAATGGGCTACTTCATGAGTCCAAGCCTCAAAACCCCGATTTTTCTAGTCACGTACATCTATCCAGTGAGGGTGTAAGTCACAAGCTACACACACATCGTCATACACATCTTCGGTACCCAAAAGTTGACGAATCTTTTTTACCCGTAGTGGTCGAGAAGTTTCAAGATGAAAACTCAAAGCTTTGAGCAAAATGAGTCTATCGTGGTCATTTAAAGGAACCACTTTCATGTTTGATTGGGTGGTAAGTATTGTTGGTAAAGAGTCTACAAGGAATCGGCTGGTAAACGAAATCTCAGGAAACAAGTCAATAAGACATACACCACACGACGACCACAATTGAACGAATAAAGTTTTCGTAATTAGTGTTGGTAATTTTCCACTGTTTGAATAGTGTCATTGATTTCCTTCCACGGAATCTGTTGCATCGTCGGAGACAATAAGTGTACAGTCTGCACAGAGATGATTTTACTCCAGTAGCGAATCTAAATAGTTTAGTCACTAACTTGCACATCAAAAGACACCGTTCAGAAGTTTCCTCTTTCATTAAGTTGACACTGTGTAAAAGATTTTGGTAACTCATTAACTCATCCTCTGGAATTCGTTGCAGTAAATCTACCTTCTAGCAAATTGAATCGTCAATAACAAACAATTCCTTTGAACCAATAGAATTGATGAATGTCTGACCACTGAAACACTTTCATCTGAATCAGTCCTTTTATAGCATTCAGGTACCACTGGTTTAAACATCGGTGACGTAACGGATTCAATTGTTCTTTGCATTTCACTTGAATTTTGACAAGTTCTCGGTAAATCCGTTCTCTCAACTCCTCAGGCAAGCCCAAGATGTTCTCTTGCAAAGTATCCATAAGTATATACACTTTTTTTGGAATCACTGGGTGGTGGCCAATATCCTCGTTTACCTTTGTGACTGAAGTAATATCCACTCATAATCAGTCTTGTTTTACTTTGGAAAAGAGCAAAATTTAAAAATGGAGAAATGATTCTGAGTTTGCGTTTCACTTGTATTTTGAATAGTTCTCGGTAAATGTGTTCTCTCAAATCCACAGTCAAACCACGAATGTTCTCTTGTAAAGTATCCATTCAGGTATTACTGATATCGACCCACTAAAGGTAAAAAGTGACAATTCGGGACCATCGAGCATGTTCCAGGTATGCTGAATCTTGTTGTTCCCACTGATGAAGTGACACACCACAACTGAAGCACTTGACTTTATCCCCTTCGCCCAAGTAGAAAAATCTAGCTCTGGCTAATTCTTCGGGGGTCCGTCTTCCCAGGTATTTAGGCCATTTTCCTTTGAACGACTGAAAACGATTTTCAAAGTTGCAGTATTCAGGAAAACGCACAGTGAACGAATATTCGTCTTTCACAGGTTCGTTTCGATGAGGATAGGGTGACATCGACAGGAGTTTGCTCTGGGCTGGATGACATCCGTAGGGTGGTAGACGTGAAGGTTGACATCCACAATGAAAACCAGTAAAGAGTCCACGATCACGAGTGGCATCGCTTTCGCATCCGTCAGGTTTGACACGCACAACATCACTTTCCATGATAGGTGTAGTGGTAGTAGTAGCAGTAGTGAGAACAAAGTTCCCATGATGCTTTATTGCAGCTCTTTCAATGCAAGGCACAGCATCGCACTCCACTTGAGAATCACCGAAGCTGAATTGTGCCTGTCTGAACTTGTTTTGTGTTTCTCTGAAGGTATTCATCTTGTTCGCTTGGTCTTGATAGAGACAATGAACTATCGATCTTGCATATTGTCCCTTTTTATACTAGTCGCAATGAAGTCTCAAACTTGTACATCGTTCCTTTTCTGTCTAGTCTTGGAGGTCTTCCATTTTTTTGCTTCCTTGACAACGGTACTACCTTCTCTAAGGTACCGTCATAATTGTACCATAGTGTAATGGGTGGAAAGGCCATAGAAAGGTAATGACAGTGCAGAGACCATCGAATATGTTCCAGAATAGCTGAATCTTTATAGATACATAAATCCATTCGTAACTTCAGGCCGTAACTGAAACATTGTACTTGGTATCCCAATCCAGTCTCAGGTCACGAGTAGACAAATTCTGTTCTAGCTAAAACATTCGAAGTAGGTAATCCTTCTCTATCCGTGGGCCATTTTAAAAACCTTTCCAATCGATGGGAACAATCACAATAGTCAGGCAAGAAAACCGGAAAATGGTAGGTTTTGAACTTGGAGTTCTCATTGGGTTTCTCACTCGATTCATGCTGTGGCGAAGTCATTGTTCTTGTTGGTGGCTATCCTCTTACAACTAATTTTTTATACCGAAATGTCCATACGGAAAAGTAAAGTGGTTGGGAAGACGCACTCCCTTGTGGTACACGATTTGATAGACTTTTTCCAAAAGTCGACTGACGATTTGGTGAGTGCTTAAACATACAATCTTATTCGGTTGGTAGGTGGTCACTTTAAAGTTTCCATCCTCTCCAGACTGCAAGGCTTCTTTCAATACTCCAAAGTTTACCACTCGACTGGTGCGATAATTGATAGTCAATCCTTTCACTTTACATTCGGCGTGAACTTCTCCTTGTTTATCTCGGTATTCGTAGAAGTAAATTTTAGGACCGCCATTAGAAAAACTTAAACTTTTCTCGTCGGGGTGTTCTAGGCTCCTAAACGGTCTCCTTCGATGCCAGGGTGACGTTGACCCGGGCGATCGATGTAGATGCAACTGTCTGTGTCAAAATACAGGACGCGTTCCCCCAACAGTTTTGTAGCTTCGTACAGTTTTAAGCTAGCATAGGCTGTCACGTAAGCCGCAATGATGACATTTCCAAATTCGTCGGCTTGTACAAAGTCCAGATCTTCTTCGTAATTGACTATGATCAAGTCCTCGCGAACGACTTCCACGTGTTTGATGTATTTGGTTTCGTCGTGAATCATCTGGAAGTAGCGGGAAGGTTCTGTCAAATACTCCGTCTCGGGTAAACATGGACGTTGTGACATTTTGCCCCACAAGCAATTTAACATCACTTCGGCAAACGATCGCCTGCCTTCGTTTTTCTCGATGTGATCTAAAGTGATGCCTTCTTGTTCCCAGTATTTCTCTTTGAATGTCTTTTGGTCTTCGGGAGTGTGACACCAGGAAGGATATCCGCTGGCTTCTTGTTTTAGTTTCAAAAAGGCATCCACGTAGTCTGCGAAAATGTCTTTCTGAGTTTGGTCAACTTGTGGCATTTCTGTGTCTTGGGAAAGTGGTAAATTTCGTATACTTCTAACAGTTGGTATCCCACGTCCAGAGCTTTCAAATTACGTATACTTCTAACAGTTGGTATCCCAGGTCCAGAGCTTTGAACAATTCCACGCTGACCCACGTTCCCGTCAAGGCGCGTTCTTCCTGGGAGTGCTGACAAGACTGGTCATGGTTGCACGTTTCGGCACAAGTACGGCACAAGGGAAACATCACTTTTCCTTGGCAATGGTGAGATAACAAGAGATGGTACAAGTTGGTGGGAGGCAAAACTTTGCACTTGATCAATCCTTCGTATTGTCGAATGTGTTCCGTCAATAGTTGCGGGTGCCCTACAGGAAAGCGACACTATTTGCACACGTAGGGATACAGTGAACACACGTCCAAGTATTTGATTTATTCTCCTTGCTCTTCCTCAGCGTGGTACAGCATACAGTTGAATTTGTCCGTCCGCCGTACAAACCATCCAAAGGGTTTAGGGGGTACATCAAATTCTAACTTTCCAAGATGCTTTTAAACTCGGGATCGGTTTTCAAACGGTGATCGTACTCGTGTTCCCACATTTCCACCACTTTTTGGTATCATTGCTGTTCTAACTTCAAGCTTCGCTGACAAGTGACCTGGTACAAGTCTTCCATGGTTCGTTGTAAAAACTGATTTTTAGTGCCACGTTCAGGTAACAGACGGGACATCCGTGAAATAAGCAACCGTTAAACTCGTATACTGTCTTGGGGTTTTCTAAGTCCCAACCATCGACCGAATACGTTCCGATGGTATTTTCGCCTCCTCCATTTGTCTTCCTTGTCGCACAAGTAATGTAACCAGCGTAGGGCCTTGAATGAGCATTTGACGTTTGACAAAGTTGGTTGTTTGAGGACTGATGACAGCCAGGGTGTTTTTGGGCATGAATCGTTGACGGTACACTAAGGAACATGCATTGGCAATAGTGCAAGCTTCTTTCAAAGGATCGACCCCTTCGTGTTCCATGAATAGTTCTCGAGATTTCCACAACAACGTCGTAAAATGTCGATGTCGGAACGTCAATACTTTAACATTTCTTCCTCAAATCGAAGGGATCCGATGCGTGAGCTTGGTACCAAGGGAAGAAAGCTTCTCGTTGTTCGGTACGCATGTTGTCGGGGTGGTAATCGTGAGCCTCATGCAAATGGGGTAGAACGGCATGTTGTTTGTTTGATTGGCTTCGGTATTGATAAAGTGCGGAAAATAACCTTTGGCCCTTTCTGTCATTCCAAACGTTTTAGGCATTCGATGCAAAGGCATGGCCAAGTAGTTGATTGAATCTTTAAACTGCACTTGTTCCACCTGCATGGAAATGATTATGGCTCCGTTCAAAGTCAATTTAGGACGTTCGGTGCCTTGTTCCGTATAGTATCTCAAAAGAAACTGTCCATCGTATCCAGAGAAATTGTGAGCCATGACTGTGGCATGACGATGACAATCTCCGTAACGTTCCACGTCTCGTCGATGGGGTCCAAGATTCACTGGGCGAAATCAGCCAGTGTCTTAGCCCCCCGAAAGATCTTTTCACGTCCTCCAGGAATTTTGCTGCAGTGAGGGGAATGACTAAAGATAGGTTCTTGAATGCACTTTTTGCATCTTCGGTGAGTCATACAGAAATTAGTAATGTGAATGCCGGTCTCATGCATGCATTCGAAATGAAAAAAGATGAAATTGCCTTTCTTCTTGTGGTCATCATCTTCCTGTTGGGGCTGCTATTTTTGAATGAAGCATTGATGTTCCAAGTCCACAACACATGTGACATCGTTTCTGTCCTGAACATACCTTGTGCCTTGACATTATTGGTATATAAGCCTTCTCCACAAGTAGGACACAATCTCAGGAGTTGACAAGCACTTTTCTGCTGTGAACCTTGTGTCTTCAAATGTTGTTGGTAACAGGCAGGGCTGACAAAAGTGCGCTGACAAGCAGGGCAATGCACTCGTTCTTGTCCTTCGCCAAGATAGGGTTGAGAGGCCAAACATCCTAAGCATTTCGATCCATAATGTTTGCGTTGCTCTCGATTGTTATAGCCATAGTTGCATTTCTCACAGTAATAACTGTATCCCAAGAATGCGGTGATACTGGTAATGGTATCATGATAATAGACGTGAATGTATTTTCCATCCTTAAAATCTTGGCCTCGAAATAATAGAGGTCCACGCACTTATTGAGGGTGTATTTTCAAAGTGTAGCGTGGAGGACATCTTGTATTTTTTTGCATTTCAGGAATACCACAGGGTGTGTCTTTGGACAGACCAGCTTGTTGTAACAGGAGATCTGCTTCACTTCGTTGTTTGGCTTGGTCCGATTTTCGAATGTTCTCCCATGCCCTTTTCCATTCTACCGTGTCGTTCTTGTCGGCATACGTTCTTCCCAACACGATAGCCATGGCTAAACAAATCTGGTCTCGAGAGTTGTTAATTTGGACGAGGCTCTTTTTGGAGCTGCGAAGGTCGTCGACGAATAAAACCTTTCTGCGTTGTCCGGTCCCCTTTGGGAGAGACGTGAATCATGAACAGTGTCGCGTTTCCATCGGTAATGTGACATTTGTCGTTGGATTGTTGCACGTGTTGTATCTTGTCCATGACTTTGGACGGTGTGAATTCTGCTGGGTCACTAAACTCGATCCAAACAGGGGACTTCAATCCGTCGTGATGAATGGAAAGTCTCAAGCGATCGTCTTCTTTGGCTTGACATTGGTGTTTCAGAGTGGTTAACAAAGAATCCCACACCTCGGTGATGAAACCCTCTGCTTTCTCCAGTGGTACGTTGTACTTGAAATCTTTAAACTCCACCATGTAGGTGTAAGCTGTGGTTCTAAATTTTCTACAGAAACGCTTTTCGGTCTCTCAAATGTGATAGTAGTTTTTAAGGTTTACTAATGGTGGTGAACTTTGGTTAGGTGTAGAATCGCTGGGTCTGGTTTCTGGTTCACTCATGTCATCCTCAGAATCACTGGCATGAATTTGTGCCAAGACTTCAGCTATTGTACGAGGCGATAAATTACGTTTCTGCATCTTACTTTCTTCTTTCATCACGAATTGATGCGATCGTTTCATCTTGACTGCAAAAAGTCAAATAACCACATGTTTCACACCACGGGTCACTTTATATCCATGGCAGACCAGCGTATATATAAAGGGTGTGTGTCTTGCCTTCCGATATTCATTTCACTCTCAAACCGAGCAGAACGATGATGAAAGAGCCTACACAGATCGAACTTTTGATCAGAGCTTTGAGAGGTGTCATAAGAAAATTTTCTTCAGACAAGCCGACGGACTACTCACCCTCCTTTCGAGATAAAAGTCAAGATACTTGCTATATCTGTAAGGAGAAAGGGCATTGGTCTTCAGAGTGTCCAGACCGTGAAGAAAGCAAAACAGGTGCTAGAAGAGACAAAAGTCAAGATATCTGTTATCATTGTCAAGAAAAAAGACATTGGTATTCAGATTGCCCTAAGAAACAACAGGAGCAAGAGGAAGAGAGGGGTTCTGGACAGGAAGAAGAGATATCCTCACACAAGGAAGAACCCAGACACGCGCAGGAAGAGAAACGTGAGAAGAAAAGAAGAAGAGGAGAAAGTGAGGAAGAAGTGGAGGAAAAAAGCTGTGAAAGTGAAGAAATTTAAAAAACAGAGAGAGTGAACACAGACACAAAAGAGGCTTATGAACTTTTTAAAGTGTTGTGTTGTGAATTCGATTGTAAAATATACACCAGAATAGACCAGGCATAAAACGTAAGTGTCTCTTGGTTTTGATTTTTTGAATAAGAACCTACACTCACGCTCTCATACATTCACACATATAATATGGGGAAAAAAGGGCTTTTTTGAGTTTTAATTGATGTTGGCAATTGAAATACTATCTCTTTTCGAGAGAAATGGGTGGCCCTGAAAAGGGTTTTTGGGTTTATTTTTGTTTAAACAACAAACTTAGGAATGTGACGAAATCAAGGCCTACTTCTGGACTGCCTCCTGTAGATGATGATTTGGTAGAAATCACTAAGGGTGGTATGGCAGGTGTAGTCACAGGGTTGGATTGTTTAGCTCGGGAAGGTCTTTTTCTCTTCGGTCGTAATAAAGACGTTTGATACATTTGTTTCAGACTTCTTAACTCTGCTAAAATGTCTAAAGGTACCGTGACCGTTTGACTGACACTACCTTGTTTCTTAGCGTCTTCTTCCTGTCGTTTCCTTCTTGCCTCTTCTTCTTGCTGTTGTTGCTGAAGTAGGAAAGATTGTTCTGCTTCCTTTTGCTGCTGTACACATTTCTCCAATTCTTCTTTCTGTCTCTGTTTAAAATCATCCACGTGTGGTAATGAAGGAGAAGGTGGCGAAGGTACTGGTACCGGCACAAATTCTTGCGAAGAAGAAAGAAAATCGACAAAATCCCAATTAAAATCAACCTCTTCTGGAAGTAGGCCTGTGTTCATTTGGGTAGTCGCTGATATTCCATCGTTTTTCGTCTCCACAGCCGGTGCACCCCAATTCATCGTCTTCTTAGTTTCCTTTATTGGTGTGGTCCGCCTCAGAATTACATCATTTGGCGAACCCCTTAGTTCCTAAACAGTAAAGGATTTTTACGTCTGTTTGTGTTTTATTTTAAATAGGTGTGTTGTATGTATATTTTATTTTAAAAATTTCGTTTGGATAAAATTTTGATAGGGTTTGCAACACCGCCCTATTCTAGTGTTTCAAAAACTCCATTGCCCTGGCTGGTTTTGGAGTTGTCTACACTTGTGATCCATCGCCAGTGGATCTGTATTGTCCGGTGTATGCTATATGTATGGTGTTATATTGTTTAGTTGCTTTTATTCTTGTGTTTGTGTTCGGACTGGCTTACTAAGTCAAATCTTTTCAAGTTGTTCTTAATTGTTTTTTTTAATAGCGCATGGAAGCATTTTAGTGTGGGTAAGTAGTGGGTTATAGAAGAGTCGTACTTATCGATTTATTTATTGTTTTTTTAAAAATTATTATTATCATTTTATTTTTTTTCAGAGTAAAATGTGTAAGAAGCGTTGTGTGTAGTATTTGTGTGTTTATGTGTGCACTGTATGTGTAGTTGTTGTCAGAGATAGTGTAGTCTTACAAGGACCTATTTTTCCCAGAATAAATTCTGTCACCTTACGGTGTCTATATAAAAAAATCGGAGTTTTAGTGTATTTAATTTAGAATTATATTTTAGAATTTAGCATTTATTATTCAAAATCTTCGCTTCTTGTTTTCATAATGGAGCTGATATACCATATTATGTCATTGTATAAATTCTTTTCCTCGATATTATTTGTAAACAATAGTTGCATGGCATTTAAAGTTCCATATTTATTTATTATTCTGTTTTTTATTATTTGTCTCTCCATATCTTTCTTTGTGCATCTTAATATTAAATGTTCATTTGAATCAATACGGTTTTTACATAACCTGCATCTTGTTACTGTGTTGATTATATGTATGTTAAAAGCCGCCTCACCTGTCATCCAGCTTCCATGTAGATATAAAAAATAGTCTACCTTGGACAACTGGTGATTTTATGTTTGCACAGTTTTTCCATATTATCGGCCAGTTTAAGTTCGGATACTTGAATTCTATTGTGTGTTTATCTTGGCTTGCTATCTCATTTAGTATATTGTATGTCTTCTTGTTTTTATCCCATATATCTTTGTTATCTAAATATTTATATAATAGACCGCTTATTCTTTTACAAGTCCCAGGTGGTTTTAATAGTTTAGTTAATAAGTTATTTTGATATATTGTATTGTTAAAACGACATAGGTATCCGTATAAATATATGTAAATAGCTTCCCACGGTAATTGGGGAGGGTTATTTATATATTTAAATCTATTCAAAATGTTAGACTTTTGTGTTATACTTAAGTTGGGTAGGGCTAATCATCCTTTGTCCTTAGGTCTGCATATATGGTGTTTCTTTAATTGGTGGATTTTGTTATCCCAAATAAAGCTCAGTACTTTCTTTTCAATCTTATTAATCATTGCTTGTGTTAGTTGTATCGAACTCATTTTATAGTTCAATTGGCTATACATGTAGGTTGTAGCTACCTGTATTCGGTCCATGAGGTTAATCTTCGTATGTGACGAAGTTTCTATTTGTGATTCAATCTTGATTAATAGCTCACTGTAGATTTTGTGAGTAGAATTAATTCCATATATGATTCGTTAGGCTTTACTTGTTCCTTAATTAGGTTGTAGTAACCTGGGTGGTTACCCCGCCAGTTACCTATTGATCAAATCTCTGTCTTATCGTGATTAATAGCTGAACCAGAGGGTTTTCTAAATTTTGTGAGTTCGAGTTGTAAATGTTTGAAGGATAATCCATCTCGGTAAAATTAGTGCAGTCATCTGCATGTAATATAGTTTTGAAATCTCTTTTCATATTTGGTATTTTTATTCCCTGAATATTGTTATTTTGGTTGATGTTTATGTTCAGGGATTCTATAGCTATTACATATAGCAGCATAGACAGGAGACAGCAGTGTCTAACTGATCTTTTTATACTTATTTCTTTGGAAAGATCTCCGTTTACTATTTTTGACCTTATATTTTTGTACATGGGTCTTACCCAGTTTATAAATTTGGGTCCGAAGCCACATTTTCCTAATGTTTTAAAAATGAAGTCACGCTCTATTCGATCAAAAGCCTTTTCTTGATCGAATAGATACATGACTCCTTTTTCCCCTTTAGTATTTAGCAATTCAATTATAGCACTTATAGATAGAGCGTTATTCGTTATATTTTTCCCCTTCCCCCACAGCTTTGATTTATATCAATAAGTTTGTTTATACAATTGTTTATTCTGTTAGTTATAATTTTACTTAGGATTTTGTAATCATTATTTAATAATGGTATTGGTCTCCAGCTCTTTAAGATTTTTTTTATCTCCCTTCCCTTTATATATTAGAGTAATAATTCCCTCCCTTAATGTTTTAGGCATTTCCCCTTGAAACAGTATATTATTATATAGTAATTCTAAAAAATCTAAAAGTTCATACTTAAATGTTTTGTAAAATTCAGTGGTTATACCGTCCGATCCTGGTGATTTCCCTTTTTGTAACTATTAATTGCCTCTAAAATTTCTTTGTTAGTTATAAAATTTTCACACATATACTTGTCATCTAATAATATTTGGTTATACATTGTTTCCTTTATGTACCTATTTATTACCTCTTCATCTATAATTTGAGATTTATATATCTAAGCAAACTATTGTCTTATATCTTCTAATGTCATTTTTATTTTTATAAACGCTATCAATAATTTGTATTAGATCTATCTTTTTTGTTTTCTCCTCTTTTAATTTCTAGTCTTCTGTATATTCCCCTCCCTTTTTTGCATAGGTTTTCGTACTCCCCCCCCTTAATTTAATCCCTTGTGTAATTTCTGTTTCCATATCCTCCCATTGTTTAATTATTATTTTTTCTGGCTCTGTTTGCGGTCTTTTAAGGGTCATAATTTCTGTGTGCTTTTCTTTTAACCATTGGTTTTGTATTATCTTTTTTGTCTAACAATAGTATTTAGTCATCCGTTTTATTTTGTTTTTAATGTTTTCCCATTCTATCACTATATCTTTAGCGTGTTCTTGTTTCATCCTGCTTAGGTGCGTGTGAACAATGCTCACGTACTCATCATAGAGCACGAGAGGACTGTTCATCTTCCTCACTCCACGTCCTCATTTAAGTGTGTTCGGAATTTTAGTTTCTAGGAGTACTGATTTGTGGCCTGAAATCTTTTCTTGTTCCTTCCTTATACATAGAAAGCTGATCTTCTATAATACGCAAGCAAAACTAAAAGTACTGTCTTGTATCACCGTTGTCTGTTGCGTATTCCAAGAATCCAGAATCGGTAGATTCTGGAAAATATTGATCTCTTAATTATCTATATATTTACCCTGTTGAAAAAAGCATAATAACCTATAAACGATTGCATTTACGCCCAGTTAAGAAAATTCTGTTTTCTCGTGAACAAAAAACGCTAGAGATATAGATAATGAAAATGATTGCAACCTTCGTGGTTGTGATTGTCTACTAATGCTGAAGATGAATACACACAAAATTCTCTTCTGTAGATGCCTTTTATATCTACAAGTTGATTGAAAACTATAATACGTATAATTTTGCGAGAAAGAAACAGACTTAGTGCGTTGATTGAATTATTGCATATATCTGAAGGAAAATAAGTACACGTTGTCTAAAAGCATCCCGAGAGCATAAACGTTTTACTCGAAATTAAAAAACATGAAACAAATTAACTTCAGAAACAAATAAATTAAAAAAAAAAATACCAAAAATAAATGCATTGTTTCAAAACATCAAAACTTTAGTTCTTTTGAGTCGTATTCTTATCAGTGTCATGGAGTCGTTTTAGTTAGAGTAGGCGGTAGAGAAGGACAATATTTCAGTTGACGATCTGTGTATGTGTGTGATTTGGACTTTTAACGTAGCTTCAACAAGTTTTCAGTCATATCAGTTCAACGACTGCTGTGTGGCAGTTTATAGTGATGTCTTGCACTAGGGCATCATGCCGCAGACATGTAGCATGATGTCCCTCCCAGCCACATTATCCTGACACAAGGCCGACCAGTCTTAACGCTAACTTCTTAATGCTGAGCGCCATTTTTGTAAGTCTTTAGTATGACTCGGCTGGGGATCGAACCCACGACCTTCCGCATCCGAGGCGGACGCTCTAACCACTAGGCCACCGGAGCGGTCTAGGTCGACGATGGTATGTATGTATGTATGTATGTATCTATGTGTGTGTGTGTGTGTGTGTGTGTGTGTGCGTGCGTGTGTGCATGCATGCATGCATGGATGGATGGATGGATGTATGGATGCATGTATGTATGTTGCTAAAAAATATATCTTTGTTCTACATCTATTTCATTGACAGTTAATTTAAAACGGCATAAGCTTGAAGTACGACATCCAACTCTTTAGGAAATTAGTGTTTAATCGGTTATGTAATATTTCCAACACGTAACTTAAAGAAGTCATGTAACTCCAATTAAAAAGCCGCAAGATGTTTCAAAACTTCAGTGACTGAATTTGCTTAAGGGATTTAGGTATAAAGTATTTCTTCTACACATAAGTCACAAAATCCCCAATAACTAATTAAGATGAGATTTAGTCAAGGAATATAGCAGCTTTGCATTTTGTGCATCTTTCCGAAGAAGCTAAGAAGTGTTTGCACATTTATTAAATGCATTGATGATTTTCTGTAAAGGATAATCAGAACGGGGAAACATCAAATGCTACTAGCATAGGAGTAAGCAATGGTATTTAGAGATGTGATGAAGGCATTATCATTCAGATCCTATATAGATTTCTTTAAAAAAAGGAATAAAAGAGATTACGATTCCTGATGAATTTTATTTACTTCGGTACACATATAAGTATCGACAAGTGTCATTACAGTGTCAACAGTTTACCCAACGGTGCCGGTCTGTGGCGCAAGGTTGAATCTGTGGACTAAGGACTGGAATCTGAAATTAGTGACGCAAGATGAAGATGTAAAATGTAATAAGAGAAGTTCAGTTTTTAATTACAAATACATTTATTCATAAATATTCAAAACAAATCTTTCATCTATAATTCAGTATCTTACAGAGGGGTAACCATTCCAGTATTAAATATAACGTCCGGGCTTGTATATTCTTCAGTCTATTCAGTTTAACTTTTATCACTCTCAATGTGCTTTGATTTGTATTAAAAGTGTTTGGCTAAATGTATAAGGAATGAGGATGTATTGGATACGTACAAAATGCCCCCTCCCCATTAAGTCTCAATATAAAAAACACACCAAACCTCATTAGCGTTTTGTTTCGAAATGGGGTAAGGTCATGTTTGATATTATAGAGGAATAATCTACACCCCCATTCGAACAAAGTTTATATTAAAATATTTCTTTGTGTTCACATGAGGCAAAATGTATATTCATGTCTATTTCTATATTTACAGTATAGTACATATTTGTTACTTATCATGTTACTTAACAAATAACAAATTAACAATTTTGATATTTGTATTTTTTGGCAAATCTTACATTTTCGCTCCTTCATATTCGTTTATCGCTACATTATAACCCTAGACTATCGTTGATTTCATTTGTGGAGATTCATTTACAAAAGAACAAAGTGTCTTTTTTTGTAAATAAAATTTTGAAACTAAAATTAACGACTCGTGCAGTGCATATCCAAATGAAAAACATTTATTTATACAGAAGCGTTTCGATGACGTGGATGCAGTATTTCAGGCTCATTATTAGAGAAATAAGATGTCGACATGAGTTGTAACGTTAAACAGTATCAACATACATTATACGTGATTGGGTATTTATCTTGAAAGATATTTTGGAATATAGACGTTTAGTTACGAAATATAATGACGTTGACTTTATAAAGACCACATGGCATAATTAGAAAAAGCATAAGACACCATGCAAATGGTATTTACTAACGACATCGGCCTGAAAACGTGACCTTTCATGGAAAAATTAAATCGATGTCATCCCTTTCTAAAGCAGATTCGGTGTCATAAATGCATGCTTCAAGCAGACCTTATGCTGGTCCATAATAAGAATGTAGTCACATATTGATACCTGTTTGAGAGGTGGAGCCAGATGTAATTACATAGATAACGATACAAAGTTTCTCAGCAGCATATGGACTCGATATTAATGCATGAATCGCGTCTGTAGCTATGGAATCTTTGCCGTTAAAACAGAAGCCCAACAAGAGTTGTCAAATCGGAGGTCAGTACAAGGATTTCCGACAATAAAAGTTAATATAGATGTAACTATGGACTCACGCATGACAAACAAGCCCACAGCTGTAATGCAGAAGATGTGCTGGATCCGTCAGAAGAGTGTGGCATTCAGTCTCGCAGAGCTGCTCGGTGGCGTCAGTCCCCAAAGTATTGACAAGAGTCTGCACGAGCTGTTTCAGGTGAGTGAGGTCAAGGCCATGAACTGTATAATACAAAAAATTATTTTTGCTCGACGACTTAGGCAAAACGTTTCAGTTTGATTTTTAAGATCCTAAAGTATGGATAGCTTACTGTCAGGGTCGAGGACAATGTAGATTAGTTAAGACTAAATTCCGGGGACCGACAACGTTCAGGGTGCCCAACGCCGTGCCAATTTGTAATTCACATAGGCCTACTACAGAATGTTTCCTAGGGCCCTCAAATCCTGTCCACTGCCCTGCTTACTCTTAATACGTTATGAGCTATGTTTGATCCTCTAGCACCAAACAAAATTCAACTCAGTCACTTAAGTATTATGAATGACACTTGAACAATATAGACAAGAAGCCTTGGCTTTGGTCTTTGTATCATTTGAATTTTTATGTTGCTTTGGGAAGACCAAGGGTCGTGTTTTCTTCATTCTCATTCAAATTCGGCTCTATTTTCTAACAATTGTTTGCAAATGCATCACGAGAATAATTTCACATGTGCGCTATTATGTATTTGAGCGTGCTATGTATACAATAACAAGCTACCAAAGTCTTGGACTATTTAAGTTGATCTTATTTCGTGAAATCTCTTTGCATAAAAAATCTTACATCATTATCCTCCATCCATACAGTACAGTTTCTCACGTTTCGACCACACGTATTAGTAAACGTAATCACCTATTTCGTGTAAACGTAAAGTCATATATCGAATATTAATATGTTTTCTTTTATGTGGTTCCAGAACAATGTATTGGAATTTTTGTGATGTGCAAACTAATCTATCAACCATTTATCTCTGACTGACAAAATAAACAAATTATGCAAGAAGCATATGAATATGCCATGAATCTGTTGTATACTGTTCTCATAAATGGATACCTTTAGGCTAACTAACTTAATAACTTTCCTATGTCCGTTTGAGTTGTTATTAACAGACTCGCATCTAACCTAGCAGATAATTGTGCGACTGACTAGTTAAAGACTATCTTTCTTAATTACAACTTAGGTCTATAATTAGGTTATCATTGTACATAAAGGTATTTAAAGCAGGAATAGACAAATGGAAGGTTCTTCTAAGAACAAAATATAGCATCATTGTAATAGTTAACTACATGATGGATTTAAAAATTAAAGAAAACCATTGTTTGCAATGAACGTTTATGTAATTTAATGTTGTTTTTTTTAAAAATTTTTAAATTATATTTTTGTTTCATAAACACTCTTTTATAATTCTGAGTCACCGTCATGTGTATTAAGTAATGTGACGCACTCGGTTGTATTACAGCTATGAAACTTGACGGTACAAACACAAACAAACTCTAATGTTATGAGATAACCGTTTCCATATATGTTGTTAAATTAAATTTTCCTATCTCTGCCTTAGGAATGTTCTGTGATGAACGTTTTAGTATTCATAAGAAAGATATTAAAAAGTTCATTTTTCTAAAGTTCTGAACGACGTCACTTACGAGAGTCTACAAATACTCTCTTTTCCGGTGCGCAGAAAACAGCACAGATACAGACAATGAGAATGAAGACAATCTTCATGTTTGCTGCTGAAAGGATTTCAGTTCTGAAAATAAATATAACAACTAGTTTATGTATCTATACAGGTATCGCTGGAACTGACACAGATGTGTTGTACAGTGGTGTACAGTTATGGTCATAAAAAATTTGCTGTTCCAGAAAAGTGAAATCCCAAATGTTAGGTAAACATTTGTTACAGCGGTAATAAAATATCTAAACAAAATGTGTGATTTTCAAAGTCCGAAGAAGTTAGTAACATACACGTTATAAAGTAAACATCTACATGCAGTCTGACTACCCTAAAATCCACTAAGTACATTACCCTTTCTACACACCTTCAACTTTGAACGAGACGAATCAGATAACACTAATTTGATAATTGTTTAACGGCACTGCATCACATTAATGGGCTGCCTTTTGCTGACCCTTTGGGATTAAAGTGCCTTCTGAATAGAAGCACCACAACAGCCAACCCAGGATGATCTGGGCAAGATTTAGACCTGCGATACCTTGAGTTAATGTCCTGCGATCGAATCTCCGACTCACCGCAACTTGGGTAATTAACATCATTGGGATTAACAAGTAATAAACAACTTACCAAGTTCTGGAGGGAATGCAAGAGTGTAGAAGTAAAGACAGGATTTTATACTCGTTGAAAGAGAATTCGTCACGACATGCCACTTACGGTCAAAATTTTTGACGTATGGTTCATTACGGAAGCTCTTCGAACCAATATTGTATCTTTGAAACATCCACATAGCGTTCATATTGTAAAGAAACACAAAACCTCGAGATTCTGATATGTGTTTATTGTGTCCAAGAAAGGCTAATTTGTCCTTGCTTATATATCACTTAAACGTAAGAAAATAACAGTGATAATACTAGATATTTTCGAATATTAATTCAGTCTTGTATAAGGTTACTTGGGCAAGTACTTGCATGATTTTGCTTTTGTTCAGTAAGTGTTTGCACGTTTTCTTTAAGTTACTTTATTGAAACATTATGAGTGGAATTTAAATGAAATATTTGTTTCATATCCTGACCAGAATGTTTAAAATTGCATGGAATCTATATCAATAATGGAAATTAAAAGTCTTCAGTTAACCTCATCTGGATATATACGATGCATATCTCTGACGCAATTCGACCAGTTCTGTTCCAAACTGTGTACACATCTGGAATTTCTCATATACACAAAATCGAACAACTAGCTTCATTTTAAGTCTTTGCCCGATAGATATCATCACAATAACGCTTAGATACATACAATCAACTCGCGAAAAAAAACCTGAGATTTCTGGGGGAATAACTAAATAGAGAAGTCTTATGGTATTTAGTAAGTTTTTCAGAATATATCCGTATCAACATTTCTTGCGTCTGAGAAAAAACCTTTGCGTACTCGGCTCTTTTGTTTAGGAGATTGATAATCGAGACACTATAATAGGACGCCTACAAGATAATGACAAAGGACGGCAACGAAGATGACAACCACAACAATAAAAATACAATGACCCCAAAAACATCAGGCAAATCATACCATGAACTGTTGATGATATTGAATGAAATATAGGTGTTATTTCTGAGTAAGGAATATAGGGTGCATATATATATATATATATATATATATATATATATATATATATATATATATATATATATATATATATATATATATATATATATATATATATATATATATATATATATGTGTGTGTGTGTGTGTGTGTGTGTGTATGTTTGTTTGTTTATTTTTAACGGCGCACCAGCACTGTTAGGCTATTTAGCGTCATGCAAAAGATCATATGTATTATTAGGTAAAAAATGATAAAAGTTTTATATCGACCAGCGATATCAAATCCAAATAAAACGATAAGATGGTAACTGTAATAAATAAGTCTTCCCTATCTACGTGAAATGAAAATGGTATATGTTAAAAAGGGCATATGAGAAGTTATTGAAGATAATGGACTGTAAATATATTACTTACAAATGCTCAAACTGATGGCGTAAATGTTATAGCTTAGAATAAATGCTCACTGCTTTCAGAAATTCTATAATACAAGTGAGGTTTATTACATGAAAAAAGTTTCTTCATGTCATGCACATTGTAATACTGATCGCGCGCGCGTAGGTTGCAGGTCAAAACACTCTATCAGAAAGTGCTTAACAGTGAATGGTTCATTGCAAGAAACGCATTCTGGTGGGTCTTCACCTTTTAGTATGTGGGAGTGGGTTATGTAAGTATGACCAATTCGAATTCTTGCAATGACTACCTCCTCCCTACGCACGATTCTGTAGGAAGGAGTCCATAGTCCAAAGGCTGGGTTGATTTCGTGAAGTTTATTATTCACTGCATCATTCCATGATACCGGCCACTTCTGACACAAAACCTCTTTGATACTAGGTTTAAAATCAGTATACGGTGTTTTGAAATCAGATAGTTTTTTGAGATAGGGCGATTTTAGCAGCGCAATCCTCTTTTTCATTACCTTTAATACCAACATGGCTAGGTAGCCAGCAGTATTCGATATTGTGGGAGGTACTCAGCTTAGTACTTTTGGGGAGAAGATTGGTCAGTAATGGGTTTTCCAGTTTTCTATTGTGTAGTGATTGAAGTACTGATAGGGAGTCGGAGAAGATGATGCTGTTTAAAATATGTTTGTTTTCAATATATTGCAGAGGAGGGTCTATTGCTCTGATGTCGGCTGAAAAAAGAGATGTGCCATTTGGTAAGCGAACTTGCGTTGTGTGATTTCCACAAATGAAGGCTGCAACAGGCTTTTCCTCACCCTTTGATCCATCGGTATAAATTCTTGTGTAGTTTTTTAATTCAGTGAGGAGTTCGTGGTAAGAGTTGTGGAAGATGGAAGGGTTTGTCTCAGATTTTTTCCATCGTGTCGCGTAAAAAGCACTTTTGGTTGTTGAAGTAGCCATGGTGGTGTTTCGGAGATGAATTTTAGAACGATCAATTTTTGTGCTGTCAATGCTGGATGATATTCTAATGCCAAAGGAAGGTATGGCGTTTGGTTTATTTTCGTATAAGGTTTGGTATTTGGGTTGAAAAACAGCCGCAAAAGCAGGGTTCAGAGGATTTGAATTTAATTTGAGAGCATACTGTGCGGAAAGCATTTCTCTACGATGTGATATATGTGGTTCGTTCGCTTCAGCGAAGAGGCTATCACACGGGGATGTCTTAAATGCTCCCAGAGTGAGTCTTATTCCCTGATGATGAATTGGATCAAGCATTTTCAAATATGACATTCTGGCTGAACCATACACAAGGTAACCAGAGTCCAGTTTTGGTGCGAATACACGTTCTATAGAAATTGAGGATGACTTTTCTACCAGCACCCCAATCAGTGTGCGCTACTACTTTAAGTAGATCTAGAGATTTTAAGCATTTAGCTTTCAAGTTCTTTAGTTGTGGAATAAAAGTCAGTTTTCTGTCGAAGATAATACCGAAAATATTTGTTTCGTCAACAACTGGAATAAATGTTCCGTCCAGCGTGAGTTTAGGGTCATCGTGGTGTCTTCGTAACCGACAGAAATGCATACATATCGTGTTGGATTTAGAGAAATTGAAACCGTTAGTACTGGCCCAATTTTGAATCTTGTTTACATTTTGCTGTAGTTGTCTTTCCATTGTATGATGTGCTGATGTCGATAAGATATTAGGAGTTCATCAACGTATAGCGAGCAATCCACACCGGGAGCCAAACACTTGATGATACTATTAATTTTTATGTTGAAAACCATCACATATAATCGTGCAAATCTGAGAGGGTAGAGACCACTCGTACTTTGAATTCTCTGTCTGAGAGAAAGTTTGATATGAAACAGGGCACGTGGCCTTTAAGACCTAGATCGTGCAGGTCATGTAGTATTCCGTACTTCCATGTCGTGTCATAGGCCTTTTCTAAATCAAAGAAAACCGCTTCTAAATGTTCCTTCTTGATAAATGCATCGCGAATAAATGTTTCCTGTCTAACCAGATGATCATTGATGCTCCGGCCATATCGACAGCCACTTTGGAAAAGAGATATTAAATTGTTAGTTTCCAAGTACCAGACAAGCCGAGAATTGATAATTCGTTCCATTGTTTTCCACACACATTTCTTTTGAGTGCAATAGGTCGGAAGTTGTTAGAATCTTCGCTATCTTTTCCTCGTTTGGTAACTGGTATTACTGTCAATCTTTCCAAATTTTTCATACATTACCAGTAATCCATAAATCATGATGATTTCCAGAAGAACTGTTGATGAAGGTTCTGGAAGGTATTGCAAAAACTGGTAATGTATTTTGTTAAGCCCAGTGGATGTATCGTGAGCCTTATTCAGAGATTCCATCAGCTCAAACAGTGTAAACGGTTGATTACAACTTTTGGAGTTATTCGATGTGAATTCCAACCTTGTCTTTTCTTTTTGAGTTTTCAATCTTCTGAAGGCTTCTGAATAATTAGAGAAACTATCAGCAAGTGGATTAACTATATCAAGTTTGGAATTGAAATTCTTGCTGTTTAGTTTATGATGTCAAAAGGAATTGTGTTTTCCCTTTCCATTTATTTTGCGGATCGTGTCCCAAACCTTTTTCAATAAAGGAACGAGAATTTAAGTTGAAACATATTTTTTCCAAGATGCCCATTTACTTTATTTAATCGTGCGGCTGGTTTTGGGCCGAAAACTACAGTACTTAGTTAAAGTTTCTGATGTTGGACGATTATTAAATGTTTTCAGTGCTTCTCGGCGTTGTCTAATGGCATCTTTACATTCTTTTGGGAACCACGGTTTTGAGGTTCTTTTACAGTTTAGTGAGGACGAGGGAATGGATTCTTCTGCAATGTCGATTAAAACAGAAGTAAAATATTGAAAAGGATTATTGTCGTTTAAAAGGGTATCCCTGTTAAGCCTAGTTGTACAAAGTGATTCTAATTTGGCCCAGTCGGCCGTCTTTAAATTCCATTCTGGAATTGTTTCGTCAATTGTAACGCAGGTGTTGTGAAGAGAGATTGGAAAGTGATCACTGCCGTGAAGGTCATCAGCGAACTTGTATTCATAGTCCAAAAGCAGCGATGGGGAACAAATTGTCAAATCGATATTCCTGTATGTACCCATTCCCAGGTGTAAATATGTCGGTGATTTGTTGTTATATAGACACAAATCGTGTCTAGAAATGAAGTCTTCTACTTTGTGGCCTCGTTCACTTATGTGGTTTGATCCCTACAAACCGTTATGGGCATTAAAATCCCCAAGTAAAGCAAATGGTGCGGGAAGTTGTTGAACATGCTTGTCTAAATCGTTTGGTACTATGCTGGTGTTTGGTGGTAAGTAAACAAAAGGTAATCACTCGATGTAGAGTGAGGATTACAGCAATGGCTTGTAAATTTGTGTTTTAAGGGATGACGCTATGAGGGGCTCTGTTGTTCACAATAACAGAGACTCTTCCTGAGGCCCTGTCAACATTCTGAGAATAGGTGTTAAACAGGAAGTAGTTTTTAAGTGTGATGTTATCCGTATCTTTCAAAAATGTTTCCCGAAGGCATAGTACTGCAGGATCATATTCGTTTAAAAGCAGAAAAATTTCACGGTAGTTGTCTTTTAGTCCTCTACAGTTCCATTGTATGATGGTGTTCTTCATTACGATTTTATAATGAAGATTCTGGAGCTAGTTTAGATGTTTCCCGCAGGCAATCTGTGAGGCTATTTCTCTGGAGGAAGTACTGGAGTTTATTTTTTGTTGGTAGATCTGGAGCTATCTTGAGGACATGGAGCAGTTTCTTTTGCGTCCATATCCCGAAAGTCTCCAAACTTGTTGTGCAGCTTTATAGGGTCATCAGATCGCTTTTGCTGCCTGTTTTGTTGTGTTATATTTTTGTTTTTTGTAGACTTAGGTAGGGGGGGGGGGTGTGTTGAAAGTTGTCTGTGTGGAGATTGTGAGTTTTTGTGGCTTATAGTGTGGAATGTTAATATCTGCTGTTGAATCTGGTTGATCAGTTTGAGTTTGTTGATCCTTGGCTGTCTTTGGGCTGGCTTGTACAACGGTTGAGAAGGTTGGGCAATGTAGATGGGTTCGAGAGTCGACCATCTTTCTGGCCTCTGGGAAAGGAATGTTTGACGTATATTTTACTGACTGGATTTCCTTCTCTAATTTCCAGGTCTCGCAGTCTTTTGAATTAGCATGGTGACATTTGCCACAATTTGCACAATGGGGAGTCGCGCTGCAGTCTGCTTCTCCATGGCTGGTTTCTCCGCATCGGCCACACACATGGTTTCTGGAGCATCTCTCTTCGTGGTGACGGTACTTCTGACACTTAAAACAATGTAGAGGGTTTGGAATGTATACTTCAACTTTAACCTGTAAAAGGCCAACTTTTACTACCTTAGGTAGTGTTGGTGTGTTAAAGGTAAACATGATGGTGTTCGTGTCCTTGATTTCAAGACCGTGTTTGATCGAATCCGTCGAATTGCAGTAACACTTTGATTTCTCATTCTCGAGATTATTTCAGTGTCGTTGACACCAGCGAGGTCTGGGCAACAAATGACACTTTTGGACGACTTGAGTGTCGAATGAGCGAAAGTAGTAACCGTAATATCATAGAAAGAATTTTTCTGATATTCTCAGTTTGCACCTTATGCTCACATTCAACTAGCAATCTATCCGATTTTAGTTTCTTTACACTTTTCGGCGTGCCAACTTGGCCAAGTATAGTCTTTTCGACTATAAATGGAGACAGCGAAGCAATTGGTTTCGTTTGATCTTTTGACTGAATAACCATGAAGGGTGGGACTGATTCCGCGCTACATGGTACGTCATCTGAGTCTTTAATAGGTTTAGAACGCTTCAGTTGGTTTTTGTTTTTGTTTTCCATTGTTTTGTTTTTTTTAAATTCATCACCCATGTTCACCCACCCGCCGCGGAATCCAATAAGGGGTGACAGTTCAAGTGTAAGGGATACATAGTGGTATGCTCGGTAAGTAAAGACACCTCCCGATTGACCGGTTAAGCCACCGCCTTCTAGAAAGTCTTTTGAGAGTAGGACAAAGGAAAAATACAGGGCTAGATAGTAGGGGCACAGTGGTATCAGGAGAGATACAATGAGAAAGATAAAGAAGGTGAGAGAGTAAATAAAGACTTCCTAGGGCTCGGCGTGACCAGCCGATTTGTCGAGACCGGGCCCATCCCGACCACCCGTCCTGAAGAAGTAGAGGCCAAAGTAGTGTATTTCATCGGAAAGCCTCTGCTCAACTACCAGGATCCTTTCCTGCCCCGACACGGGACGCACCCCACGGCAAACAGGTTGCCTCTACTTAGTCGCCTCTTACGACACGTAGCGAGGCACGTCTGGCCAATTCTACAACCCCGGACCCGCAGGGGGAATGTAGCATGTATGCATGTGTGTATGTGTGTATGTATGTATGTATGTATGTATGTATGTATGTATGTAAGTATGTATGTATGTATGTGTGTGCGTCTGTATATATATTGCTAATGAATATATGTTTTTCTACATTGCCTTTATCGACTGTTGATTTAAAATGGCATAAACCGGAAGAACGACAGCCATATTCTTTGGGAAATTAGTATTTAATAGGTTAGGTAATGTTTTCAACACGTAACTGAGAGAAGGCACGTAACTCCAACTTAAGAGCTGCAGGACGTGTCAAAACTACAATGACTGAATTTGCTTAAGGGATTTAAGACGAATTTATTTCTGCTACACATAACTCACAAAATCCACAATAACTAATTATGATACGACTTAGTAATATAATATAGTAGCTCTGCGTTTTGTTCATCTTTACGAGACCGCTCTGGTGGCCTAGTGGTTAGAGCGTTCGGCTTGGAAGCGGGAGATCGTGGCTTTGAACCCCGGCTGAGTCATACCAAAGATTTACAAAACTGATTCGAACAGCAGCCTCGCTAGGCGCTCAGCAGTAATAGTGTATTGTTAGGACTCGTAGGGTTGGTGTTAGGATAATGTGACTGGGTGGGACATTATGCTATATGTCTGCGGCATGACGCCCCAGTACTAGACATCATTATAAACTGCCTCACTGCAGACATCGTAGGGATATGACTGAAACAGTGTTCAAGCTACGTTAAAAATCCTAATCACACACACACACACACACACACACACACACACACACACAGAGGCATCTTTACGAAGAAGCTAAGAGTTTTTTTGCCCATTTCCATGTTCGGCTGCAATACTATCTTTCTGCATAGGTATGTTGCTAATAAAATATATGTTTGTTCTACATTGCTTTCATCGACAGTTGATTTTAAATGGCACAGGATGAAAGAAAGACAGCCAGCGTCTTTGGGAAATTAGTGTTTAATTGGTTATGTAATATTTTCAACACGTAACTTAAAGAAGACATGTAACTCCAACCATAAAGCCGCAAGAGGTGTCAAAAACTTCAGTTACTGAATTTGATTAATGGATATAGGTGTTATTCATTTCTTCTACGCATAACACACAAAATCCCAATAACTAATTATGATACGATTTAGTAACATAATATAGTAGCTTTACATTTTGTGAATGTTGACGAAGAGGCTAAGAGATTTTTGCACATTCATTAAATGCATTCATGATTCGGTCTAAAGGATAAGCAGAACGCAGAAACATGATATGCTACTATCACCGGTGTAAGCCCTGATATTCGGAGATGTGATGAAGACATTATACTTCTTTCCATCCCTGTATGGATTGAGTTTGAAAATAAAGAATAAAACAGATTACGATTCCTGATGAGCTTTATTTCCTTTGGTACACATATTAGTATTGACAGGTATCAATACAGTGTCAAACTTTTACACGACGGTGCTGGTATGTGGCACAAGGTTGAATCTGTGGACTAAGGCCTGGAATCTGAAATTAGTGACACAAGACGAAGACGTAAAATGTAATGTGAGAAGTTCAGCTTTTAATTACTGGTCAATTTATTCATAAATATTTAAAACGAATATTGCATTTGTAATTCAATATCTTACACAGGGGTAACCATTTCAGTGTTATAAATAACGTGCAGGCTTGTATATTCTTCAGTGTATTCAGTTTAACTTTTATCAATCTCAATGTGATTTGATTTGTATTAAAACTCTTTGGAAAAATGAATAAGTAATGTAGAAGTACAGAATGTCCCTACCCATTGCATCGGAACATAAAACAAATAAAACACACCAAATCTCATTAGTGTTTTGTCCCTAACTGAGGTGAAGTCATGTTTTATATTCCACAGAAATGCTCTTCACTCCAATTCGAACAAAGATTATATCGAAGTATTTGTTTTTTTGTTTGAAACATTTATATGCATGTCTATTTCTATATTTACATAGATTTGTCCCTTTATGAATACGTAATGCATTTGAACTATGACGCTACTTTCCAAATAACAATTTTGCTGTTTGTATTTTTTGCAAATCCTCAGTTGTTCAGTCCTTCATATTTATATATCACTACACTATATCACTACACTATCATTGATTTTATTTTTGGAGATTCATGTATAAAAGATCAAAGTTTCCTTTTTGTATTGTAAATAAATTTTGAAAATAAATTAAAATTAACGTAAAGTGCAGTGCTTATCCGAATGATAATCATATATTTATACAGAAGCGTTTCGATGACGTCGATGCATTATGCCAAGATCTTTGATTATTAGAGAAAAAAGATGTTGACATGAGTTGTAACTTCAAACAGTATCAACATACATTACACTTGATTGGGTATTTATTTTGAAAGACATTTTGGAATAGAGATGTTAAGTTAGGAAATGTAATGACGTTGACTTTATAAAAATCAAAAGACATAATTAGAAAAAGCATGAAGCACCATGATACTGGCATTTAATAATTCAGCAATCTGAAAATGTGACTTTTCTTTGGAAAATTAAATTGGATTTGGTGTTTTAAATGCACGTTACATGCTTCGAGCAGACGTTACGCTGGTCAATAATACCAATGTAGTCACACTATGCTGCCCATTTGACAGCTGGAGCCGGTTGTAATTGCGTGTATAATTTAAAAATTACAAAAAGTTTTCAGTAGCATATGGACTCCATATTAATATATTATTCGCGTCTGAAGCATCGGAATATTTTGACATCAAAACAGAAACCCAACAAGAGGTGTCAAATCGGAAGTCAGTGATAGGATTTCCGACAATAAAATTTAATAGAGATGTAACTATGGACTCACGCATGACAAACAAGTGGGCAGGTATAATGCAGAAGATGTGCTGGATCCGTCAGAAGAGTGTGGCATTCTGTCTCGCAGAGCTGCTCGCTGCCGTCAGTCCCCAAAGTATTTAGAAGTTTCTGCACGAGCTGTTTCAGGTGAGTGGTGTCAAAGGTATGAACTGTATAATACAAAAAATTATTTTTGCTGGACAACGTATGCAAAACGTTTTATTTTTATTTTTATGATCCAAAAATATAAAGAACTTACTCCCAGGTGGCGTAAAGGGTATTACAATTACGACTAAATTCTGGAGCTGACAACGGTTAGGTAGCACATTGCCGAGCCAATTTATAATTTATAGTGGGATACTGGAGAATTTTTTTATCGGATTAACTAATCCTGTTTGATGCCCTGCTTACTCCTAATACTTTATGAACTAAGTTTGATTCTCTAGAACAAACAAGAAGTCAACTCAATCTCATAGGTATTATGAATGACAGTTGTATAATATATACAAGAAACCCTGGTTTTGGTATTTGCATCATTCGAATTTTTATGTTGCTTTGGGTAGACAAAGAGCCATATTTTCTTAACTCTCGTTGAAATTCAGCTCTGTTTTCCAACAACTGTTCGCTAATGCATCACGATAAGCATTTCACATATCCTCTATTATGTATTTGATCGCGCCACGTATAACATGTACCAAAGTGTTGGGCTATTTAAATTGCTCTTATTTCTTGAAATCGCTTTGCAGAAAAATCTTGCAGCCAGTATCCTTCATCCATACTGCAGTGCAGTTCCTAACATTTCGACCACACGTATTAGTAAACGTAATCACGTTGTTGGCAGAGGCGGCGTTAGGATTACGCGGGGCCTAGGGCAGACCATGACCGCGCTGGGCCAGAGTATCGGTATCTCGATTGGTATGCTACTGCAAACACTGATTATGTCTAGACTAGATCAACTGTTAAATGCTTTACGAAGTTGACTAAGTTGACTTCGCAACTTTGCGTGCATTACGTGCGGCCTGTATCAGCGTTTCCAATTTACCGGAGAATACAGCTGGACAAACTCAAAAGGACGACCTTAGGCCTGAAGCGAGGGGATCCCTCAAGAGCGGGGACTGGGGCGGTTGCCCCACTTGCCACCCAAACGCCGTTCATGGTTGTTGGCGTAAACATGAATCCTTGTATCGAATATTAAAACGTTTTCTTTTATGTGGTCCCAGAAACATTTATTGGAATATAAGAAATATGTAAACCACTTTATCAAAAATATATCACTGACTGACAAAGTAAACATAATATAAAAGAAGCGTATAAATATATGATGAATCCGTTGTGTATTTTTCTCATAATTGGATACCTTTAGACTAACTAACTTACTGGCTTTCGTATGTCCCTTTGAATTGCTATTAACAGACTCAGATCTAACCTAGCAGATGATTGGGCGACTGAGTAGTTAAAGGCTTTTTTTCTTAATTACACCTTAGGTCTATCATTAGTTTATCTTTGTACATAAAGGTCCATAAAGGTGTAATAACAAAATGGAAGGTTCTTCTAAATATAACATCATTGCAATGGTTAACTGCATGATAAATTTAAAAATTAAAGAAAACCATTTTTGGCAATAAACTTTTCTGTAATTAAGTTTTTTGATTCCATTCTTGTCTAATAAACACTGTTTTATAATTCTGAATCAACGTCAGTTGTATTAAACTTATTCAAGTAATGTGGCGCACTCGGTCGTATGACAGCTACAAAACTGAACTGTATAAACACAAACAAACTCTAATTTTATGAGATAACCGTTAGCGTATATGTTGTTAAATGAAATTTCATATCTTTGTCTTAAGAGTATTCCTTTGGTGAATGTTATAGAATTCACAAGAAAGAAATTAAAAAATTCATTTTTCTAAAGTTCTCAAGGACGTCACTTACGAGAATCTAATAATACCCTCTTTTCCGGTGCGCTGAAAACAGCACAGATACAGACAAAGAGAATGACGGCAAGCTTCATGTTTCCTGCTGACAGGCTTTTAGTTCTGAAAAAAATATAATAAATAGTTTATGTATCTATGCAGGTATCGTTTGGATTGATGCAGTTGTGTTGTACAGTGGTGTATAATTATGGTCCTGAATAAATTGGCTGTTCCAGAAAAGTAAAATTCCAAATGTTAGGTAAATATTTGTTACAACCTTTAAGAAACATCTAAACAAAATGTGTGATTTTTAAAGGCCGAAGGCGTTAGTAAACCGCACGTTATAATGTAAACATCTACATGCAATCTGACTACCCTGAAATGCACTAAGTACATTGTCATTTCTCCACACCTTCCGAATAGAAACAGACGATGCAGATATTGTTTGGATAGGAGATTAACGGCACGGCACCACATTTAAAAGCAACTTTTCGGTGTGCTATTCGGAGTGCGGAGCAACAAAAATCAATAAGCGCCGATCTTGGTAGGACTAAGACACCTCCATGCAAATCGCTGAGCCTCTGCACCGTAATAAATAAATGACAAACTAACAACTTACCGATTTTAGAAGGACTGCAACAACATACACGTACAGACAGGGGATCTTATACTCCAGGAATGAAAGCTCGTCACGAAATGTCACTTAGGGTCATCATTATGGACGTATTGTTCAGCACGGAAGCTCGCCGTACGTAATATTTTAACTTTATAAAACCACATATTTTTAGAAGAACAATATTTGCATGTTGTGCTGGAGAGTTTGATACGTGTTTAATGTGTCAAACAAAGGCTGGTTGCTCCTTGCCATAATTATCCACTTAATTATCAAACTGGAAATATAACAACCATGATACAATTTGCTGCAGTGTAATACATGTTTGTTTCGTTCCTTAAAGTTACTTGGTATGATAACCATGTTTGCTTCGTTCCTTAAAGTTACTTGGTATGATAACCATGAATGGAATTGAAATGAATTAGTTGTTTCAAAACATAAACGGCATATTTAAAATTGCACGGGATATATATGATTAATATAACAGAAAAGTCATCATTTAGACTTATTTGGTTATACATGGGACACATTTCTCATCTAATTGGACTACTTATGTTGCAAACTGTGCATACATCTGCAATTTCTCATATAACGTCTGTGCCTAATAAATATCATCATAGTAACTGTTACAATCCGTTGCACTCTTTCATCCATTCTGTAAGGAGCTTTTGCTGTGACCTTTTTAACAACATTATGACCAGATATGTTGTATCGCGTTTGGCACTTTCACCCAGCGACCCGCGCACGCACAAACACACACACATATATAGATAGCTTTTGAAGAGTTCCTGTATGGCAATGTGATGTACCAATACAACTGATATATCATGTTAGTAGACTGTCGCTTCTATAATCTCAAGACAAATGATGAGCTTCAGGTTATCAGTTATTAATAACAAAATTAGCAAGAACACGATATTCATATTCTCCTTTGAATTTACATTATATAAGGGATTAATAATGTGCATTCCCTATTATGTCTCCCACCCCACATCCCTCGCTTTTGCTCTCTTCCATAAGACAGACAAATTTTTGGAAATCTCTGGAGAATGGATCGAGAAAAATTAACTTGACCTGAATGGAAACCTCTAAAGTTTGCTTGCACCAATTGCCCTGTAATAGTATTTAAATTGTCCACGGGACATTACTACAGTATTAAAAGATGACAATGATACAAATTTGCAAAAGCCTGTCAAGAAGGGATGGACCATAGTTAACTAAGTGGCAGACAATTCGAAGCGGGGACCTGAGTTTTCTATAGAGCTGTTATATTTGATTTTCTATTAACTCAATATAATTATTTTTTTAAATAATATAATATATATATGATAGGTTCTCGTTGCCATAATGGCTTCATGCTAATGAAATTCAGAATATAATGATTTAGAGTATTCAAACCTATAACAGTACAACACAAGCTATTCGCTTTCCTCACTTAAGCACACTGCAACTCCAGCTAACTCGTTGTACATTGGTCTTCTAATGCAAACCTTTCTTCAACTGTCATCAGTAATCTTCCATGTGATAGACATACCGTACAAAGTCAACACTTGTTCTCCGATTTATAGCAAAAAGAATTTAGACTTACCAAATTGTAGCAATAATTTATTATGTGCTTCTTCTTTATATGATTATTAGGTCAGGTACGATTAAAAATTTAATTAAAAAGTAATTGCGCTAAAGATGTGAAAATTAGACTAAAAGTATATGATATTACTCGTACAGTTCTTACTTCCACTCTTAAAACAGGCGTACGTTTCAAATTACATTACTAAATACATTGTGCTAAAAATACGGATATTCTTAGCCGAAATATTAATGAACAATGGAGATCAAGTTTGAGTTCTCATTTAATACCCTAAGCAAGTAATGTATATTTCGGATTTCTAGTCAAAGTTGAGATTTACTGCATCCCCTTTGCATTTCAGCATGATAGTTGTAACGCATATAGTTCGATACTGTACATACACTTTAAGAGAGTGAGAGAGATGATAGAATGAATCACATCTTTGGAAATCGCTATAAACTTCTCTAGAGGCATTTCCATCTATAGGACTACCTTATGCTAGCAAGGTATTCATTTTCCTCACTACAAAAAAAAAAATTAAAAACTGTATGTATCAACCGTTTTATATGCAACATTCTAGGTGTCGTGAGTAGCATTCTTCATGTTAGATAGGGAGCGCTGTAATTGTGGATTTCTTAACTTGATATTGTGAATCTCTTTACTTGGTACAATGTTTTCTGTAATGTCACAAACTGTATCTGGCTGGGCAAAAGCTCTAACCTGATCATTATGGGTTATGTTTTTGCCACTGTTCTATAATTGGGACATCAAATTGTCATTATCAGCTAGATATTGTTTGCTTGGAAGCATTCTTTTTAACTTTCTTGTCAAATATTTTATTTGGGTTTCCTCTCTTCGTTGGATATAGGGTTTCATAAATCAGTGTAATACACCTTGGATCATTATAAGCTGTGATTAGCTTTGCTTTTGTAGTTTAAAAGCGTTCACTAGTGCTATCAAGGTCACAACCATTTATTTAAGAACTTCTGTATTAAAACATACAATTTTTGTAAACTTCCTCTGAGAGGTCACGTTTCATATTCCTTAAAGAATCTGGATGTACGTGGGAGATGCATAACTTGCAATTAATGTTCCTGAGTTTGTGTTCACATCCCTTTTTACATATTAATCCATACAATGCACTTTTTTCAAGTTACTGTCTTTCTTTTACTGCAGGAATATTAGCCAGTGGTAAGTAATTCATTCATCTGTTTATTTAAAAAGCACACAAAATAATTATGAGAGAAATAACGTGAATGTGACTTGTTCTTGAGCAGATTGACACGATTTTCACCAATGTAATTTTTAAGTTTCCCGCACTCATCTTTGTTGAAATGCTTCTTAATTATCTCCCTTTTTGGTCCCCTATCTCGGAAACATCAAATTGGATAGCACAAACCAAATTATGATGTAAATTTGTTATACCTTCCGCAAAGTAATGATCATTGGTAAACGTGTTCATCCATGAGACAATGGGAACTCTGAAGCCAGATTATACAAGAAATGACACCTGTTACACTTTTAATGCAAGTATGCGTTTCGCTACCTTTTTCACATTACTTGTGCCTTCTGGGCAGTATTTAACTATCCCGTTGTGCTGCCTTTACAGTTCATTACCAAATCTTATTAGCTAGAAGGTTTTTTCATAAAAAGAACCACCGACACACCCTGATGTAAGAGATTATATCTTATTAGCTGTATTGTGGTATGTTAACATCCCTTGGTCAATTGCAGCACCTGGTTGAAATAATCTTTATATTTTTTAAATTATCTGTCCGGCAACGAAATGAAAATGTTACTATCTTTTAAGTCTTTAATGAATGTTAGCTTCGAGATCAAAAGCTATATGATGTTTTAATAATACTTTTATACCCTATCATAGGGATCATGCTGGCTTTTTAAGAATAATTTTATTTTATTTGTGACACCTGCAAATACATTGTCCAAAATGTTGCACAAGTCTTTACTATCAGTTGCATCTAAATTTATCCACTTTTTCCGACTGTCGTGTTATAAGTAAATTGAACCAACAGAGCTGGTCTGCAGTACAAGGTGGAACGCGTTGCCTAAGGTCTGGAATGTGGAATGACACAGGATGAGGGTGTAAGATGCAAGATGAGTAGCGAAATGTCGACTTTTTATTACAGATCAGTGTTTTCCTATTTAATCATTACGGATCAAGAAGTCATATTTCCTAACGTTACGCGCGAGTAGTAAAGTGGGATACCCTAGCGACAATGGGAATTAGCATTACAGACCAACCCGGGACTGTTTAGCGACTATGTAAATTTAAAATTAACCACCCTGGGACTGTTTAGCGACTATGTAAATTTAACATGGACGAAATATCGTGGGACTGTTTAGCGACAAGGGAAATTAACATGGAAAATAGATTTTGGGACTGTTGAGCGACAAGGGGAAATTAACATGGGAATAAATCGTGGGACTGTTGAGCGACAAGGGGAATTGAACATGGGAATATGGGACTGTATAGCGTCAAGGGAATTTAAACAGGGTGGGACTATATAGCGACAATGGGAAAGTAACATGGGAAAAATTGCTGGGTCACTCTAGGGACAAGGGGAATTGAACATGGGAATAGAGTGTGGGTCTGTCTAGGGACTAGGGGAATTTAACATATGGAAATTGAACATGGTGGGTCTGTATAGCGTCAAGGGAAATTGAACATGGTGGGATTGTCTAGGGACAATGATGGTAGAGGGTCAAACACAACAGAGACAGAAACATACATACACTAGTACAAGCGTGAGATTTATATATAAAGCATTACCAAGACCTGAAATCTTGCTGGGGTGTTCAAAAATTTGCATAATTGCAATGATGCTATAAATAGCTATAATCAAGGAAATGCTCAACGACAAAATGGATGTGACTAAAAGTAACGCTAAAATGACGAAATTGTCCCAGAATTTAAAGGAAAATAAACATATCCCCGAAAATTAAGTTACAATGGTTTAGACTAAAATGGATAAAATTAGTAAATACTTACAATATCAACTTGTGTGACGATCGTGGATAAACACCCATGTATCTATTTATAGCTATAATCAGCTAAAATTCATATGAAATCCCACTATCTATTTATACTACAACTTGTGGGTTATTCCTTTGGAAAACCCCACTATCTTTTTATAGCCTCAGCTTGAGTGACGTTCCTGTTTATGAACTCTAGTACATATGTATAGCTACAACCTGTGGAAAACCCCAAGTCCATATTTATAGTATCAAAATTTCCAGCGTCAGTGACGTCACTGTACTGGAAACTAGGGGATAAATGGCAACAGTGTTGCAAGTGGCTGACCTGAATACGCGCTACTGTAGGTAGGTAGGTAGAATGTATTTGATAGGGATAAAGGGAGTTTTATAGGGACAAACAGAGACCAATACACACACACACACACACACACAACGTACGCGCGCAGACATACGCACACACACACACACACACACAGAGGGAAGAGGAAAAAACAAACCCAAAATATACTATTCACACAGGGAAGAGGAAAAACCCAACAAATATACTATCCAGACGTTCTTACACTAACACACACACACACACACACAACGTACGCACGCAGACATATGCACACACACACATACACACACACACACACACACACACACACACACAGAGGGAAGTGGAAAAAAACAAACCCCAAATATACTATCAACACAGAAGGGAGATAATACAAACCCCAAATAAACTATCCACACAAACGTACGCGACCGCATATAAACCCCAAATATACTATCCATACAAACGTACCCGAACGCATACAATTCCCAAATATACTATCCACACAACGGCCCTAACGCGGACAAACCCCAAATAGACCATCTACACTCGGGAGGAAGAAGAAAAAAACAACCAAATATACGATTTACATAACGTACGCGAATACACACACACAGACACACACACACACACACACACACACACAAACACACACACACACACACACAGGGAAGAGGATAAAGCAAACCCCAAATATACTCTCCACACAGAAGGGAGATAATACTAACCCCAAATATACTATCTACACATGGAAGAGGAAGAATACAAATCCCATACCTACTATCCACACGGAGGTGAGATGTAAAAAAAATGAACCCCATATCTACAATCTACGCAGAGGGAAGAAGAAATAAATAACCCAATATACGCTATCCTCAAAGAGGGAAGAGGAAAAAAGCCATAATATACTAACCACACAGAGGGAAGAAGAAAAGCATTATACACTATCCACACGGAGTGAAGAAATAACCCTTTATATATACTATCAACATAGAATGAAGAAAATAACCCATTATATTCCATTAACACAGAGTGAAGAAGAAAAAGTTTTTTGAAAGCACCTAAACCCTCACCTGCAATGACCAACTCTGCCAAGCACCTACACCCCACCCCACCCCCAACACTACAAAACCCATTTAACCCGTTATTTTATGGCATCAGTGTGTGATTTAGGAAACATCAAGACACAAAATGATGGATGAATAGACTGACTATTGTTTACCGACTTGCATGCCTAAAGAGCGTGCGTGAAGGAAAACATCCTTTCATTTCAATTCTAGCTAAAACATGTTCCAGAGGGATAGAGATAGGTGAAAGAGCACAATTTCATAAAGTGTGAGTGAAAAACAAAACACGTCATCCTTATTATAGAATGTCAAGACTAAGAGACACTTACGTTTTCTTTCTGGTCTATTCTCTTTTAGAAGGTAGTGTGAAATTTCACATCAGGGCCAACGCATCGGCTCACATTGTCAATTTTTCCATTTCCATGTCTTTCTGGCACAAATTCTTCATCATCTTCAATTTCTTCTTCTTCTGAATCCCTCTTCTCTGTTTCGTTTTGTTTCTGTTTCTTCTCTTTACTCGTAGGGCACTCTGAATCCCAGTGTCCTTTCCCCCGACAGCGATATTAGGCATATTTACTTTTGTCTCTCTTTCTTAGACGAAGCAGGTATTCTGGAGACAAATACCCATTTACCTTTGCAGATATAGCAAACTTCATCAGCACTTACACACTTTCGTATGACTCTCATCAAATCAACGACCAAAAGAGTAAGTTTTGTTGCCACTTTCGCCTGTGAATTATGCTTTCGTATGACTTTTAGCAAATATTTGACCAGCAGGTCGATCTGTGCTGACTCTTCCATCTTCTTGATCGTTTGAGAGTGGAATGAATACTCTGACGCTAAGACACTCTCCCTATGTACAGGGACCTGCTGCGTATGAAGCCTAGTCAAATGTAATTTTGCAATAAGATGAAACGATTTCATTGATAAAGTAAAAGGCAATGACGTGCCGTGTCGCCTCACACAAGAGCTGAAGTGTTAGCTCAAATCCGTGTCAGCGATTTCGAAGACGACATAACTGAGCTTTCATCAATGTTCTCCACATATGCCACAAAACCACGAGTCCTGTTTCACGCCAAAAGAAATTTCGTTCAGTCCGTAAAATATAGTATCACATCTGAGAAACGCAAAAACGAACTTCCAGAAAGCTGAGAACGACGACTTACACCTACAACGTAAATGTATGAGTTCAAGTAGTGCGTAAAACTTAGTCAAATTAAATTTTATAGTCAAGACGAAACGATCTCTTTTCGAACAAGAAAGCAGACACCAAGCGACAATGGCGATCCGTGTCACACAACACTTTTCAAAATGTATATGATCAGAGGTTTGTTCTAGCGATCTGCACGGTTAAATTAAATGTTGATGTATTTTGCAATAAGACGGACACAATTTCCATGGGATCGCCCATGGTACGATTGTTCGTGCATTAGTTTAATTTTTAAAAATATTTTTTTTGTATAAATCGCCTATAGGATAGACTCAGTAAAGCATGGCCATTCTCGTCACTGTCTGAATAGCTACTCAAGTCAATTCGAAGCGAACGCGGTAAGAAAATAAGTATAGCCAATGAAATGGCTTACAATGGGTGATGCATTGTTTTGTTCTAGGACTGTGTGGCATAATAATCCTTATGTTCTTGCGTTATTACCATTACAGTGCAGACAGACTGAAATGTGAACTTACAAGCCCTCTTTGTGTGTGTTGTACCATTTCTTCTTACCACATCAAAATACTGAGCGTCACAGTATTGGTTCGCGTTTTCAAGCTGACCATTTTTTTTATATCTCACTTAAACATTTTAACATAAACACTCACACTCACATCGGTAGAGTCAGAACAGACGTGTTACAGTATTGAGGAGCATGTTATCTTTTTTTTTTCTTCAAACTAATAAATTTGGGGTTTGTATGAAGTAAAGAACCGAAAGTACAGTGAAACTCGAGGATGATGACCCAATCTGTCTGTCTATTGATGCGTGTATTTACTTAAGAAGAAATATGACCTCTAAAATACAAAGAGATACGGCAAGCATGATTAGATTAAACACAACGATGTTTTCCTTCACGCCCGTGTAATTTAGAGTTTCAATCGTCTTTGAAGACAAACTTGGTCTCCTTTTGTAGGGCTTGAAATAATAAAAAACCTGAAAAAATCTTAAGCACTTTGCTATAGATAATTTCATCAACAGACTAAGCAACATAAATACCGTTACAACAATAGAAGGCCTTAAATCTTCTATCAAAAAGAAATGCATCCAAAAAAAAAATTAAAGATTAACGATAACTAACCAATGAAACCGAATTTAACAAAGGCAATGCCATGTGAAGAAATGCCTCTCACTTTGGAAAGGTAGGCGAATGTACTCTGTCATGCACCATCAACTTGAAAAAAAATTATAAACAGAGAGAAACCTGAATTCAAAATTCGGTTGGTTTTTTCTTCAAAATTGTTTCGTTTCTTTTTTCTTTTTTTGGAAAAAATCTAAGCACTAATATAGAGTGGAAAAGGGAAAATGCACATACAAGCTTTGATATTTCTGAAAAAATGAGGGGATATTCCTAACGTTCATAACCACCTATATATGCTTGGATTTGTCTGTGACTTATCCACAAAACAAGATGTACATATTTCTGGTCAAGCTGCAAGTGTGTGCGTGTTTCTGAAAATGGTAAAAATTGGATATACAATTTTCTCGTGACACTTATAAAGTGAAGAGTCTGTGCAAGTGTCAAAAGCCAAAGTCATATAAGTTTTGTATTTTGTACGGCTTGTAAAGATTTCCACTTTAGAAAATGTGAAGTATCACAAGTTATTATCACAAACAGAAGTGGAACATAGGGGCTTGCAAGAAAGAAAATAACCCAGACAGTTGGTGTCATCAAGAGTGCTAGAGACGGTACCCGAACTTGCTTGCTTGCTTACTTGAATTAAAGTGATTTTCGCTCTAATGGAGCATGTATCACTGGTTTAATAACGCACCGCGTGATTTTTAATTACTCCTGGGGAAGGAAAGAGAGCCTCATCCCCCAGGCTTTTATGTACTCACAGACTATTTTTAAATTTAGCCACTTAGGTGTAGGACTAACTAGTCCTTAACAACCTGGCTGAAAGGCTTTAAACATGAGTGGGAATTGTCTCACCACACACTCATTTTTCTTTCCGAGCGTGGTAAAGGAGGAAAAAAGGTGCTCAGCAAGACAGCCGTGGATGTTAAGTACTCACCAAAACGCTAGCCCGTACTTATTTCAAATCAAGTCCCGTTTTTGCTAATGGACAATAAAAAGTACCAATAATGTGTTAACCACCTGTGCAATTAGTTCCAATCTAACGAGTCTGTTAAATTTCCTACTTCCTAACATATCTGTCTAATATTAGTACTTAGTGTACATAAAAATAGCCATACTCATCTTATTTAAGTCATTATGTCTAAGCGACATATACCAGTTTTGTCACTGTTAGGTTTAAAAAGTTAAGTTTGTTGCGGTGTTCCAATAGGTCAAGTTTGTTTCGAGAATAGTTTAGTCAAGGAGGGATACCAAGCCAAATATGGTTCCCTATTTAATAATAAGCAATCTTTTGGAGCCCTAAAAAAAATCTGTTTTTTCTGTTAGAAGGTAACACGTCTCTCTTTTGCTTTCATGTTCTTTCCCGCACTACTAGTTTCATGATTCTTGATATCAGGAAATGCGTAGCCATGATGGGCGGTAATGTAAGCAGCGGCTTCTACCAGTTGACTGAGGGGGTATCCAGTGTAGGCTTGTCTGTAGAATTGGGGAAGAACTCTGACCCCTATTCCCCATTGAGAAGGTCTTGGTTTAAAGGTGTCTAGAGATTTGTAGGCAACGTATTGTAAGGCTCTAATAAACTGCCCTGCTTTCTTGACGTCATACAATGCTTGATCTAGCCCCATTTCGGTGTACTTCTCAACGAGGTTCAGCGTCCCCCTCCTCCTCCTCAACCGCCTCAATTTCCTCTTCTGGTTCTGATACTAATTCTTCAGTTGAAGTAGATAGTTTCAAATTCGCTGCTATGGTGTCTGTCGCTGTTATTGTTGTTGTGGTTGTTCTTTCAGCTGAGATTGCCTGTAGTATCGGAGTGAGAAAAGAACGTAGTGCCTCCGATAATTGCATTTGAGTTTGCCATACGGTTTGTCTAACATAATTGACCCTTTGTTTTGCCACCACTCTTTCCGGGGCGGGTTGTTTGTTAGGTATAGTCGGCTGTTGACTCGATGTTATTTGTGTTCTCGAGGTGGGTGGAGTGCTAACTGGCTAGGTCTGCATTTCTTGCTCCCGCTGCTGTTGCGTATATTTCTTCCCTGCACACCGAGTTCTGGGCCTAATTCTTTTAATTTCGTTGTACCCGAACTTACGTTATCCATATTATCACCAACAAAAAAAAAACAAAAAAAAAAAAAACGCACAGGCCTAAAAGAAATACTCACTCACTTTTTACAGAACATTACTATTTTTAAAATTTTGATAAGCGACGGAAACGAACAACTTTAGAGTCACACTTTCTAACCAAGATAAAGAAATCATGTGCTGATAGACTCACTTCTGTATTTTTTCTTCTAACTGACTAACATATCATAGGCAATGGAATGTTATTTCTTTTCGAGAGTATGGGGTAGCCCTGATTTTTTTTGTTTGTTTTGGGAACTTGAAACATAGGCGATCGCTTAGGTTATAAGATGGCGGCCTCCTCTGACGACAGGCTTTCTCACAGGATAAGGTCTGCTTCTTCGGAAAGAGAAGAAGAACTCTTTGGTTCGATACAACTGTTGACAAAGCCTCTGTCAGGTTCATGCTGCTGCTGCTGTTGCTGCTCTTTCTGCTGTTTATGAAGTCTGTACTTCTCCGTCCATTTTTCTTTCTCCTTCTTGAATTCCTCCTTGAAGAGCTCTTCTTTCAGGTCTTCAGTGACTTTCAACATTATGATATTGTCTATCTCTTCAGGTCTCGGTATCAGACTTGTCATGACCCTATGCAAATTCACATAGGCTTCGTTCAACTTGGCTAATCTTGAGCACATCTTCGTAGGAAGATGAGTCGACAATGGATGGGCAGACTGGAGACTGCCCCGTTTTTATTTTCAAAGCGCGGACGTGAAGGAAATCATTACTACACGGTTTTCGAGTCGAACCGTTCAAATAGTGTTATGGGAGGGATAGAGAGAAGTCAAAGAGCATGAATCAGGATACCTATAGTTAACAAACCACAAAGGCATTTTTTTTCTTCAAAACACAACATTTTTATTCCAAATTACTTAACACTAACAAACAACTCTAACATTTGAAACAATAATCCAACAATATAACATCAAACATTTTTTTTCTAATCACAAAGATTTTTTTCCACTCACACATTATTTTGGACAGAGCTGACAACGTTGTGAATGAAATTGTTATTTCCACTGTTGTCAGTCATTAGGCCATTGATGGACACTACGTTTCCTAGTTAGAGACAAAAGGTAAGCATACTGGTCACAAAACCATCCATGTACTTTCTCATCGTTTCTAGAAGAATGACGATCAAAATAAGTCACTAAATGTTCTAAAGAATAGCCCAGACTACGATGATGCAGAAAATACACACAATATTGTCCACACACCAAGGAATATGTGCCTTGTTATTTCACATTATTGAATCGTGTGGTCTGAGCATTTCTTCTCATAAAGTCGATGATATCGTCTTCCAAAGGGGGCAATCCATACGAATCGAAATATTCCACACATCCTTCTTGAGGAAAGTAGACGGCTATCCAGTGGATTCCTGGGAGATGACTGTCGTCCGTGTTGATCACGTAAGCTTGATGGCCTTGAAGTTTGCGATGAGGGAGTTCATCTTTAGCACAGACGACAGGATTCCAAGAAGCAGTGTACGAACTGTGGTTCAAAAGGTAATAAAGTTTCCAAGTATCCATTTGTGTGTTGTTTTTTTCTTCACAGGTAATAATAAGTCATCAATTCGATCCTGACATTTTGCTTGAAAATGTCTGAAAAGTAACCGTTTCTTCGCCTTGTCTCCCAACTCTGATCCAAGAGAGCTTCGATGCGATGGATCTCTTGAGTTGTTAATGGAGGACAATAATGTTCACGCAAGCCTTTATACCACTGTTGTAACACGTCTTCTTCCGAGATGAGACTCCAAGCTTCGTCCAGATATTCGTCCAATTCTTCTTCTTGACTCAGCATCAGGCATTTATCGTGTTGAGTTTGACTGGGATGATCGTTATGACATCCATAGCAATCTTTCTTGATCAATTCATTAATTTTTTTCTGTCAAGACTATAGCATAACAGGAAACTAAATGTGATTCTTGTTCTGGCCATCTAGACTTCATCATGATGACTTCTTCGTCTTTGTCTTGGGGTTCTCCTTCCTCAGGATCTTCACATTCCATGTCCAAAGAATCCCTACTATATAAACATTGATAAAAGTCTTCCATGACTTCTAATAGTCTAGAATGACTTTTCTCAAACTGTAGGTTTATATCGTATTGTCAAATTCAGCATACAGGATGACGTACACCGTATTATCTGCGCGTAGATTTTCTGCAAACTGAAATTCCACACGCATCTGGCCGGATTTTATAGGGTGAAAATGTCACTCGTCGCTGTCTTGACTTACAATTCGTTAGAGAACCGTTTTCGAAAATGGAGTTTCACTGTAACTTTCCCTTTGGAGAAGGGAATATTTTGTCCCATATCTCCTTTTATACCAATGTTGACAATGTCTAAATACGACTTACTGACGGGCAAATAGTGAGAATGTACAAATTCACGGTGTACGTGATAGGTGTTTGCACCTTCCTGGTCATTGTTTGTGGTACTATCCACTTTGAAAGGAATGACACGCAGTAACGACACAGAGGTGTGTCCCACCATGTTGTACTCCACCACATCGGAATACACAAAGATCAAATTAAGTCCCATGTTCAGTTCTACCGGGTTTCCAAAAGCTCTGTAAAAATCCATATTACTGTTGATCTTGGGGCTCAAATTGTTTGCGACCATTTCTGCATGTCCACCCAAAATTTCAAACAAACTACCATTGAACCTGAGAGACAATGTGTCCGTATCTTGAAATTTGATCATGAGACGATGAGCCACTTTATGGTACTCAATCTTCACACTTTTTTTGGCTCTGTTCACTGCTTTGCCAAAGGCTAAGTTGAACCTGTCCGCAATAGTGTCCACCAAATGTTCACCACTAAAATAATAACCTGAAGGAATTTTCAAGGTGTAGATAATGAAGGCAGGATTGCTGGCTGGTCTTGTGTCCACTAAAAACCCGATTTTATTGATTTCTTCCTCCAATTGGGCATTCAGGATTTCCACCTCGAAAGTGTTTTGCTTTTCGGTGATGTTTTTGATTTGTGTTGGGTGAATGATTTCCACTAAAGCCACTTCCCAATGGGCTTCGTGAGCTAACTGGATGGTCTGAGGTAATTAGACCGTGTAACAGCACAACGTGTTCTTGGGAAACACCTCCATGGAACTGTCACTGGGTAAGGTTAAGTAAAATTGGTTGTTATTGCTCATAATTCCAGAGTTGTGTGGCTCTCCGAGGTGTTACTGGAAGTCAGAGGAGTGTCTCCGCCCAAAATGGGGTTGTTGTTGGAGTGGTGACTGACACTGGCACTGGACACAAGGTTCCCGTTGTTCCCGTTCGAGGAGAATTTCAGGGAGGGATTGGGAAGCAGGTAACCGATGCAACTGCTCAATAAAATGATCCACAATTGTTTGTCTCCTTGTTGCAAACTCAAATTGGCAATGGCTGCACCGATGACACAATACATCACGAAGGTTGGCAGAAAAAGACGATATGCGTTTTAGGCACACGTTCTCCATACCACACCCACAAGGGTTGTTTTGTAAATCTTGCAGAGAAGAATTGGGTGAAGGAGTGATCGCAGTAGCTGAATCTGTGTGAAAGGAAATGATGGTCACTTCGTTTTATAGCCGATGACGTGCGAAGCGTCGATCCAATAATGAAAACTGGGCGGATATCCTTTCCAACGTACTTTGCTTCTTTGACACGTCGTTTGCCCACTTTACGGTTTCTGCGTTTGACAATGCCTTTGATGTCGTACACGTCGTCTTTTTTGGTGACACGACTTCATTTGAAATAAGTACGGGCTAGCGTTTTGGTGAGTACTTAACATCCACGGCTGTCTTGCTGAGCACCTTTTTTCCTCCTTTACCACGCTCGGAAAGAAAAATGAGTGTGTGGTGAGACAATTCCCACTCATGTTTAAAGCCTTTCAGCCAGGTTGTTAAGGACTAGTTAGACCTACACCTAAGTGGCTAAATTTAAAAATAGTCTGTGAGTACATAAAAGCCTGGGGGATGAGGCTCTCTTTCCTTCCCCAGGAGTAATTAAAAATCACGTGGTGCGTTATTAAACCAGTGATACATGCTCCATTAGAGCGAAAATCACTTTAATTCAAGTAAGCAAGCAAGCAAGTTCGGGTACCGTCTCTAGCACTCTTGATGACACCAACTGTCTGGGTTATTTTCTTTCTTGCAAGCCCCTATGTTCCACTTCTGTTTGTGATAATAACTTGTGATACTTCACATTTTCTAAAGTGGAAATCTTTACAAGCCGTACAAAATACAAAACTTATATGACTTTGGCTTTTGACACTTGCACAGACTCTTCACTTTATAAGTGTCACGAGAAAATTGTATATCCAATTTTTACCATTTTCAGAAACACGCACACACTTGCAGCTTGACCAGAAATATGTACATCTTGTTTTGTGGATAAGTCACAGACAAATCCAAGCATATATAGGTGGTTATGAACATTAGGAATATCCCCTCATTTTTTCAGAAATATCAAAGCTTGTATGTGCATTTTCCCTTTTCCACTCTATATTAGTGCTTAGATTTTTTCCAAAAAAAGAAAAAAGAAACGAAACAATTCTGAAGAAAAAAAACAACTGAATTTTGATTTCAGGTTTCTCTCTGTTTATAATTTTTTTCAAGTTGATGGTGCATGACAGAGTACATTCGCCTACCTTTCCAAAGTGAGAGGCATTTCTTCACATGTCATTGCCTTTGTTAAATTCGGTTTCATTGGTTAGTTATCGTTAATCTTTAATTTTTTTTTTTGATGCATTTCTTTTTGATAGAAGATTTAAGGCTTTCTATTGTTGTAACGGTATTTATGTTGCTTAGTCTGTTGATGAAATTATCTATAGCAAAGTGCTTAAGATTTTTTCAGGTTTTTAATTATTTCAAGCCCTACAAAAGGAGACCAAGTTTGTCTTCAAAGACGATTGAAACTCTAAATTACACGGGCGTGAAGGAAAACATCGTTGTGTTTAATCTAATCATGCTTGCTGTATCTCTTTGTATTTTAGAGGTCATATTTCTTCTTAAGTAAATACACGCATCAATAGACAGACAGATTGGGTCATCATCCTTGAGTTTCACTGTACTTTCGGTTCTTTACTTCATACAAACCCCAAATTTATTAGTTTGAAGAAAAAAAAAAGATAACATGCCCCTCAATACTGTAACACGTCTGTTCTGACTCTACCGATGTGAGTGTGAGTGTTTATGTTAAAATGTTTAAGTGAGATATAAAAAAAATGGTCAGCTTGAAAACGCGAACCAATACTGTGACGCTCAGTATTTTGATGTGGTAAGAAGAAATGGTACAACACACACAAAGAGGGCTTGTAAGTTCACATTTCAGTCTGTCTGCACTGTAATGGTAATAACGCAAGAACATAAGGATTATTATGCCACACAGTCCTAGAACAAAACAATGCATCACCCATTGTAAGCCATTTCATTGGCTATACTTATTTTCTTACCGCGTTCGCTTCGAATTGACTTGAGTAGCTATTCAGACAGTGACGAGAATGGCCATGCTTTACTGAGTCTATCCTATAGGCGATTTATACAAAAAAAATATTTTTAAAAATTAAACTAATGCACGAACAATCGTACCATGGGCGATCCCATGGAAATTGTGTCCGTCTTATTGCAAAATACATCAACATTTAATTTAACCGTGCAGATCGCTAGAACAAACCTCTGATCATATACATTTTGAAAAGTGTTGTGTGACACGGATCGCCATTGTCGCTTGGTGTCTGCTTTCTTGTTCGAAAAGAGATCGTTTCGTCTTGACTATAAAATTTAATTTGACTAAGTTTTACGCACTACTTGAACTCATACATTTACGTTGTAGGTGTAAGTCGTCGTTCTCAGTTTTCTGGAAGTTCGTTTTTGCGTTTCTCAGATGTGATACTATATTTTACGGACTGAACGAAATTTCTTTTGGCGTGAAACAGGACTCGTGGTTTTGTGGCATATGTGGAGAACATTGATGAAAGCTCAGTTATGTCGTCTTCGAAATCGCTGACACGGATTTGAGCTAACACTTCAGCTCTTGTGTGAGGCGACACGGCACGTCATTGCCTTTTACTTTATCAATGAAATCGTTTCATCTTATTGCAAAATTACATTTGACTAGGCTTCATACGCAGCAGGTCCCTGTACATAGGGAGAGTGTCTTAGCGTCAGAGTATTCATTCCACTCTCAAACGATCAAGAAGATGGAAGAGTCAGCACAGATCGACCTGCTGGTCAAATATTTGCTAAAAGTCATACGAAAGCATAATTCACAGGCGAAAGTGGCAACAAAACTTACTCTTTTGGTCGTTGATTTGATGAGAGTCATACGAAAGTGTGTAAGTGCTGATGAAGTTTGCTATATCTGCAAAGGTAAATGGGTATTTGTCTCCAGAATACCTGCTTCGTCTAAGAAAGAGAGACAAAAGTAAATATGCCTAATATCGCTGTCGGGGGAAAGGACACTGGGATTCAGAGTGCCCTACGAGTAAAGAGAAGAAACAGAAACAAAACGAAACAGAGAAGAGGGATTCAGAAGAAGAAGAAATTGAAGATGATGAAGAATTTGTGCCAGAAAGACATGGAAATGGAAAAATTGACAATGTGAGCCGATGCGTTGGCCCTGATGTGAAATTTCACACTACCTTCTAAAAGAGAATAGACCAGAAAGAAAACGTAAGTGTCTCTTAGTCTTGACATTCTATAATAAGGATGACGTGTTTTGTTTTTCACTCACACTTTATGAAATTGTGCTCTTTCACCTATCTCTATCCCTCTGGAACATGTTTTAGCTAGAATTGAAATGAAAGGATGTTTTCCTTCACGCACGCTCTTTAGGCATGCAAGTCGGTAAACAATAGTCAGTCTATTCATCCATCATTTTGTGTCTTGATGTTTCCTAAATCACACACTGATGCCATAAAATAACGGGTTAAATGGGTTTTGTAGTGTTGGGGGTGGGGTGGGGTGTAGGTGCTTGGCAGAGTTGGTCATTGCAGGTGAGGGTTTAGGTGCTTTCAAAAAACTTTTTCTTCTTCACTCTGTGTTAATGGAATATAATGGGTTATTTTCTTCATTCTATGTTGATAGTATATATAAAGGGTTATTTCTTCACTCCGTGTGGATAGTGTATAACGCTTTTCTTCTTCCCTCTGTGTGGTTAGTATATTATGGCTTTTTTCCTCTTCCCTCTTTGAGGATAGCGTATATTGGGTTATTTATTTCTTCTTCCCTCTGCGTAGATTGTAGATATGGGGTTTATTTTTTTTACATCTCACCTCCGTGTGGATAGTAGGTATGGGATTTGTATTCTTCCTCTTCCATGTGTAGATAGTATATTTGGGGTTAGTATTATCTCCCTTCTGTGTGGAGAGTATATTTGGGGTTTGCTTTTTCCTCTTCCCTGTGTGTGTGTGTGTGTGTGTGTGTGTGTGTGTCTGTGTGTGTATTCGCGTACGTTATGTAAATCGTATATTTGGTTGTTTTTTCTTCTTCCTCCCGAGTGTAGATGGTCTATTTGGGGTTTGTCCGCGTTAGGGCCGTTGTGTGGATAGTATATTTGGGAATTGTATGCGTTCGGGTACGTTTGTATGGATAGTATATTTGGGGTTTGTATGCGGTCGCGTACGTTTGTGTGGATAGATTATTTGGGGTTTGTATTATCTCCCTTCTGTGTTGATAGTATATTTGGGGTTTGTTTTTTTCCACTTCCCTGTGTGTGTGTGTGTGTGTGTGTGTGTGTGTGTGTGTGTGTGTGTGTATGTGTGTGTGCATATGTCTGCGCGCGTACGTTGTGTGTGTGTGTGTGTGTTAGTGTAAGAACGTCTGGATAGTATATTTGTTGGGTTTTTCCTCTTCCCTGTGTGAATAGTATATTTTGGGTTTGTTTTTTCCTCTTCCCTCTGTGTGTGTGTGTGTGTGTGTGTGTGCGTATGTCTGCGCGCGTACGTTGTGTGTGTGTGTGTGTGTGTGTGTGTGTGTGTGTATTGGTCTCTGTTTGTCCCTATAAAACTCCCTTTATCCCTATCAAATACATTCTACCTACCTACCTACAGTAGCGCGTATTCAGGTCAGCCACTTGCAACACTGTTGCCATTTATCCCCTAGTTTCCAGTACAGTGACGTCACTGACGCTGGAAATTTTGATACTATAAATATGGACTTGGGGTTTTCCACAGGTTGTAGCTATACATATGTACTAGAGTTCATAAACAGGAACGTCACTCAAGCTGAGGCTATGAAAAGATAGTGGGGTTTTCCAAAGGAATAACCCACAAGTTGTAGTATAAATAGATAGTGGGATTTCATATGAATTTTAGCTGATTATAGCTATAAATAGATACATGGGTGTTTATCCACGATCGTCACACAAGTTGATATTGTAAGTAGTTACTAATTTTATCCATTTTAGTCTAAACCATTGTAACTTAATTTTCGGGGATATGTTTATTTTCCTTTAAATTCTGGGACAATTTCGTCATTTTAGCGTTACTTTTAGTCACATCCATTTTGTCGTTGAGCATTTCCTTGATTATAGCTATTTATAGCATCATTACAATTATGCAAATTTTTGAACACCCCAGCAAGATTTCAGGTCTTGGTAATGCTTTATATATAAATCTCACGCTTGTACTAGTGTATGTATGTTTCTGTCTCTGTTGTGTTTGACCCTCTACCATCATTGTCCCTAGACAATCCCACCATGTTCAATTTCCCTTGACGCTATACAGACCCACCATGTTCAATTTCCATATGTTAAATTCCCCTAGTCCCTAGACAGACCCACACTCTATTCCCATGTTCAATTCCCCTTGTCCCTAGAGTCACCCAGCAATTTTTCCCATGTTAATTTCCCATTGTCGCTATATAGTCCCACCCTGTTTAAATTCCCTTGACGCTATACAGTCCCATATTCCCATGTTCAATTCCCCTTGTCGCTCAACAGTCCCACGATTTATTCCCATGTTAATTTCCCCTTGTCGCTCAACAGTCCCAAAATCTATTTCCCATGTTAATTTCCCTTGTCGCTAAACAGTCCCACGATTTTTCGTCCATGTTAAATTTACATAGTCGCTAAACAGTCCCAGGGTGGTTAATGTTAAATTTACATAGTCGCTAAACAGTCCGGGGGGGGGGGGGGTCTGTAATGCTAATTCCCATTGTCGCTAGGGTATCCCACTTTACTACTCAGGCGGGTAGCCATTTCAGTGCTATAAATGACGTCCGGGCCTGGATATTCTTCATTGTACCATATTGAACTTTTTAAAATCCCGATGTACTTTACTTTGTAACAAAACGTTTTGGCTACATCTATGAGGAATGAATAAAATTTGGTACGCATAAATGCCCCCCCCCCCTTAATCTCCACAAAAACAAAACAAATCTCGTCAGTGTTTTGATCCCAATTGGGGTATAAAGCTGTTTGATAGAACACTTGAATAATCTACTTCATATCCGGACAAACTTTATATATATAAAATCTTTCTTTTCGTCTGCATGAGGCAGAAGTTACATGTATATCTATTTCTATATTTACAGTAATGCAAAGACTTCTTCCGATGAACAGGTAACGCATTTGAACCATGATACTTCTTAACAAATAAAAGTTTTGATTGTCGTATTTGCTGCATATCTTACAATAGTTCGCTCCTTCATATCTATATATCACTGCACTATCTTTGAGTTCATTTGTGGAGATTAATCTATAAAAGAACCAAGTTTCCTTTTTGTGAATAAATTTTGAAAATAAAAATATGGAATTATGCAGCACGTATCGAAACGAAAAATATTTTTTTTATGCAGAAGCGTTTCGATGACGTCGATGCAATATTTCAGGATCATTGATTATAAGAGAAATAAGATGTCGACATGAGTTGTAAAGTTAAACAGTATCAACATACATTATACGTGATTGGGTATTTATCTTAAAAGACATTTTGGAATATAGACGTTTAGTTACGAAATATAATGACTTTATAAAGACTACAAAATAATGAAACACGAGGATAGAGCATAATGCTTAGAAAAGTCATATCGCGCCATGCTAGTATTTACTAGCCGCAGCGATCTGAATATATGACCTTTAGCTGGAAAATTAAAATGGATTTCAAAGATTTCTAGAGCAGATACGGTGTTATAAATGCAACTTGCATGCTTGGAATAGACGTTCCGCTGGTCTATAATACGAATGTAATTACACGCTCAATATAGAGCCTATTTGACATTTGTACTCGGTTGTAATTAAAATGCCATTTATAGTCACACAGCCATGTCATTGTATAATGACAAAATGTTTCTCACCAACATATAGACGATATCTTAATGTATTATTCGACACTGAAACTATGGAAAATTGTATAGTAATACAGAACCCCAATAAGAGGTGTCATACCCAAAGTCTGTGATAGGATTTCTGTCATCCAAATTTAGTATATATGCAACTATAGACCCACCCACGAAAAACAAGCGGTCAGCTGTAATGCAGAAGATGTATTGGATCTGTCAAAAGAGTGTGGCATTCTTTCTCACAGAGATAGTCGGTGGTGACATTCCTTAAGACAGTGAGAAGAGTCTGCACGGTCTGTTTCAGGTAGGTGGTGTCAAAGGATGTAACTGTCGTATACAAGAACTCATTCAGGTCGGACATTGTATATAAATATATAATTTATAGAACGAGTGGTATATAACTGATACAGCGTACATACTATACATATTTATATATTTTATTTATATCACATACAAATACACATATTTGCACTTGGAATGGAGTTACATATGATCCGGGCAACTGTGTATTGGCCGAGTGAATAAACTCCTTACATCCCTGCGAGTGTGTCCAAATGTAGTTCTACGATTTTTCTTTTTGTCCACAATCACGTATGCAGATTGTTAAGTTTATTGTTCTCTTTTTGAGTTTCTAATTTTATTCGCATTAAATAAATACAAGACACACTCATGATTTAAACATGAAATATGGTTTTATGAAGAATGTAGTGCACTGTAAACACGGTTAGCCTCTTGTACACTGAACGTGTACTGTCAGACGTTTACGTACTGGCGTTCGGTGATTAGCGTTGAATAGAAACTAAGCAAATTGACGAACCAACAAGAGGTAAATAAAATAGTTTAATATACGGACAGTCATCTAAGTCATTATTCTGTTTAATTTATTTTTCTAAAGACTATAACATCTCTCTCTCTCTCTCTCTCTCTCTCTCCTGAACGGTTTGACTAAACTTTACCATCATTTGTAGGTCCAGAGACATCGCCGTATGACACAAGCGAAAATTCCCAACGCTCGTATTTTCATACATTTTTGCCCGTATCTTGCTACGCTCATCCAGAGAGAGAGAGAGAGAGAGAGAGAGAGAGGTGGGGAGCGGGACAACCATTCGGACATTTTTATATTTAAAAATTAATAATCGATTTTAGAACATTATAATAGGTTTATGAACCAACAACAACAAAGCATTAAATGCGCTACAGTATGTGTGCCTCGTATGTGACAAATTTAATATATAGGCCTAGTGTCGACTGGCAATTGCAACTATGTATCATTGATATTATGAACACTGTAGATAAATCACAAGGAAAGCTTAAACATACCATTACGACAAACCAGATTAATGTAGGTTACTTAGTACAAGTTCATTTTTAATGTTTTCGTCCAGCGCAATATGTTTTACTCTCTCACTCCAGATGTTTCCTTATTTTGTCCTTTACGCACGAGAGGGTGGAGTGAAATGGACAAAAAAGAAACCATTTCGATGAAACTGTGTACCATTTTAATTTCATTTAGAAAACAGGGAATATTAATACTTTTCATCGTTATTTTCATGGCATTTATGATTAAGGAATGAGTAGAAATTGATCTTTAGGACTGCAGTTGTTTATATATTCGTATTATTGCGCCATGGGCGGATCACAATTTGACATACCAATAGTACTGCTATATCAAATTGCTTAATACCAACACTTTAAATGCCATGTTCATTTTAATATATATATATATATATATATATATATATATATATATATATATATATATATATATTCATCGCAAATCCTTCTGCATTCCCTGTTCTGTCTCCCACCCTTATGTCTCGCGTTTTCTCTCTTCCATAAGAAGACAAATACTTGTAAATCTGTGGAGAGAGAGAGAGAGAGAGAGAGAGAGAGAGAGAGAGAGAGAAAAGATCTTGACCTGAATGAAAACCTTTTCCACTGTAATACATGATGACAATGATACCAAGTTGCAAAAGCCTGTCGAGAAGGGATGGCCATAGCTGACTATGAAGCACACACGTGGCGGCGGGGACCTCAGTTTTCTGCTGGTTTATCTATTACCTCAAGATACTTATTTTTTCAAGTAGGATAATCTATACGATAGGTTCTTGTTTCCAGAAAGACTACATTCAAATGAAGTTAAGAGTATAGTTATTAAGAGTATCCAAACATATAACAGATCAACAAAAGGGATTCAGTATTCCTCATTTAATTATACTTCAGATCCAGCTATCTCTTTTTATATTGGTCTTCTCAAGCAAAACTCTTTCAGCTGTAATCAGCAGTCTTTCATATCATAAAACAAATTAAGAAAACAATTCTTGATCAGATTTACAAGTTTTTTACCTATGTAATTTTTCAATTTTCACCTATTCGTCGTTGTTGAAATTCTTCTTGATTATCTCCTTATTTTTTCGTCACTTCCTTCTCGGAGAATGCAGTTAACTGTAAAACTCCGTGACTGGAAACCAGTTGATGATGTAAAGTTCTTGAACTTTTTATATCACCAGCAAAGTAATGATCAACGGGAAACAAATTCATCTACTATGAGAGAAAGGGAATTCGTCACTTCCTTCTCGGAGAATGCAGTTAACTGTAAAACTCCGTGACTGGAAACCAGTTGATGATGTAAAGTTCTTGAACTTTTTATATCACCAGCAAAGTAATGATCAACGGGAAACAAATTCATCTACTATGAGAGAAAGGGAACTCTGAAACCAGCGTATCCAAGAAATGACTCTTGTACCACTTTTGATCGAAGTGTCTGTTTTGTTTCTTTTTCTTTAACCTTCATTGCTTCTTTTGCATTCTCTCCAGTATTTATCCGTCCACATAATTTTGTTGCATTTAAATTCGTTATAGAAGTGTCCTCGTGCAAATATAAACCTAAATAATACCCTGATGGAAGGGGATATAGCTGTTTGCCTGTAGTTTGTTTATGCCTTACCATGTCTGTATCAATGTAAGCATCTTGTAGAAATAGGCTTTATATTTTTAAATTGTCTGTCTGGTAGCAAAATGTAAATTGTATTATCTTATTATTATCTTTTAGGTCTTTAATAAATGTAAGCATCAAGACCAATGGCTAATGCATGTATTTAATAATCCTTTTTTATCCTTCCGTAGTGGATTATAGTGATCTTTCAAGAATAATTTGATTTAATTTGTAACACCTGCAAAGACATTATATAAAATGTTGGCCAAGTCTTTATTAACTGTCGCATTTAAATTTATCCAGTCTTCAAGACTTTAGTTCTATAAGGCATTTGAAGTTTGACACAGGTTTATATAAGCGTCACCAGTGCAGGTTGAACAACGCATACATCTTGAAGTAGACGTATCTATGTCGCATGCTTTACCTGTAATTTCTCTGACATGAAGTGGTACTGATATTTGTACTTCATAACGTAAAACAAACTGTTAGTTTGAAATGGTGTTGTCCAAATAATTTGAAACATCCAAAGTGTACAAGTTGATCGAGTGTTCACTATTACGACTATGTCATCAAATATCTACCGAAAAAGAAGTGAATGGAAAAGTAAAATTCAAAATGTAACGAGAAATTTTAAAAGACACTTATACCAATTTAATTACATTTCAATAAATGACAAAGTTTCTATCACAAGTACTAAAGTATAGTATGCTCCAAGGAATTCCAATAGTCTTGAATGTCCTGATGTGTCAATAGTCTTGAATATCTTGATATATACAAAAGATTCGATTCATGATGTCTAGGAGCGCTCTCAAAACGTAGAAGTAGGAATAGGATATTCTGCGATTATGGAAGAAAACAGAAAAGTCAAAGATTAATTTATTTCATGTCATTAATTTTATTTTGCGCATCGAATTGCAAACATGTAATACTTAATAAGCAGCTTTTCGGATTAGAGGTGGATTGAGGTATAATGTGGAAATGTTGTACCACAGACTAAAATCTGAAATTTAGTGAAATATTAGGGAATAAATGGATCACTGGTATCTATTTTTTTTGTAGTATAGAATAAAGAAGCAAAATCTACGAATACATTTTACTTTGAAACATTAAGTTAATAATCACAGATACCTGCGTATACTAAACATGTACACATATATGAGTGTATATGATATATAGGTACATTTAGTTTGGTGTTCACAGAAAGACAGAAGACAGTGTATATGCACAAAACTGCGAAAGTGTTTTATTGTACACTACGGATGAAATGATGTTGATATGACGGAGTGATACGGTAACATACTCCTTTTTTACACTCTCTAAATATGTATAGATTTAGCATGGATGAGATTCAAAACGAATTTTTATTAATAAAGGTTTGATTCAATGTGTCTAAAATATATTCGTATGGAAGTCAAATGAGAGAAGCCTGGTAGTTGAATCTGGGTGTGTGAGGCGCATATATCGATTGAACACATGTATCGAATGCTAAGCCTGGAATGTATTACTAAATCAGTATATGATAAATATGATGACGAAACGCGATTAAGGGAACTCTTTGATGTAACAACTTACAAATTAATAATTTCAAACAACACTAATTTTCTGTTTTTTTTTCTCTTCAGAAGATACCTTTTTGGACATCATATTTCATGTGTATCACGTGGACGTTGGTCGTTATAAGTATATTTGATTATTCGTGAGTATGCAATAATATATTTTGATCGTTCTTTGTTTTTTGTGTGCTTGTGAGGATTGTTTAAATTGCGCAACGAATGTTTCCAATTTTACAGTCCCCATCAATTACACGGTTAACATCACCATAATTAACGCGTTTTCCTGAAGGAGATAAATATTTCATACAGTGAATGTAATCTCTAGTAGAAGTATATGGTTTACACTATTGAAGAAAACATATTCATCAGAGCAGAGAGGGTTGATATTTTTAGATAAACCGCATTTTAATAAACACAAGTGCGACAGTGAAAAACTTAATAACAATGTGGTTATGAAACACACGCTAAATAGTCTTAAATCTAATTGTACAATAGTAACCGCTAGATTCATCACGACTTGCACATAGGCAAGCAGTGGTTGTGCAGATAATTGGCCGAGGTGGTCCGAAGCGCGTGGCACGTTTTTCTGCCCACAGAGCTGCTCGTTGCTGTCACTTCCGATAAAATCGAGAATTATTTGCAAGATCGATGTCATATGGGTCGGATGTAATATGGAAACTGCAGTATATAATAAATCATAAATGTTGGTTTGCAATAAATGGATGTAAGCAGTGTTGGTAGTAGTGATGTGGGGCGATTCAGGGACAATGGAAAAATACATTATAGACCCCCCCCCCCGGGCCTGTTTAGGGACAAGACTTATAGGGACAATGGGAACATATATTACAGACCCCCTTGGGCCTGTTTAGGGAAAAGATGTATAGAAACAATGGGAAAATGCAGTCACAAACATAGTAGACCTGGATAGGGACAAGGGAAAGTAGAGTTTGTATAGAGTCTGACGTCACGGTAGGGGAATTTGGTAACAATTTTGCAACGAGGGGAGGTAACCTCACAGCACTGAGCAAAGAGCGGGTGTACAGAGATAACACAGACAAGAGACAAACACTTATACAACATTTTTTAAAAGAATTAGTAGGCAAGAAAGTAATTTCTTTTCGAGGCATATGAGTGGCCCTGAAAAGGGCCTTTGGGTTCTTCTTCTATTTTCTCCAGTTCTTCAGCCATCTTCTGATTTTTCCTAATATTCCTTTCTGCTTCTTCGTCTTTTTTTCATTTTCTGGCATCCAGTTAGGATGGTCTATGGCTCTGAATTTTTCCAGGACTTTGATCCAGTTGTTTTTTTAGTTTTTCAAAGTCTTCTTTTGTATTTGTTTTCTCTTTCTTTTCTCTCGTTAGTCCAGATATCTTTGATCTTCTTGACTTCTTCTCTCAATACATTTCTCATAAGTTCATCAGCTTTGTTGAGCTGGTCAATTCCCCATTTTACAAAAGACCACTCTGTCCATTCCAATATATCTTCTAGGAAGCACCTGACTTTGATAACATGAGCAAGGGCTTCCTTCAAGCTACCTACTTTTAAATACTGCGGGTGAATGAAGCCTCTAATGTTTTTTTACTTCTTTCTCTATTAACTCTTTCACAAGATCCATGGCTATCTTGAGGCTGGTTACTTGACTTTTGACGAAATCCTTGGTAAATTTATGTCTCCATTCCTTTTCTAGCCTTTCAACTACATACTAGTCTTCCACCATCCAGTACCAACTGTCTTGCAAGTTCTTGAATAAAGCAGTGACTGCTACCATCTTCTTTTGCTTATTCCGTAGAATGACGCGAATGACGGACGCTTGAGTTTTTATCTGTCAATCACGGACGTGAAGGAAAACATCCACTACTTCTCTCTTCACATAGTATGTACTATCAACACAGAGGTGATGAGCCAAAAAAAAACAAACAAGCAAACAACCCAAATATACTATCCACACACGTGAAGAAGCAAAATCTAACCACAAATCTACTATTCACACACGCGGAGAAGCAAACAAATAACCACAAATATAGTATCCACACACGCGGAGAAGCGAAAACAACAAAATATGCTATCAACACACGCGGAGAAGCAAAAACATAATAAAATATACTATCCACACACGCGGAGAAGCAAAAACAAACCCAAATATATTATCCACACACGCGAAGAAGCAAAAACATACCGATAATCTAATATCCACACACGGAAAGAAGCAAAACTCAACCGTATTGTACTATCCACACACGGGAAGAAGCAAAAATTGACCAAAATATACTATGCACACACGGGAAGAAGCAAAAAGTAAGCATATTATACTATCCACACACGGGAAGAAGCAAAAAATCGACCAAAATATACTATCCACACATGCGAGGAAGAAAAATATAAACCAAAAACTAACCCAAATAATCTACTATCCACACAAACGTACGTGAGCGCTTACAAACCCCATTAATCTATTATCCACAAACGTACGTGAGCTCATACACTCACACACACCCGCCCACCTACACACACACCCATACACACACAGCCCCCCAACACACAGACACACGCACATACAATCACATTAGTAAAGGGGTGAGTGTTTATAATCACACTACTCCACATTTATACAAATTGGCAAATTTCTCTGTCCTCACCACAGACTTGATTTGACCTGTCTTCCTCATGATCAGTTGAGGCAAGATTGGCCTTTTGTCTTCCTCTTCTACTTTCTTTTTCTTCTCTTCTTCTTTTTCTATTTTTTCTCTTTCTTCTAGGGCTTCCTGGGTCAGCTCGACCAGGAGCCGCCTGGCATATTCCAGGTGCATCTGAAGTTCGATCAGTTTTTTGAGTCTACTGCTCATTTTTTCGTTCTTCACGAGTCAACGATGGGTAGCCTGACTGACGAGCGTTCCGTATTTATTACCCAACACGAACGTGAAGAAAAACATCCCATGGCACCAAAACTTACATTGCCTATATTATTGCCAAAAACGCGCGGACTTAAAAGAAACACTCACTTTTTTACTGACAATCACTCATGCATAATTTTTGACAAGCTACGGATACGAAGGGGCTTATAGTCACTATTTCTAACTAAGATAAAGAAATGACGTGCTTATAGACGCACTTCTATTTGTTCTAACTGCCTAAAAAGAAATTGGCAATTGAATGATTATTTCTTTTCTAGAGTATTGGGTAGCCCTGAAAATGGCTGTTTTTTGTGGACGAGGAGCTATGGCAATCTTTTATGATCTAAGATTGCGGCCTCGTCTGGCGACAGGCTTTCCCATAGGATAGGGTCTGCTTCTTCGGAAAGAGAAGGAGAACTCTTTGGTGTCGACACGGCAGTCGATGAAACCTCTGTCAGGTTCCTATTGCTGCTGCTGTTGGTGCTCTCTCTGTTCTCTCTGCTATTTCTGAAGTCTGTACTTCTCCGTCCATTCTTCTTTCTCCCTGTTAATTTCCTCTCTGAAGAGCTCATCTATCAGTTCTTCAGTGACTTGTAACATTCTGACATTCTCTATCTCTTCAGGCTTCTGTATCAGGCTTTGCCTGACACGATGCAAATTCACGTAAGCTTCGTTCAGCTTGGCTAATCTTGAGCACATCACAGCTTGATGGTCTTGAGGTTTGCGATGAGGTAGTTCTTTTTTTGCACACACGACATGATTCCAAGAAGCAGTGTACGAACTGTGGTTCAAAAGATAATAAAGTTCCCAGGTATCCAATTTTGTGTTGTTTTTTCTTCACAGGTAATGATAAGTTATCAATTCGATCCTGACTTTCTCTTTGAATTTGTCTGACAAGTGACCGTTTCTTCGTTTTGTCTCTGCACTCTGAGCCAAGAGAGCGTCGATGCGATAGATCTCTAGATTTGATAATGGAGGGCAAGAATGTTCACGCAAGTCTTTATACCACTGATGCAAAACGGCTTCTTCTGAGATGTCACTCCAAGCTTCTTCCAGATACTCGTCCAATTTTTCTTCTTGACTCAGCATCAGACATTTATCGTGTTGAATTTGACTGGGATGATCGTTTTGGCACCCATAGCAAGCTTTCCTGATCAATTCCGTATTTTTTTCTGCCAAGTGTTTAGCAAAAGAGGACACTAAATGATGTTCTTGTTCTGGCCATCTAGACTTTATCACTATGTCCTTTTCGTGTTTGTCTTGAGATTCTCCTTCCACAGGCTCCTCCCATTCCATGTACAAAGATTCTCCACTATGTAAAGAGGGATAACAGTCTTTCATAGCTTCTAATAGTCTAGAATGATTTCTCTCAAACTGTTTATTTCTATGGTATTGTCGAATTCGGCATACAAGAGAACGTTCACCGTTTAGTCTAATGGTATTGGCTTTGCAAACTGAAGTTCCACACGAATCTGGCCTGATTTTATAGAGTGGAAATGCCCCTCGTCGCTGCCTTGGTCTGGAGTAAAATCAAAAGCCCACAAAGCGTAGCCTCCTGCGTAATTCTCGTACGTAATATCGTGACTGGTGTTGGTCCCTAATAGTCCGGTGGCTTCGTACAGGAACATGTACGATCTCAGATAACTCTTCTCGTCACCAGACTGAGGTTCGAAGGGTCTGGTACACAAGGCCTTGCCATCGCGACTGCCTTTAATCTTGGATACGTCGTAGTGATTAAACTCAAATGGGTTTTCCTGGAAGTCTCCGTCGAATGGTGTATTTTTGATGATACCAATGATCAAACGTTTGGGTAACTGCCCTTGGAATAGATGATCTTCAATCATGGATTGATGCCCAGCGGGAATGGTGAACGTTTTCACTTCCACGCGTTGTATCTGATACTTGGCGGTCGTTCTGCTAAAGTGTGACTGATGTCGTTTCCCACTTTAGGTAACACTTCCTCGCGTCGCACGTAGAGTCTGGCTTCTTCAGTTTTGGTTTTGTAATACTCAGTATGACTTACCAAATGGAAAGCGGCACTGCTGCGATTCAGTCTCAGGCGGACATCCACGCCGTTCAGCAAATACTTCTCTTGCAACCACATGTCTAAATGCAAACGATCCATCAGGTCTAAATGTTTGTTTGGGCCTTTGATTTTGTTTCGTCGGGCATTGAATCCCACATTGTGGTTGGGGTCTTTATCTGTAATCAAATCGGCATCGTTAAACTTGCCCGCTGTATCAGGTTTCCATACCACGCAAGCATCCAGATGGGTGTTCTTGGCATCTTTTCCGTACGTCAATAGATTTTCCAGAAACGCTCAGTAAGGGTACCTGTCCATGTTGCTACTGACCAGTTTGTTATTCAAATATAAATCCACTCCACTGAACAAGGAATGCATGCAATTGTTGACGCGGGCTACTTTATCTTCGTCCTTGATATCGGGACCATCTGTGGTCGTGTCGATCACTTTCACTTTCAAGTACAGGTAACTGTTATTCAGATCGGTGTAATCTTCGGGCTGTCCTTTGATTTAAAACTTGATGGGAGTTGACCCTGTGTCCTTGACAGAGGAGACGGTATAAAAGTAGACCCATTGGGATTCTTGCATCGTCATCATGGTGGGTTTCATGGCAAACAGATCCAGTTCCGACTTGGAACAGGCACAAGGCTCTCGGTGCATCATTTATCTTTCTCTGTAATTTTTTTATAATAATCAAAAACGTCTAAATCTCGGACGGTTATTCTTTTCTTAGTCTTTCTAGCTTTAGAAGTGTGAAGTCTTCTGAAGGGGTGTTTTCTTCGTCGTCTCTTGCTGTGTCGTCAGGGAAGCAGGAATGCCTGATTCGGTAGCGTGCAGGGCATTTTTAGGAGATTCTCGTCGGCCCAAAATGTCTTTACCCGTTTGCAGCAAGACAGTTTTGCCTTCTCTCAAGAATGCTTCTTTGGGGTTTTGTTTGTCGATGATGACATTTTGGAGAAATCCTTTGCCTTGCGTCAATGTCGCATCTTTCAAGGCGTGCAATCCTCGTGTCACCATCGGTTTCAACACTGGGGCCACCGAACGGAAGGCCGATTTCAACATATCTCCTAAGCCATGTCTTCATTGTCGAGGGACGCTTCGGTACACTGGATACGTTTGAGAATCGTTTTCGAAAATGGAGTTTCTCTGTGACTTTCCCTTTGGTGAATTGAATATTTTGTCCCAGGTTTTCCTTTATAGCAATGTTGACAGTGTCAAAATACAACTTGCTGACGGGTAAATAGTGAGGATATACAAATTCGCGGTGAACGTGATAGGTGTTTCCACCTTCCTCGTCAGCGTTTGTGGCAGAATCCACTTTGAAAGTAATGACACGCAGTAACGGTACGGAGGTTTGTCCCACCACGTTGTACTCCACAACATCGGAATACACAAAGATCAAATTCAGTCTTTGGTTCAGTTCTACTGGGGAACGAGAATCCATGTAAAATTCCATATTGCTGTTGATCTTCGGGTTGAAATTCAGAGTCATTTTTGTGTCTCCACCTAAAATTTCAAACAAGTCACGATTAAAAGTGATGGACAACGTTTGGGCATCCTGAAATGTCATCGGTAGACGACGAGCCACTTTATGGTACTCAAGGGCGACATCTTTTTGACTTTGTTCAGGGCTTTGCCAAAGGCTAACTCGAATCTGAAAGCAATGGTATCCACCATATGTTGACCACTAAAATAATAGCCTGCCGGAATTTTCACAGTGTAGATGGTTAATAATGGATTGCTTGATGGTCTTGTGTCCCCTGAAAACCCGATTTCATTCATGAATTGTTGCAATTTTTCGTTCATGATTTCGACCTCAAAAGTGTTTTACTTTTCAGTGATTTTTGGATTTGTGTCGGGTGAATGATTTCCACCAAAGCCACTTCACAATCGGCTTCGTGATCTAATTGGATGGCCTGAGGTAATTTGGCCGTGTAACAACACAAATTGTTATTAGGAAACACCTCCATGGAACTGTCACTGGGTAAGGTTAAGTAAAATTGGTTATGGTGGTTCATAATTCCAGAGTTCTGTGGCTGTCCGAGTGGTTACTGGAAGTCAGAGGCGTGTCTCCGTCCAAAATGGGGTTGTTGTTGTTGGAGTGGTGACTGACACTGGACGCAAGATTCCCGTTGTTGCCGTTCGATGAGAGTTTTAGCGATGGCTTGGGAAGAAGGTTACCGATGCAACTGCTCAATAAAATGGTCCACAATTGTTTGTCTCCGTGGTAGCGGTAGCTGAGTCTGCGTGAAACGGCATGATGGTCACTTCTTTTTATAGTCGATGAACTGCGAAGCGTCGATCCAAGAATCAAAATTGGGTGGATATCCTTTCCAACGCATTTTCTCTTGTCTTACACGTCTTTTTCTCACTTTATGGGTTCTTCATTCGAGAATGCTGTCGATGTCGTACACGTCGTCTTCTTTGTTGGTGACACGTTGTAACTCAGGTAAGTAAAACTTTCCTTTAAAGACTTCCTTTAAACACCAATTTATAGACGACAGGATGACGGCCATGCAATCGTCCAGTGATACGAAACAAGTCGATGGTCGAGTTGGATGAGTAACCTGTGTCGAAAGTGCGTTGGTTTTGCCAATGCGCACCCAATCTCCTACGGTCAACACATTACCTTTCTTGGGAACAGTCACCGTCGGGGATTTACCAAACAGGCGATCAGAAACGAGCACTTCGTTGTCGGGAGTCACATCTTGTGGGGAAGTCCAATGCTTCGATGGTAAGAATGGTTGAACGCTTGAACCAGATGCGGTAAGATGTCGATGTTGTTGAGAGTGTGGTGATGCGTAAAATATTTTCACATGCGTTGTTTCAAAGTGCGTTGGAAACGTTCCACGATGCTGCCTTTGGTTTCGGGATTCTCGGTGGTGAAAAAAGTGAATGTCACGTTTCTATAATTCCTTTTTTAAAGCTTGGTTCAGAAAATCGCAGAAATTCGGCGCCTTTGTCAGTTTGCCATCGAAGAGGATAAGGACCGCTTTGTTTCAACACCCGTTGGAGGGCTGCCACTAACTCGCTGCTCGATTTGGAAGTCAATGGCACGACCCAGGGAAATTTGGAAAAGACATCGATGACACAAAGCAAATATTTGTAGCCGCGAGTGTAGGTGGCCAAATGAGAGACTTCGGCTAAATCGGCTTGCCATTGATGATCGATGCCTTCCACTTTGGTGCGACTTCTGGAAAACTTTCGTCGAATGGGTTTGTGTAAAGTATAGGTAGCTTGTTCTTGTAACCATCGTTGCACTTGAGGTAAACGGAGACTTTTCAGTCGAGTTTTGGCAGCACGATACAATTTCTGAACTCCTCTGTAACCTGCAGGATGGGATGGATCGTAGTAAATGCTTGCAAACACCTTCTCCATTTTTTGTTTGTAAGTAAGTCACCAATGTTTCGATGCTGCTGCTTTGGACTGGGTCAAAGGGTGGCTTGGAAACAGATTTACGTGTCCGATGGGCCACGGGAGTAGAAGTCGAAGCTGGTGGTGGAGGTGGTAATGGAATGGCTTTGGTCTTCTTTTCTTTCTTCACTTCTATTTTCCTTTCTTTCTTTTTCACTTCTGTGGAAGGAGGAGTAGACACCATCTTTTTAACCCAAGCTTTCATTTCTTCTCGTTGGGGTGTAGGGGAAGGGGTCAACAAGGACGCTGCAATTTTACTAGAAATGGGAGCTGCTGACGGTGTTTGAAAGACTTATCGTGCCTCTTCTTCCTCAGGCTTTCATAGGGTTACGTCTCTCATGACCACTCGGGATGGTTGTGATGGTGGTGATGTGGTGGATGGACTTTTCATCAAGGGTTTGAGATCTTTCAGAGTGGGTAGAGCTGTTTCGTCTAAAGTTTTCTGGTGAAATACTTGTAGTCGTTGCAAGAGTTGACCGTAGTTTTGCAATTTTTCTGTTTCGGACAAATCGTGGCAATCCATCAACGACTGCAGTTCGTGTTGTAACTGGGACATCTCAGTCAAATTGGGAATGGGAGGCAAGTGCAGGGTTCGTTGCTCTTTCCAACGATGTATTCCATCCATCGTTTGTAAGGCACTGAAGCTAATTTTTGCCCTTCCATTCGATGTCAAGGGTCACGTCGGAGATCATGGGACTCCAGAGGTCCTTTTTATCTTGCTCCCACGATTCCTCCCAATATGGTTCCCAATACTCCTTTCAGCACAGGTCCTAACAATTTAGGCAAAATTCCTCCACGTTGGACCAACATCTTCTTTTGACGAATGGGTATTTTCTTTCGAATCATTAGACGATGAACCTGACAATGTTTGCCCAAACATTGATTCTGGTGTTTTGACAAAGGTATCGTGCCTTTCAAGACGTTCAAACAACATTCGCACACGTTATCGGCGACACCTTTGGAGGCCGTTTGAATGAGTTTTTTTCGCATGGGTGGAGAAGCGTTGAACAGGCAGACAACATGTCCCAATGTTTGACTAAACGAGGAGGCAGTCATTTCCTTTTCTTTCCTTTGGGTTTAGAAGAGGGATGTTTTCTGGGGGGTGACATCTTTGAGTCTTCAGGAGCACAAAACACTGATGCCCATGCTTTGTATCAGACCTATTTTATACTGGAACGCGTCGCCACTAATTGTCTTTACGTCGTATCAACTTGACGACAGGCATCACGCGTCGTGGAGGGGTTCGCAAAGTACTGAATCGAGTCAGCTCTTGCTTGGACAAATCCAGTAAACTCTGTAGCACACCCGGTCTCTCTTGAACTTTAATTTTGGGAGCAGGTACTTTGCGAATAGCTGCCACTGCAACTAAAGAGGAGGAGGGTGTCACCACTGGAGAAGACGTTCTTAGAGACACGGGTTTTCATGGTGTCAAAAACTGAGGACGAACGGGCTTGGGCAGGTATTGTCAGCAACGAAGAAGTGGATGAACCTGAGGCTACCGGAGACGCGGTCATCGTCGTTGCAGGTCATGGTTTGCGAATGTCAGGTTGCGTCCTGGCCGAAGTGCCGCTCTTGCGAGATGAAGCTGTTTTCTGAGGATTTTTATTTTTCTGGGCACTTTTCTTTTTCTTTTTCTGGAGCTTTTCTTTTTCTAGAGTTGTGTCCTGGTCTTCACACCGTTGGTCTTTTTCGTCTTGGGGCTTCGTTTGGCTTTTTTGCGAGTGGCTTTTTTCGTTGGGGAGAACTTTGGGAGCATTAGGATCCCATTTTAAGAGGGAGCGAATGATGACCCCTCCTAGAGTAGCGTTCCCTCCAGGTTTCAAAATGATTTGCTTTTTGGTTTGAGTGTCGATACGGGGATCGGCCTGTTGTGTCAAGGCCACTTTGTTTCTGTCAAAAAAGCGTTTGGTTTGATGAGGAATTTCAATGATGCCTTGCAGTAATTGACGTGCTGTCACTGTAAACCATCGTAAGACTTCTTTGACACTGGCTTCTAAGACACGAGCCCGTATTTGTGGATCATTTTCGCGACTGATGCCATACAAGGCACGAATCAATTTGACGGGAAGATGAGACTGAAGGAACGTCATGTGTGAGACAGACGAAAAGTGTCCCAGGTTTTTATAGATGTTTTTGGTTAAGTCGACGACGGAGACATGTACAGGACAGGCCCTCCGTTTTGACACCAGTGGTGAAACAAATGGGTACGAGATCGCAAATAATCGGGTTTAGTGGGTTTCAAATCGACGAGTAAATAGGCGTGTTGAGTTTGAGTGGCATTGTCGTACGCATGAGTTAGCCAACGCGTTCCTAACTGTTTGACTAAGACTTACACTTGCGATTTATCTCTAGGGCTTTTAAACAAGACCACGTAATGAGCATTGAGACTGATGATGCATTGGGCTTTACTTTGTTGAAACAAATTTTGAGTGATGTAAATGACACTGGCATTACGATTATTCCCTTTGCGCGTAAACCACAGTTTAATTTCTTCTTCGTCTTCTCCTAACATGTCGTCGAAAATGACCAGATGGATTTGAAGGGGTTCAGACACGATTCCGTCGTCTTCGTTATGAATACCTTTCACATATACGACGGAATCGCCTTGACTTTCTCGCAAGAGACTGTAGGCCGATTGCCACTCCTTGTAACACCACACGATTTGTTGAGTTGGACGATCGATCAAATGATGTTTATGTTCGATCAAACGTTTGACAAATCCGGTTTTGCCAGAACCGCTAGGTTCATCAATGAGCATGCTAAAGGGATGGCGAAGATACAAGGCCTCCCAAGTGGCACGATCTAAGTGTTCGTCGATCACTTTGAAAGTGGAGGATGAGGGAGCAGAGACAGTAGAGGTAGCCATAGTGCACGAAATGTCACTTGTGACACGAAGACAGACAAGACAAGAGTTTTTATACTTTTCAGAACAAATTTATTGATTTTTTAAAAAAAAAACACGAAAGAGTAATATCCAGTCACGTACATCTGCCCAATGAGGGTGTAAGTCACAAGCTACACACACATCGTCATACACATCTTCGGTACCCAAAAGTTGACGAATCCTTTTTTCCCGTAGAAGTCAAGATGTTTCAAGATGAAAACTCAAAGCTTTGAGCAAAATGAGTCTATCGTGGTCATCTAAAGGAACCACTTTCATGTTTGATTGGGTGGTAAGTATTGTTGGTAAAGAGTCTACAAGGAATCGGATGGTAAACGAATTCCCAGGAAACAATTCAATAAGACACACACCACATTGTGATCCCAATTGAATGAATAAAGTTTTCGTAATAAGTGTTGGTAATCTTCCACTGTCTGAATTGTGTCATTGAATTCCTTCCACGGAATCTGTTGAATCACTTCTGGTAAAGTCTGTGGCATGGTAGTCTGTTTTTATACCTCTTTTTGTCGGAGACAATAAGTGTACTGTCTGCACAGAGATTAGTTTACTCCAGTAGCGAATCTAAATAGTTTAGTCACTAAGTTGCAAAAGACACAGTTCAGAAGTTTCCTCTTTCACTAAGTTGACATTGTGTACAAGATGTTGGTAACTCTCTAACTCTTTCTCTGGAATTCGTTGCAGTATGTCTACCTTGTAGCAAATAGACTCGTCAATAACAAACCAATCCTTTGAACCAATGGGTAGTTGATGAATGTCTGACCACTGAAACACTTTCATCTGAATCAGTCCTTTTATAGCATTCAGGTACCAGTGGTTTAACGGATTCAATTGTTCTTTACGTTTCACTTGAATTTTGACAAGTTCTCGGTAAATCCGTTCTCTCAACTCCTCAGGCAAGCCCAAGGTGTTCTCTTGCAATGTATCCATAAGTATATACACTTTTTTGGAATCACTGGGTGGTGGCCAATAGCCTCGTTTACCTTTGTGACTGAAGTAATATCCACTCATAATCAGTCTTCTTTTACTTTGGAAAAGAACATATTTAAAAAATGGAGAAATGATTTTGAGTTTGCTTTCACTTGTATTTTGAATAGTTCTCGGTAAATGTGTTCTCTCAAATCCACAGTCAAACCACGAATGATCTCTTGTAAAGTATCCATTCAGGTATTACTGATATCGTCCCACTAAAGGTAAATAGTGAAAATTTGGGGACCATCGAGCATGTTCCAGGTATGCTGAATCTTGTTGTTCCCACTGGTGAAGTGACACACCACAACTGAACCACTTGACTTTATCCCCTTCGCCCAAGTAGAAAAATCTGGCTCTGGCTAATTCTTCGGGGGTCGGTCCTTCCAGATATTTAGGCCATTTTCCTTTGAACGATTGAAAACTATTTTAAAAGTTGCAGTATTCAGGCAAACGCACAGGTAACGAATATTCGTCTTTCACAGGTTCGTTTCGATGAGGGTAGGGTGATATCGACAGGAGATTGCTCAGGGCCGGATAACATCCGTAGGGTGGTAGACGTGAAGGTTGACATCCACAATGAAAACCAGTAAAGAGTCCACGATCACGAGTGGCATCGCTTTCGCATAAGTCAGGGTTGATACGCACAACATCACTTTCCATGATAGGTGTAGTGGTAGTAGTAGTAGTGAGAACAAAGTTCCCATGATGCATTACTGCATCTCTCTCAATACAAGACACAGCATCGCAGCATCGCACTCCTCTTGAGAATCACAGAACTTGCATTGTGCCTGTCTGAACTTGTTTTGTGTTTCTCTGAAGGTATTCATCTTGGTCTTGATAGTCACAATGAGTTATCGATCTTGCATATTGTCCCTTTTTATACTAGTCGCAATTTAGTCTCAAACTTGTACATCGTTCCTTTTTTATGTCTAGTCTTGGAAGTCTTCCTTTTTTTCTTCCTGGACAACGGTACTACCTTCTCTAAGGTACCGTCATAATTGTACCGTAGTGTAATGGGTGGAAAGGCCATAGAAAGGTAATGACAGTGCGGAGACCATTGAGTATGTTCCAGGATAGCTGAATCTTTATAGATACATAGATCCATTCGTAACTTCAGGCCGCATCTGAAACACTGTACTTCGTATCCCAATCCAGTCTAAGGTCACTAGTAGACAAATCCTGTTCTAGCTAAAACATTCGAAGTAGGTAATCCTTCTCTATCCGTGGGGCATTTTTTAAACGTTTCCAATCGATGAGCAAAATCACAATACTCAGGCAAGAAGACCGGAAAATGGTAAGGTTTGAACTTGGAGTTCTCACTGGGTTTCTCACTCGATTCTTGCTGTGGCGAAGTCATCCTTCTTGTTGGTGGCTATCCTGTTACAACCAATTTTTTTATACCGACATGTCCATACGGCAAAGTGAAATTGTTGGGAAGACGCACTCGCTTCTGGTACACGATTTGATAGACTTTTTCCAAGAGTGGACTGACGATTTGGTGAGTGGGTAAACGTATAATCTTGTTCGGTTGGTAGGTGGTCACCTTAAAGTTTATTCCTTTCCAGTCTGCAAGGCTTCTTTCAATACTCAAAAGTTTACCACTCGACTGGGAGTCAATCCTTTCACTTTACACTCGGTGTGAACTTCTTGTCTGTCTCGGTATTCGTAGCCGTAATTTTTAGGACCGCCACTAGCCAAAGTTAGAATCTTGTCGTCGGGGTTTTCGTCTGTCCAGGCTCCTAACGGTCTCCTTCGATGCCATAGTGACGTTGACCCGGGCGATCAATGTAGATGCAATTGTCTGTGTCAAAGTACAGGACACGTTCCCCTAACAGTTTTATAGCTTCGTACAGTTTTAAGCTAGCATAGGCTGTCACGTAAGCCGCAATGATGACATTTCCAAATACGTCGGCTTGTACAAAGTCCAGATCTTCTTCGTAATTGACTATGATCAAATCCTCGCGAACGACTTCCACGTGTTTGATGTATTTGGTTTCGTCGTGAATCATCTGGAAGTAGCGGGAAGGTTCTGTCAAATACTCCGTCTTGGGTAAACACGGACGTTGTGACATTTTGCCCCACAAGTAATTTAACATCACTTTGGCAAACGATCGCCTGCCTTCGTTTTTCTCGATGTGATCTAAAGTGATGCCTTCTTGTTCCCAGTATTTCTCTTTGAATGTCTTTTGGTCTTTGGGAGTGTGATACCAGGAAAGATATCCGCTGGCTTCTTGTATCAGTTTCAAAAAGGCATCCACGTAGTCTGCGAAAATGCCTTTCTGAGTTTGGTCACCCTTGTGGTATTTCTGTGTCTTGGGAAAGTGGTAAATTTCGTATACTTCTAACAGTTGGTATCCCAGGTCCAGAGCTTTGAACAATTCTACGCTGACCCACGTTCCCGTCAAGGCGCGTTCTTCTTCTGTGTGCTGACAAGACCGGTCTTGGTTCCATGTTTCTGCACAAGTACGGCACAAGGAAACATCAGTTTTCCTTGGCAATGATGAGGTAACACGGGATGGTACAAGTCGGTGGGAGGCAAAACTGCACTTGATCAATCCTTCGTATTGTCGAATGTGGTCCAGGACAATGTGTTCCGTCTACAATTGCGGGTGCCCTGCACGAAAGCGACACTATTTGCGCACGTAGGGATGCAGTGAACACACGTCCAAGTATTTTATTTTTTCTCCTTTCTCTTCGTCAGCGTGGTGCAGCAAACAGGTGGTATTTGTCCGTCCTCCGTACAAACTATCCAAAGGTTTTAAGGGGTCCATCAAATTGTAACTTTCCAAGATGCGTTTAAACTCGGGATCGGTTTTTAAACGGTGATCGTACTCGTGTTCCCACATTTCCACCACTTGGTATCCTTGTTGTTCTACCTTCAAGCGTCGCTGACAAGTGGCCTGGTACAAGTCTTCCATGGTTCGTTGTAAAAACTGATTTTTAGTGCCACGTTCAGGGTAACAGACGGGACATCTTTGAAATAAGCAGCCGTTAAACTCGTACACTATCTTGGGGTTTTCTAAATATTAGCCATCTAAGAAATACGCTCCGATGGTATTTTCGCCTCCTCCGTTGCGGGCGTGCTGAATCCATTTGTCTTCCTTGTCGCACAAGTAATGTAACCAGCGTAGGGCTTTGACTGAGTATTTCACGTTTGACAAAGTTGGTCGTTTGAGGACTGATGACAGCCAGGGTGTTTTGGGGCACGAATCGTTGACGGTACACTAAGGAACATGCACTGGCTATGGTACAAGCTTCTTTTAAAGGATCGACCCCTCCGTGCTCCATGAATAGTTCTCGAAATTTTCCACAACAACGTCGTAAAATGTCCACGTTGAAACGACAATACTTTAACATTTCTTCCTGAAAGTCGAAGGGATTCGAGGCGTGAGCTTGGTACCAAGGGAATAAAGCTTCTCGTTTTCCGGTACGCATGTTGTCGGGGTGGTAATCGTGAGCCTCAGGCAAATGGGGTAGAAAGGCATGTTGATTGTTTGATTGGCTTCGGTATTGATAAAGTGCAGAAAATAACCTTTGGCCATTTCTCTCATTCCAAACGTTTTAGGCATTCGACTCAAAGGCATGGCCAAGTAGCTCGTTGAATCTTTAAACTGCACTTGTCCCACCTGCATGGAAATGATTTTGGCTCCGTTCAAAGTCAATTTAGGACGTTCGGTGCCTTGTTCCGTATAGTATCTCAAAAGAAAGTGTCGATCGTATCCAGAGAAATTATGAGCCATGAATGTGGCATGACGATGTCAATCTCCCTAACGTTCGATGTCCTCTTGGCTCCATGTCTCGTCGATGGGGTCTAAGATCCATTGGGCGAAATCGGCCAGTGTCTTAGGACCCCGAAAGATTTTTTCACGTCCTCCAGGAATCTTGCTGCAGTGACTAAAGATAGGTTCTTGGATGCACTTTTCGCATGCTCGGTGATCCACACAGAAATTAGGAATGTGAATGCCGGTCTCATGCATGCATTCGAAATAAAAAAATATGCAATTGCCTTTCTTCTTGTGGTAATCATCTTCCTGTTTAGGTTGGTATTTTTGAATGAAGCATTGGTGTTCCATTTCCACGACACATGTGACATCGTTTCTTTCCTGAACATACGTGTGCTTTGGCATTATTGGTACATATGACTTGTCCACAAGTAGGACACAGTCTCAGGAGTTGACAAGCACTTTTCTTATGTGAACCTTGTGTCTTCAAATGTTGTTGGTCACAGGCAGGGTGACAAAAGTGCGCTGGCAAGCAGGGCAATGCACTCGTTCTTGTCCTTCGTCCAGGCAGGGTTGAGAGGCCAAACATCCTGAGCATTTCGATCCAGAATGTTTGTGTTGCTCTCTATTGTTATAGCCATAGTCGCATTTCTCACAGTAATAACTGTATTCCAATAATGCGGTGATACTGATAATGGTATCATGATAATAGACGTGAATGTATTTCACATCCTTAAAATCTTTGCCTCGAAACAATAGTGGTCCACACACTTATTAAGGGTGTATTTTCAAGGTATAGCGTGGAGCTAGGACATCTTGTAACCTTTGCATTTCAGGAATACCACAGGGTGTGTCTTTGGAGTTCTGCTTTACTTCGTTGTTTGGCTCGGTTCGATTTTCGAGTGTTCCCCCAGGCCCGTTTCCATTCTACCGTGTCGTTCTTGTCGGCATACGTTCTTCTCACCACGATAGCCATGGCTAAACAAATTTGGCCTCTAGAGTTATTAATTGGGACTAGGCTCTTTTTAGAGCTGCGAAGGTCGTCCACCAATAACACCTTTCTGTGTTGACCGGTCCCCTTGGGGAGAGACGTAAGACATGAACAGTGTCGCTTTTCCATCGGTGATGTGAAATTTGTCGTTGGATTGTTGCACATGTTGTATCTTGTCCATGACTTTGGAAGGTGTCAGTTCTGCTGGGTTACTAAACTCGTTCCAAACAAGGGACTTCAAGCCATCGTGATGAATGGAAAGTCTGAAGGGATCGTCTTCTTTGGCTTGACATTGGCGTTTCAGAGTGGTTAATAAAGAATCCTACACCTCGGTGATGAAACCCTCTGCCTTCTCCAGTGGTACGTTGGACTTGAAAACTTTAAACTCCACCATGTAGGTTTAAGCTGTGGTTCTAAATTTTCTAGAGGAACGCTTTTCGGTCTCTCGAATGTGATAGCAGTATTTAGGTTTTACTAATGGTGGTGAACTTTTATTAGGTGTAGAATCGCTGGGTCTTGATTCTGGTTCACTCATGTCATCTTCAAAATCACTGGCATGAATTTGTGCCAAGACTTCAGCTATTGTACGAGGCGATAAATCACGTTTCTGCCTCTGACTTTCTTCTTTCTTCTCGAATTGATGCGATCGTTTCATCTTGACTGCAGTCAAATGACCACGTCTTGAACACCATGGGTCACTTTATATCCATGGCAGACCAGCGTATATATAAAGGGTGTGTGTCTTGCCTTCCTATATTCATTCCACTCTCAAACCGAGCAGAACGATGATGGAAGAGCCTACACAGATCGAACCTTCGATCAGAGCTTTGCGAGGTGTCATAAGAAAATTTTCTTCAGACATGCCGACGGACTACTCACCCTTTTTTCGAGTTAAAAGTCAAGATATTTGCTATATCTGTAAGAATATAGGACATTGGTCTTCAGAGTGTCCAGACCGTCAATAAAGCAAAACAGGTGCTAGAAGAGACAAAAGTCAAGATACCTGTTATCATTGTCAAGAAAAAGGACATTGGTATTCAGATTGCCCTAATAAACAGCATGCGGAAGAGGTAGAGAGGGGTTCTGGACAGGAAGAAGAGGTACCCTCACCCAAAGAAGAACCCAGACACGTGCAGAAAGAGAAACATGAGAAGAAAAGACGACGAGGAGAAACTGAGGAAGAAGTGGAGAAAAAAACTGTGAAAGTGAAGAAATTTAAAAAACAGAGAGAGTGAACACAGACACAGAAGAAGCTTATGGACTTTTTAAAATGTTGTGAATTGGATTGTAAAATTTGTACCAGAATAGACCAGGTATAAAACGTGTCTCTTGGTTTTGATGTTTTGAATAAGAACCTACACTCACGCACTCATTCATTCACACATACAATATGGGTAAAAAAGGGATTTTTTGAGTTTTAATCGATGTTGGCAGTTGACATACTCTTTTCGAGAGAAATGGGTTGCCCTGAAAAGGGCCTTTGGGTTTATGTTTCTTTAAACAACAAACTTAGGAATGTAACGAAATCAGCTTTAACTGCCTCGAGCCTTTGCCACGGCCAAGGCATCTTCTGGACTGCCTCCTGTCGATGATGATTTGGTAGAAATCACTAAAGGTGGTATGGCAGTTGTAGTCACAGGGTTGGGTTGTTTAGCTCGGGAAGGTCGTTTTCTCTTCAGTCGTAATAAAGAAGTCTGATACATTTGTTTCAGACTTCTTAACTCTGCTAAAATGTCTAAAAGTACCATGACCGATTGACTGACACTACCTTGTTTCTTAGCTTCTTCTTCCTGTCGTTTCCTTCTTGCCTCTTCTTCTTGCTGTTGTTGCTGAAGTAGGAAAGATTGTTCTGCTTCCTTTTGGTGCTGTAAAAAATTCTCCAGTTCTTTTTTTGTCTCTGTTTATAATCCTCCACGTGTGGTAATGAAGGAGAAAGTGGCGATAGTACTGGTACCCGAACAAATTCTTGCGAAGAAGAAAGAAAATCTACAAAATACCAATTAAAATCAACCTCTTCTGGAAGTAGGCATGTGTTCACTTGGGTAGTCGCTGCTATTCCATCGCTTTTCGTCTCCCAATTCATCGTCTTCTTAGTTTCCTTTATTGGTGTGGTCCGCCTCAGAATTACATCATTTGGCGAACCCCCTAGTTCCTAAACAGTGAAGGATTTTTACGTCTGTTTGTTTTTTTTATATTTTAAATAGGTGTGTTGTATGTATATTTTATTTTAAAAATTTCGTTTGCATAAAATTTTGATAGGGTTTGCAACATCGCCCTATTCTAGTGTTTCAGAAACTCCATTGCCCTGGCTGGTTTTGGATTTGTCTACACGAGTGATCCATCCCAGTGGATCGATATTGTCCGGTGTGTGCTGTTTGTATGGTGCTATATTGTTTAGTTGCTTTTATTCTTGTGTTTGTGTTCGGACTGGCTTACTAAGTCAAATCTTTTCAAGTTCTTCTTAGTTGTTTTTATTTAATAGTACATGGAAGCATTTTAGTGTGGGTAAGTAGTGGGTTATAGAAGAGTCGTACTTATCGATTTATTTATTGGTTCTTTCTAAAAAATTATTATTATTTTTTTTTTCTGAGTAAAATGTGTAAGAAGCGGTGTATGTAGTATTTGTGTGTTTATGTGTGCACTGTATGTGTAGTTGTTGTCAGAGATAGTGTAGTCTTGCAAGGACCTCTTTTTCCCAGAATAAATTCTGTCACCTTACGGTATCTATATAAAAAAATCGGAGTTTTAGTGTATTTAATTTAGAATTATATTTTAGAATTTAGCATTTATTATTGACAATCTTCCCTTCTTGTTTTCATAATGGAGTTGATATACCATATTATGTCATTGTATAAACCCTTTTCCTCGATATTATTTGCAAACCGTAGTTGCATGGTATTAAAAGTTCCATATATATTTATTATTCTCTTTTTTATAATTTGTCTCTCCGTATCTTTCTTTGTGAATCTTACTATTAAATGTTCTTTTGAATCAATACGATTTTTACATAACCTACATCTTGGTATTGTGTTGATTATATGTATGTTAAAAGCCGCCTCACCGGTCATCCAGCTTCCATGTAGATACAAAAATAGTCTACCTTGGACAGCTGGTGATTTTATGTTTGCACAGTTTTTCCATATTATCGGCCAGTTTAGATTCGGAGACTTGAATTCTATTGTGTGTTTATCTTGGCTTGCTATCTCATTTAGTATGTTGTATGTCTTCTTGGTTTTATCCCGTATATCTTTGTTATCTCTATATTTATATAATAGATCGCTTATTCTTTTACAAGTCCCAGATGGTTTTAATAGTTTAGTTAATAAGTTATTTTGATATATTGTATTGTTAAAACGACATAGGTATCCATATAAATATATGTAAATAGCTTCCCATGGTAATTGGGGAGGGTTATTAATATATTTAAATCTATTAAAAATGTGAGATTTTTGTGTTATACTTAAGTTGGGTAGGGCTAGTCCTCCTTTGTCCTTAGGTCTGCATATATGGTGTTTCTTTAAATGGTGGATTTTGTTATCCCAAATAAAGCTCAGTATTTTCTGTTCAATCTTATTAATCATTGCTTCTGTTAGTTGCATCGAGTTCATTGTATAGTTCAATTGGCTATACATGTAGGTTGTAGCTGCCTGTAATCGGTACATGAGGTTAATCTTCGTATGTGACCAAGTTTCTATTTGTGATTCAATCTTGATTAATAGCTCACTGTAGTTTTGTGAGTAGAGTTAATTCCAAATGTGATTCCTAAAGATTTTACTTGTTTCTTAATCACGTTGTAGTAACCTGGGTGGTTACCCCGCCAGTTACATATTAATAAAATCTCTGTTTTATCGTGATTAATAGCTGAACCAGAGGGTTTTCCAAATTCGTGTTGTAAATGTTTGAAGGATAATTCGTCTCGGTAAAGTTAGTGCAGTCATCTGCGTATAATATAGTTTTGAAATCTCTTTTCATATTTAGTATTTTTATTCCCCGAATATTGTTATTTTGGTTGATGTTTATGTTCAGGGATTCTATAGCTATTACATATAGCAGCATAGACAGGAGACAGCCCTGTCTAACTGATCTTTGTATACTTATTTCTTTAGAGAGATCTCCGTTTATTATTATTTTTGAACTTATATTTTTGTACATGGCTCTTACCCAGTTTATAATGTTGGGTCCGAAGCCACATTTTCCTAATGTTTTAAAAATGAAGTAATGCTCTATTCGATCAAAAGCCTTTTCTTGATCGAATAGATACATGCCTCCTTTTTCCCCTTTAGTATTTAGTAATTCAATTATAGCACTTATAGATAGAGCGTTATTCATGATATTTTCCCCTTCCCCCACAGCTTTGATTTATATCAGTAAGTTTGTTTATGCAACTTTTTATTCTGTTAGTTATAATTTTACTTAGGATTTTGTAATCATTATCTAGTATTGGTATTGGTCTCCAGTTCTTTAAGATTTTTTTTATATCTCCCTTCCCTTTATATATTAGAGTAATAATTCCCTCCCTTAAAGTTTTAGGCATTTCCCCTTTAAACAGTATATTATTATATAGTAATTCTAAAAGATCTAAAAGTTCATACTTAAATTATTTGTAAAATTCAGTGGTTATACCGTCCGATCCTGGTGATTTTTCGTAAGTTATTAATTGCCTCTAAAATTTCTTTGTTAGTTATAAAAATTTCACACATATTCTTGTCATCTAATGATATTTGTTTATACATTGTTTCCTTTATATACCTATTTATTACCTCTTCATTCATATTTTGAGATTTATATATCTCAGCAAAATATTGTCTTATGCCTTCTAATATGTCAGTTTTATTTTTATAAACGTTATCATTAATTTGTATTAGATCTATCTTTTTGTTTTCTCCCCTTTTAATTTCTAGTCTTCTGTATATTCCCCTCCCTTTTTTCTATAGGTTTTCCTATTTCCGCCCTTAATTTAATCCCTTGTGTAATTTCTTTTTCCATATCCTCCCACTGTTTAATTATTATTATTTGTTTTGGCTCTGTTTGCGGTCTTTTAAGGGTTATAATTTATGTGTACTTTTCTTTTAACCATTGGTTTTGTATTTTTTTTTTTTTTGTTTTGTCTTACTATAGTATTTAGTTATCCGTTTTATCTTGTTTTTAATGTTTTCCCATTTTATCATTATATCTTCAGTGTGTTCTTGTTTCATCCTGCTTAGGTGCGTGAGAACAGTGCTCACGTACTCATCATCGAGCACGAGAGCACTGTTCATCTTCCTCACTCCATGTCCCCATTTAAGTGTGTTCGGAATTTTAGTCTCTAGGAGTGCTGATTTGTGGTCCGAAATCTTTTCTTGTAGAATTTCACAGTTTATTAGTGCATCGGTTTCACTTTCCGATATATAAAACATATCAATTCTACTTTCCTTATTATAGTCGTATTTATATGTGTAATCTCTCCTATTTTTATTCACAAATCGAAAAGTATTTACAATATTATTTGTTTTTGGAAAGTTCCTAATCCATTTAAAAATGCTCCTGTCATTTTCCGTTAATCTTTCACTTTTATCTAGATCAGTAGTTACCCAGTTAAATTCTCCACCTAAAATGCAGGGATCCATGGCAGATTTTTCAATGCATCTGTTCAAATTTTGTATAAAGGTCGTCTTTATTATTGTGATACCAGGTGGTACGTATATGTTGAATATATTCCAGTTGTTTAGTTTTAGTTGTACTAAGGGTCCTTGTAAGTCATTCGGTATTCCCATATTTTCAGGGTTTAGTCCCTTGGCGGTCTGCCTGATAATTCTCGTCATCCCAGCTTTTCTCTCTGTTGGATGGTTACTAATGAAAACTAAGGCGTTTAAGTCCTCCTCCAGTTCTTAGTTTCCGTCATGTTTGAAAACTGTCGAATGGATTGACTCCGCACAGACGCTAGCGCCTCTATATAGGGAATGTGACGTTACAGACTGCTCTCTTCGAGCAGCAGAGGGGCTGTACAGACCGAAACTTTTTGCACAATAAACCCCTCCAGGAAACTATTCCTCGATAGAGGGCTTATTTCGACGAAATAAACCCTTCTATTCAGAATACAGGACAAAAAAAAATGTCCCCCGAAAACTCGAAGAGTTTCCAGGGACAAACTCGTTGAGTTTGCACTGACAACTTGGGTTACTTCAATAAATCTGAAACAGTTTCCGTGGCGGGGTCGTTATTGAAAAATCCATGGGTCGGGTCCATCCCCTCTGCTGCTCTGGGAAATGAGTTTCCAAGGAAAAACATTTTTATGTTGCAAATAGTGTATCAAGTCCAATACGGTATCTTGTTCTGGGATCGTGTAAATTTATTGTCACAAATCCGTGAGGTTTTCTTTGAGCATGACTGAAGAAATTTTTAAATTTATTTAAATCCATATCGCCACCACACCAGGTTTGATGAATATTTCTCAGTGCATGTGTATCAACTCCATTGAATATCGCAAGAAGATTACAATTATCCCTGATTACTTTAGGAATTTGTGTATAACGCTGAGTAACATAAATCACATCAGTGTTTTTGTGACGTACCCGGGAAAATATTCTTGCGGGATTTTTTTGCTTGTCCAACATAACATCATCATACACTACTAGGTTGTTAATTGATTCATCAAGATCCTCGACGCTGGGGGCTTCTTCGATATCAGTGATAAATTCAACAACATCCTCACCGTCTTTACTCAGCGCGCTTGCACTCTCATTAAAATCTTTTATAACGTTATAGCATCGTTGATCATCTACAGATGGAGCTATCAAATACAGTTTATCCCATTTCATCCACTTCATTATCAAGTTCAGCAACAGCTGTGTTTTACCTGAACCGGATGGCCCAATTATAATCGCGCGGATAGAGTTTGGTAGCACTGAATTATGCTTAACTGGCTCTTTCTTTTTTGTCGCAGAAAAATCTGTAATTTCCATTTGTATATAAAGAATAATAATTATGGATCTATATTGTGTGAAGTGTAAGGCACGAACCCCTACGAATGATCTAACAACCATTACAACAAAAAATAACAGACAAGCACTTTCTGGTAAGTGTACGCGATGTGGCACAAAACAATTTAGATTTCAAAAAAAAGCGAGAATTTAGCGGAGGTGACATTGCAGCCAAACTTGGAAAGCTCCCCGGAACTCCCTGGGCAAAGTATCCCGGAGAAAAACATCTCCCAGGATACAATTACTGCGGTCCAGGGACCCGACTAGATATCAGACTTGATGAACAATCTAAACCAAAACCGGGAGAGTATCCGATAAACGCTATCGACGCAGCGTGTCACATACATGATGTTGCTTATCGAAGTAAAGATCTACAAGACAGGCATATCGCGGATGTGAAATTAATTCATGCACTAAGCGCCATAAAAAATAAATCATTTAAGGAGTCACTCGCTAATTGGTTAGTAAGATCAGCGATGAAATCTAAATTAGTATTAGGCGCTGGATAATTAAATAAAAATGCAAGCGATTTATTATTCCCCAATCGGATACTGGAGAGGTAACTCAGCAATTAATAAACTCGCCAACGCGGCATCAGTAACACGCGAGGTTGCCAAAAATTGGCTATCAAAACAAGCAATATGGCAAATCTACTTACCACCACCTCGACAAATCAACTTTGCACATTTTGATGTTAGTGTGCCCAATGAAGTTCATCAGGCTGACATACTATTCCTGCCTCATGATACTGTCCGTAGAAAAATATACAAATACGCGCTAACAGTAGTTGATGTTGCCAGTAGATACAAAGAAGCAGAACCGTTAGCGACTAAAACAGCGTCCGAAGTCGCCTCTGCGTTTAAACGAATTTATCAACGAGGACCTCTAAACTGGCCACGATTATTACAAGTTGATCCTGGCAAGGAATTTCAGGGCGCGGTGTCATCACTGACAAAGCAGCATAACGTTACCATACGACGAGGACATACTGAAATTCATCGGGATCAGGCAATTGTTGAGCGATTTAATAGAACACTCGCTGAGAGATTATTCGGATACCAGTACGCGAGGGAATTCATTTACGATACGAGATCTCGTGAATGGGTTGCAAGACTGCCAAACGTGATAGCCGCACTGAATAATGAAATTACCAGAACAACAAACATGAGACCTGTAAATGCAATCACAAAAAAATATATACCCCGCGTCAGTGAACGCGGACAACAGCAACAAAATGTTTCAACGCAGCCAGGGACGCTAGCGTCCCCACTGCTGGGTAATGTCACCGTTAGGTATTTATACGAACCAGGCGAACTAGAAGGAGGAAAAAAAAGAGCAACCGATCCCACATGGAGTGTTACTACACATAAGATATCCAGCATAACCAGATCAACTGGGAGAAACGCAATCTACAGATTAGATTCGACTGCTCCTCAACGCGGATTTAAACGCGAGCAACTTCAGGTGATTCCCGAGGATACACAATTACCACCCCGATCACTAAAGTGATCCGCACTGAAGTGATTCAATCATTTAAATAACTGCAGCAACACCTCTGCGTCGGTTACACTCAAGACAGGTCAACATCACATTTTCACGTGTATGACCGCGACTGCTATCTATTCTATCTACGGTGAATTGCCTTGGGTCGTTTTTCGAATACTGCCACAGCAATAAACAATTACAACTCGCACAGTGATTATTCTGCTGTTGTTGTAATTGTATTACAAATTCAACATCCAAACTTTGTTTGGGATCAAACTCTCTACCATTTTTTTTGTCGCTCTGTTTGTAACCGGCTAATTTCTTTCTTATTGTGTCATCAGCGATTGAGCTGTCGTTGACAACATCATCTAATACAATTCTTCGTAACTGACCTATCCTTCTTACTCTTGACACGGCTAAATAAACTAAATTTGACCACTCGATGCGATCATCAACAATCCAAACTGTTGTATCTGAAATAGTTAGTCCCTGCGAACTGTGGATGGTCATAGCGTATCCTAGCGTCCACGGGGATTTGCTCATTTTCAGTGCCTGTTCAACAGCATCAACATCAACTGTGACAATATCATTTAATACTAAATTCTGTTTCTCCGGACCCGACGCAGTCAGGCGCCCTGGAATATCAACATCAATATTCTGCAATCGCGTATCAGCTGGTCTATAACACAACGGCACTGGCAACATGGGAAATTTCTTCTGATGTAACTGAAATAACCGCTGCTGAAGTGTGTCCCTGACTATCTTTCTACTTGCCACAATTAAATCACCTGGTTTCCACGTTTCCCAAAAGTCGCTCAGCGAAGTCTCTGGAATTATTCCACGCATTATCTCACACTGGACTTTATTGGTTTGCAGCCTGATCAGTGCCTTAAACTCTTTCAGCGTTTCATCGAGTGCTCTAACATCGTTAGTTATTTCCTCATAATAATCTACAAAAGTTTTCAGCCACTCGTGTGGAGATTCACCTGTAAATGGGGGTGGTTGACCATGATCGCCGCACATCACCACTGCGGTATTTTTCTTTAGCAGCCAATCCAGAAACTGTTTTAATGTATCCAACGGCACAGTGTCTATCTCATCCCAGATGATTTTCTCGGGAATATATTTCGTTCCCATTCGTTCAGGTGTCCACGTGCCGCCGCTGTATTTGAAAAAACTGTGATACGTGCACGCGTTAACATCCCGTTGTCCCATCTCCCTGGCAAGTCTGTGTGTGGGTGTTAGCACAATCATGTCAGAGTTTCTAAATAATTCAATCGCTCGAGTTGTTTTACCAGAACCACCAGGACCGTTCAGATAAACTGTTTTGTGTCTTGTAACAGGATCGTGCACCGGCGGCAACAACGAAGTTGCCCCCGACGAAACCATCGAAGATATTTCTGCGCTGCGATACTCATCCTCGATTTCAACATCAGCCGATTTACAATATCCGTGTAACATTTCATTCTTTATTCTCCACGAGCCCCACGATGGATCATCCGATATAACATTATCCAACAGCGCTGAGTGTTTTTTATCAATATAAAATGAATCCGTTGCAACTCTCACTGCGGCAACAGGGAATCTATTGATCATCGACAACAAATTTATGGATACATAAGCCAGCATCGAAGCTCTCAAATGTATGTACTGAGATGATTCTCCGTCAATATAACTTAAAACAGTCCCTAGTTTTTCCCCGTTTGACAGAAACACATCTTTGCGGTTACAGAACATGTTGTTCGTGGCTGCATCAGCGACAATAAGATCCAATTCAGTCTTGTCCATGATTAATCGACTGTGATGTTGTTTATGATCATACGCTCCACCTTGAGTGAATTTCCCTATTATTCTTCGTCCTAGATCTTTTGCTGTGCTTTCATCATTTCTGAGTTTGCTTTTAAGTACTTCAGGAGCTTTCTTGATGATAGCGTCGATAGAAGTTTCTGGATATTCTCGTGACCAATCTTCGATGACTTCTTCTAACGTAACCGGCGTTGGAGTTGGCAACCAAACTTCGGTTTGACGACAATAACATATAATCGCTTCGCTGACCGTCAGCGACAACAGTATTCGACTGTCAAGCATGTATCGCAATAACACTATCGGTGCCCATCGCTTCTCAACGAAATGTCTGCCAAACCAAACATAACACACAGGATGTAAATCCTTAGCGAATTTAAACGACGACACACAAGCAAATCCGGTCAAGTCAAAATCGGGTAAAACACCGTTGACAGCTACTCTTGTCATGGTATTGCCAGCGTGGCCAAACCGTTTAAAATATTCGCTGCATTCTCCACGCCCAAGGAAACTTCCTGGATAACACGCCGTCATGTCCACGGATATCATACCGCGGTGATCATACTGAGTATTCCACAAACCGCCGTGTCCGTATTCGACACAGCTCTGCTGGATATCAGCAAGAAAACTTTTCGGAGTTGGTCTCCATGAATTTCGTTCCCGGGCTACATGCGCGACAACACCCGGGACAGTAAAACAGTGTGTCAGTAACGTATCAGTGTTGCCAGCATGATATTTTTCTGCGAGTTTTTTCATTTCCTGCTGTAACGCCATTGTTCTGTATATTTCCCCGTTGGGTCTCACAAACTGATCATATTCTCCATCTTCGCTACTTCTGAATAACCACACAGACACTGGATCGGTTTTACTTATCTGATAAATAAAATCAAACATGCTCCCAGAATTGCTTTGCAATTCCGGATAATACTTCACGACACGGTCTTGCGGAAATATCCTAACCGAGTCAGTCCAGGCGTGACTGTTATGATCGATAATAGTTATTGGTGTTCCACGGGAATTGTATTTACACTCATACAATACCTCACCGGTTAACGATGAAACCGTTATAGGAAATTTTAGTAATCGCTCTAGCTCAGCAACATCATTTATTGACGCTCCTTTATCCGCTACTCGTGTCGCCCACGCTGTTATTTTAGTTTGTCTTAGCGGTGTTAGGCCGTTTCCTCGCATTGCATTTTTAAAATGTTCCATTACTCGCTCAGCTACACAATTCAACACCGACACCTTCATCGGTTTGAGTTTATCAACGCGTGGTTTCTTCATCGGATAAATTCCATAAACAACTGCGGTCACAGGATACGCTCTGGCATAATATGGTATATCAATCCCAACAAGTACTCCCGGTTTTGAGTCTTTACTTAACAGAACGGTTTTTCCACGAACGCCTCTGGCATCAAGAACAGGGTCTAGTTTGTCTCTGATAATCCACGTTCCCTCGCCGACTCCAACAATAAATTTTATCTGTACGAAATATCTTCTATCGTCGAGATACCCAATTATGTTACGCGCGATTGTATCGTTCATGGTAGCATCAATGATACGGTCACGAGAAATGCTTTGCATTTCCCGAGAAACGCTCGCGTTTCCGAGGATAATTTTATACGAAGACCACGTGTGTGCGGCACCATCACGACGAAACTCTTCTTTGGCATTCTTGATAACACCAATTACCTCTGCTAACTCTCTTCGTCGTGGATCAGCGGTTAACCGGTCAAGATCGAATCTAGAACCTGATATGGGTTTTATTCTGGATAGTCTTTCAAAACCCATTATTATAATTAAGACAAATATTTAAATAGACAAATATATTATATGATGAACCAATGCAAGTGGATCAAACTAAATTCATCAGCGCCGTGTAGCAAACCCTGCAGAGGCGAATACTGTGGACAACATGCTCAACAGGTCCGCGGTGGGAGTCTAGGACCGATACCGTGTATCAGATGCGGCATTGGAGTACGAGGAAAAACGCAATTATGTTCAGCGTGTGGTGGAAAACGCTATCGAGAACTAAAACGGTATTATGATAAAAAAAATCCAGACTGTGATAACGCTCTCAAATGCGAGCGTGATTACATAAATAAGTTTTCAGACAAATTATGAATTAGACAATGATTTGCTTATAGTATAATGAATCAAGAATTCGTCCGACATCCAACTATTCCAAATTATGAGGCAAACCGAGATGGCATAGTGAGAAACTACAGGCTGAGGAAACAAGTTGGTACAGTTGATAATGCTGGTTATTTAAGATTTACTGTTAGGAAAGGGAGGTATTTATGTCATCGTTTCGTCTATGAGGTTTTTAACGGAGAGATCCCTAAAGGCCTTGTCATTGATTATATTAACGGGAACAGACTTGATAACAGTATTGAAAACCTTCAAGCGATCACTCAGAGCAAGAATACCATACGAGGAAGAGTTAAATGTAAAACAGCTATAAGAAGAGCAGTGAAATCTGTGAATGTTGAGACTCGTGAAGAAATAATATTTCAATCAATGAGCGCAGCCGGTAGGTATTTCGGTATTTGTCCACCTTCTGTACAGCATGTCGCAGATGGGATCTACAAAACAGCATTTTCAAAGAAGCTCAAACAGAAGATTTCATTCTGTTATATAACTCTTATCGTTGACACAAACGACGATAACTCCTCCGAGAGTGTGTAACGCTTTGCAGAGTTGTCGTTGCTGGTCAGAGGATTTGCTCCCCCTAAGAAAGCCACCTTGATAAAATATTTTATCGAGTTCATAACATGTAATCATTTATTTACCGTAGAATATATATTTTTTTACAAACAATATCCTCGTTTTACTGAATATATCCGACTGTTTTGCTCTTCTGTGCTTGTTATATGACCGCGCTTAAGAAAACATACAATTAAAATATTTTAAACAAGTCCCGCCCACTGCTAGAGCGAATTTCCAACTCGCAAGTAACAGTTGGGTTATATACGAAATCGCTCCCTAAGACCTTTGGGTCGATCGAAAGTCAGCACGCGCAAGCAAAACCATAAATTTAATCCGCCAATGGCGGGTGTCTTTTGTGCACCATCCAATGGTCGATTCAATGGATGGTTTTGCTCTGCTGCTGACCGTAGAAAATGACCCACCTGTGTATGTTTGTGTCGTCATAGGATAAGGTCTTAGGATAAGTTAGGATAAGATTACATGTTCATTGTGCCTTTACTTGCTGTCATACTCGAATCAGAGGTTAAAGGTTGTCTGTTCTGTACCGTCTCTTAGGATAAGATTACATGTTCATTGTACCTTTGCTTGCTGTGATACTCGAATCAGAGGTAAAGGTTGTCTGTTCTGTACCGTCTCTTAGGATAAGATTACATGTTCATTGTACCTTTGCTTGCTGTGATACTCGAATCAGAGGTAAAGGTTGTTTGTGTTGTCAAATAAATGTTTGCCGGGCCTGCTAGAGAACTCGATCCTAGAAGCCAGGGCTGTCTCGTCTTGTAAATAAATGTGCCTCTGAGTCACTTGGCAGTCAGAGGGGTCCGTCCTTAGGATAAGTTACGTGTTATATGTTTGTCCTTGTCAATTCACTAAACACGTCCTCTTGAGCCTATAGAACGTTATTTGACGATCTAGAGGCTCTTGCAGGGGATAAAGTGTTTCGTGTTACATGTTGTATTGTCATGTCGGAAGCAGTCCTCGTGGGGTTCTAGAACGTTATTTGACGATCTAGGCCCTTGCAGGGGATAAATGTTTCCGACTGTCTCGTTTTGTTTTGGAAAGCTAGCGTTTCTCATGCAAAGTGTTTCTATTAAAAATATAAAAATATATAATAATATGAATCACGAAAATATAAATACCATACTTGTTGAAATTAAAGAATTACAACAGCGAGGTTTTAATATTTTACTAGACACTGAAACAATTATGTCAGATTTTGAATCCTTGAATGAGCTATCACGCTTGGGGAAGAACAATCTCCCTGCTCGTTATAGGTTCATTAAGGGTTTGCAAGATCGTGTTTACAGATCACTTGCCGGGATAACTGAAAATCAGGTATCTGAATTTATTCCACTGTGCCGTGCAGTTGAGAAGATTCGTCTTGGATTGTCACAAGAGTATGAGACTCGAAAATTAATTAGCACCAGGGTGAGACGGTTAAAAGGTTATATAAAGAATCTAGACACGGAAATGCCTTGCATTTCTGACAAAAATACTAGTGTTTCTGACTACGAGGCCGACAAGGAAGTATAAACCGCATAGCGTGTGACTCACAGCACAAAGTGAAAGTAGAACCTGAGAACGCTAGCCCCCCCCCCCCCCCCGCTTGGAGTGTAAAGCACATTTCCACGGGTAAAAAAAAAAGTGTATTATTTTTTTTGCCCTTGGAAACTCAAAGAGTTTCTCAAGTGAAGGGCGCTTTCAGATTTTCAGGATTTGCTTAAGCGTTTCAACATCAATACAGGAATGAGAATAGTTCATAATCTGTTCTCGTTGACACCAAACTATGATCATATGATTTTGCTGTAGCTCTGTTAATTGTGACGGAGTTAACAAGAAGTCTTCGTCACCATACACGTCAATAACTATTTTAACGGGGAAATACTGTTCTGGGAATGTCTGTATTTGAAATGCGGTTTTTATTGCCTCGTAAAGAATTTGCTTATCATGAATATGAACTCGTGCATGAATGTACTCGGGTTGATACATTATACACAACCGTTTTTTTTTAAATGCGTGCTAGCACTTTCAACGATAACTTATGCTGGTTTTGATAGGGTATTTGCACGATAAAATGACGAAAATGGATCAGTGCAGAAAAAAAAACTATTATAAATATTATGGATCCCTTGACTTAGGACTTCACCAGTAAGTTTATACTAACAGTCTCGTCACGCAGGTCCAACAAATTCCCCCTCTGGTCGGTGAGTTTGAAATTTATCGTTGACAACCACGGGTTATGACACCGTAGATAGACCGGATTGATTGGTTCTTGCACAATCAGAAAACCAGGGGGGTCTCTTGGTGTGAACGTATACAGGATAAACCCCTGTTGTGCCGTCGTAGTATCTGATGCGCTGTAACTGCCATCGATGACGTCACATACAAGATTGACCGCAATAACATCTGTGATATTTACGATCCCGGGTGAGATGTGTCTGCCATCGGATGCTGTACTGTTGTCGTGCTTGAGAATAACAGGTTGTGGTTTTATTCGTTCGTACGCGGCAAGAATATCTTCGAAAGATTGATCGATGAGATCAGAGACTGATTTTCTCAGCTCGGGCACGTTATATCCAGGAAATTTAAAATCTGAAATATCATTCACTTGAATACCATATTTAATTGCAAAATCTGCTCTGGCTATCTGTCTATAATTATCATCGATATAGTCTTTAAGATCCAGTAAAGCCTGAATTATTCTTAGATTTATAGTTTCCATGGCCGATGCGAGTTTGTTTAGTTTTTCTATGGTTGTGATAATATTATCACGCGGACTTGTTAAATCAGAAATATAATCTTGGAAATATACTCGCAGGAGTTGTAGCTGTTGTTTATGTACTAGATTGATCGGAATAAATAATTCAGATTCTATATCATCTAGACGGTAAACACGGAGCTCCTGCCCCCCCTTAACACGTGGAGCTTCTATACTCCAAGTATCGGGCATTAAAGTACTTTTTCTTGCTAGTAATTGATCTGCAAGGAGTAAATAATAATTGTACTCGAGGTCGTGTAGTGCTTCTTTATAGGTCATAAAATCCGATTTTTCAGGTTTTGGTGGACGAGGTTTAACCTCGGGGGCCTTTGGCCATCCTAATAATGTTCGGATTGAGCTGTTATAAATATCCACGGCGTATCCTGGCGTTGAGATTTCAATGACCGCAGACAGCGTTGGTTCATGAGCTGTTATAGATATTTTGGCTTCCTTGCCGGTGATTCGTTTTATTTGGCGTTGTATCTCATTATTGATTTCTTCGATCTGATAACTCCCAGTGGGAAGTGTAATTGTATTCCAGTCAAGTTCACCCTGTTCGCCGGAGTCGGCTTTGCTTTTCCCGAACACGAATGAATTATTTGGCTGCAGACCACCAAATGATGCCGACCTAACATTGGGCCAGCTGTGATACACACTGAGCTTTGCTAACGCGATTTCACTCACTGGAATTGGAGTTCGAAAATTAATACCGAATTCTGGTGTCGTCGAGGACACTGAGATCATTGTGGTCCTTACCGGTGTTGTGTTTGTGACTATTTGTTGAAGCAGTTCTATTGACATTATTTATTTGTTTAGTTTTCAAATAGTCATTGTACGCATCTGACATTAGTTTGAATTCAGAATCTGATATCGTAGCGTCGCTACTTTGCACGTCTAACGATGATGATATCAGCGATGATAATTTCTGATATGCGGTCGTGGCTGTATTTAATTTTGTCGTGTAATCGTGTAATTTTGTGTTAGCACATGATGATATTTTTTTTGCTATGATGCCGAAAACTCCAGCTGTTGTTGTGGCCGCGGAAACACAGATCGTGGCGGCGACTGCTGCAGTTACCGGAGTGACCGCTGATAGTATTGCTCCGGCAGATGCAACAACGGCAGATACTGAATAAACCATAATATCCAGCACTGTTATGCGGCGCTTGTATTTTTTTACTTTTTGACTAGTTACTTCGATGACAGTTTTTAACTCAGATTGCCACTCACGGACTTGATTGTATCGATATTGTTGAGCATCTGGCGTCGTTGACATTATTCAATTACGCGGTAACCAATTGAGGCGTTGCAGCGACGAATTCCAAACAAAACCAGTAAGATGTTGCTGTTAAACTATCGTCCTCGGCTTCAAGCATAAATGTTTCCTCGGTTCCGCTGTTTAGTATTACAGTGCAAACCCCGGAATACTTATCGGTGGAATGTCTCCAAGGATATGTTGTGAAGATTTCAAATTTAGCGGCTGAAAACACAGACAACCTGTAAACACCGGTGGCTGTTGCTGTATATTTGATAGTGTTATTTTGTCGTGACCATGTTGCGAATCCCGATGATACCGTGAATACGATGTTGGTGATATGCCCCGGAGTAACTCCAGTGGGAACTTTAATCAAACTGGTTTTGTTAACGATATCAGGAATACCCGATACGATATCCTGCTGTGTTTGTTTGATCGTGTTAATGTCGGTCTTTACATCAGCGAGTTTTACATCGACGACTGGAGGAGTCCCAAAGAACTTATCCACGACCTCATCAGTTTTTACGAAGTTTCTTCGAAATCTTGTAAACGCGCCCACGTGAACATCATGCTCTGCACGCAGCGTATTTAGTTTACCGTTGACGATGTCCACGTATTGTTTGTTTGACGCATCCTGGTCGGATTCGGGATTCGCTAACGCGGTTATTTTGTTGCCGCTCATGCTGAGTTCGCCTGTCATCGTGTCACCGGCTTTTTTCACACATTTATCAACACCTTTATCAATACTGTCTTTGATGCTTGCGATTGATATATTCGAGTCCTTGATCCGGCCGCCATCACTAAATGCAACGAAGTTATCCTTGGTAGCTCCAAGAACTCTGCGAATTATATCATTCCACTTAATGTTGCTCGTTCTTAGTTTTCCTTGCCTGTCTTGGAAAATAGCAACTTCATCTGGGTCAACTCCAGCTATATTCAAAAGATTATCGACTTCATCTTTGGTCGCATATTTTGAGAGATCAGCATCTGTGCTTGGTTTACCTCCTCGTGTGAAAGGTCTTCCGTAAATATCCACCATTATTCTTATTGCTGTTTTTCAAATGCTAGCATTTCTCGATGCGGTATATTCATACACTACTTTATGAGGAGGAGTTGCTGGATTTCTTGAGATTGCATCAAGAACATTTAAAACCTCCCTCCCACAAATGGGCGGATCAATTAATGTTTGTGTTGGTAACGTCGACTGCCACACTGGAACATTAGAAAATCTGCTGACATACTTGAGAAACTCAACTGGCGGTGCTAAACCGTACGAATCAAAATAGATAATTCCACGTGGATCGATCGCGTAAGCAACCCAGTGAGTTCCCGGACCATCTTTGTTGTCGAGATTGATAATGCCAGTTTCTGGATTATTCGGTCGTTGCGGTAATTGATCTCGCATAAATACGCCTCTGAAATGTTTTACACGCAATTTTTTAACAGCATCGAGTAAATCAAAATTGCTCAACGGCGTTAGAATTTTTTTGGATACCATGATGGTGGAGTTCCTGGTAGTCTTAGACCGCGTCCCTTTTTTTTCTTGTATCCTTTTCCCGTTGCCTTTTTTAGTGCCATTCCAGCTGCAGTTCCAACTGCACCGAGTGCTGCGGCTTTTGCTACGGCTGGTGCTGCCGCGGCAATCAACGCCGGTATTGCTGCGAGAAGAGGAAATATTCCATCGGTTTTAGTCATGTCCTTGATAGCTGCAGCAGAGAAATCAAGTCGGACACCGGTTTTTGCTGTTAGTGCCTTATTAAAATGTTTAAGCTGAGTATTAGTCAACGACAATTTGTTTGGACCACCAGTAATCTGATCTCGTTTTAGTGTTATTGATGTCCCGCACGTGCTTGCGTTCTTTGATTGCAATTTCTTCGTTTGACCGGAAGTCAAGGTGACATTAACATGACTGTATGACATTATATCCTAAGTTTGATTTTAATTGCGTTACATATTCTCGATTGGAGCGTCGATGACCCTCATTCGTCCGCCAACACCTTCAAGCAGCATTGCTTTATCGGAGAGTATGACAGCAATCGCTCTGTAACCACCAGCAGGAACACCTACACGAGCTCGGAAATGTAGGTCGACAACAGATTGTTTAACCAGATCAAGATGTTCCAGCGAAAAGTAATAAATCGGATATAAACTCATAAAGTCTCGCTGTGATATTTGCAGGCCAGTGTCTACATTAAGGTCGCGCCCCATAAATGACATCAGACGATGATACGCGCGTGCGACACGATGATGTTCGAAATCTATTAATATATCCTCAGATGGCTCCTGATGCCCATTTATTCTCAACGAAACTTCAGAAACTCCAAGTGTATCAAATACCATTGGATTTCTTTCCTGGCTATCTGTTCTAGCACGGTATTGAAATGCAATGAAAATATGTCGTGGTGCTGATACTCCTTGTTGCGATGATATATGCCATGTAAACAACCCACCATTATCACCCTGAATAACGTCTGTGGTTGTTGTTTTCCAGGATAGCAGTGATTTACCGCCCGTGTCCATGAAAGACAACAGTCGTTGTTCTTCGGTGATTGACGGAGACAACACTGGCATCCACAACCACAGTTTAGTTAGTATTACCTGACCAGGGGCAACAGCAGCATCTCGCCAGATAGCGTCATTATCATCAGGTTTTCGCACAAGTACAACTGTGTGTTTGGCACCGAATATGACCTTGTGGACATCTCTGCAGAATCCAAAGATGTGAGACAATGGAATCACACCTGAGAACTCTTCATCTCCACTTAACATCGATCTACGTGTTGCAAACCCCAAATTAAAATTTTCGTTCATCGATGCAACTGCGTCACCGGCATTATTCATTGTTACATTCCTGTTCTCGGGGCTGTCGGTTATATCCTTTGCAAACATCATTGATGGTCCGGCTGATCTGGTGTAATCATCCGAGTATCTCGCCAACCCGAGAATTGTTGTGGCAACGTCGACGTTATCATGAATTGTTTCAATTTCTTTTCCATCTATCATGTAAATAGCGGATTTAAATAACGCCATGATGCCGTTGTTAACAAATCCAACTCGGTCGCCGATTCCGTAGTTAGTGTTATCATTCTTTAAAAGCCTACCTTCAACTTCGATGAAGGCCTCAGCGGGCAAGAAGTATCTACTTGTATCCTGGACCTGTAGTTCAATTCTTCCGCGTTGGTTAGGATCACGTGCTTCATAAGAATAATATTGAAAATCACGTACAGAATCATCTTTAAGTACTGGTTTGGACATATCAAACGCGTCATTGGATTTTCGTGCAAACATTATTATTATTTGTGATGATCTAATTAAAATGTTATCGTCACCGGAAACCACTACCAGCTATCAAATTAGCAGTTACACTATCTTGCAACGCTTTGGAGGTAATTCCTGCTGTTGCGATCTCAGCTAATTTCTGATTTACGGCCTTATTTACTACGCTACTAACATTTGCCGGCATAGCTTCAGTGGATGGTAGTTTTACTGGCACCAACCTCTCGACTGGGTTTTTTTTTCGTATCAGCTGTGCTAGTCGATCCTTGATTGATTGAAATGCTTTCCCGGCAAGACTACCAACAGTGCCAATGGCTTTATCCTTGACAACATCAGCGGCTTTCATCGCGAATTGTTTTGCTAACGGTCCAGCTTTCGGAGCGATTCTTGTGACTAAATCCCTAACAACATCACCGACTCCATCTCCGTAAACAACCTCGTATACTGGTAATCGTGAGTTTACTACTCTGACACTTCTTGGTCTGCGAAAAGAATCGTATAGTATCATTTTATTTAATTATTGTTTATCTAACTGAATTTGCTAGCAAATTTAATTATTAGTCGCTGTGGTAACCGTCTGCGAGTTCATCAATGAGCCCCCGGTAGATGCTGATATCCATGATGCCACGCTGAAATAGTCTCTGACAGATATCTGCGGCTTCATTTATAATTTCCGGAGAATTGTTTCCGGCACGTCTTCCTCCGATGAGAACTTCCAACCGTGATACATCATCGATGATATTATTAGGGCAGGCAATAAAACCGGATCCTAAACCCTCCCCTGTTGATGGTACAATTCTTGGGGATAAAATGTCTTGAGGCAAACTTTCAGAAGATGTTGTTAAGCTAATTATCGGCGACCTAGTTTGTTTGAATTTTTGGCCCCGCGGACTTCCTTCAGATGCAGCCTCGTATTCACTTAACGGAGTTAGGTCAGGATCTATTGCTCTTCGCCGTGAAGGATATTGTTGTCGTTCTGTGTGTTGCAACGGTGATTTTTCTTCTTGAGGTTGCGATGGTGGAATTTCAAGTTTACGTATAGCATCTACAAGTCTATCGTATTTTGTATCGTCCCTGCTGATTTGTTTTTTATTTTCACGTATACGATACGAATATTTGATAAAATTATCATCTGTCATAGAACCGTGTTCTGGGTTTAAAGACACATCTCTTCTAATCAATCCTAACAGTATTGTCTCAGGTAATTTCTCTTCTGGTACATTTTTAAGAAGTTCAATATAATCCGGCGTAAATCTTTTGGCGGGGTCAGTAATTCTCCCTGTTACTCGCTTACCAGCAGGTACTGACACAACAACTTCATCGGGTGGAGGCGGGGGTTTAAGTCCAGCTGAAATATCCTGTAAAATTTTCCTTTGCTCTATTAAAGCCTCTTTGGTAACAGCTGCGGATTTTTCAGTAGCTTTGGTCACGGGTTTAAATAATTCCTCCGTAGTCTCTGCAAAGCCTTCCCGTGCTTGCTGTCTTAGTTGTAATTTTTGTCTGACACTATCACGGACAGGAAGAAATTTCTGAATTGCTTCGAGACGTTCTCGAGCTAATCTAGTCGTATGTGCTTCTCCAATATTTGCCATTATTTATTTGTCAATGATTTAATTCCGCTAACATAAAAATGTTTTTCCTTGGAAACTCATTTCCCAGAGCAGCAGAGGGGATGGACCCGACCCATGGATTTTTCAATAACGACCCCGCCACGGAAACTGTTTCAGATTTATTGAAGTAACCCAAGTTGTCAGTGCAAACTCAACGAGTTTGTCCCTGGAAACTCTTCGAGTTTTCGGGGGACATTTTTTTTTGTCCTGTATTCTGAATAGAAGGGTTTATTTCGTCGAAATAAGCCCTCTATCGAGGAATAGTTTCCTGGAGGGGTTTATTGTGCAAAAAGTTTCGGTCTGTACAGCCCCTCTGCTGCTCTTCGGATTGGACGACTGACTCTGTGTTGTGACTGAATTTTGTAACGCGTGTTTGGGTTGGTGAATGAACTCAATCCGTTTCGATCCTCCTTCCCCTAAAAAAAAAAAAAACGCTGTTCACCGCATTCCTTCGCCTGTTCTCGTCACAAGATGTGGACCAACGTAGAATCCTCTACTCTCGTATCGTCAATGTTGTTCCGTACGGACTTACCCATGTATGTCAGATCATCATGGACCATTGTCAAGATCACGGATACAAGCGTTTGGAAAAGAAGAATTTTTGTGGAGAGACAAGGCTGTTTGAAGAGAGCTCTAATTTACGGACCAGAAGTCGGATAAAGTTAAAGGAAGAGAAGAAGTTATATACGATGCCCTCGATGTTAACGGAATAATGTTAACATAAACCCAAAGGTCCCTTTCATGGCCATTCATGTGCCTCGAAAAGAAATTGCTTTCTTGCCTCCAAATTTGTTTTAAAAATGTTGTATAAGTGTTTGTTTCTTGTCTGTGTTATCTCTGTACACCCGCTCTTTGCTCAGTACTGCGACGTTACCTCCCCTAGTTGCAACAGTGTTACCAATCTTCCCTACCGTGACGTCAGACGCTAAACAAACTCCGCTTTCCCTTGTCCCTATACAGGCCCACTATGTTTTTGACTGCATTTTCCCATTGTTCCTGTACATCTTGTCCCTAAACAGGCCCAAGGGGTCTGTAATGTATTTTCCCATTGACCCTATAAGTCTTGTCCCTAAACAGGTCCAGGGGTGTCTATAATGTATTTTTCCATTGTCATTGAATCGTCCCACTTCACTATTGTTGGTCTATAAAGGCCTAAGTATAACTAGAGAGGCGTAATAACTCTTGGTCTGTGGAACAGTATTACTTAATATCAGAACTAATGGCATTTGTAGGAAGCAGACGAAGATACATTCGCCTTTACTCCCCAAATCATTGTATCATTTGATAATTTTAATGGCTGTTGGAAAGATGTTAAAAATCATTTATAGATCCTGGTACAGTTCATATGTTGTTCTGTCATATATTTTATCTTACGCTATCCTGACAACCTATCTCAATGCTAACCTGAAATTATGTTATTCGGGTGTAGATTATTGTTATCAGTCTCTGAACAGACTAAAACGACCGTAGAGTCTATTGTTAATCTCATTGGAAAAGGAAAAAAGAACATTGTTACCCGTCTCTTCCATATCTCTAATCACAATCACTTTTTCAAACTAGCCATGAGCCACGCTTGTTTGTGGCGAACATGTACACTTTGGTAGAAAATTCGTTCACATGTTTATCAAAAATAATTTAATCAGGAATGTCACGAATGAACATATTGAAAATCAATTTATTCAATGGAAAAAGCTCATGTGTCTTAAAATTTATATGACTGTTTTGAAACACAGTTTGCATTTTAGTTGATATGCTCTGTACGAGACACACTCCAAAGTTGGATGTATTTGATCGCATTTCCAAATGTTAAGCTACACTGCCATACGCTAGTGTTTATGTCAAGAATGAATACGTATGTTGTTATTTTATCATAAGTATTAAAAGGGTTAAAGCGTTAAGGGTATTCATTATAAGACTGAGGTCAAGTCGTGGCTAGAGTGTTAACGGTGTTCCTTCCTTATACATAGAAAGCTGATATTCTAAACGACGTCAAGCAAAAGTAAAAGTAATGTCTTGTATCACCGTTGTCTGTTGCGTATTCCAAGATTCCAGAATCGGTAAATTCTGGAAAATATTGATCTCTTAATTATCTATATATTTACCCTGTTGAAAAAAGCATGATAACCTATAAACGACTGCATTTATGCCCAGTTATGAAAATTCTGTTTTCTGATGAACAAAAAAAAATGCTAGAGATATAGATAATGAAAATGATTGCAACCTTCGTGGTTGTGATTGTCTACTAATGCCGAAGATGAACACAAAAAATTCTCTTCTGTAGATGCGTTTTATATCTACAAGTTGATTGAAAACTATAATACGTATAATTTTGCCAGAAAGAAGCAGACTTAGTGCGTTGATTGAATTATTGCATATATATGAAGGAAAATAAGTACAGTTTGTCTAAAAACATCCCGAGAATATAAACGTTTTACTCGAAATTAAAAAACATGAAACAAATTAACTTCAGAAATAAACGAAATGGAAAAGCAAAAAAAAAAAAAAATAAAAATAAAAATAAAGTGTATTGTTTCAAAACATCAAAACTTTTGTTCTTTTGATTCGTCCGCTTATCAGTGTGATGGAGTCGTTTTAGTTAGAGTAGGCGGTAGAGAAAGACAATGTTTCAGTTGACGATGTGTGTATGTGTGGGATTTGGACTTTTAACGTAGCTTCAACAAGTTTTCAGCCATATCAGTACGACGACTGCAGTGTGGCAGTTTATAGTGATGTCTAGCACTAGGGAAGACATGTAGCATGATGTCCCTCCCAGCCACATTATCCTGACACAAGGCCGATCAGTCTTAATGTTAACCTCTTAATGCTGAGCGCCATTTTTGTAAGTCTTTAGTATGACTCGGCTGGGGATCGAACCCACGACCTCCCGCATCCGAGGCGGACGCTCTAACCACTAGACCACCGGAGCGGTCTTGTTCGACGATGGTATGTATGTATGTATGTATGTATGTATGTATGTTGCTAATAAAATATATCTTTGTTCAACATCTATTTCATTCACAGTTGATTTAAAATGGCATAAGCTGGAAGAACGACAGCCAACTGTTTGGGAAATTAGTGTTTAATCGGTTATGTAATATTTTCAACACATAACTTAAAGAAGGAATGTAGCTCCAATTAAAAAGCCTCAAGATGTTTCAAAACTTCAGTGATTGAATTTGCTTAAGGGATTTAGATCTAATGTATTTCTTCTACACATAACTTACAAAATCCCCAATAACTATTTAAGATGAGATTTAGTCAAGGAATATAGTAGCTTTGCACTTTGTGCATCTTTACGAAGAGGCTAAGAATTTTTTTGCACATTTATTAAATGCATTGATGATTTTCTCTAAAGGATAATCAGAACAGGGAAACATCAAATGCTACTATCACAGGAGTAAGCAATGGTATTTAGAGATGTGATGAATGCATTATCATTCAAATCCTGTATATATTTATTTTAAAAAAAGGAATAAAACAGATTACGACTCCTGATGAATTTTATTTACTTCGGTACACATATAAGTATCGACAAGTGTCATTACAGTGTCAACATTTTACCCAACGGTGCCGGTCTGTGGCGCAAGGTTGAATCTGTGGACTAAGGACTGGAATCTGAAATTAGTGACGCAAGATGAAGATGTAAAATGTAATATGAGAAGTGTAGTTTTTAATTACAAATACATTTATTCATAAATATTCAAAACAAATCTTTCATCTATAATTCAGTATCTTACAGAGGGGTAACCATTCCAGTATTAAATATAACGTCCGGGCTTGTATATTCTTCAGTCTATTAAGTTTAACTTGTATCACTCTCAATGTGTTTCGATTTTGTATTAAAACTGTTTGGCTAAATGTATAAGGAATGAGGAAGTATTGGGTACGTACAAAATGCCCCCTCCCCATTAAGTCCCAATATAAAAAACACACCAGACCTCATTAACGTTTTGTTTCGAAATGGGGTAAGGTCATGTTTGATATTATAGAAGAATAATCTACACCCCCATTCGAACAAAGTTTATATTAAAATATTTCTTTGTGTTCACACTAGGCAAAATGTATATGCATGTCTATTTCTATATTTACAGTATGGTACATATTTGTTACTTATGATGTTACTTAACAAATAACAAATTAACAATTTTGATATTTGTATTTTTTGGCAAATCTTACATTTCCCTCCTTCATATTCGTATATCGCTACACTATAACCCTAGACTATCGTTGATTTCATTTGTGAAGATTCATTTACAAAAGAACAAAGTGTCTTTTTTGTAAATAAAATTTTGAAACTAAAATTAACGACTCGTGCAGTGCGTATCCAAATGAAAAACATTTATTTATACAGAAGCGTTTCGATGACGTGGATGCAGTATTTCAGGCTCATTATTAGAGAAATAAGATGTCGACATGAGTTGTAACTTCAAACAGTATCAACATACATTACATGCGATTGGGTATTTATCTTGAAAGACATTTTAGAATATAGACGTTTAGTTACGAAATATAATGACGTTGACTTTATAAAGACCACACGACATAATTAGAAAAAGCATAAGACACCATGCTAATGGTATTTAGTAACGGCATCGACCTGAAAACGTGACCTTTCATGGAAAAATTAATTCGATGTCATCCCTTTCTAAAGTAGATTCGGTGTTATAAATGCATGCTTCGAGCAGACCTTATGCTGGTCCATAATAAGAATGTAGTCACATGTTGCTACCTATTTGAGAGGTGGAGCCAGATGTAATTACATAGATAATGATACAAAGTTTCTCAGCAGCATATGGACTCGATATTAATGCATGCATCGCGTCTGGAGATATCGAATCTTTGTCGTTAAAACAGAAGCCCAACAAGAGGTGTCAAATCGGAGGTCAGTACAAGGATTTCCGACAATAAAAGTTAATAGAGATGTAACTATGGACTCACGCATGACAAACAAGCCCACAGCTGTAATGCAGAAGATGTGCTGGATCCGTCAGAAGAGTGTGGCATTCAGTCTCGCAGAGCTGCTCGGTGGTGTCAGTCCCCAAAGTATTGACAAGAGACTGCACGAGCTGTTTCAGGTGAGTGAGGTCAAGGCCATGAACTGTATAATACAAAAAATTATTTTTGCTGGACAACTTACGCAAAACGTTTTAGTTTGATTTTTAGGATCCTAAAATATAGATAGCTTACTCTCAGGGTCGAGGACAATGTAGATTAGTTAAGACTACATTCCGGGGGCCGACAACGTTCAGGGTGCCCAACGCCGTGCCAATTTGTAGTTCACATAGGCCTACTGCAGAATGTTTCCTAGGGCCCACAAATCCTGTTCACTGCCCTGCTTACTCTTAATACGTTATGAACTATGTTTGATCCTCTAGCACCAAACAAAATTCAACTCAGTCTCTTAGGTATTATGAATGACAGTTGTACAATATGGACAAGAAGCCTTGGTTTTGGTCTTTGTATCATTTGAATTTTTATGTTGCTTTGGGAAGACCAAGTCTAATGTTTTCTTCACTCTCATTCAAATCCGGCTCTGTTTTCTAACAATTGCTTGCAAATGTATCACGAAAATCATTTCACATGTATTATGTATTTGAGCGTGCTACGTATAAAATAACAAGCTACCAAAGTCTTCGACTATTTAAGTTGATTTTATTTCGTGAAATCTCTTTGCTTAAAAATCTTACATCAGTATCCTCCATCCATAGAGTATAGTTTCCTACGTTTCGACCACACGTATTACCTAAATGTAATCACCTATTTGGTGTAAACGTAAAGTCATATATCGAATATTAATACGTTTTCTTTTATGTGGTTCCAGAAAAATGTATTGGAATTTTTTAAATATGTAAACCATTCTATCAACCATTTATCCCTGACTGACAAAAAAGAAAAAAACAAAATATACAAGAAGCATATGAATATACAATGAATCTGTTATGTAATGTTCTCATAAATGAATACCTTTAAGCTAACTAACTTATTGGCTCTCCTATGTCCATTTGAGTTGCTATTAACAGACTGGCATCTAACCTAGCAGATGATTGTGCGACTGAGTAGTTAAAGATTTTCTTTCTTAATTACAACTTAGCTCTTTAATTAGGTTATCGATGTAAATAAAGGTATTTAAAGCAGGAATAGACAAATGGAAGGTTCTTCTAATACAATGTAGCACCATTGTAATGGTTATCTACATGATGGTTTTAAAACTTAAAGAAAGCCATTGTTTGCAATGAACGTTTCTGTAAGCTAATGTTCTTGAAAAATATATTTTTGTCTCATAAACACTCTTTTATAATTTTGAGTCACCGTCATGTGTATTAAGTAATGTGACGTACTCCGTCGTATTTAATGCTATGAAACTTGACTGTATAAACACAGACAAATTCTAATGTTATGAGATAACCTTTTCCGTATATGTTATTAAATTAAATTTTCCTATCTCTGCCTTAGGAATATTCCTTTGATGAATGTTTTAGTATTCATAAGAAAGATATTAAAAAGTTCATTTTTCTAAAGTTCTGAACGACGTCACTTACGAGAATCTAAAAATACTCTCTTTTCCGGTGCGCAGAAAACAGCATAGGTACAGACAAGGAGAATGAAGGCAATCTTCATGTTTGCTGCTGAAAGGATTTCAGTTCTGAAAATAAATATAACAAATAGTGTATGTGTCTATACAGGTATAGCTGGAACTGACGAATTTGTGATGTACATTGGTGTACAGTTATGGTCATAAATAAATTTGCTGTTCCAGAAAAGTGAAATCCCAAATGTTAGGTAAACATTTGTTACAAGGGTAAAGAAAAATCTAAACAAAATATGTGATTTTCAAAGTCCGAAGAAGTTAGTAACATGCAGGTTATAAAGTTATCATCTACATGCAGTCTGTCTACCCTAAAATCCACTAAGTTCATTACCCTTTCTACACACCTTCAACTTTGAAGCAGACGAAGCAGATAACACTAATTTGATGATTGTTTAACGGCACTGCATCACATTAATGGGCTACCTTTTGCTGACCATTTGGGATTAAAGTGCATTCCCAGGATGATCTGGGCAAGATTCAGACCTGCGATACCGTCAATTCACGTCCTGCGATCAAATCTCTGACTCACCGCAGCTTGGGTAATTAACACTATTGGGATTAACAAGCAATAAACAACTTACCAAGTTCTGGCGGGAATGCGAAAGTGTAGAAGTAGAGACCGGATTTTATACTCCTGGAATGAGAATTCGTCACGAAATGTCACTTAGGGTCATCATTATTGACGTATGGTTCATAATGGAAGCTCTTCGGACCCACTCGTTTATATTTGAAACATCCACATAGCTTTAAATCAAGAACGCTTCATATTGTAAAGAAAAACAAAAACTCAAGATTCTGATACGTGTTAACTGTGTCCAAGAAAGGCTAATTTGTCCTTGCTTATACATCACTTAAACGTAAGAAAAATAACAGTGATAATAATAGATATTTTCGAATATCAATTCAGTCTTGGATAAGGTTAAATGGGCAAGGACTTGCAGGATTTTGCTATAGTTCAGTAAGTGTTTGCACGTTTTCTTTTTTAAGTTACTTCATTGAAACATTATGAGTGGAATTTAAATGTATTATTTGTTTCACAACCTGACCGGAATATTTAAATTGCATGGAATGTATACCAATAATGGAAATTAAAATCTTCAGTTAGTCTCATCTGGATATATACGACCATTTCTGTTCCAAACTGCGTATACATCTGGAATTTCCCATATAAACAAAATCGAACAACTAGCTTCATTTTACGTCTTTGCCCAATATATATCATCACAATAACGCTAGATACATAAAATCAACTAGCGACAAAAATTTAGATTTCTGGGAAAATAACTAAATAGTGAAATATTTCGGGATTTCGTAAGTGTTTCAGAAGGTATCCGTATGAACATTTCGTGCGTCTGAGAACACAACCTTTGCGTACTCGGCTCTTTTGTTTAGGAGGTAGATAATCGGGAAACTATAATCGGACACCTACCAGATAATGACAAAGGACGGCGACAAAGATGACAACCACAACAATAAAAATACAAAAACATCAGGCAAATCATACCTTGACCTATTGGTGATATTGAATGAAATATAGGTGTTATTTCTGATTCAGGAAGATAAAGTATGTATGTATGTATGTATGTATGTATGTATGTGTGTGTGTATGCGTGTGTGTGTGTGACAGAGAGAGTAATTGTCAAGCTAGAAAACGACATATTTGACTACTATGTTTTAACTGTTTTACAGTTTTAAAAATATTGTATTTATTATATGCGACATTAATGCAAAGAGTGAAAGACACAAAAGTCAAATAAGTGAATGTCATATATTTACTCACAGCGATCTTGACGCGTTTATCATTTCATTTGTCTGCTTCGAACAGCAATTAAATACCCCGGATTATGCACATTCTTTCCGTTGATGGAATATTATTGTGTTCACTAGGACGTCATAGAAAATACATTTTCGTTTCTCTTCTTTTGAGTTTTTCATAACATTTTCCTTTGTAAATCAACCCACTTAATGAAAGTAAATGCCTAGTAGTATCAAATGTAATATAAAGAGTCCATGATATGAAGAAAGATTAAAAGGGGACTGTTATGTATGTCTGAATGTCCTAATTGTTATAATTTACAATTAAGTTATCAATTGAGACATTCAAAAGCCTTGTTGGAAAACATTCAAATTTGTACAGTGAATGAGGCAAGCAAAATGACAATTATGTCGGAAACGATAAGACCCAATTCTTCTACAGATAGTTACAAATTCAAACTAGAAGCCTCAAGATAATTTAAATAAGCAATCAATATAATTAGAGGTTTAATTTTTACATCTTAAGTTTTAGGATTTGCTGCAATTTTCGCCACTGTTTACGATTGTTCCACTGTAGTATAATCAGTATTACAGAGCTGTATGTACTCGAGTGAGCAGCCGTCTGGTTAGTAGTGGTTCAATCAAATTATTGTTTTAGGCACTGTGTACCCTGTTGACAAAGTTTACTTATGTATACAGACCGCCTACAATTTGCTATAATAATACTTTTTGGGCGTTTTCATAGAGACAGCAACGATTTTGAATCGCAATATTTGTAGTTCTGATACATTATTGCACAAAAAACAAACAACAAATAATTATACGAGGGACCTTGAGTAAATGAGAAAACACAGACACATTTTACAAACTGTAGGATGTATAATTGTGAAGAAATTTAAATTTAATGTAAAATTACACGTATCTGCTTAGCCCCACTTCCTACAGTTTTACTTCAAATTTTATGTCGTTATTTTTGATAGTGTAAGATGAAATCCATTACATTAACAATAGGTGGCGATATTGGTCCTCATACGTGCATGACACCTCAATCTCTATCTTTTTGTAGAAAATTTATGATTGATAACAAAAAGTGAAGTTTTAAGCGTGCTCTCAACTTACGATTAAAGCAATTTGTGCATGCTAAATATATGTTCAATTGTCAATAGCTGTATCTGTGCATGAATATGTACTTTAGTGAATAAATGCATGCATATGTAATGTTGCATATCTTACTGGATGCCATTCAATAAAGAAACATATTGCATTAGAACTGGATAAAGACTAATTGGTTGTGGAAATTTATGAATAGTCCTGGCTGTTTTACGAAATAAAAACATACCGAAGACTTGCCACAAATATACAGATTTTGGCATTAAATCCTAGTTCGCTCTCAGCATTTAGCATAACAGAAGAATATGGGAACGGGCATCTGTTTATATGTTTATGTTGTTTTAAATTGTACATGATCGAACCATCATGTGGAGACCGGGAATAATTCAGCCGATACGAAGGAAATATAAGTGTGATGGATTTTAAAAAACTCCACATGAAAGTGTAGTAACATTGCGGACTGAGTTTTCCAAGTTAGAAGAACAAACTGACCGCAGTGAATAAATGTATACAGCTACAAAGAAATTCAGTAGAAAAAACGATAAAAAGAATGAATAACAGCTTGACCAGCATAGTGCAAGTGTATCTCTCTCATGGAGTAAATGTACATAATTTCCTCTAGACCCAGTTATAAAAAGTGAAGAAGCACATCACCAGACAGTGATAAATACAAAATGAAATTCCTTTAAGAAAATGTGAATGTAACATCCAGTTTGTGAATATATTTAGAGCGAAATATTTTGTTTCTGACTAAACCAGTTGAAACAAAAATTGTTGGGAATTTTATAAGGTATGTACTAAGTGCTTATTGGAGAGGAATACCAATTGAAAGTCAACCGTATGGTTGTATTCATTCCATCAGCTGGGCATCGGAAAGTAACGTTCAGATTATAAATCAATTTTCACCGATATGCTGAGAATCGAGCAGAGCCAATTAGAAAGAAGTCACAAGGAAAAGCTGAAAACAAAAAAAAGAAAACGTGTCTAATGAATCGGCAGGAGAAAAGGAAGACAAAAACACAACACAGGTTAGTGCCTACGTGACCACAGATAGGTAGGACCAACAAAATATATCAAAAAAAAGAAGACAACCACAGATGACTAGAAGTTCGACCTGATTCCAGGATATAGACATTCGCTAAGGTACTGAAGGGAATAATAATAATAATAATAATAATAATAAATTCATATAAAGAGTTACGGAATATTGACTCGGGTACATTTTATCTGAAGAATTGCATACGTGCGATCTTCAGATGATTAGCTGTACATTTGATTAGATTACAGTGGGAAGGTATTTACTTTTGTATGATGGCCATATTGTCCATGGGTTTTCAATATTAGCATCCAGTATGGTTCCCTATTTGCGCATTTTATATATGTCCACCCCGGGCAATAGTCAGAGGGATTCGACTGAATGAACAACTGAGTTACGGTAGTTGTCGAGTTTCACGTTAAGAGATTTTTCTGATAATTTATAAATGAACGGATATGCTAACATCTTGAATGGCACAGGTCCTGCATATAAGGAGGCTGATTGCATTTGTAACTCAACATCGTAACTTCTGATTGGCAACAAAGCTAACTACTGTCTTCAAATTTCTAAATAAATTGATTGATATATGCTACTAAAGCAACGCTTGTCTCTGCAGTAATGTGTGCCAGAATAACTGGTCTTATTTTAAGTACCTTCGCACGTATAAGATGGCCCTTGAGTGTATTATGTCTCTGGTACGCAATCTATAAACTTCATACAATAGTCGATTCAAACATTCAGATGATTCGATCAGCTGACAACCCATCCGAACAGTTTCAGGTTTGCAGAACTATATTTTTTTAGCGGACTCACTAGGCATTATGTGTAAAGAGCCAAATTCCTCGCTCTATATACAGCTTTTTGTAGTCAGTGTTAACTCCGTTGGAAATGTAAATATGTATATATGTATATGTTAATATTATATGTATAGTATGCACACATTTTCTTTGATATACCACTCGTTGTATACATTTTAGTCTTGTTTCCTTCTAATAAAGAGTGTATAATTTCGTGGAATAGCAAAATTAAAGCGTAAAATAATCTGCGGACAAACACAATAAAAATCGTGCTAATACACACATCTATGTAACACATACCGATGAGTTTATTCTGAAAATGGGACGTATCAATGTAAGAAGGACTTGAGGTGCAGTTTAAAGAGCTATAATTCGTTTTAAGCAGGGATCACATATGTGCCTTACAGACGGCAACCACACTGCCATTTACACATCCTCTGAAACTTTGGAACAATTTCGAAGTTGAGGACACTAGTTGCACCGGACCTAAGTGGTTATGAATCAGGAATTCACCACGTGGCTATATGCAAGAGAATCTACTGGATTTCAGTTTGCAACGGTTAGACAGATATCTGAAGTTAAAATCACATGTTAAGAAATGTATATACCAAGAACAGCAGAAAACGCTTATTCAAAGATGCCACAGTATCTATTTGTTGCACGAGCATAAGATGTTTTTTTGATGACAGCAATATAACCGAAGAGGTTAGTGAGTTATAAATCGTTCTAAACATGAATCCAGCAAGGAACGATACTTATCGCTTAACTCTCATGCACCAGAACCCTAACCAACCCACCCTTCCTAGATGAAATATGGTGAAAGGTACGGACTAAAACAGTATTTAGAAATCCAAGATATTTACAATAAACTATAATTATAATTGCAAATTTATCTACCAATCAGAGAGGAACTGCATATCCGCGGATCATACATTTTATGTCGGGATTCATAATAATATCAGATAAAATTATATAGAACGACATGAAAATATGCAAGCATTGTAGAATTGTAAAAGGTTAGTATTCATTCCAACGAGGACGCCGACCCGTGCCGTGAAAAATATCACCAGCCCCCTTGAAAAGGATGGACTCCACAGATACCCGAACTCACTGGCAATATAAGCTTACTTGAAAACTCATATATAAGCACACATGTACTGGATTTGCTTAAGAAATGCAATCCATACATGACGTTATGATTGTAAACTAACACCAAGCAATGACATATGCACTTAATCCAAGGTACAACATTATATGTTTGCACACTTGACAAGGGAAAATACATTTATATAGAACGAAACCTCTGTAAACAAACAGTTCCCAGTTAGAGGTGTAACAAACACACACAAACACACACGCATGGATCTGTGTGAGAGGTAAGGACTCGATGTACGTGAGAACTCTGTTAGGCATTCGCTAATGAACAATTACCTATATGCACAGTCACTGGATTTTTATTTTGCAATGAAAATATAATTCAAACACACACACACACACAAAAACATTATATATATATATATATATATATATATATATATATATATATATATATATATATATATATACACACACACATATATCGAGTGGGTCACTGAGTGATCATGATAAAAGCCAAACTAGTTTTTAACTAGCCTAAGCGCTTTCGATTCTCATCGAGTCTCTGTCCAAATCAAAATACAGCACAGAGACAAGACAAAACAATAAGCTCAGCTATCAAGCATTAGAATAGCAAAGGTCTGGTAACTTTTGTAAGTTCACACACACACACACACACACACACACACACACATATATATATATATATATATATATATATATATATATATATATATATATATATATATATATATATATATATATATGTGAATCATTGTATGTTTCGTATAAAATGAAGCGAAAATAAACCCACATATAATGATACCAGTATAATCATACAGGTCGGTGAGTTACATTTTGATCCAAAAGGGAGCAGTACCAGTAAGACGAGCAAAGAAAACAATCCGCTATGCATTTATGCACCAGCTCACTAACTCAAACGATTTTGAACTCGTTCAGAAGGAATAGGATCGATGGTAAGGACTCAGTATGTTTAAAGCTCACTGGCTAGGGAAGAGGAACTGAGCACTCAGCTACATGCAGAAATCCATTGGACAGCTAGCAGGAATGCAAGCTCTATGCAAAAAATTGTATTTATAAATTGATACCCATATGTTAAACACAGAGGAACTGTCTAAGCATTTCGTCCCACATTGTTGGAAAGCATGATTTTATGACAGCATTTAATATTGAGTGACACCAGTTACGCATACGATAATGACCCATTATATATCAAAACTTGACGATATGTGTATTTCGTTTAGTGATACCCGTACTAGGTGTATATTCCAGACAGTTTAAAAAAGATAAGGATGACGAATCACTGACAAGAGACATTTTGGTTACCCTAAAGGTGAATCTAAAACTTTTGAAGGATATTTTTCACTTCAAACATAAATACAAGGTATTATGGCTGAACCTTGGGCCCTTACCACGAGTATTTTCAATTTTGGCTCATTTTTGGCTCTTGGCTAGGCATTTATGTCGGAGTGAAATCCCGCTATACTTGTTTGAATGCCAAGAATGTGAGAAGTATAGAAAACAGAGATACCTAAAAACCAGTTTATGTCTTTACAACGATTCCATGCTGCTGCGCTCTGCACGAAAGAGTGATAAACCAATATCACTATAAAATACAGATAATACCATATTTTGTCATTGGTATTTACAATTAATTGCACATCAGAATCGATATTAAAAGTCATTAATGGATAAGACCCAGTAACCATATATCCAGTCAAATTGTTACTGTAATGCCTATTAAATAATATATTTTGCACAAATAATTTTTGACACATATTTGGTTTTACAACTACTTACGAATTTGTTCTATTATATCTTGAAAAGAACTCTTTTAACAAGAAAAAGTAATAACGAGCATAAATTAATCAATTCATTGTTATATACTTTTTTTTACTGAGAATCCTTGTAACATTAAGGTCCAGCTGGTGGAAGGAGCGATGTGTAAATCCTGCACCAAAGACTATTAGAGAAAATAGTAGCGCTTACAATAAACATGAACCATTCCTACATCTGATGATTCTTAAACATGACTGTCCAAACAATCATAAGATATATTAATTACATATTTTGTCTAAAAATTAGATACAAATTACAGGTATTTGCATATAATGCATATATATTTGCATGCAGATATACATCTCTTTGATGTCCTCTATCGAACCCAAGTAGAATGTGCAAGTGAATGCAAACGCAAAATTTGCAGAGTTCTTTTTAATGTCAGCATGCACCAAATTAGTCAAACGATTATAATCCAGATTCCAGTATTTCTTCTCTGTTTAGAATCTAATATATATTTTTATCAACAAATCTCACGTGTAGTACGGAAGTAGATCGTTTTACATCGCTATACTTAGGTTTGACCTTACGTACACGTAAGCAATATATGCTTGTTTTAAAATTTTGAGGTGGGGAGGGTACGGGGAGTGTTTAACGATTGTTTAGGTTGTGCTACACATATCGAAATGAGAAGGAAATATCCCGATTGTGAAGCTAGTTAAGTTGATCTAAGTCTCCCAAACAACGACAGTTTAGTAAATGATTGAGATACATGTGAAAATTAAACTGACGTGCATATATATATATATATATATATATATATATATATATATATATATATATATATATATATATATATATAGTCTAGTGGTTAGAGCATCCGCCTCGGATGCGGAAGGTCGCGGGTTCCAACCAAGGCCGAATCATACCAAAGACTTGTAAGTAAAATGGTATTAACAGCTCCCTCACTTGGCGCTCAGCATTAATATATTAGTGTTAGAACTGGTCGACCTGGTGTCAGGATAATGTGACTGGGTGGGACATCATGCAACATGTCTGCGACATGATGCCCCAGTGCTAGACATCAATACAAACTGCCATGCTGCAGACATTGTAGCGATATGACTGAAAAATTGTTATAGCTAAGTTAAAATCCAAATCACACACACACGCTCATATATATATATATATATATATATATATATATATATATATATATATATATATATATATATATATATATATATATATATATATATATATATATATATATATATCCTATGCAATTAAAAGAGGGTTCAAATCAAATATTCTATACAACGCATCAAAGCAAACAGAAATGATACACAGTTAATATCAATGAGGTCATCACATACACACATGTGCGCATGCGCGCAATCGCATTCTAGAATCTGAATGAACATTAAATATTTGTGAAGGAAAACTTAAAATAAAGTTTTCGTCCAGTTATTTAATCGCTGTTGGTGAGGTAATTCCATTTTTAATTGATGTCTTTTCATAGTTTGAAAGTTGTATACCTAATTAAAATATATATCAGAAATGTTAGTCAATAAATTCTTTAAAACAGAGAGTTTATCTCACTGTGATTTACGAAACGAAGTTTACTGTCGCTTTAAAGCTTATAGCACATTCACTACATCAGTTTTTGATTGAAACTATCAATGATTGTTAATTATTTGAACACTGGCACGCTATCTGTCACGTCTTATTTTCAGAAGTCCTTTAAATGATTGTCCTTGTGGATGAATCATTTATCAATATCAACCCAAATTGCAGACAAATCTTCTCACCCCGTGGAAGCAATGGCAAGCACGTTAAGATGATCACATCTCAGAAAGATTGGAGCGTTTTCCGATTCCCTTATCTAACATAATGAGGTACAAGAAGGACGGAATAGGAAAGGTATTTAGTCACGATTTGGAGATAAGTGATTATCTGTAACGCAAAAGGAGGGTTGGGTCGGTCAGAAGCGTGCGGTATTCTTTCTCGCAGAGCTTTTCGCTGAGTTCGCATCCGATAACGTCATGCATACTCTGAGGGGTCCGTTTCAAATGGTTGGGATCTAATCTAGAAGCAGCAGCATATAATAAATTATTAATTCTGGTTTAAAAAAATCGAATGGAAGCGGTTTTCGTATATAAATAACAAGTATAATTAGATAGTCTTAACAAATTCACGGTTAAGTAGGACTTCAAAACCACCAAAGGGGTAGAACTCAGGTTAATTAATACCATAAAAAAGTTTGGTATGATAGCTGTATGAAACTGTTGCTATAAATTAGCACCTTTAGTACGCCAGATGATAATGTAGAGAGAAATAATTTAGAGAGAAATGATTTTTAAACTTCTCCACTGATTTTTAAACTTTTCCACTGAAATGGTCGTATGCATAGAACTGTGAAACACAGTAATGTTTTGAATGAATTATAATAATATATGCTAAACTTGGTATTACAATTTTGATTTGAGTTAAAGCCCTACATACAAAACTACATTAATATTTTTAATATGTTGGCCAAAATGTTTATATGCCTTTGTTTTAGGACAACGTATAATATATGTACCGTATTTTGGGGTATGAATGCTAGGTTTCTTTTCGCAGTAGGAGATAGGGACTGGGTTTGGGTTGAGGGTTGGGAAGTGGGTTTTAGCCATGGCGAACTATAAACTTAGCTGTATTACTTATAGTTTAATATATAATCTAACTGGTATTGGTAGACGTTACGTTTGTTCCATTTCGCCCTTTTCCCGTTCTTGTACTCCAAAATAACATTTGCACGAGATTTTCATCTGTGATATTTCTTTTCGCAACCATTTTCTCTGCAGTCATAGTCATGTGTCACGGTATTGTCTTACTTAGAGTAATTTTGGAGCTGGTTTGAGACACAAGGTGGACTCTACGAATCAAGTAATGGGATCTGACATTAGTGAATCGAGATTAACATCTCAGATGTTTAAGAGGATATGATCAAACATAATAAATTATTACACACGAAATTATCGTACCTCATCGATATAGCGTTCGATAAGGAAGTTTGATTTGCATTTTTTGTATCTTCCATCCAAGATACAACTATTTCGTTGTTTTTATTGACCTCGTCGCGATGATATTCTTATATATACTGTATAAATTTAGTATGTGCTGGCTTTACATTATACTGAAACCATTTTGTTAATATATGCGGTAAAAGGGAAAATAGTGTATGTAGTAAAGTCACATATTTTCACTTTTCTTTTCGCAAGAAGAAAAGAAAAGATTCATTTAATAGGATAGCCTGGAAGTCTCCCTGCTCATATCAAACTTGTTTACTTTGTATTTGAACAAAATATGTCTTGTTTTATATAAATACATAATATAATGGTTTTGCACATTGCTACTACTTCTACTGCTACTGCTACTTCTGCAAATAATAATAATAATGATAATAATACTAATAATAATAATCTTTATTAAACAGTGTACCAATTATTAGAAATTATATATGTATATTCATGATGAAGGCCATATTGAACTTTTTTAAACCATGGTACACATTGTATTTACTTGTTTTGTATTTTGTAATATGGGCCGGTGGCCTAAATTACTGAAAAAATATATTATTATTTTATTATTATTACTAGTACTGGTATTACTACTACTAAATATAATAAGAATGATAGTTTACTGCATTTTTATGGGAAAATATGAACGAGTTTTTTTTTTCTGAGCAATACTGCACTACCTTGGGAATTATTGGAATCAATGATTATCGTTTCGCCAATTCATCACGACTGCGTACATTAAAATATGTCGAGAAAAGTGAACGATTCTTTCAGGATTTGTGTTTGTATTTCCATCCACAGAGACCTTACAATTTGACCTTGCATTTGAATTTTTATAAGATACTTCATTTGTAAAATAGATAAGGTGACATACATTTACCTTGTATTCTTGTAATTACGATGTGTTTGTCAATATTAAGCGTGCAAGACATGAACATGATAGTAACGTATTGGGTCAATTGAGCATAAAAGAGAATCTTTTTATAAAGGTAAAAACGCAAATAGTGTCTAACGAGAATTTTACATGAGGCGCCCATGTTGAAATAAATCGGGACGAGATAAATTAGCAAAACGTTTGTTCATACTTTTCACATACGTCTGTATGGTCAGAAATACAGCATCTTAACATAATGGGTCTGTACAGTAGGAAATGTAATATGGGGAGCATGTATGAACTCTAATGGAAATATAATATGGGGAGCATGTATGAACTCTAATGGAAATGTAATATGGGGAGCATGTATGAACTCTAATGGAAATGTAATATGGGGAGCATGTATGAACTCTAATGGAAATATAATATGGGGAGCATGTATGAACTCTAATGGAAATGTAATATGGGGAGCATGTATGAACTCTGATGGAAATGTAATATGGGGAGCATGTATGAACTCTGATGGAAATGTAATATGGGGAGCATGTATGAACTCTAATGGAAATGTAATATGGGGAGCATGTATGAACTCTAATGGAAATGTAATATGGGGAGCATGTATGAACTCTAATGGAAATGTAATATGGGGAGCATGTGTGAACTCTAATGGAAATTTACGATTCTCGCTATTTAGTCTGCCACGAGTGTTAAAGATAATAAGTTTCTAAAAAACATTAGTTGGAAGATTTCACTTGGGGTGTCAAATTTACGAGCTTTACTGTTTGCCCGTGGTGTGTTTGTAAATATAGATAAGCCAACGTCGGATTTTGCATTTTCATTCATCACTTTTTATACAAATTTAAGAAAAGGAACCATAGCGTTACAAGCACAGTGATCTTGGATAAAAGTCGGTCCGATCACTTGTTACCCAGTGTTTCGCACGAGGAATGAATTTGTTAGCTTCCCTTGAATGTTTTTGCAACGTTTATCATGCTGAATTTAAGAATTTTTCTTGTAAAGTGAAAATATGTGGAACCAACGTTAGTTTACTTTTGTGACCCATTGAATACAATTGTATGGCAGTACCACAGATTAACAGGAAGAGATAAACTCGAACTGGCGGTGCCCATTTTTGAAAATGACCGAAATAAAAGAACATCTAAGTTGTTGATCGTACACTTTGGATAGAATATGTTATGCACAGAGAGAGAGAGAGAGAGAGAGAGAGAGAGAGAGAGAGAGAGAGTGTGTGTGTGTGTGTGTGTGTGTGTGAGAGAGAGAGAGAGAGAGAGAGAGAGAGAGATTCACTTAGAGATGGCATGTTATCCTCAAAGATGGCATTGTAGTCCCTGGTGTGTATTTGAAATGGAAATGTCACTTTGGCATCAAACATGACTCTCTTGATTTAAATATCTTATTCTAGACGCTAATGATAGGAAATTCATACAAATCAAAATATTTCATCTTTGTCAAGCTTGGTACATTTTCTTTGTAAATTTCAACATGTGCACGATATCGATAAGCTAAGACCAGTGCTTCATTTTAGCCCAATAGCATAAATATTGATATTTTAGAGAGGTAAACCTTTCTTCATGTCACCAATCTTTCCACTAAAACATTTTGCCTCCAAAAATGAATATTTTTCTCCAAATGTTTAAGGAAAGAATTTGTCTCTCATCACCGACATTGTGTGCGTGTGTGTATCACTGATCACACCAGTGGTTGCTTTTCAATTTACAAAAATGCTACTCATTCATTTTTCAAAGTCAAAATGATGCAAAATATGGTTGTATTCCATGGTTTTATCGTTTAATTTCTAAATATGAAGGCTCTAATGTAGCGAGAGTGGTTTAAACCCATCCACGCCCCTAACGTTGCCGCGCGGTTGGGGCCCAAATCCACTCAGGCAAAGCAGTAAGAGTACGAGTGCCACTGAATATCTATCTATACAGGTTCCCCTGGAATCACGCTAAAACTTTGACGATGGAGAACAAACGTTCTTGAGTGCAATTGTCACAAGGAAGACAACGTAAATTCGAGTCTCTTGAGAACATCAAATGTCCAAAGAAGATCAAATGAACACAATGGTTCCGTTTTATTTTAATTTTTATTGTCTAATTCTTGTCCTCTTTCGATAGTGTTTTGTGTTTCGTGTTATATCTTTAAATGTCGCACAGTTTGTACCCTTTACATGTAGTGTGTACCGTTTAATATTTTTATATAAAATAAACATTAACATCTCACTTTATGTGACTCTGATTGGTCCTTACAGGTTCATGAAATTCTTGCGCAGTTATCTCTTTACTGATTATATGCAATCGTGGGCACAGATTTTCTTTACCGCCATATGGAACTTTTTTAAAAAATAATTTTATGAATATTTTAACTTCGATTTATAGAATCAACTGCCCAAAATTGGAGAAAATGTCACGTGTTTCTGAATGTGGCAAATTTACTCCCACAGGTTCTCATTACACAAGTACGGCATATCATGATATGGAAAATGGCGTAATACCCTGTAACGTCTCCCTCCTGGAAAGAGGGGTGGTTAAATGGATTTGGCTGGCGTTATCTAGAGGATGAACTCCCTCGATATTATAGCCCGGTGAGAGTGGAAGAAGAAGAATATAATTTCAACAGAGAACTGAGCGAGAATACTGGGAAGAAATAAAGCAATACAAGCCCCCTTTGACAAGAAAATAAAAACTTTAATCAGAATAAATAAATAATGCCAATTCCAATTAAAGTTAGATTATGTCATTAGAATTTAACAGGAATGTCCAATTTGGATTTATTTTCATCATCATAACGAGAGGTGAAATGAGTGCAACGTCACCAAGTTCATTCTTCCTAAGCTCTATGCTTTGACCCCTTCATGGACTTCCTGGTCCTTTTATTCTGACCTCGTTCGTCTTTTCCTAGGACTTGTCTTCAGAATGTCCCGTCTCTCTCCCAGAAAGCTGTTCCTTAAAGGGGTGAGCGTCTATCGAATATTACCGTATTCTTTTACATGCTACTATATGTTCGATTACTGTTGCATGAAATTCACAAATTGTAACTCACAGCAATCCTTAACATACAAGATTATTAAAACATTAGAAAATCAGATATAATTAGGTAAGTATAGTTAACTCACGATGATCTGTGTCGTCCTAACAAACAGAGAAAGTTATTTCATATACCAATGAACTAACAACTGTAAAATTAAAACGGTAAATTGCATAACGATTCTCGAAACAATACTTTGCATAAAATTTAATAAAATAAATTGTATAATAGCTCTACCACCAACACCTTTCCATGAAATTGAATGAAATAAATTGCATAACAACACTAACATCAACACATTTCCATGAAATTGAATGAACGATACATGATATGGAAACCTAGTCATAGCACACACATTTGCATAAAACAAACAATCAAATAATAGAATATTACGTGAAACTGAAACTGCATAGCTTATAAACGTGTGCGTCCTAGCACTAAACCCTGACATTTTGTTTATAAGACGGTCACCTGGTCCCTTTCTTGTTTAACGAGGAAGACACTATTCTCTTTAGGCTTTCCACGGAGTCGAGACTCTTTCCTCTTTCAGGAGATTTTCAGACTAAAGAATTTCGACTAAGATCGTCACTTTAAAGTCTGATTGCTTTAAAGTGTATGCCTTAATTTATTCTGCCCAATCGTAGGCAGCGGTCCCTAATTTTTTCCAAAGAAATCATCCCATTCATCAGGTTTTGACAGCTCAGAATCTGTGAACGACAGTGCCTAACAATTTCCCCTTGAAAAAAAATGATAAGTGGACATAGATTCCTACCAAGCGGTTAGGCTTGGCAGCTCAAATGTTTACTTTCTAAGGACCGTGTTGAGATACCCAAGTCAATTTCACTGAGTTGGAATACTGCCCCTTTGACGTTTACACTGACATGGGGGGTGGGGGGAGATATGAACTTCACATACCAAAAAAAACCACCAACCCCCCCCCCCCAACAAACAACAGCAACAAAAAATCAAGTACGACTAAGGGTATTGTTCAGTCGATAGCGGGTGTGGGTATAGGGGTGAGTGGTACAAAATTAATATTAAGTTCACCCTAAAAGCTGGACATTATTCAACTCGTTTCATAAATTCAGTATTAAATCATTGGAGATCCTCTTTATACAAAGCTGATGATCCAGCTAGATGACTTACTCACAAAAACGATATCATTTATTGGGAGAAACAATTATACGTATGTTGTTGGATGTGTTCCCTGTGAAGTGGCACATTGTAACACTTTGACCTGTAATGGAAATTTTAATGGAAGTTTCACAAATGTCATGTAACCAACGCGAGACTTTGGTTGAATATCGATGGATGACATGCTTAATGAAGTGAGTTGGTATGATGGTGTTGAGAATAAATGTAGAAGGGTACATTGATGTTTACCTGAGAAAAAAATGTAACCTATTGGAATAACTGTTAATTTCCAAACGTTTGGTCTTAGCATCAGCGTACCACTGTAAGAGTATTTGGATCAAAACAATGTCTATCTAGAATTCGGTATCCTACGATAGCGTAGCCCAAATTTATTGAAGAACATCGAAAGATATAAAAAGAAATATTCAAAAAGTAAAGAAATGATACATAAGGCTTTATATAGAAATGAAAAGGAATATCTTATTGTATGACATTTATAGAATATACATCAGCATCAATCAGTTTGGAAGATGAATCTTCACGGTATATATCTGAAGGAATGTCTTTACGGTAGCTTTATGACGGAATTTTTATGGAAAGGTTTCTTAAAATCCATACATAAACACAAAACAATATATGGCGCAGTCTACCTAATTATTAATGTATCCAAGAAAAATATTCGAGAAAGGATTAATTGGTGTTGGTGCATAAATAAAGCTTATGATGTAGTCCTATTACAGCTTGTATTCCAATTTGAGAACTTTGTAAATACGTTATAGTCAGTCACTTAGTTTTGCTGCTTTAAAATCTGTTTTGTTGTAAGATCTCAGAATATAACCTTGATCAACTAACTCAACAAGTGTGTCACACAAATTACATCGTTTCTTTCCTGCACAAAGGTGAAGAATAGAGTTATTGACACGCGTTAAATATAGTGAAGCATATGGCTTTGGATGTTTAGATAGCATAAAATGTAATTAAGAAGAACTGATCTTTACTGTTGAAAGAAAGAAACTACAATACAAACCCTCATGTCTTGTTTGTGAGTTGTCTTTTTAACGTAGTTTAAATTTTTTTAGTCATATCGCTGTTATGTCTGCAGTGTGGCAGGTTATAGTGATGTCAAGCCCGGAGGCATCATGACACAGGCAGATGCCATCATGTCCCATCCAGTCACCTTATCCTGATACCAGGCCGACCAGTCCTAACACTTACCTATTAATGCTGGGCTCCAAGCGAGGCAGCTGCTAATACCATTTTTCTGAGTCTCTGGTATTACCCGACCGGGGTTTGAACTTGCGACCTCCCGCATCCGGGGCGGACGCTCTAACAACCCACATGTTAGAAGTATGGACTAACGGTGTAATATGAAATTCTCGTTGTACCTCTTACAGGACCACACATGTTAAACTTATGGATCAACTGTGTACGGTAGAGTTCCTGTTCTACCCAATACAGACCCACAAATGTTAAACCCAAAGACAAAAGTCGTAATGATAACTTTTCGTAAGACATCATACACGCCCGCACATTTTAACCTATGGAATAAAGGCGTCATGTTAAATTCCCGTTATATCCACATACGTTAAACCAACGAACCTCCATCTTTTAGTAAAAAATTAAAACAAGACTGTTTTATTCCTGTTGGAACAGTACACCATTCAGTGAAGAAAATGACTTTTCTGGTGAAATAAAGAAAGCACCAAATAAGCCAACAAATGCACGTGGTAAAGGTATGCACTAAAGACGTGATGCTAAAATCACCTTATGCCTCATACAGACCCACAAATGTTAAATCTTTGGATCAGGTGTGTAGTGTCATACTTTAGATAGATTCCATATAGCCACACATGTTAAAAATATATGAACTAAAGACGTAAAATTTCGTTCCCGTTTGGAACCTGTATAAATCCAAATATTCTAAATCCATTGACCGCAATATTTTAGTAAAGGAAACATTGTTGTTACTGTTGCAATGGCACACAATTTAGTGAAGACTCTGACTTTTACTGTTGAAAGAAAGAACTAAACAGGCGCTCACGTTTTAAAAGTATACACCAAAGGCGTAACGTTAAATTCCCGTTATACCACAAACAGGTCAACATGGATCAACTGTGTAATGTTAAATTCATGTTAGATTCAGCACAGATCCACACATAATAACGTATTGGCTAAAGTCGTAACGTTAATGTCTCGTTAGGACCTATATGCGTTCCCACAACTGAATCATGTGGAATAAATGCGTAATGTTAAATTTTCGTTAGACCCTGTAATGTCCACATATATTAAATATACAGACCTACATTTCTTAGTATTTAAAACCCCTGATTTTTCCTGTTGCATTGGGACATGATTTTTGTAAAGAAACTGGCTTCTACTCTTGAAAGAAGAGTACACAAAAGGGCCACAAATGTCGAACATATTCACTAATGTCAAATGCCCCTTATACCTCATACAGGCCCACACATGTTAAAATATATAGATCAACTTTGTAATGTTAAATCCCCGTTAAATCCCATTATACACACATGTTAAACTTATGGACTAAACGCATAATATTCCATTCCCCTTTAGAACCCAAACATAACCAAATATGTTACACATATGAACCTCCATATTTTAGTAAAGAAAACTGTTTTTTTTTTACTGATGCTGTAGTACTCAATTTAGTGAAGAAGCTGACGATTATGCTTGAGAAAAGGAAAGCACTACACAGGTCCTTACACTTCAAAATTATGTACTAAATGCGTAATGTAAAATATGTTATGCCACAGAGAGGCCTACACCTGTTAAATATATAGATCAAATGTTAAATTCTCGTTAGACCTTTACAGACCCGTCCATCTTAAACCTTTGAGCTAACAGTTTAATATTAAATTCTGCTTAAATCATATACACAAACCTACTCCCTATAACATGTTTAACCTATGATAAAAAGACGTAATGTTCAATCCCCTTTAGACCTCATGCATATTTACAGATGCTAAATCAATGAACCCCATATGGACCCCAACATTTGATTGGAAAACTTATTTTTACTGTTGCAGAGGCATGCGGTTCAGAGAAGAAACCGTCATTTGCTGCTGAAGTAGTAAAAGAGTAAGTGAATAGACTGACTGTTAGTTAAAGTAGCACAAAATGTAATGACGGAAAGAAGGTGTGCTGCGCTAGTAATTGAAATTAGCAGCACATGGTTTGCATGATCATTCTATTTAAACAGGTTTTGTTGTTGTTTTCTGGGTTTAACGCCCTTTGTTTTTAGCAAAGATAATTATGGTACAGGGGATGAGAAAATGAGCGACCCTGCACACGCATGCACCCAAAGATTGCAAGGAACCAAAATGGCACAGTATACTTATACAAGTGCGGTGGCACCCAAACCAGTCGAGGAGGCTGGAATAGAGCTTGAATTTGAAAAGCGGGATGAAGGGGATCCCATAACTTCCCAACTAGAGACAACTACACAATATGGTAATACGCATACATCTACCATAAATACAACGGGAGGCAAAGATCTGGAGTGGAAGGATTTTACTAATCCCTAAAAGACTTGCCACCCGGGGTCCCACAAAAATGAGAGTGAAATACTGACAACCAATCCATATTTCCTCTAACAAATTGATGAGGATAACGCCCAAGAAAGTGAAGAAAGTGAAGGAAAAAAAGAAGGGCCGGTGGACTTAATAAGAATCAAACTTATGGCGTCGACCCCTGCACCGTCCCAGAAACGAAAATACAATACGTCCTTACAAAACTCCTAACTAGAAGGGGAGTGGAGTGCGGCTTGACCAGACCAAAATCAAACCCAACAGACAATAATCCCGCCAGTAAAGACCAAAATAATAAAAAGAGTGGGTAAGAAGGCTAAGGACAAAAACAAAGACACAGACGAAGAAACTTCAAAACAGACAACGACAATGAAACGGAAATGGAAAATGACAATGACAATGAAACAGACAACGTTAATGGAACGGATATGGAAAACGACAATGACAACGAATCAAAAATGTACAACTCACAAACTACAGAAAATAACAACCCATCAAATGAGGCTCTGGAGGCAACCCAGAACCACATAAAAAACTAAACTTAAAAAATAAATATCTTAACTAGAATATAAGGACAAACAGTTTGCAGTTTACATAAAGTGATGCGGCACCTGGGGAGTGAAGCAAAAATGGAAGAACCAAACTTCCGAATCGCTACTATCAACAGCAACGGGCTAGTCAAGGCGAAAGCAGAAAAAAATAGCCTAGGAAACAAACTTTGACGTAATATTGATACAAGAAACACACAATGGAATTACACCGGAGCTAAAATTTCTACTTGAAGACAAACTAAATGCAATAGTTATAAGTAATGATTATATTAGTAATGATATCAGAGGAGGAGTAGCAACGATAATCAAAAACAAACCGGGGTTAAGCTGGGAAAGGATAGAGGAGGGAGAGTTTTTTTCAAAGGTCGCTTAATACATGTAAAAATGTTAAACTGGCATATAATAAATGTGTATATGCCAGCAAACAGAAATAAAAAATCTAAATTTTATCGAAAATTTAACAAACTATTTACAACTTTATTCAATGGAAAATTTAATAAAAGGGGGAGATTTCAACTGGGTAGGGGACGAAATTGACAGAACGACTGACTTAACAACTAGCGACAAAATACACAGGACCGAAATGATAAACTTATTGAATAAACATCAATTACATGACGTTTACAGCGAACTCAACATATTAAGAAGAGAATTCACTTTCAATTACAACAAAACCAAGCTAGCAGAATCGACAAATTTTATGGTAATTTCTACGATCCTTCAACCTATATCAACGCAACCATAACTAATACCAAGCTATCAAATCACTACATGGTCACAATGGATCTAAGAGTCAGGAAAAGGGTAAGACTGGGGCCAGGAGTATGGAAACTGAACAACAAAATCTTAAATGAAAATGAATATATAGAATTAATAAAAAAAGAAACTGAAACTTTCCAAAATGAAGAAACTATAAACATAATAAACGAGTGGGATATTTTAAAAAATAGAATAAAAAGAATTTCGATCCAATATTCAAACAGACGAGCAGAGAAACTAAAAAAAGACAAATATGAACTCAAATCAACCTTAAAAAAGACGATAAACGAGGACGAAAAAAAGCAACTGACAGAAAAAATAAACAAAATCGAAGAAGATGAGAATCAAGGGAGAATAATAAGGGCGGGAAAATTTACAGAATTATAAAACAAAGCAAATAGTCTGTATAAAAGGGAAGAATTTAGAAAAAAGGGGGCGAAAAAACTCTAAATAAAATAAAAATAAATAATGTAATTTAGACGGAAACGGAAGAAATTTTGAACGATATATCTAGCTACTACAAAGAACTCTACACTACACAGAACATATATTCCATCACAATCGACAGCTATCTAAACAATGTTGATTGTATGACGATTATCATCAGAACATAAAGACATATGTGACGATGTCATCTCAGATGAAGAAATACATAAGAATATAGCTTCACTAACTAAGAAAAATTCACCAGGGAAAGATGGACTCACCGTGGAATTCTATCAAAAATTCCACTGTGAACTAACGCCGATCCTCAACGCCTTATTTAACAATATATTTTTAAGCAAAAAACACATGTCTAAATCAATGAGGGAAGGGATTATTAGAATCATATATCAAGGGAAAGGAGAAAGAGATGAAAAAAAGAATTGAAGACCTATATCGCTTTTAAATACAAATTTCAAAATGTTAAGTAAAATACTAACAAACAGGGTAAAGGGTGGGATAAACAAAATAATCAATGTAAACGAAATTTGTGGGGGAAAAGGGAGAGATATACAAAATAACATTCTAAATATCAAAACCGTAATAGACTATATAAATGAAACAGGCACGAAGGGTGCTATGGTACTCTTCGACCAAGAAAAAGGGGGAAGCGGTGGAGGGTTTCGGTAGTACCGATAGCGGTAACGCAGATGCGAGCCAAACCCTGCCCCACCGCGCGACTAATATTTCCCTGCAGATAAAACATACTTTCTACCCCAACTTAATAATACCTTCAACCCAAACTTATAAGGGAAAAACTTTTTTATTTTTTTATTTATTTATTTATTTTATTTTTCTTTTGACGTTTTTTGTTAGTAAGGGATACAGGGAACCTCTAAGTGGGAGAAGTATGTTGCATAGACGTCGCAGGGCTAAGTCAGAAGGCGCTACGCGAAGTGGACAGGCCTGCGAAATAGTGACAGAACAACCCACGCAGAGGACATGAACAAACATAACAGAAACATGGGGAAATAGTAACATTTAAAGAAGAACAAGTCTAACAATACTAACTTAACTAACACATAAATACAAGTTATAACTTTTGGAACTTTCAATTACACTTTCAATAAAGGAGAGAGCTACACTCGACTAAAGGCGAAACATTAGGAAAATAAAGGAAAATGCGGAACCTTTATCGGACAAGCCTCTCATTCAATCAAAGTAGAGAGAAAACGACACATATGATCACTCACTCAAAACAATAAGTTTCTTTTATAAAAACAAATATTACACCGTTTTCTCTACCAAATTTCGAAAACTCAGTCTAAATATTTAATGAAATAAATATTCTATGAATGCAAGGGTGGGGAAATTTGACAATAAAGGCCTTCCCAACATATAAACATATAGCACACACATACACATTTCATATACATATAGCATACACGGGACTTAGGGATCTCTGGCAAAGATCACCAAACACATAAGGGAAAGAATTTCGACATCGGGGATACAACCCAGTGTCGGGTGAACAACCCTTTAGAAAACACTAGGGATTAAATACCCCATCAAAAATTCAATAAAACTTTTGATCAAAATTCTACTATAAATAATACAAACATACACACCTTCGGGAGAGACAGAAACACATAACAACCTTTTCCTTTTTTGGAAATGGGGGTGGGGGGATCTGTTTTGTGCCCCCCAAAATTGTGCATGGTGTGGATGCTTGTCCTGTCGGCCTTAGTGAGCACCTCTGTTTACCTTGTCCTGCCATCTGATTTTCAGTAGTTTTCTCAAGGAGCTCATATGGAAGTGGTTCAGTTTGTTAACATGGCGGCTATACACAGTCCATGTCTCTACAAAGGTAGACACGTGGCAAACACTGATATCGGTGTACACGCTTACCACATTGCGTTAATCCTCGATTACAAGATACATGTATATATCTAATCAGCAATGTGAGGCTTATGTTAGCAGGAAACAAAGAAGAAAAAAGAAAGAAACAGAAGGAGAAAGGAGAGTGACAAAGAGAATTCACATCATCAACATGTTTTATTTTCATTTCTAGTTTTCACTGGTGGACGATGTGGTAGTGGTTTGAGTCGCAGGTACAAGATGGAATATGTGAACCAAGGACTGTAACCTGTAATTTGCAAAGTAATATGAAAATATGAGATAATTTGCGAAAGATCACACTATACTCTTTGCAATATATATATATATATATATATATATATATATATATATATATATATATATATATATATATATATATATATATATATATATATATATATATATATATATATATATTCATTGCAATGTATTGTAGATTTTTGCAGGACTATGATAAATGTTCTCATCAAATTATTCACTTCTTTTAGTCTTAAATTATATAAGAGTATATTAACACATAAAAAGTACTGCATATTATCTGTAAGTGGAAACAGTTAATGACAATATAAAGAGTCACCTGTCTAATCAAGCATGAAATGAATATAATGCTGACATCCTCGGCAATGAAAATGCTAGTCCCCCCAAATAAATTATTGTGCCTGTGGGATAATTCTTGTTGAAAATGTTTCCAGTATGAGCATGTGCATGTTTGCCAAAACAACACATTGCTAATTGATGGATTGTGTCTAATTAGTGAAAACCAATAGAAGGCTACCATTTCCTATACAGACTACTGTAAAGTCACTACATTTCGTGCCGTGTCAATTTTCGTTGATTTTGTTATTGCTGCAGGCTTCGAATTTAATGATCCCAAGAGCAATCATCATTGGACGCCTTTGCAATTCACTAAGTTAGGTTCTGACTCAATTATTATTCTCCAAACTCTGCAAATTAATATCCTTGAAGATAAATTAATTCACAGTAGAGGCCGACCGAAACTAAATTTTTTTAAACGAAACCAGAGCGAAAGATATAAATTGACTTTTGGCAGAAACCAAAGCCGAAACCGAAAGTTGAACTACACCTTCAGCCGAAACCCGAAACCGAAAGATAAACCGAAGTTGCCGAACACAAGATTTATTAAATAGGCCTGGGTCATGATGCAATGCTACACTTCAACAACTGAGTAGGGTAACATGTCGACAACGATCAAGTCCATGATGCACTTATCAATTCGCTGAACTGCAACGTGGTCATCAGGCCAGACCATTCTGCTCTCGACCATTGATGTCAAGGACGTCTGCACAAAATTCGGTAATGCATGTTTAGTCGCGTTCTCTTCCATCATCATCTTTTTCGAGGCACGCTCTGCTCCGTCGTTCATGGACCTCTTGAGATACGTACCATGGAGCTCCTCGTGGCAGCTGGCCAGATGAAATTTCAAGCCTGAAACTGTCTGAAGTCTTGGTTTATCGCTGCCAAGTGATGACAGTTTATTGCATTCTTTGCACTGCGCCTTGCTTGCATCAGAATCGATTTTTGTGAAGTAATCCCACACTGCATTTTTCGACATTCGTTGCGGTGATTAACTAATCCGTTTATTATTAACTTCAATTTTCTACTTCACACAGATTAAATCGCTATAGTTTAACTGACTGAAATTATCAATATTGTCAGACTTCGAAATCTCTGTATTCAGTACGCGAGTAGACTGAAATGCAACAGTGCCTAGAATTGCCTAGCGCCGACTGACCGGCCGACAAGCAGACTAATAGACGCAGCACTAGCGTTAGATTCTGAAAGTTAAAATAGATCTTCGGCTGATGACTGAAAGTCAATATCAGTTTCGGCCGAGACCGAAAGCAAACCGAAAGCTAACTTTCTGGCTTCGGCGGAAACAGAAACTATGCCGAAAGAGGCCATTTGCCAACTTTCGGCGCCGAAACCGAAACCGAATTTCGGTCGGCCTGTAGTTAACAGTATATCTTTTTGTCCATTTTACAGTGGAGTTTGTTGGCGTCTATTAAGCCAGCTTTCTGGGCATTATCGTGTACGCTATTCATCTCATGAACATTTTCACATTCATACCTGTGCCTCGAAAGGATATGCCCTAACGTATATACCTAGAATGAATGTTAAACCGTCGAATCATTTCTGTCAATTTTCGTTATGAAACTTTGTGAAACGAGGTCAGAATATTCGTATTACTCAACATGAAAAAAAGTTGATTTGTTGTTCAAGGAGAATAACATCTATTTCTTCTACGGCAATGGTGAGTATTTTGAAAGATCCATGTTATACACACAAACCTCGAGTCAATTTTAAGGTCACCAATTACATGTATGTATTTAAAAAAACAGTAAAGGTAACGATGTAAATTCACTGCCAACAGATTACGTGAAGCATACAAGATCAGTGAAAAAGTCATGAGGTCTGAGATTATTTTGGAATCTCGAGCATGGATGCAACTGAATGAATTCAGTCACGAATATGGGAAACCTTTCGGCTTTAAAATTCAACCTTACGCATAAAACCAAGGTTCTTCAAATCATAATATTAGTATCACTCTCTATCTATCTATCTATCTATCTATCTATCTAGGCCTATCTATCTATCTATCTATCTGTCTGTCTGTCTGTCCGTCTATATATCTATCTATCTATCTATCTAGGCCTATCTATCTATCTATCTAGGCCTATCTATCTATCTATCTATCTATCTATCTATCTATCTATCTATCCATCCGTCCGTCCGTCCGTCCGTCCGTCTATCTATCTATCTATCTATCTATCTATCTATCTATCTATCTATCTATCTATCTAACATTACTTTTGTTTAAACTAAGTCATAGGCTTTAGCTTACCCATGGCAAACAAGCGGGCAGCTGTAGTGCAGGAAGTGGGTTGGATCAGTCATGAGCGCGTGACATTCGTTCTCACATAGAGCTTCTGTTCCGTCACTTCCGACAACGTCCAAAAGAGTCTGCGCTGTCTGTTTCAGATGGGAGGTGTCAAATGTACCACCTGTATAATAACAAAACATAACTATTGGATATCACTTTCAAGATCATAATATAAAATCTGTTTCATAACAAAACAAATATTTTATATCACTTTTATAGGTCATAATAGTAAAGCTCTATAAATAACGAAACAAATATTGGATATCACTTTCGTACGTCATAATATTACAGGTACATAAATAACAAAACAAATACTGGATATCACTTTCATACGCCATATTATTAAAACTGTATAAAAAACAAAACAAATATTGGATATCACCTTCATACGTCATAATATAAAAGCTGTATAAATAACAAAACATAAATATTGGATATCACCTTCATGTATAGTAAATCATAGTATTAAATCTATTCAATAACAGAACAAAAAATTTGGATAACATTTTCATGTACAGAAAATCATAATATTAAGGCATCAATAAACTTTTAGAAATCTTGTACATTCAGCATCTTTTATACATAATTTGTTTGCTAATTATTGCTATAATAAGTACAATATATATATATATATATATATATATATATATATATATATATATATATATATATATATATATATATATAACTTTCTTAATTAAATTTTGTGCCTAAATCAGGAATTACTTAAACAGAAAATATCACGCCAGCCCATTAGGCTTATGTTTACAACGGAGTTATTTAGTTCGAAACATTTACAACCACTGCAGAGACACAATTTCGGTTGTTATTGCAAAAATTCCTCCAAACGTGCTAAACATTCTGAAGTTGTTACAATTTTAATGTATGTATGGCTATATATTGCTAAGTGTCTAGGTGCATACAGTTTAAGGAAGTACGCGTCCTCTTCGGCAGACAACGTAAGCACTACAATTTTTGTTTAATACAATAACGATGAAACTGAAGCTAAACTGTACCAACAGAAACAGTAAATTACACATTTTCTTCGAAAGGTCAGAAGTAAAAGTTGTTTGAATTCTTTATTTAGTTGTGGAATACGCTAATATATATATATATATATATATATATATATATATATATATATATATATATATATATATATATATCTGTCACAAACAGAAAAGAGAATATTTTAATCATGTGAATCATCCGGTTTGTATTAACATATATGAAGGCTTGAATTCGTATGGTCATAAAAATATACATTTTCATCCAAGAATTTTGTAGGCTAAAGGGCCGTATAACTATTTGCAATATGCTAAATCTTGAAGAAACTCCAACAAGTGCTTATGTCAGGCATATTGTTTCATTTTTTTTTTTTTTTTGATGTCTTCACATCCTACTGATTGCAAACTTTAAACTTTCAAATGTAGACTAGTGCTAAGTGTACATGAAAAGAGAAAAACATTTAGATGTGTGACGAAACATAAGCTCTTTTGACAGTTGTAACCTATAATAGCAAATAGCAAACAAGTTATGCATGCAGACCACTCCGGTGGCCTAAGCTTTTACAGCGTCCGCCTTGGATGCGGGATGCTGCGGGTTAGAGCCCCACCGAGTCATACCAAAGACTTGTAAAAATCGTACAAGCAGCATTAAAAGGTAAGTGTTAGAACTGGTCGGCATGGTGTCAGGATCATGTGACTTGATGGGCCATCATGCTACATGGCTGCGGTCACTATAAACTGCCATACTGCAGATATCGTAGCGATTTGACAGGAAAGGTTTTAAAGCTACGTTAAAAATTCAAATCTCTCTCTCTCTCTCTCTCTCTCTCTCTCTCCCTCAACGTTGTCGCCTCTACTATCAAGAAAAAATAGTTCTAAACCATTATTCAGGCAGCCTTTTAGAGGTCTTTTGATCAGCTATGAAGCCTCTTAACGCGGAGCTTTATTCCATAAAAAGAGTCTTCTTGTCAGCTATTCTTTTGTTGATAATTCACGGCGATATAATTTTAAAAAATCTCTGTTTAGAAGCCTGCGTGGGTTCGAATCTCGGGCTAGGCCAATATGGGTATGTTAGAAAGCGTTCCAGTAGCTTCTCGTGGGGATGGTTCTTACAGGGGTCTTACCGGGTTCTTTCTTCAGCAGTTATACTGGCCGCTATTTATAGCCTATCTTCCGCTGAGAAAAAGCGTTAAATCGAAAACAACAATGACAACAAAATTATCTTCAAAACTGCATTCTAAAGATAACATATCAAATACATTTACGGAACATCACACCAAATTAAGTAGGTTTCCTATGACAATAACAACGGTAGAAACCAATAACTGTATGATACTTACAGCAGAAAGTAACATATTTTACCGTTAAATATTTTCATCGTCTTTCACCAAGATATATTCATATTCGCAAGTTAACTAAAAAGTTTGATATTTTGTTTTGAAAAAAAAACCGCCGAACTTATGAACTATTTTAAACGATTAACTTAATGTACTTACTGAAGAGAAATCTCTTTTCTGGTGCACAGAAAACAGCAGTCATACAGACAAAAATGATGGGGAGCTTCATGGCTTTTGGTGTATGTACTTGAATTCTGCAACAAGAACATACTAAGTAAGAAATTGTCCTCAATGTAGGTTCACCATTAAGGTTCCGTGCCACCTGAGCCATAGTTACTTTTTTGTTTTGCAAGGCGATATATCTTGAATATAGATTAGATGTTTACATTAATATTTTAACTACATGGGGTGTGATTCGTTTTCTTTTCATCGTGTTTTGCTAACTTGAAATAAGTCCCTAATGGCAGAAATTATTCACTTTGTTCATGGCAAGTATATAACACTTAATGCATGTCTCAAAGTGAATAACGCATATTGCATAGAAAAAAGATTTATTGATGTTTATAAATTCAAAATAATAATTAAATCGTCACCTGTATTAACTTTCATTTTAAGGATTACCTTGAGAAAGAAAGCAAAAACATACAATGTCAAACTGTCTGCAAATAATAAGTCTTGGTAAGAGACATGATTATGGCAAAAATCGTTAAAAACTACAACCAAGATGAATTATTTCAACGTGCTCTACTAACCAAAACGTCTTACCAGCATAAGGCTATTTACGTTACTAGGTACAAGAGAGTGCTGGATCAGAGACAGTGGCTATTCACAAACTTGGGATATTTGTCAAAGGCTCGTGGCTTCTTCGGGTCATTTATGTCAGTTCAAAATTTAAACAGATTAATAGATCCACCTTTTGAAACAAAAAATATAAAATGGAATAATTTCAGGGAATATTTTATATAAATGTTTCCTTCTTTGGAAACATATTAAACGGCAATCATAGATATGAAAGTTGTTGTTTGTTATGTTCAATTCCTGACACGAATTATATTTCATTACGTGACTATCGTGTAATAGATCTTAATACAATAACACTAAAATGACTTACCGTGTTCTCCAACGAATGTAGTGGTTATCAGGAAAGTGACAGCAATATAAATTCTGCTAGTGTTCGTAAGTCATGTAAGGTCATGGAATGACATCATTTTAGACGTATTGCTTCATATCTAGACCTTGACATTAAACTGTATATGACCTGTAAACTTTGGATCACGTTTACAGCAATTAAATGATGCTGGACATTCATTTAGTCAGATTACGAAGTCAACTTAATTAAGATTATGGAATATTTTACCTTGATAGTATCATAGAGCATTAAATGATAATGGGTGGATAATTTATGACGTGTAAATTTTACCAGATCTCTCGCAAATTATGTAAAGTCTGATGGACTTTATGTTAACTTTGTGAGACATCGGGTAAAACTACACATTAATAAATATCCAACCATGATCATCCAATTCTGATAATTCCAGTTTTCTTATTTTCCGCCATCATATCAGCAGATTTCATCGACAAAATATCCACGTATAGAAACCTCGAAGTTTTCTTTCATTATCCTCATCACAGCAACACAGTACATAGCTCGATCTTCGCTAGCCAAGAGTCGTTGATTCTTTATCTAGTAATATAGGGCAGAGTGTCACAGAAGGAGCTTGTAATTGTCATTATTTTAATATATAAAAAACTGGTTGATGCTAGTTAAGCCAGACTATACCTGTTTCTTCTAACATTATACCTGCGTATGGCACGTGTTGCTATAGCAACCGTTGTTCCTGGTTTCAACGCATTTCGAACTTTCAAAAGCAAAAATCGTGTCCATTGTTAGTGAGGTTACTTGGTTGACATGACCTTGACATTGAAACGTTGAAGGAGAATGCAATTATTTCTTAAGATTGGCTTGCAAAGCCTTCCATATGCTTTCATTGGTAAAAAGGGTGAGTGTTCGAATGCAGAAATGCATGTGGAATGATCGTTTATTTTAACTCATAATGGGCGATTTCGATCAAGGGGTTGCACATTCTGGTTGTAAACCACAAAGTTGGGTGGGTGGGGCTTATTTTTATTTCGTGAGACGTGGGTTTAGATAAGGATTTATATAAAATTACCTAGTAAGTGAGAGCCAAAATTATTCCGCAGAATTTAGCGAAGTATAACAAATTTTGATCCGAATCACGTGACCATTTATATCCAGTCAGATTGCAGAAACTTAGATCCAATCATAATAATCAGAATTTTTTAGAATTATAACGCATAAATTTAGCGTAGATAAAGCTTAAGAGGTTTTTCACAGAACTTATACATACACAAAGGCTTACTGAACAACCTATGTCCTGCCACCTTTTGTAAAATTCTCTCCTGGCTGTTCTACATAGAAAACGGGTGCGACTAACATTATTTCATAGGTTCTGAGACTATTATTTATTGCTGTGATAACATATTTTACTCATACAACATCCTTACAAAATTGTAAGAAATGACGCAAACTGTCACGTTTGATCAGCCCCAGTTCGTAAGTCGTGTATAAACTAAGGCATCATTTACAAGCCATGGTTTGATGTTTAAACATTGCTGCATGCTAGAATTAATATCTTACGCGAGGTTACCGTGACCAGATAGAAGACCCGATATCTTGAATCGGCAAAGGCGTTAGATCGCGTGATTTCCCACCTATGTGTTACAGATTAGTCCTATGATCAGAATAACTTGTGATGGAACGGGGCGTATTGTAAATCCGTCCCCGCGTCGACATACAGCGAGAAGGACATTGTCCGCTTAGTTTGATTGCATTGGTTAAAACTGACACCTAATGGGACTTGTGATAACAATTTCGATCCGAATGATACCTTCTAACAAGCAATCAAAAGTTTAGTCTCGCTTAGGAAGATTGCTGAGCAAAGAATGGTTACCCTTAGTAAGCCACCTGTCATTTGGCAGTAAAACTTAGAGAGGAGATCCTAAGGGAAAACAAAGCTTCGTAAAGGTCAGTAAGTTCTTTGCTCGATTTTTGCAGAATATTACGGCGTTGCAGTTGTATTATGTGTAGTATGTATACTTAATTACTAGGATTGTTTAGTACGTAGAATTACATTTATAGTGTTCAGTTACAGGCTTAGTTAAGTATTATGTAGAGAATTATGTAGATTGTTAGCTTGTGGTCAGAATTAATTTTGTCATTCGCTAATAGGTGACTTCTTAGTAAACTAGCGCGTTTGTTCATGTGATATGTTAAAATTGACACACGCTTGAATTGTGAATTTGGAAAATGGTTGAAGTGTTTAAGATTATTTAATATGGAAGTGTGGATGTATCAGAGCATGGATATTTGAATATTTGTGGACTTTGTATGAGTTGTAATGTAACGAAATGCGTATGATTGTTGTGAATTGTATAGTATAATGGGATTAGGAATATGTACTGATGTGACGCAATTTATTGATGTATGCATGAGAAGTAATTGATACCGTGCTTTTATTATGACGTTGTTTTCCCATAGAAGAACGTATGAGTATTTCGATGTGAATGAATGCGTGACCGAAGATATTTAATAGCCGTTATCTGATGATAGGCTGGGTGTAGTATGAGATGAGAGGGCTAAGGAAAATATTGTACCGTTCTTGTGTTTCCACAGGAAGCATTTTGGGGGACAGAGCTTCTGGTTCAGTTGAGTCCCGAATCTTTAAGAGTGGAGATGGAAGTGAAATAAGCAGAGCAGTTAGAGTCAACCAAAGTCTAGTTGGTTGAGAGAGTCGGTGAGGAGCAGGTAAAGGAATCGAGGAGGAGAGAGTGGAGATGGAGGAGAAGGATTTAGAGAAGTCGATGAGGAGAAGGAATTTGAAGATTATCGGGAAGAAGAGGAGAAGGAATTGAAGGAATATTAAAGAAGAATACACACATGAGCAGAGTAAACGAAGAGGTGGAAAGCTATCTCACACTACTAATCAAATGATGCAGTAGGCTATCACAGGATCAAGCGGAGGAAAAGTACTTAAGAAATTATAATCATTTGACTATTGTCAAGCGGGCAAAACTACGCCAGTATGAAGTATGGGACAAGGAGTCTTTGCTGTTGCCCCATGAACACAACAAGCTACAAGTATCTTTGGGGGGGGGGGGTCCGTACGTCGTAACCGGGAAGGTCGGAGGTCAAACCTATCGGATACGGCTACAGACTAAGGAGTAGCTGTACCATACCAGTCTTCTTAAGAGATACCGAGAAAGAGAGACCATCAACGAACTTGTCCTTGCTTGGATCGTCACAGAGGACGCAGAAGACGATGCCGAAGGTGCGAAAACTGTCCCGAGCTGACCATTACCGAGGGCTGAGACACCTTTGGACGTGGAGTGTGACCCTATGTCGACTGCGGAGCAGCGGTAAGAGATCAAGACGTTGCTGGCAGGGTATTCCGATGTACTTACGGAAATATCCGGGAGAACGTCACTTTTCAAGTTTGGGTAATAGATGGTGGACGACCGCCAGTCCAACGGAAACCCTACCATTTGCCCCACGCGAAATGACAGGTCGTATGAGAAAAGATCGATTTTGCTCTTGGAGTAATCGAACCCACCGATTCTCCGTACAGCTCTCCTGTAGTCTTAGTGCCGAGGAAGGATGGCACACATCGGTTTTTGTCGACTACCGGAAGCTGAATCAGGTGCCAAAATTTCAAATCAGAATTCTACCTGACCCAAAATATATTATCGCTTCTGTCTCGAAAGCGGAATAATTTTCGATGTTGGATTTGTCCAAGGGCTATTGTCAAATTTCTGCAAGGGAGGAGGATATGGAAAAACTCGCTTTACTGCTCCCGATGGGACCTACCAATGGTTAGTCATCCCCTTTGGAGTCCAAAATGCGTTCAGCGTCTTGTTGCAGAAGTTGTTGGAGCCCTTGCGCGATAAGGGTGTTCACAACTTCATGGGTGATCTCCTGCTAGTCACAGAGACGTGGGGTGAGCAAATTACTCTGCTAGCTGACGTTTAGGACCGGCTACGTCAGGTGGGATTGACGGCTCGCCCTTCCAAATGTCACATTGGGTTTCGGACGTTAGACTATTTGGGACACACCCTGAGTCAAGGCACGCTTTCCCCAGAGAAGTCGAAGGTGGAATAACGCCGCACTCCCCACCACGAAAAGTGAGGTGAGGTCATTCCTGTGATTGGTCGGGTATTACCGGAAGAATGTGGCCAATTTCAGTGCGATTGCAGGACCATTGTCTGATCTGACCAGGAAACAGGCCCCGAGTAAAGTTATTTGGACGGATGAGTGTGAGCACGCATTCATAATGCTCAAGAATAGGCTGACATCCGACGCTGTTGTCCGTCTATCGGATTTGTCCAAAGACTTCATGCTCCACAGTGATGCATGTGACACTGGCCTGGAAGCAGTACTACTGCAGAAGCACGAGGGGACGCTTTTGCTTGCCGCGTAGGGCAGTTGGAAACTGCCTGCTGCCGAGAAGAACTACGCCGTATAGAAGAGGGAATGCCTCGCAATCGTGTTCGAGATATCACGGTTCGCGTGGTACTTACACGCCTATCTTACGCAGGCAAAAATGTCGAATGGATGATTGATGAAATGGTCTCTGTTCTTAATGAAGATCAGATACCTGAAAGTAATCAAAAACGTAGGCGCCGTTTTCATGAGCAGGAGCGTTGTAATGGCATCTATCTCTCTGTAGATAACCATATGTTGTGTGTATATTTGTGTCCGTACTCAGTGTGAACGTCGTTATGATTTTGTTTCTTTTACTGTGTGTAGTAGCGCACATTTACATTTGGAGCAATTTTGGAGAAACAAAATCCCGATTTTATTCTCAAGCGTGGGGTTTGTCAAGTTTACTCAGCCACAGTTCGTAACTCGTGTATAAACTATTTTATTATTACAAGCCATGGTTTGATGTCTAAACACTGCCGCAGGCTAGAGTTAATCTCTTACGTAAGGTTACCATGACCAGAGAGACGACCCGACATCTTGAATCGGGAGAGGAGTTAGATCGCGCGACTTCCCACCTATGTGTTACAGCTTAGTCCTAATATCAGAAGAACTCTCGAGGAAAATGGTTGTGTTGCAAATCCGTCCCCACGTGGAAAGACAGCAAGAAGGTCATTTTCCGCTAAGATTGATTGGATCGGATCAAAGTGACACCGAATCGGAATTATGATACCAGTTTCGATCTGAATTATATTTTCTAACTAGCAAGCGAAAATATAGTCTCACCTAGGAAGATTGCTGAGAGATATGGGTTACTCCGAGGAAGTCATCCGTAAATTGGCAGTTAAACTTAGGGAGGAGATTATAAGAAAAGACAAAGCTTAGTAAAGGTCAGTAGGATTATTGCAGAATATTACAGCATTGTAGTTGTAATTATGTGTAGTATGTATACTTAATTACTAGGATCGTTTATTACGTAGAATTAACTTTACAGTGTTCTTTTACAGGCATATTTGAGTATTATGTAGAGAATTATGTAGATTGTTAGCTTGTGGTTAGAATTAATTTTATGACACGCTAATAGGCTACTTCTTAGCAAACTAGTAAGAAAAATATTGCACCATCCTTTGGTTTTTACAGGATGCATTTTGGGGGACAGAACTTCCGGTTCAGTTGAGTCCCAAATCTCTAAGAGGAGAGACGAAAGTGAGACTAGCAGAGCAGTCGGAGTCGACCAAAGTCTAGTCGGTGGAGATAGTCGGGTACGAGGAAGTAAAGAAGTCGAGGAGAAGAGAGTGGAGAAGGAGGGGAAGGAGTGTAGAGAAATCGAAATGGAAAAATAAATTTGGAGAACATCGGGAGGAAGAGGAGACGGAATTGAAGGAATGTGAGAGGAGAATAAACAGATGAGTAGAGTACAAGAAAAGGTGGAAATCGCTCTCACACTACTAATCAAATGATGAAATAGGCTATCACAGTGTCGAGCAGAAGGATAGTACGTGGTAAATTTTGATAATTTGACTATTGAACTGTCATTAAATGTTATTCTTTGAATTTCACACACACACACACACACACACACACACATATATATATATATATATATATATATATATATATATATATATATATATATATATATATATATATATATATATATATATATATATATATTACTGACTGGGGGATCAGAGCTTTACATCGATCTTTCACCAATTTAACTTCCAACCAAAATCGAGCCTGGGTGGGACTTCCATAGTAATTTAAGTAGAATATTAGGAGCACCCCACCCCAACCATAATACACCTACCACAATGGCGGCATAACAACTCGTCACGTCACAAAAAACCAAAAACTGATGTACTCTTTATACGTTGCCAACTTTCTTTTGCTTGACTAAATTTTCACATCGAATACATTTATACGAAAGAAAAGAAAACTTAATATTATAATGAGCGATTAAAATATGACATGTTTCACTTCCTACGCAACACACTATCTTTACTGTAGAAACCCGAATATTGTGCTATGTTTGCGATACTTTGTGTGAATTAGCTGTAATTGTAGGAATGGTTGTCACATATTGATGACATACTGCAAGCCATTACATACTCTAAATACATAATCTAAATACATACTGCAAGCCATTACATACTCTAAATACATAATCTAAATACATACTGCAAGCCATTCAAATTCTCCCATTCTACATGCCGGATACACATGGAGTTTCTCCCAGTAAATTAGTCACGGCTCAATCGTGATAACGGTTTGAACGTTTAATTTCAACAGACCCAAAATGTTACAAATTAGAACCTGCATGAAACCTTCGAAAAATACTTGGATTATTCATTCTTAAATCATTAACAAAGATGAAAGCACTGAGCGCATTATTCTCAGATTCAGCTAGGGGCCGTAACTCATTCATGCCCTCTAAACTTAGCACATTAGCCCTGCATTTTCCAATGAGTTGTTTAAAGGTATAGATTAGAGTGAATTAAAAATATCTCTATACTCTGCTAATGATCTCTAATTACTTATGGTGCTTAGGCAAGGTATTGGTACACTTGCACTGTTTCATATAACCGTGCATATTACACCAGTCACAAGTAAAGAGCCAAAAAAAGGATACTTAAATAGGTTTATGTGAATTTTGCTGCTGATAATATCAAATATTATTTACTATGCATATACTTCTATTTATCAAATGCATACCAATATAGATAGTATGTCATGGAACGGATGCTTTTGAAAATATAGAAAAAAGTATTGTAAATATTTTTTGGGCAACAAAATTGACTAAATGTTTTAAATAATTTAGAATTTTATTGAGTTCGGTTTCTTGTTTAGCATTTATACAGATGAAGTATATAAACATACGACTAAGTACGCAATTTTGACACTAAGATAGCATATGGAACGGCACGTAAAATCTATAAATAGCTCAAATGCATGTACTATGTCGTGTGTGTGTGTGTATGTATGTATATGTATATATATATATATATATATATATATATATATATATATATATATATATATATATAAACAGATTGGAAATTAGGCAAGGATTCCTTCGTCATTATTGAATTTTAATATGATCTTTTTCTTGGCTTGAGATTGTTTACTTTTCGAAACAAGTGCACATTTAAATCATTGCATTTTTGTACCTATTTACTCCATAATGATGGAAAATTTAGGGGAAAAATAAAATGGGAAATGAAACTTAAAGCCAGTGCCGCCGATACGTGCAAACAGTCGTATGTTCCAAATTATCTGAAAATTATTTTAATCCAAAACATCGTTCGGTACTTTTAAAGCCAGACAATATCAAGGTTTTAACACATTATAGGCGATGTACTTTCTCGCTTCAACTGAGATACCCTTCCATTTACCAGATACGTACGAATTAATCCAATGTTCATCGGCAGCATCCGTGGATGTACGGAAGAGAGTCAAAAATGCCGGCACACAAGATTTGATGACGTCACCGTTGTAAAAAGAAGAAGCTAACAGAACGCTCATCTTCGTTAACCATGTTTCCGATGTAATAACCCTATCTACACCTTGGCGGATCGAATAGATATATTGGTACTTTGTATTAGCTACATGTTTTGAATTTCATGAGTTCCCTTAGTATCAATGCCAACCAATCAATAGCGTGGTGCATCGTACATAGGCCGAAAATGGTGGGAGCAATTGTGCTAAAAGGGATACTTTGGAAGTTTAACATCGAAAGTATGACTGAGTGTCACATGGAAGCAATTTCATGTGTATTTGAGTGAAAAGTATTGGTGCAAACATGGACCGGTACTTGAACATATCTTATTTATCAGTCCATTCAAGACGTATGCTCTCCTTTTCTCGACCATGTAGGAACATTGTTCAAATTTAAAAACTTAATTTTGACTGGATGTGGTGAAATCCACAGACCCGAAGCACATAAATATCTGCTCGATAAGGTGTAGATATGGTTAATATATGGGAACCTTGGCTAGCGAAGATGTCACCACGTTATGCCAGATTGTAATCATCCCAAGTTCGCCCTTCATTGTCTGCTTCGGAACCCCAGCTGATCACCAATATTCACCAGTGTTATTTTTATCAAATGTACGCTTTATCTTCTCTGATATGCTTATAAATTTGGACCTACATATCTTCATTCTCTTTCGAATCAATTTGTGCGCCACGTGCTGATGTTGTTATTAGATTAGTGACTGGCAGAATTAGTCGAAAGTATCACATCACTGGGGTAGAGGGGGGCAGTACGCACAATTTAACAACTTTTGGTAATTTATGACATGATTTACATAATTGTGTTCGCAATTCGACAATGTATTTAAAGTATGCGTTACGTTTAACATAATAAAATGATGATTGCTTAAAATGAAGAAACGTTTTATGAGAAAAATGAAAACTGGTAGCACTTTATAAAGGGGCGTTTTGCCCCTGTGGTGGGGCAACACGCAACCGCCAAGGCATCTTGTCCCACAATGTATTCGACATCTGTCAAAGTGTGTAAAACTACAGGGATACTATTGAACTGTAAAATCAAGTATTATTCCTATATGGACATTTTATATATGGCGAAGATGCTAAAACTACATACTGCTGCGTCAATCAAATTAGCAAAACAATGCGGATAATCAAGCATATACCACAATGCTCAAGTCTAAATTGTCCATAATTTTCAACGTAAATGAAGAAAAAGACCATGTCCAAAAGTCGTTACTGTTCCTGGTAAATTCTGTATTATTCACACTTAGCAGAGCAAAATTGCATATTGATGGTGGTGCCACAGGATTCGTAGCACAAATTGGAACATTGCTTGAACTGAGACCAGGAATCTTCTATTAAGCGATCATCACTTCCTCCATACTTAAATTCGTAGTTTCCATAAATGTTGTCTTTATAATGTATTGTGTCTGCTGACAAGGCAAAATCATGTTTAGCAATTGACTTTGGACGCGAAGCCTTTTTTCCCCTTTTCATGGCCCTCTATAACAGTTGACTTCATAATCTTAGATGGTTTCTATCTATCTTGTTGCCCTCTCTACATGTCTGATTCTTTTTTTCTGCATTTCTTTCTGTTTGGAAACTTTGGTCTAATTCAGTTTGGTCCCACTTGCCTGTATATTTGTATCAAATTTGCCTTTTGTATTTGTCATAATCTTTCTTTGCTTTTCAATAAGCATCTTTTTATTAAGGTTATGATGTTAAGATCATGGCTGATTCTGCCTTTCACTTTCTTGTGTGCTGACTGGATATTCTAGGCTTTGGCGAAAGTTTAAGCAGTATGTTCATAAATGCTGACTAGTCTGCATCTTTGCATTCGTTATAATATACCCCCAAGGTAACACTTTCCGTTCTTCCAGCAAGAATAGCTTCGTGAAACATTTTCCGATTGCCTGTCTCCTCGACGGTGATGGCAGAGTGATGTGTTTGTTTATAATCAGGTGACTGAGTATAAATTGTTTGTCTGTCTCTAGAGTACTCTACCCATCCAAAGTAGCTGTAGAACTACCAGTTAACATTAATTCAAACTTTTTGCTTGGTTCAGTCAATGTTTTTGCATTGTCAGAAGTGATCATAACGTTATTAAGCGATTGATCATCAACTGACTTATTTCCCTCATTCGATGTTTCTGTATCGTCTGCCTCACCTGCAATAACTATAGGAATACCAACTGATTGTTTGTCAGCAGTCTTGTCCTATTGAACAGATGTTTCTGCAACACCCGACCCCTCCGACATGTCTATGCAGTCAGTAACCGACAGGTGACCAGCTGTCTTATTTGATTCAATCAGCTATGGTGACATAGGTAATACTTGTTGACACGCATTAGACCAATCTGATAGTGGCTGAGATTCATTAGTTACCATAGCAGGAGCGAAATCGTCATCCGAACTTATTTGCAATAAAAGGCCAAAGTCCGCAGGCTTCCAAACCAGTGACAGAATATTGTTTAGCAACTTCAAATGCCCTTATTCGTATTCCTTGATTGCTTGTCTCCCAGTTTCCAGACTCCAAATTGAAAGCACATTTTAGTGCCTTGAAAAATGTGACATCAAGAGGCTGGAGCAGATGGGTACAATGGGGAGGAAAGGTTATCAATACAATCCCATTCTCGCCTGCATAGAGAACAGCTTCCAACGTTTTATGGCTATGGTGCCCATCAAGAAGAAGAATGTGTGGAGAGTCCTTCGTACATTTCACAAAACAAGTGAAATGTCCCAGCCATTGCAAGAAAATATGACTGCCTGTCCAACCATTTGGGCTATACAAGCCCAGTGCTCCGGCTGGTGCGCCAATCATCAGTGATGGAACCATTCGTTTACGAGGATAGATAAATATTGGTGGTGCAAAGGTACTGGCCGCATTCATGGTACATATTACAGTAATAGTTTGATCACGTTCACCGCTTGTAACTTTACCAACTGATCTAACACCTTTCAATTCAACGATTTTCACTGGCTTGTGGACAATACTAATGTACGTTTCATCCATAGTCCATGTTGTGAGACCAACAGCAAGTGTTGTGTCAAGAGATTCCTTATATACTTGGTAAAAATTCACTTCCGGTGGCCGGTTAAAGCCCACGGCTCTGCTGACACTGGTTGCCTCTGGAGCTCTGATGGCAAGATTTGGATGCCTTTTCATAAAGCCTTTCAACCAGTCAAATGAACTGCTAAGTCATATGCCAAACGTCGTACGTCAATGGAGGTAAGTCCAAATAATGCCTTTTCCATGGACTGGGTGTGTTCAGCTAGAAGTAACTCATAATCAGGCTAGAAAAATGTAGTCTTACTTCCCAATTGTGATACTCCAGGTTGCGAAACCTTCAAATCTCTATGTCTGCGCAAAGTTTTAGCTGGAATTTTATAATTCCTGGCAGCAGCTTTCAGTGAAGTTCCAGAATGAATTGCTTCAAGAGCCGCTTTTCGAGCTGGTTCTCCATAATTTCCTCAACAAGTTTTCCTTCTGTAAGTTCGCACCATCTGCAAAAAAGTGCAGAATAATTTTAGGCATACGACGGTTAGTTAAAAAGTGTACAACATTTAAACAGTTATGGGGTAACACGCCCTTGTAAGGGGGGGGGGGGGTCTGCGTTTTGCCCTATCGTACAACATTGACAATTTAATAATCGCCTATTGTTGTAAGCATAATCTACGCTCTGTACATATTGCATTGCGTTACTGCCTGAGTCAAAAGTCACCTGTCAGTGCAATCAGACTGTACATGTTACATTATGTTATGTCCAGACTTATAGATCACGTGTCAGTGTAATCAGACTCTAAGCTATACGCATATTGCCTAATCAGACAAAACTACACTATATTGCACTCTTTTGTTCTGCAAAATGATGCCCAATTAACAAAAACAAGACGCAGATTTATCTGTAATAATTTGTGTTTCCATAATGATAGACTGGTAAAATAAGTATTAATGTCGGCCTTGTACTGGAACTGACATATTTTTCATGTCTGTCTCATACTAATATACCTGAGGTAAATTTCAAAACTGAAAATGACAAGATTAGAATCGAAATTATATATATATATATATATATATATATATATATATATATATATATATATATATATATATATATATATATATATATACAATACAATACAATACAATACAATACAATTCCAGTAACGCGGTATTTTATAAGTATTATTGAAATAAATTAAAATGATTTTAGAACATTAATCTGATAAAGATTCTTACATATGGTTTATATCGAAGGATGTTGTTGTAGAAAAGGAAATATAAATTACATTGTATAATTGTTATAGACTTTATTTAATTATTTACAAGTATTACAGTAGGCTCCGGACTGCTTCTGTGGCCTAGTGGTTAGAGCGTCCGCCTGGGATGAGGGGGTCGTGGGTTCGATCCCCAGCCGAGTCATACAAAAGACTTACAAAAATAGTAATAAGATCTGCCACACTTGGCACTCAGCATTAAAAGGTTAGTGTTAGGACTGGTCGGCCTGGTTTCAGGATAATGTGACTGGGTGGGACATCATGCTACATGTCTGCAGCATTATGCCCCAGTGATAGACATCACTATAAACTGTCACATTGCAAACATCGTAGCGATATGGCTGAAATTTTTAAAAGCTACGTTAAATATCCAAATCACACACACACACACACACACACACACACAGAGTAGGCTCGGCCGGCGAGTTCAACTTCAACATAGAGAGAATCATTTACCTCAATGAAATGGTTGGCAACTCCTTCAGAAGGATTATTGGCTTTCGCCAGAGTTGTTTCCCTTATCACTCTATAAAGACGGTCGTGTCCCTTGTTTGGTCATGCATCTCTATTTTCTTCTAATTTTATAATATTAGTCAGTTATTGTTCAACTCTAATTTTAGCGTAGTCTTGAATATAATTTTTCCTATTTATTCACACAGGTGTGTTAAATATTTTATCTATACTTCTATAGTACACTAACATGTACTTTGGAATAACTACGACGAAGATATTATAATGTAGATTTATAGCACGGAGAAAAAGTGTAATTGGCTGCAATCGAAGATAACAAGCATCATGCTGTAGTGCTGGCCGTAGTGTCCGTACTAGTCTGGTTCTCTGACTGCTTTCCAATCCATTACTCCTCGTTACGTGGGTTTTGATTTTGCGCAATGTATATGGGATCAACTACAATAACTTGTTTCTCTTTGGGTGATGGGGCCTAGTAACTCTATCCAACTTTAGATTTCTTGTTTAACTGCGCCCGCCGTGAAATATTTATGATAGGCACTGATTTTTACGATAGAACGATTGGGAAGAAGCCATTCCTTATTTTGAGATGAGTGTTATTGTGGCTGTGAAAGCAATGTGATGGAAGCACACAGGTAGAGTATGCATGAAACATGGTCAAGAACTGTTTTCATTGACCCAGAAATGGAATTATGACCCCTGCAGGCTTTCATCCGCTGTGACTAAAGCCTACATCATATTTCCTGAAGACTTTATTTCACCCACCGACCCACCCCTACCGACGCACACACTCACATTTTCCCAGCCCCATTTACATACAAAACTGGATGGAATAGTGGCATGTCAGTCGTTACTTGTAATTTCAAGATGTATGTCTTCATACTGCCTGCTGGAACAACTACCTCCCCCACCTCTCTTAATTTTCCTCCAGTCTGTAGGAAATATGTTGCCAACAGTAAAGAACTTTCTAACGTATGTTGTAATTATGGGACTTAAAACATCCACCTCTTTCTACTTGAGATCACAACATATTAATCATAAATTTGTCAAAACTGTTCCTGGAGTTCTTCATTTTTTTAGAAACCTTGGTAAAATATGTCTTAAGGCCTATACGTATGTATATACTGCGCAATTACAGCATGGCGGAGGCCGTTACCTGACTCTAATAACGAAGAGTAGCTGAGCGGAGAGCGGTCAGAGAACCAGAAAAATTATGCACGACTTCGTACACAGAAATCCCATAACTACTATTAATAGACTTGGTAATCCCTGTCATTCCTTGTCCCTATGCTATGAACACACAGTTTTATTAGATGCGTTAAACATCATGATAGCAAAGAACATAAGTTATTAGACTTCATATTTAAATGTTGTAAAATGTAAATTCCCAGGCTTTCTATAGGACTCACGGTATTAATTCAGTTCCCATAGTAAACCTATGCAAACACCATGATATACAAAATTCAATAACTTAAAATGTTTGAGTGCTCATGATCAAACCTATATTTATCAGTATAGATGAAACCTGGATGTCGGCTTCTGTATAGAGGAAAGGATATGAGCCGCGGCATTTTCTGGACCTGCATGTGTTTGAAACATGTGCTTTCAGTTCCACACCAAAGAGTCAGGTGCTAATTTTAGTAATGAGTGTTCCAATCTCAAGATCGTTAAAGAACTGAAATTCCATCAATAAAACAATGTCTCTATTTTTTTCACTTACAACTAGGATAAACTCTCAAAAGATTGTTTTTCCTACAACATAACTTTACATTATTAACCAATCCTGGTCAGCCTAACCCATATATACTCTTTTTTAGGTTCACCCATTTCTAGGCTGGTTCCCATTTTTCCATACCATTAGTACCGTGTGTCCTTTAACTAGTTCAGATACATAAAAAATTATGATAACAAAGAAACAACTTTAAACTTTAAACCCAAATACTGTAAAATGAACATGTCTGGGAAAGTCAATATAATTAAATTCGAGTAGGGGAACTATCTAGTGGCCTAGTGGTTAGAGCGTACGCCTCGGATCCAGGAGGTCGCAGGTTCAAACCCCGCCCGAGTTATATCAAAAACTTATAAAAATGGTACTAACAGCACAATCGCTATGCGTTCGGCATTAAGAACATAGTGTTATGACTGGTCGTCCTAGTGACAGGTTAATTATTTTGTTGTAGGGTTTAACGCCATTTTTCAGCACGCAATAGGCTATACATGGCGGCCAGTATTAATGGTGGAGGAAGAAACCGGGAAATCCCCGGAAAGAACCACCGACCCTCGAGAAGCTACTGGCAAGCATTCTCACATATCCACATTGGCCGAATCCGAGACTCGAACCCACGCAGACAGAGGTGAGATGGCAGTGATCCGTAACGGTGAGCGCTTTAGACCACTCGGCCACTCGGGGCCCCGACAGGTTAATGTTACTGGGTGGGATATGATACTACATGTCTGCGGCATGATGCCCAAGTGCTAGACATCACTATAAAATGTCACACAGCAGACATCGTTGCGATATGACTGAAAAATTGTTAAAGCTACGTTAAAAATCCAAATCACACACACAGAATTCGATTTAGTTGAAAATTGTCTGATTTATCCTGCTACATTCACATGTTTTCAACTGTATTGGCGGTCAAGGTGTATCAAACAGACTATATTTGTTAGGGTAACTGGATGGTACATGAAACAGTCTAAAATGTGCGAGAGCAGTGCAACGTTTTGACAAATATGTACAAAATTATGTCGAACATTAACACGGCCGATAGGAAAATGTTTCAAATTTCAGTAATATCAAAATTATATGATGCAATGTTTTTCTTTCAATGTATTCGACGTCTGTATCAACCACACATGTATCGGTCTCCTAGGAATATAGGATATAAATACATTATAAACTTCCTCGAATTTTGCATAATCTGTGAACACTTTTACCTCAATTTTTTAAAAACCAATTTCTTCAAAACTGAATGTGGTTCATTGTTGTTTATTAACAAACTTTTAACTGAAAGTAATCTGAAACTAATTGTTGTAATATACCAGCTAGTAAGGAAAAACACCTATCGATAAGATAAATAAAAGCAATCAATATACCCACATGAAATTAGTGATAAAGATTCCCTAATTTCGTTCCCATCAGCTGGATGCAATCCGTTGTATATCGTTTCACAGAAATCTAGTGGGTAGAGCATCCACCCCGGATGCGAGAGGTCGGGGGTTCGAACCCCGGCCGAGTCATACCAAAGACTTATAAAAATTGTAATAACAGAATTGTAAAGCCTATGCATATGAATATGCAGTAACAAACGAGTTCTTTCCCCTTACTCAGTAATATCTCGAATGCAGTTTTGTATTTATTGCATACCAACTTTTCGTGCTTTCTAAATATTACTAGCTTTATTGTAATATGAAATTAAAAATGAACTGCGATTTAGACAAGTTAGATTCACTGCGACTGAGAATGTCAGCGCACGACGCGAAAGAAGGCATCTAAGTAGTTGGAATTTGGAATCTGGGCGTGTATTACGGAAATGCAGGTTGAAAAGCTATATCAAATGCCATATCAAGTAAGTAAGGTTAAACGTTTATATAAAAAAATTAACCGAAAATCTGAAAGTATAAACCATGGAATAGTAAATACGTGGCCTATAGACAAAAATTACAAATACGTATGTGTTTTGTTCTGAGTCGGTGGAAAGAACGAGGTTGTAACGGCGTAGCAATATGTTGATACTGTCGGGCCATCCGACGCCTTATCAAATGAGCTCTTTCTCCGACTCGACAACAGCACTCTGCTATTTTTAATTCACACATTATTTTAAATATTTCGTGTATTTTTTAAAATTGAATGAAGGTATTTGGAGGATCATTAAATGTACAACAAACCCACTGAAAAGTTCCATGAGACGTAGGTTTATATTTAACAAAAACATTCCATCCTATGATCTTGCTAGACCCAAATAGATTGTGTGCAGTAGTTTCCTTGTTAGTTTTGCATTTTCTAAATTGTTTCGTATCATGTATATAAATGGATTTAATGTGCAAGTATAGGTAAGTGGACTTTTCTTAGTTCACAGATGGAACATGGGGTTTGGGCCAAGAACGTTAAACTTTATCTTATAGCCAACACACTCCAATTCCAGGCAAACTTCATGGCAAATTGATATACTGACATTATTAAACGCCTTCATCTTACAGAAAGCTCTTTGGTCTATTGTAGTTTGAAACTTTGTTTTTTACGTTTTCATCACAAGAAATTATGAACGCATCTCACTTTAACGCAGTGCTGTCCAACCTTTTTGACACCATGGACCACTGAAAAATGTTTTTCTTGAAGCCGCGGGCCGCAGCAGAAAACTGAAAAGCAACGACTATATAGCTGTTCGAGCTCTGGCGGGCCATTTAAAATCAGCCCGCGGGCCGCGGGTTGGACAGCACTGCTTTAAGGTGATAATTTACGTATTTTTAATTTATTTTTAAAAATAAAATCAAAGCGAATATTCGACCTTTCTCTAACATGCTGGTTAGTTTAAATATGTAATAATCATTTTGATATTTTTCAACAGAAAATCCTAACGATGTTCTTTCTTGCTTTTATTTTCTACTTGATAAGTCGCTAGATTTTAAAAAATGTAAACATAAACACAATTCCTTCTGTACGCCTGCGAAGAAAAAATTCTCAAGATTTAATTCTTCTAACTTTCAGCCCATGTCTATGGAGTTGCCAGTCTCTGGACTTGGAATTGTTGAAAATATACACCAAATTTGCTGCTTCGTGCAGTTTAGATCAAATGTAAAACAAACATTTTTTTATTTTTTATTTTTTTATTTTTTATCTTTTTTATTTTATTTCTATTTTTTGCCTTTGTGGCAGGAGCTAAATTCGGATTATATTATGTGAAAATTTGTGGGGAAAAAAACAATTAAACGCCAGTAAAGAAATTTCTGACTAAGTGCAAAAGTACAGGTGTACTCTGAGATATCGTCATCATATTTCTTCCTGTCTTGATTTGGATTAACTTCGCTAGGACTTAATGATTTTTGCACAGCACTGGCGCAAAATAACTTAGCTTCCTCGTCCAAATCTTATTTTCAGCAGCTATTATGAAATATGTATGATCTAGTATGATGACATATTTAATACCTCTAGAAGCTTGTCATCAAATAAGACATTTACATGTCGACAAATACAGTTAGATCGTTGCAAAAATGTTCATTCCCTGCATTTTCTCAATTATTCAAAAGCAGAATGATATATAACATAAAATAATATTTAAAATGTCAGGGAAATAATGTGCTCCACTCGGTCACGAAACAGCTAATCACGTTCGAAAGAGCTGAACCTTAATGATTTTTCTCAGAATTAATATCGAGGAAAATTTGAGAAACCGTTACTACCACACATCAACGATGCTTTCACGTTATTTGCGTGCATGCCTATAAACTTGGTGTTATAGAGAAGTATCACTCCTCAACGTCTTGAATTTTGTTTTGAACAAAAGCATATTCAATGGCATGCAAAAATATTATGAAAACAAATATATAGCACCTGAATCTATAAACACGGTTTGATTTACCGAAAGTACCTTTGAGCAATATGGTTATTTCTAATGTCGCCGACCATTAACAAAAGATATAATCTGAACTATGCTATTCTACTCATATCAATATGTACAAGGAACACAGAAGTAAAATAATACAAATGACAAGATTAAATGAAGATAAAGACTTGTTTTATTCTCTAAGGGTATTCAAATTAATGGAAATAAGTGGTTGGCAGCTATGCTACTTTGACAGTTAGGATCTTGATTACAAACATTAATAAATTATCCATAACGGCGATTGGATAGGATTAACAGACAAATTCTTAACAGATTCAGAATTAACTGAATTGCGAACATACTGAAATAAATTGTTAAACATAGAAAAAATGGACAATGTACACACATTATTGTGGCATAGCCGTATTTCATTGGGATCAGTTATATAGCTCAAATAAGTAACGAAGACGAAGATAGATAGATAGATAGGTAGAAAAATAGATAGATAGATGGTGGCTAATTGCAGCGACAGTCTATAAAAATATGGAGTAGTTTATATATCCCTTGACGATTTTAAGCATGAGGAATTATTATCAGAGGTTAAAAATTGTGCTAACAGTGATATATAGACGTTTCGGTTTTATTTAATTTGTAAATCTAACAAACTAATTGTATCGATGAAGATGATTCGCATACAGCAGTTAAGTTTGACACTATTGGCTCTTGCTCGTAGCTAGAATCTGTGAATGTACCATTTTAATATTCACTCAAGACTGGTTCAACGTACCTAAGACAGTGGATTGTAGTAATGCTAAATGTCCGTCGAAGTAGATTACTGTTGCAGATAATGTGATTTATGATTTTACCATTGCCGGGTTTAGTTGTATTCTGCATTTGATTTAAAAATCAAAGACTTTGAACGATTATAATTCTGAAATTCAATGGATATCATGTATGTATGTATGTATGTATGTATGTATGTATGCGTATACACACACACACACACACACACACACACACACACACACACACATATATATATATATATATATATATATATATATATATATATATATATATATATATATATATATATATATATTGCATTACTGACTGGAAATATTGGTGACAGAAGATTTTTGCTATGTTAATACTATAGATGATAGAACTATATCGGTCTTCGAAAACAGTGTAAACTTAATATTCATTTTTAAAAAAAAAAACGATTTAGGATAGTAAATGATATGCCATCATATTGGCACAAGATGCAAAAATGCCCCTAAAATATCACTTTGCTCGGAAATAAATGCACTGGCGATATCACTTAGCTGCGAAAGAGTTTCACATTAGACGTTGGGAAAGCAACATAAAGAAAGTGAATGCTAAGTATTAAGAATTCAGAACTTATTAAAACGAGTGAAATTAATCAATACCAACGCACTTTTCGAAGCAAATTGCCCAAAATAACAAGAAATTCAGCTTTAAAGATGCTTGAAAGATTTGAAATAAGTGTAATTTACAACGCATTTAGTCATCGGTATCGACACACAAACGATTTACGAAACAATATAACAAAACAATAACATTGATGGTACTACACTTGAATATTTAAAGTCAACGGAAAATATACAACATGCCTTGTGTTTACTTGGATTTTGTATCTGGACATGGTATGCTACCACAATCATCGTTAAACTGTGGTATGTTTATTTAATGTGTAGTTCTTACTCTTCCTCCATGATTATGTATAGCAATATTTTGGACTTGACCATGTCCATAAATCAAGTTCGCTGAGTTCCTGACTGGAGACATTGAAGTTGTTTTTATTTTTTAAACAATAATGCACAGTTAGTACTTCTCTATGTTAAATCTTCAGATCATTGTCAATACTGGCTAACATATTTATTTCGATCTGGATCCATGATATTTGAATTCACCCATAGCATGCCTATCCTGCCTGATGTTTAGCACTTGCCTTATTATAATTTTACAGACAGATTGGTATAGAAATGAACTTTTGTCTGACATCCTAGCTCTTCGTTTGAGACTTAGATTTTTTAAATACATAATCTTGTTTATGTGAGAAATTACTCGATCGTGCTCTAAGATCTTGACGCAAAAACATTTGTATTGTTGTGTTCAGTATTTGATTTGGGCCGAGTATTTATTCAAATTGTTATTGCTCTTGAATAATATTGTTAGACAGAATAATTAATTTTGAATTATAATGAATGCAGACAAAAATTAGACAAACTCAAGTACCAGATATTACACACACACACACACACACACACACACACACACACACACTTGACTTTAAAGCCATTCTGTGGCTGGCATTATCAATTTTCCAAAGAAAACAAGCGGTTTCAAAGATATCATTTTTTATCTTAATACATGTTTGATATTTTCGAAGTAACTGCTGAACTCCAGTCAGAATGAAATGTGTCGTTTTAGTCTTTGGTTAAGATCATACTTATTTGTGTTCAGCAATTTGTACCTGTATTAAATGATGGGAACGTATCTATTTAGATAAAGTGTATATCATATCGACCTAACTCTCCATCTACACATGTATTTTGTTAGAATTATTTTAAAGAACAGTGTCATTTAAACGAATGAAGCATGGTCATGTCGCTGGTGGTGAACATAGTTCACAACTTCTGGCAGGTGGCAGAAAAGGCATGACATGTTTGTCACGGTAATGAATATCGTAAATTCCTGCAGTCATAATATTGAATGGTGATTAAATATACATATATTATTGTCTTTTCTGACTGAGAGATACTATTCTTAATTTCCGTAATTCTCTTAAGTCAGCATCTTGGATATTATTGCCGTTATGTTCCCTGAGAATAATGACCATTTTGTTTTCCCAATAATCTTTGTTCATCCTTTATAATCATTGTAATCTTTAATGTAATGTAATCCCTTTCTGATTTTCCCTAGATCACGATTCTTCACACAATTCGTTCGTTTTACAAAAGGTTGATAGAAGTATTAATGTTAGTAAACGATTTCCTATTTAGCTGCCTTTATCCTGAAACATTTCATATTAATATTATACTTAATTAAAGATGAGAAAAACATTTAATTTGGACGAAACATATGCCATACATTTTAGAAAGTACTGATGTGCTTTAAACGTTTAAATTAAACTTATAGGCATCACTTGCTCGAAATGGCGTCTTCACGCAACTTGCAAAGCCACATACTAGTTGATGTTAGTTGCTGTATAGTACCTTATAGAAAAATCTGCCAAAGCTTTCGGAAATCACTACCATTAATTTAACCAGCTTAAGCAGGCGGGTAGTGTAGTCAAGAGGATTAGCCCATGGATTAATTATCGAAAGCTGGTATCCTTTATAGACGACGTGGAATTGGTAAGAAATTTCATTGCCAGACTCGATCATATATCGAAGCGCGGTAAAGTAACATCCGTTAAGAGATGTAAAGACGCTATAATTTTGAAGTTGACATTAGCATAACACTGCTCGAACACATGTTGAATCTATGTTATAAATACATTATAATAGGTCAAGCAGTGCTTGATATAATTAAATCGCTATGCGCTGTTTAATTTAGTCTACATTCAGTTATAATCTTTTACGACACATCGCAATGAGCTTTTTAAAGTTGTCTCCCTTAGCCTGACTGTTAAGTCTTTGGCGTTTGAGTTTGCTCCGGCGATAACTGCTTGAACTTGTGCTGATGTTACGAATTGTCCTGTCCTTTGTAATTCTCGTTGAGAAAACTTTTTAAATTGAGCATGCTTCTTTTATACATGACATACGTGGCCAGTACTTCGTAACGGATTGCTTGACCGAACAGTCTGACCTTGCCATTTTCGTTTATATACATTTCATTTCAAGGTCCAGCTATGAAGATCTTGGTTTATATTTTAAATACAGAAAAATTAATATAACTTGCTCTCCTTAAATCACTCCCCTGGTGCATACTAGCCAGATAACGCGTTTGTTTTATATAAAATACATTTATTATAGAATTTAGACACGGTTTTAACAAATAACCAAATTACTATTCATTTTCTAATGATTTATAAGAAAAAGGGTGGGGTGGGGGTGATGAAAAGATACTAAGTCAGCAACTGGCGATGTACTCAGCGGTTGTAGTCTGCCATTCTAATTAGATACTCGACGTATAAAATAGTAGTCTGTTCCCAACTCAGTTTAGACAACCTTTCCAACGGGTCTGGTCCAGACGGCATATGAAAAAAATGTGCAAGTATCATAATAGAGAGCATGTTGATGGAAAATAATTAGGTCAGTACTTTTTTGTTCAGGTGCTATTTTAGCCATCTAACAAAACCAAGTTATTTTGGTGCTGGAATTCAAAGGAAAAAAGTTCACTTGAGCCACATGCAGTTGTCTATTATATTTAAAACCTAGCATTATTACCATAGTTTGTTATTTAAACTGACAGACCTTAAACAGCTAAATTTCGTGCTGATTAATCCCATAATAAGCATAATTTACGTAATAAAAATATACCTCAGAACAATATATAAAAAAATAAAGATGATAGTAAATAAATATATCGATTAACTGACAGACAGACATAACGATACGAAGAGTGAGAGGCATACACATAATATATATATATATCGGTGAATCAAAATTTTAATGCAAGTGTATATAACATAACTGTGACCTTGATCTTAAGATCATATGATTAGCAGACGTATTGCGGAATCAAATTAGATTCCTATCGATTCATGCCACGTACGAATACACTATATCCAGGGTTTTAAGACATGGTGAAAACAACACATCAGGCAAAACTTTTATCGCGAACATTCCATGACTGATCTTGATGCAAGGGTAAATGGGGCGATCAGCTTCGAGCAGAATGCGTTATCTTATCTTCGTAGCGATTCATGCCAAGTATGATGAGAATCTATGGGGGGATATGGAAAGTATATACAAATAAAAATCTTTAACCAAATTCGTAAAAAAAAAAAAATGTTGAAGACGCTGCCACCGTCGAAAAACGCTTCATCTATGTCTGGTTTCACAATAAAGAGAATTAAACAAAACTATTGTTTTTTCGCGTTTTTGAAATAGTATCACTGGAAATTTTGGATAATATTTTGTAAAACAATAACCTATAAATAGAAAAGGGCTCGATATTAAGATTTTAGTTCACTAACAAAAGGGATCACCAAAATATAATTTAAATGATCCTACCTGAATTTCACTGATCCTGCTAAACATGAAAAAGAAGCCATATCAGGTTGTTATTCAACACTTAGTTTTGTTATTCAACATTTAGTTTTGTTATTCAACATTTAGTTTTGTTTTCATTTGCATCTCAATGTATGGAAGATATATTAAAGATTACTCAATAACAGTGTGCTAACAGATGCCACGATTTGTTCTCTGCTTCTGAGAAACCAACTTTATGTTTAGATTTTACGTATCCCTCTGTAAATTATGTACAATAAGCTCGCAGTGTGTGATTCTATAGACGATTTATAAAACGAATGAAGTACCCAGCGTACTTTCGAATTTTTCCAAATAATCAGTACAAAATGTACACCGAATCACATCTCATTCTGCGACACATTTCAGCTATTTCTTAAATTGTTCCAGTATATATGGTACATATTATTCTCTCTTTCCTTGATCATATTTACGATTGACAAGTATCGTCAAATTTCTTCATCTTCAGTGACTTCTGCAAACCATGAAAATATTTTATGGTTTTCACCCCACAATGTACTGAGTGTTTATCACCATCGATGTAAATATTAAAACACATTGTTTGATACATTTCTTGATCATTCGTTTAATCCGATTGATAGCTGGTAGCCTGAGTCCCCACACTGTCATCGTTAGTAATTAAATCATTGAGTGGGGGCTGTACACAAGTCTTGTTCTACTTGCACGAAGACTGCTTTTACACTTTATTGTACCTCGTTAATTGCAGGATGTCGGCAGGTACTCACCGAACACAAGAAACAGATTAATTAACCATGAAACGGAAATGCCCAATAAAAACTGCTACTTAACTGCTACTGTAGGTATCCGGCGGTAATTTTCACTCGCCCAACTGATTAGTGATTACTAGGTTACACTGATAGCCTCCAACATCACTAACCGCAGGATAGCGGGATAGCGTACGTTTTAGCCCTTTTAAAATGCTTTATTTTTTTTTTAAATGGTGAATATATTCTTTTCAAAGTTTGAACCTCAGTCTGAGAATAGACTGGTTTCAAACTCTCAAATCCACGAAGCAAAAGTATGGAGCAACCTTATGAAAATCGTACACATTATATTATTTGACTCAGTAGAAGGTTAAGAGTATGAGACTATACAACTTGAAATTTTCGTGGCCAAAACGTTGTGTGCATATATGTTTGGTTCATGTTTCATTTGCTAAGTCACTATAACGGACGTTAGGAGATAATTTGAATATCTTAGCAGCATAACAAAACGAAAATGATTCGTACGCAATAATGATCATGATAAATTATTTGAAATAGAAATAAGAAGGTATCAGATAATATCGAATAATATAAAATTAGACGCAAGTGTAAAATTTCATTTTCATTTATTATTCGATAAGTAACAAAAATAATATAGATCAATTGACTCTTTCTCTCCCTCCATCATACTTTCTGCTCTTGCTGTCTCTTCAACTCTTAACCATTTGGGTATGTATATGATGCCTGCTTCTGTGTAAATGTACATGGCCAAGGAATATACAGTGTCTAATTGGACGGAATTTAGCACTACAAAGGCACGCTGGGCAGGAAAATGGAATGTCATCGATTAGAGGTCACATATCCTTCATCACATAACTGAAACAGAAAACAGAATACGCATTTTAGCATCAAGAATGAATGAATGAATGAATAAATGAACTGTATATAAGAAAATATTAAGCGTCACTTCTGCTATTGAAAATAAAACAATAGGATGGCTTGAGGGCTTGTATAAATTTCGCGTTTAGTTTCATAAAATGCGCGAGCTCGGGTAGCCGATAGGTCTAATGTGCTTGCCTTTATAGCTCACTCACATCTCGTTTATCTCATCGCAGGCATGAGTGTCGGTTCGACCAATGTGGCATGTCAGTAAGCTTGCCAGTAACTACCGTAATTTCATGCATCATACACTGACCGTATTGTATAGCCTTTAGCCTATCATGTACTAAAATATTTCATTAAACCCATCTGAAACAAAGGAAACAAACACAATTATAAAATGTGCACTCTTTTGCCTCAGTTTTCTTTAAAGATCAGTTAAAAGGTGCCCCTTTTCACAACCAAATGCTACATTAGTGCCGTGGCACGTTGCCTATAATTGTGTAAAACAGGTGCTATTTCGTTATATCGACAACAGAGACACTTCAATCTTCATAACTTCAATCTTGTCTAATCATAGTCTTTTCTTTTAACTTTAGAAACGTATATTATAACCAATTTTGAATAGTTTTAACCAGTTAAAACATTTTCATTCATAAACCTGGTCAGGTAGGATATATGTGGAATAAACTTACTTTTGACAAAAGCTCTGATGCGGACTTGTGTTGACTATACTCTCTGGCCGAGGTGATCAAGACTTTTGTAAATCCTCTAGAAATTCCACGCTGTACCATCTCCAAGCAAGCCTTCTCAAGATCCATGAATCCGAACTGGACGGCCCCACAGAGCATACCTGGAAAACAGTAACATCTTAAGAGATCGTCTCAGGTATGAATCTATTTGACTTTCACAAGGCTTTAGAATTTATTCTCTAACCCTTAACCGCAGCTAACTTAGCAGCATTATAAACGTCGTGAAAAAGGCAAAGAAAGTTGATAAATGTTTGCTTGTTTACGATTACACACTTAGTCACGGTAAGACATTTGTAGAGTCTTAAATATGCAATGAATGTGTCAACGATAAGGTTTCCAAGCAGGATTATAGAGGATTAAAGAAAGAATTTGAATAATTTCAATAGGAATAAAATCGAGATCTACGATAAAATGGAGGTCTGAACTTTTGTAATAAAATACTTCTTCCTGCATGAAATGGATATTTTTGTGAAAAAACACACATACGAAATAATAAAATTAGATGATGTAGGTTGTTATGCTGTTTAACTGTGAGTTATTTAGGAATGAAAAATAAGAGTTACCATCGATAATTTAGAGCAACATTGCCTCAGGATATGAATACACTAAAGGAACCAGTACAGTTTTATTAATTTGTGAATCTAAAACGTCTGGTTTCTGTTAATTCGGCTCAACCTTTTGTCGTACTGTTAGAAAACGTAACATTTATTCATTGATTTTTAACAAATCATGTGAATGAAAAAGTTGCATAAACCTCAACGGCAACAAAAAAACATAGACGGCAGACTCTCATATTGGGATTTAAGAATAATGCAGAAAAGTTGTGACATAACAATACTACAGTAACTTATTTCCTATTAATTTGGAGTGTTATTATAAAATTGCAATGCGTGTGTTTGTGCGTGCGTGAGAGAGAGAGAGAGAGAGAGATGATACTCACCTACGACGGTTTCCATCGTGATATTGACAGACCCTGAGTGAACGAACTGGATCAGCCGACGGAAGACATCTGTGTCGTACCTCTGAATGGGAATCTCTAAATGCTGGGACTCCCTGGAACACTTTTTGTTCTTGCGTGGTGTTAACTTCTTGGGTGTGTGGTTCTTGGGTGTGTGGTTCTCCTCTGCATTCTTCATATGCTTCAATATCAAACTGTAGAAGGATCTGAAATCGGAAGACGGACATTTTATTGTCACCTCCTAACGAAGAAATCATGATACGTTCATCTTACATAGTGTGGTCTCAATTATATCTATTAGCAGTGCATAATATCTCTAATTTGAGGGAGCTATAAAGTTCCCTGTTCGCGTCATGTAAGAATCATGTGTAAATTATATATATATATATATATATATATATATATATATATATATATATATATATATATATATATACCATTGATATTTTAAAAATAAGCAAGTATTACTAAGCCTGTGTACCTTACATGAATGAGATCACATTATGACAACAGGAACATTTTAGTTCCCCTCTCTCCTTAACAACGACCCAACAATATCGCGTTCCTTTATTTTTAGCAGTCTAATTCCAATTCTCAGACGAGTCTAAAATCTGTTTATTTACCTGCTTCTTGTTCCCATAACGGCCTTGACACCATAGACAGGAACCTCGTTATCTCCAACTAGAAATTTGACGTCACATAGCTCTGGGACTTCCGTGATGTAACTCATGCTGTGGCCTAGCTTTTGCAGGCTCCAGAAATTTGTCATTTCCGGTTCATCCGTGAAACGTTCCTTGCTCTTAAATGATTTGACGGATTCAGCATCAGACACGTCTGTAGACTCGTAACCGGATGATCCTGAAATATGCCGATTTTTATATTAGGCGTACATCGAGTGAAAAAGAAAATGGTGCAAGGTGCTTCAAAAAGTAAATGGATCAGTGAACTATTGAGTTTCTGTATGAACCGTTGAGAAATCAAAAAAAAAAAAAAAAAATTTCAAATTACTTTGTGAAATAATGCAATTTAAAGGTATGTACAGATTGTTTCCAACCTGGAGGCTTGGTCTTCAAAAAAGTAAAAAGAATAAACAAGTTCAGCCGATCGTTCGGGTACTGTAGAACTTTATCCTAAAACATTAATTCACATTTGTGTAATTAACAGAATGCTCATAACCATTTATGATATGCTGATAAATGGAATTTTTCCAATGAATTTTCACTGTAAGAGGTAGCAGAAATTATAGTCAAATTTAAATTGATCTTTGATGGGGCAAAGTATATAAAATAAATTTCATGTAAATTTCATTCTATCATCGTTACTATTCAAAGAGGGTCATATTCAAAACAAAACAAAAAAGATTCATTTCATCTTCATCTCACTGAACACTTCAATACAGACATATATATATAAAAGAATTAGAGATAAATTCTTTTGACATTTAACATATTTCCAAAATTATACACTATCATTTGAACTGCTACATCTTCACCTGCCACCACTAATATAAAAACAATATTATAGATAACATAACTAGATTTACCATCAGATGAGACACACATATCCATTTGGTCAAAGTCCAACAAAACTGCTCTGGAATCGTATCTCTCCATAATAAACACTAACCTGGTAGAACGTATATACAACTGTACTGGTTTTAAAGTCGACGCAACAAATAAAATCTTTTATTTTGAGTCTGATTTTATACTAGTGTGGATGACATTTATCTTGACAAGATGATACAAGTTACTCTGCAAGAATGTTTTCTCAGAAATTATCAAAACATTCATGTCAGCAGTTGGCAGTGCCTTAAAAGAACGGCGCCATCGTTAGTTGGGAATCATTGAATTGTGTCAATGTCACGGGTGGTGAAGCTCACAACTTGATATCAGACTTCTGACAGGTGACCGACAGGTAAGAGCAATGCTTGTCACGGTAATTAGTAATTGGTAATTAATTCAGGTAGTGGATATAATGAAGACCAATTAAATCCATAATTGTCGGATTCTTGCTAGGTTTTCTTTTCTGATTTTAATGATAAAACCTTTAATCTCGATGAGACTGAACTCCTTTACTTTTATTGTTATTATTACCTATTAATCAATTCATTTCAATAATTTATTATCATGAACATTTACATGCTTATAGAATAGTAGTGAAAGGGGTCACCCTACGTACAATGGGAATTAGCATTACAGGGACCCCTGGGTCACTCTACGTACAATGGAAATTTAACATGGCGAAAAATCGTGGGTCACTCTACGTACAAGGGGAATTTAACATGGCAATAAATCGTGGGTCACTCTACGTACAAAGGGAATTTAACATGGGATTTTTTTTTTTAAATTTTAAAAAAAAATTTTTTAAAAAAAGGGGTAGGCAATGGAAAGGCTATCTCTTTTCGAGATATATGGCTGGCCCTGAAAAGGGCCTTTGGTTTATGTTAATATGCCCTTAACATAAAGGGCATTTGCGACATCTTCTTTTCCTCAAACTTCGTCTTACAGCAGGGCCATACATCAGAGTCCTCTTGAGGCAACCTTGTCTCTCTATATAGACTCTTCTTATCCACAGGCTGCTGTTGGTCCTGTGGACAACGGTCCACTTGGATCGGACATACATGAGCATGTCCGTCCTGAACATCATTGTTGACACAAGGGTTGAAGATTCAACGTCGGTCCACATGTTGAGGCTCCGAGAATAGGTGAATCAATGCAGTGAACTGCGCTTATTTATAGGGACAGAAAGGATTGAAACGGATTGAGTTCATTCACCAATCCGAACACGCGTTACAGAATTCAGTCAGCCCGCATCCAATCCGAAGAGAGCAGTCTGTGACGTCACGTAGTCAATATAGATTCGCTAGCGCTTGTGTGCAGTCAATCTATGCGATAGTGATTCAACATGACGGAAACTCAGAAAACGATCCAGTGGGGTGCACCAGCAGGGGAGACCGCCCAAGGGAACCCGGACTTACTTTCAGAAGAGGTGAATTGGGATTTTGTGGATTTTCTCTCCTCGCAAGAATTTGTTCCGGAACCTTCGTTACCTTCTTCATTACCGCAAGTGGAGAATTTTAGACAGAGACAGAAAGAAGAATTGGAGAAATTTATACAACGACAAAAGGAAGCGGAACAGGCTTTTCTCCTACAGCAACAGCAACAAGAAGAAGAGGTAAGAAAAAAACAACAGCAAGAAGAAGTAGCAGCAAAGAAACAAGAGGGTGAAAATCAAACGGTCACGGTACTGTTGGACATTTTAGCGGAGTTAAGAAGTCTGAAACAAATGTATCAGACTTCTTTATCACGACCGAAGAGAATACGACCTTCCCGAGCCAAACATGTCAACCCTGTGACTAAGCCTACCGTACCACCCTTAGTGATTTCAACCCAATCATCATCAACATTACGCAGTCCAGAAGTAGGCCTTGGCCGTGGCAAAGGCTTAAGGCAGTTAAAATTGATTGCTTAAACTCACCCCCTACACCATGAAGAAAAAAGGCCCTTTTCAGGGCCACCCACATTTCTCGAAAAGAAATACAATTTCAATTTGCCAATAACTCAAAAAAAAAAAAACTCACCCATTTTACCCTTATAGTACGTGTCTGTGTATGAGTGCGTGAGTGTAGCTTCTTATTTTAAAATCACAACTCTAAGACACTTACCTTATATCATTAATTTATTCTTTTCTCCATTTTTTACAATCCAATTCACAATTCACATCATAACACTTTAATTAAAAGTTCATTGACTTCTTCTGTCTCCTTGTTTAGTCTCTCTGTTTTTTAAATTTCTTCACCTTCTTTTCCTCATTTTCTTCCCTTCTTCTTTTCTTCTTCTCCTGTTTCTTTGCCTCTTCTAAATAGAATTGTCTTCTTTCTTCCTCTTCTTCCTCTGAAGAATCCCTCTCTTCTTTCTCTGAAGAATCCCTCTCTTCTTCTGAAGAATTCCTCTTTTCTTCTGACTCCTCTTGTTTCTTTTTTGGGCAATCTGGAGACCAATGTCCTTTTTCTTTACAATAATAACAGGTATCTTGACTTTTGTCTTTTTTATCCCCTGTTTTTTTTCTTTTTTGACGGTCTGGACACTCTGAAGACCAATGCCCTTTCTTCTGACAGATATAGCAAGTATCTTGACTTTTATCTCTAAAGGAAGGAGAGTAGTCCGTAGGCTGGTCTGAAGAGAATTTTCTAATGACCCCTCGCAAAGCTCTGACGAAACGTTCCATCTGGTTAGTCTCTTCCATCGTTGTGCTCGGCTTGAGAGTGAAATGAATAGTGAAAGAACAAGACACACACGCTTTTATATACGCTGGTCTGCTATGACTATAAAGTAGCTCATGGTGTTTGAACTTGAGTCATTTGACTTTTTGCTTTCAAGATGAAACGATCCCATTCATTCGAGAAGAAAGAAGAAGAAGAAAGTAAGAGGCAGAAACGTGATCTATCGCCTCGTACCAGGGCTGAAATCTTGGCACAAATTCATGCCAGTGATTTTGAAGAGGACATGAGTGAACCAGAATCCGAACCCTCTAAACCAAGTTCACCACCCTTAGTCAACCCTGAAAAGTACTATTCCATTCGAGAGACGGAAAAGCGCTCCTCTAGAAAATTTAGAACCACGGCTTACAAATACACAGTGAAGTTTAAAGATTTCAAGGCTGAAGTGCCGTTAGAGAAAGCAGAAGTGTTCATCACTGAGGTGTGGGATTCTTTGCTCACTGCACTCAAGCGACAATGTCAACCCAAAGAAGACGATCGCTTGAGACTTTCCATACAACACGACGGTTTGAAATCCCCTGTTTGGATCGAGTTTAGCACCCCTGCAGAATTGACTGCTTCCAAAGTCATGGACAAGATTCAACACGTACAACAATCTAATGATCAGTTTGACATCACCGATGGTAAAGCCACACTGGACATGACCCACGTCTCTCCTCCTCAAGGGACAGGACGCAAAAAGATGTTATTGGTGGACGACCTTCGCAACACCAAAACGAGTCTCGTCCGAATTAACAACCCTCATGACCAGATGTGTTTAGTCCGTGCCATCGTGGTGGGACGAACCTATGCCAACAAGAACGACACGGTAAAATGGAAAAGAACCTGGAACACTATTCAACGTTCCGACCGAGCCAAACAACGAAACGAAGCAGAACTCATGTTACAACAAGCCGGACTGCCCAAAGACACACCCTGTGGCATTCCCGAGATGCAAAAATTGCAAGATGTCCTAGCTCCACGATACACCTTGAAAGTGCACCCTCAAGAAATGCGCGGGCCTCTATTGTTTCGAGGCCAAGACTTTAAGGACGGAAAATACATTCACCTTTATCATCACGATGACCATTTCGATACCATTACCAGTATCACTGGATTCCTGGGATATGTTTATTATTGTGAGAAATGTGACTATGGTTATAATAATCGAGAGCAACACAAACATTGTGGATGGAAATGCTCAGGATGTTTGGCCTCTCCACCCTGTCTGAGCGAAGAACCAGTGCCTTGTTCAACTTGTCTGCGCACGTTTGTCAGCCCTACCTGTTACCAACAACATTTGAAGACGCAAGGTTCACAGAAGAAATGCGCTTGTCAACTGCTGAGATTGTGCCCCGCGTGTGGACAAGTCATACGTACCAATAATACCAAGGCACACGTATGTTCAGGAAAGAAAAAATGTCACATTTGTCACCACATCGTGGACTTGGAACACGAATGTTACGTGCAAAAATACCAACCCCAACCAGAGAAAGAGGACGGTCACAAGAAGAAAGGCAATTTCATCTTTTTCGATTTCGAATGCATGCAAGAGACTGGCATTCACATTCCTAATTTCTGCGTTGCTCATCGAGCGTGCGAAAAGTGCATTCAAGAACCTATCTTCAGTCATTGCGCTCACTGCAGCAAGATTCCTGGAGGGCGTGAAAAAATCTTTCGAGGACCAAACACGTTAGCCGATTTTGCCCAATGGGTCTTAGACCCCGTCGACAAGACGTGGAGCCAAGAGGACATCGAACGTTACGGAGATTGTCATCGTCATGCCACGGTGATGGCTCACAATTTCTCCGGATACGATGGACAGTTTCTTCTCAGATACTATACGGAACATGGCACCGAACGTCCTAAAGTCACTTTGAACGGAGCCAAAATCATTTTCATGCAAGTGGGACAAGTGCAGTTTAAAGATTCGATGAGCTATTTGGCCATGCCTTTGAGTCGAATGCCTAAAACGTTTGGAATGACAGAAATGGCTAAAGGGTACTTTCCACACTTTTTCAATACCAAAGCCAATCAACATGCCGTTCTACCCCATTTGCCCGAGGCTCACTATTACGACCCCGACAACATGCGTACCGAACAACGAGAAGCTTTCTACGCTTGGTACCAGATTCACGCCTCGGACCCTTTCGACTTTCAGGAAGAAATGCTAAAGTATTGTCGTTCCGACGTGGACATTTTACGGCGTTGCTGTGGAAAATTTCGAGAACTGTTCATGGAACACGGAGGGGTCAATCCTTTGAAAGAAGCTTGCACCATTGCCAAAGCGTGTTCCTTAGTGTATCGACAACGATTCATGCCTGAAAAGACCGTGGCTGTCATCAGTCCTCAAACGACCCACTTTGTCAAACGTCAATACTCGGTCAAAGCCCTACGTTGGTTACATTACTTGTGCGACAAGGAAGACAAGTGGATTCAGCATGCCCGCAACGGAGGGGTCGAAAAGAGCATCGGAACGTATTCGGTCGATGGCTGGGACTTAGAAAACCCCAAGATCGTGTACGAGTTTAACGGTTGCTTATTTCACGGATGTCCCGTCTGTTACCCTGACCGTGGCACTAAAAATCAGTTTTTGCAACGAACCATGGAAGACTTGTACCAGGACACTTGTCAGCGACGCCTAAAGTTAGAACAGCAAGGATACCAAGTGGTGGAAATGTGGGAACACGAGTACGATCACCGTATGAGAACCGATCCCGAGTTTAAACGCCTCGTGGAAAGTTACCAGTTCATGGACCCGCTGAACCCGAGGGATAGTTTGTATGGAGGAAGGACCAATGCCACCTGTTTGCTGTACCAAGCCGACGAAGAGAAAGGAGAAGAAATCAAATACTTGGACGTGTGTTCGCTGTATCCCTACGTGTGCAAATATTGTCACTTTCCTGTAGGGCACCCGCAATTGCTGACGGAACACATTGACCTGGTCAACATTCGACAATACGAAGGCTTGATCAAGTGCAAAGTTTTGCCTCCCACGAACCTATACCATCCCGTCTTACCTCACCATTGTCAAGGCAAACTGATGTTTCCCTTGTGCCGTACTTGTGCCGAAACGTGCAACTAAGACCAGCCTTGTCAGCACAGTCAGGAAGAACGGGCCTTGACGGGAACCTGGGTCAGCGTAGAATTGTTCAAAGCTCTGGACATGGGATACCAACTGTTAGAAGTGTACGAAATTTGCCACTTTCCCAAGACACAACAATACCACAAGGGTGATCCCAGTCAGAAAGGCATTTTCGCAGACTACGTGGATGCCTTTTTGAAACTGAAGCAAGAAGCCAGCGGCTATCCTTCCTGGTGTCACACTCCCGAAGACCAAATAAAATTCAAAGAGAAATATTACGAACAAGAAGGCATCACTTTAGACCACATCGAGAAAAACGAAGGTAGGAGATCGTTTGCCAAAGTGATGTTAAATTGCTTGTGGGGTAAAATGGCACAACGACCGTGTTTACCCAAGACGGAATATTTGACAGAACCTTCCCGCTACTTCCAGATGATTCACGACAAAACCAAATACATGAAACACGTGGACGTCGTTCGAGAGAATTTGATCTTGGTCAATTACGAAGAAGATTTGGACTTTGTACAAGACGACCCTTTTGGAAATGTCATCATTGCGGCTTACGTGACAGCCCATGCTCGCTTAAAATTGTACGAAGCTTTAGAACTGTTAGAAGAACGCGTCCTGTACTTTGACACGGACAGTTGCATTTACATCCATCACCCGATTCAACATCACCCTAACATCGAAGGAGACCGTTTAGGAGCCTGGACAGACGAGCATCCCGACGACAAGATTCTAAGTTTTGTCAGTGGCGGTCCCAAAAATTACGGCTACGAATACCGTGACAAACAAGGAGAAGTGCACACGACGTGCAAAGTGAAAGGACTGACTCTGAATTATCGTACCAGTCGAGTGGTCAACTTTGGGGTATTGAAAGAAGCCTTGCAATCGGGAGAGGATGGAAACTTTAAAGTGACCACCTATCAACCGAACAAGATTGTACGTTTACCCACTCACCACATCGTCAGTCGACCCTTGGAAAAAGTCTATCAAATCGTGTACCAGAAGCGAGTTCGACTTCCCAATCATTTCACCTTACCGTATGGACACGTTGGTATAAAACATTGGTTGTAAGAGGATAGTTACCCCACCAGAAAGATGACTTCGCCACAGCAAGAATCGAGTGAGAAACCCGATGAGAACTCCAAGTTCAAACCCTACTATTTTCCAGTCTTCTTACCTGACTATTGTGATTGTGCCCGTCGATTGGACACGTTTCAGAAATGGCCTACGGATAGGGAAGGATTACCTTCTTCGCATGTTTTAGCTAGAACAGGATTTGTCTACTTGGGACCTGAGTCAGGACTGGGATACGAGGTACAGTGTTTTGCTTGCGGACTGAAGTTACGAATGGATCTATGTATCTATAAAGATTCAGCTATTCTGGAACATACTCGATGGTCTCCGCACTGCCCTTACCTTTCTATGGCCTTTCCACGTATCACACTACGGTACAATGTTGACGGTACCTTAGAGACGGTACCTTCCAGAACAAGACATAAAAAACGTAAAAAAGGAAAGATGTACAAGCTGGAGACTGCATTGCGACTAGTATAAAAAGGGGGCTATGGTCAAGATCGATAGTTCATTGTGACTACCAAGACCGAGCGAACAAGATGAATACTTTGAAAAAGACATCGTTTCAGTTTGGGGATTGTAAAAAAGTTGTATCTTCCTCTAGTGTGACTAATATTGGATGGATAAGACCCAGGCATTGCGACGGAAAATGTCCGGAAGGAAACTGCGATTGTCCATGTGGTTACCATTGTAATTGCGTAACGGAGTTTGCAGACGAGTGCGATTGTGAGCCTTGCGATGGGACCGATGCTGTACGTTGTGACCTGAGCGATGCCGTAAAGCATCATGGGAACTTTGTTCTCACTGCCCCTGTCATGGAAAGTGATGCTGTGCGTGTCAAACCTGAGGGATGCGAAAGCGATGCCGCTCGTCCTCTTAGACATTTTACCGGGTTTAAAGGGGAATGTCGACCTTCACGTTTACCTCCCTACGGATGTCATCCAGCCCTGAGCAAACTCCTGTTCCTGTCACCCAACCCTCATCGAAACGAACCTGTGAAAGACGAATATTCGTTCCCTGTGCGTTTGTCGGAATACTGCGACTTTGAAAATCGTCTTCAATCGTTCAAAGGAAAATGGCCAAAGTATCTGGGAGGACCGACCCCTGAAGAATTAGCCAGAGCCGGATTTTTCTACTTGGGCGAAGGAGATAAAGTCAAGTGCTTCAGTTGCGGTGTGTCACTTCACCACTGGGAACCGCAAGATTCGGCCTACGTTGAACATGCTCGATGGTCACCGAATTGTCATTACTTACCTTTAGTGGGACCGAGACATTGAAGTAACTTCTTACCATAATAATCTGTTCATGGATACTTTACAAGAGAACATTCGTGCTTTGCCTGTGGAGTTGAGAGAACGCATTTACCGAGAGCTGGTCAAAATACAAGTCAAACGTAAAGAACAATTGCATCCGATACGTCACCAGATCTTTAACCACTGGTACCTTCAGGCTATACAAGGACTGATTGAGTTGAAAGTGTTCCATTGGACAGACATTGATCAACGACCTCCTGGTTATAAAAAGGAATGGTTTGGTATGGACGATTCTATCTACTACATTGTAAACGTACTGCATCGAATTCCAGAGGAAGAGTTAACGAATTACCAACATCTTGAACACAATGTCAACTTGGTGAAAGAGGAAACTTCTGAACGAATTGTAATGTGTAGATTAGTGACTCAACGATTTAAATTCGATACTGAAGTAAAACCATGTTTGTGCAAACAGTACATTTCTTGTGTCAGACCAAAGAGGATTTAGTATAACCTATTCATGGATACTTTACAAGAGAACATTCGTGCTTTGCCTGTGGAGTTGAGAGAAAGGATTTACCGAGAGCTGGTCAAAATACAAGTGAAAAGTAAAGAACAATTGCATCCGTTACGTCACCAGATCTTTAACCACTGGTACCTGAATGGTATAAGAGAACTGATTCGTCAGAAATTCTTTCAATGGTCAGACATTGTTCAAAACTTTGAGGTCGCTAATGATCGACATGTTCATAATTATGGTTACTTCGAGATTCACCTACAGCAATACATTGAGGAAGACAAGGTAAAGGATTACCAACATTTGTTACGTGGAATCTACTTAGCGGAAGAGGAAACTTCTAAACGAACTCTGACGTTTCGGTTACAGTATGCAAGTTTTAGATTCCCTACTGGAGAACGAAGATCTCTGGCTAGAAAGTACGTGTATTGCATCCAAAAAAAGAGAATATAAAAACAGGCTGCCATGCCACGGTTTATGTCACATGTCATCCAACAGATTCCGTGGAAGGAACTCAATGACCATATTCAAACCGTGGATCATTACCATCAATTATTACAAGAACTTTATCCATTCAATTTTGGACGACAAGTGGTGTGTGTTTTAGTGACTTGTTTTCTGGGATTTCGTTTACCAGCCGATTCTTTGCGGACTCTTTACGATCAGTATTTACCACCTCCATGGCCTTAAATGGTCACGAAAAACTTCTTTTGCTCAAAGCCTTGCGTTTTCATCTGGATACTTCTCGACCTCAACAGGAAAAAAAGATTCGTCAACTTTTAGCTACCCAAGACGTGTATGACGATGTGTGTGTAGCTTGTGACTTACATCCCCATTGGACAGATGTCCGTGCCTGGAAAGAATGGGATTTTGAGGCTTGGACCCAAGAAGTGGCCCAGTATGCACGAGAGTTGTTCAAGGAAAAAAGTTACTTTTCAACCCGTGTTAGTGACGGTGCCAGAAGAACCCGTCACCCAAGACAGGACTGTCGTGGACAGACCTGAAAGACCTTTTCGGGAGGACACTTGTGTGACTTTACCCCCTGTTGAACTGGTTAGAACATTACCCAAAACATGTGGTTGTTGTACAGACACTTGTGTTTATTCCACGTTCATCGTTATCATGTGCCTTTTATCCTTGTACTTAAGCCTTTGGCTTTTATGTATTTTTGTCTTTCGTATTCATGTTTGAAAAAAAACATTCAATAAACGTGTTCTGAAAAAGTATATAAACTCTTGTCTTGTTTGTTTTTCGTGTCACAAGTGACATTTCTCACACCATGGCTACCTCTGCTGTCTCTGCTCCCTCTTCCTCTACTGTCAAAGTTATCGACGAACACTTAGATCGTGCCAGTTGGGAGGCTTTGTATCTTCGCCATCCCTTTAACATGCTCATTGCTGGACCTAGCGGTTCAGGCAAAACCGAATTCGTCAAACGTTTGATCGAACATAAACATCATTGGATCGATCGACCCCCTCAACGGATCGTGTGGTGTTACAAAGAGTGGCAATCGGCGTACAACCTCTTGCGAGAAAGTCAAGGCGATTCCATCGTGTTTGTGGAAGGCATTCCTAAAGAAGACGACGGCATCGTCTCTGACTCCCGTCTAACCCATTTGGTCATTTTCGACGACATGTTAGGAGAAGACGAAGAAGAAATTAAATTGTGGTTCACGCGCAAAGGGCATCACCGTAATGCCAGTGTCGTTTACATCACCCAAAATTTGTTTCAACAAAGTAAAGCCCATCGCACCATCAGTCTCAATGCGCATTACGTGGTCTTGTTTAAAAGCCCTCGAGATAAATCGCAAGTGCAAGTCTTAGCCAAACAGTTAGGAACGCCTTGGCTGACTCAGGCGTACGACGATGCCACTCAAACTCCACACGCCTATTTACTCGTCGATTTGAAACCTACGACCCCCGAGGATTTGCGATTTCGTACCCACTTGTTTCACCACTGGTGCCAAGACGGAGGGCCTGTCCTGTACACGTCTCCGTCCTCGACTTCATTTCACTCCCCATGAAAAAAATCTATAAAAACCTCAGACCCTTTTTCGTCTGTCTCACACAGTGTGAACATGACGTCCCTTCAGTCGCATCTTCCCGTCAAATTGATTCGTGCCTTGTATGGCATCAGTCGAGAAAAAGATCCACAAACACGAGCCCGTGTCTTAGAAGCTAGTCTCAAAGAAGTCTTACGATGGTTCACGGTGACGGCACGTCAATTACTCCAAGGAATCATTCAGATTCCTCATCAAACCCAACGCTTTTTTGATCGAAACAAAGTCGCTTTGGTCCAACTGGCCGATCCCCGCATCGACACTCAAACCAAAAAACAAATCATTTTGAAACCTGGAGGGAGCGGTACTCTAGGAGGGGTCATCATTCGCTCACTCTTAAGATGGGATCCTAATGCCCCCAAAGTTATCCCCAAGACAAACGTCCAACGAAGCCCCAAGAAGAAAAAGAAAAAGACCAGGTCCCCAAGAAGAATAACTTCTCCAGTGGCAGGACCCTCCTCTTACCAGACACCACCCCGGAAAAAGAAAAGAAGCCCCCAGAAAAAGAAACAGAGAAAAAGTCCCCAGAAAAAGAAAAGTCCACAGAAGAAGAAAACTAGTCGCAAGAGAGGCACTTCGGCCAGGACGCAACCTTACACTCGCAAACCACGACCTGCCACAGCGTCTCCGGCAGCCTCACGTTTGTCCACTTCTCCGTTGATGTCACCAGGAACTGAAGAGTACTTGGAGACGTTGATCACACCAAGAACTTCTCCGTTGATGACCCCCAAAAGAACTTCCCCAGTGGCAGGACCTTCCAATTTAGCGGCAGTGGCTGCTGCTCACAAAGTACCTTCTCCCAAAATCAAAGTCCATGAAAGATCGGGCATGTTACAAAGTTTACTGGATTTGTCCAAGCAAGAACTGGCTCGATTTAGTCCGTTACGTACCCCTGCACGACGTGTCATGCCTGTCCTCAAACTGATAAAACGTAAAGACAATCAGTGGCGACGCGTTCCAGTATAAAAAGACCTGTGACCAAGTCGGGGTATCAGTGAACTTGTAAAAGATGTCACCTCCAAGAAGCCACAAAAGAAAGAGACAAAGGCAGACGCGTCATCCGACAAAGCGCTTAGCCAAGCATCGACGTTACCCTAAAAAAAGACACAGTCGTTCCAAGAAAAAGAGGCGTCAACAAAGGGGAGGATTCCTTGGCGATTTTAGGAAAAACATTGTCACCTTTATGACAAAGCGATAGTCCCAGAAAAAAAGATAAAAGGGTGTGTGTTAAGTCATCGACGTTAGTGTCTGTTTGGTGAATGTCCCGGAACCCACAAGCAAAGATGTCACCCTCCAGAAAACCCCAAGGAAAGAAAAGGAAAGGACTGCCACCACGTTTAGCCAAACATGGGGACATGTTATCTGTCCTGTCCAAAGCTTCTCCACCCCTACGAAAAAAACTCATTCAAACGGCCTCCAAAGAGGTCATCGATACCGTGTGCGAATGTTGTTTGAACATTTTGAAAGGCACGATCCCTTTGTCCAAACACCAGAAACAATGCTTAGGCAAACATCGTCACGTTCTTCGGAAAATGGTTCAAAAGAAAGTTCCCATTCGTCAGAAAAAGAAGATGTTGGTCCAACGTGGAGGCATTTTACCCCTCTTGTTAGGCCCCATACTGAAAGGAGTCTTGGGAACCATGTTGGGAGGACTGGTGGGAGCAAGATAAAAAGGCCTTCGGAAGTCCCAAGATCTCAGAATTCACCCCTGACAACCCCATGGAAGGACGAAAACTAGCTTTAGTGCCTTACAAACGATGGATGGAATACCATCGGTGGCAAGAACAACGCACCCCGCATTTACCTCCCAATCCCAATTTGAGCGAGATGTCCCAGTTACAACACGAATTGCAGTCCTTGATGGATCGCCAAGATTTGTCCGAAACAGAAAAATCGCAAAAGTACGGTCAACTCTTGCAAAGACTGCAACTCTTTCACCAGAAAGCTTTAGACGAAACAGCTTTACCCACTCTGAAAGATTTTAAGACCTTGATGAAAAGTCCAGCACCATCATCATCATTACCACCACCACTACCACCACTACTGTCATCCCCAACCGTCACCAGAGATGCTACCCCACAAAGACCTGAGGAAGAAGAGACGCGCGAAGTGTTTCAAACACCGTCAGCAGCTCCCATTTCGAGTAAGATTGCAGCATCCTTGTTGACCCCGTCCCCCACACCCCAACGAGAAGAAATGAAAGCTTGGGTTAAAAAGATGATGTCCACGCCTCCTTCGACAGAAGTGAAAAAGAAAGAAGGGAAACCAGAAGCGAAAAAAGAAAAGAAAACCAAAGCCATTCCATTGCCACCTCCACCTCCACCACTACCTTCGACTTCTACTCCCGTAGCCCATCGGACACGTAAATCCGTTTCCAAACCACCCTTTCGACCCACCCAAAGTAGCATCACCGAAGAGTGGGTGACTTATTAACACACCAACACACAAAAAATAAAAAATGGAAAAAGTCTTAGCCAGCATTTACTACGATCCCTCGCATCCTGCAGGTTACGCAGGAGTTCAAAAATTGTATCGTGCTGCCAAAACTCGACTTAAAAGTCTCCGTTTACCTCAAGTGCAACGATGGTTACAAGAACAAGCTACCTACACTTTACACAAACCCATTCGACGCAAGTTTGCCAGAAGTCGCACCCGAGTGGAAGGCATCGATCATCAATGGCAAGCCGATTTAGCCGATGTCTCTCATTTGGCCAGCTACAATCGTGGCTACAAATATTTGTTTTGTGTCATCGACGTCTTTTCCAAATTTGCCTGAGTCGTGCCCTTGACTTCCAAATCGAGCAGCGAGTTAGTGCGAGCCCTGCAACGGGTGTTGAAACAAAGCGGCCGTCGCCCTCTTCGATGGCAAACGGACAAAGGCACCGAATTTCTGAACCAAGCTTTCCAAAAAGAATTAAAGAAACGTGACATTCATTTTTTTACCACCGAGAATCCCGAAACCAAAGCCAGCATCGTGGAACGTTTTCAACGCACTTTGAAAGAACGCATGTGGAAATATTTTACGCATCACCACACTCTGAAGTACATCGACATCTTACCGCACCTGGTGCAAGCGTACAACCAATCTTACCATCGAAGCATCGGACGTGCCCCGCAAGACGTGACTCCCGACAACGAAGTGCTGGTGTTTGAGCGTCTGTTCGGTACGTCCCCGACGAGGGCTGTCCCCAAGAAAAGTGGAGAGTTGACCGTAGGAGATTGGGTGCGCATTGGCAAAACCAAACGCACTTTTGACAAAGGTTACTTACCTAACTGGACGACCGAACTGTTTCGCGTCACTGGACGAGTACATGGCCGTCATCCTGCCGTCTATAAATTGGAAGACATGAACGGAGAAGTGCTCAAAGGAACGTTTTATTTGCCCGAGTTACAACGTGTCACCAAAAAAGAAGACGACGTGTACGACATCGAAAGCATTCTCGAACGCAGAACCCGTAAAGTGGGCAAACGACGTGTCAAAGAAGTCAAAGTACGTTGGGAAAGGATATCCACCCAGTTTCGATTCTTGGATCGACGCTTCGCAAGTCATCGACTATAAAAAGAAGAAGTGACCATCATGCCCTTTCACACAGCAGCAGACGCAGCTACGTCGACCACTCCTTCTTCCCCTAGTTCTTCTCTGCAAGATTTACAAAAACAACCCTTGTGGGTGTGGTGTGGAGAACGTGTGCCTAAAACACAAATCGTCTTTTTCTGCCAAATCTTCGTGGTGTATTGTGTCATCGGGGCAGCCATCGCCAATTTGAGTTTGCAACAAGGAGACAAACAATTGTGGACCATTTTATTGAGCAGTTGCATCGGTTACCTGCTTCCCAATCCCTCCCTGAAATTCTCCTCGAACGGGAACGTTGTGTCCAGTGCCAGTGTCAGTGCCAGTCACCACTCCAACAACCACAACCAGAACCCCATTTTGGGCGGAGACACGCCTCTGACATCCAGTAATATCCCCTCGGACAGCCACAGAACTCTGGAATTATGAGTCACCAAAACCAATTTTACTTAACCTTACCCAGTGACAGTTCCATGGAGGTGTTTCCCAACAACACGTTGTGCTGTTACACAGCCAAATTACCTCAAGCCATCCCCTTAGATCATGAAGCCCATTGGGAAGTGGCTTTAGTGGAAATGATTCACCCAACCCAAGTCCACAATATCACTGCCCAGCAAAATTGGTTTAAGGTGGAAGTTCATGACAAACAATTGCAAGATGAGTTGGATAAGATTGGCACATATACCAATAAAACCTCTGATGACAGAACTAAAACGACCACCTACAACTTGTTCATTCTCCCAGGCTATTATTTCAGTGGTCATCATTTGGTCAGCGCCATAGCCTCCAGGTTTAATGGCGTGTTCCATAAAGCTTTGAGTAATGTCCAAAAAAGTGTCACCCTGGAATACCACAAAATAGCTCGTCGCTTTCTGAGGGGTCCAAAAAATTCATGTCTTTCTTATTTTGTCCTGAATTGTTTGACATATTGGGCGGTGACGCGGAGCTGAGGAAGACAGGAGAACAAAAAAAAAAAGCCCCGAATTACCAATCATTCATGACAACGACTCTTTTGCCAGGTATTTTCGTTTCCCGGTAGAACTGAACCAAGGACTGAATTTGATCTTTGTGTATTCCGATGTGGTGGAGTACAACGTGGTGGGACACACCTCCGTGCCGTTACTGCGTGTCATTCCTTTCAAAGTGGATTCTGCCGCGAACGCTGACGAGGAAGGTGGAAACACTTACCACGTCCACCGCGAATTTGTCCATCCTCACTTTTGCCTGTCAGCAAGTCGTATTTGGATACGGTCAACATTACTATAAAAGGAGATTTGGGACAAAATATTCCATTCACCAAAGGAAAAGTCACGGTGAAACTCCATTTTCGAAAACGGTTCTCTCACGACTCGTAAGCAAGTCATGTATCCAGTGTACCAAGGGGTGGCTCAACAGCGAGGACACGGTTTAGGAGACATGTTAAAATCGGCCTTTCGTTCGGTGGCCCCAGTGTTGAAACCGATGGTGACACGCGGATTGCACGCCTTGAAAGATGCGGCACTGACACAAGGCAAAGAATTTCTCCAAAATGTCATCATCGACAAACAAAACCCTAAAGAAGCCTTCATGAGGGCAGGCAAAAATGTCTTGCTGCAAACAGGCAAAGACCTTTTGGGCCGACGCGAAACACCTATAAATGCCCTGCACGCTACCGAGTCAGGCATTCAGCAAGGACAAGGCAGAAAGAGACGACGAAGAAAACACCCTTTCATCAGACTTCAAGCTAGAAAGGCCAAGAAAAGAAGAACCGTTCGAGACTTAGACGTTTTCGATTATTGAGGAAGAACAAAAAAATGATGCACCGAGAGTCTTGTGCTTGTTCCAAGACGGAACTGGATATGTTTGCCATGCCCCCCCACCATGATGACGATGCAAGAATCCCAGTGGGTGGAATTTCACCCGGTCTCCTCATTGACCGATTCCGCTCCCATCGAGTTTGAAATCAAAGGACAGCCCGAAGATTACATCGATCTGAATAGCAGTTACCTATACTTAAAAGTGAAAGTGTTCGAACCACCCAACGCTGACCTAGCCGATGATGATGTAGTAGCTCCCGTCAATAATTTCATGCATTCCTTGTTCAGTGAAGTGGACTTGTATTTGAATAACAAACTGGTCAGCAGCAGCATGGATACTTACCCTTATCGAGCCTACCTGGAAAATCTCTTGACGTACGGAAAAGAAGCCAAGAACACTCATCTGGATGCTTGCGTGGTATGGAAACCTGACCAAGCGACTAGGTTCAACAGCATTACAGTTGCTGGGGATGCTCAAAACACAACGGGATTTGTAGAACGACGAAAGAAAATTCGTCTAAGTCGTAGTTTAGAACTGATGGATCGCTTGCATTTGGACATGTGGTTACAAGAAAAGTATTTGCTAAACGGGGTGGATATCCGCTTGAGACTGAATCGTAGCAGTGCCGCTTTCCATTTGATGGCTGCAGAAAATTCCCCTTACAAAACCAAAATCGAAGAAGCCAGACTCTACGTGCGTCGCGTAGAAGTGTTACCTAAAGTAGGTAACGACATCAGTCAGACATTGAGCAGAACGACCGCCAAGTATCCGATCCGACGCGTGGAAGTGAAAACCTTCACCATTCCTGCTGGACAGCGATCCATGATCGAAGATCATCTGTTCCAAGGACAGTTACCCAAACGTTTGATTGTTGGTATCGTCAAGAATTCAGCCTTCAACGGAGCCTACCACGAAAATCCTTTCAACTTTCATCATTACAATGTGTCCAAGATCGAAGTCAGTCGCGATGGCAAGACCTTGTGTACCCGACCCTTTGAGCCTAACTTTGGTGTCGCGAAGAATTATTTGAGATCGTACTTGTCCCTGTACGAAGCTACCGGACAGTTAGGAACCAACACCAGTCATGGTATTTCGTACGACGATTATGAAGGAGGCTACGCTTTGTGGGCTTTCGATTTCACTCCAGACCAAGGCAGCGACGAGGGACATTTCCACCCTATAAAATCTGGCCAGATTCGTGTGGAAATTCAGTTTGCAGAAGCTTTACGCGCAGAAAACACAGTGAACGTCATCCTGTATGCAGAATTCGACAATACCATAGAAATCAACAGTTTGAGAGAAGTCATTCTAGATTATTAGAAGCCATGGAAGACTGTTATCCCTCTTTACCTAGTGGAGAAACTTTGGACATGAAATGTAAGGAGACTGTGGAAGAAGAAGTGATCATGATGAAGTCGAGATGGCCAGAACAAGAAGCCCATTTAGTCTCCTGTTTTGCCAAACACTTGGTCGACAAAATGACGGAATTGATCAAGAAAAATTGCTATGGATGTCAAAACGATCATCCCAGCCAAATTCAACACGATAAATGCCTGATGTTGAGTCAAGAAGAAAAATTGGACGAGTATCTGGACGAAGCTTGGAGTCTCATCTCGGACAAAGACGTGTTGCATCAGTGGTATAAAGACTTGCGTGAACATTCTTGTCCACCATTAACCGCTCAAGAGATCCATCGTATCGAAGCTCTCCTGAATCAGAGTGAGGAAACAGAACGAATAACCGTTTATTCGTCAGACATTTTCAAGCAAAAAGTCAGGATCGAATTGACGACTTACTATTACCTGTAAAGAAGAAAACAACACAAATGGATACCTGGGAACTTTATTACCTTTTGAACCACAGTTCGTATACGGCTTCTTGGAATCCTGTCGTCTGTGCTAAAGATGAACTCCCTCATCGCAAACCTAAAGACCATCAAGCTTACGTGATCAACACGGACGACAGTCATCTCCCAGGAACCCACTGGGTAGCCGTCTACTTTCCTCAAGAAGGATGTGTGGAATATTTCGATTCGTACCGATTGCCCCCTTTGGAAGACGATATCATTGACTTTATGAGAAGAAATGCTCAAACCACCCGATTCAATAACGTGAAATTACAAGGCACAGATTCCTTGGTGTGTGGACAGTACTGTGTGTATTTTCTGCATCATCGCAGCCTGGGCTATTCCTTAGAACATTTAGTGACTCATTTCGATCCTCGTTCTTCACCTAGAAACGATGTGAAAGTAGATCGATGGTTTTGTGACCATTATGCTTATCTTTTGTCTCAAGCTAGGAAACGTAGTGTCCATCAATGGCCTAATGATTTCCAACAGTGGAAATCACAATTTCATTCACAACGTTGTCAGCCCTGTTCAAAGTAAATTGTAGTTTGAGAAAAAAAATGTTTGTGATTTGAAAAAAATGTTTGATGTTATAGTGTTATATTTTTGTTAAAAAATGTTAGAGTTGTTGTTTTTTAGTGTTAAGTGATTTTTGAATAAAAATGTTGTGTTTTTGAAAAAAAATGCCTTTGTGGTTTGTTTAGCTATAAGACTGTTGGATTGATGCTCTTTCATTTCTTACTATCCCTCTCATGACATTCACTGAACGTTGCGGCTCGAAAAAACTGTGCGGGGGATGTTTTCCTTCAGGTCCGCGCTTTGACTTTAAGAACCGGGGTTGTTTCCAGTCTAGCCATCCATTGTCGACTCATCCTCCTAAGAAGATGTGCTCCAAACTAGCTAAGCTCAACGAAGCCTACGTGAATTTGCATAGGGTCAGACACAGTCTGATACCGAAGCCAGAAGAAATAGAGAATGTGAGAATGCTAAAAATCACTGAAGACCTGATAGAAGAGCTCTTCAGAGAAGAAATGAACAAGGAAAAAGAAGAATGGACAGAGAAATACAGACTTCAGAGACAACAGCAACAGCAGCAACAGCAGCAACAACAGCAGCAGCAACCTGAAGCTGACAGAGGCTTTGTCGATTGTCGTATCGACACTAAAGAGTTCTTCTTCTCTTTCCGAAGAAGCAGACCTATCGCCAGAAAGTCTATCCTCAGAGGACATCGCATTCTTAGAAACTAAAAAAAGAATGCCATAGCAAAACAAAAAAACAGCCCTTTTCAGGGCTACCCAATACTCTAGAAAAGAAATAACCATCGATTTGCCAATGTGTGTAGGTAGAGTAGTGTGAAAATAAACACTAACTCTTTCTTAAAAAATGTGAGGGTATGTGTTTGTGTGTTTGTGTTTGTAAGTGATAAAGTAGGTTGGTGTGGATAGTAGATTAAAATGATGTTTGTTTTTTTGGGCTGTTTGAGGTGTTTGAGGTGTATATTTGGGGTTAGATTGGATTGCCTTGCGTATGTGGATAGTCTATTGAAGTGATTTATAAAAAATTTTATAATAGTGATGGGTAGCATAAAAAGTGAGTGTTTCTTTTAGGTCCGCGCGTTGATGTTTTTTGGTCATGATCTAGGTAAGATGAATTTTATGTTTTTAGGGGATGTTTTCCTTCACGTACGCGCTTTCAGTATAAATTGAAACTCGTTCGGCAGTCCAGCTACCCTTGTTGATTGATCAACACCAAAAATGAACACGAGACTGGAGAAACTGTTGGAACTTCATGTGCATCTGGAATATGCCAGGCGCATATTAAATGAACTGGCCGCTGAAGCCATTGTCGAGGAGGGAAGGATAAGAGAGGAGGAAAGAAGAAACAAAGAAGAGGAGGAGAGAAGATATAAAGAAGAAGAGGAAAGAAGATACAAACAAGAGGAGGAGGAAAAGGAGAGAAGAAAAAATTTCAGAATCCCAGAGAGTGAAAATTGGGATTCTGAAGCGACATATCCTGCCTCTGCTCTCTCCCCCCAAAAGGTAAAAAGTAACTGGGGGATAAGATGTGTATGTGGCGCCAGGCCTGGAAGGTGCCACCATTAACCAGGTGTCCATGAAGTTCCAAACAAAACAGCCCTTTTCAGGGCTACCCAATACTCTAGAAAAGAAATAACGATCGATTTGCCAATGTGTAGGTAGAGTAGTGTGAATATAAACACTAACTCTTTATTAATAGTGGAAGTGTATGTGTTTGTGTGTTTGTGTTTGTAAATGCTGAAGTAAGTTTGTGTGAATAGTAGATTATGGATTTATTTATTGATTCTTAGCGTATGTAGAGAGTATAGTTAGGGTTATATTATATGAAATGAGAAAGTAGGGGGATGTTTTCCTTCACGTACGCGCGTTGTTGGGTCATGATCTAGGTAAGATCAATTTTATGTTTTAGGGGGATGTTTTCCTTCACGTCCGCGCTTTTCGTATAAGAACCCACAGTATTAGTTGTTCAAACCATTCTGCAAAGAATAAAAAGAAGATGGCGTCAAACCAAATGGACAAAATACAAACCTTGCAAGACGTTTTAGACAACTTAGGAATAATGGAACAGATGCTAATAAGACTCGTTGAAGACCATTATTCCTATAGTCCCCATCGTGTAAAGATGGAAATTAACAATTTAAGAAAAGCAAAGGACAAGATTAGTGGTGTGATGAAGGAAATAAAGGAGGAGAAGGAGGATGAAGAGGAAAAGATAAGAATAAGAACATGGAACGAAAAAATTGAAAAAGAAGAGGAAAATGAGAAGAGGAAGAAAGAAGAGGAGGAAGAGAAGAAAGAAGAGGAGGAGAAAAAAAAGAAGAGAAAAAGTGTTGGAGATAAAATAAGAAGTTGGTGGAGGAAAAGAAGAAATTAGAAGAAGAAGAAAACCCAAAGGCCCTTTTCAGGGCCAGCCATATATCTCGAAAAGAGATAGCCTTTCCATTGCCTACCCCTTTTTTTAAAAAAATTTTTTTTAAAATTTAAAAAAAAAAATCCCATGTTAAATTCCCCTTGTACGTAGAGTGACCCACGATTTATTGCCATGTTAAATTCCCCTTGTACGTAGAGTGACCCACGATTTTTCGCCATGTTAAATTTCCATTGTACGTAGAGTGACCCAGGGGTCCCTGTAATGCTAATTCCCATTGTACGTAGGGTGACCCCTTTCACTACTTAGAATACATAGTACAAATAATATATAAGCAAATTTAACCAAGAATTCAATACGGTAATTGTCAAAGGATGAAAAGGAGAGAATTAGGATGAATGAATATCACAATATTTGTAATAAGTTACTATATAAATAACAATCTATATCTTATTTTAAAAGCTTCATAAACAAATTTTTGGGATTGAACATATTATTTTCTTAATTTTAAATGTTAACAGACAAATGTGCTTGTGCATGTATACTTTACTGCAGAAGTGTGTGTGTTTGTTCTTATGTGTGTGTGTGTATGTGTGTGTGTATGTGTGTGTGTATGTGTGTGTATGTGTGTGCATGTGTGTGTGTGCATGTGCGTGTGTGTGTGTGTGTGTGTGTGTGTGATGGATTTATAACGTGACATTAACAATTTCAGTCATATAATTAGGATGTCTGCAGTGTGGCATTTTATCGTGATGTCTAGCACTGGAGAATCATGCCTTAGACATGTAGCATCATGTCTCACCCAGTCACATTATCCTGACACCAGGCCGACAGTCCTAACACTAACCTCTTAATGCTGAGGGCCAAGCGTGGCAGCTGTTAGTACGATTTAGAAGTCATTCTTATGACTCGGCCGGGGTTCGAACCCTCGACCTCTCGCATTCGAGGCGGACGCTCTAACCATTAGGCCACTGGAGCGGCTATTACAGAATAAATTTCAAATTGGGTTTATACGCAAGCTACTATATACATGGCATACTAAAAAAAATAGGATTAATTTTGCACTTTCAAGGATGTACCTATATAAATTTATGTTGGTAAGTTTCCTTTCAAGATTCATTATTTTCTAAATGGTTGGAAAACGTATTTGACTTGATAGCAGATCTTTCTATTGCATATTACATAAGAATCCGTTTGTCAAAGGTAAACAAAATAACATGGAAAACCTTGATTCTAACGGATCTATAGTGAGAAATAACTGAAATACGACAAGCTAAAAATTTGCAAACTAGATATTGATGTTTTGAAGGGAATACTATGGTATATTTATTGATTTAGACCAAACTTTTTGACATGAAACCTAATAATTGATCAATACTTTAGGTAAAGTTATTGGCATTGTAATATTACACAACTTTAAAATGCGTCATAGTGAGCTTCTGTTGATAAGAAGTTGTGAACAAACTTTGCATACTCTTGTTTAGACCGCATGTGCACGCCAGACGCAATAATTAAATAGTAGTTTATTAACAGACATTTTATAACATTTATTAAAGCCTATTTATAACTTAAATATTTGATGATTGTATAATATTTTTCACGTCATTCAAATGTGTTTTTTGGTTTAGCAATTAAAACAAATAAAAGCATGAAAACAAAACTCTGAAGCAATGCTTTGTGGTACTAGTGTATTTTAATGAGCAGATAATTATCAACATATAAGTACAGTATGTGTGAGGGGTAAATGCATACTGAATATTCTATTTTAAAATTGTTTTCGTTTTCTGAACCAGTCGATAAATTTAACTTCAATCGAAATATTTAAAATAAAATCTTTCTATATAAAAATCTGCAGCTTTATGTGCAGCACGTTGGACACCTGCAGATATTTGGGTATGACATAACACAGGTGACAGTGACGAAAAATATCCGATAAAGGAGAAGAATGATTTATTTTCAATATTTGTTCAATGTTACATATTTTAAAGAATAGTTTGAAGTTCAAGTAAGGTTTATACAACATGAATCCGGCATTTGTTGAAAAGTGATCAAAAACGGACTCGGATGAAATCGCCAAACAATTTTTAGTCTAATACGAAACGAGTGACTGGGAGTTTTGAATAAGATCCTCACTGGTGATGAAACATGGATTTACCTTCATTTTGTAACCAGACTGAATATAAAAAAATGACTTTTGGATTGGATAAGAGAAGCAGAGAATACAAATAACACAACGTATTTGGATGGTCAATATAGTTTTATACCCATTTATTTATTTATGTAACGCCCCCCCCCCTTCCCCAGATACCACCCTCCACCCAAAGCCAAGCAAACATACCAATCACTCTCATCCAGGTATATGTGGCATCTGTGGCCTGACTAAGCTAGTAACAATGGACACTTTTTATGCCACCAAAAGTGTTGATTAAAACTGCGGATCTATACAGAACCACCCATCCGCGTATTGGTGATCGATATATCCAACTAACTCAGAATACCGCAATGGCGCATACATTCCATCTAGGTGACAGAGTGTCTGAAGGAACACCGCAAACAACCTTTGAGGGTCCTCAAAACACACCGCATACAACCTTTGCAGGGTTCTCAAAATACACCGCATACAACCTTTGCAGGGTCCTCAAACCAGTTCTGATTGAGTTCTAAAATCACACTTTGTTGAATCTCATTATCAAATAGTCGTTGAGATGAAGGCAATAAATAAAAATGATTCTTATACTCCTTCTTGTCTGTTGTTTTATTGTCTGAAAATGGCAAGGACAAAGCAAACCGACTGTATGTAGTAGAGAGAGGTAAAAGGGTTTTTCATACTAACAACTTGATATTTACAATTTTCATTTAGTGCTTGTAACACTTTAACTTATTCCGTCTTGCTACACAAGAATAATCCCGGCTGGGATTAGGTGCAGCAGAACGGAGTGAGCGGTATTCAGCATATATATAAACAGCAGCAAGATTTGTTTTTGCTGGTTTATAATTTGCATCGTAGCTAAATAGGATATTCAATAGAATTATTATATATCTAGTGAGCATTGACCGGCTCCCAAGCATTGAAATCCCATTTAAAATATTTAGAATAGTAGTACCAGTAGTGTGCGACCCACTTTCGGTTGTACACACACAAAACAAAATGGAAACGGATCGAGAGAGACAAGATGGCCCAGGTGGATTTAAAATTAAACAGTATTTCCAGACCACCATAGAGGACAACAAAATGATAGTCAACCACCCGGCCGGGTGCCAGACTATAGATTTTGAGGGGGCGGCGAGTACACCAAGGCAAAGTGAAGCACTGATGGCACTACACACCGCTGGGATTGACATTGGCAAGATAGAGGCAATGCAGAACGGGGGACTAAACAAACACGTCATATACCCTAAAAGGAATGAACCGCTGCTAGAAGGGGAGGAAATAAACATAAAAGGGATGGTAGCGAGAATATACAGGACAGTGCCCTTCATTAGAAACATAGAACCGCGAGCTACGGAGGTCCATGTTATGGGCCTGCCGATGGAAGTGAGCACCAATGAGCTGATTGAAAAGTTACAGAAAAAAATGGGAGTAACGACCATCACTCATAAAATGGCAACTATATGGGGATTTGCCCCAATCAAGTCGGGCAACAGGCTTATATATGTGAACAAAGCAGACGCCAAGAAAATACCCATATTTTTCTATGTGTTAGGGTTTCGAGTTAAAACCTGGTACCGAGGGTCCGAGCACGACAGAGCGTGCCCCTTATGCCACTATACCTGACATGGACCCAGAGACTGTCCCGGGGCAAAGGAAGCAAGAAGACCACAAGATGAAACAGCGGGCCAAGAAACCCTGCAAGGAAAACAACAACAACAACAACAACAACAACAACACCAGGCGGAGGAGATAATGAACCTGATAAAAAATGTTAGGGAGAGAGAAGAAACAATACATACCCTCCCAGAACTTGACATCACAAAAATTGAGGCCCATAAGACTCTAGAATGGGAGGGGTATTTAAGCCCCAACAAAACCGGCAGATCAGAAGTACAAATAGAAGAAGGCACACCCATAAAGAATCGATTTGAAATCCTGGAGGTAGAGCCTACCCAGCAAGAGGATAACACTCCACAATTAACCTCAACACCCATGCCGAAGAGAGGGAGGAGAAAAAGAAAAACTGATACAATCTCACCCCAGGAAAGATCGTCATCGAAAAGAAAGCAAAACAAAGAAGAGAGGAAAGATATAGAAACTGAGTCTTGTGAGGAAAGAACAGACCTGGACAGTCAAAGTGAGGATGAAGAAAAGGGACCAATGGAATCGAAAGATAATGAAACGGAGGACAGAGAGGCAGAAAAGGAAACGGACACGGACACGGATACAGGGACCAAAGAATCAACACAATTGAATAACACAGACAGCTCAATGCAACACACAATCAATAGTACGGCCGAAAGTGGAAGCACTATAGAATCAGCACAGGGGAGTGGGGAGACCAGTGCCCCCCCCCCCAATGAATTTTCACAACTAAATATGTAAATTATAATTGATAAATAATCAGTAAGAAATAAAAAGCAACACCCTGGTATGAGACAGGAATGGAGGAAAAAAACTTACAGCTCCTGTCAATAAATGTGAACGGTATAAATAAAGAAAAATTGTTAAAATTTCCGGAAGACCTAAACTATGATGTGCTACTAATACAGGAAACTCATAATGGGTTTAAAGATAATATGAAATCAATAATGGAGGGCCGACTGAACGGAATTTTAATAACTAGCGATTATGTACACACAGATTATAAAGGGGGGTGGGGGTGGCAATGCTATTTAAAAACAAAAAGGGCCTAGTATGGGATAGAATCGAAGTAGGAGAGTTTTTCAAAGGGAGGATGATACACGTTGTAATTGAAGAAATACACATAATTAACATTTACATGCCAGCCAATAGAGAACAAAAGAAAATATTTTTAGAACATTTAAATACATACATGGAGAAATTTGCCACAGAAAACATTATTATAGGGGGGTAACTTAGCACCAAACGATATTAGAATAAAACCAGATATGGAATACTTTATTAAGAAATACAAATTGATAGATGTTTATAGAATGCAGAATTTATTAAGGAAACAATTTACGTATGAATATAAAACAAATAAAGGGAGTCGTCTTGATAAATTTTATTGTAACAACTATGATAAAGATGTACACAAAGAAACTAACATTAATGATTTTAAAATATCAGATCATAAACTTATTAATATGACTGTAATAATCAAAACTAGAGAAAAATGGGGAAAAGGTAGATGGATGCTAAACAACTCAATTTTAAAAGATGAAGACTTCATACAAACTACAAAAAAAGAGATAGATAAGCTTAAAAGTAGGGAAAATGCAGATATAATAATAGAGTGGGAGAAACTTAAAGGCAAAATTAAGGAAATAGCGATAGAACACTGTAATGTAAAAAGTAGGAAACTAAAAATGGAAAGGGAAGCGATTAGATATCAAATGCAAAAACTGAACACCCATAATATAGAAACTAGATTAAAAAACAGATTGGAAGAAATAAATAAATTAGAAAACAGGGACAGAGAAATCAGGGCAGGGAAATATACGGGGATTTACAAAAAAGCTGAGGGGTTATATAAAAGAGAAGGAAAAAGAATGAGGGGGGGGGGGAGATAAAACTATGAATAAAATCAAAATTAACACAACAACAACAACAACAATCACAGGGAAAGAGGAAATTATGGAACACATTAAGAACTACTATGCTACACTTTACGAATCTCAGAAAATAGCAGATAATGAAATCGATAATTATTTAAACCAAATACCTTGTGAAAAAATTAAACTCGATTTTAAAAAATTATGTGATGACTTTATCTCACAAGAGGAAATTTTAGAGAGTATTAACTCAATGAATAAGGGAAAATCGCCAGGAGGAGATGGACTCTCTGTAGAATTCTACATGACATTTTGCGGAGAGTTGTTGCCCATTCTCGAATGGTTATATAACAACATATTTTTAAAAAATAAGGAAATGACAGAAACGATGAAGGAGGGGATAATTATTTTAATATACAAGGGGAAGGGGGATAGAGAAGATTTGAAAAACTGGAGGCCCATCTCCCTCCTTAACACAGACTACAAGATCCTGAGTAGAATATTAAGTAATAGACTAAAAAAGGGGATAGGGGATATAATAAATGTAAATCAAACCTGTGGGCCAAAAATAGGGATATACAACATAATATTTTAAACATAAACACAATAATTGAATATCTACAAATTAAGGGATAAAAAGCTGCTATGGTACTTTTTGACCAGGAAAAAGCCTTTGATAGAATAGAGCACAATTATATACAAAAAGTCCTGGAAAAATTTGGATTCGGAGAACCTTTCCGAAAATGGACTAAAATACTATATAATAAGATAACTTCCAGAGTACAAAATAACGGAGCAATGACAGAACAATTTGACATAAAACGATCAGTGCGGCAAGGGTGCCCACTATCCATGTTATTATACGTAGTAGCAATTGAAATGCTGAGCATTAGCATAAAACTAAACAAAGAGATTAAAGGTATAAAAGTTCCAAATATTACAGATGAAGTGAAAATGCTACAACATGCAGATGATTGCACCAACTTTTTAGACCATCCAAAATCCTTTGAACACCTAATAAAGGAATATGAGAAATTTGGACAAGCGTCTGGATCAAAAATAAATCAAGACAAAACGGAAATATTAGAGATAGGCAACTGGCGTGGTAGGCGTTCAAGCATACCCGCCCATGTATTCAAAGATACCGTTAAAGCACTCGGGGTGTGCTTTGGCAAAAACGAAGAGAAAGAAAACTGTAAAAAAATGGAAAGCGAGATAAAACGGAATGTCGATATCTGGGCACTTATGCCGTTATGCTTAATGGAACGAGCCCAAGTGGCCAAAACATACATGTATATTAACGTCGACTATATAATGAAGTCGACCAACATAAGTAACGTAATATTGAATAACATAGACAAACCTATAATTAATTATATATGGGACTTTAAACTACACTATGTAATAAAAGAGATTTTGTATAAAACGAGAGAATTGGGGGGGGGATAGGAATACCAAGTCCATTAATTTTAAAAACTACTAATATCCTAAATAGATTTAAACGACTGAGTGACGATCCTAAACTACCATGGGAAGGGATATATATATATATATATTGGTTTGGTTTCGTTTTGCGGAACAGGGAGGGGATATACAAAAATAATAATGTTATGAAATTATTGGAAGCACCTAGAAAATATAAAAGTATAAAGGATTTATTAATGAAATATAGAGATAAAAAAGAATTTTGGGACTTAGACGAAAAACTCTCATATAATTGGATTAGAAATGACATGACCAAAAATATATTAAGTAAAGTAGAAAGAGAAAACCTATATGTAAATTGGAAAAATGCATGGGGGCACTGGTCTAGACTAGGGTCCCTGAAAATACAAAGCCTCACCTTCAAATACATGCATGATGCGTGGTTGACAGGAGAGGTGGCAGCGAGACGGCATATGGTCAGAGTACCGCCAAAATGTCAGCTGTGTAAAATAGGGTTTTATAGTAAAAGACATGTAATTTTATATTATAGAGAAATACAAAATGATATAATAACAATAATAAATGAAATAAATAAAAATAGTACATTTAAGCCGCAAAGTCTACTATACCTTGATGGTGATTTTAATAAAGAAAGTCTATATAAAATTTCAAGCTTTATAGTAAATACCATTAAAATATGTGGCCCAATTAAGTTTTAGTATAAAATAGATTTCAAGAGGGAAAGTACAGATAATGAGGCCATGGGGCTATGTCACATGGCGCTACGCGAAGTGAACAGGCCCATGTAAGTCTGGAAAAGAACCCTCTTGAGATCACATATTTTAAAATATAAAAAAAAATAAAAATAAAGACCTTTTCTTCTTCCTTCTTTAATAACAAAAAAAAATAAAAAATAAATTTTTTTTTTTTTTTTAAATTTTCTCTTTTCTCTAATAATATTATTAGACCAATTTAGAAACATTTATAATTAAAAGATAGACCAGCTCCATGGGGGAGAAGCATAATAATTAAAAAAAATGTGAACCCTTCCTGGAGCTCAGGCTAATCTTTTTAAGAAAGGTGATATAGCACATTCATAAGAATCAATAAGATTCAAAAATTAAGGGGACATCACCTTTCTCCCAAATTCAAAAAAGAACAAAAATGACCTTCCGTGGTATGTGAACACGGAATATAATAGGAAAACCTATACACTACAAGAATTTGATCTAACAATCTATCCCAACAAAAACACAATATAGCATACATAACCCATAGCACAAACATATAACAAGCATGGGATGTAGGAGACCCTAGCAAGGTCACAGAGAAAACGAAATAGAGGAAGTCTAACCGAGAGGATAATTTAAATCACTCTCGGAGATACTCCTCTATAGATACACTAGGGATTGAATAAATACCCGAACTCCTAAATTCACGTTACAAAACGATGAAATAATACATTACAACATATCTGGGGGAATGCAAAAACACATAAATAATTTATGTAATTAGGATGGGGGGGGGGGGGCATCTGTCTGGTGCCCCAAAAAGAAAAATAAATAAAAATAAAAAACAAGAGGATGGAAGTGCAGTTTTCCAGCCTTTGAACACCATACCAAATACAAATGCAAACTCACATTGAATAATTGGACAATCAGAATAACAACACGTGTTAAGTAGCACAGGGATCACGTCGAGAAGATGCACTCTCGTATTGTACACTAATAGGAACCTTGCAGTACAGTGCACTAAATTTCAGAACTTTTACCCGAAACGTTGAATAGCAAACAGTCCTAAATAGAGTAGATATTGAATTTCTCTCTCTTCAAGGTCAACAGTTCTAAGATCATAGTTGGACCCATGTTTTATTCCTGATGAAGGCGTGCCGCACGCGCTCATTTTTTAAATAAGAGAGTACTTCTGTATTGCTTTCAAATGATCAGTGGATATGTACTTAAATCAGATATATTTAAAATATATTTTAATTCAAAACATATCTTATGCCAGCACCTTTGTCAGCTGGAAGCACAAATATATGGTTCAAGAGATTCATTTAAATACATGAGCTCAGTAGAGCACTTTTTCCCCAGCATTAATAAAACAAATTACACCATAACTCTGGATGCTGGTGAAAGGAGTTTTAATAAGGTACAAAGATGAAAATTTTTATTAAAATAACTTACACGTTTAAGATCAGACAAAATATTGTAATTTGTATCTTAATGAAATTTTGCACATAAAAGAACATTTGCGCTTTATTTTTACCAGAGTACTTAGGGTTGCCAAGTGATAACGTTCTAGCTGTGAGAGCAGAATGAGGTGTTCATAAGATGTTATTTCACAGATCAGAATGCACTGAATAGTCTAATAATTATATTTGTGATATTTACCATTAATTTTTGACCTATTTTATCATCAATAATGAAAATACGCTGTTAATATAATTAAAATCGTAACAAGATTCCTCTGGAATTTCCATGAGGTTCTTACTGACGGAAATTACCTAAGTACCAGCACAGATAAACAGTATAGTAGTACGTACCACCGGAATAAAATTGGTAACACCGCCCACCTCTAATTGGTTGTTTTTGATTTGGTCTTTTCCTGTCGTGTTCTTGTTTGTGTACTGTGTCTAGGTAGCTTACACATGTCTATGATAAATGAACTTGGTAATAAAGACGAAAGTGAGAGACTGGTGTAAAAAAGACTATATCTCTAATTGTCCAGGATGGCTGGATTTCCTTAAGACGTGTATAATCGAACATGTAAGAAGTTCGATGGTCAGATTAACACACACCATAGAACCAATAGAACAAATAAAACGATACTTAAGTCATCTTTAAAATTGAAAATGATGGCACACTTTATTAATTAAAACTCTTGATCTAAAACTATGAAAAACGTATGTTTACGAAATTGAAACTCAATGTACAATCTAAATATCATACCCACAAAATTGCCTTAGGCTTTGGAAATTTACCAATTTTTTCATAATCCTATCATTCAGCAGCATCAACAACAACGACAAAAACAACAGCAATAACAAACAAAAACAATAACAATAACTACAGCAGCAATAATAATAATGATAATAATAATAATAATAATAATAGTAATCATATTAAAGTCATTATCATCATCATAATCATAACGTCCTCACTATAAATATCACCATCATCTCATTATTACTGAGTAGATAACTGGATATACGTCCGTGCTCACTCCTTTCGATACAAATAAAATGAAAACGTATTTGATAGAAACTTGGCCACCATAGATGTCATCCCACTAATTTTGTCTAGTTTTAAGAAACAATACCTTACATTGTCAACTTTTTCAACTATTTTAGATATTGCTGTTTACGGACTGAAATATGTTAGCCTATTTTTTCTCTCTCAGCTATATCAGTCATTTTGGTTATTTCCACCTTTTCGGCTATTGATGTTTTCAGACCGAGACACACCAGTCCAGAAGATAAAATGAAACGGACCATATCTAAACTACAAGATAAAACCCAACGCATCAAAGTAAAGCATTATAATACCGTGGTCATAAGTGACCTATTTCCAAAATTAGCATTGTTTTGAAAAGCATCTCCTATGGTAGAAAGCGGAATTCTTCGTGTCATAATTATTGGTTTATTTGCCCATGAAGTTTTATTTTGTGAGTCTTTTACTTCTAAGTTTGCCTCATAATATTTGAATAATGTAAATATAATAAGAATTTAATGAAAATTGCAGTTTGTGTATAAATAAAATATAATGTAAGAACTTATTTTGTCGTATGAATATGTAATAAAATGTTGCAAAAATACGGAATTTAAATTGTCAGCATTCGCATCAAATATGTGACGTGGTGGATCGCTATTCCGCCACGGTGGGAGGTGTGTTATTATGCTTGGGGTGGGGTGATCCCAATATTTTATTTAAATTATTATAGAAGTCCCACCCAGGGCCGCTTTTGTTGGAAGTTAAGTTAGTGAAAAATAGATGTAAAGCTCCGAATGGATTGCAGCTGGAAATTTTATACGATGTTAATGCTGACGGTTGAATATACCAAAAAGGTGAAATTCAACGAATAACAATTTAATGACAATTCAAAAATCAAATGATTAAAATTTCCCAAGTACTCTCCTTCCGCTCGGCCCTGTCATAGAATATTCCATCATTTGATTAGTAGTGTGAGATAAGTAGTGTATAGGGGCGATTCAGCGTCAAGGGGACTTTAATGTTAAAATATGGTTCCGGCCTTTTGGCGTCTACGTAAATTTAACATGGGGAAAACTGTCCCGGCCCTTTGGCGTCAAGGGGAATTTGACATGGGATTAGATCGCGAGCCTGTATAGCGTCAAGGGAAATTTAACATGGTGGGTCTGTATAGCGTCATTGAACATGGGATATGTATATAACACAGACAACAGACATTTTTAGAAAAAAAGAAATTAGGCATGAAAGTTAATTTTTTTTTCGAGGCCTATGATTGGCCCTGAAAAGGGCCTTTGGTTTTATGTTAACATACCATACTGTTAACATAGAGGGCACCGCTTAGGTCTCCTTCTTTTCCTTAAACTCCGTTTCACTTCTGGTCCGTAAATCAAAACCCTCTTTAAACAGCCTTGTCTTTCTGCGTAGATTCTTCTTTTCCACACACATGTATCCGTCATCTTGACAATATTCCACGAGCATCTGACATACATCGGTAAGTCCGACCGGAACAGCATTGAAGAGACGAGAGTAGAGGATTCCACGTCGGTCCACATCTTGGTCACAAGAACAGGTGAAGGAATGCAGCAAACTGCGGTTATTTATAGGGGAAGGAAGGATCGAAACGGACTGAGTTGGTTGACCAATCCAAACACACGTTACAAAATTCAGTCACCATTTTGCAAGAATTTGTTCCTCAACCATTACCTTCGCCACCTTCTCCTTCTTTACCACACGTGGAAAATGTTAAACCGAGACAGAAAGAAGAATTGGAGAAATTTATACAACAGCAAAAGGAAGCAGAACAAGCTTTTTTCCTACAACAGCAAGAAGAAGACGTAAGAAAGAAACATAAAGAAGAAGCAACAAAGAAACAAGAGGGTGAAAGTCAAACGGTTACGATGCTGTTAGACATTTTAGCGGAGTTAAGAAGTCTGAAACAAGTGTATCAGACTTCTTTATTACGACCGAAGAGAAAAAGACCTTCCCGAGCTAAACAACCCATCCCTGTGACAACACTTACCATACCACCCTTAATGATTTGTACCCAATCATCATCGACAGTACGCAGTCCAGAAGTAGGCCTTGGCCGTGGTAAAGGCTTAAGGCAGTTAAAGTTGATTGCTTCTTAAGTTTGTTGTTTAAAACCAACAAATACCCAAAGGCCCTTTTCAGGGCCACCCATTTCTCTCGAAAAGAGATAATATTTCAATTGCCAACATCAATTAAAACTCAAAAACCCCTTTTTTACCAATATAGTACGTGTGAATGGTTGAGTGCGTGAGTGTAGATTCTTATTCTAAAAATCAGAACCAAGAGACACTTACTTTTTATAGGATGTCTATTCTGGTACAAATTTTACAATCCAATTCACAACACAACATAGCACTTTAAAAAGTTCATAGGCTTCTTCTTTGTCTGTCTTCACTCTCTCTTTTATTAAAATGTCTTCACTTTCACAGCTTTTTCCTCCTCTTCATCCTCACTTTCTTCCCTTCTTCTTTTTTTCTCCTGTTTCTGTTTCTTCACCTGTCTGCTTTCTTCTTCTTCTTCCTCTCCATAACTCCCCTCTTCTCCTTCCTGCTCATGTTGTTTCTTAGGGCAATCTGGAGACCAATGTCCTTTTTCTTGACAATGATAACTTGTATCTTGACTTTTGTCTCTTCTAACCCCTGTTTTGTTTTTTGGACATTCTGGACACTCTGCAGACCAATGTCCTTTTTTTCTTACAGATATAGCAAGTATCTTGACTTTTATCTCGAAAGGAGGGTGAGTAGTCCGTCGGCTTGTTTGAAGAAAATTTTCTGATGACCCCTTGCAAAGCTCTGATGAAAAGTTCGATCTGTGTAGTCTTGTCCATTGTTCTGCTCAGTTTGAGAGTGAAATGAATAGTGGAAGGACAAGACACACACCCTTTATATATACGCTGGTCTGTCATGGATATAAAGTGAACCATTTTGTTTAAACTTTAGCCATTTGACCCTTTGCAGTCAAGATGAAACGATCCAATCCATTCGTGAAGAAAGAAGAAGAAGAAAGTAAGAGGCAGAAACGTGATCTATCGCCTCGTACCATCGCTGAACTCTTGGCACAAATTCATGCCAGTGATATTGAAGAGGACATGAGTGAACCAGAATCCAGGCCCAGAGAGTCTCTACCTAACAAAACTTCATCACCCTTAGTCAGCCCTGAAAATTACTATCATATTCGAGAGACGGAAAAGCGTCCCTCTAGAAAATTTAGAACCACGGCTTACAAATACACGGTGAAGTTTAAAGATTTCAAATCCGACGTACCGTTGGAGAAAGCAGAAGGGTTCATCACCGAGGTGTGGGATTCTTTGCTCACCACATTAAAGCGACAATGTCAACCCAAAGAATACGATAGCTTGAGACTTTCCATAGAACACGATGGTTTGAAATCCCCTGTGTGGATCGAGTTTAGCATCCCTGCAGAATTGACCGCTTCCAAAGTCATGGACAAGATTCAACACGTACAACAATCTAATGACCAATTTCACATCACGGATGGAAAAGCGACACTGTCCATGACCCACGTCTCTCCTCCTCAAGGGACTGGACAACGCAAAAAGGTCTTATTTGTGAACGATCTTCGCAGCACCAAAAAGAGCTAAATTAACAACTCTCAAGACCAGATGTGTTTAGCCCGTGCCATCGTGGTGGGACGAACGTATGCCAACAAGAATGAAACGGCAGAATGGAAAAGAGCCTGGAAAACTATTCAACAATCGGACCGAGATAAACAACGAAATGAAGCAGAACTCCTGTTATAGCAAGTTGGCCTGTCCAAAGACACACCCTGCGGCATTCCTGAGATACAAAAAATGCAAGATGCCCTAGCTCCACGATACACTTTGAAAGTGCACCCTCAAGAAGTGCGCGGACCTCTGTTGATTCGAGGCCAAGACTTTAAGGACGGAAAATACATTCATTTCTATCATCACGATGAACATTTCGATACCATTACCAGTATCACCGGATTCCTGGGATACAGTTATTACTGTGAGAAATGTGACTATGGCTACAACAATCGAGAGCAACACAAACATTGCGGATCGAAATGCTCAGGATGTTTGGTCCCTCAACCCTGTCTGGACAAAGGACAAGAACGAGTGCATTGTCCTGCTTGTCTTCACACGTTTGTCAGCCCTGCCTATTACTAACAACATCTGAAGACGCAAGGTTCACAGCAGAAATGTGCTTGTCAACTCCTGAGATTGTGCCCTACGTGTGGACAAGGCACATGTACCAACAGTGCCTAGGCACACGTATGTCGAGGAAAGAAAAAATGTCACATTTGTCACCAAATCGTGGACTTGGAACATCAATGCTATATGCAAAAATATCAACCCCAACAAGAGCAAAATGAGGACTACAAGAAGAAAGGGAATTTCATCTTTTTCGATTTTGAATGCATGCAAGAGACCGACATTCACATTCCTAATTTTTGCGTGCCTCACCAAGCATGTGAAAAGTGCATCCAAGAACCTATCTTTAGTCATTGCCCTCACTGCAGCAAGATTCCTGGGGGACGTTAAAAGATCTTTCGAGGACCGAACACGTTAGCCGAATTCGCCCGATGGGTCTTAGACCCCATCGACAAGACGTGGAGCCAAGAGGACATCGAACGTTCCGGAGACTGTCATCGCCATGCCACGGTGATGGCTCACAATTTCTCAGGATACGATGGACAGTTTCTTTTGAGATATTATACCGAACATGGTACCGAACGTCCTAAAGTGACTTTGAACGGAGCTGAAATCATTTCCATGCAAGTGGGACAAGTACAGTTTAAAGATTCGATGAGCTATTTGGCCATGCCTTTGAGTCGAATGCCTAAAACGTTTGGAATGACAGAAATGGCTAAAGGGTACTTTCCACACTTTTTCAATACCAAAGCCAATCAACATGCCGTTCTACCCCATTTGCCTGAGGCTCACTATTACGACCCCGACAATATGCGTACCGAACAACGAGAAGCTTTCTACGCTTGGTACCAGACCCATGCCTCTGACCCTTTCGACTTTCAAGAAGAGATGTAAAAGTATTGTCGTTCCGACGTAGACATTTTACGACGTTGCTGTGGAAAATTTCGATCCTTTGAAAGAAGCTTGCACCATTGCCAAAACGTGTTCCTTAGTATACCGGCAACGATTCATGCCTGAAAGCACATTGGCTGTCATCAGCCCTCTAACGACCAACTATGTCAAACGTCAATACTCGGTCAAAGCCCTACGTGAGTTACATTACTTGTGCGACAAGGAAGACAAATGGATTCAACATGCCCGCAACGGATGGGGCGAAAAGACCATCGGAACGTATTCAGTAGATGGCTGGGACTTAGAAAACCCCAAGATCGTGTACGAGTTTAACGGTTGCTTATTTCACGGATGTTCCGTCTGTTACCTTGATCGTAACACTAAAAATCAGTTTTTACAACGAACCATGGAAGACTTGTACCAGGCCACTTGTCAGCGACGTTTAAAGTTAGAACAGGAAGGATACCTAGTGGTGGAAATGTGGGAACACGAGTACGATCACCGTTTGAAAATCGATCCCGAATTTAAACGCATCGTGGAACGTTACAAGCTGATGGACCCCCTGAACCCGAGGGATAGTTTGTACGGAGGAAGGACCAATGCTACCTGTTTGCTGTACCACGCTAACGAAGAGAAAGGATAAGAAATCAAATACTTCGACGTGTGTTCCCTGTATCCCTACGTGTGCAAATTTTGTCGCTTTCCTGCAGGGTACCCACAATTGTTAACGGAACACATTGACTTAGACCACATTCGACAATACGAAGGCTTGATCAAGTGCAAAGTCTTGCCTCCCACCGACTTGTACCATCCCGTGTTACCTCACCATTGTCAAGGCAAGCTGATGTTTGCCTTGTGCCGTCCTTGTGCCGTACTTGTGCCGAAACGTGTAACGAAGATCAGCCTTGTCAGCACACCCAGGAAGAACGTGCCTTGGCAGGGACGTTGGTTATCGCGGAATTGTTCAAAGCTCTGGACATGGGATACCAACTGTTAGAAGTGTACGAAATTTGTCACTTTCCCAAGACACAACAATACCACAAGGGTGACCCCAGTCAGAAAGGCATTTTCGCAGACAACGTGGACGCCTTTTTGAAACTGAAACAAAAAGCCAGTGGCTATCCTTCCTGGTGTCACACTCCCGAAGACCTAAAGAAATTCAAAGAGAAATACTGGGTACAAGAAGGCATCACTTTAGACCACATCGAGAAAAACGAAGGCAGGCGATCGTTTGCCAAAGTGATGTTAAATTGTTTGTTGGGTAAAATGGCACAACGACCGTGTTTACCCAAAACGGAATATTTGACAGAACCTTCCCGCTACTTCCAGACGATTCACGACAAAACCAAATACATGAAACACGTGGACGTCGTTCGCGAGGATTTGATCTTAGTCAATTACGAAGAAGATCTGGACTTTGTAGAAGCCGACGAACTTGGAAATGTCATCATTGCGGCTTACGTGACAGCTCATGCTCGCTTAAAATTGTACGAAGCTTTAGAACTGTTAGGGGAACGCGTCCTGTACTTTGACAAGGACAGTTGCATCTACATTAAGTGCCCAGGTCAACATCACCCTGACATCGAAGGAGACCGTTTAGGAGCCTGAAAAGACGAGCACCCCGACGACAAGATTCTGATTGAAAAGGAATGGAGGAATGGAGATACCAAAGACTTGGTAACTAGTCAAGTTAAAGGTCTAAAGGTAGCCAGTAATCTGATGGCAGGGATGATAGACGAAGAAGTCAATAAGTCGAGAGGATTAGCACTGGATCATGTCATCCAAGTTAGGTACTTCCTAGAAATCATAATGTATTGGGCAGAGTGGCGGAACGTGAAATGGGGGTTGGACAAGCTGAAGAATGCGAAAGATCTTATGAGAGAAAGTCAAGAAGATTAAGGAGAAATGGAGTAAAGAACGAAAGGATAAGGAAAACTTAAAGAAACAGGAAGAGTTTGAGAGGTTGAATAATAATCTGATCAAGATACAGGAGAAGTTCAGGTCTATGGGTCATCCTGACTGGTTACCAGAAAATGAAAAGAGGAAGAAGAAAGAAATTTTTGGAAAGGACTGGGGATGGATGAAGAAATGGAGAAAAAAGAAGAAGCAGAAGAAGAACACAAAAGCCCTTTTCAGGGCCAATCATAGGCCTTTGAAAAGAAATTAACTTTCATGCCTAATTTCTTTTTTAAAAAATGTATGTTATCTGTGTTATATATATCTCCCATGTTCAATGACGCTATACAGACCCAACATGTTAAATTTCCTTTGACGCTATGCAGACCCACCATGCTAAATTTCCCGTGACGCTATACAGGCCCATGATCTATTCCCATGTTAAATTCCCCTTGACGCCAAGGGGCCGGGATAGTTTTCCCCATGTTAAATTTACATAGACGCCAAACGGCCGGGACCCTATGTTAACATTAAAGTCCCCTTGACGCTGAATCGCCACTATACACTACTGAGATAGCTTTCCACCTCTCCTTGTATTCTACTCATCCGTGTATTCATCTCTCCTAATCCTCCAATTCCTTCTCTTCCTCGACTTTTCTCTGCTCCTCCCCCTTCTCCACTTTCTCCTCCACGACTCTTTTTCCTCATCCTCCTCGACTATCTACACCGACTAGACTTAGGTCGACTCTGACTGCTCTGCTAGTCTCATTTCCGTCTCCACTCTTAGAGACTCGGGACTCAAATGAACCGGAAGTTCTCTCCCCCCAAAAGCTTTCTGTGAAAACACAAGGATGGTACAGTCTTTTCCTTAGCCGTCTCATCTCACACTACACCCAGCTTATCATCAGAAAACGGCTATTAAATTTCTTCGGCCACGCATTCGTTCACATGGAAATACTCATACGCTCTTGTATGGTAAACTAACGTCGTAATAAAAGCACGGTATCAATTAGTTCTCATACATACATCAATAAATTGCGTAACATCAGTACATATTCCTAATATCCCATTTTTCTAAACAATATCACAACAATCAGATGCATTTCTTTACATTAAAACTCATACAAAGTGTATATATATATATATATATATATATATATATAATAATAGTAATAATAATAACAATAATAATAATAATAACAATAATAATAATAATAATGAGGACTTTGTATAGCGCCTAATCTTTAGAAGCTCTAAGCGCTTTCCAACATCAGAGAACACCTATAAGATAATAAAAACATATAATGATATGATTACAAAAACAAACACCAAATATATATATATATATATATATATATATATATATATATATATATATATATATATATATATATATATATATATCTGTGTGTGTGTGTTCTGTATATTTCTCTTGTAGTGTTTATTAGGTTTTTATTTGTTATTATGTGTTGTGTACAATTGTTATTTGTAATGGACATTTGTCCAAAAACATTTCAATGTGTACCTGATTAGGGACATTCTTTTGTAAGCAACATAATACGTAGCTTACATATCTCTGCGACAGTAGGTTAAATATTGGATCATTATGTCAATATGAGTCAATGACATTGGAATTCCTCATGGATAAACCTGTTGTACCTGACGTTTATCATGTTCTTTATTATAATTTTGTAACAGGGTGAATCTTGCTGACAACTTGGAAATTTCTAGAAATGAACTTTTTACCCTCATTTTGGTTCTATTATCGTGTCTTTGTTTTATATATAATCTTGTTTACTTGAAATAGTATTCTTTTTTATATAACGCCTGAAGCAGAATCGATTGTATTGTTGAGTTCAGGTTTTGATTTGGATTTTCTATAAAAAAAATTACTCACAAGAATTGCAAAGTTCTTCTATTATTTTTGGAGAGAATTATTAATACGGAATTAAAGCGAATTCAAGCAAGGATATATGGTATTGTATATTGTATTGTATTATTATGATTCATCAAAACAAAGTTGGCACGATTCCTCGTTTTAGGCCACTTCAGGCACATCAGCATAATCAGAGTGGAAGACTTTTCTGAACACCACAGGAAGTTAAAAAAGATCTTATTTTTTCATTAGGACTGGTGATATTAAATTTTGAACTATTTCAAATCAAATTCACAATACTGTAAATTCTTTTTAATTATTTACGTTGTATTCTAAGGAAAGAAATTGCTTGATGGATTTTACAAAACGTGTTGGATTTCGCTCTTTTCTGTTCTTATTTTCTCTCTTTAGAGTGTTGCTAAGAAAAGGAATCCTTGCCAACGATGTCTTGGGCATGTGCTTATGGGAATCGTTGTTTTAACAGCATTCACTGAAGTCATTAGCTTACAATTTGCAATAATTATCTGATGCAATATGAATTTCCTCTTGGCATAAATGACACGGACGTAAGAGTAGCAAAGAATTTGTAAATGCAGATTAATGTATGATTACAAATGACTAATATGTAAACACTATTTATATCATTTTTGCACAACAACATGGCTAATAACACATATCTGTTGTTGATGTTTGGAAAACTGGTTTAAGTGGCGTTCTACAATTTCTTGGATAGAGTTAGATTTTTAAAGTTATAGAATCTGCATGTGTTTCCTGACTGGTTATACTGGCCATTTAAAAGAGACATTTTATATATTATATATTGTTCAAAGAACATTTCAATGCATTCAATTTGGATGTATGATTGACAGGTGTAATATTGGTTATAGAGGATACAGCTTGGCCTAACTTCATATGTGCACCTCTCAGAAATTGCTAGGCCCGCTTTCTCATTTGGACTTCCTGGATTTCTGAGGTTAATTGTGAAAAGAGATTTCATAACTATTCTTTTTCTTGACAGTTAATCTATCTGGCAATTCGTACATTGTACATTGAGAAGCTGGTATTGTATAATCTGGCAAAATTCGTTTTCCCTATTTTAATACCTGCTAAAGAGAGTGTACTCCACTAATTCTGGCTTGTTTTATCAGCACACGGGAACAGTCATTTTAGCTAGCTGTGTGCCGAATTTCCCAAAGTACAATATTGAAAGAAATTTCAGTCACAGTACATGAAAGTAACATAGTGCATGTTGCAAATGTAAACTACTTTATAATACGTTTAGAGCGCCCCTTTAGTTGTAATACATGGATAGGCCTGTTAGATAATCATAGGTTACTGCATTTGTATGAGAAAATATGAACGAGTTTTTCGAATGGAAATACTGCACGACCTTGGTAGTGCAGTATATCCATCCGACAAAACGAGTTCATATTTTCCCATACAAATGTAGTAACCGTTTTATTATATGCTAAGTTTTTTAGTTCTACCTAATGCTTAATTATATTAACAAAATACACTACACGAAACAAATTAACTGAATGTATGCCGCATTCCAAACTAAATACACAAGCGCATGTTCATCATTACACAATAAAAACATTATTACTGCGCACATAACTCCGCCCAGATAAATTTAAACTTAATCGTGCGTTCGACATAACTTTCGAAAGAAAATGGCGTGTCTAGTGCAAATTGAAATTTGGAGTCATATTGTGAATGAATGCGCGTTGCAACAACTTTTCCATTTGATCTGGAATTAATAGAATTTGGTATGTTTTCGATTCTACTAAATTTCGTGATTATGGACTGGATTTATATGTGACAATTACACATGAAATACATAAACTGAAGAAGCGAGGGAGAAGCGTGTTGACATCTGCAAATGTGTTTCTGTTTCTGTCATTGAATGTTTGAAATCATAATGTGGGACAAATATGAAGTCTTTAAATCACAATTATCAAAAAGACCTATGGAATTTAATGCATATTTCAGTTTGAGTGCAGTAAGGAGGATGTAATTGCACTTATCATCAGAATTACAGTACAATTTCGACATCTGTAATCAAGATTGAACACCTATGACATGACTCATGTAATTCGGATTTAAAGAACTAAGAAAGTACATTTTGAGGAAATTCAGGATGTAAAACTGTAAGTATATTTTTTTTGCCATTCCAATCACCAGCTAAAGAAGACAGTATATGACTTGTCACTTGGATGTTATTTGTGAGGACCGTTTCTTGCCTCTGCTGTATACTGTAGCTAACCTAAATCCGAAACATTGTATCAACGCGGAATATGCCAAAGCAGCTGGTATGTGGCAGTCCACGAAACGTGTTTTAGTTCATTCAGAAACAAATTTAAACAACCACAATGTAAAGCGCCTCTTACGCGAGTGTACATGATTTGTTTACCAATCAAAAGTGCTGGCGTCTGCGTCCATTGATTGTTTACAATAGAAAGTAGTTAACTTATGCATGTGAATGCTATATATGTGTATTACCGCGCGAGTTCAGTATCGGGTAATATTGCACGATTCTGACAATGTAAAGATAACGGGGGAATGAAAATGAGCATATAATAACTATTGTTAGCACCCTTGAAAAATGGTTTCCTTAGGAGCTTTTCGGTGCATTGAAATCAAAAACCGTTTCCGCGAATTTACAATCCCTCTTTCCGGCAAACAATACCCCTTATGGATGCATTGACTAAATATATAGAAAAGTGTTTGCGCGTTCTTGGATGTTTCTCAAACTGAGTCCATATTATTATCGTTATTAAAAAATCAACCCATCAAACATAAATTATCTGATTCAAAGCACTAATATTAGTAATGATAATTATTATTGAAAAGAAATTGATATTTGTTTAATGAAAGCCAAATATGCGGTTAAAATCAAAATCAAATCATCTGCACAATATTTATTATCATTAGCATTTATATACACAATAATCATGATGAGCTTTATTTGTAACTTTTGTTTTTTGTATTTTTTTAATTGTTTTTTATTTACTTATTCAATTCAACTTGGTCGCATGGGGAACGTCGACACCTCATAGTAACAGTTATAGCTTAATTCGACTTTGCCACTTCGATACTCATTGTTTCCTTTTCTCGGCGAAATTAAAAAAAATTGGAGCTTACTACATATTACCTTCTATAAACAAAAGCTTGCATGCTCAAATGTCGCATGCTTTCACAAATCTCGCGAGCGAGCGCGCGCGCATACAATATAAGGCTGATATGCCCTTCTAGGTGACTACACGATTAATTAGATCCTTAGTCTATCCATGGACTATCTAATCAAAACGTCCCCGAGAAGAAACTCTGTGCCATATTAGTTCTGGAAACGGAAAACGGCATCTATACTTGACAAATAATACAGCATTACTTAAATATGCAGTATTTTGTTTCATTGTATAAATTATCAGAATATATGTAAAATTATGTATAAGTTATATGTTCACTTTTAGAAAACACATTCGCTATAGTTTTACATATCATTATTATTATTATTATTAAATAGTTATCGTGCAGGGGTCCCGAGTGGCCGAGTGGTCTAAAGCGCTCACCTTTCCGGATCACTGTCATCTCACCTCTGTCTGCGTGGGTTCGAGTCCAAGGCTCGGCTAGCGTAGGTACGTGGGAAAGCCTGCCAGTAGCTTCTCGTGGGTCGGTGGTTCTTCCCTGGGTTTTCCAGGGTTCTTCCTCCACCAGTTATACTGGCCGCCATGTATAGCCTATCTTGTGCTGAAATATGGCGTTAAACCCTAGAAAAACAACAACAACAAGTTATCGTGCATAGTTTTATTACCCTGAAAAAAATCTTTCAAGTGTTGATAATACACATTCAATTTTCGACTTTTATTAAATTCTCGTTGATCCCGTTCATTTTTCAATATAACATTTTTCAAATATAATTTCTCGTATAACCACTAAATGATGCCGTTTTGTGAACCTAGAGCGTAATATTAAGCCAGAATGATTCATATAACAAATAGCATCTGAATGATATTGACCATGATTCATATAACTGATTTGTTGTTGTTGTTGTTATAGGGTTTAACGCCATTTTTCAGCACAAGATAGGCTATACATGGCGGCCAGTTTTAATGGTGGAGGAAGAACCCGGGAAAACCCCGGGAAGAACCACCGACCCACGAGAAGCTACCGGCAAGCTTTTTCACATATCCACAATGGCTGAGCCCGAGACTTGAACCCACGCAGACAGAGGTGAGATGGCAGTGATCCGTGACGAAGAGCGCTTTAGACCACTCGGACCCTCATATAACTGATAATGTATGCGTACCATTGACCATGATTAATATAATTAATAATGCATGCTTGCTATTGATTATGATTCATATAACTTCTATCTGAATGCTATTGACTACGATTCGTATAACTAATATTGTATGCATGCTATTGACTATGATTCGTATAGCTAATATTGTATGCATGCTATTGACTATGATTCGTATAACTAATATTGTATGCATGCTATTGACTATGATTCGTATAACTAATATTGTATGCATGCTATTGACTATGATTCGTATAACTAATATTGTATGCATGCTATTGACTATGATTCGTACAACTAATATTGTCTGCATGCTATTGATCATGATTCATATAACTAATATTGTATGCATGCTATTGACCATGATTCGTATAACTAATAATGTATGCATGCTATTGACCATGATTCGTATAACTAATAATGTATGCATGCTATTGACCATGATTCATATAATTAATACTGTATGCATGCCGTTGACCATGATTCATATAACTTATAATGTATGCATGCTATAAGCGAGTTCACGGTAATAAACAGCGTGCCGCCATATTTGTTGTGACGTCAAGAGTCAAAGGTCAAAGGGACCTAAGCAGTACACCCTCCTTCATCACGCCATTTAACACGAGTGAACGATGTCTTCTGACGTTGAGAATTTGTCTCTTGACGCTATAGAAACATGGAAAGTCGATAGCTTGAAGGTGTTTCTGAAGAAAAGAGGGCTATTGACAGTGGGGACAAAACGGAATTAGTTGCTCGAGTATTTGTAGCGAGTGAACAGAAGGTACCATTAGTACCAGCTCAGGAAGAAGTTGACAGAAAAACGAAAGTGGTCGAAAATGGTGTGATTTTTATGTGTACACCACAAAAAGTCACTACCAGGAAAGAGTGCCATTTAATTCAGAGTTTTGGGAAGGTGTGAAGCCGAAGTTGGCGCATTTCTTCACAAAACATGTGGCACCCAGATTGCTGTGTAATGCACGAGTGGCCGAGTGGTCTAAAGCGCTCACCGTTCCGGATAACTGCCATCTCACCTCTGTCTGCGTGGGTTCGAGTCCAAGGAGAGCAAGTTATATTCGTTTTTCTGTATTTAAAATATTACACCAACATCTTCATAGCTGGAAAACCACTCCGGTGGCCCAGTGGATAGAACGTTCTTCTCGGAAGCTGGAAGTCGTGGGTTTTAAAACGCTTTAGTTTTAAAAACAAAATGGTGAATATATTCTTTTCAAAGTTTGAACCTCAGTCTGAGAATAGACTGGTTTCAAACTTTGAAATCCACGAAGCAAAAAGATGGAGCAGCCTTATGAAAATCGTACACATTATATTATTTGACTCAGTCAGTTCAGGTTATAGAAGGTTAAAAGCATAAGACTATACAGATTGAGATTTTCGTGGCCAAAACGTTGTCTGCATATATATTTGGTTCTTGTTTCATTTGCTAAGTCACTATAACGGACGTTAGGAGATAATTCGAATATCTTAGCGGCCCAACAAAACAAAAATGATTCGTATGCAATAATGATCATGATAAATTATTTGAAATAGAAATAAGGAGGTATCAGATAATATCAAATAATATATAAAAGACGCAAGTGTAAAATTTCATTTTCATTTATTATTCGATAAGTAACAAAAATAATATAGATCAATTGACTCTTTCTCTCGCTCCATCATACTTTCTGCTCTTGCTGTCTCTTCACCTCTCAACCATTTGGGTATGTCTATGATGTATGCTTCTGTGCAAATGTACATGGCCAAGGAATATACAGTGTCTAATTGGACGGAATTTAGCACAAATATGGCACGCTGGGCAGGAAAATAGAACGTCATCGATTAGAGGTCACATATCCTTCATCACATAACTGAAACAGAACACAGAATACGTATTTTAGCATCAGGAATGAATGAATGAATGAATGAATGAATGAATGAACTGTATATAAGAAAACATTAAGCGTCATCTTCTGCTATTGAAAATAAAACAATAGGATGGCTTGAGGGCTTGTATAAATTTCGCGTTTAGTTTCATAAAATGCGCTAGCTCTGGTAGCCGATAGGTCTAATGCGCTTGCCTTTATAGCTCATTCACATCTCGTTTCTGTTCTCGCAGGCATGAGTGTCGGTTCGACCAATGTGGTATGTCAGTAAGCTTGCCAGTAACTACCGTGATTTCACGCATCATACAATGATCGTATTGTATAGCCTTTAGCCTATCTTGTACTAAAATATTTCATTAAACCCATCGAAAACAAAGGAAACAAACACAGTTATAAAATGTGCACTCTTTTGCCTCAGTTTTGTTTAAAGATCAGTTAAAAGGTGCCCCTTTTCACAACCAACAGCTACAATAGTGCCGTGGCACGTTGCCTATAATTGTGTAAAACAGGTGCTATTTCGTTATATCGACAGCAGAGACATATCCATCTTCATAACTTCAATCTTGTCTAATCATAGTCTTTTCTTTTAACTTTAGAAACTTATATTATAACCAATTTTGAATCGTTTTAACCAGTTACTGCATTTTCATTCATAAACCTGGTCAGGTAGGATACATGTGGAATAAACTTACTTTTGACAAAAGCTCTGATGCGGACTTGTGTTGGCTATACTCTCTGGCCGAGGTGATCAAGATTTTTGTAAATCCTCTAGAAATTCCACGCTGTACCATCTCCAAGCAAGCCTTCTCAAGATCCATGAATCCGAACTGGACGGCCCCACAGAGCATACCTGGAAAACACAGTAACATCTTAAGAGACCGTCTCAAGTATGAATCTATTTGACTTTCACAAGGTTTTATAATTTATTCTCTAACCCTTAACCGCATCTAACTTAGCAGCATTATAAACGTCGTGAAAAAGGCAAAGAAAGTTGATAGATGTTTGCTTGTTTACGATTACACACTTAGTCACGGTAAGACATTTGTAGAGTCTTAAATATGCAATGAATGTGTCAACGATAAGGTTTACAAGCAGGATTATAGAGGATTAAAGAAAGAATTTGAATAATTTCAATAGGAATAAAATCGAGATCTACGATAAAATGGAGGTCTGAACATTTGTAATAAAATACTTCTTCCTGCATGAAATGGATATTTTTTTGAAAACACACACACACGAAATAATAAAATTAGATGATGTAGGTTGTTATGCTGTTCAACTGTGAGTTATTTAGGAATGAATAAGAGTTACCATCGATAATTTAGAGCAACATTGCCTCAGGATATGAATACACTAAAGGAACGAGTACAGTTTTATTAATTTGTGAATCTAAAACATCAGGTTTCTGTTGATTCGGCTAAACCTTTTGTCGTACTGTTAGAAAACGTAACATTTATTCATTGATTTTCAACAAATCGATGAATGAAAAAGTTAAATAAACCTCAACGGCAAAAAAAAAAACAGACGGCAGACTCTCATATTGGGATTTTTAAGAATAATGCAGAAAAGTTGTGACACAACAATACTACAGTAACTTATTTCCTATTAATTTGGAGTGTTATTATAAAATTGCAATGCGTGTGATTGTGCGTGCGTGCGTGCGTGCGAGAGAGAGAGAGAGAGAGAGAGAGATGATACTCACCTACGACGGTTTCCATCGTGATACTGACAGACCCCGAGTGAACGAACTGGATCAGCCGACGGAAGACATCTGTGTCGTACCTCTGAATGGGAATCTCTAAATGCTGGGACCCCCTGGAACACTTTTTGTTCTTGCGTGGTGTTAACTTCTTGGGTGTGTGGTTCTCCTCTGCATTCTTCATATGCTTCAATATCAAACTGTAGAAGGATCTGAAATCGGAAGACGGGCATTTTATTGTTACCTCCTAAGGAAGAAATCATGTTAAGTTCATCTTACATAGTGTGGTCTCAATTATATCTGTTAGTAGTGCACATTATCTCTAATTTGAGGGAGCTATAAAGTTCCCTGTTTGCGTCATATATGAATCATACGTAAATTTTATATATATATATATATATATATATATATATATATATATATATATATATATATATATATATATATACCATTGTTGTCAAACTTAAATCATAAAACTTTCTCTTATATGGTCTTATCATATTAACATAGATTAAGTGTTCTGATATTTTAAAAATAAGCAAGTATTACCAAGCCTTTGTACCTTACATGAATGAGATCACATTATGACAAGAGGAACATTTTAATTCCCCTCTCTCCTTAACAACGATCCAACAATATCGCGCTCCTTTATTTTTAGCAGTCTGATTCCAATTCTCAGACGAGTCTAAAATCTGTTATGTACCTGCTTCTTGTTCCCATAACGGCCTTGACACCATAGACAGGAACCTCGTTATCTCCAACTAGAAATTTGACGTCACATAGCTCTGGGACTTCCGTGATGTAACTCATGCTGTGGCCTAGCTTTTGCAGGCTCCAGAAATTTGTCATTTCCGGTTCATCCGTGAAACGTTCCTTGCTCTTAAATGATTTGACGGATTCAGCATCAGACACGTCTGTAGACTCGTAACCGGATGATCCTGAAAGATGTCGATTTTTATATTAGGCGTACATCGAGTGAAAAAGAAAATGGTGCAAGGTGTTTCAGAAAGGAAAAGGATCAGTGAACGATTGAGTTTCTGTATGAACCGTTGAGAAATCCAAAACTTTTCCAAATTACACTGTGAAATAAACAATTTAAGGTATGTACAGATTGTTTCCAACCTAGTGGTTTCGTCTTCAAAAAAGTAAAAAGAAAAATCAAGTTCAGCCCATCGTTCGGCTACTGTAGAACTTCATCCTAAAACATTAATTCAAATTTGGGTAATTAACAGAATGTTGATAACCATTTGTGATATGCTGAGAAATGGAATTTTTTCTAATGAATTTCAGTGTAAGAGGTAGCAGAAATTATAGTCAAATTTAAATTGATCTTTGATGGGGCAAAGTATAAAAATAAAAAATTTCATATAAATTTCATTCTATCATCGTTAGTACTCAAAGAGGGTCATATTCAAAACAAAACAAAACAGATTCATTTCACCTTCATCTCACTGAACACTTCAATACTGATATATATATATATATCTTGAAAATGAATTAGAGATAAATTCTTACGACATTTAGCATATTTACAAATTATACACTATCATTTCAACTGCTACATCTTCAGCTGCCACTACTAACATAAAAAGATTATACATAACATGACTAGATTTACCATCAGATGAGACACACATATCCATTTGGTCAAAGTCCAACAAAACTGCTCTGGAATCGTATCTCTCCATAATAAACACTGAACCTGGTACAACGGATATACAACTGTATTGGTTTTAAAGTCGGCGCAAGAAATTAAATCTTTTATTTTGAATCTGATTTTATACTAGTGTGGATGACATTTGTCTTGACAAGATGATACAAGTTACTCTGCTAGAATGTTTTCTCAGAAATTATCAAAACATTCATGTCAGCAGTTGGCAGTGACTTAAAAGAACGGCGCCATCGCTAGTTGAGAATCATTGAACTGTGTCAATGTCACGGGTGGTGAAGCTCACAACTTGATGTCAGACTTCTGACAGGTGATCGACAGGTAAGAGCAAATGCTTGTCACGGTAATTAGTAATTGGTAATTAATTCAGGTAGTGGATATAATGGAGACTAATTAAATGAATAATTGTCGGATTCTTGCTAAGTTTTCTTTTCTGATTTTAATGATATAACCTTTAATCTCGATGAGACTGAACTCCTTTACTATTGTAGTTATTATTACCTATTAATCAATTCAATTCAATAATTTATTATCATGAACATTTACATGCTTATAGAATACATAGTACAAATAATATATAGGCAAATTTAACCAATAATTCAATACGTTAATAGTCCAAGGATGAACAGGAGAGGATGAACGAATATCACATAAACAAATTTTTGCGAGTGAACATATTATTTTCTTAATTTTATATGTTAACAGACAAATGTGCTTGTGCATTTATACTTTACTGTAGAAGTGTGTGTGTTTGTTTTTGTGTGTGTGTGTGTATGTATGTGCATGTGTGTGTGTGTGTGTGATGGATTTATAACGTGACATTAACATTTTCAGTAATATCGCTATGATGTCTGCAGTGTGGCATTTGATCGTGATGTCTAGCACTGGAGAATCATGCCTTAGACATGTAGCATCATGTCTCACCCACTCATTATCCTGACACCAGGCCGACCAGTCCTAACACTAACCTCTTAATGCTGAGGGCCAAGCGTGGCAGCTGTTAGTACGAATTTTAGAAGTCATTCTTATGACTCGGCCGGGGTTCGAACCCTCGACCTCTCGTATCCGAGGCGGACGCTCTAACCATTAGGCCACTGGAGTGGCTATTACAGAAGTACTTTCAAATTGGGATTATACGCAAGCTAGTATATACATGGCATACTAAAATAAAATAGGATTAATTTTGCACTTTCAAGGATGTACCTATATAAATTTCTGTTGGTGGACAATGTATTTGACTTGATAGCAGATCTTTCTATTGCACATTACATAAGAATCCGTTTTTCAATGGTAAACAAAATAACGTTGAAAACCTTGATTCTAACGGATCTATAGTGAGAAATAACTGAAATAACGACAACATAAAAATGTGAAAAATAGACATTGCCTGTTTTGAAGGGAATGCGTTCGTATATTTATTGATATAGAACAAAACATTTGACATGAAAACTAATTATTGATCAACACTTTAGGTGATGTTATTGGCATTGTAATATTACACAACTGTAAAGTGCGTCATAATAAGGTTCTGTTGCAGTCGGACAGAACTAAATAAATAGCAGTTTATTAACAGACATTTATAGCATTATTAAAGCCTATTTATAACTTAAATATTTGGTGATTTTATAATATTTGTTATGTTATTCAAATGTGTTATTTGATTTAGCAATTAAAATAAAGCATAAGAACAAAACTTTTGAAGCAATGCTTTGTGATACGAGTGTATTTAATGATCAGGTAATTACCAATCTATAAGTACAGTATGTGCGAGGGGTAAATACATACTGAGTATCTTATTTTAAAATTGTTTTCGTTTTCTGAACCAGTCGATAAATTTAACTTTAATTAAAATACAAAAATACGTTCTGTAAAATAATTTGCAGCTTTATGTGCAGCACGTTGGACAACTGCACATATATGTTGGTGTGACATAACACAGGAGACAGCAGAGGCGGGGTTAAGAGTACGCGGGGCCTTGGGCCGACCATGGCCGCGCGGGGCCTGTATCAGCGTTTCCAATTTACCGGAGAATATAGCTTGACAAACTCATAAGGACGACCTTAGGCCTGAAGCGCGGGGCCCCCTCAAGAGCGGGTCCTGGGGAGGTCGCCCTAACTTGCCACCCCCAAACGCCGTTTATGGGTGACAGTGATGAAAAATATCCGATAAAAGGGAAGAATTCTTTATTTTCAATACTGTTTTAAATATTACATAAAAAACACTAGTTTGAAATTCAAGTAAGGTTTATGCAATATGAATCCGGCATTTGTTGAAAAGTGATCAAAAAGGGACTTGGGATGAAATCGCCAAACAATTCTTAGTCTAATACGAAACGAGTGACCGAGTTTTTTTTAATAAGATCCTCACTGGTGATGAAACATGGATTTACCTTCATTTTGTAACCAGACTCAATAGAAAAGAATGACTTTTGGATAGGAGAAGAGAAGAAGAGACAACAAATAACACAATGTGTTAATCAGGTAAAAAAACAGAAGCCAATCAAAAATACAAATCACGTTCATCCAGGTATCTGTGGCATCAGTGGCCTGATTAAGCTAGTGACAATGTACACTTTTTATTCCACCAAAAGTGTTGATCAAAGCTGCGGATCTATACAGAACCACCCATCCGCGTATTGGTGATCGTTATATCCAACTAACTCAGGATACCGCAATGGCGCATACATTCCATCGAGGTGACAGATTGTCTGAAGGAACACCGCATACAACCTTTGCAGGTCCTCAAACTACACCGCATACAACCTTTGCAGGGTCCTCAGACCAGTTCTGATTGAGCTCTAAAATCACACTTTGTTGAATGTCATTATGAAATATTCGTCGAGATGCAGGCAATAAAAACAAAAAAAAAAACAAGAGGATGAAAGTGCAGTTTTCCAGCCTTTGAACACCATACCAAATAAAAATGCAAACTCACATTGAATAATTGGACAATCAGAATAAAAACACGTGTTAAGTAGCACAGGGAGCACGTAGAGAAGATGCACTCTCGTATTGTACATTAATAGGAACCTTGCAGTACAGTGCACTAAATTTCAGAACTTTTACCTGAAACGTTGAATAGCAAACAGTCCTAAATAGAGTAGATATTGAATTTCTCTCTTCAAGGTCAACAGTTCTAAGGTCATAGTTGGACCCATGTTTTATTCCTGATGAAGGCGTGCCGCACGCGCTAATTCTTTAAATAAGAGAGTACTTCTGTATTGCTTTCAAATGATCAGTGGATATGTACTTAAACCAGATATATTTAAAATATATTTTAGTTCAAACTATCTTATGCCAGCACCTTTGTCAGCTGGAAGCACACATACATGCTTCAAAAGATTCATTTAAAAACATGAGCTCGCTAGGGCGCTTTACCCCAGCAGTAATAAAACAAATTACATAACTTTGGATGCTGGTGAAAGGAGTTTAAAAAATGTACAAAGATGAAAATCTTTATATATATATATATATAAAACGTACACGATTAAGATCAGACAAAATATTGTAATTTGTATCTTAATGAAATTGTGCACTCACAAGAATATTTGCGCTTTATTTTTTCCAGAGTACTTAGGGTTGCCAAGTGATAACGTTCCAGCTGTGAGAGCAAAAGAAGTGTTCATGAGATGTTATTTCTAAGATCAGAATGTACTGGACAGTCTAATAATTGGATTTGCAATATTCACTATTAATTTTTTAAACTATTTTATCATGCATAGTGAAAACACGCTGTTAATATAATTAAAATCGTAACAAGATTCCTCTGGAATTTCCATGCGGTTCTTACTGACGGAAACTACCTAAGTACCAGCGCAGATAAAAAGTATAGTAGTACGTACCACCAGAATAAAATTGTTAACTCCGTCCACCTCTAATTGGTTGTTTTGGATTTGGTGTTTTCCTGTCGTGTTCTTGTTTGTGTACTGTTTATAGGTAGCTTACACATGTCTGTGATAAATGAACTTGGTAATAAAGACGAAAGTGAGAGACTGATGTAAAAAAGACTATCTCCAATCGTCCAAGATGGCTGGATTTCCTTAAGACGTGTATAATCGAACACGTAAGAAGTTTGATGGTCAGATTAACACACACCATAGAACCAATAGAACAAATGAAACGATACTTAAGTCATCTTTAAAATTGACAATGATGACACATTATTAATTAAAACTCTTGATCTAAAAGTATGAAAAACGTATGTTTACGACATTGAAACTCAATGTACAATCTAAATAGCATACCAACAAAGTTGCCATAGGATTTGGAAATTTACCAATTTTTTCATAATCCTATCATTCAGCAGCAGGAACAACAACAACAAAAACAACAGCAATAACAAAACAAAAACATTAACAACAACAAAAAACAATAATAATAATAACAACAAATAATAACAAAGTCATTATCATCACCATAACCATAACGTCCTCATTATAAATATCATCATCATCTCAGTATTACTTTAGCAGATAACTGGATATACGTCCGTGCTCACTTCTTTCCATAAAAATAAAATGAAAACGTATTTGATAAAAACTTGGCCACCGTAATTGCCATCCCACGAATTTTGTCTGGTTTTAAGAACAATACCTTCCACTGTCAACTTTTTCAACTATTTTAGATATTGCTGTTTATGGACTGAAATATGTTGGCCTGGTTTTTTCCCTCAGCTATATCAGTCATTTTGGTTATTTCCGCCTTTTCGGCTATAGATGTTTTCAGACCGAGACACACCAGCCCAGAAGATAAAATGAAACGGACCATATATATATAACAAAAGATAAAATCCAACGCATCAAAGTAAAACATTATAATACCGTGGTCATAAGCGACCTATTTCCGAAATTAACATTGTTCTTAAAAGTATCTCCTATGGTAGAAAGCGGAATTCTTCGTGTCATAATTATTGGTTTATTTGCCCATGAAGTTTTATTTTGTGAGTCTTTTACTTCTACGTTTGCCTCATACTATTTGAATAATGTAAACATAAGAATTTAATGAAAATTACAGTTTGTGTATAAATAAAATATAATGTAAGAACTTATTCTGTCTTATGAATATGTAATAAAATTAGCTAAAATACGGAATTTAAATTGCCAGTATTCGCATCAAATATGTGACGTGGTGGATCGCTATTCCGCCTCTGTGGTAGGTGTGTTATTATGCTTGGGTTGAGGCGATCCCAATATTTTTTTAAAATTATTATATCAGTCCCACCCAGGGCCGCTTTTGTTGGAAGTTAGTGAAAAATAGATGTAAAGCTCCGAATGGATTGCAGCTGGAAATTTTATACGATGTTAATGCTGACGGTTAACCAATTGAATATACCAAAAAGGTGAAATTCAACGAATAACAATTTAATGACAATTCAAAAATCAAATGATTAAAATTTCCCAAGTACTCTCCTTCCGCTCGGCCCTGTCGTAGAATATTCCATCATTTGATTAGTAGTGTGAGTGTCCTTGTATTCTACCCATCTTTGTATTCTTCTCTCCTAATTCCTTCACTTCCTCGACTTCTCTCTACCCCTCCCCCTTCACCACTTTCTCCTCCACGACTCTTTTTCCTTATCTTCCCCGACTATCTACACCGACCAGACTTTGGTCGACTCCGACTGCTCTGCTAGTCTCATTTCCGTCTCCCCTCTTAGAGACTCGGGACTCATCTGAACCGGAAGTTCTCTCCCCCAAAAAGCTTTCCTGGAAAACACAAGGACGGTACAGTCTTTTCCTTAGCCCTCTCATCCCACACTACACCCAGCTTATCAGAAAACGGCTATTAAATTTCTTCGGCCACGCATTCGTTCACATGGAAATACTCATACGCTCTTGCATGGTAAAATAACTTCGTAATAAAAGCACGGTATCAATTAGTTCTGATACATACATCAATAAATTGCATAACATCAGTACATATTCCTAACCCCATGTTTCTAAACAATATCACAACAATCAGACGCATTTCTTTACATTACAACTCATACAAAGTATATATATATATATATATATATATATATATATATATATATATATATATATATATATATATATATATATATATATATACAAAGTATATATATACAAAGTATATATATATATATATATATATATATATACATATATATATATACATACATATATATATATATATACATACATATATACATATATATACATATACATATACACATATATATACATACATATATATACATATATATACATACATATATATACATATATATATACATATATATACATATATATATACATATATATACATATATATATACATATACATATATATATACATATTTATATACATATACATATATATATATATACATATATATATGCATATACATATACATATACATATATATATACATATACATATACATATACATATACATATATATATACATATACATATACATATATATAATGTTACCGCACTTGCCTCCTACTCATTGGTGAGAAAATACAAGTCCAGTGTTTTGTTCAGTATTGGATTTATTATGCCTTATTGGATTCATAGGTGGAGATTGAGACATTTCTCTTTGCTTTGTAATATAAACCCTACAAATACAATAAAAACTACATTTACTACAATAATAAATAATATCGTCATCAGTGCATTATTGTTCTGCATGTTTACATTAATTCTCTTTACAGTACATTCAATACGAATAACTTACAACTCCATATAGTTATTAATTATCCATCTAGAGAGATAGTGGACCAACTAAACTTAAACAACAGTCAGTGTTTAGAGCAAAAGTAGGGAACAGACAGACAGACAAACAAACAAAGGTATGGACAGAACGATAAGCTAATAATAAAATGCAGGTTGATAGCCTATTAAAATGTAATAAAATACAGCAACATGCGTTCCCGAGAAATATACAGAGTACATATAAAATAAACTATTACATTAATCTTATTATAAATATATTTACCTTATCATATGGGACAAAGGCCAATTTCCATCTTGCAAGCACAAGAAACTCTAATGGACTGACCACTAATATGCTGTTCATACTATGTTGTTTATACAGACAAGTAGCAAACTAACCAATCAGAAAGTTGTTTACCACTTGTCATACAATAGAACAACCTAGCATGACCAGCAATCAGGGTAGTTGCATTGCTCAGTGAACAAAACTCTTTAACAGGTAATCCTGGTTCAAGGTTACCTAAATGGCTAAATATGTGTGAACTGAGAACAACACACTAATTGCAACTGATGACTGTATTTCACTCAATAATAAACATTAACTACATAAAATAATAAAATACCTATTTCTGCCTAATTAAAACATGACTATAAAATTATAAAACATCTGCTCCTGCTACATATATATATATATATATATATATATATATATATATATATATATATATATATATATATATATATATATATATATATATGTGTGTGTGTGTGTGTGTGTGTGTGTGTGTGTGTGTGTGTGTGTGTTGTATATTTCACTTGTAGTGTTTATTAGGTTTTTATTTGTTTTTATGTGTTGTATACATTTGTTATTTGTAATGGACCTTTGTCCAAAATCATTTCAATGTGTACCTGATTAGGGACATTCTTTTGTAAGCAACATAATACGTAGCTTACATATCTCTGCGACAGTAGGTTAAATATTAGGATTATTATGTCAGTATGGGTCAAGGACATTGGAATTCCTCATGGATAAACCTGTTGTACCTGATGTTTACCATGTTCTTTATTATAATTTTGTAACAGGTTGAAACTTGCTGACAACTTGGAACTTTCTAGAAATGAACTTTTGACCCTCATCTTGGTTCTATTATCGTGTCTTTGTTTTATATATAATCTTGTTTACTTGAAATATTATTCTTTCTTTATATAACGCCTGAAGCAGAATCGATTGTATTGTTGAGTTCAGGTTTTGATTTGGATTTTATTAAAAATTTTACTCACAAGAACTGCAAGTTCTCACAATTATTTTTGGAGAGAATTATTAATATGGAATTATAGTGAATTCAAGCAAGGATATATGGTATTGTATATGGTATTGTATTATTATGATTCATCAAAAGACTGTTATCAGAGTGGAAGCTTTTTTTGAACACAACTGGAAGTTAATAAGATCTTATTTTTTCATTAGGACTGGTGATATAAAATTTTGGACTATTTCAAATCAAATACACAATACTGTAAGTTCTTTTTAATTATTTACGTTGTATTCTAGGGAAATAAATTGCTTGATGCATTTTACAAAACATATTGGATTTCGCTCTTTTCTGTTCTTATTTTCTCTCTTTAAAGTGTTGCAAAGAAAAGGAATCCTTGCCAACGATGATTTGGGCATGTACTTATGGGAATCGTTGTTTTAACAGCATTCACTGAAGTCATTAGCTTACAATTTGCAATAATTATCTGATGCAATATGAATTTCCTCTTGGCATAAATGACACGGACATAAGAGTAGCAAAGAATTTGTAAATGCAGATTAATGTATGATTACAAATGACTAATATGTAAACACTATTTATATCATTTTTGCACAATAACATGGCTAATAACACATATCTGTTGTTGATGTTTGGAAAACTGGTTTAGGTGGCGTTCTACAGTTTCTTGCATAGAGTTAGATTTTTAAAGTTATAGAATCTGCATGTGTTTCCTGACTGGTTATGCTGGCCATTTAAAAGAGACATTTTATATATTATATATTGTTCAAAGAACATTTCAATGCATTCATTTTGGATGTATGATTGACAGGTGTAATGTTGGTTATAGAGGATACAGCTTGGCCTAACATTAGGTGTGCACCTCTCAAAAACTGCTAGGCCCGCTTTCTCATTTGGACTTCTGAATTTCAGAGGTAAATTGTGAAAAGAGAGTTTATTACTATTCTTTTTTGACAATTTATATATCTGGTAATTCGTACATTGTACATTGAGAATCTGGTATTGTATAATCTGGCAAAATTCGTTTTCCCTATTTTAATACCTGCTAAAGAGAGTGTACTCGACTAATTCTGGCTGGTTTTATGAGCACACGGGAACAGTCATTTTAGCTAGCTGTGTGCCGAATTTCCCAAAGTACATAACGAAAGAAATTTCAGTCACAGTACATGAAAGTAACATAGTGCATGTTGCAAATGTAAACAACTTCATAATACCTTTAGAGCGCCCCTTTAGTTGTAATACATGGATAGGCCTGTTAGATAATCATAGGTTACTGCATTTGTATGGAAAAATATGAACTCGTTTTTCGAATGGAAATACTGCACGACCTTGGTAGTGCAGTATATCCATCCGACAAAACGAGTTCAAATTTTCCAATACAAATGTAGTAATCTTTTTATTATATGCTATTTTTTTTAGTTCTACCTAATGCTTAATTATATTAACAAAATACACTACATGAAACCAATTAACTGAATGTATGCCACATTCCAAACTAAATACACAAGCGCATATTCATCATTACACAATAAAAACATTATTACTGCGCACATAACTCCGCCCAGATAAATTTAAACTTACTCGCGCGCTCGACATAACTTTCGAAAGAAAATGGCGTGTCTAGTTCAAATTGAAAATTGGAGACATATTGTGAATGAATGCGCGTTGCAACAACTTTTCCATTTGATCTGGAATTAATAGATTTTGGTATTTTTTCGATTCTACGAAATTTCGTGATTATGGACTGGATTTATATGTGACAATTACACATGAAATACATAAACTGAAGAAGCGAGGGAGAAGCGTGTTGACATCTGCAAATGTGTTTCTGTTTCTGTCATTGAATGTTTGAAATCATAATGTGGGACAAATATGAAGTCTTTAAATCACAATTATCAAAAAGACCTATGGAATTTAATGCATATTTCATTTTGAGTGCAGTAAGGAGGATGTAATTGCACTTATCATTACAATTACAGTACAATTTCGAAATGTGTAATCAAGATTGAACACCTATGACATGACTCATGTAATTCGGATTTAAAGAACTAAGAAAGTACATTCTGAGGAAATTCAGGATGTAAAACTGTAAGTATATTTTTGAAATTCTTATCACCAGCTAAAGAAGACAGTATATGACTTGTCACTTGCATCTTATTTGTAAGGACCCTTTCTTGCCTCTGTTGTATACTGTAGCTAGCCTAAATCCTAAACATTGTATCAACGCGGAATATGCCAAAGCAGCTGGTATGTGGCATTCCACGAAACATGTTTTAGTTCATTCAGAAACAAATTTAAAAAACCACAACGTAAAGCGCCTCTTACGTGAGTATACATGATTTTTTTTACAAATCAAAAGTGCTGGCGTCTGCGTCCATTGTTATTTTACAATAGAAAGTAGTTACCTTATACAGGTGAATGCTATATGTGTATTGGCGCGAGAGTTCAGTATCAGGTAATAGTGCACGATTCTGACAATGTAAAGTTAACGGGGAAAAAATGAGCAAATAATAACTATTGTTACCACTCTTGAAAAATGGTTTCATTAGGAGCTCTTCAGTGCACTGAAATCAAAAACCGTTTCCGCGAATTTACAATCCCTCTTTCCGGCAAACATGACTAAATATATAGAAAAGGTTTTGCGCGTTCTTGGATGTTTCTCAAATTGAATCCATATTATCATCGTTATTAAAAATCAACCCATCAAATATAAATTATCTGATTCAAAGCACTAGTTTTAATAATAATATATATTATTGAAAAGAAATTGATATTTGTTTAATGAAAGCCAAATATGCGGTTAAAATCAAAATCAAATCATCTGCTTAATATTTATTATCATTAGCATTTATACACACAATATTGATGATGAGCTTTATTTGTAATTTTTGGTTTTTGTATCTTTTAATTGTTTTTTTTTTACTTATTCAATTCAACTTGGTCGCATGGGGAACGTCGACACCTCATAGTAACAGTTATAGCTTAATTCGACTTTGCCATTTCGATGCTCATTGTTTCCTTTTCTCAGCGAAATTAACAAATTTTGGAGCTTACTACCTATTGTTTTCTGTAACAAAAGCTTGCATGCTCAACTGTCGCATGCTTTCACAAATCTTGCGAGCGAGCGCGCGCGCATACACTATAAGGATGATATGCCCTTCTAGGTGACTACACGATTAATTAGATCCTTAGTCTACCCATGGACTATCTAATCAAAACGTCCTCGAGAAGAACCTGTGCCATATTAGTTCTGGAAACGAAAAACGGCATCTAAACTTGACAGATAATACAGCATTACTTAAATATGCTGCATTTTATTTCACTGTGTAAATTATCAGAATACATGTAAAATTATGTATATGTTATATGTTCACTTTTAGAAAACACATTCGCTATAGTTTTACTTATCATTATTATTATTATTATTATTATTATTATTATTATTAAATAGTTATCGTGCATGGGCCCCGAGTGGCCGAGTGGTCTAAAGCGCTCACCGTTCCGGATCACTGCCATCTCACCTCTGTCTGCGTGGGTTCGAGTCTAAGGCTCGGCTTGCTATGTAGGTACGTGGGAAAGCCTGTCAGTAGCTTCTCGTGGGTCGGTGGTTATTCCTTGGGTTTTCCAGGGTTCTTCCTCCACCAGTTATACTGGCCGCCATGTATAGCCTATCTTGTGCTGAAAAATGGCGTTAAACCCTAGAACATCAACAACAACAAGAAGTTATCGTACATAGTTTTACTTACCCTGAAAAAAAATCTTTCAAGTGTTGATAATACATATCCAATTTTCGACTTTTATTAAATTCTCGTTGATCCCATTCATTTTTCAATATAACATTTTTCAAGTTAACATTATATTTTTCGCATGACATCATTAAATTTTAAGATATAATTTCTCGTATAACCACTAAAAGATGCCGTGTGTGAATCTAGGGCGTAATATTAAGCCAGAATGATTCATATAACAAATAGTGTCTGAATGTTATTGACCATGATTCATATAATTAATAATGTATGCATACCATTGACCATGATTCATATAATCAATAATGCATGCGTGCTATTGATTATGATTCATATAACTTAATATCTGCATGCTATTGACTATGATTCGTGCAACTAATATTGTATGGATGCTATTGACTATGATTCATATAATTAATAATGCATGCGTGCTATTTACCATGATTCGTATAACTAATATTGTATGCATGCTATTGACCCTGGTTCATACAATTAATAATGCATGCGTGCTATTGACCATGATTCATATAACTAATATCTGCATGGTATTGACTATGATTCATATAACTAATAATGTATGCATGCTATTGACTATGATTCGTATAACTAATAATGTATGCATGCTATTGACGATGATTTATCTAACTAACAACGTAAGTAGTATATGGGGCAACATTAGTGAAACGACGACATAATGTTACTAAGGGTTATATCAAAATTGGGGACAAAATTTATAGTGACATTGGGGACTTAATGTCTGCATGCTATTGATTATGATTAATATAATTAATGTCTTCATGCTATTGGCCATGATTCATATATCGAATAATGTCTGCATGCTATTGACGATGATTCATATAACTAATAATGTAAGTAGTATATGGCGACATAATGTTAAAATTGGGTAACTCAAACTTGGTTGACAAACTTTGTAGCGACAATGGGGACTTAATGTCTGCATGCTACTGATTATGATTCATATAAATAATAATGTCTGCATGAATTGCGATGATTCATATAACTAACAATTTAAGTCGTATATGGGTCCACTTTAGCGACAATGGCGACATAATGTTAATCAGGGGTATATCAAAAAAGGAGACAAACTTTTTAGAGACAATGGGGACTTAATGTCTGTATGCTACTGACTATGATTCATATAACTAATAATGTCTGCATGCCATTGACGATGATTCATGTAACTAACAATGTAAATCGTATATGGTACCACCTTAGCGACAATGGCGACATAATGTTAAAAAAGGGGTATATGGAAATTGGAGACAAAATTTAAGGCGACAATGGGGACTTAATGTTAAAAAGGGGTGTAACGAATATAGCGACAAAGGAAGTGGAACAAGGGTGACATCACGGTACTGGACATTGACAACAATCTTTACGAGGCAATGGAGTGGCCTTGAAAAGAGCCTTTGAGTTTCTTCTTCTTTGTCTTCGATTTTCTCTCCTTCTACTTCCCCACCATCTTCTCTAATTTGTCATCGCCGTTGTCTTCTTTTTACCATTTTACTTGTTTTCCTTCTCCTTCTCCTCTTTTTTCCGCTTTTCATTTGCTTGTTCCTTTTCTATCTTTTCATTCGAATCTCTCATTTAGGTTCCATCTTCTTCATTCTCTTTCTCATCCTTTTCCTCTTTTATCCTTTCTCTTAACCTTTCCTTCGTCTTCTTTAAGTTGTTGATTTCCATTTTGTAGACGGTGGGTAATGTACTCTCCATCCTCTATTCTTATCAATAATTCCTCCACCATCCCCAGGTCGTCCACAGCCACATGTAATCGCATCATCTTTTTCAAATGGTTTGTCGCCATTTTGGAAAATTCAACAATGAATGGGGCGAATGTTCGTTTCGTTATTTCTTTTGGATTTAGGTCGCATTTACCCTTTAGGTCGCATTCGCCCTCTAGGGCATGCGCGATCGGTTAATACCCTCACATGGGGCTGATTGATTTTTTCGAGGAGGACGGAATAGTTCTGCGTCTCCCAACGCTTTAATGCACGCATAGTGTGCTGATTGATGTGGCCCGGGGACAGGTGGTGATTGGGAATAGACCCACACCCACTCACACATGTAGCCATCATAAAATATCCAGCGGTGAAAAGGTGGGATTGGTGTTTTTCGTGAGGAAGGCGCTTGTGATCCGGGATCTATTTTTGTTCCCTTATTTTCTGAAAGATAATGATGCCATCATGACTTGGCCATCTTATGAATCTAATTTTGGATCTTATTTTTATAAGGTTAATGAATGTGCCCCATTGTGCTGTTGATCCTGATGGCTTGGGTTTTAGAGACCTTATAAAGCTAATTTGGGGTTTTACTTATATTTATCGAGTTATTTGATCCAATTGCACATTGTGTAGCTGGCACTGATGGCTGAGATTTAAGCCATCTTATGATATCTGATTTTATTAGGTCGGTTATTAGCTTATGATTTTAAATGATCCACTATATCACGATAAGTAGAATGAAGAGAGAGAGAGAGAGAGAGAGAGAGAGAGAGAGAGAGAGAGAATAAAAATTGTTATTAGGACTGTATTTGTATTCGGAGAAATGATCATGAGGAAAATTTGGATGCCAACCACTTGAGGATACTTGTACTTATAATGCATTGACCACAGAATCGTACTTATAATGCCGCCTGGCGTGCCGTTGGGAAAAGGTAGGTGCAGGTGAAGCACCGGCCCGCGCACAGGGTGGTACAGCCACTACGTGTGTGATATTACGTATGCCACCTCCGCATGCACCTCTCTCCCCGACACTTCCACATTGAAAGCGACACCAATTATACGAATCGATTATTTAAGGGAATTTCTGTACTTATAGTGCATTGCTTGACGGATTGTTTTTTGGTACTTACAGCAGTGCCACAGAGGGGCCGCATGCTGCAATACCAATTATTAATCCGTTGCTAAAAGATTTGATGATGTTATAATAGTATTATATATTTTCAGCTGCGTCAATCTCTCTAAGGAAGAGCAGAAATATTCGTGTGTTAGGTTTGGGTTAGGATTGCTCTCATACAATACTTCTGGATAGGAGTATGGCAATCCAATGGTTTTAAGGGAAGTTACTAGTTTATTCCTTTATTTTTGGTATTTGGGACAGCTATTGAACACATGTCGCAGATCCTCCGTGTTATGACATCGTGGGCAGTTGGGACCTAGTTCTACATTGGGTTTGATGTACTTTGGCATACTGCCGCTAGCAAAGTTTTGCCAGTTATGATTATGTTTATGTCTCGTTGGTCATTCTTACAGAGGGTAGGAGGGGCTTTGGTATTGCGGCACACCGTTTTCTGTATTGAGTACAGTGTGCGGCCCTTAGGACATGAGTCCCATTTTGTTTGCCATTTTAATACAATATTTGTGGATATCATGCTGTATATCTCTAGTATGCAGTAATCAATATGTGTGAAGTTGGGGCCATTAAGTTATAATTTTGCAGCCATGTCAGCTTTATGATTTCCTGGTATGTTAGTGTGGGATGGCACTCACATGAATTCTAAAATTTGGTCTTCATTCAGCATGTTTTTAAGAAGCAATTTTGTTTCTTTTGAGAAATTTTCTCGTCCAGTTGTTTTCCCAGATTACAAATAATGTTAAACGCTTAACGAGTCACCAATTGCTAGCGTTTTTGGAAATTTGTGAATATCTGCCATTTTAATTGCATCTTATATAACCCATCGCTCTGCTGTACAGATGGAACAATTATAGAGGAGTCTTGATCCAAGTTCTTCGTTTGTTTGCGGGATAATGAGGGCAGCAGCATTTTGTCTGGGATTTTCGCTTTGGATTAATCGGTGTAAATTTTGATATAGTCTTTGCAGGAGTTGTTAATTATTGTTAAAATGTTTGATCTTATCTCTAGCTTGCTGTCTAGTTCGGAGCTCAAGGTTTTTGCTAGAAAATTGATAATGGGTTTTTTACATGTCCATGGGGGTGTATCTGGGTATTTCATAGTTTCTGTCTACAGTGTATCAGTATTTAATTCATTACTTAGCTGATGTATCTTCTTTTCAGAGGGTGGGTTCGGGACAAGCCTCTTCCTAAACTGGATATTTCATCTATTGATAATGTCTCTCGTTCGATGTGATTGATCATGTAACGAGACTCTTGCCGCATGTTTTAATATCAACACTTCTCTTCTCGGTGCTAGTGGTGTTTCACCTGTGAGGATCTGCAATTCTTCTATAGATGGGTTTAAGAATGGTACGATTGGCTTAGGCGTAATTCTTGCACCCGTAGTGCAGTTTTTACCTAAGCAGGGCCCTGTATAGCATCAATGTGTGTCCTGGTCAGCTCCCCATGTCTAATGTTTTAAAGGAGGTTAAAGTCCCCACCACATTTTCGGACTATTTCTGTAATGTGATGGTCCCATATAAGGTATTGATCAAAGTCCATACCCAAAAATGTGGCTACTTTCTCAGATTTAATAAGTTCACTTTGTACTTAAAGGGTGGGGTGGGGGTTCTACCATTTACTTGGGTTTGGAGGAGAATAAAACTCCTGTTGTGTTTCCTTTTGATAATTGAAATCCCAATCTATCTGTCCATTTACCAATTTTTGTTAATTTTGTTTGTAAATCAACGACGAGTTGTTGGCTGGATGGGTTTCGCGCTTTCCATTTGCCACTGTCGTCAGCAAACTGTGATAATTAAATTTTAGTAAGATCGATAGCAAGCTCTTGGTCGTTGATCATAATATTGAAAAGGGTTGGGCTTAAAACACATCCTTGAGGGTTACCATTCTCGAGTTCATAAGGTTCTGAGTATTGGTCTCATATTCTGGTTCTAATATGTCTTCCTGTTAGGAAATAATGGATCCATTTGTGCATTCGGCAATTTATCCCGTAATGGTTAAGTTTGGCGTTAAGTCCGTTAATTCAAACTATGTCAAAGGCTTTCTCAAGGTGAAGATAAATCGCTATGAAGAGTCGATCGCATTTGCTTTTATCACTTACAGTTGCGCGAATCAATCAATCAATTAAAGGATATAAGTCGCCTACGCATCTAGTGCTTTCGCGACTGGTTAAGTCTCGAAGGTCGAGATTTTCAATTGATCGGGACTGTAGGAATGGAACCACTACAGTCCCGCTTTTATGTGCGAATGTCGCACTTTTTAATTCATGAACATGTCCGACCGAGGAGAGGAGGCAAGGGGCCCGCGGGACGCGAAACGCCACAGGAAAGCTGTACGCTCAGAAACGGCAAAGCGCGTAAGATCAAATCAAGTCCAGTTGTACTAGTGGACAGAAATCTATTCCAATGGTGTGTAAGCCACTCGTGTAATTTTCCTAATCCTTTGAGTTGTGTAATTTCATTACTATTTTTAATTAAAGTTGGAATTTGGTGTACATGGTGTACTTTTGATTTTCCGAAATGTTGTCAATCAGCTGGGTGTCAGGCACCCTATACATGTTTGGGTTGTGGGGATAGAGCTTGTATCGAAAGAGGTCTTCAATAGCCGAAGGAAGAACCTCATATAAATTGGCAATTTGAAAGTCGATGTCCGTTTTCTTCTTTACTCCTTCTTCATTCTGTGATACCCTCTTTCTTTCTTCTTCGTGCTGTTGTAGTGTTTTGCTGTTTGCTTTTCTGTTTCGACTCGACTTCCATTGCCTTTGATCTTGATTTTGCGACTGGTCTTTTATCGCCACGATTCTTTGCTTAATAGCTATATTGAATTTGGAAGGTATGTTGTGCCCCTTTTTGTTGTATAAATTAGTATGTTTGGTCTGAGTATCAGTGTTGGATTTACATGTCGTGTTAATAATTGGGGACTGTGTTGTTGTTGTTCTTGTTGTTGTTGTTTATTTAGTTCCGCATTGTGTGTGTGTGTGTGTGTGTGTGTGGGCCTTCGGACTTGGCTTAGGTCACCTTATGTCTTAAGATGGTTGGGGCCTAATAATTGTTTGTTTATATCCTACCACTCATGTTGTCGTGTGTATCTGGGCCTGATGGCGGAAGTTTGCCACCTTTATAATATGTATACATAGTTATGAGAATATATATGTTGTTTTTCTCAAACCATGATGGTTAGTATTGTGTTAGCTGCATGCCTACATGAGGAAAAAAATTTAATAAAAAATATTTATAAAAAAAAAAACACACACAACAACAACCATGGGCGTGCGCTTCAGCTAGCAGTCTTACCTTACTGCTTTAGCCCTTCTATTAATTGTTATAATAATTACTTGTGGTTGTATTTATATGTTGCCATGTTTGTTAATTTGTTTGAGGTACCTTATTATGTTTATGTATGTGGTATCGATGTTTTTGTTGCGTACCTTGTCCAAAAATTCAGGGTATGTTGTAGGGGAATTAATTTTCTTTTGGTAATCTTGGAAACCGACTCGTTGATTATGGTATCTGGGACAGGTGTTGAATACGTGGTCCAGTGTTTGTGCAGCAGGGCAATGTGGACAGTTAGTAGTTTGGTTCAATTCCTTCCTGAGATGTTTCCCAAAGCTGCTTCGGAGTAAGGTTTCTCCTGTTTTGATCCTATTGATAATTCGGATGTCCACGATTTCCAGGATTTTAGGTGTCTTGATTACCCTTGTGGCCTCTTTTTGCAGTTGGTATAAATGTCTGCCCTTGTTGGTGTTGTCCCAGAGCTGCTACCATTTCTTATTCATTTTGCTTCTTATCTGGCTATATATCCCATACACACTGTAATTAAGTGTTTCTGTTACATTGCTCAGGAGATTGTATTTCGCCCTTCGGTCAGCTTTATCGTTGCCAATCAGAATGATGTGAGAAGGTACCCATAGGAATTCGATGGTTTGTTGTTTATCTTCGATCTCCCTGATGGATAACATAGTGTCTTCTAGCATATTTGCTCTACTTTTTGATGTGCCAGTCTCTAAGGATTTGAGTATGTTATAATGACGTACTGGCTGTGGCTTTGGGTCTTAATCCATCTGAGGGCTTCATTTATTGTCCAGAATTCTGCTGTGTAGATGGAGCAGCCATCCGGGAGTCTTGCAAGAAATTCAACTTGTTGTTGCGGCACCACTATAGCAGCAGCAGTTCTGTTTAGTTCTTTCGATTTAGATTCGTCTGTGTAGATTTTAAGAAATCCAGAGTAAGTTTCTTCGATGATTTTCTGGATTTCTGTTAGTATTATTTGGTTGGTTTTGTAGTTTGGATACTAAGTTCTGGGCAGACAGGTTTATTTTGGGCGTGCAGTTTTTCCAAGGGGTAGGATCTTTGATTTTGTATTGTTCTGCTTGAGTTCCGGATAGTTGAATTTCATCACAGAGTGTGTGTATTTTCTTACCTGCTGGGTGGTTTAGAGCTCGTTTTCGCCTGAACGTAATGTTGCACTTTTTAATCATCATTTTGGTTGGGTTGGTGTCTTGATGTATTGAGTTTCTGGTAGCATATCTCAATATGTGCTCTTCTCGTCTGAGGTGCAGCGGTAGATCTCCCGTCAGTATTTGTAGCTCCTCGAGTGAGATGTTAGGTAGAGTTCCCGTACATAGTCTAAGTGCTTTATATTGTATGCTGTCCAGTTTCTTAAGCAGGTGTATTTCAAGCACGGACGTGAAGGAAAACATCCCTTAAAAATACTTCGCATATTATCAACTATTCATACAGAAAGGCAGAAAATAACCCATTGTCTACTATCAACACAGAAGGGAAGAAAATAAAACCAATTATCTATTATCACACAGAAGGGAAAAAATAACCCATTGTCTAATATCAACACAGAAGGGAAGTAAAAACCCATTATCTACTATCCACACAGAGTAGGGACAATATTTGTTTTGTTAAGATAAAAAAAAATATACACACAAACTTACGTGCACACAGAAACATGCACACAGACACACAAAACAAACGTACGCGTCCACACAAACACAAAAACACATACTACTCCACATTCATACAAATTGGCAACTTGAATAGTCTTTTCTCTAGAGATCTGGTTAGCCCTGAGACGGGCTATTTTTTAAAACTTCAAATACACCTGGCTAATGTTGGCATTTCCCAGGCAAAGCACCACATACACATTGGCGTTACCAGTCCTGCTCCCAATTCATGTGCATGGTTGGGAGCGCAGAGGCGAGATGAGTGACTTCATCATCCAGTCTTCACTTTGCAAGATAGTGAAAATTTCCCTCTGTCTTCTTCTATTCCACACCCGTAGATGATGATGAGGTCTCCTTATCTCCTGTATGCGCAACCCCTCCTCCCAGTTTTCCGTCTGGGCAACCACAGGTCTTGCTATTGGTGGGAAAGGTTGTGGTGCTGGTATTAGTTGTGGTGCTTGTACTGATCGTGGAAGTGTCCTCACCTCAGACTAACATGTGGCCTTAGCATGATGTGAGGCTGGATTCTCATTATCGTTCTTTTTTTTCCATCTCCTCTTCTCCCTCTTCTATCCTGGCTTCTTCCTGAATCGTCTCCATGGCCAGTTCATTCAGTATGCGCCTGACATATTCCAGGTGCATTTCTAGTTCTATACATTTTGAAATTCTGTTTTTGTAGCTGATACGCCAACGATGGGTAGCCAGACTGACGAACGCTCCGCTTTATATGTCTGAAGAATAGACATGAAGGAAAACATCCCCCTAACACTAAAACTTACAATACCCACATTGCCATCCATCACATGGAACGCACGGACCTGAAAGAAACACTCACTTACTTTTATATCTACAAACACGAACTACAAACAAATACACACTATTTTACAGTTAGAGCGTCCGCGTCGGAAGCGGGAGATCATGGGTTCGAATCCCGGTCGAGTTATACCAAAGACTTACAAAAATGGTACTAACAGCTATCTCGCTTGGCGCTCATCATGATGTTGGTGATAAGACTGGTCGGCATGGTGTCAGGATAATGTGACAGTGTGGGACATCATGATACATGCCTGCGGCATGATGCCCCAGTCCTAGACATCACTATAAACTGCCACACTTCAGACATCGTAGCGATGTGACTGAAAATTGTTAAAGCTACGTTAAAAATCCAAATCACACACACACACACACACACTGTTTTACGAGCTAGGGAAAGGAAGTGATTATATGCCCTCTTTTGTTTTTCACACACACACACACACACACACACACACACACAAACACGCACACCCACACACCCACACATTCAGGCGGTAGACACGGAGGAGGCAGGACCGGATTATCAGAGGCTCATGGGTGCAGGCGGGAAAAGCAGGCAAAGCGTGCTGCACACAGGATCATTAAAACAACGTGGTAGTCTGCTGCTCTTTTCGAGCAGCCCATCATGGAAATTAATAAGCTGCTGATATAAAGAAGTCGCTTACAGGCGCAACAAAAAATGGAAGAGGGCACGAACACAAGGTAGCCAAAAGGAAAGTGGTCAGTGTGAGTCCCTATCAGAAACCGTGTGGTAGTAAGCCAGCGATAAAGAACCAGGCTGCCTGATGAAATAACCTTGCACCATGGGAGTTTAATGGAAAGGCACCAGACACGATGCTATCCCCAGCCAGTGTTGAGTTGTCACAAGAGTAACCGACATGAGTAGCCATTGTATACCAGAGCTGCCTACCATTCCGGAGGATGCCTTCGAAAAGCAGAAACAGAATAAGCACGACTTACTGCCATATTGCTTTAATGTATGCGTTTTTCCTTTGGCTCGAAAACCGTTTTTGATAATATTTTTATTTTATTATCCTAATTTGATCCGTTTTGTTTCCACCATCAAAACTTTTATTCTCCAATATTTTTATGCGTGATACTAATTATGCATAAGTCATTCTGACTTGCTAATTGGTTTTCAATTAGCTTGTCGTACACTAAATTCAAACTTCATAAACTTTTTGACTTAGTTGATTTGATTAATTGAACAGGTGTCTTACACACAACTGGTATTTTTATTGCCCATTAAAATAACTGGACTAGATTTGGTTAAGTACGGGCTGGTGTTTTATGGACCTGTGCGTTTGTGCCTGCTGCTGGGTACCTCTCCTCTCCTGCCTCTCTCGGACTTCCTGTACCGTGACAGAGATGTGGAGCCATTTTCACCCGTCCAAAACCAGGTGTCCCGATGTGACGTTATAGTGGGGACCAATCACTACGCGCGTCACATACTGCTTTGATAGACACCTGGCTCAGTTGATAACAGACACAAATAACATCGTTTAACACGAGTACGTGTTGGGTCCATTCCCACTCATGAAAGTCCTTCATTCAGGTCGTTAGGGATATTTAGTCCCATGATCTGATGACTGAATTAAATAGTGTTCTGTGAGTACATAAATGCCTAGAGGATGTGGCGCCAATTGCTACCGTCAGGAGTAATTAAATAGCATGCATTGCAGGCAGAAATCAGTGGTACATGTACACATGTACGAAAACCATTTAAATCTAATTAGTCAGTCAATCAGACACACACAATATCTGACAAGCCAGATAAATGAATTGCTTAGATTTTTAAACTACAAACACAAAATAGTTTAACAATTTGACTAGTATCTCTTTTCTAGATTATTGTGGTAGCCTTGTGGACAGAGATCATGGCAATCTCTTATCGTCTAAGATTGAACCCCGGTCTGTCTGCTTGCTTCCCCACAGTATAAGGTCAGCTTCTGTGGAAAGAGAAATAGAACTATTTCGTGTCCAAACGGCAGTTCTTCTAAACCTCATCTGCTGCTGCTCTATGTTTTCTCTCTGCTTCTGAAGTCTGTACTTCTCTGTCCATTCTTCTTTCTCCGTCTCAATTTTGTCCTTCAACACCTCTTCAATCAGGCCTTGGGCTATTGTTAACATTCTCTGTCACTTCAGGCTTGGGTATTAGGCTTTGCCTGAAACGGTGCAAATGCACCTATCTTTCGTTAATCTTGCCTAGTCTGGAACATATCTTCATTATGAGGAGTAGTCAACAGTGGATGGTCAGACTGGAGACTTCCCCGCTTTATATGGCTCAAGCGCAAATGCAATAGAAAACAACCCTGCTGTTTTGTAGGGTCGGAACGCAATAGACGGATCGACAGAAGTCAAAGAGCACATATACCCACAGTGCTTTTTCGTGAAAACAAACCACCAAGAATGTTTTAAAACACAACATTTTTTATTCAAAGACAACTAACAATAAAACATTTTCCAAACAAACAAACGAACTATTTTCAACAAGGTTGACGGCATTATGGAATCATGATAGACTTCCGAGGAGGCAATTCATTTGGCCATTAATGTACACTACGTTTCCTAACTAAAGACAAGATATATCCATAATGGTCACAGAATCATCGATTTACTTTGTCACCGTTTCGAGAAGATTGACGATCCAAATAAGTCACTAAATGTTCTAAGGAATATCCAAGTCTGCGATGGTGAAGAAAATACATGCAATATTGTTCTCACACCAAGGAATCTATGTCATTTAATTTCACATTATTAAATTGTGTCATCTGGACATTTCGTCTCATATAATCGATGTTGTTGTCTTCTAAAGACGGTAATCACTGCGAATCAAAACAATCTACACAACCATTGTGGCGAAAGTAGACGGCTACCCAGTGAGATCATGGGAGATGACTGTCGTCCATGTTGATGACATAAGCTTAATGATCTTGAGGATGGCACGATAAGGTAATAAAGTTCAATGGTATCCATGTTTTCTTTCATTTCTTGTTTTTCACAGATAATGATAAGTCATCAATTCAATTGCTTCTCTCCACACTCAGAGCCAAAAGAGCTTCGATATGATGGATCTTTACGTTATTCAGTCCAGGAGAGGAATGATCACTCAATTCTTCATACCCCTGATGCAAGAATTCTTCCGAGATGAGACCCCAAGCGTACTCCAGATACTTGCACAATTTTTCTTCTTGACTCACTGTCAGATATTTATCGTGTTGAATTTGACTGAGATGATCATTCGGACATCCAGAGCAATCTTTCTTGGTGAATTACGTATTTTTTATGTCAGGTGCTCGGCAAAGAAGGAGACTAAATTTTGTTCTTGTTCTGGCTTTATGGACCTCATAATTATGTCCTATACGGCTCCTTTGTCTTCCAAGGCTTCCACGATATCCATTTCCATTTCCAAAGTGTCTCAACCATTCGAAAAGTAACAAGAGTCGTCCATATTTTCTAAAAGTCTAGAACCACTTCTCTCAAACTGTTGAATTATATCGTGCTGACGAATTCGTCATACAAGAGGACGTTCACCATTGCACCAGGAACTCGGTTTGCAAACTGAATTTCCACACCAATCTGGCCTGATTTTATAGGGTGGAAATATCCTCGTCGCTGCCTTCGTCTGGAGGAAAATCAAAGTCCTACAAAATGTAACCTTCTGCATAATCGTAATACGTAATACGGTGGATGGTGTTTGTGACAAGTACAGGGACAAGTACGACCCCAAGTAATTCTTCTGGACAAAGTTAGGTTCGAACGGTCTGATATACAAAGTGTTGAAAGTTGAAAGGATGTTTCAGTTTGGTTCCATTGCAGGTTGAATTCTCCACGATATCAATGATTAAACGTATGGTTAACTTCATTTGAACAATCGATTTTTGAACATGGTTCTCTGACCCTTGGGAATAATTAAATTTTAGCTGCAACTCTTCGTGTCGGATACTTGGCGGTCGTTCTGCTCAAAGTTTGGCTGATATCGTTTCCCACTTTAGGTAACACTTCCACGCGTTGTACGTAGGCTCTAGCCTACTCGATTTTGGTTTTGAAAGCGGTATCAATTTCAGACATAAAAATTGAAAGCGACACAGCTTGGATTCAGTCTGAGATAGACATCCACTGAGTTCAGCATATAGTTTTCTTTAACTACATTTCTAAATGCAAGCGACCCATCAGTTCTAAACTTCGTCCCTCTTTGAGTTTGGTTGGGTTCTTTATCTTTATTCAAGTTTGTGTCCTCGAATTCGCCTGCAATGTCAGGTTTTCATACCACACAAGCCTTGTCCTTGCTGTGGCGTATGGGAAGCAGGAATGCCTGACTCGGCACCGTCCAGGGCATTTATAGGCGTTTCTCATCGGCCCAAAATATTTTTACCGGTTTCAAGAAATAGGTTTTTGCCAGTTCTCAAGAAAGCTTCTTTGGGATTTGTCGATGATGACAAAAATTCTTTGCAGTGCATCAAAGCGGCATCTTTCAAGGCGTGTAATCCTTGTGTCACCATTGGTTTCAAAACAGGAGCAACCGAACGAAACGCTGATTTCTACATATCTCATAAACCATGTCCTTGCTGTCAAGCAACTCCTCGGTACACAGAATACATGACTTACCAGGCTATAGAGAATTGTTTTTGAAAAGGGAGTTTAGCCTTAACCTTCCCTATGATGAATGGAATATTTTGTCACAGATCTCCTTTTATAGCAATGTTGACACTGTCGAAATAACTTACTGACGGGCATGTATTCTGAGTTTTCGAGATAGATTCGGTCGGGTATGTTCAGTCAGCAATTCGTGTGTGGGTCTGTTGGGTATCTTCATGTAAAAATTTAATGTTCGAATCCCATGCTATACATACTGTCAGTGGGTCGCAATAAATGTATAATAACGTGGTGGCCCCAGCACAGAGATCGAAAATCAACAGCGAATGATAGTATCCGACGTACTGATTATTCACGTACACCCTCCACTACGTCAAGCAACGTGGTGGCTGCTGAATTTGCACTCCCCGGGTTTGATGTTGGGGACGGTGTGCAAAAATGTATGCGTAGTAAGTCGGATGCTAGCATCCTCTGTTGATAATTGAGCCCAGGCTGATTATTTACTTTGACGGTCTTTTAATTTCTAAAATTTCGTTTCGCATCAAGGAATTCGCCACGGGTATATATCCACCACCATAAGGTGAAAAATAGGGCCCCCACCTCATGGTAAACTTAGACAGTAAGAGGGATAAAAACAAATTCGCGAAGCAGTGCCACTGTTCTAAATGAGAACACCATCACAGCGAAGAAAACAAAGAGGTACAACATCGAAGAAAATAAACCTCTCGAAGCAGTAGCCGTTCTAACAATGGTGGTGGTGGGGCAACCGGAGATATATACGAACAACACTTTTTAATTTTATTAAACAAAATGTTTGTTTGAACAAGAACTTGGAGAGGCTAGGGTGTTTCTGACCCCCAGGGCCCATGATCTCTCTCTGCAGTCCTGAGCAGTAGCATCGGTAAATACATGAAAACGGTAGCACTGTACGCGAGAACAAAAGCGAAGAAAAACAGTACCCACAACAGCGAAGGAAAATAGTACCCACAACAGCGAAGAAACATAAGCCTCACGAAGGAGTAGCACTGTTCTAAACAATGATTAGTAAATGAGAACTGTAGCACTGTAAGTTAGATACCCCACAATGAAACGAAAACACTTATAACAGTTACTGTCTAGTTTTTGCTTTTGTTTTAAACAAATATTTATTTTATAATGAATTACGAAAATGTTAATGCGATTACTTCTGCGATTGAAAATTTAAATAATTATGGTATAAAACTTAACGACTAGTTTGATTCCGAAAAGAATCATATTATGATTTTGAAATAATACATGAACGAAAATAAGCGGGAAAATATCTACTATCTACATAATAGAAATTTATTAAATTACTTGAAGAGGCAATGACATAATATCTCGCTGACGTTTCTGATAAAGAGATTTATGAATTTACCCCACTTGCAGTTGCAATAGAGACAATTAGATCAGACTAATCTGAGGAATATAAAAACAAAAACGATAGTTGGCATGCGATCAAGTCAGTTTAAAAAAATGCCTGTTAGACAACAAGACCGGTCTATAGACCGATTGTAAAAGTGAAACAACCCCATCGCGATAAACAGTATTAGGTCGACAGCAAAGCAATTAAATATTTTCTTTTACTGTATGTAGAACGTTTGAACGTTCTCCATAAAACATTATCTTTTATTGTGTGTGGTCTATCTCACGCTACACGGTCATGCCCATATTGACTCAGAGATATCTCCTGGTTTATTGTGTCCAACAAAAGACCATCCTGATTTGTCAGTCTGAAACATGTCAGTGACAATGACGGATTATGACACCGTAAATAAACAGAATTAACAGGCGCTCAATTTATTAAATATCCACGAGGTACCTCTGGCGTAAATGAATAAAGAATATATCCCTGGGATGCTTGCATGTATGCTCGGTGGTTGGATTTTACAAGTCTTGCAGCTAGCGGTGCAGAGCTAGCACTGGATTGATAACTTCCATCTACTGCATCACAGACTAAATTTACGGATATCGTCGACATGATGTTCACGATGCCCGGTGATATATGTCTGCCACGTCCACTTTCGCTGTCTACGACGTCATGGTCGAATTTTAGTATTGCTGGTGGTAGCGATATGTTTTTCCCTATCTCGACGATTTTCGGAAAATATTCGTCGATGACTTGTTTTTCTAATTTTTCATTGTCAAATCCTGGTAATGTAGATGCTGACACCCGATCCTTAGTAATCTTATAAAGTTCCATAAAAATATTCATGTATTTTTATTATAATTTATGGAGTATCATACATCATAATTAATTATTGTCAAAAAAGCTGAATTTTTTTAAAAAAATCAGCGTCATATCTACCTTGATTTAGATGTTGTATGGATTCAATGATCTGCTGAAGTATATAAGTATTAAGCTACTCATTTACGTAAATGGAAAGTAATTGTTGTAAAATGTTAGTTACTCATTGATGTTCTTGTGTTATTGCATCATACAAAAAAACTTGATATGAGATTCGTCAACTTCGTAAAAAGAAACAGTACCCCATATAAGATCTATCATTTAATATATGTGCTTATCCTCATACTTTTGCCAAATTGTATTTTTTTCTTCTTCATATTCAGGTTCCGTCGAGGACATTTTTTATCTACGGTAAAGTCGCCCCGCTCAGGTTCAGGAATATAATCAGGTTGCGTTGGTTGTATTCCTGGCCAGCGTGACACGATTCTGATCGATGAGTGATATAGGTCACGGAATAATTTGACGATGAAATCACGATGGCAGCCGATAACTTTGGCTTTTGTGCTGTTATGGCGAATTTTGAATTTTTTTGTGATAGATTAAATGCATCATTGATCTGCTCGATTTGATAATTTTCCGTGGAAATACTAACAACGTTCCAGTCGGCTGTTCCATCGGGTTTATTTTATAGGCAAATACGAGAGTTTTGTTGGCTGGTAATCCTCCAAATATTTTTGATTTAATATTTTTCTATTACAGACTCGAAGTTGAGCAAATGCGATTTCAATTAACCGACTGTTGGCACGTGCATCGGCGTAGGAAAACTAATATAAAATTATGGTTGCGTTGACGTCGCTGATATCATCATGGTACGTGGTGGTGTTATATTATCAGCGATTTGTTCTAGCAATAATTGTGTTACACGATCTGTCATTATTATTTACACAGATTCTAAATGCAAGGCACTTTGTGTCTTGACACTGTGTTTGTTCGCTCTGCGATCCGACGCAGACCACCGAATCGATGCGCACGTCATTGCACATCGAGATCATTTCCGTAAATTCATGGTCGGTAATTATACCGTCAGTTAATTGGTCGACGCGGCTTAAGTTTGTGTTTCCGTTGATAGCAACTCCTTGTATTCGTGTTATTTATTGGTCGAGCATGTTGATAATTTTTTCGCTAATATTAAGAATACCAGCAACACCTGGCATATCAGCAACGTACGCCTCCGATAATATGCAGATTAACGTCATTGTTCCAGCGACTAGGGTAGATGTGGCGTATACAACAACGTCAGTTAGCATGATTCGTCTTCGGTTTATTTTGTTTTGTTTTGCCTTGTATATGTCGATGTTATATTTTAAATATGCCAGCCAGGAACGTGCTTGTACAAATCTGTAGGAATTCACAGAATTCAAATCCTGGGATTTTGTCCCATTGACGACGATGGCACTTAGTGATCCACTAGTGAAACTCTCTGCGTTCTGACTACTGAATATATTAACGTTAAGTAACCAAATGAGGCGTTTTAGCAACAAATTCCAGACTGCATCACCAGTACGTCGCTGCGGTTAATTTTTTATCAGCTGGTTCCAGCATAAACGTTTCAACGGTCGCTTGATTTAACAAAATAGACACGGTTCCAGAAAAAATATAGGTTGAATTACGCCTTTGATACGTGTTAAATATCATAAATATTGCAGCGCTGAACTCGGACACTCTGTATGTTTGAAGGTGTTATTTCACTTTGCTGTGACCATATTGCTGATACAGATGATATTGTGTACACAGTCTTGATAAGCAAAATCGTATGCGTAACGATTGAATTATTCACTGTAATAGTTTCATCGATGTCAGTATATTTGCGAGTTTCTTTTCAGCATATTGACGATCTCGTTGTAACACTAATACTCTATCCAACACAGGCTTCTTATATATGATAACTTCGAGACGGTTATTAATCGTTGACGTCGCTGTTGTGATTGTAAGTTTAATATTGTGTGTAGTTTTCAGCGTGTTTTATGTCGACAACCATCGGATTTCCGAAGAAATAAGCAGTGATTTTATCAAGTCGTTGAAAGATTTTGCGAAGACCAATAAACAGTGTATCTTTATCGTCCACGTATTTATTTGCTGTAGCGTCGTTGCCTGATGTTGGTGAGCTCAGATTAGTAATATGATTACCATCCATGTCGAGTAGACCAGTCATTGTATCACCGGTGGATCGTAAACGATCAGCAACACTTTAAATAATTTCATTTGATACAATTGAGTCTCTGATTCGTCCGTGGTCAGTAAATACTGGAATGATATCTGTTGTAGCACAGATCACTCTACGGATAATACAAAATCCACCTAATATTGCTCGTCTTTAGCTTGACTATTTGATCCTGAAGAGAAAAAAAACCAACTTCATCTCGGTCAACCGCAGCGCGGTTAATACGATCAGCAAAATCATCTTTAGTCGCTTACGCTGACAAATCAGTTTCGGTGCCAGGTGTTTTAACCTTACCACGTGAAGATCTTTCGTACATATCAACCATGCTATGGAGTGCTTGCATGTTAATTGATGCGGATCAAGTGGTTTTGTTTGTGTAATGTTTACGAGCGACTCTCTCGCTTGTGAACGCGCATACTATTTTATGTGGTGGTGGACCATTGGACGCCCACGACCTCGATATAGCATCTAGAACAGCTAATGATTCAGGACCACATCTAGGCGGATCTGTTAACGTCTGTGTTGGTAGCGTCGAATACCAGAGCGGCAATCCACGAAACTGAGCCAACAATTCTATTGGCGGGGCTAGCCAGTATGAATTAAAATAAAGAACACCACATGGATCAAAATGCATATACAACCCAGTGAGTACCTGGATGTTCGTGACCATCTAGATTAATGATACCAGGTTCGATGATATTTGCTTGTTTTAGTAACTGATCTGGCATAAAAATTCCCCATAAAGTTATTATATTTATTCGACGATCAGCATCAGGTATATCAAAATTGGACACAGGAAGCCAACTCAGCGAAACGTTCCAGGTAGTCTTAGACCTTGACCGTACCTCGCTAGAGTCCCTTGTAAACTTAGGCCCTATCCCCGCCTTTTTATTTTTGAAGTCAGACCATATCCTGTCGCTTTCTTTAATGTCATCGCAACAGCTGTTCATATAGCACCAAGTGCGGCTGCCTTTGCAACAGCTGGAGCTACATCGGTGATCAACGCTGGTATAGCTGCAAGAAGTGAAAATACACCACCCGTATTTTGTAAGTCTTTAATGGCAGCCGCAGAAAGATAAAGTCGCAAGCCGGTCTTTGATCGTTTCACGTTACTGAAGTGTTTGAGGTGACGTTCTGTCAGTGATAATTTATTTGGGCCTTGAAACACAGATGATATCAGAGATATTTTTATTCCAGAATTCTTTATTGATGCCGATTGTAACTCCGCAGTCTAAACCAGATGTCAGAATAACACTGACGTCATGATATAACATTTATACAACATTATGAATGATCCAGTTGCTTTGTTGCTTTATTTTGCAATGGATTCGCTAGCGAATCTAGTTGCATATTTTCTACTGGGATATCAATCACTCTCATTGGCCCACCAACACCTTCAAGCAGCATTATCTTGTCTGACAATTTAACTGCGATTGCTCTGTAATTAGCGATAAAAGCTGATAGTTCTAGCATATCAACGACAAATTGTCTAAACAAATCCAAGTGTTTCAACGACAAGTAATAGATCGGATATAACCATGTAAAATCCCACTGAGACATTTGCAGACCATAATCAACATTCTGATCGCCCCATGAATGTCAATAAACGATGATACCCAATTGCAACTTATTTTCAAAATTCAATAACTCTTCTTCAGATGGTTTTTGATGTCCATTTAATCTCAGTGAAACTTCACTAACTCCGAGCTTGTCAAACACCATTCGGGTTCGCGTTTGTGAATCTACTTTGGTGTAATCCTGAATCGAGTTGAATATATGTCGTGGCGCTGAAACTCCGTGTTGTGATGCTATTTGCCATGTGAATAAAATATTAACTTTACTTTGAATGCTGTCCGTGGTAATCATCAACCATGGTAGCGTTGACTGAAAGAAAGCAACCAATGTTCTTCAACGAGTGATGGTGTCATTGTAGGCATACACAAGGAAAGTTTTGTCAACCTCACTTTACCATGATCCTGTGCGTTATCTCTCCATATTGCATCGTTGTCTGTGGCTTTTCTGAAAAGTACAACTATGTGTTTGGCACCAAAAATAGTTTCTAAGATTTCTGCAATATCCAAGTAGATGTATTAGTGTAATTACACATGAAACTTCTTCGTCGTCATTTAAAATTGATCGCCGTGCTTTGAACTCCAGGATGGAATTTTCATTCATCGATGAGATTTAGGTTCCATCGGCGTTTATTATTACATTTCTGTGATCGGGCTGGTCAGTGGTATCATTGTCGTATATCACTGACGGACCAGCAGACCATGAATAATCATTGGAATATCTTGCCAGACCCAGCATCATCGTGACAACGTCAAACTTTCCTCGACATGATTCAATATTCTATATTTTACTGACACGCTCAGGCATCACATATTGTGCTTATTTGGATGCTAATAAATCTGCGTGTAATGGAGATTTATTTTGTTGCATTCACTTGTTTCTAAAAAATTCAAATATTGTATTTGCCAGTGATCTTATTTGTAAGACCTGAAGCTCGAAACACAAAAGAAACCCATTTTGATTCTGAAATATCAGCGGTTTCTGAATCTAACAAAGTATTACGAAACTGACATCCTGTTGCAGCAACCGCGATAGGATTATTTAGAACAATTTCAAAACCGTCTTTGGTAAATTTGGTCAGTGGTTTTTGTGGTATATCTGGTTCAGGTTCTGGAGTGACAAGATCCTTTACATCACAGATCTCAACACTCTCCATCACCTACTGTATTTCTTTCTGTAATTGTGGTTGAGAAGCAGTTATTTCTGCCGGAAGTTTTTGAAGAAATATTTTGTTGCCTTTTTAGTTCGGTCTGCTATATTATCAGCTGCTAATACGGCTTGTTTCAGCGATGGAATAAGACCTTTAGAAGTCTCTGTAACTGGTTTAAATAATTCTGCCGCATCTTCTGCAAATTCCACTCAAGGTTTATGACGTTGCTATAGTTGTTGCTTGACGCGATCACGGACGGGAAGATATTTCTTAATTGACTCTAGTCGGTGTCAGGCTAGTTTAGCTGTACCAGATTCCATAGTCAGTGCAGAAACACTCATTATTATTGATACACAATGATTTATTTACATACCTTACTCACCGAGCCAAGTTTTCGTTTTACGTCAGCGTGGAAAATAATGGAATATTATATTTGCAGCAAGGGAGTAATCCCTGCCACAATGCGTTGATTGTCGGATTGCACTTAATTGATAGAAGTGTTATTTTTTGTCTTTGGACAGTTCTATCAAGAAAACGAGGGAAGCGTTAATTTGTAAAATGGATGCTTCATACCTTTGTCGAATTGCCCTTCCTTGACAAATGTGTTAATCTTTTTCATAGACGCTTCTATCAAGAAAACGACGGAAGCGTTAATTTGTGAAATGGACGCTTTGTACATTTGTCGGTTGTCTTTGCCCTTACAGTTTCTTGCATCGGGTTAGATTTTTTAAAGATATAGAATCTACACGCGTTTCCTAATTGGTTATACTGACTATCCAAAAGAGACATTGTGTATTTTATGGATTGTTCAAAGAACATTTAATTCTCGTCATTTTGGTCTATGATTGATAGGTGTAATAATTGTTATTGAGTATACAGATTAGCTTTACTTCAGATGTACACTTCTCAAAACTGCTAGCTCCGCTTTCTCATTTTGACTTTCTAGATTTCAGAGGTAAATTGTGAAGAAAAGAGTCCATAACGTTTCCTTTTCTAAGTTTATATATTTTGTAATTAGTTCATTGTATTTTGAGGAGCTGGTATTGTATAGTCTGGCAAAATTCGTTTTCCCTACTTTAATAATTGCTAAATATATTGTAGTCTAGACTAATTTGGGTTGATTTTATGAGCACACGGGAACAGTCATTTTATTTAGCTGTTTGTTTAGATCATGCACAATTTCCACAAGTACAATATCGAAAGAAATTTCAGCCACAGCACATGAAAGTAACATAGGGCATGTTGCAAATGTAAAAAATGTCATGACATCTTTAGAGCGCCCCCTTTAATTATAATACGTGGATATACCTGTTCGATAACTATTGTAACCACTCTTGAAAATAGGTCTCTTTTATGAGCTCTTCGGTGCATTGAAATCAGAAACCGTTTGCGCGAATTTACAATCCCTATTTCCGGCGAGCATTATGGATCCAATGACTCAAGTGCCTAAATCGATAGAAAAGTGTTTGCGCGTGACTGGATGTTTCTCAAAAGGAATCCATATTATTGTCGTTATTTAAAAAATTATCTCATTACACATAAATTATCCGATAATAATAATAATAATAATAATAATTATTATTATTATTATTATTATTATTATTATTATTATTATTGTGACGAACTTGATATTTGTTTAATGAAAGTCATATTTACAGCGAAAATTGAAAATAAATGATCTTTGTAATATTTAAGAATTATTCATATGATTTTTATTTGTAATAATCTTTTGATATAAATATTAAATTTAACTTGGTCGCATGGGTAACGTCGACACCTGATGGAGACAGTTATAGCTTGATTCTAATGTTACTCTTCGATACTCGCTGTTTTCTTTCATCAGTGAAAATAAGAAAACTTTGGGCTTACTACCTACTGTTTTCTATAAACAAAAGCGTGTATCCCTCAAGTGTCGTATACGCTCCTTTATACAAATCTCTATCTCTCAATCTCGCAAGCTCATGATTACACCATTAACTAAATATGAGTTCTATTCTGAATTTAGGAATTACAATAAAGTATAAAATCGTCATTCTCAGAATGTTACTACCGTTAGCCGTTTATCAGATCTTTCAAGGGCATTCGAGTTACGTCATAACCTTCAAAGCCATCTAAACCAAATTATTTTTTGCATGCTATTATTATTAAAACAACTACAAATAGTAATTTCCTCATATATGTATATGTATGTATGTATATATATATATATATATATATATATATATATATATATATATATATATATATATATATATATATATATATATATATAGAGAGAGAGAGAGAGAGAGAGAGAGAGAGAGAGAGAGAGAGAGAGAGAATTACAAACATACATCAGACAGAGCGCAAACTCGCAAAGTGCTATATCTGGATTATGTAGGAGACTGTTTGATAGTAGTAGGAACAATTAATGTTTAATAAAAATAATACTATCATACAGGTTAGAAACGTTTTAATTTGTACTCTGCATAGATTCGAGCCCAGGTCCGCGGGTAAACTACACCCATCGTCTTGCCTGCACACACCAGTCCATATTTCCATCACGACTAAGCACACATTACCAAACTATGAGGCTACTTCATCGGTGTTATATGCACTCGTGTGTAGCAGACACACTCGCATGATGACCTAGTAATTCATTCTCATCTATCTATGCAGTCATTCCAGATTCGTATGAAAGAAATAAAGGTTTATACGATTAATTATAGATGTGATTTGGTGTGATTTGGATTTTCAACGTAGCTTTATCAATTTTTCAGTCATATCGCTACGATGTCTGCAATGTGGCAGTTTATAGTGATGTCTAGCACTGGGGCATCATGCCGCAGACATGTAGCATGATGTCCCACCCAGTCACATTATCCTGACACTGGGCCGACCAGTCCTAACACTAACCTCTTAATGCTGAGCGCCAAGCGAGGCAGCTGTTAGTACCGTTTTTGTAAGTCTTTGGTATGACTCGGCCGGGGATCGAACCCACGACCTCCCGCATCCGAGGCGGACGCTCTAACCACTAGGCCACCGGATTGGTCGATTAATTATAGAGAAAATTAGTACATATACATCAGACAGAACAGAATGTGCTATCCATGGATTCTATAGAAGAATATGTATGTATGTATGTATGTATGTATGTATGTATGTATGTATGTATGTATGTATGTATGTATGTATGTATGTATTTATCTATGTATATATGGATGGATGGATGTATGCATGTATCTATCTATATATATCTCTATATACCTCGCTATCCATCAATCCATCCATCCATCCATCCATCGATCTATCTCTCTATCTATCTATATATCTACCTACCTACGTACCTACGTACCTACCTACCTACCTACCTATCTATCTATCTTGACTAACCAAAGTTATATTTCAATAGCATGTTGAAATACAATACATCATTTTTTTGCGAGTGCGAATGAGGGGTAAGGAAATGATAAAGATGAGAGAACACGGAGCCATCTTTTCGTGTACTGTTAGCAAACTTGATTTGCTCTTCGTGCCTCCTTTATGTATCCAATCTTGACTTATGAAACCGGCGCTAGTAAGAAAGAAAAGAAAATTACAAATGATACCAAAGATAAATAAAGAAATTTAAAATGCTTTATTTTTATTTTTGTTTTTCATTGGTGACCCTCTTGGTTCGTCCATGTTGCTATGAAAATAGCAACATCTTTATGGACTGGTCGGACTCTGCGTGGCAGGTACAAGATGTAATGAATGTGCCAGGGACTGTAATCTGCAATTTTAAAACAAGATGAAGATATAAGAGATACTAGTTAGTAAAGAATGTATATTTTAAACGAAATGATCTACTTGGAATTTCAAAGGGTTTTAAATAATTATTGCTTGTTAATAATAATATTATATGCGAAATATTTGTATTCATGTCAAACCACATTGCAGTGTTTGCATCAAAAAGACGAGCATATTAATTTCCTTATTCAGACCTTTATATTTGGAAACGATTAATTATTTGCGATGCCGATCGTCTAGTTTACAGAAAAACGTAAATAAACTAAACAACAACATTCTCGGGAATGAAAATATATGACTACAAACAATAATTGCATGTTTGCTTATTTGGTCCTAAACATGTTTCCAAACATAAGCAAATATATGTATCTATATGTGATAAAAGTAATTAAAACCATGTCGATGAGATATAAGAACACGACAGTTATCGTGCATTCGCTGGCAAATGCAGATTAGCCTAAAAGTTACTTATTAAAGAAATCTAGGCTTTAAACTTTTAAAATGAAATAAACTTTTTAAAGGACACGTTAGTCTATTTGTTTAAATAAATTCTTGTCAGCTAAAACCATTTTGCAAAATGCCTTAAAAGAGACTTAGCCAAACCAAGTAATATATATATACATATTTATATATATATATAATTACTTGGTTCGGATAAGTCTCTTTTAAGGCTTTTTGCAAAATGGTTTTAGCTAACAAGAATTTATTTAAACAAATAGTCTAAGGTGTCCTTTTGCCTAAGGGCACATTATGGTAGGGTAGTCGATCGGATCGGACTGGTAGAGAAATCAAATTCATTTTTAACCACTGTAACACCGCTTCCCTCGGGCACTTCTAAGTTGTAAGCGATGAGCGTGATATGAATTTTGGAAGAATACAGACGCGTGCGTCCAAGTTAGATCACAGTTTTCTAGGAAAGGGAAACTGTGAGGTTAAGTGGATTATACAGGAAAGCGAATTTGAGATTAGTGCTAACTTATCTCGTAAACGGAAATGAAAGTTTGAAGATTCCAAAAGGCAAAACGATATTTTGGCCGAAGTGTGTACTTAATTTGAGTTAATTAGGTTCTGTTACCTTCAATTACTGTAATTATGCTTGAATCGAGTTATGAAGTGTAATCGTACTTTTAGAATGATTGTGCTAGGCTGTGAATTTGCATTTTTTTAGAATGCAACGAATGTAACAAACGTAGATTGATGGGTGTGCAAAGCTTGACTCTGAGAAAGATATTTATTTCATAAATTGTTATGACACATGCGGTAGGAAAGATTGCTTCAGTATCTAGGTTGTTGGTTACCGTATAAGAATATATCAATATTTAGATAGTGTGTGTGTGTTTGTGTGTGTGGGTGTATGTGTGTATGTTACCCTATTTATAGAAGTAATGTTCAGTGCCTTGTCATGCCCTGCGCTCTCCACAAAGCGTTTGCAGATTTGCCTTCGTGACCGTTAGATCATTCAGTTGATCTCTTCCGCCCAGTCTGTCTAAGCTGGCTTTGCATGCAAGGATAGGCAAGCTCTTAAGTCACCGAGGGTTTGAGACCCGTCGGCTACCCCAAACCTGCAGTCGAAGCCGTTGCCCGGGATGTGGAAGCTACGCATGCTACAGCTGCTTGGAGCCACAGGTGAGACCTGAGCGCCTGGTGGGGACCAAAGGTAGATGGTCTACTCCAGAAGGATCACGACGTGCCCACCCACCAGATGTACTACCCCTCCCAGAGCGCCCCGAATACCACTGAATGATAGGTGCCCAACATAACCTCTGAGTGAAGGAGATTAAAGTGAAACCGCCTTTGCACAGAGACAGCCTCACTCTCTCGACCTTGGTAGTTGGAATTCAGTGGTACGAAGATTCTTCACGGCTGGGGACTACTTCGACTGCATTGAAATCTTCGTACCACTGAGTTCCAACTACCAAGGTCGAGAGAGCGAGGCTGTCTCTGTGCAAAGGCAGTTTTACTTTAATCTCCTTCACGCACAGGTTATGTTGTGAACCTATCATTCATCCTCATCATCACACTCATCGTTCCTTTCCTGCACCTACCAAAGTCCTACGGCGGTGGGCGACTGGAGACGCAATACGTGGAGATGACCACTGGGAGTTGTAGTCAGAGACCTGCACGTAGGCGGCCATCGGAAAAGTGGTCGCTCTGCTCTGTACCCAGGGCAGCAGAACAGTTTGGCAGCATCCAGGGCGACTGAGCAAACATTTGCAGGACAGCGCTGATCACCCTGCGCACGGAGGGCCTAGAATAGGTGGCCTAAAATAGCCTGCCCTTCAAAATCTGGCCAGCTTTTCGCGGCTGGCAAGATCATCCATATCTGCGGTCGAAACTATCAAAGAAAAAAATTCTTATTGGAACATGGAACATCCCAACTCTCATGGACAAAGAGAAAGTAGCATGCCCTCACAGAAGAACAGTCCTATTTGCTGGACAGGATGCACGGAATCGGCCTGGCGATCAAATCAAGTCTTCTGAAGCAGCTTCCAGACCTGCCTGTTGGTATCAATGAGAGGTTAATAAAATTGCGATTACCTTTCAGCCACGAACGCCACAAAACAATCATCAGCGCCTACGCCCAGCGAAAACCATTGAGCAGTTATATACGGACCTCAGCTCTGTACTTAGCTCAGTTTCAGCTGACAGCAAGATCATACTGCGGGACTTCAACGCCCATGTTGGCTGCGATTATGGTCAATGGCAAGCACGGTTCGGCAAAATGAACAACAACCGCCTGCTCCTACTCAGCAAATGCGCAGAATTTGACCTCCTAATCACAAACGCAATGTTCAGAATGGCGAACAAACACAAGAACACCTGGATGCACCCCAGATCTCGCCAATGGCACTTATTCAACTATGTAATAGCCCGTCAGCGTGATGGTCATGATGTCCTCATCACCAAGGCCATGCAAGGAGTAGAATGCTGGACAGACCACAGACTTGTTCGAACTAAAGCTGCGCATTGCCCCACATCACCCAAGGCGTGCTAAGCATGTGCGCACAGTTTTCAACATTGTCAAACTTAGCAGCCTTCCACCCAGCTCAATTTCCAGAAGGTCCTTGATGACCAGCTGTCCACCAACGGAGCTATACGTGCAGTTGCCTCTGAGAAATGAAAGAAGTTCAGGGACATGATAAAAGAAACAGCTATGGCGACTCTGGGCCCCAAGAAGCGAGCCCATCAAGACTGGTTCGACGAGAACAACGGTGCCATTTAAGATCTGCTTGCCAAAACGAACAAAGCATTGATGGACTAGCAGAATTACACATTCTCCATCCCCAAAAGAAGACCACTTCAAGCGGAGGCTCAGAGAGAAATTCGCAAGATGCATGACCATTGATTGGAAAGGAAAGCTCATGAAGTGCAACGCTATGCCGACAATAACAACTCCAAAGAGTTCTACAACGATATCAAGAGAATTATTTACTCTTTCACATGTAGATCGTGAAATTACTAATGATAAATTAACTTGTTAAATGGGAATTGGATCAATCAGGTCGATTACTATGTCAGTTGTATGGCCATAAAACTCAATCTTAATGTTAAATATATTTATTAATTTGAATCATTACCTTTTTAATGAAATTTATATATATTGAATCTTGAGATATTATATTTATTTAGGGTGTTAGCTTTATTCTTTAGTGGGACTGACATTAATTAATGCACATCTTTTGCAATAATATTTATAATATCGTAGCTGGATTTTGACAGTACGGTGTTAAAAAAAGCAATCATTATATAAAGATCTATACATTTTGAACTTTAACTGCAATCATCTATGTTGTCTTTATAAACTATTTTAAGATTCCATGCATTCATAAGATAATGTAAAGTTTTGCATATTCAACTTCTTTTTTGTGTGTTGTTGTTATTACTGTTTCTCTTGATTGTCTCTGTTTTGTAATACTTTAGGCCAGGGGTCTCAAACATGCAGCCCGAGAAGCCGTATCATGTGGCCGCAAAATGATTAGCGTCACAAGGTGTCATGAGAGATAACAAAAAGATGGTGCAGCCCTTGGGCCATCGAAAATGCCATCAAGCGGTCCTCAGGCTGGTTTGAGTGTAAGAACCCTTCTTGAAGCTTTTTAAAAAATAGTTTTGCTCTATGCGTTGTCAGATTTTTATATGTATCCGATTCAATCCTTGGCACATGCATTTCCTTGCAGCATGCAGGGAACTTTAAAAGACTGAAATTCGTGTTTATATTCTGTGTATTATTTGGCTTAGTGTTTTAAAAAATCCAAAATTAGCCCTAGATACTGACGTACCCGTGGCAAATAAACGGGCAGCTGTAGTGCAGGAAGTGGGTTGGATCAGTCAGAAGCGTGTGGCATTCAGTTTCACATGCAGCTTCAGTGGCGTCAGTTCCGACTACGTCCAGAAGTTTCTGCACTGTCTGTTTCAGATGGGTGGTGTCAAAGGTAGTCACTATATAACGATAAAATATAAATATTTCATGTGGAGTCAATTGTCCAACACATTTTGTTTTAATGAAATCCTCGCTAATTCAAGATGGATTAAACGTATGATTTGATGAATCACTGTCTGTAACTTTAATGAATTTCGTAAATAAAATCGCTCGCGTGTAAAGGATGAATAACTTACTAACATAGCATACCAGAGCACCCAAAGAGTTTCTTTATCAAACCACGATGTGTCTCAAACGAAGATGCCACCTGACTAGCGATACATTTTTGTTGATATTCTAAATACACACACACTCGCACACACACACACACACACACACACACACACACACACATATATATAATCCGCCATTTTGAAATTAATGTTAAATTCATGTAGATGTTATTCCTGTAAGCTTACACTAAGCAGTTTGTTGCGGATACGTTTTCGATCTAGCACAAAAGCGAAGACAATCATCAAATCGTATTTTCTTGTATAAGAATAGCTTTCTTGTGATAAAAAAAATATGAGATAAAAATATAACCGATCTTTTCAGTATGATGATTAAAATATTTTCACAAAAATATCATATCAACTAATACAGATTTCCGATTTTGATGCAATTCGTAGAAAGCAGATAACTGTCCGATAGTGTCGGCAGAAGCAAAGGAGTCATTAAAAAATTTTAAGCGTCTTTATGCGAGCAAACTTTGAATCCCCAATGAGAATTAATGTTTGCAAAAATAGTTTTGGAAATCAAAAGCGCTGAATAATTAAAACAAATAAACTGGTTTAAGATATTTTACTTACGCGAGCCTAAGAAAACTCTCTTGTCTGGTGCACAGAAAACAACAGAGATGCAGACAAGAATGATGGCGACCTTCATGGCTGCGTTTGTCAATAATTCGATCTACAAGGTAAACGATCACACTATTAAACAGCAACAATATTGAAAGTATAAAATGGCCCAGTCATATAAATAATACACGTCGCTTTCTGTCCACAAAGCAATTCCCAAATTGTATTAACAAGCATCATGTGACAGCTATACAACTAAGCCTAACTGGATAATAGTTATAGACTTACCAAGTTTAAGAAAGACTGCCAAAGCGGAATACAAGTGCAATATATATGTCATATATATATATCGAGTCGACTTGGTACGTGACGTAAAGTCACTTAAAGTCATGCACAAAGTGCACACTGCTCACTTTAAGTCACACTGCTCCCAACTTAGTGCTGTTGAAACGCCAATGTCCCCATAAACTGATGTCTCCCATTGTCTTGTAGAAATTTCTGTTCTTGTTTTTGCTTCATTGTTCAAGGAATTCGCAAGAAGGACCGACGAAAAATATAAGCATTGTAAACATTTAGACATCAGAGCGGGCACTAAGACTGTTAGCTTGCATCTATTTTGGTACAAATTGAACGCAAAAATGTCTCAGCTAACAGCTGAAAATGAGGCTGAGTCTGTGGTCAAGCGCTTAGGCATCGGCGTTATTTTCCCCCGAATCATGATATCCCCCTTCCATTTTTTAAGTCTCTTCCTTCCACATGCTCATCAAATTTCCAATAATGTTGCAGCACCAAGAAAACTGCACATCTTACTTTTCGGTTACTAGGTTACAAAAGTTACTTTCAGCAGTACAATATAACTTACATAAACGTGCATGAGCGCAGAAATCAAAGTCATATTTTTTAAATGCAGGGAACGTTATTATACATTATTGAAAGACAGAACGTTAATAGTCAGTATTGAAAGACACAGAACGTTAATAGTCAGTATTGAAAGACACAGAACGTTAAGAGTCAGTATTGAACGACACAGAACGTTAATAGTCAGTATTGAACGACACAGAACGTTAATAGTCAGTATTGAAAGACACAGAACGTTAATAGTCAGTATTGAAAGACACAGAACGTTAACAGTCAGTATTGAAAGACACACAGAACGTTAATAGTCAGTATTGAAAGACAAAACGTTAATAGTCATTATTAAAAGACACAAAATGTTACTAGTCATTATTGCAAGACACAGTCATAATTGAAAGGAAAAGAACCTATGCATACATTTCATGTTTCTAACTTTCTGTCGCGTAATTTAATTTTCATCGGGGATAAATGTATAGGATATCGGTATCGCAATACCATGGGTTTAACGTTAAGTATAACGTTCACAATGTGGGGCAGAGATCTGGCGTTTGGAACCCACTGACTACCGGTGACCTTTTCCTTCAAAATGCATATCAGATTTTTCGTATATCTTTCAGGAAATTAATTAAATTTCTTTAATTTTACATTTATGTATTGTCATGCAATCAATAGGAATAAAATAGCATATGTCGTTCTCCTTATCTGGATATATACAGCAAGCCTTTCAGCTACACCTTAACATGCTTCAATTTAAATGTAGGACACATATGGCATTTCTCCCATACCATAAAAACCAAAAGCTTCATATAACTCTGGAACGTCTGTGATAAATCTCCGGCTGTGGTCTAGCGAGTGCAAGTTCATTATTTCCTCTCCACACGATTTGACGCAGTCATTATAAGACATGTCTGAAGACTCGTACCCGGATGAACTTGAAATATGTCCGTTTTTATATATCGACCGAAAGTGAAAGTGATGGAAGGTATTAAAAACTACGGGATAGGGAATGGGGGGCACTGAAGTATTGAATCTTTATTCTAACTCTTTAAATATTCTACACTTCCAAAACACTGAAGTATTGAGTCTTTATTCTAACTATTGAAATATTCTAAAACTTCCAAAGCACTGAAGTATTGAGTCTCTATTCTAACTATTGAAATATTCTAAACTTCCAAAACACTGAAGTATTAAGTCTTTATTCTAACCATTGAAATATTCTAAACTTCCAAAACACTGAGGCTCTATTATCTACTATTGGGTAAATCACACACGGTTCCTTCTCAGCGTTTGAAAATTAGCTATCCGTATCACAATCACCGAATCCTGTTTAATTATCAGTAGTTTTTTTATTTTGAGAAGCATTTCCCACGCATCTTATGTTGACTTGTGCTCCTTTCATTCGCCATCCTCATTTTTATGTAGCGATCATAACCCCTTTATGTTCCACAAATTTTATGAATGCTCGGTAATATAGCTTGATACATAAAGTATTGGACCATCAAGCTGCTAAGTCTGATTTGTATAGAGACATGTTGCAGATCTCAGTGGGTGTTTTCCAATCTTTCGATAGTAGAACAGCTTTTTAAGATATCTTGCAATTTCTTAGATTCCCAATAAAATAATAACAATTCATTTGAGTGATCCTCTGTGGATGTAGAATAATATTAGAAAATTCATTCGGCCGCGAAAAAAAAATCATTGCTTAGCTAAACTAACCAATCTTTCTTTACACTAGGCCAAATTCAGATATATTAGAAGCAGAGCTGTAAGTACTGCAAGAAGGCTGAGGTAGATATTTTAAATAGGCTATTTAGCTATATTGTCACTAGTATTCGGTCCGGTATAGGACTGTCTGCTGATAAAATATCTATGTCAGTTATTGCTGAGGACACATCCATGGCTGCTGATCTTTTCAACGAAGACCTACTTAAAATTAATTGATGGGCAAAGCAATAATTGGCTATTTTAATTCAAATAAAACCGAATCAATGACTAACCTAACCATTTCAAAAAGAACAAGGCCCAAAAAGTTAAATGAATTACACGTTGATTACGACTGTCACCTCGCATAAACATACGGGACTAACTTTCAATGAATCCATTTCTTTGCATACACATACACATGAAATAACTACAAAAGCCTGGACAAGGTTAGACATACTGCGAAGTTTGAAATTAAAACTTGACAGAAAGTCATTATAACTTCTTTATATCACCTCTGTAAGACCTCTTTTAGAGTACTAATGTTATCTGGGATACTTGCACCAAGTATGAAATAGATGAAATAGAAAAATCACAATCTGCATCACATGCTAGAATTTTGGAGGAGACGAAATGGGAAAAACTTTCAGCCAAGCGCTACAGACATAGAATGATAACGTTTCAAAATATATCATGGTATGGCTCTAGGATGCATGAGGTCTTTCAGGTTCAGGCGGTAACTAATATACAACTTTGTGATGGTACAAAGCTCCAAACGCCGTTGGGACAAATCAATACCAAAGTTTATTTTTTCTAATGTCTGCTGCAGAAGGGAATTTTCTCCCTTTATAGGTTCGAAACAACCCTTCGCTGCACTCTTATAAATGACACCTAATAATAAATCGAGGAAAAGTCGAAATTATTACTATCAAGGATAAAGAATAGCGTAAAATATGCACAGAAGAATTCGACTTGATTAATGCTTAATAAACAACGATCTTTACATGAACCGTTGGACACTTAGCAATAGACGTTATTGCAGTGAACCAGAAACCACAAAGCACGATCTTTTAGACTGCACTAAATATGTTACTCTCAGCTTTTCGAACAATAAGCATATTGCTCCATATCACAGATAAGGCGTAGTTTTTAACGAGTAACCTTTTGCAATTGATTAAGGTCAACTAGATGTTCAATGCGGTCCATAAGTACGTATTTGGACTGAATAGACTTGCATGACCATTAATGATGTCATCACGTTAAATTGTTATCTCTCCTGTATAAATATATATGGCCCAAGTTAAAGTTAACAGTCCTTGAAATCCATAAATCCCAACATCATCATATTTATTTGTTTCTTCTTTTTTCTTTCGTCTCTTCTCATTCGTTGATATGCAGTATACAGTAACGTACATGAGATATATATTAGTAAGCAAAGATGAAATACACATGAGTGGTTGTTGCTTCTGCATTCATTTGAAAAACGCTTTGATAAGATAAACAAAATTCCTTCTTTTTGTATAGATAGTAAAATGAGAAGTACACAAGTAATATTTAACTTGATTTGAAACCAAAGTTTAAAACAATGTTTATTACATTCAAGAGATGTATGCGGGCATCACTGTGAGATTTAGTTTCATTAGTTCTTGTTTAAAACATCTTCAGAATCGATGCTAATAGCTCGATGCTGATACGATAAAATCATCTTCGAAGTTATAGAATATACCTTCGATGGTGTTATATTTTTTCAAATCCATTTTATCCTAATCTCAATAATAGATAATATTCGAACATAAGCAAGGAACTATTGAGAAAAGAAAACAAAATATTTCTCAATAGTATATTTCTCGCATAAAAAGAGTTTATATGATTTTTTCTTTTCCAATTGTTAAGTATTAATTGGCATATTTTTTGAAGATTATTATTTTGTGTGTTTAGAAGTTTGAATCTGTACTTAATGATGCGCATATATCTATTTATATAAAGTGTGTACCAGCCCAGCTATACATCTGCAAACATACTGTTGGTAGAAAGTTTGATATAAAAGAACTGTGCCATGGAAGCAACGAAGTATAGCAATGTCACGGGTGGTTAACATAGTTCTCAGCTTGTGTCAGGCGTCTGACAGGTGGAGAAAGATTATGCCACGTCCATCACGGTAATTAATACTTGTAAATTTATTCCGGTAGTCACAATCCTGAAAGTTGAGCGACATAATTCTTAATATATGTTACTCCTTTCTGTTAACATTTTTGTTATCATTACCGTTCTTGTTGCCATGCGCATGGTGATCATTTTTTTGTTTCCCCTATTATCTGTCTTAATCCTCTCTTAATCATTTCAATCTGTAATGCAGTAATCTTTTCCTGTAATTTCTCTTGTTACGATTCCCAATAACATTCAGTCGTTTCAAAAAAGGTTGACAAAAAATAGTTATATTTTAAAACGTTTGCCTATCTAACATTGTCCTATACCCTAACCTTTATACAGTAACATTAGACCTACTGAATGTAAACTTTTCATACATGAACATCAGACCAACTGCATTTGAACCTTTTATATATTTACATTAGATATCTATATGTAAATTTTTTATACATTATTATCACATAGTAGGTATAGTTTTCCTATAGTATGTGCAGTTTCATATTTTTGATATTACCACATGTTAAAATATCACTTTATTTGATTATGATTGATCCAAATAAGCCCATAAAATTAATGTGAAGTATCCTCTTTACTGATTGGCTGGGATCGTGGGATAACGTTTTTAACCCCGCCTTCTGAAATTTTTGGTTTTGAATGAACATTTTTGGTGGCCATTTTTGAACTCGACTCGCGAAATGAAATTGAGGAAAAATTATCTCGGCTGTCTGAATATGGATATGTTACCCCTACAGGGGTTTGTTATGTCAAGTATAACAATATCATAATGCGAAAAATGGCGTAAAACTACAAGACAAGAACAATAATAAGTAAAACTAAGGTTATTGCTTATTTGATGGCGGGGTGGGCTGAGGGAGCGGTATATCCGTAACATAGATATAGAATCCACTTACAGAAGTAAATAAACTCACCTCTGTTCACAGAAGAATTAGGACATAAATGGGTCTCCTAACTGACAGAACTTTGTCCACCCACATCATCTTTACCCAGTAAATATGGGATGCAAATCCGACTCAAAAAGAAATGTGTTTACGTCTTCTGTACAGTCTATTGTTCAAGTTAAATACTGTAAATATCCGGTCACAAATGCATTGCAGTAAATGTGGGACTTTCTGCATCCAGTAATCCTATTTCACATAAAAATCGCAACAATGTAACGTTTAGTTCTGCAAGTGACATTTTAGTTTAACATTGTACTCTAGGCCTACTATTTACCGTATCAATGTGGCATCACATAGCATTAATCGTTCTGTTTTAAAAAATGATTTTGTCCTTATAAAATGTTCCGTTTATTCGGATGGAAGCGTTTTCTTTGATTTATAGTTTGTAAAAATGTGCAATCTACTTTTACTAGTTCAACTTTGTTTGGGACTATATTTTATGCACAACAAATGAAAGGTGCACCTTCTGTCAGAATGAACGAAATTATTCGTTCGTCTTTCTATCCAAATAATTTCCGCTGAAATAAAAACTATGTGATATATAGAAACTATGTTGCGGTTTGGGCCGAGACAAGGAAATCCCAGTCAAGGGTTTATATTATTTGTCTCCCCATGAGGCTTGCTCGAGTGGGGAGACACATAATATAAACCCGCGACTGAGATTTCCTTGTCTCGGTCCAAACCCCAACGTAGATTATTTTTCTCACCCAATATTTTCCTTTAAAGTAAAAAGAATTCTGCAATAGTGTTCACGTCCAATGTTTACATGCGGCGCAATAATGTAAATATGTTAATGAGGGCTGTGGTGTGACCATTGCGTTCGAAGTATACAGTTTATACGCGTGAGCAAAGAAAAATAACAACATAAAACGTCGCATAATAATGAGGTATTATCATATTTAATATATGGATGTTATATGAAATTGACAATAAATAATTAACATTTATTACAAGAAACTGTTTTATTTTCATCAGTTCCATTTTTGAAAAGTTATATTGTAAATAAGAAAACGATATTGGCTACTCAGCTCTACTGTACTGTAGTTATACTTAGTACAAGCTGTAACGAAGAGTAACATCTTTCTTTAGATTATTCATGGGTAATTAGAGATCTGTGTCACTATCGTATATAACTATTCTTTTCTTTGGAGGAGGTGAAACTGTGTGTGGCATACTTGTATTGTCCTTAATATTGATTGTAAAATTACCCCCGTGTATAATAGACCCTCCAAAAACGGACTCTAGCGGATAACCATGTGCTAAACTTTCAAGTTCACGGATTCTTTGAACATTTATTTTTAAGTCCTGGAAATATGGCAAGTGCTACAGTGAAATTTGCTTATGGATTAATGTGCTGACGGATAAATTATTTTTTCCGGCTGGTAAGTGTATTATTTGTCATTAAATATTGTAGGTATATTTTTGATTCAACCGGGGCACAGTGGAGATGCTTAACAACATTAGAAAAAAAGCATGCTTTATGTAACACTTTTCTGGCTGTTACTAAGTTTTCCGTAGTTGTTAAGAGAGTAGGGAGGCTCTGAAGTGTATTGGTCTATAATATATATGCATGGATAAGTGTTTTCTGTTATATTGTTCATTTCACACAGCATTGAGAATTTTATCCTACATGTAGCACATTTATTTTCAGGTCAGCGTCATTAAATGTAGCTAACAGTATATAATTTGTTTCACAAGAAGTATTCAAAACTAGTTAGGTAGCTTTAGCTACATTTAATGACGCTGATTTAAAAATGTATTGGGCTAGACCTGCATATAGGATAAAATTGACAACGCTGTGTGGAACCAACAAGCATAATACCAAAGAGCTCGACATCATATGCGTTTGTCTTTGTCTCTCTCGAATTGTTTTTGTATGGTGTGTTCTCAAAGATGGATTTAACTTAAGTTACTATGTTTTTGTTATATATGTGTTGCTGTTGTTGTTGTTGTTGTTTGATTTTGTACAACTACGTCAGGCACAGCAGAAGACAACAAGGGTTTCCTTTTTTAAAAGTAGTTCTGAGCGCGTGGACACCTTGACTGAGACGACTGGTCTGAGATGACTAGACTGAGACAAGAAAAGTAAGGCTAGCAAAACAAGCAGATTTCTCTGTCGCATGGGTGAGAAAAAAGAATCTCAAATGGGTTATGATTTAATATAAATTAATGAAACTCGTTGAATAATGTCCAGCTTTTGCGAACCTTGGCTCGCAAAAGCTGGACATTATTCAACTCCTTTCATAAATTCAATATTAAATCGTTACCCATTGTATATTAGATATACTAAATGTGATAATAAAAGATAAGGACAACACTTGATTTGGATGAAACATCTCCGCAAAAATTGTGAAATAACTGTAGAACTTTTAAAGTATCAATTAACACATATCCATCAGTTTTTTTCTAATCTGGACTATTTGTTTTCTTGTAAATTAAATTTGGACATAAAAGTATCTGTAGAAGACTATTTACATTTCAAATGAGTGCACATCGTTACAATCTCGAAACTAATTACAGAATTGTAAAAATACGTTTATGGGAACTTAAATGTCACACACACACACACTGATTTATTCAGGTGTAACTACTGTACATTAAATTCTAACATCTGTGCAAAAAGGGAAGCATGTAAAGAAATTTTTAATAGGTGACATGAAAGTATATTGTGTTGTTCTAAGTGCTTGAGGAAGCTTTAAGTGTTTGATCCGTTTTAGGCAGCAGTAGTTGTTCAGCTGTGTCCTAATACAGGTAGGTGTGATGAAAGTAATTAAAACCAAGTCGATGAAATATAAGAGCAAGACAGTTATCGTGCATTCGCTGGCAAACGCAGATTAGCCGAAAAGTTACTTATTAAAGAATTCTAGGCTTTAAACTTTTAAAACAAAGATAAACGTGTATTCTTTCATCAACTAACGCTTGTTTAAATCCTAATTCTCCTAGAAAACAGCAATACTGCATTGTAGTATTACGATGCACACTATAAATGCTGAAATATCGCAAGTACCCGTGCTTCAGTATGTCGATGCTGTTACGACTCTATGGTCACAAACTTAAATAACAGAAAAGAACCTACAAGTTTTGTTAAACTTAGCTAACAATTTAATTATCAAAGTAATAAACGAAAAACTTGAACGGAATTTACAGTATACTGAAGTGATATCCAATTAGTCCTTGTTTAGGTCTATGAAAATCCAAAACGAAAGAAAAGTCCTTTATAATTGTCAATACCGGAAATGTACTGACCCTCCAAGAACCGTGACGTCGACAAGATGGCGTTGTCCAGAATTCTTTAGAATAATTTATATCAGTTCCAGAATAATATCAGAGTTAAAAAAATGAGCACGTTTCATCAGCACTGAACAGTCCAAACAAATGTTTTTCCTCATGAAAAATATCTAAGTGCAACATAAAATACGTCTGCAGACATACACCAGGAACACAGAAATGTGAACGACTCCATAAATCAGAACGAAACTGAACGCTTAATGTTTCCTTAATGTAGACCCCATGTGACAACATAGACTATTGATTTTTGACAAACTAACTATATGCACATGACCCTGCACAACCAATGGGAATCCAGGAATCCACAGAATTGTTCTGGAACATCGATATCACATCAGTCACTGTGAAAATACGTTTTAGGCGCCATTTTAAGTCTTATTATTTAATTACGATTATTATTACTAATTGTCAACATGTACGTAAACATCTATTTATAGATCTTACGTAATTTCATTTTTTAACAGACAAGTTACGTACACAATTTAACAGAAAATACTATATACAGTTTAAGACCATGAATATAAATTAAATAAATTCACATACCAGAAGTTACAAAAATATAGATATACATAACAATAGAACCCTAGTATAAATGCTATAGAGCAGGCAACATAGATAAATAAGGGCATGGAACAAGAAATTGCATCTATATATAACGGTGCATGTAACGAATCGACAGCATTTGAGTTGTTGTTTAGCACCCTACAAATAAATGTTTGCACTGACTTCTGTCGGTATTACTGATTATCATGTCATTTGTAATTCTCGTTGATAAACTTTTTTAATTTGATCATGTTTCTTCAATATATGATATACCTGACCTAAACCTCAACTGTATTCATATTATAAATTCTTTCGTGGTCATTGTTTCGTAACGGATTGCTGGACCGAACATTTTTGGCACTGACACTTTTGCTTATGTACATTTCTTCTAGATGTCCAACTATGAAAATAGTGTCTTCTGTTTTAAATACAGAGATAGAAGTATAACTTGCTCTCGTAAAACCACCCCCTGCAAACTGGCCAAGTAGCACAACTATTTCATGTACAATGCATTGAACTTTGAATTTACACACAATCTCTGCATAGAAACAAAACACTGTTTAACTATAAGATCTTATTTGATTTCAAAAGATTGAAGGGGAGGGGATACATAGAAATTATAAAGTAAGGGACAGACGACTTACTGAACGGTCGTAATCTGCCATTATAATTCGCTGCTTAACGTAGTGTGATCTCTACCCAGCCTAGTAAATCTTTCCAACGAGTCTGGTCTAGGATGTACAAAGTATATCAGACATTTGAAAGAATACGTGCAAGTACCATACTAAGGAGTATGTTGATGGAAAATTATTAGGTCAGTATTTAATTTTACTAAGTTGTCTTTACAGCAGTTCGATGAAACCAGGTGTATGTTATCTGACAACGTATCTTCACACAAGCAGAGATTGCATCCAACGTTATTTTGAGGCTTGAGTTCAACGGCAAAAGATTCCACTGAGCTACGTTTGAAACCTATCATCAATACGAGGCTTTGATATATCAGTCTGACAGTTAAATGTGAAAATTATACCTCAGAAAAATATTGAGAGAAAAAACTTAAGGAATAGTTCTAGAGGATAGGTAAATAGACTAACAGACAGATTGATACACAGTTACAGTGAGATATATTATAGAATATATCAACTGTACTTAGAATATGGCCTTAAATTAGGAGTTTTGTTCACTAACACACAATATCACGATAATATAACTTTACTGATCCTACATAAATTTCACCGATCCTGCTAAACATCACAAAGAAGCGAGTTCAGTTTGTTATTTAACAGTTATCATTCATTACCATCTTAATATCCCGAATAAATAGTCAAGCTTCTTCAATACGCTCTTCTTCACAGATGCCGTAATTTGCTCTCTGCTTCTGTAGAACCAACTTTCTGTTTTGATTTCACGTATCCCTCTGCAACTATGTGCAAGAGACTTGCGTTGTGTGATTCCATGGACTATATATAAATATTGTTATACACAACAAAGAATGTACTTTCGAATTTCTCCGAATATACAGTGCGAAGTGTCCAGCAACATTGCATATCTTGGGTCGTTCGTCAGCTATGTGCGAAAATTGTCCAATCATTTCTGGTACTTTTTCCACCCTCTTCCATTGATCATATTTGCGAGTGTGCACTATTGTCGTAATCTAATTTATGCCGCTTCAGTGGCGGCTGCACCCCTTTCAAATACTTTCAAATATATTTTACAGATGTCACCGCGCAATGCACTTAATGTTTATCAGCAATGATATAAATATTAAAACACACTGATATAATCCTGGAGTATTCGTCTAATCCGATCGATGAATTCTAGCTACGGACCCTACACCTTCATCATTAGTAATGACATCATTGATTGGGGGCAGTACACTAGTCTAGTTCTACATACATGAAGACTGAGGTAACAATTTATTGTACCTGGTCTGGGTATCGGTAGGTACTCGGTTAACACAAGAAACATTATTTAACCATCAAAGGAAAATGCTGGCTCACCACCACTTCGTATCTGCTATGACAAGTGACCGGCCGTAACTCTCACTCTCAAAACGGATTAATGACTGATGGGCTTGACTGATCTGCCAGCAAAATCACTAACCGCAGGATAGCGAATTAGCGCAAATTTCGAGTTCTGGTAACATGATTCGGCTGTAAATATTATTCTTTGAAAAGTTTGAACATCTGTCTGAGAGGAGACTGGTTTTATATTTCATATCCAGCAAGCAAAAAGAGGAAGCAGCCATCTGAAAATCGTACAAATTCTATTAATTGCCTCAATCACTTGAAAGTTACAGAAGGTTAAAAGTACAAGACTATGAGACTTGAGAATTTTGTGGCCAAAACTATATTGTACATACAGAACTGGTTGTTGTTTCAATTGCTTAGTCATTATAGCGGACATTAGGAGATAATTTGAATATCATAGCGGCAAGATAAGAGGAAGGAGTTCCTATATATCATCCTTATTAAAAGAATAAAAATATAAATACGATGGTAAGAGAATATAAACAAAGAACCAGGACACAAAAGTGCACGATTTCAATTTCATTTATTAGTCGATAAGTAACAAATATAATATAGATCAGACTGACTCTTTCTCTCCTTCCTTCACGCTCTCTGCTCTGTCTCTTCATCTCTCAACCATTTGAGTGGTTATGTCTGTGATGCCTCTGTGTCAATGTACATGGCCAAGGAATATACAATCTAATTGGACGGGATTTTAGCACTAATACGGTACGCTGGTAGCAACATGGAATGTCATCGATTAGCGGTCACATACCCTTCGCTACGTAACTGAAATATAAAAAGAATACGCATTTTAGCACCAAGAATGACTGACTGACTGACTGAATGAATGAATAACTGAATGAATGAATGAATCAATCAATCAATAAATGAATGAATATCAGAGTGTTTTTCTACTGGTCCAACTAAAATTGTAAGATTGTTGAGGTTTGAGAGCTTGAGTAGATTATGCGTTTTGTTACATAAAATGTGAATGATCTTGGTGGCCGAGTGTTCTAAGGCGTTCGCCTTAACAGATCACTGACATCTCACATCTGCACATGCAAGCTCGAGTCTCGGCTCGATAAACTTGGACATGTCACTAAGCTTGCCAGTAGATTCCCGTCGGTTTATGTTTCTTCCATGGAATTTTTCTCCCTCAAATACGCGGAAAGCCATGTATAGCATGTGTTCCTTTGCGCAACCATACACTACACGAATCTTTGTTGTGTCTTGGCACTTTGTGCCGATATTCGTACTAATTGTGTAAAATTGTATTGTGTAAAAAGGGTGTTCAGATAATATAGGGACAAATAAGACATATCCATTGCTTATAATGAAACTGAACAAGAAAAAAAAACTTATTTCAAGTCTAATCATAGTATTTACTTTAAATCTTTTGAAATTTGTAAATATCACTTCCAAATAGTTTTAATCAGTGACGACATTTATATTCATAAGCTAATTATAGAGGGTAAGTGTAAAATAACATTACTTTCAACAAAAGCTCTGATGCGGACTTGTGTTGGGTATACTGTTTGGCAGTGATGATCAAGATTTCTGTAAATCCTCTGGAAATCCCACGCTGTATCATCTCCAGGCAAGCTTTCTCTAGATCCTTGAATCCGAATTGGACGGCCCCACAGAGTATACCTGAAGAATAAAAAACACGTATAGTAACATCTTAAGAGACGGTATAAAGTCTGACTTTCTCTCAGTTTGACTTTCACAAGGATATATATGTTATTCGCAAACCTTTGAAATCAACTGCCTTCGTAGCATGAAAAACGTCATTAAATGGCAAAAAATCTTGATCAATGCACCAAGCATTTTATTTGTTTACGATTGCTAACGAAATCAAGGTGGGACTTAGTTTTCTTTTTTTACAGTTTCAGTTTTAGAAATGCAGTTTATATATCATTGTGACAAGGTTTCCAAGCAACAATATAGAGGGTTAAGCACTAGAGCACAGTCTTTCCTTACTGATTAAAATCGTGATCTGCGACAAAATGGAGGTCTTTAACACACAGAGAGAGAGAGAGAGAGAGAGAGAGAGAGAGAGAGAAGTGGATGATATAGCTTTTCGTCTTAACCTCATAGCCTTTAAATAATTGTTTCACTGTGAGATATTTTTGAATGGATAAGTGCTACAGTCGACAATTAAGAGCGAAACGGCTTTAGCGTATTAATACGCTACATGAGCGTGTGCGATTTTATTAGCTGGTGAACTTTAAATCTCACTTTTCAGTTAATTCAGTGCATTGTATGTTGTACTGTTAGAAAATGTAGTATTTAGTACCATTAGTTTTCAATAAATTGGTGAATGACACAGTCGTATAAATATCAACGGCAATAAGACAACTCTGGCTGACAGACTGCCATAATGTAATTTAAGAATAATACAGAAAGGTAGCAATTTAGCAAAACCACAGTAACTTACTTCCTATTACTTAGATTCTATATTATATATATATATATATATATATATATATATATATATATATATATATATATATATATATATATATATATAGTTAAAGGATACCCACCTACGACAGTTTCCATCGTAATACTGACAGACCCAGAGTGAACAAACTGGATCAGCCGACGGAAGACATCTGTGTTGTACGTCGGGACGGGGACTTCTAAATGCTGGGACGTCCTGGAGCATTTTTTGTTCTTGCGTGGTGTCGACTTCTTGGGTGTGCGGTTCATCTCTGCATTTTTCAAACGCTTCAATATCAAACGGTAGAAAGACCTGAAATCGAAAAACAAACATTTTAAACCACGAGACCTCCCTAATATCGAGTGTGGTCTCAATTATACGTATTAGCATTGTCTAGGATGTCTAAGGTGAGGAAGCTAACAAGTTCCCTATTCACGTATAAGTCCTTTATAATTCACGTATAATTCCTATATAACAATTTACTGAATTATCAATAATAAACGAATGTTTTAGCTTGTTAACAATTGCTAAATATTCTAGCCTAAATAATAATCATAAGGATTTTCATATGGGAATTACTTATTGTCATTCAGGAGTATCGGGTCACTAACATTACTTGATGTGAAACACCGCCGCCTGTGATGATTACTATCATAATTAGTTATATAAAATAGTATTTTTAAAGCTATAGTAAGTGTGTGAATCAAACCGTAAACTGTACAAAGCTCCTGCATATAGTAGCATTTATATATATATATATATATATATATATATATATATATATATATATATATATATATAAACGATTTTAGAAAGATTTTTAAGAAAATGGTACCTAAAATATGCTATTTCCATCCGCGCAAATCCACGAGATTTCATAAGAAATTAATGAACAATCGAGAAAAAATAATTTCTGAGAGCGTACACCGCCAGATGACCTCGAATGGAAAATGGTAGGCAAAATGTGCTCTTTCCAGCCCCGTAAACCTACGATACATCACAAGAAAAACTGAACAACCGAAACCAATAGTTCAATTTTTCTCTCGAAAATCCAATATTTCAGTATCATTTCTTCCATTTGTATGAAATGGAGGATATTAGTTTTAATGTTCATAGCCGTGTATTTTTCCAACTTTGTGACGATTTGCTCGTTTTTGGATAGATAATTTGGCACAGTTCAGAAATATGAAATTATTATTATTATTATTATTATTATTAAATAAGAACCCTCCCAGTTCCTCTCGAATGCCTCAATCCCTCAAAGGCCTCTCACTCAGGTAAAGTTGTCGGTCCGTGCTCTTCTTTATGACAATTAGTCTCCCCTCAAAGCTCAAAGTGATGAAGTTACGATATTGGCAAACTTATTTCTACGTAGTTCAGATAATGGGACGGTTAACTGTCACAATCAAAAGTTGCCGGAAAGAATAAAAACAGAGAACCCACTACGAGTTAAATATGATTTTGGTGGATTTTGTAGAGTTATGTTGTATGTCTCTAGTTCACTTCTCTCTAAGCATATTAAAGCATTTTTTTTTTGAAGTTGTAGAAGTACTAAACCAAACAGAACAACACTTAATAATCATATACAGGCCATACAAAGTTCTATTATATACGAAGAAATCAGTTTCAACGAGTCCTTAATTGACGAACGTAATTGTTGATTGTCTAGTCTCCACGAGTTATTGTTGGCGCTAAAGGGCTTCCTTCTCAAAGGATATTGTAATAAATTTGGAGTATGCGCATTTGGTTATAGCGCTTTTTTAAAGGTATTCTTAGATGTGTGTGATTACTTGTGTGATTATTGGAATTCGTTGCAATGGAAATATTCCTAAGCCCGAACTAATTAGCCAATTACTAGGTGTAGACGTCACGGAGTGAAGTGTTAGTGAGTTTCCATGAAGCCATGGTTCACTAGTAGTGAATTTAGGTCAAAACCGAATGTGTGTCCCTGGAATACCATAGTCCCTATTAAAATCTAGTAGTGCACATTAGTGGTGTGACTGCAGTGGCAGTATTTACAGTAGGAAACCGGTAAATTGCACAAAGGCAAATTAAGAAGGGACTCAGAAGATACCGTTTATGTCGCGATGGTGCGAATGTGATGCAGATGTACTGGCGAAATGTGCCTGGAAACCATGGATTGACCGGCCTAATGTGGCGTAGTTAAAATAGTTCCCTGTGATGGGGGATAGTTATATAGTTTCTACGGCGTGAACTGATGGCGGTACGGAAACCTAACGAAGAGAAACCTTGCAGATGTGCGGTTGATACATATTTGGCAGGTTGTGAGATCTGTGGTCTTGCATTGATTAGAGTAAAATTTATGTAGAGAACGGCCACGTCGGTCTTTCTAATTTACAACTGAACTTGTACGGAAGTCTTTGGAAATTTTGGGTAAACTTATGATTTCTAACGAGAACCGCACCAGGGTTTGACACCGCTCGGTCAAGTAAAGATCCCTGACTTGTAACAATATATATCATTTTCCAAAAAGGCTTATAAGAATTAATCGTTTTCAAACCAAGTTGAATCATGGGATGTCTACATGTGGGAAAGTCCTCTAGTCTAAACTTTGAATCAAATAGACGAGATGTATTTGTGTAATTGCAATTTATTGAGAGTAGAACAAAGTGTAGTTAAAACTGGTCAGTGGAGATTTTGAGCATGTACAATTTTGTTATGTAGAGACGGATTTAGATCAAAGAACAATTTTTGATAGCGTCTAGAGTCTTATAAGAATACATACCCTTATATTTACAAGAAGTGTACTTTTTAAACTCCGTCTTAAACACTATCAGATGGGGTGAAAAGTCATATAGTACGGTATAGTTGTATTTTTGTGTGTCGATCGAGAAAATGATCTGAAAATGCGACGTGAATCCTTAAAGGAGATGTTGCTCTACTGTAATAAAGAGGAGTCTACAGATGTGATGAATTTATGGTCGAGGCATTGAAGATGAAACCATAACAATCGTGCTGGGTTTTAACTTTGAAAAACCTCTGTGATAAAAACGGGTGGGGTTTTGTGTCAAACGAAGATTCTAAAATGTATCATTGCTAATTGAGTTTGAGATTTACCACCCTTGCTACCTTGTCTGAATAAATTTAAATTATGAAAACAGGCACACTTTTCTTCCCACTTCCTTCCCAACCACCCGAAAATAATGCTTGCCTTTATTTTAACAGTCTAATACTCAAATGAGTTTGTTATGTACCTGCTTCTCGTCCCAATAACGGCCTTGACCCCATAGACTGGAACCTTGTTTTCTCCAACCAGAAATTTAACGTCGCATAACTCTGGAAATTCAGTGATGAAACTCAGGCTGTGGCCTAGCGCGTGCAGGCTCCGGAAGTGCATCATTTCAACTTCATTTGTGCAACGTTCTCTGTTCTTAGATGATTTGACTGGTTCAGTATCAGACACGTCTGTAGACTTGTAACAGAATGAACCTGAAATATGTAGATTTTTATATCAGGTGTATATCGATTATGAATGACAGTGGTGCAAGGTGCTTCGAAAGGAAAATGGTTCAGAGAGCTACTGAGTTTCTTTATGAACCATTGAGAAATCTAAAATTGTTCAAAATTATGAAACAAAATGTAATATCGATAACATCCTTGTTCTGAGGAAGATTTCTATCAATCCTTTGATCATTCATCTATACTCAATTTTCATCGAATTTATAACGCATGAATATTACTTAATTTGTACCTAGTGTCTACCTATTTGACCATTCCTGCAGACGGAAAGTACTCTCTGAACTGGCCGCCATTTTGTACCAGAATCCATGAAATATCTTAATAGAATGGATTTATTCCAAGTGTGGATTCGAAATCTCATAGCGGCCATTACATTGTAAATTAAGCTATGAAGCAATGCTACATGTCTGAGGCATGATGTCCCAGTGCTAGACATCACTATAAACTGCCACACTGCAGACATCGTAGCGATATGACTGAAAAATTGTTAAAGCTACGTTAAAAATCCAAATCACACACACACATGAAGCTATGGTGTTCAGAAAGATAAAGAAATAATGCAAACTCATCGTGTTGTTGATATGGACCAATAGTAAAATTTAATTCACAATTGTGTAATTAAGACAATGCAAATAGCTTCTTTGATGTGCTGAGAAATAAGTCATTTTCTACCGACTTTTCTAGGTCAAAATTCAATGAAAATGCGTAAGCAGTCAAAATTCAATGAAAATACGAAAGCTGTCTTTCTAAAATTTATAATTTTACTACAAATTTAAATGTATACAGTTTTGGTCCGGTGTTACGCCCTCGACCTCGTGATACTAATACCGGATGCCAGTCTGTTAATAATACAATATAAAAGCCTCTTTTTATCATACAATTGAAAGCGTTTATTGCGACTGAATCAACTTTGTGACAATATTTGTACTCTCCAGTTAGGCTGGGCAAAAATGTTTTTATTCCTACAAATGCAACCACTAACTAATTGATTTTTTACTGACAATAAAATCATCATATCGGGAAATGGGAATTAACTGTACACAAATCGTAATATGTCACGAAAATTAAAATCAGACTTGAAATGTAAATCCCATTGAGTAGGTCTATAAGGAGATTATTGCGAAACCTGGTTTCAGTTGAATATGTTTCTAAGGTTCGCCTGAAGCAAAACTCACCTAGAAGGAGGTAGGCAAATAATTATTGTCTAAATTAATATGGTCTTAGATGTAACTAAAGGCTTTTTTTCTAAAGTGTAAACTTTTCATTTAAATTTCATTCCGTTATTTAATGATCAAAGAAGGAACAATTACCAAAACAAAACAAAACAAAAAGCAATTTTCTCTTCTCATCTCAATAACCAAACTTAATTATCAACTGTTAGGAATGTAAAAGTGTGACAATATGCTATTTGCTCTTAATATAATTGAAAACATTTCGGATTCAGACAGACAGACAGACAGACAGACATAACAACATGTTTCTTAAAAAGAGATCTATTAACTAGTACTGCTGCCTCTTCAACTACCATCAGCTATAAAAGCGATATTCTACAGTATATTGTTACAATTACCATTAGATGGGCAGGCCCATATCTCCATTTGGTCAAAGTCCAACAATGCTGCCCTGGATTCAGATTTCTCCATTGTAAGATGTTAAACAGTTATCCTGACAAAACTCGAAATACAACTGTACAGCTTTATGAGCCAATGCAAGAAATACACTTTTGAGTTTTGAGTCGGATTTTATGCTGGTATGGATGACAGACTATGCTACCTTTTGACAAGATGATAAAAGTTACTCTGCGAGAACATTGTCTCAGAAATTATCAAAAATGCATAGTAGCAAAATCTAGTGTGCTCCTATCGCTTTTTGAGAACCTTTGAAGTATGCCAATGTCTCGAGTAGTGACAGCTCACAACTTAGTGTCAGATTTCTGACAGGTGACCGAAAGGTGAGAGCCCATAATTGTGACGGTAATTAGTAATAGACAATTAATTCAGGTAGTCGCAATAATTAAGGCTAATTAAACATACACTTGCTGGATTCTTCCTCTTTTTTTTTTCTTTTCTGATTTTTTGAAAGGTAAAACGCTTTATTTCGATTATAGGTTGTTGTTGTTGTTGTTGTAGGGTTTAACGCCATTTTTCAGCACACGATAGGCTATACATGGCGGCCAGTATTAATGGTGGAGGAAGAACCCGGGAAATCCCCAGAAAGAACCATCGACTCTAGAGAAGCTACTGGCAAGCTCTCTCACATACCCACAATGGCTGAATTCGAGACTAAAAATACCATGATGTGTACAATGAAAACATTAAAAATGTAATAGGCAATTCAGCTATCTATTGATATCTAACTCAAACCCTGGTTGAGGGGCCGTGTTAAAAGTATGAGAAATTGTTGCATTAGTTACTTTATTCAACAGAAACTTTGCTAAAATAGTATTGTATACCAAACATTTATACCAAGATATGTTAAAAGCCATAGTCTTGCAGACAGCCATGTAATAACATCGTTTAATGGTGGGAGACAGTATGTTGTGGAAAACTTGATGCAATACATATTTATTATGATTGGATGTGTGTGGACGTTTGGGGCTTACCATTACGCCATGGGTTAGATGTTGTTGTTGTTGTTGTTGTAGGGTTTAAGGCCGTTTTTCAGCACACGATAGGCTATACATGGCGGCCAGTGTTAATGGTGGAGGAACAACCCGGGAAAACCCCGGAAAAAACCACTGACCCACGAGAAGCTACTGGCAAGATCCGTAACGGAGAGCGCGTTAGACCACTCGGCCACTCGGCCACTCGGGGCCCCTCGATTATAGGTAACACCTGCGCTATTGTTATTATTTTTGTCGCAATCATTGAAAAGTATTAATATCATCACAGTTATTAATTCGTCAGCTGTTTTTAAAATCCCGAAGAATCGTTTGAAGCTCAAAATAGGTTTGTGCAAGAGGGATCTCGCATTAGTTGATAACTGGTCAAAAACAGACTCCAGATGACATCGCCAAACAATTAGTCAACAAATAAGAAAAAGAGTGACTAGAGACCTTTGAATGAGATTGTCACGGGTGATCTAACCTGGATTAGCCATTTATTTTTAAATCCGACTCAATAGAAAATAATAAAATTAGGATAGAAGAAAAGTAGCAGAAACCACATAACGCGCGATCTAGTCGGACAGACAAGAGAGCATTATTCGCATATTGCCCCCCCCCCCCCCCTTATAAAAAGAAAAACAGTCATCCGAGTACCTGTGCCTGACTCATCTGGTGCCACTGGACATTTTGTATGCCTACAACGTGTTAACAAAAGTTGTTGAATAATATTAAATCACCATACCGGGTACTGGTAATCGTTGTATCCATCTACCCCATGTCATCGTTTAGAACGAGTTTTGTTTCTGATGAAAGGTGCAGCACTCACTGTTTCTTTAAATAAGAGAGTAATTCGGAATTGATTTTAAACCATCTGTGGATATCATTTTTAATCAAACATTTTGAAGGATGTATTTTAATTTAAACCATATTTATTTCAGTACCTTTGTCAACTTAAATATGATTATGGGAATTCATTTAAAAATACGAGCTCGTTATATCACTTATCTCCTACAGTAACAAAGCACATTACATCATAAATCCGGGTCATGGTTAAAAAAGTTTATAAAAGGTACAAACAAGAGTTATATAAAAAAAAATCATACAGATAGTAGTACAAAAGGAAGATGAGACAAAAGGTGATGATTTATGTTGACAAACTGTATCTTATAGTCATCAAAAGGAAATTTTGCCCATACAAAAATAATTGCGTGCTTTTTATTTTTTTTTTAGAGCACATAGGATTGCCATAAAATAAAGTTTTAGTTGTGAGAGTATACGGGAGTGCACAGAAAATGTTCTTTCTCATATGAGAGTATTTTGGACAGTCTAAAATAAACTGACATGCCGTCTCTATTTCACCACAGAAGCAAACCTTAAAGTTAGATATAGGACGCGTTTTCTATTCATTTTCTGTGATTTCAATGAAATATCTATATTTTTCTAAAACCATGTGTTCGTAGGAAGTAAAAGTCGAAATTAGAGTATTTCTCATAAAGAGTGAAGGATGATGTCCCGGTTCACATTTTGTATTTATTTAGTTTGTTTGGTATAAACTTAAGATGTCGTTGATTAGTCCATGATTGGATTTGGAAAACCTCTTCATTCAGACCTCATGCATCCATGGCTTGATTCCACACCGTATTTAACAATGAAGTATCGTCTGCAAGTAGTCTTATACATGTTGTATGTAAATAATATAATTGATCTAAGTTACAAATAAAATTGGTCCAAGTATAGATCCTTTAGATACACCTGCTCCAATACCCGCTTTGGGTCCGTGCTTCTATAGTTATAGTTTGTATCTGATTATAACACTCTTATAAAACTAGACTAGTCTACAATTGATAAAAAGTGTCTGAGTTATAAAATTATGACATTATTCCAGACTTTGTAGAATACATTAGTAATATCACAAAAAACTCAATTTGTTTCGCCTTCCTCAACTGTTGTAAAGAACATTCCTTTTTAAAAAGGAAAGGCTTGCATCAGGACATGGTAAAGATCGACTTTCTTTTAGATAATACAAGTAACAAAGAAAGAGGGTGGATCAAGAAAGAAATTAATTCGTCCGATTTGAATATTGTGACACGTATACTTATACCCAAGGAAGTCACTGTAATTTACCCAAGGAGACTGTAACGTTTAACAAATGATAATTTAATTTGGCTGTTTGAACCAGACTTTAATCCAGCGCATACATTGTCATGGAAGACGCATTTTGGTATAGTGAACTCATATAAACTGTGTGATTTCTCCCCCTCCACCCCCCAAGAAAAAACCCTAAAAGAACCCCACCCCTAGCAAACCTGGGCTGATTGAAATGAAACCATCATAAATACAGTAGGTGCATGTGTTCATGAATTTAGGATTGCTTGACTGTCAGGATTATGTGTGACCAGTCCGGAATGGTGGACCGAGACCTTGTCTGACGTAATGATTATTCATATTTTCCCTCGATTTTACCCATGTCAAGATAAAAGCATGTGTACATATACGTCTTTTGACCATATTGTGGGTATCAAACCACAAAAGCCCAATAATTAACTAAACAATGGTTGGTTTGTTTTGTTTTGTTTTTTGGTGGTTTTTTTTAGAGGGGAGGGCTTTGTTTTTCTTTCTTGCTACGCATGTATGTGATAAATGAACTTGATAGTAACTACGAAACTTTGAGACTGATGTAAGAAAATAGACTATGTCTCAAATTATCCAGGGTAGCTTGATTTCTATGAGACGTGTATATTAGTTTTATGTAAGAAAAATAGACAATATCTCAAATTATCCAGGGTGGCTTGATTTCCATGAGACGTATATATTATGTTCATGTAAGAAGTTGACGGTCAGATTATATACAATAGTATGACCATCATAAATAAAACGAGACTTAAGTCATCTCTAAAACTGACAAAGATGACACACTTTTATTAGTGAAAAATCTTGATCCCAAACTATTAAGAACTTGTGTGTATTGAATTGAAAATCAAGGTACGGACTAAAATGCAACAGCAATAATAATAATAATAATAATAATAAAATTTTAATCATTATCGCCATCATCGTCATCACAGTAATTATCAAAATTATCTTAGTTCTAATTCTGTTTTTATTCGTTTTTTATTTTACCATGGAAATAATCATTCTATTATAATGATAGATATATAACCAAGCTCACTTCTTTCAATCAATTTTAATTCTCCCCACATAGCCAGTTCTACAATTCAATAAACGGATACGAATACAAATTAAAAAATTTATTTGTTAGAACTGGGCCACCATGATTCTACTCTAAAAAGAAAAGAACTCACATGTGCGACGTTTTCCACTATTTTAGCTAATTTTACTGGCAATGAGATGTGTTGTTTTCATTCACACAAGTAGTAAGGTGGGATAGATTAGCGTCAATGGGAATTAGCATTACAGAGACCCCTGGGACAGATTAGCGTCAAGGGAAATTTAACATGGAGAAAAATCGTGGGTCAGATTAGCGTCAAGGGAAATTAACATGGAGAAAAATCGTGGGACGGTTTAGCGTCAAAGGAATTTAAACAGGGTGGGACTTTATAGCGTCAAGGGAAATTGAACATGGGAATAGAGTGTGGGTCTATCTAGGGACTAGGGGAATTTAACATATGGAAATTGAACATGGTGGGTCTGTATAGCGTCAAGGGGAATTGAACATGGTGGGATTGTCTAGGGACAATGATGGTAGAGGGTCAAACACAACAGAGACAGAAACATACATACACTAGTACAAGCGTGAGATTTATATATAAAGCATTACCAAGACCTGAAATCTTGCTGGGGTGTTCAAAAATTTGCATAATTGTAATGATGCTATAAATAGCTATAATCAAGGAAATGCTCAACGACAAAATGGATGTGACTAAAAGTAACGCTAAAATGTCCCAGAATTTAAAGGAAAATAAACATATCCCCGAAAATTAAGTTACAATGGTTTAGACTAAAATGGATAAAATTAGTAACTACTTACAATATCAACTTCTGTGACGATCGTGAATAAATACCTATGTATCTAATCAGCTGAAATTCCTATGAAATCCCACTATCTATTTATAGCTCCAACTTGTGGGTTTTTCCTTTGGAAAATCCCACTATCTTTTTATAGCCTCAGCTTGAGTGACGTTCCTGCTTATGAATTCCAGTATATATGTATAGCTACAAAATGTGGAAATCCCCAAGTCGATATTTATAGTCTCAAAATTTCCAGCGTCAGTGACGTCACTGTACTGAACACTAGGGGATCAATGGCAACAGTGTTGCAAGTGGCTGACCTGAATACGCGCTACTGTAGGTAGGTAGGTAGAGTGTATCTGATAGGGATAAAGTGAGTTTTAAAGGGACAAACCGAGACCAATACTCACACACACACACACACACACACAACGTACGCGCGCAGACACACTCAAACACACACACACACACACACAGAGGGAAGAGGAAAAAACAAACCCCAAATATACTATCCACACTCGGGAGGAAAAAAAAACAACCAAATATACGATCTGCACAACGTACGCGAACACACACACACACACACACACACACACACACTATAAAATGGATAAAATTAGTAACTACTTACAATATCAACTTCTGTGACGATCGTGGATAAATACCTATGTATCTATAATCAGCTGAAATTCCTATGAAATCCCACTATCTATTTATAGCTCCAACTTGTGGGTTTTTCCTTTGGAAAATCCCACTATCTTTTTATAGCCTCAGCTTGAGTGACGTTCCTGTTTATGAATTCTAGTATATATGTATAGCTACAAAATGTGGAAATCCCCAAGTCGATATTTATAGTCTCAAAATTTCCAGCGTCAATGACGTCACTGTACTGAACACTAGGGGATGAATGGCAACAGTGTTGCAAGTGGCTGACCTGAATACACGCTACTGCAGGTAGGTAGGTAGAGTGTATCTGATAGGGATAAAGTGAGTTTTTATAGGGACAAACAGAGACCAATACACACACACACACAAACACACACACACAACGTACGCGCGCAGACATACGCACACACACACACAAACACACACACACAGAGGGAAGAGGAAAAAACAAACCCCAAATATACTATCAATACAGAAGGGAGATAACACAAACCCCAAATAAACTATCAACACAAACGTACGCGAACGCATACAAACCCCAAATATACTATTCACACAACGTCGCTAACGCATACAAACCCCAAATATGCTATCCACACTCGGGAGGAAGAAGAAAAAAACAACCAAATATACGATCTACACAACGTACGCGAACACACACACACACACACACACACACACACACACGCACACACAGAGGGAAGAGTCAAAAACAAACCCCAAATATACTGTCAACAGAGAAGAGAGATAATACAAACCCAAAATAAACTATCCACACAAACGTACGCGAACACATACAAACCCCAAATATACTATCAACACAGAAGGGAGATAAAACAAACCCCAAATAAACCATCCACACAAACGTACGCGAACGCATACAAACCCCAAATATACTATTCACACAACGTCGCTAACGCATACAAACCCCAAATATGCTATCCACACTCGGGAGGAAGAAGAAAAAAACAACCAAATATACGATCTACACAACGTACGCGAACACACACACACACACACACACACACACACACACACACACACGCACACACAGAGGGAAGAGGAAAAAACAAACCCCAAATATACTATCAACACAGAAGGGAGATAATACAAACCCCAAATAAACTATCCACACAAACGTACGAGAACACATACAAACCCCAAATATACTATCAACACAGAAGGGAGATAAAACAAACCCCAAATAAACTATCCACACAAACGTACGCGAACGCATACAAACCCCAAATATACTATTCACACAACGTCGCTAACGCATACAAACCCCAAATATGCTATCCACACTCGGGAGGAAGAAGAAAAAAACAACCAAATATACGATCTACACAACGTACGCGAACATACACACACACACACACACACACACACACACACACACATACACACAGAGGGAAGAGGAAAAAACAAACCCCAAATATACTATCAACACAGAAATGAGATAATACAAACCCCAAATAAACTATCCACACAAACGTACGCGAACGCATACAAACCCCAAATATACTATTCACACAACGTCGCTAACGCATACAAACCCCAAATATGCTATCCACATTCGGGAGGAAGAAGAAAAAATCAACCAAATATACGATCTACACAACGTACGCGAACAAACACACACACACACACACACATACACACACACAGAGGGAAGAGTCAAAAAGAAACCCCAAATATACTATCAACACAGAAGGGAGATAATACAAACCCCAAATAAACTATCCACACAAACGTACGCGAACGCATACAAACCCCAAATATACTATTCACACAACGTCGCTAACGCATACAAACCCCAAATATGCTATCCACACTCGGGAGGAAGAAGAAACAAAAACCAAATATACGATCTACACAACGTACGCGAACAAACACACACACACACACATACACACACACAGAGGGATGAGGCAAAAACAAACCCCAAATATACTATCAACACAGAAGGGAGATAATACAAACCCCAAATAAACTATCCACACAAACGTACGCGAACGCATACAAACCCGAAATATACTATCAACACAGAGTGAGAAGTAAAAGTTTTTTGAAAGCACCTGAGCCCTCACCTGCAATGACCAACTCTGCCAAACACCTACACCCCACTCCCCACTCCCAACACTACAAAACCCATTTAACCCGTTATTTTATGGTATCAGTGTGTGATTTAGGAAACATCAAGACACAAAATGATGGATGAATAGACTGACTATTGTTTACCGACTTGCATGCCTAAAGAGCATGCGTGAAGGAAAACATCCTTCCATTTCAATTCTAACTAAAACATGATCCAGAGGGATAGAGAGGGGTGAAAGAGCACAATTTCATAAAGTGTGAGTAAAAACAAAACACGCCATCCTTATTATACAATGTCAAGACCACGAGACACCTACGTTTTCTTTCTGGTCTATTCTCTTTTAGAAGGTAGTATGAAATTTCACATCAGGGCCAACGCATCGGCTCACATTTTCAATTTTTCCATTTCCATGTCTTTACTGGCACAAGTTCTTCATCATCTTCAATTTCTTCTTCTTCTGAATCCCTCTTCTCTGTTTCGTCTTGTTTTTGTTTCTTCTCTTTTCTCGTAGGGCACTCTGAATTCCAGTGTCCTTTCTCCTGACAACGATATTAGGTATCTTGACTTTTGTCTCTCTTTCTTAGACGAAGCAGGTATTCTGGAGACAAATACCCATTTACCTTTGCAGATATAGCAAACTTCATTAGCACTTACACACTTTCGTATGACTCTCATCAAATCAACGATCAAAAGAGTAAGTTTTGTTGCCACTTTCGCATGTGAATTATGCTTTCGTATGACTTTTAGCAAATATTTGACCAGCAGGTCGATCTGTGCTGACTCTTCCATCTTCTTGATCGTTTGAGAGCGAAATGAATACTCTGACGCTAAGACACTCTCCTTATATACAGGGACCTGCTGCGTATGAAACCTAGTCAAATGTAATTTTGCAATAAGATGAAACGATTTCATTGAGGAAGTAAAAGGCAATGATGTACCGTATCGCCTCACACAAAACCTGAAGTGTTAGTTCAAATCCGTGTCAGCGATTTCGAAGACGACATAACTGAGCTTTAATCAATGCTCGCCAATTATGCCACAAAACCACGAGTCCTGATTCACGCCAAAAGAAATTTCGTTTGGTCCATAAAAAATAGTATCATATCTGAGAAACGCAAAAAGGAACTTCCAGAAAACTGAGAAAGACGGCTTACACCTACAACGTAAATGTATGAGTTCAAGTAGTGCGTAAAACTTAGTCAAATTAAATTTGTATAGTCAAGACGAAACGATCTCTTTTCAAACAAGAAAGCAGACACCAAGCGACAATGGCGATCCGTGTCACACAACACTTTTCAAAATGTATATTATCAGAGGTTTGTTCTAGCGATCTGCACGGTTAAATTAAATGTTGATGTATTTTGCAATAAGACGGACACAATTTCCATGGGATCGCCCATGGTACGAATGTTCGTGCATTAGTTTAATTTTTAAAAATATTTTTTTTTATATAAATCGCCTATAGGATAGACCCAGTAAAGCATGGCCATTCTCGTCACTGTCTGAATAGCTACTCAAGTCAATTCGAAGCGAACGCGGTAAGAAAATAAGTATAGCCAATGAAATGGCTTACAACGGGTGATGCATTGTTTTGTTCTAGGACTGTGTGGCATAATAATCCCTATGTTCTTGCGTTGTTACCATTACAGTGCAGACAGACTGAAATGTGAACTTACAAGCCCTCTTTGTGTGTGTTGTACCATTTCCTCTTACCACATCAAAATACTGAGCGTCACAGTATTGGTTCGCGTTTTCAAACTGACCATTTTTTTTATATCTCACTTAAACATTTCGACATAAACACTCACACTCACATCGGTAGAGTCAGAACAGACGTGTTACAGTATTGAGGGGCATGTTATCTTTTCGTTTTCAAACTAATAAATTTGGGGCTTGTATGAAGTAAAGAACCGAAAGTACAGTGAAACTCAAGGATGATGACCCAATCTGTCTGTCTATTGACGCGTGTATTTACTTAAGAAGAAATATGACCTCTAAAACACAAAGAGATACGGCAAGCATGATTAGATCAAACACAACGATGTTTTCCTTCACGCCCGTGTAATTTAGAGTTTCAATCGTCTTTGAAGACAAACTTGGTCTCCTTTTGTAGGACTTGAAATAATAAAAGAAACTAAAAAATCTTAAGCACTTTGCTATAGATAATTTCATCAACAGACTAAACAACATAAATACCGTTGCAACAATAGAAAGCCTTAAATTTTCTATCAAAAAGAAATGCATCAAAAAAATTAAAGATTAACGATAACTAACCAATGAAACCGAATTTAACAAAGGCAATGACATGTGAAGAAATGCCTCTCACTTTGGAAAGGTAGGCGAATGTACTCTGTCATGCACCATCAACTTGAAAAAAAATTATAAATTAGAAACATGAATTCAAAATTCAGTTGTTTTTTTTCTTCAAAATTGTTTCGTTTCTTTTTTCTTTTTTTTGGAACAAATCTAAGCACTAATATAGAGTGGAAAAGGGAAAATGCACATACAATCTTTGATATTTTTGAGAAAATGAGGGGATATTCCTAACGTTCATAACCACCTATATATGCTTGGACTTGTCTGTGACTTATCCACAAAACAAGATGTACATATTTCTGGTCAAGCTGCAAGTGTGTGCGTGTTTTTGAAAATGGTAAAAATGGGATATACAATTTTCTCGTGACACTTATAAAGTGAAGAGTCTGTGCAAGTGTCAAAAGCCAAAGTCATATAAGTTTTGTATTTTGTACGGCTTGTAAAGATTTCCACTTTAGAAAATGTGAAGTATCACAAGTTATTATCACAAACAGAAGTGGAACATAGGGGCTTGCAAGAAAGAAAATAACCCAGACAGTTGGTGTCATCAAGAGTGCTAGAGACGGTACCTGCTTACTTGAATTAAAGTGATTTTCGCTCTAATGGAGCATGTATCACTGGTTTAATAACGCACCGCGTGATTTTTAATTACTCCTGGGGAAGGAAAGAGAGCCTCATCCCTCCAGGCTTTTATGTACTCACAGACTACTTTTAAATTTAGCCAATCAGGTGTAGGACTAACTAGTCCTTAACAACCTGACTGAAAGGCTTTAAACATGAGTGGGAATTGTCTCACCACACACTCATTTTTCTGTCCGAGCGTGGTAAAGGAGGAAAAAGGTGCTCAGCAAGACAGCCATGGATGTTAAGTACTCACCAAAACGCTAGCCCGTACTTATATCAAATCAAGTCGTGTCACCAAAAAAGACGACGTGTACGACATCAAAGGCATTGTCAAACGCAGAATGCCTCAGTGCTAACTGGCTAGGTCTGCATTTCTTGCTCCCGCTGCTGTTGCGTATATTTCTTCCCTCCACACCGAGTTCTGGGCCTAATTCTTTAAATTTCGTTGTACCCGAACTTACATTATCCATATTATCACCAACAAAGAAAAATAAAAAACGCACAGACCTAAAAGAAACACTCACTCACTTTTTACAGAACATTACTATTTTTAAAATTTTGATAAGCGACGGAAACGAACAACTTAGAGTCACACTTTCTAACCAAGATAAAGAAATCATGTGCTGATAGACTCACTTCTGTATTTTTTCTTCTAACTGACTAACATATCATAGGCAATGGAATGTTATTTCTTTTCGAGAGTATGGGGTAGCCCTGAAATTTTTTTTGGGAACTTGAAGCTATGGCGATCGCTTCAAGTTCCCAAAAAAAAATTTCAGGGCTACCCCATACTCTCGAAAAGAAATAACATTCCATTGCCTATGATATGTTAGTCAGTTAGAAGAAAAAATACAGAAGTGAGTCTATCAGCACATGATTTCTTTATCTTGGTTAGAAAGTGTGACTCTAAGTTGTTCGTTTCCGTCGCTTATCAAAATTTTAAAAATAGTAATGTTCTGTAAAAAGTGAGTGAGTGTTTCTTTTAGGTCTGTGCGTTTTTTGTTTTTCTTTGTTGGTGATAATATGGATAATGTAAGTTCGGGTACAACGAAATTTAAAGAATTAGGCCCAGAACTCGGTGTGGAGGGAAGAAATATACGCAACAGCAGCGGGAGCAAGAAATGCAGACCTAGCCAGTTAGCACTGAGGCATTCTGCGTTTGACAATGCCTTTGATGTCGTACACGTCGTCTTTTTTGGTGACACGACTTGATTTGATATAAGTACGGGCTAGCGTTTTGGTGAGTACTTAACATCCATGGCTGTCTTGCTGAGCACCTTTTTCCTCCTTTACCACGCTCGGACAGAAAAATGAGTGTGTGGTGAGACAATTCCCACTCATGTTTAAAGCCTTTCAGTCAGGTTGTTAAGGACTAGTTAGTCCTACACCTGATTGGCTAAATTTAAAAGTAGTCTGTGAGTACATAAAAGCCTGGAGGGATGAGGCTCTCTTTCCTTCCCCAGGAGTAATTAAAAATCACGCGGTGCGTTATTAAACCAGTGATACATGCTCCATTAGAGCGAAAATCACTTTAATTCAAGTAAGCAGGTACCGTCTCTAGCACTCTTGATGACACCAACTGTCTGGGTTATTTTCTTTCTTGCAAGCCCCTATGTTCCACTTCTGTTTGTGATAATAACTTGTGATACTTCACATTTTCTAAAGTGGAAATCTTTACAAGCCGTACAAAATACAAAACTTATATGACTTTGGCTTTTGACACTTGCACAGACTCTTCACTTTATAAGTGTCACGAGAAAATTGTATATCCCATTTTTACCATTTTCAAAAACACGCACACACTTGCAGCTTGACCAGAAATATGTACATCTTGTTTTGTGGATAAGTCACAGACAAGTCCAAGCATATATAGGTGGTTATGAACGTTAGAAATATCCCCTCATTTTCTCAAAAATATCAAAGATTGTATGTGCATTTTCCCTTTTCCACTCTATATTAGTGCTTAGATTTGTTCCAAAAAAAAGAAAAAAGAAACGAAACAATTTTGAAGAAAAAAAACAACTGAATTTTGAATTCATGTTTCTAATTTATAATTTTTTTTCAAGTTGATGGTGCATGACAGAGTACATTCGCCTACCTTTCCAAAGTGAGAGGCATTTCTTCACATGTCATTGCCTTTGTTAAATTCGGTTTCATTGGTTAGTTATCGTTAATCTTTAATTTTTTTGATACATTTCTTTTTGATAGAAAATTTAAGGCTTTCTATTGTTGCAACGGTATTTATGTTGTTTAGTCTGTTGATGAAATTATCTATAGCAAAGTGCTTAAGATTTTTTAGTTTCTTTTATTATTTCAAGTCCTACAAAAGGAGACCAAGTTTGTCTTCAAAGACGATTGAAACTCTAAATTACACGGGCGTGAAGGAAAACATCGTTGTGTTTGATCTAATCATGCTTGCCGTATCTCTTTGTGTTTTAGAGGTCATATTTCTTCTTAAGTAAATACACGCATCAATAGACAGACAGATTGGGTCATCATCCTTGAGTTTCACTGTACTTTCGGTTCTTTACTTCATACAAGCCCCAAATTTATTAGTTTGAAAACGAAAAGATAACATGCCCCTCAATACTGTAACACGTCTGTTCTGACTCTACCGATGTGAGTGTGAGTGTTTATGTCGAAATGTTTAAGTGAGATATAAAAAAAATGGTCAGTTTGAAAACGCGAACCAATACTGTGACGCTCAGTATTTTGATGTGGTAAGGGGAAATGGTACAACACACACAAAGAGGGCTTGTAAGTTCACATTTCAGTCTGTCTGCACTGTAATGGTAACAACGCAAGAACATAGGGATTATTATGCCACACAGTCCTAGAACAAAACAATGCATCACCCGTTGTAAGCCATTTCATTGGCTATACTTATTTTCTTACCGCGTTCGCTTCGAATTGACTTGAGTAGCTATTCAGACAGTGACGAGAATGGCCATGCTTTACTGGGTCTATCCTATAGGCGATTTATATAAAAAAAATATTTTTAAAAATTAAACTAATGCACGAACATTCGTACCATGGGCGATCCCATGGAAATTGTGTCCGTCTTATTGCAAAATACATCAACATTTAATTTAACCGTGCAGATCGCTAGAACAAACCTCTGATAATATACATTTTGAAAAGTGTTGTGTGACACGGATCGCCATTGTCGCTTGGTGTCTGCTTTCTTGTTTGAAAAGAGATCGTTTCGTCTTGACTATACAAATTTAATTTGACTAAGTTTTACGCACTACTTGAACTCATACATTTACGTTGTAGGTGTAAGCCGTCTTTCTCAGTTTTCTGGAAGTTCCTTTTTGCGTTTCTCAGATATGATACTATTTTTTATGGACCAAACGAAATTTCTTTTGGCGTGAATCAGGACTCGTGGTTTTGTGGCATAATTGGCGAGCATTGATTAAAGCTCAGTTATGTCGTCTTCGAAATCGCTGACACGGATTTGAACTAACACTTCAGGTTTTGTGTGAGGCGATACGGTACATCATTGCCTTTTACTTCCTCAATGAAATCGTTTCATCTTATTGCAAAATTACATTTGACTAGGTTTCATACGCAGCAGGTCCCTGTATATAAGGAGAGTGTCTTAGCGTCAGAGTATTCATTTCGCTCTCAAACGATCAAGAAGATGGAAGAGTCAGCACAGATCGACCTGCTGGTCAAATATTTGCTAAAAGTCATACGAAAGCATAATTCACATGCGAAAGTGGCAACAAAACTTACTCTTTTGATCGTTGATTTGATGAGAGTCATACGAAAGTGTGTAAGTGCTAATGAAGTTTGCTATATCTGCAAAGGTAAATGGGTATTTGTCTCCAGAATACCTGCTTCGTCTAAGAAAGAGAGACAAAAGTCAAGATACCTAATATCGTTGTCAGGAGAAAGGACACTGGAATTCAGAGTGCCCTACGAGAAAAGAGAAGAAACAAAAACAAGACGAAACAGAGAAGAGGGATTCAGAAGAAGAAGAAATTGAAGATGATGAAGAACTTGTGCCAGTAAAGACATGGAAATGGAAAAATTGAAAATGTGAGCCGATGCGTTGGCCCTGATGTGAAATTTCATACTACCTTCTAAAAGAGAATAGACCAGAAAGAAAACGTAGGTGTCTCGTGGTCTTGACATTGTATAATAAGGATAGCGTGTTTTGTTTTTACTCACACTTTATGAAATTGTGCTCTTTCACCCCTCTCTATCCCTCTGGATCATGTTTTAGTTAGAATTGAAATGGAAGGATGGTTTCCTTCACGCACGCTCTTTAGGCATGCAAGTCGGTAAACAATAGTCAGTCTATTCATCCATCATTTTGTGTCTTGATGTTTCCTAAATCACACACTGATACCATAAAATAACGGGTCAAATGGGTTTTGTAGTGTTGGGAGTGGGGAGTGGGGTGTAGGTGTTTGGCAGAGTTGGTCATTGCAGGTGAGGGCTCAGGTGCTTTCAAAAAACTTTTTCTTCTTCACTGTGTGTTGATAGTATATTTCGGGTTTGTATGCGTTCGCGTACGTTTGTGTGGATAGTTTATTTGGGCTTTGTATTATCTCCCTTCTGTGTTGATAGTATATTTGGGGTTTGTTTTTTCCTCTTCCCTCTGTGTGTGTGTATGTGTGTGTGTGTGTGCTTGTTCGCGTACGTTGTGTAGATCGTATATTTGGTTGTTTTTTTCTTCTTCCTCCCGAGTGTGGATAGCATATTTGGGGTTTGTATGCGTTAGCGACGTTGTGTGAATAGTATATTTGGGGTTTGTATGCGTTCGCGTACGTTTGTGTGGATAGTTTATTTGGGGTTTGTATTATCTCCCTTCTGTGTTGATAGTATATTTGGGGTTTCTTTTTGACTCTTCCCTCTGTGTGTGTGTGTATGTGTGTGTGTGTGTTTGTTCGCGTACGTTGTGTAGATCGTATATTTGGTTGATTTTTTCTTCTTCCTCCCGAGTGTGGATAGCATATTTGGGGTTTGTATGCGTTAGCGACGTTGTGTGAATAGTATATTTGGGGTTTGTATGCGTTCGCGTACGTTTGTGTGGATAGTTTATTTGGGGTTTGTATTATCTCCCTTCTGTGTTGATAGTATATTTGGGGTTTGTTTTTGCCTCTTCCCTCTGTGTGTATGTGTGTGTGTGTGTGTGTGTGTGTGTGTGTGTTCGCGTACGTTGTGTAGATCGTATATTTGGTTGTTTTTTTCTTCTTCCTCCCGAGTGTGGATAGCATATTTGGGGTTTGTATGCGTTAGCGACGTTGTGTGAATAGTATATCTGCGGTTTGTTTGCGTTCGCGTACGTTTGTGTGGATAGTTTATTTGGGGTTTGTTTTATCTCCCTTCTGTGTTGATAGTATATTTGGGGTTTTGTATGTGTTCGCGTACGTTTGTGTGGATAGTTTATTTTGGGTTTGTATTATCTCCCTTCTGTGTTGATAGTATATTTGGGGTTTGTTTTTTCCTCTTCCCTCTGTGTGCGTGTGTGTGTGTGTGTGTGTGTGTGTGTTCGCGTACGTTGTGTAGATCGTATATTTGGTTGTTTTTTTCTTCTTCCTCCCGAGTGTGGATAGCATATTTGGGGTTTGTATGCGTTCGCGTACGTTTGTGTTAATAGTTTATTTGGGGTTTGTGTTATCTCCCTTCTGTATTGATAGTATATTTGGGGTTTGTTTTTTTCCTCTTCCCTCTGTGTTTGTGTGTGTGTGTGCGTATATCTGCGCGCGTACGTTGTGTGTGTGTTTGTGCGTGTGTGTGTGTATTGGTCTCTGTTTGTCCCTTTAAAAACTCACTTTATCCCTATCAGATACACTCTACCTACCTACCTGCAGTAGCGTGTATTCAGGTCAGCCACTTGCAACACTGTTTCCATTCATCCCCTAGTGTTCAGTACAGTGACGTCACTGACGCTGGAAATTTTGAGACTATAAATATCGACTTGGGGATTTCCACATTTTGTAGCTATACTTATATACTAGAATTCATAAACAGGAACGTCACTCAAGCTGAGGCTATAAAAGGATAGTGGGATTTTCCAAAGGAAAAACCCACAAGTTGGAGCTATAAATAGATAGTGGGATTTCATAGGAATTTCAGCTGATTATAGATACATAGGTATTTATCCACGATCGTCACAGAAGTTGATATTGTAAGTAGTTACTAATTTTATCCATTTTATAGTGTGTGTGTGTGTGTGTGTGTGTTCGCGTACGTTGTGCAGATCGTATATTTGGTTGGTTTTTTTTCCTCCCGAGTGTGGATAGTATATTTGGGGTTTGTTTTTTCCTCTTCCCTCTGTGTGTGTGTGTGTGTGTGTGTTTGAGTGTGTCTGCGCGCGTATGTTGTGTGTGTGTGTGTGTGTGTGTGTGTGTGTGTGTGTGTGTGTGTGTGTGAGTATTGGTCTCTGTTTGTCCCTATAAAACTCACTTTATCCCTATCAGATACACTCTACCTACCTACCTACAGTAGCGCGTATTCAGGTCAGCCACTTGCAACACTGTTGCCATTGATCCCCTAGTGTTCAGTACAGTGACGTCACTGACGCTGGAAATTTTGAGACTATAAATATCGACTTGGGGATTTCCACATTTTGTAGCTATACATATATACTGGAATTCATAAGCAGGAACGTCACTCAAGCTGAGGCTATAAAAAGATAGTGGGATTTTCCAAAGGAAAAACCCACAAGTTGGAGCTATAAATAGATAGTGGGATTTCATAGGAATTTCAGCTGATTAGATACATAGGTATTTATTCACGATTGTCACAGAAGTTGATATTGTAAGTAGTTACTAATTTTATCCATTTTAGTCTAAACCATTGTAACTTAATTTTCGGGGATATGTTTATTTTCCTTTAAATTCTGGGACAATTTCGTCATTTTAGCGTTACTTTTAGTCACATCCATTTTGTCGTTGAGCATTTCCTTGATTATAGCTATTTATAGCATCATTACAATTATGCAAATTTTTGAACACCCCAGCAAGATTTCAGGTCTTGGTAATGCTTTATATATAAATCTCATGCTTGTACTAGTGTATGTATGTTTCTGTCTCTGTTGTGTTTGACCCTCTACCATCATTGTCCCTAGACAATCCCACCATGTTCAATTCCCTTTGACGCTATACAGACCCACCATGTTCAATTTCCATATGTTAAATTCCCCTAGTCCCTAGATAGACCCACACTCTATTCCCATGTTCAATTTCCCTTGACGCTATAAAGTCCCACCCTGTTTAAATTCCTTTGACGCTAAACCGTCCCACGATTTTTCTCCATGTTAATTTCCCTTGACGCTAATCTGACCCACGATTTTTCTCCATGTTGACGCTAATCTGTCCCAGGGGTCTCTGTAATGCTAATTCCCATTGACGCTAATCTATCCCACCTTACTACTCTCACACATTGTGTTCGGTAATTTTAATTGATCCAGATCCAAGCGGTTTCTATCTTGTTACAAAACCGATCTAAGCATAGTAGAGTATTTGCAAAGACGAGTTAACATCTGAAGACAAAGTACTATTCTAACACAGTTTTTACCATTTCATGATACGTCTGCTGGAGCATATCTGAGGTTTTAAAGAAAAACAGCTTTAGCTGTACTGCATTCGACTACGGTTGAAAGGACTATGTTTGTAATTTAAAAACATAGGAAATGCTTTTGAGGTTAAAAGAGATTTCTTTCAACAAAAGACATAGCATGATAATATCAAAATTGTATAGGATCTTATTCCATGAGGAAGGAATTCTTGTATAATACGATGAAGGAATGGTAAAATGGCAGATTTCATTAACGATGAAATTCACATATTACAAACATTTCACTAAATAAAATTGCATTAGACGGAAAAGCTATTAATAACAACATGTTAATATTTGCGGTACGATTACTGCCCGAACCTGTTAGCCCCACACCTGGTGGCAAGAATACAGAAGACAAATTTTCACTACTGATTGTATACTATATTTGCAAAATGGTGTTTAAAGATAACATGTTTGATCCTCTTGAGATTAATGAAATTCAAAACAGGAACCGATTGGTTTATGAATTATGATACTGATGATCTTATCAACATACAAAAGTTTTGTAAACTAATACGATGTTATTTACATTTGTACTTTGCTACCGATAGCAAGAAATCTACACCTTAATTAAAACTTGTAATTAAAAACCCATATAACCCAGAGTGTTAGCTAAGTGTCCATACAACGAATTTATTTTTCAATGGTCAAAATTTGCAATACAAATAAACATTTTTGCTTTAAAGTGAGAGATGTCGTAAGCGACCATTAACCAAATTTGGAAACGAGGCTATTACTTGAGAAAGTTACACATGCATTCCCAGCATAATAAGAGGGACGTCATTTCAACTTTTTTCGGGGGGGGGGGGAAAGCTTGGGGGGGGGGGACTTGACGGGCTTGTTAATTTTCGTACATAGGCTACAGCAGTTGTACAGCACATGCAAATTTGGGGAGGGGTAGTGCAAATGCCCCCCCCCCCCCCGCCCAACGTCCCTGCATAATAACATAATAACATCATGAAATGAAACAGTTCAAAGGATGATTTATGATCATTTTTTATGGGAGTATTAAATATACCCGGGAATCATACCGATCATCGTTTGGAACTGAATAACAGTAGGTATGAATTAATTAATATTGACTGTCAGTTTCTCATGTCATGTGTTCATTAAAATGTGGAATTTTGCTGCATGTAAATCCTTCTGGAACAGGCATGCGTACACTTTAGACACATACCAGTAAATGGTAACAGCATATTTGGCGCGAAATTCAAAATGACCCGATGACAAAGGGTAGTATTATTCCACGTGGATTACAAGTCTGCAAGTATTGGATTTGCTCCGGAAATATAATATTCATGTCACCAAAAGAACCCTTTTGAATCTTAATGCTACAGCAGCTCCTAACGTGATTATTTATTATTATTATTATTATTATTATTATTATTATTATTATATCAGCTATTTATCACATAATCGGTACACCTTGCCTATACTGTGTGCAACTTAATATTTTTTTATATTATAACATGTGAATATATCACTTTATGTGATCCTGATTGGTTCAAATAAGCCCATGAAATTATTGTGCAGTATTCTCTTTACTGATTGGCTGCGATCGTAGGGACTTTTTTTAAACCCCGTTTCTGGAATGTTTTATTTTGAATTTACATTTTTGGCGGCAATTTTTCAACTCGACTTTCGCTAGGAAACTGATGAAAGCATTATATCGGCTGTCTGAATATGGACAAGTTACCCCCTTAGGAATCAGCTCTATCGTGTATAACAATATCATCATAAGAAAAATGGCATAAAACTAAAAAAAAAAAAACAACATTAAGAAGTACAAAAAATGGTATTGCTCATTTGATAGCGGGTGGCGGGGAGGGGGGCTGTATACCTGAAACTTAGATATAGAATCCACCCTATTTACAAGCGTAGTTTCAATGTTAACTTACAGAAGTAAATAAACTCACATCTGTTCACAGAAGAAAGTGGACACACACACACACACACACACACACACACACACACACACATATATATATATATATATATATATATATATATATATATATATATATATATATATATGGGTCTCTCAACTGGTGGAACTTCATCCAGCCACAGCATATTTACGAAGTATATTATGGGATGCAAATCCGACTCAAAAAGATCTTTGTTTACTTCTTCTGTACATTCTGTACAATCTATTGTTCCAAATCAAATACTGCAAATATCCGATCACAAATGCATTACAGTAAAAAATGTGAAGTTCTGCACAAAGTAAACCTATTTCACATGAAAATCGCAACAATGTAATGTTTGGTTCTGAAAGTAAAATTTTAGGGTAAACATGTACTTTTGACCTACTGTCTACGGCACATTACCAAACAATGTAGCATCACATTGCATTGATCATTCTGTTTTTTAAAAAAATGTGTTTGTTGTAATAAAATGTTATGTTTATTTGGATGGGAGCTTTTTTTATTCATAGTTTGTAAAACAAAGTAAAATCTTCTGGTTCAACTTTGTTGTTTGGGACTATATTTTATGTACAACAAATGAAATTTCTGTCTGAATGAACGAACTTATTAATTCTTTTTTCTATCTAGATAGTTTCTACTGAAATAAAAACTATGTCATTAAAAGAATCTAAATCGGGTAATGATTTAATATTAAATAATTACCCATTTGAGATTCTCTGTATAATAGTTCTTGTGCTTGGTTTTAATTACCCTAAAAAAAAAACGTGTACGTGTTGATAAAACATCGAAGACATCGGGCAGTTTTTCTTCCTTGTGGCAGTAAGTGTATTCAGATTATATTTAAGGATAATTTAAGAACAAAGCAAACGATAGAAAACAATTCCTGGCTAGGCGAAAAAGTTCACTGGCATTCAAAGATGTTGTCCTTTTCTTTCTTCCTTTCTTGATTCAGGTTAACATCGGTAAGTATCAACATTTATTATCAAGCATTGACTCCAGATAACTTAGTTCCCTCATAGTCAATATATTTCCAACAACTGTTACGAAATATTTATGAATTCAAAGGATGACAATTTAGATACTGCTAGAAACTCGTCATTGTAATGTGACATTCCCATGTCGAAAACTGCAGTTTGGTCGTTGAATGGCTTATTTCCCAGCATTTGGTAAATTACTCAAGATCTGAATGATATATATATGTATATATCATCAACTAAAATTATATTTTGAGCCAAATAATATGCTTCATCTTGCTAGGATACAGTCACGTCACGTTTCGAAGATCTAAACTTCAACGACTGTGCTTAGAATCAGTATTAAGTCCATTGTACGAAACCGGTGCTCCCACACATCAAGGACAGAAATAGAGCTTTCACGTTGTTGTGTGACTGACCTGGATATTGTTATCAAAGTTCAATACCACCCTGTACAGCTAAAGTTAATGTTTAAAACAAAACTACCTTTAACATAACGCAAAAATGTAAGTGACAAATTTGGAGCCTCCGTTTATTACAGAAAATCAAGTTTTGATTTACCGAAGAAAAAAAATCTTGAACCAGGTGACAATTTCCTATTTTGCCTGATAACTGTCAACACTCTAACTTGAATTAAGTTGTATCGCTCATAACAATGTACATAATAGAAGAGCGGGAAAAGAAAACACGTTTAGTGGATTAAATACCAATAAAGACTTGTTTTATGGTTTATAAGTCTTGTTACTAGGAGAGATTTGTTGTTTGTAAAAGATGCTGGTTTGATAGGTACGATCCAGGTTACGGACTTAAACGCAGTTTTTATTAATTACAATCTGATCCGATTTACAAACCCAAAAATCTAGACATGTATGATATTAGCAGACGTACCAGCATGCTGAACACAATAGTTAAAAACAGAAAATGGGTTATGTACAAAGATTCTAGTGGGTTGGCTGTATTTTATTAGGACCATCTGTTCAGTTGTGTAACTAAAAAGGAATTGGAATGTATTATGTCGTTAAAAGTATCGAAAGTCTATAGACCTTTTTCAGGAAGTCGAATTTGGGTTTTTCCACGCCAATATTTAACGCATGCGCAATCAACGTAGGGCAACATTGAAGCAATTGTCATTAACATAGTGTATGTTCGTGAAGAAAGTTTCAAACAAATTTGTAAATGTTTGACATCTGTACACCCTTCACACATATAATGTGTTTAAAAATCATGAGTGAATAAATAGTTCAGTAATCTGCATAAAACAGAAAAGTAGATATGAGCACAAAAAGCACCAGAGAGGACCAGAACAGTGGACAGGATTTGTGGGCCATAGGAAACATTATCCAGTAGGCCCACTTTGAAACAACGGTGGACCCCCTGACCGTTATGGTCACCTGGAATTTGACCTACCCTGTAAGCGGTTCTGGATAAGAGTTACAAAGTTGGATGATCCTTTTCTGAAATGAAATATGTAATTCATATGTGACCAGAATTACAAATTGTGTATTTTAGATGACTCTTCAAGACTATATACTCGCGAAAACATGAGGACTTAAAAATCTCTTTGTTGCGTATAATTAATTTCATAGTGGATGGATGTATACAGGTGAACACAGCATTATCAATGCCAACGTAATCAGATCCTAAGCCCAATCCGAGAAGCCGCACGAGTTACACATAGCTGATAGTACTGTAGCAACTGGCCATTACAAATGTATCGAGGTAACTCGTCATTATTATCCATATTTGTTCAAGGAGTTAGCAAACTAAGGAGAGAGAGAGAGAGAGAGAGAGAGAGAGAGAGTAAAATTTCTTAGCCAATCCAATGTATCAGAAGCAGTTTTGGGATTCACATTCATTCCCATTTAATTTATTAACTAAATGGCAAATCTTTGAGTAATCTGCTTAATATGTGATGTGCCGCCTTTGGTGTTCATTGTTTGCTGCCAATTAGACAAGTTAACGTGTTTATTTTCGGATTATTCATTACCATGCATTCATGGGGTGGGGTGGGGCGGGGGGGGGGGGGTGAGTTTAGATGAGAATCACGATGCAGTAAGAAAGCAATAGATACTCATTTTTTGTTAAAAATACTTGATGAAAATGTACAGTTCAACTCTTATACTTGTGGGCTGGCATATTATTGTTTACTACTATCTGCGGCGATCTAAAATGACAAATGTTCTATTCATGTAAGAAGTGTAGGTCACTCGAGTTGCCCTACGTCAAATGCGCATGACCGTACCGGATGCGGCTCTGGGATAGGTTTGGCCAGCTAAAAATAGTATCTGAAAATGATCCATATAGATAAGGGGTCGTTTATATTTCCCTTGAGGGAAATCGATTTTGTGACTGAGGAATTATTATCGGAGCTTGAAAGAGAGATAACAGCGATATACAGACGTTGCACTACAGTTATATTGAAGAAGTGACATTAATAGCCGTATCCGATCGTATCATAGTTGATGTTTGTTCACATAATGCGTAAGAGCTTGACATTATTGGTCCTTACTCATTCACTGAATCTGAGGGTATCACTTTTATTCACACAAGATATAAGCAGAAGGAAAAATACATCTGATTGTGTATTTTTGGCATTAATTATAGAAATGGTAAATAAGCATCGAAGTAGAGCACTGCAATTGATTATGCGATTTTGTCATTGCCTGGCTTTATTTAGCTTCTGTACTGTAAAATCAATGAGTTTGATCCAGTGTTTTTTCCCCAAATTCACTGAATCACATAATTCATTTTGGTTATCCGCAAATGGGAATAGAAAACCAAACGTCGACATGTATAAAGAAATTGTGGATAATTGATCCATACTAAAAATGTCAAATCATTGATCGATCAGCGATAAAAGCAATATAGGTGATTATGAAACAAGACCGGATGCAAAGTTCTAATTAGCAAGTAAACGAGAATGATGCCTATTAAGTTTCAATAATGAATTCAAGATCAAATACTGGTTTGTTCAAGATTATTTAAAATAGTCGTTACGTCCTAGCAACAAACTAGTGAACATATAATAAGTTATTGAATCATGCTTAAGTTAAATTTCTGAATTGTTGTAAATTAAATGAAATGGGATGAAAATAAAATAAGAAATTTCCAAGTAATCGAAGAGATCAAAGCAATTAAGCCCATAGTGAGCAAGGTAACCTCGTGTAAGAAAAATGATCAGCGTAGACTTGATCGTAAAAGATAAATTGGAAAACGTTAGCATTAATTTGAAAAAGGATAGGGCAGAAAGTTATAAAGAGCAAACATTACTTAGTTATGGATATGTACTCCTATGAAAAGGGAGCTAAAGCTTTACCCTAACAAGAGAACTTTTCAAGTTCAGTGACTAAAACTAGTGAGAGGATCGAACAGTGAGCAGCATACATGCCATATTAAAGAGAAAATTGAAGAATTTACCCAAGAATATCGATAAAAAGACATATGCTAATATAGTGATATATTTGAAATAGTCACTGGTCAGAATGTTCTAGAAAGTCATAATTATAATGTAATACAATATTTATTCGGATGAAAAATATAGTACACGGATAGCTCTTCAGTGTAAGTGTGTACAGGCCATTGTTTACATACAAATGGAAAATCCCAAATCAGTGTGTGTGTGTGTGTGTGTGTGTGTGTGATATCAATTTTAACGTAGCTTTAACACTTTTCAGTCATATCGCTACGATTCCTGCAGTGTGGCAGTTTATAGTGATGTCTAGTACTGGGGCATCATGAAGCAGACATGTAGCATCATGTCCCACCCAGTCACATTATCCTGAAACCAGGACGATCAGTCCTAACACTAACCTCTTAATGCTGAGCGCTTTGCGAGGCAGCTGCTAGTACCATTTTTGTCTTTCATATCACTAGGCCTGGATTGGAACTCGTGATCTACCACATCTGAGGCGGAAGCTCTAACCTCCCAAATAGGAGTGCGTAAGACATTTCATTTTTAAAAATAATGTTACGGTGTAAAACAAAATTTACAATCATTTAATTTGATATTTCCTTATCTATTCTTATTTTTTCATGATTATGTTTGTCGATTCTGTTTGTATTCAACTAAATATACGGCAAGTGAGACAAACCTTTAATTTGAACATCTTATGATGCAGCATTAAATTCGGGTTTTAGAATTATTGCCATACTGCAGACATCGTAGCGATATGTCTGAAAAAGTGTTAGAGCAACGTTGAACATCTAAATCTCTCTCTCTCTCTCTCTCTCTCTCTCTCTCTCTCTCTCACACACACACACATTCCAGCATGCTTTTTGAGATGATAGTAAAACTTTAAAAATAAAATCAAAGAATTATAATTTTGAATTATTCCAATTTTCTATAAGTAGGTTTGATATTGATTTTCTGACTGTGCATGGAAAATTGCGTTAGAAATTAATTAGCTAAATAAATGAGCGTCAGCAGATCTTAATAATATCGATTAAAGGAATTAATGGAGAAAAGTTCAACACGTTTTCGCTTAAATTCTTTTTGCTGGATAAAACTGAAAGTTAAATCGGGACAGAAATGTATTCGATCTAATCCAATTTATAAGAGAGATGGGCAATTTTGGGTTTCATTATAGAGAATATATATTGCAGTTGATTATTACAATATTTCAAGTTATAAAAGAAACACTATATCCCGTTCTGTTGACGATAATACTGAAACAGACTTTGTTTAGTTCTGTATAAATGAGATAATTTTCAAATGTTTATAAACAAATGTAGAAGATTGATTGATTCCTAATGACGACAATTACGTATTGATATCGAGTATTTGTAAATTACAATAATTCGAAAGTTTTGGTATCTGTATGTGGTAATTATATAGCACACATAACCAACTTTAATTACAAAATTATTAGAATTTAATAGCCATATGTATGTAATGTACGTACAGGCAAATGTTGAAGCTAAATAAAGTGTGAGAGTTTTTGAAACCTAAGAATATGTTTATTTTACATATCAGGCTAAACCGTACGAAGAATTACTATAACAACTCACTCATCTCAACGCAATTGTTCACGTATTAAATGTATTCAATGGATATTTCTATCTATAACTAGTACATTTTACGAATAATTGCGAACGTGTACGATACAAAGACTGATTATTACCATTATAGATGAAGAACATAATGTGATATATTTTCGTGGAATGAGTTCTCCATATGTTCTGTCAGGTTAATTAGTGGGAAGAAATATCAGCAAGAGGTGCTAGTGAGTTTGAATTTGACAAAGAAAGAGGTGCTAGTGAGTTTGAATTTGACAAAGAAAGCAAAGAGACGGCAACTTCACTATGTCAGTCTATAAGTACTGAGACAAACATAAACAGAAAACGTATATTTATGGTGGTGATCCTCATAACTTAACTGATGGAGCGTATTGTTAATTTTGCACGCTGACGTCTTGCTAATCAGATTAATCGAATTACGGAAGACAACAATTCAGTAGATAACAAAGCATGGACAAAACAAGTTCATAGTTCAGAGTTTAGATGTTCGAGATTATTTGAACAAAATGACAGAAATCTCCACCACTTTAGGTTTTTCCCATTTGTTAGGGAAGTACCAAACATACAATAATGTATAGACCCCAAAGAAGAGAGATAAATGACGAAATGTTTGCCTTGAAGGCTGATATGTTATAAATGAGGAATTCAATACAGTGTAATCGCAACTTCAAATAATGGCTGAAACAATTAACAAATGAGATGATATATTAAAATTAGTTGATCGTTTTAAAAATCTGTAATTGTGGTAGATAGGTTAAGTACCATAACCGACAGGCTTTAGCAATTACAGAATAAAAATTACTTTGAATAAGCTCATAGAAATATATATGTACGTGATGAATAAGTTTAATTTGAACCAATTCAGATTGATGAAACAACATATGGTCTAGCCATACTAGCTATGTGCGGCACAATTAAGTCTTAAACGATCAGACTTTATTAACTCTGAAAAAATGAACTAAGCTCAAACATTAAATATGTTTTAAAGCAGGTTAAGAAGAAAATAGCTTTGAATGTATGTACTGTTTGAGATGATAGGAAAAAATTGTAAAAAATGATACAATTTCTGAATAACGATTTAAGTGAGAGTACGCTAAGAAGCAGTGATAACAAATAACAAGTTCTTGCGAAGAATAGTTTATATGGAGCAAAGGTTAACCACAGAAGCAGATCGAAAAGAAATACGCCAATAAAAATTATTAATACTAACGTAGAAAATTAGACTTTAGTGTTATTCAGTAGATTTGATTCCGTTAAATCAAAACTAGAAGCAAAGTTAGAGACATTTAAGGCTCAATTAAACACGGAATATGCTATACAGAGTATTGCATGCATCATCAATCTTAGAGAGCAAAGTGAACAAGTACTTGAGCTAAAAAAATTGAAAACTTTGTTAAAACGTGACTGATTAATCGTAATAACTGGATGTATATTTGTTTAGGATTTTCGAAATAGACCAGATATTATTGTTGTTGATGATGTTTCTATTGCAGGAAACAAAAACGGTTTTTAAAGAGAAAAATGGTGTAGTGAAACAATATCTACTACTTTATGGATTCGACTAAGTTCCAACACGTTTAACTGAATACAGTACAACTCATGTAAAGTATAGTGTTAAGCATAATACCATTAAAATAAAAACTTAATTTAACAAACAAGTTTTGTAAATTTGAACATTAAATCACTAACTGATGTTATATTTAATATTGAACGAGAAATACATCATGCACTATTTGTTCCATATTTAATATCATTATAGAGCCGAATAAATATCAAACAATTACGAATCAAACACACATGATCATGAGAATGGAAATATTATGTATCTTAATATATTAAAGATTAATAAATAACCAAAAACATATTATATCGGAGGAAATATAAATATTTGCTAGAAATTTGCAAAAGCAGTAGTTAAGATTGGTGGGGTAAATGGCCAATGTCGTAGCATTCGCAGAAAGCAAATGTCTATTGCAAGTATTCTATTCAAAAGCAGAAAATGGTCGATGAATAAGACGTGATTAAAAAAAAAACACGGAACTACGAAAACAATCAAATTAGCTTAATGAAAACAAAGCAAAATCAATAGCTTACTCAAATGAAATATTAAGAGAAGATGATTTAGTAACTCAGAACTGAATTAATATTTGTGAATATTTTCTTCCTTATTCCAATGCTTATACCATTTCTGGAAAGCTATAAAATGAAATTATTGTTTGAGATCTTCCAATGACACCTAATGACCTTTACCAGCCTTCTGATAAGCAGATGACTTATGAACATTTATTTATTGGTGCTGCAATGAGACCTAATGCTATTTTCGTTACAAGTGTGGTTGAAAGTTCTCGACAAAATAATCAAATTAATCTAATGAACTGTCGACAAACGGAAAATATATTGCACCCCACAGACAAGAGTAACCACCACAAGGAATCAGGCATCTTAGTCTATTCCATCGTTGTATTTGAAAGAATCGTAAACCTGAACAATATGTGGAGATGGTGAAACTTAAGTTTTGAGTAGTATATTGATTGTGCCTTGTATTTTTCTTGTTTTGTTCGCTACGAAGTCATAGGCGAAGCTACTAATTCAGTTGCGAGCATTGTCAAAAGTTCATTTGTTTGAGGTATAACAACACCTTACGGTAGCAATTATATTTTTAACATAAATGATCCAATGTTTTCATGATATTCAAAGATATATGGTTAGCAACATTTTCAAAAACAAATAAAATACATCGTGGTATTATTGGCAACAAATAAAACGCGGCAGAATATTATGAGCAACAAATAAACAATAACAAGAATATTAAAATGAATGTTAGGACCATGAACGTATAATGCACAAAGCGCTGGTACTTACACTATTCATCATATAAAGACAATTACAATAGCACCCAATTATCCGATACTAACGTATAATAACTAATTGCATCTTTGTTTTTCTTTCTTACCATCTTATATGTGCGATTACACAAAGGAAAGCATACAAAATAATAGACGGTGCTAAGTAGGATTGAGAATTGAACATTTATCTTCAGTACCAAAGAATTACTTCTTCCGAAATATTCACTAAATCATTTAAAAAGCATATAAATTGGCTCACTTCTTTAATTACTATATCACAAAAGAGTTGTTTGTTGATACAATATCGATTATTGCAGCAGGAGCACCAGCCATGTTTCACAATGGCATAAAACAATAGTTTAATGATGTAAAGACATTTATTTGATGAACAAGAAAAATACACGCACGTTAGCAATATCATTGTTAATACTTTTTATATGGATCTTTTTTTTTAATGGTTGGATCTAATAATAGATTGCATGGAAAAGAACACATATTATCAGATCTTAAACAAGGGATACTTTTGCTGATAAATACAAACAAAACTCACGTTTACGAAACTGTGCAGTTATTTTGTGTCTGAAGCATGCAAAAATGTTAAAACAAACAATGAAAAGCTACAATGTTCTCGTGAGAGACCCAAACATGTCACAAAATGGCAAAGTGTGATCACGAACGGCCTGAACAAACGATTTAGTGTTGCCCCTGGATTTACGCGCTAGGGACCCCTTGAAGCACGGAGTAGCGAGCTTAAATGGGGTATCTAAGCCGAACCCCTATACTGTATGCATGATTACTCCCCTCCAAGGCCCTTGTTAGTCTAAACAAAATACGAAAACAACTTTTGTTGAGGCAACAGCGTCGATTTCATTATCGATTACGTGTCAAGGATCTATCACTAAATCATTCAAAGTCGTCATACAAAATAAGGTTGGCTTAGATACGCCCATTTAAGTTCACTACTGTGAATTGGTTACTTGAAATCGCTGGCGATTTATATTCATATTTCACACAAAATTACTATACCTGACATTTTCACTCCGCTATTAATAACTCGCTGAGATTTGCAGGTCACATGTCTGACTAATAAAATGAATGCGCTATTAATAACTCGCTGTGATTTTTCAAAAATATTGATCATGCACACAGCCATAGTCGAGATACTTTTGATATTCACACAAAATTTATATTAAATCTCTAGAGATTTACTGTAAAAACCAATCTAGAAAATCAACCTTGCAAAAATCAACACTATCAGACTTCTTATAACCTACCGCAAATGTACTGATCCAATCATAGCAGTATCTTTTATCATCAAAATTACATAGACCAGATTTTATGATAACACTTGTCTCTATTTTACGACAATGTGATGTTATTGCCATCATCTCATCATAACTAGAAAATCCGTCTAACGCAACCTTTAAATTATCGAATCCTGTCACCTTACCTACTACATTTCTTTTGATGCCTTTTGCTCGCTTCTTATCCTTATTATCAGCTAGTTTTAGACGGTACATTGTACTACGCAATCCAAAGAACTCGACGATAGTGTTCGTGTTTAGGCTGGAATAAACAGTAACATAAAAAGAGTGAAAACAACAAGCTTTGAAAAATATAATAATGTATGTCCCTGGAGACATACTGTAAAAATGAGAAAATAATCAAATCCAAAAATAATCCAAGAATAATCCACGAATAAAATTTTAGAAGTCCTAATAATAAAATGTTCTAATGAATTCAAGTTCGAGTCCCGATGAAGAATCCAAAATGGAAGGCGATAACGTATGCTGCAACCTGTACTGTGTTTAAATCTACAATTCTTTGTAGAAACAAGAAATATGACTCCGGTTTTGGAAATCCGAATACATTTTTAAAGGGATGTTTTTGTTCAAGAATTTCGTATTAGCAGACGTATATTTCCAGGAAAAAAGAATTAATTCTTTTGAATCCAACTAATTTGAAATAACTCCAAACTGACAACAAAAGAACACATTGACATCCAGTGTTATATGCCCAGACTGTGATTGTTTCTCTAAAACGATGGTTTAAAACTTGAATTTTACGCCCCGGATAAGAACCAATCATTTTACTCCGAGAATAAAGGTTGTTTACTTTACTAAAACACTATTTACAAGTCTAGGGTCACGCATTCAATATGGCCTCGATCTCAACCTTATTATTCCTACAAGAAGAATAGATAAAAAGAGAATTTGTTGACGTGACTGCTTGAGTAATGCATCCCACCTTAATCTAGGTGCCGAATAGTACCAAGCTGCGTTGTTATCAGCACTAACATCTTTTAAAATTTCGAATATGTCTGCCAGCAACAGCACATCGGTGATAGGATATAGGTCATCATAATTTGCCAGGTTTTTACAGCCTAATGAGTCCCAAATCGATTTCGCATAAGCATAATTGTCATTACTAACGCCCTCAAGATTTAACCTATAATAATTTGTCAGGTTGACACGTTTCATCAAATGTATCCCAATCGCCTAGATACTCGATACTTGCTCGCCCAGTGATGCTACCATAAACTGCAGACTACCAATAAATCTTATCTTGCCTAGTGTCACTGACATGTTCTTTTCAGTGTTATTTTGGATGCACTTTATTTTATAGTTGTTATTAATTTTCAGGCGGTTTATTATATCTGTATTACCGAACGCTTAACTATAATATGAGCATCATATTCTTTGAAATCGTGAAAGACAACAGAAACGAAATCCGGTGCGGTATATTTTAAATTGCATTTGTCATGTGCTTGACCACGATACCTTCCGGTAATATGGCAGTGATCGTATACTTTATCGTAAAGCAAATGTGCCTGCTCACAAAATATGGCAAACTTCCTCTATATTAAAATTAGCTTCTTGTTTTACTGTTAGTGGTTTCATAGTTTCTGTCATATCGAGTAACATCCTGACGAGGTCAATTTCGTCGGTAAGGTTCCTTAGCAGCCAGACAGCAGGTTCCTTTCCACGACAAATCCTTACCGGTTTTGATAAAAATATATTAAGAACACAAAAGACTTTATACGCCTCTCCACAGGGAATATACTGATGTATTTTTCTGTTTTGGCATTTCTCAAGTTCTGCTGCCTCAGTATCTGTCAGTAGCACATCAAACGCCGAGCAAGGGTCGTATTCAGCGAAATATTCACATACTTTTTGTCTGTTTTTTGATTGATCATAAACAACTAGATAGCGTAAAATAAGAAGTTCATATTTAACATTTAGCTCTGAATATTCTTCTTAGTTCGTCCGGCAATTTATTACAGTAATTAGGTAATTAGATATCGCTTAACCGGTTTGATGCAGCTGTTCCGTTTTTTGTGCCGTTTTCATGATATTTGTGCTTGTTGCCTGTCTTCGTCTACGTTTATGTGTTCATTATATATTGGCTGTTCAGTTCGTAGGTGTTTCTTCATCTCCTTGTTTTCGAAACGAGAACAATTAGACTTTTTCTCAGCTGTCTTGCTACACTGCTACAACTTCCATTTGAACAAACCGCCATCACGTGATACTCGCCAGTCAACCCGTTTATGCTATCCTGGACCCTAATTAATTGCTTTAAATGACCTCTCCTTGGCTCTCCACACTACATTGTGCTCTAGACTAAACGAACTGGGACTACATTCATCATTACCTAAATGTAAACAGAAGCGAAAAAAGAAACGTTGTTTCAAAGCTGGCCGACGTAGAACAGGAAGAAGAATTCCAGTTATCTACCTTTTGCCCTTTCCGGCTCGACAATTTAAAAATTCGACCGTTAATTTAGATAACCTAATTCAAATCACTATAAATTCGTCAACCTTCGTGTCAACTATCCAAGAGATACCTCTGCGTATTGCATTATTCAATGCCCAATCAGTAGGACCACCGGAAAAGCGCACAGAAATAGTTAATTTTATCAACGACCAGAATATTGACGTCTTTTTCCTGACAGAAACATGGCTAGAAACATCAGGCGATGAGCCCAAGTGTGCGGATCTAACACCCACTGGTTACTCCATCAAGTCTTTCCCCCGAAACTCTCGCGGAGGTGGAATTGCTGTCATCACAAAGAACTCCATGATCAAACGTCTTAACCACACCACAACATTCAATTTCGACCACACACCGTTTGAACTAGTCCAAACCACACTCACACTGGAGCAAAGATCAGTCCATTTTTTCTGCCTATACCGCCCTTCTCCTAGTAGAAAAAAACAAGCTGACTGAATCTCTCTTTTTGGAGTAGTTTCCGAATCTCCTGTACTATGGAAATTCGATAGGTGGCAACCTGATTATTCTTGGAGATTTCAACTTTCACTTTGACTGTCCCGGAAACCCAAACACATCAAAACTCATAGATTCCATTAATGTTTTCAGCCTCAAACAGTCAGTTAACCATCCCTCCCATATATATGGTCACATTTTAGACTGGATTCTTCATAGACCTGATGATAACATTCTACATTCCTCCCTGGTATCCCATGAACTTGCATCAGAACACCTCTGCATTATATGCCATCTTCACGTATCAGTCCCTAACCCTCCACCTTTATCTGCCGCTAAGAGAAACCTCTGTATAATAAAAAGAACCAAACTAATGCATGACATCCAAGCAAACCTAACAAGTTGCTTACCTCCTACAGCCGAACAACTCGATAACTGCCTGTGTTCATTGCTCGACAAACATGCCCCAGTTACCAAGTGCAGGGTATCAATTCAAAAGTGTTCTCCATGGTATAGCAGTGTTAGGGACCAGCTTCGCACCGATAAAAGAGACCACCGTAAAGCTGAGAGGCTCTGGCTTTCCACCAGACTCACTATTCATAAGCAAATATATGAAGTCGCTAAGAAGAATGTCACAAATATAGTCCATGCAGCGAAATCAGCCCACTAAACTACTAAGATCATGGAAAGTTCCAGCTGCAAAGAGCTCTTCGAGGTTACTAACAAGCTAATGTCAAGGAACAAATCTACACCACTTCCAACTACCTTCTCTCCAGTCGACCTTCAGGACATGTTTGCACATTTCTTCCGTGACAAAGTACAAACCATTAGAGACAAGCTTGACACAACAATTTCAATTGACTCGTCGTCACCATACAGAATTTGAGCGGCAACCATTAGCAGCATTTGAACCTGTCTCTATGGATTTCGTACGTACAATCGTGATGAAGAGTGCACCAAAGTCATGTGAACTTGATCCAGTTCCATCATCACTGCTGCTTGAGTGCTTAGATCCAGTATTGCCTTCACTAACTTATGTTATTAATACCTCTCTCTCATCAGGGGAATTTCCATCATTTTCAAAACTGCCATTGTAAAACCTCTGCTGAAGAAACCAACACTAGCCTATAACGATTTAAAGAACTACCGCCCAGTTTCTAATCTCCCATTCATATAAAAAAAATCTTAGAAAAGGTTTTTCTATCCCAGGTTGTATCTCATCTGAATTCAAACAGTCTTTTTAGCAATGTACAATCTGCATATCGCCCTTGCCACAGTAGTGAAACTACTCTTCTAAACGTAGTTAATGACATTCTGTCTGCGTTGGATAGCGGAAAGATTACAGTTCTAACCCTCCTTGATTTGTCTGCAGCATTTGACACAATAGACCATGATATATTACTTCACCGTCTCGTGCATTATTTGTCATTCATAATACAGCCTTACGGTGGTTCAAGTCCTACTTAGTCAACAGGACACAAATTGTGTCTGCATATAGAATACACTCCAGCCCAGTTGATCTATGTTGTGGTGTTCCACAGGGGTCTGTTCTTGGACCTGTTCTCTTTATTATGTACACTCAGCCGCTCTCAAGTGTCATAGATCATCATCCAGCGTCCCACCAATTGTACGCTGATGACACCCAAATGTACAAATCTAACCACCCAACTGAAGTTGATGCTACCATCCAAGGTGTAGAGAGGTGCATTTCTGATGTGAAATCATGGATGACATGTAACAAGCTGCAGATGAATGATGCTAAGACTGAGGCCATTCTGATCACAACACAAAGACTTTCTCATTCACATTCTTTACCTCAAAACAATAAATATCAGCAACACCAACATTAAATTCACACAATCAGTACGAAACCTAGGTGCTACTCTTGACCGTACACTTACATTGCACCAACATGTCATGAACATATGCAAGACTGCATATCTTGAGCTGAGACGCATGAGCTCCATTCGCAAATATTTTTCAGTTGATGTCACTAAAACACTTGTGTGTTCATTAGTACTTTCAAGACTGGACTATTGTAACTCAATTCTGTCTGGTTCATCTCAATATCTACTCCAAAAACTTCAAAAAGTTCAAAACACAGCTGCTCGGATCATACTTAGAGTACCACGATCAGAACACACCTCCCCGCTGCTCTGTACCCTACACTGACTATCCATTCGATCCACAATAAAACACAAAATTTGTTCTCTGTGCTACATTTCACCGACGGACTCTAGTCCAACATACCTATCCGACCTCACCCAAGTGTACACACCAGCAAGATACTTGCGCTCCTCTTCTGACAATCGTATACTCATTATTCTCACTATGAAAACAAAGTCATATGGACAGCGTTATTTTACATACCAGGGCATAGCAACGTGGAATGAATTGCCCACTGAATTTAGAGACAAAGACACAGTGATCACATTCAAGAGTGCTCTCAAAACTCACTTATTTCGACTGCAAGAACAAACTTAAAGACCTAATAATATTTCCTTCCTTAAATATTCTCAGCATGTTTTTTTATGTTTTCTAATTTCATGGTGTTTGTGTTTGTAATCGTATCATTATATATGTTTTTTATCTTATAGATGTTGTCTAATGTAAAACGCTTAGAGCTTCTAAAGATTAGGCGCTATACAAAGTCCTCATTATTTTTATTATTATTATTATTATTATTATTATTATTATTATTATTATTATTATTATTATTTTATTATCATTGTTATTATTATTATTATTATTATTATTATTATTATTATTATTATTATTAGATGTCTCAAACAAATTTCTTGTTCGTGAAAAGGCTTTTGAATTTTTCACTGATATTGATTGTGATACAGCAAATCAGCCAGCTGCCAGTCAGCATGCATAACATACCGTTTTGCTAAATATGCAGTGCTTCAGAATTCAGCAAATTCCAAGACTGAAAGTCAGCATGTAAAACATTAGGATTCGAAGAATCCCAAGTTCGATCTAGAAACATATTTATTTCCTGTCATTGAGGTTAAATTTGCAGATGAGCCAGATATAGTACATTAAGATGAACAAATTTATATCACAGCAAAATCGCAGTATGATGTAAAATATCACCTCGCTAAAAAGATTAAAAGTTTAATTTTACTGTCTCTGAGAGTCACGTATTCTTAGAGTTGTTAAATTGAACCGTGGACAGCTAGAAGTTTATGGTCGTAGAAAAAATATATAATTTGATTTTTATCTTGATGGGAGAAAGCGTACTAGCAACAGCACTAGGACACCATTTGTTATAGTTGTGTAGGCCAGTGAAATGTAAGTCTGTCCGTTTGAAATACGAAAAGATTTTTTCACTAGTTGATATCCAACTATTACAACTATCGCAGTAACCTCTTAATTTAATCAAACTTTTCTTACCTTTCCTTGATATTACTCGCTCGATGATGAATATATCCTACTCTATCCTCTGTGGCTCCCGTTCGTAGAAACTTCCAATAATTTATTCTCCTAATGAATCTTTCAGCTTATACGTCACAGGTATTGATGTTAAAATTTTATCCACAATGAATACTTCCTCGGACAACCGACTAATGCTGAAAAGTATCTGTTCTACCTGTGGCCAGGAAAAGAGTATGTTTCTCGAACGTGGCCCACTGTTACCTGGAGATCAGGAAATGCCAAGAATTTCTAATATTATTTTAGTCGACGATTAAATTATACCAAAAATGTAAGACAAAGCATGTATATGTGAAGCTGACCACGATCTGTGTCTCGAGCAGGATAACATATTAACTTATTGCCAGTGTTGCAATCAACGAGCTGTAATCGGATCATGAATAGATATTCACAAGTTTGTTGGCAAATTACCGAAACTCAGCAAAGGGATGTACCCTGCCACGTCACAAGTATACATTGCATTGGAATCCTCTCGATAAGCATCTTGATAAAAATGAGAATCCTATCCCGAGGAAGGAGCTGTGCAATCACGTCGATGCAATCACAATGCGCCATGACATATGTTACCTTGACAACGAAAACGATATATCTGGTTACGACCATATTATGCTTGATAAGCTAAGTAATATGAGATAGAAGGGAATAAGGGACCGAATCTATCGTAAGCTAATCCAAGGTACTATTGGAGCGAAATATAAACTGGTGCTTGGTAAAAAAGAAATTTATGAAAGCGGATTTCAAAGAACTTTTGCACATGAACTTCACAGACCTAAAACAAATTCCTCGACGAAACGTTGTCGCAAACTCAGCTGATGACATACAGGCACTATATCTAGCTGATACGTCACACACTGCAAAGTATAATGACAATAAAAGGAACCCGATGAATGTAATTTATATTTTTAGTAAATACGCGTTTAGTGTGCCTGATACAGATAAAACATGTAAACCCATAACCGATTCTTACAGATCGATTGTAATCAACACCGAAAGAAAATCGAATAAGGTATGGACTTTAATAAGCTTGATTTAGATCTGTAACGTTATAAGCGCCTTGTTGTATCTTAGCAGAAATCCAAGCCCGGCCAGATGGCTGGATCGATTGAAATGTTCTTATACATGCCATTGAGTACTGAACAGTAGCGAAACAAACCTATTTCGTATTGTTTATCGCCGTCAAGTTCGATTGGTGGATTATAAACAACAGAGAAGTTTGCACTGTCCGCTGCAGTTTGTGATGAATCAAGCAATAACGTTGTTGAGAACATTCTAATTTTATTTGATAGATAAAACTGAATTGATCGCAGTTTGTGCTTTTGCGGTCATCGAATCTGATCGTTATGTAAATTATAATAATCGCCAGATGTTAGACAACCGTTTGATCTCAGATTATCTAAACTTTCAACAATTTCGTTGTCGATTTATGTGCTCTTATTTCTGGCTTTCATTAACGCTATTAATATTATCAGTCTATCAACTGTTTCAGCGGTCGAGTGAAACATATTAAGACCGTACGCTATCTTCTTTTTGTACTTTCGTTCCTTTTGTAATAACGTTTTTCTCTAATTAAATCCTTTTTTGTTATCAAATATAATATCGTAAGTATTAGCAATAAATACCTTCTCTGTGCATATTAAAATATTGTTTTGCTTCATTGTAATTAGTAGATTCTCTGATCTTATCTAAAACCACTTTATTTTGTAGTTTGTTAGTTGTTTTTGTTAGTTAATTCCTAGTTTTTCAATGTATTGATCAAACTCATCTTTACTCATTCGTTTTATATGATCAATCTTCATTTTATTCGCGCCAAAACATGTCTCCTCAAAATTAGTTAACTCAGTAACATCTACTGGATATACAGTTTCTCTCATCAATTTACTGATGGGTTCCAGAAAAACAGCCACAAAATCTTCACTATCTCTAGCCTGCTCCTAAACTTTTTTAATATTGCAGCTTGTCGTACAGCAGAATCTCCTATTTGCTCAATAATTTGCTCTGCAACTTGTTTGCTCCTCTTCAAGAATGCATCGTAGTCCTTTCTCTGATAACCTTTTAAGATCTTCTGGTAATACCGCATAAGTATCTGGCCGTTTGACAAGTACAGCTTTGATCACTGTCCTAAAACGTCTAGCATTTTCTTCTGCCGTCTGCTGTAGACCCTGATGTTCCTGCTCAACCTTCCTGATGAATGCAACAAATTTCCTTAGAAGCTCTATTCGTTTTGCGTCCATATTTTGCTTTATTTATTGTGTTGGACTAATTTTAGATTTTGACCGAGAGATCAAGTTTCAGATGTTAACTGATAGAATAATTTTCTCACTCCAAAAACCTTTTCCCCACATCTGATAATACGATTTCGATCTCTTGCTAGCTTATCCAATAAAAAGAAACTGTCTGTTATCACTAGCAGCGTTATGCTAAAGTTCGGCAAATTTGTCTTTTAATACATCCCCGCACTGTTCTCCCGCTAGGTTTTGTACGTCGATATTGTCTTGTCTAGCAAATATTATGAAACAGCCTGTATTTCTCCTGTTAAAGCGATCGATACTGAAGAAGCTTTGAGCTTGGTAGACTGTATTACATTTTCTGTTGCGCGATAGGGAAAAATAAGATTTTATCTTATTTATCTCTGAATTGTTGAGCGGAATGTCATCAAACACAATTATTTTATGTTCGTCAGAATCTAGCTAAGCAACGGGAGTTAAATATTTGGGTTGTTTTATGAAAAAATATCGTCGCCTACGCCAAGTTCATTTTTCAGGTCTTCGTTGTAGTGGCTAAGGAGTAAGTATTTATCTTGCTGTAGATTGATCGTGCAGATATCAACTCGATCGTAAGTGAAGAGGTCGTTCAGTAACAGATTCATCAGAAGGTTAGTTTTGCCCGATCCAGTTCGCCCTATTATCAGATAATGACAATCCGGTAGGTCGTGGTTATGCTGATGTTTGATTAAGCGATCCGTTTCAAAGTTGATTATGCTCATTATATAAAATGGTATTCACCTTTTTTTTTTCTTCTCGCAGTAATAATAAGAATGAGCTATTAACCAAAATTTGGTACGTGAATTGGAAAATTAATATTTACTACTCAGCTTGATAACACAACATTGATCAATAACGATTCTATAACAAACGTCAAGTTTGTCAAGGACAATTTTTGTGATAAATTCCAGTGAAACTATGGTGGGAAATCTGGACATGGGATCGAATAAGATATCAAATAGGTAAATTACATCAGCGGTATCAGATTTAACAAATAAATCGACGATAACATAGCATCACGAGTAGCAAAATCCGGTGATACGATGACAGATATGTTAAACATGGGCTCGAATCCATTCGCTCCATTTGATGTTACAAATAAATTTTATGTTGATGCTGAAATAAGTGACGCATCACTTACATCTGCAGATGCTAATTATCTTACAAAATTCGGAGGCACAGTTGCAGGGGCTTTCGATATGGTCAATAACAAGATAACATTACCTTAGTGTGTGCCAATTTCTCCATCCAACCTTAACAATAAACAGTACGTGGATAGTGTTACACAAATAATTGCAGTTGGTGGTAGTACAAAACGAGCTCAAAATAGTGTCTGTCACATTCCACACATCTTGCTGATGCTATAAATAATCGTTGGGGTTTTGTTGCATCTGCATCAAGTTATTATACAGTGGATAGTTCAAGTTATGCATTTGCTTTTAACAGCCCTTTATCTGACGGGATAGAGTGGATCACAGACGCAGACATGTCTAGATTTTAAAATACAGTGTCCAGTAGCTGTTGCGATTTGGAAATTTCAACTACGAGGTCGATGAAATGCTGGTGTCGCACGAGTTTTTTATAACTGGAAATTAGAAAGATCGAATGGTGATTCGGAATGGACTCCTCTGTACAAGGCATCAAAAGTTTATGTTTTTGCTTCTCAGCAATTTACAATTCATCCTGCAGTTACTGTCAACAAGTACTCGTATTTCCGTATTTATGTTCCCAGCTCAGAAGGTCTTTTCTCAGGTTTGACGATGTTTCAGATATATACACTTGACGATTTAGTGTGATTGTAATTTATAATATCTTTTGATCCTCCGTTAATCAGGGTCGCAAAGGAGTTTTATAATTTTATACTAAACCCGAAAAAAAGAGATCGAAATAGCCGATGTTGATTCGCTAGACCCAGAGAGTGTTGAGGAAACAAGAGCAGTTAATATAATTGCTAGAATGAAAAAATTAACTTTATGTTCACCCGGTTTAAATGAGAACAGTGACAATTTTACTAGAGTTGCAGGAATGAGGGGTTCTTAACTGAGATACGAGATCAGAGACTTTGATATAGTTAGCAAATACTGTCCTGTAAGTGACTGCGGGAAAAGACGATTAAAGGTTGAAAAATATTTGACAAATACACTGCTTAAGCTAAGTAAAGAAAATATTTTAACGATTGTTAAATCTAACCTTATAAAGAAGATTCTCGACGAGCTTGACAAAAAACTGAAACAAGGAAACACAAGTTTCTTAAAAATTGTAAGCTCAAAGACATATTTGCTAAACGTCTAATATTTCGTGTACTCGGTGTGAACTATTATGATAAAAAGACGATGTTAGACTAGTAGATAACAGCACTGACTGCTAACGACAGCATATCTAGTTTTGGTAGACTCTGTCACCGGCGATACAGAAAAGTATGACGTATATCACATTAATGCTGCGCTTAACGCAGTATCAGAAATTGAGTCCAGGATAGAGTTATTTGATGATGTCGAAAGAGATATATTTTATCAAGAGCATGACAATATTATAACTGTAAAACCCATTATTGGTAAAGATTATGAAATACATAATAGTTTTTAACAAAGAAGCTGGAAAGTTACTGACAGAAGCAAAATACAGAAATATCTTAGAGCTGATTCGTGGGTACCTAAATCTAACTGTTTTAGATGTAGGCAAGCTGATATTCGCGGTCTTTTAACTTTTGCAACAATATATGCAGTTCTAAGGCAGCATATAGTACTTAAAACTTTTAAGCTGGGACAGTTATATTATGTTGTTAGTTACATGGACGAAACAGAAGATATTTATCGCGATAGAGTCAATGATATTACTGAAATACCAATAAACCACATGAAATATCACATATGATGATATCTCATCTGAAGTTTATGATAAGTAAAGAGTTTCTCGCCAGTCCTGTCAATACAAGATTTGGTGCTCTGATCGATAAGATTTCCGCCGAAAATATTCTACTATAGCAATTGAAATAATTACCGAAACAGTTTCATGACAAAAAAAGATAAATAAAAAATAATCGACTTCAATCATATTTTAAATTTTATAGTAAAATAATTATCGTGCTAAATTATATTCTTGTGATATTAACAATTGTTGGAATCATTTCAGTAGGGGAACATTAAATCCATTGTTATTGATAGTACCCGGGGTAATTATTGTTTTGAATAAAAAGATCGGTCCAAAATACAAGAATAAAAAAATGTTCTATAAAATAGCAATAGTGACTTATAATAAAATTCTTAGTCAATTTCGAGCTTATCTGCGTTGTGAGAAATTTATAATGTTAGGTCTGACACAAGAACTGCGATTTAAAGACTATTTGCTCGTAGATATGATACCGAACAGAGTTGCTAAATACAAAAAACGATACTCAGTAAATTTTGTGCAAAATCACTAGCGATTTGATTGAAAAAATAAAATAAGGATACTAAAATTTAGTGTGAATTTAAAAAATAAGGATAGTAAAATTTTGTGTAAAATATAAAAAGTAATGGAAGATAACAGAGTGGAAGATAGCACATTAAAGATGAAAAGAATTCTTTTCCGAGGTTAGCATATGACGACTATACTTGATAATGAAAAGTACAGCACGTATTTCAAAACAGAAATAAGACAAAGCTGTCTCTGGTTCGCACAGAAAATTCGGATTATTTTAGAGAGCTTGTTTGGGTTACAGACTCACTTTCTAATGCTGCTGATAACCTTTATAATCCAATATCTCAGAATAAATGCGCATATCACAGTGGATGATGAAATGAAAAAGTGTTATGTCGATAAATCCATATTCTCACATGGAAATTTTATCAAAATGCTAGAAAGTGGCTCTCCTATCAGCGGTAAGTTTAATCTGTACATGTTTCGTCATGATGATAAAGCTACAAAACAGCAAAAGCTGAAATTTTAAAAATATCTCGAAGAGCCTGCATTGTGAAATCAGGCGCTCGCGAATGATGTAAAATTTATGAGACCATCCTCAGAACGTGTGTGTTAAGAATGCAATTTTTGATTTTTTGTAAAATCTCAGCGAGGTATTAATAGCGCATTCATTTTATTAGTTAGACATATGACCTGCAAATCCCAGCGAATTTGTGTGTGAATCCTGGCATCCGTCCGTCTACGAGAGACGATGGCATAGCTCCAAAGTACGCTTTTGCTTATCCTTCTTTTTAGCTCTCTTTTCAGCTTGCTTTATTCTTCTCTTTTCCTCTGCGTTTTGAACTCCCTGCCTGACAGCTAGACGCCAGCTGGAACGGTTGTTTGCACAGCTCTCCCAGTCGTTGACATTGATGTTTGCTGTCTTCATATCCTTCTTGCAAACATCTTTGTAGCGCAGATGTGGTCGTCCAGTTGGTCGTGCACCTTCTGCTAACTCTCCATATAACAGGTCCTTGGGAATGCGACCTGGGTCCATTCTCTTGACATGGCCGAGCCAGCGAAGGCGCCTCTCGCTGAGTATGGAGAACATGCTGTTCATGTTGGCGCGATCTATAACCTCTGTGTTGGGTACTTTGTCCTGCCACTGGATGTGCAGAATGCGCCGCAGACATCTCAGGTGGAAGCTGTTGAGTTTCCTCTCGTGTCTTGCATAGGTGGTCCATGTTTCGCTGCTGTAGAGAAGTGAGCTGAGCACGCACGCTTGGTAGACACGCACTTTGGTCTTCTCTGTGAGGCTGGGGTTGTTCCAGACCCTCTGGTTAAGTCTGGCCATCACTGCTGCTGCCTTGGCAATCCTGCCGCCCACCTCAGAATCAATGGAGAGTGAGCTGGAGATGTTAGACCCGAGGTATGTGAAGTTCTCGACAACTTCCAAATTGTACCCATCGATGGAGACAGAGGGAGGGGAGTCTGTGTCCTGTGCCATGACATTCGTTTTCTTCAAGCTGATGGTCAGTCCAAATTCCTTACATGCATGGGAGAGGCAGCATACCAGCTGCTGAAGTCCATCTTCCGTGTGTGATGTCAAGGCTGCATCGTCGGCAAAGAGCAATTCACGGATGAGTACCTCTGTGACTTTAGTCTTAGCACGGAGACGGGCGATGTGTGTGAATGTTAGGTCTATTAATATAGATCGCCAGCGATATCAAGTAAAATAACCGCAGTAGTGAGCTTAAATGGGCGTATCTAAGCCAACCCCATCACGTATGACGGCGTTGAATGTTTCAGTGATAGGTCCTTGACAAGTAATCGATAATGTTATCGACGCTGTTGCCTCAACAAAAGTTGTTTTCGTATTTTGTTTAGACTAACAGGGGCCTTGGAGGGTGTAATCATGCTTTTGTCTTAATACAAAATAGTGGTTTAGTTTAGATTTCCCATTTATGCTCACTACTCATGGCATTTGGAAATAAACTTTCAAACAAGTCGTATGTGATGTTGAACTTAAAATTATCTTCCATCGCTTTAAAATTACTTTCTCTCAAAAGATATCTTTTTAAAAATTACTAACGCGTTGGGTTCTTGTGAGCACGGAGCCTAATTGGGCCAAGTCGGTCCAATCAGCCTAAGGCCGTCCCTGCATGTGATTAAGAGTTTATGGCATTCTACTTACGTGAGTTCTCATATTAATAATGTGAGAAGAGTTAGCACTAATCCAACGTATTTAAAAGAAACTTATAACTTGATTAAAGGTGGTGTTTCAAACTGTGGAGCGACAACGTTTTAACTCGATTTGATTTCAATATAAGATTGTCGTAATGTAGACATTATCTTTCCAACATTTGCGTGCTATAAAACCTGCAACAGAAACATTCTGTTTAGAGATGATACTGTGCTTGTGATAATTCACGGCAGTACATTAGATAAATAATTAAAATTACTTATGAGTGAGTAGATCGTAAAAGTTTGTGTGAATTTCAAAAATAAGGATAGTAAAATTTTGTGTAAAATATAAAACATAATGGAAAATATTATAGTGGAAAATTACAGGTATAAAGAAGGCAACAACACATATAACCAGGTTAGCATTCAGTGTTAGAGATTTAAAAATATTTGTGCGTAATAATTACAGATATAGGTATGTCATAAACGTTCCTTATGAAAATGTTAGCCTTATAGTAGTCTTTTAAACAAAACATAAGAAGTATATGGAAAATGTGTTTGAATAAAATCACGTAGTACCTGTGTTTATGAGGGCAGAGGTAGGTGAAACGTTGACGAAAAAAAGAAAAGTAACTTCAACTAAGGCTTTAATACCGGTTTCAGTACAAGAGTGTGGAACCAACACCACATCTTCAAACACAGCCTCCACCTGAACGGTATATTTCAGGAAGTTCAGAACCAGTGGTGCGTACGGTGGACCTAAAAATCACAAAACGATCCTCGTACGTGCCAGGGTAACTTCAAACAAGACCACAGTCTCGGGCGCATATGACGAAGATAGCATCTTTCAGACGTTCAAGAACAGGAGTTAGCTACACGAATAATCAGAAGTTAGGATGTAGGGCCAAGAATGCAGTCTACCTTCTGATATGCAAGATCTGTGCGCTAATATGTTGGCGCTGATTTCAGAAAGCGAATTAATAAACACATAAACCACATTAGCAACAAAATCAACTGACTCAAATAACTATGTCTGTATGTCATTGATTATAGACGGAACTAACATATACCTTTCTGCAGTGTAAGGGTATCTCCTGTATTGCTTTTCTAATGTGTATCTGGATTGTTTGGTCACTCATACCTTAATTTCCGATCGATTATTTTATTTTTTTATGCATATAAATTGTTTCCACAATTTATTTATATTTTTGGAATAAAATGCACCTTTAATAACGCAGCAAAGGTGGCCTACATACTGTTATTCAGTCTTTGATTTTGACCTACTGTTGCAATTAACTAAATAATTGTAATGAAGTTGAATATATGTCGAGTCCAAGTAGGCACAATTTCTGACTTTCATGGTAATGCCACAATGACTAAATATGAAGGCAATGTTTCCTTATTTTCCTGCATATACTGTGTAAAAATACGGTAAAGGATAATTGTACTGAAATAAAATAATTCAGTCATATTATTCTCCATAGGGATGCGTTCGAAGTAATACAGTATGGACAAATTAATGTTTATGTGTCTACAATTTTCTCACATTTACCAAAGTTATATTTCTATAATGTATTGAAATACAATGCATCACTTATCTGTGAGCCACAGTGTGCATCTGCTTATGTACAGTTACCAAATGTAACTTAATCTTCTTCTAAACAGATCTGCCCGGTGGCCTAAGTGATAAGAACGTCCGCCTCGGATGCGGAAGGTTTCGGGTTCGAACCCCGGCCGAGTGATACCAAAGACTTATAAAGATTGTACTAGCAGCTGCCTCGCTTGGTGTTGATAATTACGAGGTTAGTGTTAGGACTGGTCGGCCTAGTGTCAGGATGATTTGACAAGGTGGGACACGATGCTACGTGTCTGCGGCATGATGTCCCACTGCAGACATCGTAGAGACATTGCTAAAAATGTTAAAGCTACGTTTAAAGTTGATAAACCACACAAGCACACAAACACCTATCTGCCATGTGTAATCTATCCAGAATGACTAAACTTTTGCTAGTAATAAAGAAAAGCAAAGAAAAAATAATAAATGTACAAATACGAAAAATACATAACGCCGATCAACATGCTTTATTTTCAATTTTATTTTGCATTGGCAATCTTACAGGTAGACTCTTTTTACTTTGAAATCTGCAACATCTTTATGGGCTGGTGGCAACTGTGGTCTGTGTCTGAGTAGCAGGTACCAGATGGAATGATTGTGCCAAGCTCTGTAGTCTGAAAGTTGTAAAGGAAGATGAAGATACCAGACATAATCGTGTAGAAGGTGCAATTCATTAAAGACTGGTCTACTTTTGATTTAAAATGCTTTGAAATTGAATAAAGCATGTTTATAATGACTATAGATGTGATATATGTTTAATCATATCAAAATGCATTGCAATTTTAGCAGCAGAAAGATAAACCTATTAATTTTCTTATACAGAACTTTATAATTGGAAAAAATTAAAGACGAATCAAATAGTCTCGTTCCCAGTAAAACATTTTAAAACAAGTCATCCGTTTGAATTAAAATATCCATCTAAAAACAACAGTTGCTAACGTGATTATCTGTCAGTTTTGAAATCATTGTGAATTCTTCAAGATAAATAAAAATTAATGGACTCGGCTAGGCACATATTAATGCATTCCGAATCTAAAATTCAGCTGTGTACTCAAAGTTCAATATCTGGAAATTATATTCCTCTCAAAACTTAGATTTGCAACAAAGGTAAAAAAAAGATCTTACTAGCATAGGAGAAATGGACATATATGGCTCAGAATATTCCATATACCACATATGACGGAATAGCATAATTAAATATTGTGTTGTACAGATCCTGAACTTGAAATACTGCATAAGCTAGACTATTTTGAACGCTAAATATCGAATTTTAGATGGTGAACAACTATATTGTTCAAAAGAATGTTACATATTGTCGTTTATTCTTAGAGTTATTTTACTTGCAGCAAATTAGCTTCTCTCACTTTAATACAGAGCTTTGTTCTTTATATCTTTTTAACATTAAGTATTCTCTTTTGATATTTATATGAAAAGAGACAGACTCTCTCCTACAAATCTTAAATCACACACAACACTACTTAAGTTAGGCTGGACTTCGTTAACTCATTAGGCATATAAATGATTGGTGTGCATCGTACATGCACACAGTTGTTTCTTTGTTTGGGTTATCTACATTTCTAGGTGTTTTGCCAAGTAGTTTTTTTTAAAAAGTTGTTTTCTTTAGCAATGAGAGCAAAGCGTCATGCCTAAGGACACAACGCTGTATCCAAACTGGTCTGGACTAGGAATCGTGAACAGAGCCTATGCGTAGAAGTGTAACATGATAACCAATTATCTAACACGTACATTTTAACAAAACAAATATACCTATTTTTTAATTTGGCAAAGCCTCTTTTAAGGCATTTTTCAATGTGTTTTTTGTTTAAAAATATTTTTCTATTTTTATTTAAACAAAGAGACTGAAGTGCATAGGAACACATTACCGTAGTCAAAAGAGACTGGTTTGGAGATTGAACCCAGTCAAACATGTTACAAATTCACAAATTTGTAGTCGATATAAATAAATAAATTTAAGTCAACGAGTTTAAATTTTACGGTGGGAATGAATTTTAATTATTAAAGTATCATTATTATTGTTAAGAAGGCTCATAAAGTGAAATGGGAGAGCACTCTTATATCAAGAACTTAAAAACTGTAATGAGAACGGCAGCAGCAACAACGAGTCGTACGAAAACTTATACAGCAAATAATAATGATAATAATAATAATACTAATAACAATACCAACAACAGCAACAGCAAATATGAAACGATCATCATCATCATCATCATCTCATGCCAGAATCCTCTTTCAGCTTTTATTTTCTATTGCTTGTATTATTTTGCATCTACTTGCATTTCATTTAGACGAAAACGTTTGATAGAGCTTGTATAGAACTTTTCATGAACTCGTCCACTGTGTCTTTAAAATTTCTTGCTAGATTTGATATAGACCCACATATATACAAGCATGTAAAGTTTGTATATTCAAAGCGATCTTTAATTTTTATTGCTGGTTGTCTCTGTTTTGTAATACTTTAGGCTAGTTAAAAACTAGTTTTGCAGTTTGTTATCGGCTTTTATATATATATATATATATATATATATATATATATATATATATATATATATATATATATATATATATATATATATATATATATTCAGTTTGATAGATGCTTTCCCTTGCAGCACCCGGTGCTCTTAAAAGAACTGTAATTCGCTTACATATCCTGAGTATTATTGGGCTTAATATTCAACATTTTCTTAAATAAACACTAGATAATGGCATACCCGTGGCAAACAAGCGGGCAGCTGTAGTGCAGGAAGTGGGATGGATCAGTCAGAAGCGTGTGACATTCTTTTTCACACAGACTTTCGGTGGCGTCAGTTCCCACTACGTTCAGAAGGGTCTGCACAGTCTGTTTCAGATGGGTGGTGTCAAAGCTTGTAACTGTTTAATAACAAATCATAATTACTGGATGTCATTTTCCTGTACATTAGTTTAAAATATTAAATGGCCGTTACACTTTCACAAATCTTGTGTAAATAAAATATTTGTCAATCAGTGATGGATTAAGCATATGCTATCTTGAATTACCGTCTGAAACCTATGTAAAAAGCGATCTTCAATAACCGTCTGTAACCTAAGTAAAAAGCTGTCTTGAATTACCGTCTGTAACCTATATAAAAAGCTATCTTGAATTACCGTCTGTAACCTATGTAAAAAGCGATCTTCAATAACCGTCTGTAACCTAAGTAAAAAGCTATCTTGAATTACCGTCTGTAACCTATATAAAAAGCTATCTTGAATTACCGTCTGTAACCTATGTAAAAAGCGATCTTCAATAACCGTCTGTAACCTAAGCAAAAAGCTATCTTGAATTACCCTCTGTAACCTAGATAAAAAAAGCTATCTTGAATTACCGTCTGTAACATATGTAAAAAAAGCTATCTTGAATTACCGTCTGTAACCTATGTAAAAAAAGCGATCTTCAATTACCGTCTGTGACCTATGTAAAAAGCTATCTTGAATTACCGTCTGTAACTTTTTTAAAAAAGCTATCTTGAATTACCGTCTCTGACCTATGGGAAAAAGTAATCTTGAATTACCGTCTTTGACCTATGTAAAAAGCTATCTTGAATTACCGTCTGTGACGTATGTAAAAAAGCTATCATGAATTACCGTCTGTGACCTATGTAAAAAAAGCTATCTTGAATTACCGTCTGTGACGTATGTTAAAAAAGCTATCATGAATTACCGTCTGTGACCTATGTAAAAAAGCTATCTTGAATTACCGTCTGTAACCTATGTAAAAGAGCTATCTTGAATTACCGTCTGTAACCTATGTAAAAAAGTTATCTTGAATTACCGTCTGTAACCTATGTAAAAAAGCTATATTGAATTACCATCTGAAACCAAAGTAAAAAAGCTTTTGCGCATAATTGACAAGCCACTAAAACTATATATAATGATTAGCAGGGGCAATGTTTGAATGGAATGGAAGGAACATTAAATGTACGTGAATTATTCTGCATGATAAATGTATGGTTTACCTAAAAATTAGATCTTACTCCAAGACCGGATCCTGTATTACACATAAAATTCATAGCATGTATTCCAGCTATGTTGAATTGAGACTAAGACACTGAATATTTTAAACTAGCTTGCTGAGGAAAACACAACCCCATACAGGGTGGAGAAAGAAATTTTATGTAGCGCTTCCTATGGCAAAAATCCCACAAATAGTTAGGGAGGAGGTCATGAATATTTTAAGATGTTTTGAGTTGTTCAACTTTTTCCTATCCCGAATGAATTGATGAAGACATACATGCTAGAACCCTTTCTCTCTGATGACTTATAGTGTGATATATTTTTAGGCGCGAGTATTTTATTCGCCATTTTGAAAATAATGTTAAATTCGTGCAAATGTTATGCTGTAAGTTTAGTCCAGGCGATTATTAAGGAAACGTTTCCGATCTGGCACAAAAGCAAAGATAATCACCAGGCTTGTTTACTTGTCTAAGAGTATTATTCTTGCGATAAATGACATCGATTTGTGCGGATTTTTGCATTATATTATATTTGGCAGACCCTGACGAACGTAAAGTTACTAACATAAACATCAAACCGATCTTTTCAAGGTGGCAGATCAAATTTCGTCGAAGATCACACCAAATAATATAGGTTTCTGATGTTGATGCGATTGATAGAAAACAGATAACTGTAAAATAGCATCGACAGAAGCAAGGGTGTCGTTAAAATAGTTTCAACAACGTTTAGCAAAGCATGTTAGAATCCCAATGATAATTACAGTTTGTAATAATAGTTTCGGAAAGCAAAAGCGCTGAACAATTGAAAAAATATAAACTGGTTTAAGATATTTTACTTACGTGAGCCTAAGAAAACTCTTTTGTCTGGTGCACAGAAAACAACAGAGATGCAGGCAAGAATGATGGCGACCTTCATGGTTACGGTTGTCAATAATTCAATCTACAAGATAAACGATCACACTGTTAAACAGCAACAATATTGAAAGATACAAAACTGCATAAACCACGTCTTTTGCTGTATATTATACAATTCCTAAGATGTATTAACAAGCATCACGTGTCAGTTATACAACTGAGCCTAAGTGGAAAATAGTTCTAGACTTACCAAGGTTTCGAACGACTGCTGCAGATCAAGGGGAATGCTTGCGATATATATATCAGTCGTGTTGGTACGTGATGAAAGGTCACTTAAAGTCACGCACCAAGTACAAGCTAAACCCAAGGGAGCGCTGTCGAAACGCCACTGTCCCCATAAATTGATGTATCCCACTTTCTTGCGGAAACATCTGCTCTTGCTTTAACACCATTGTTAAAGGAATTTGTAAAAGGTAACGGAAAAAAAATAAAAGTTGTAAGCATTTTGAAATCATCTCTAGCATTGTTACTTTCACTTTTCATCCCTTTTTGTAACAATGGAACGAAAAGATGGCTGAGATAACAACCCAATGTGAGCCTGACTATGTAATCAAACAGAATCTGCAGGCATGGGCATTATTTGCGCCAGGTAATGAGTCCATAAATCTCTCATCGCCAGCTGTACACAGAATAACAATGCGCCACAAAGAAATCTGCAAACCGCATCTTTACGCTTCCAGGTTTCGAAACTTACGTCCAGTTATAAAACTTAGCGTACACATTCAGCAAAAACGTACACGGGCACATAAATCGCATAATCCTTTTATCTTTGAATGTTATTGAACGTTAATAGTCATTATTAAAATGAAAAGAACCAACAAATGCATACATTTTCATCTATCTCACTTTCCTTCTGCATAATTTAATTTGTATAGGGGATAAATGTATAGGAATTGGAATAGCAACATCATGAGTTTAACGTCACTTGTAGCACTCACAATTTTTCTTGCTAAACTTTGTATGTGACGCACTATTACCGCTTTAGAAAACCGCTTATACCACTTACGATATTTACATCATCTAGCTATAGTGTTAAGAATTGTTCCGTCTATCAAATACTTTTAAAAAATTTTAGCCTATGATTAGGATTTGTTATTTTTCTGAGATTAAAGGTGCCTGAAATTTAACACAATACGTTTATTGCATCAATTATATGGCCAATTTTATATTGGTAATCAACTAAACTAGGTTTCCTAAAGTTTTAGAACCGTTGTGTTGTATGCCGTAATGTTGGACAGAGATCTGACACTTGGAATTGTCTGATTACCGAAAGTTTTTCCATCAACATAATTATAACAATGTGGATCAGTTTTCATGTAGCTTTCTTCAAATTAATTCATATTTTATTCTAAAATTACATTTATTTATTGGCATACAATCAATAAGAATGGAACAATATCATCCCTTCTACTTATCTGGATACATACAACAAACCTTTCAGCTGCACCTTAACATAATCCAATCTAAATGTTGGTCGCATATGGAATTTCTCACATACAGAAAATGGGGTCACAATCGTGATATGTTTGTTTGCATATAATTGTCTTTAAGTCAAAATGATACATATTAGACCATGCATGATAACTTTGAAACTCTAGTTTTCATGTAAAATGTAGGTACAGAAAAATATTATATGTATTATTTTGAATGTGCTCCCTGCGCAAATTATTCAAATTGTTGATGACGCTTCGCGTATAATTCTCAACAATTGTTATAAGCGTAATAGCGTATAAGTCCTGTATTTTCAACAAGCCTTATTCAGCGCATTCAAAAGTAATAAAAAAAACACAGTTATTTCTAAAAAACTGAAGAAAAAAAAATGATATGTATCCTAAGCATTGGTGTACGTCAAAATAGTTAATGTATTCTGTTCAGATTACACCATTTACTGCCATACATACTGGACAGTGCAAAAGTGCTTTGATGCTAAATTGGATTATTCATTTTTACATTGGTCTATACGTGTCATTTTAAAGATTATTTACAAAGTATTTACGTTGTTTGATCTGATAAAATTAATTTAAATTATACCAAAGGAACTGATACTAGTATTCAATAGAATGATATGTATACAAAATATTTTGATACAAATTGTCTTAAATGAGATAGTAGATTTTCTAATTTAAGCGATTATTGAATTTACATGTCTGGACTAGTGGCGTGTATTGGTGTGACATATATGTGACCAAGGTAAACTCGGTTGACATTGAGATAAGACATATCAGGTCCTGTTAAAGCTATTAATAGATTCAGTTCACCACGATGTAATATTAATCGAAGACCATGCATGTTTCCAGTATGTTTCGTTTATACCGTAACAATTCCAATTGTCATTTAAACTGCGGGGAAAACAGAAAATAAAATAAACAAAACATGACAGTAAATTCCGTATCTCAGCTCTTATTTAAAAAATAAAAATGAAAAGGAAAGCAAATAAATGGAGAACTTGATTGATCATTCCAGACAGAGAGACATAGTTACATCTATTAACTTCTCTTCAGATATACTATAATGTACCAAGGTCTGATTCAATGAGAATTAGTCCTTCATACAGATATTCTCTTCCGCGCATAAAAGGTAATAATTTACACCTTCTCTTAAGTACCTGTGTTAGTGATCGCCCGTCAGTGATGTAAACGCTGGATGCATATTATATTATCAGACAATACACCGCTCTGCTACAAGTGTGTATAATTTCGCTAACCCCCCCCCCCCCCGAAAACAACAACAAGAGCAACAACAATAAAATAGAACAAAGCAAAGTGATACATTGTGACAAAATTTTCTATTTCATTTTGGCCTTCTCGATTACATAACACCTATCTATTTCATACAGAAATATGAGGCGAATTTTGAAAACTAAAAGCAAAAGTAAAGCATCGAATGTACAAACTGAAATTTACATTATCAGGTGTTAGCTAGTTTATAGTCAAGATTAAACTTAAAAATCTTGAACTCGTTTACAGTCATATATTGTCTAAAATACTACATTAGCTGCGGTGGCCCTAAGTGGCCGGGTGATATAAGGCGCTCATCACTGACAGCTCACCTCTGTGGGTAAGTGGTTCTTGCAGGATTTCCTTCCGGTTCTTAACCATTAAATATGCTGGCCGCCATTAATAACCTATAATATGTTAAAATGTGGCGTTCAACCCATAACAACAACATTATTAGCCACTATATATTTATTTACCTGAATATAACCTAAGAATGAATTAGAATGATGTTAGGACGTTCATCTGCGATAAATTCGTACAGAAGGTTAGCAGCATATTTTATCATAAACCAATTGCGATAGTAAGAATAATATTATAGTTCTTATGCAATTGTTGCCCATTATTTTGTAATATGAAGGCTGTTTATGGACGTGAGATTAGCTGTATCACATCATATATGGATTCATTTGCGCATGTGCAGTGGCTGACATATTCCTTAGAATGGTCATTGTCTTGTCCTGAGTTGTTCCCATGAAAAATTACACAAAATATTAGGAAGTGCATGCAAGGACCATTACATGGTTTTTTATAATTGTTTTTTATTCTTGTTTTCTTTTTCTGATATGGCTACCAAATCATTTTGTACGGTAAAATTTGTGGAACAGACTATATAACTTTGTTGTGATCGCATGATCTTGTGATCAAACGTTTATGTCTAGACATATTTGGTGCCCATCGCTACTATGCTGTGACCTCGTCGATATATTATATGAATCTCACGGGAATGCAAAGAATGGTCACTTTTCTTTACTTTTACCTGAACAAACTTCTTCTCACGGGAATATAGAAATTGCTTGCTTTATCTTTCCTCATGGTAATCTAGAAGATGCACTTTAACATCCTTTTGCTCGAATTAAACACACACACACTAGATACTTCTTAACTTCGGGTGCCCAAAATTTTAACTAACCAGTCTAATCAGAACTAAAACGAAACAATTGTCCTTTCATACGAAAACGTTGCATATAAACAACAAGAAAAACATGTCATTCCAGCAAAATTACCAATTAGAAATATTTCTCCTGAGAGAAACATATAAAACCATGATTAATATTCCCACGTGAAATCAGTGAAAAAGACTGTCATCTTTCTTGTTTTGTATCTATTAGACGGATTCATGCCAAAACTGTCTCACAATTAATTCTTCTCAATGAGTGTAGCTCAACAAATTTCTCCCAGCAAGATCCACTATCATTGTTGCCACAATATATGTGAGGCAGAAGGACAGGAAAACAAATAGATTGTTACTTTGTTCGATTTCATAAGGGTATAATAAGAGGATGTGTGTGTGTGTGTGTGTGTGTGTGTGGTTTGGATTTTTAACGTAGCTTTGCCATTTTTCAGTCATATCGCTATAATGTATGCAGTGCGACAGTTTATAGTGATGTCTAGCACTGAGGTATCATTCCGCAGACATGTAACATGATGTTCTATCCTGTCACATTATCCGGACACCAGGCCGACAAGTGCTAACACTAACCTCTCAAAGCTGAGCGCCGTGCAAGGCAGCTGCTAGTACAATTATTATAAGTATTTGGTATGACTCGGCCAGGTTCCGAACCAGCGACCTGCCGCATCCGATTTGGACGCTCTAACCATTAGGCCACCAGAGCGTTTTTTAACGGATGTGACTAATATCAATATGAACGTGAATATGGGTAAATCGCTATCTTATCCTCGACAAGTTTAAAGAGTTCAAACTAAGTCTTGGTTGTAACTGAACATTTTTCTGATTATTTGGATGAATTGATAAGTTAATCTCCTTTGAATATACAATGTCGCCCATTATTGAACCCATTTTTTAACAATCTCGCGTAATATACCATATATTTCCTAAATATAACAAAGCAATGGGTAACTCATAATATACTATGTATTACCTACATTTATAAAAAGAGAAGGGCGACCCACTGCTACGACATTAGCCATGCCAAAATCGAGCAAATTACCGTATATACTCCTAATAATAATCACACCTTTGTATTCTATAACAGTGCCCTTGAAGCGCATTCTATTAAGTTTAACTACAGACACAATATATAGAATCCGTAACCTTTATTCTCTTCCATTAAAAATGGATCTAGAATTTGCTAATGTTGACATGGCATTACGATACAAATATGTCTTCATGGTCAGTGAGCTCTCTATTGGTGAATTCTACTGAATTAGTAAAACTAATAAACAAATAAAACAAGCTATATTTTGTGCCTTCACGTGTATTCATTTAACCAATCTCTTGGAAGCGCAGCGAATGCTTAGCAAGGAAGTATCTATCTTGAAAGCTCCAAAACAGAGGCAACAATTACCGAAACCTGTACGTCAAAAAAGGGTGAAAAATTATCCACATCCAAGACTCCATATTGCACAGTACAGCAATTGATACCACTGTTTCAGAGCAGGATAACATACGTATAGAAACTCAAGCAGTGTCTAAAGGAAACCTGATGAAAATGTCACACAAGTTGAAACTGATCATGTATGTAGCTCTGACTACAAAACCAAGTACAAAACAAACAAAAACCTATTTTGTAAAATGATCAAGTGTAACATTTTCATGTCTTGGTACCAGTGTGTTGATATAAAAACAGACCCAGTCGGATTCTGGCTCTTTACTCAAGCCAGAAAAAATACCCAAGGACTTCAGAGCGGTTGAGACTTCATTAGATGAATTACATGCGTGCACAAAGGTCATCTTAAACCATATGTAATCTCTGACGAAAACAATATGCAAACATGAACCACCAAATATCAAGCATCACATAAAGGATGGCTGTGTATGACGTAACAACCTCAATGCAGCTTGAATAAAACAGCAAACATGAGATACCAAACTTGAAGTAGAAAAAGTATACAGCTGCATTTCTGAACAAAACATAAAAGCAATCGAATTGATAAAAGCTAATACAAAGTATCTAAGGATGGAACAGGAAACGGGCATTATCCAGACAGATTGGGGTAAATCATTAATTGAAATATCAATGCATACAACATAACGTTTTAATTATGGACAGCCTCAGACAGATCAAAGTCTACAAATCATATTTCTCCCCCACCAGCAAAGATCACGATTACCCTGAAAGGCATCAACACCTGATGACTTTCAAGCCACGTGCATGTGAAATCATACTCAAGTGCTATCACTAAAAGTTTCAAAACAAAACAAACTTGATTTCAATAAACACTACACAGTTCTTGTCCAAGCAGGAAAACGTATGTTGATAGAGGTCTGTACCTAAATCAGTTTGAGATCAGATGTAAGCTCCTGATCAGTCAGTAACTCATCCATGTAGAGAACGTGGTTTTATCTAGCGTTATTCCATTACGGGCCTTGGACATAACACACTAAGATGACATAGTGGTAACTATTGGCAGATGGTTCACCCTACAATACATATCAACCACAACACCTTACATCTAACGTCGGTTCATCTACCATCAACTTTCGCTCATTCTGATCTGATTCACCTGAGAGACTCGGTCAAAACCTATTGAAAAAACAAGCACAATGTTACGCCTGTACTACAAACAAATCTACCAACGTGAGCAATCACTATCCAGCATCACAATACCAACCCATGCAACATAAACGCTAATGAGGTGTAATTCAGCCTCGTTATGGGTGGGAAAGCAACCAAAACGCACAGAATCTGTAGCATGACTATCTAGGCAGATTCGATAACAATATAAAGCTCTGGAAAAGGGACAAATCGATTAAAGGTCAGTACCGTAATGACAGATGTAACATACCTGCCAGGTATTATACACATTAGGTGCATCTGTATGGGTACAATGATAATACATTGTTACGACTCAGTATACTTAAACATACAGAAAACCAACACCTGCTGTTTTTCAGACGTCAACAAAACAAATTAATTCTTCAAATTATAAAATGCAAATTTAAAATGAACTTAGAGCATTATGAATTCATTCCAAAACAATCTTGAAATTTTATATCACAGCCCAAACGAAGTGTTCTGAATGAGTTCCAGCTCCTGAATGTGCTGAAGTACCAATACCCTCGAATAAGCTGATGTAGCGTCAGTCTTGACGTATTACAATGGCATTGTCCACAACTTCTTTGAATGAGTTCACAATAATCCCATAATAATATTTTAGGCTTAAGTCAGTTAGCACTTTGTTATTTCAGTGAATAATCCAAACAAGTGTTTCCTCTCAGATTATATCTAAACACAACATTAAACTCATATGCAGACTGATATTGAAACAAGAACGTAAGAAATCGGAATAAATTAATTGTTCAAGTTTTTCTCCACCTTTGCATCGCAAAATTTTCCTACTCAGTCAGTCACCATACCTCAAAGTGACATATTTCACAATACCTCACGTCCCAACAGAACTCACCTTACTTAATCATCCAATTGGAAATTATTCCAAAATCGTGAACATTTTATTTTAAAAAATTGATTTTAAAACTTGTCAACACCTATTTATGCAATCTACAGTAACGTACAAAAGTAAAGAAACACTGTATACATGCATGTTAAGGTTTTAACGTCTCTACCTCTAGCTCGCAAATTAACAATAGATCCGTTCCCAATCTTTCACCGAATGGAAATAAATTTACACTGTCCACCCATCGGCTTACAAGGAAAGGTATTCAACGTATCAATCACAATATAACAATACTATGTTTCACACTTCGCTGGTGAAATATTTCATCGCATCTTCTAAAAAATCTCATAGATATTTTTATAACTCATCCGTTTCAAGGATATTAATATTGGCAAGGGAAAGGCCATATTGATCATTTAAGATTATAATACAAGCTTTTATTCATATAACGTTTCTTTTTCTTGAAATTAAATTACGAATTTAATGGAAAATGAAATTTCAGTGGGTCTGTATATTTTGTCGGGTGCTTTCTTGGAAAGTTGACTATGCGTCTGCCACTTGCTTATGACTGATGTCAAGTATGAATCATACTTTAATTTGTCCTTTCCGCTTAATAATGGTGGTGATAGAGTTGGACATATTGTGTATGTAACCTAACACACTATTCTAAAGTGCTACGTTTCATCAACTTTGGCAAAATAAATTTTAACTGTTCCAATACATACAATACCTGAACTGAGGTTAAAAAAAAAACTTCGAATTACACACTGCATGATGCACTAACAGCCGTAGCAACGTAATAGCGTTCATGCACAGAATGCAGTCCAATTCCAATCCCAATGACTTCGTGGATCGTGTCAAACGTCAAGTTTAATTCCTGTAATTACATATAATTACTAGTAAATAACAAATCTCAATATATAAATAGCAAAACTATGAAAATGTAAACTGTTTTTATAACATTTTGTCAAAGTACATAATATAACGCATTAAAACACACGTAATCCCCTTCTGTTGCTGATAATAATGACGTCTAGTTTTCTATTACACATGATGCAAATTTTAACCAATCAAAATACTTGTCATAAAGGCTTTGTAAAAGTTTGTATTTATTGTATCTGAATCTTCGAAATTGAAAGGCACAGGTAAAATTGTTGTCGAACTCAAACCCTGGTTGAGGGGTCGTGTTAAAAATATGTGAAATTGTTGCATTAGTTACTTTATTGAACAGAAACTTTGCTAAAATAGTACTGTATCCCAAACGTTTATACCAAGATATGTTAAAAATCATAGTCATAGTCTTGCAGAGAGCCATGTAATAACATCGTTTAATGGTGGGAGACAGTATATTGTGCAAACTTGATGCAATACATATTTATTATGACTGGATATGTGTGGACATTTGGGGCTTACCATTACGCCATGGGTTAGATGTTGTTGTTGTTGTTGTAGGGTTTAAGGCCGCTTTTCAGCACACGATAGGCTATACATGGCGGCCAGTGTTAATGGTAGAGGAAGAAACCGGGAAAACCCCGGACAGAACCACTGACCCACGAGAAGCTACTGGCAAGCTTTCTCACACACCCACATTGGCCGAATCCGAGACTCGAACCCACGCAGAAAGAGGTGAGATGGCAGTGATCCGTAACGGAGAGCGCTTTAGACCACTCGGCCACTCGGGGCCCCCATAGTGTATTGTTAAGTAGGGACTCTTATAGACCGCTTTCATTTTGAAAAATGTATGAGGTTCTACTGGAAATGTCTTGTTACAATTATTTCATAGGTTTAACATTAAACGACTCTTGGTGGCTCTACGGGAAAGGTAATCTTAACTTTGGACTCTAATAGGTGGTTTCATACTGAATGATTTATAGTGTTGTACGGGAAATGTAATGTTAAAATTGTTAGATATACAAACTATTAACACCACATATACCATCCAACATCTACTTTGATTACAATCCAAACACACACCCTACTATCCAGAACCTGCTATTTGATTCCTATCTAATTTACAACCGTACTATCTAACAAAAATGCAGGAGTGTTTATGCACACACTCTAAACTTGCAGACATACCCTTTGTGTGAGTGTATATATAATTTACTTAATTACATTTTTAATGCTAATATTTTATGATCTTAGTTTATAATATCAGTAGTGTATAGTGCGTATGATGTTTAATTTATGTTTTGAGGTTGACTAGCATTAATTATATAAGTAAATATCACATGATCTAACAAAGAACAAATGGTGGTCGTGGGTTTCATAAAGAAGGGAGCCCCAGTTCTTCTCGCAATTATGTATTAGCTTTGTATGTAAAAAAAATTATTACACGGAATCGTTCATTCTTAATAGTGTTGCTTGTTCTGTAAGAGACATGAGATGATTGATTCATTTATTGAATTGTAATCATTCGTTGTAATTTCAGTACTGTAAGATTTATTTAAGGACAATTTGATTATATAATAGCTGTAGGGAATTATAGTGAAACATTCAATTCGATCCCATTACCTAAAAGGGAACGACACCAGTCGAATTCTGAGCAGAGAAACAACCAAACCTTCTCTACGATGAAAAGCATTGAAAACCTTCACCAATGTCTCTGGACTCTGATCCATGTTGAAGATCATGTTTTCCAGGGTCAGCAACCGAAACGTTTGGTATTGGCATCGCCAGGAATGCTAACCTAACGGAGCCATCAATCAAAACTCTTTCTGTGTCCAAGATATAAACCTAACTTCATCCAGAAAACTACTTGGGATTTTACTTGACACTGAATCCGCCGGATAATTATGTACTAACAGAAACTGTTGTATTTCTCACGACGATTTATGTAGGAGGATAAACTGTGTTAAGATTTCTATACACTCCAGATCAAGGTCACGATGAAGGTCATTTTTACCCTCTACAATGGGGCCAACTTCGCGTTGAAATTCAGATTCAGTTTGCAGTGTCTATGTTAAAAACAGTCGACATTATCTTGTATAAAGAACTTGACAATAATCTGGAAATCATCCGTTTGAGCAAAATGATTCTAGACTATTAGAAATGAAAGATACAACACAAGGAACCTATGGAGAAAGGCGATGATGATGTGTCTTTTTTATCTAGAATAACAACATCCACGACAGTCACAAACCACAAGTAAACAAGACAACACATATGCAGTCCTGATACAAAGGTTGCCAGAAGAAAAAGTCTTCGTATCTTGTTGTTTTCGTTACGTGACTGAAAGCAACCACAGGCACTGCCATAGAACTTTGTTATGGAAGCCAAATCGAGCATCTTGGTAAGAAACAGAACTCAAATGTTTGATTCTGAGTCAGAAAGAAAAGTTTGAATAGTTCCTGGAAGAGGTTTGAACTCTCACCATATGTAGTAATATTTTGAAAAAGTGGTAAAAAGGCTTGTGGGATCATTCCTTACCTACACTGACTTCTCCAGAGACGAAACACATCGAAACTCTCTTGCGATGGAGTAAAGAAACAACTCATTCATCAACATGCTTGACAGATATTTTCAAGTACAATGTCAGGTGTGAACTGATGACATCATTACGTCTGACACAATTAGATAACTTGAAACTTCATAAATGTCACACTCATAGTTCGTACACAGCTTCATGAAATCATGTGGCGTATGCCAAATATGAACTTTAAGGTCAAACACCTGAAGACGTTCAAGTTTATGTCATCCCCACATACGATAGCTATATACCCACTGCGTAACTGTATGTTTCCAGCTACTACACTGTGGACTGTTTTGACTGTTATTGGTTATCTCCTCTGGAAGACGATTTCATTGACTATAAGAAATGCGGTATCTACTCCGTTCCATAATGCGAGATGCGAGATTACCAGAAATCAGATTCCTTTCTGCGTGGATATATATTCATCAACGTAGTCTTGAATTTCCTTAAGAACGTTTAGAAATATGTTTGATCGTGTATACTCTAAAAACGATGACAAAATACAAAGATAGTTTTTTAATAATATATCTATATCTTTTCCTTATCTCAAATAACAATTTATGGATCGATAGTTCAATGTATTAGAACATTGGAAGTCTCTGTGTGTATGTGTATGTGTGTGTGTGTGATTTGGAATTTTAACGTAGGTTTAAAAATATTTCAGTCATATCGTTACAATATCTGCAGTGTGATGATTAGCACTGGGTCTTTATGCCGCATACATGTAGCACCATGTCCCACCCAGTCACATTATCCTGACACCAGACCGACTAGTCCTAGCACTAACCTCTTAATGCTAAGCACCTAGCGAGGCAGCTGCTAGTACCATTTTTATATGCCTTTGTTATGACTCATCGGGGTTGGAACCCACGACCTCCCGCATCCGAGGCGGACGCTCTAACAACATAGGAAGTCTCTTATAACTTAACAACTTTGTCAACCTTGTTAAATACGTATAAACTTCATGTGTTAGCTTGTATTCCTGTTTGAGTTAGCGACGCTTCTTTTTATTCTTAGACGTGTTCATTCTGAACAAAAATAAATGGTGCTGTCTTCCTTGGTTTTGCTAAAAACTATTGTGTTAACATGTTCTTTTATATTCCAAGGATACTTTCAAGCAAATCACGTGAACGTTAACATTCGGTTGTAAGAATAATGACGTTTCGACATAGCATAAGCAAAGGAAATCCAAAAGTAACATAAGATCATACCGACGATAACTCAGCCTACAAGGACAGAAAGGTACGGTACCATTATGTCATTCGTGTTTTTCATGTGACTAGCTGCTGAAATTTATCAAACGACAACGTCATATACTTTTTTTTGCACTTATATTAGCAAAACGTGCTGTGTTTACCAAAGTGCGAATCCGTCTTTAGTTTAATTTTAATGAGTAATTTAATTTTCTGCCCCAAACAAATCGAACAGCTAGTGATCATACTCTATGGCGGAACTGTACATAGGGCAGTGATGAGATTCCGTATCAATTTTTGATATGGTAATATTCGTGCAAAAAGAAATACAACTACATATATGCAATATTGCAATAACTAATATCAATGGAGGAGTAAGGAACGGGTAAGATTATGAAGTTATTTTCGTTATTGTGCGGCATATTCTAACTGAATTATAACGTACATATTCCGTGCATATCATAAACTTCAAAATCGAGCACCCTTATATACAATTAATAACGTTACGCTCGTTGTCAGCAATGCGGAGCTGAGGAAACATGGTAGGTTTTTGAATGGGAATGGAACATATATCAGGAATAACACCGCAAACTATATTAATACCCTGTCTGTAGTTTATAAAATATATTAACATAGTACTGGTGTAGCTTTACAACTGACTACAGTAAACTGATTCGTAAGAAAACAATATGTTATGGTAGGAAATATTTCAACAATGATATTTCTGAGATCTATTCTTTCAAGGCGATACATGGTTTAATTACTGACTGCTAAAATACTGACCAGAAACATATACCATTAATTCATTACATTCTGGCTTTCTTTCAGTCTACCGATGGTAAATGGTGAGGATTCCATGAACTAACAAGGAACGTATAAATTCATGCATAGATTTGTACGATTAATTAGCTCGACTGCATAGTAAATACAAACCCATGCTTTGTTTTGGGTTGCAGTCAGTACCAGTGTCGTAATCAATGATCGAGAGTATAATTACTAATCTTAAAGATACATTGCGAAAGGCAATACTGTAAATTGCGAAAGGCAATACTGTAAATACCCTGATATATGTATTGTGTCTTTGAGCATTCACTATCTTCCTCAGATGTACATCTATTTAATAATGGATTGCAATACAAATGTTAATTGTCAAATTAAGTACCGTATTTGGCAAAAAATAATGACTCCTGTCTCCATCTCGTGTCAGTGTTCATTATTATAAATACATATTTAGGCGCATGATTTTTCTTAACGAGTAAATGTCCCAAAATTAACTATTTATCTTCCAAAATAATAGAATTAAAATTATTTAAAGTATGTTCATTATTGGTTGAATTAGATGTCTTTTAAATCCTATTAAGTGCAGGATCCAAAGCAAGAAGGTTTGATGATCATTTCACAGTGTCACGTGTTTTATGTTTCAATTGATTTTGGCAGTCAACAACATTTTGACCAGGATAGTTGGAATAGATCGTTTGTCCAATAGTGCAGGAACAGCAACACGCCACTTTTTAATGATGAGTTTTTACAGGTGATGATGTTGAAGACAAACAATATAGGATATCTGGTGATAGTAGTATAATGGGGCACATTAGTGTCAATGGGAATATACATTACAGACCCTTCTTGGGCAAGTTTAGCGTCAACACTTTTTAGTACACCCGGGGAACATTTAGCGTCAAGGGAATTTAACGTGGGAAAAATTGGGCCTGTATACCGACAAGGGAAAGTTGGGTTGTTGTATAGGGATAACATGAATGGATCAGGTGAGGTGACGTCACGGTACTGAACATTGGGAACAATGTTGCTAGTGTCTGACCTCAACTGCACCAAACAGCGGGAAATCTTTTTAAACGTTTGGCGAGGCGGGACTGTCGGGACATAGACACATATAACACATACAACATACATATATAGATTGATGAACAACTAAACTATACAATGGACTACACAAATGTAGGCCAATAGAAGAAACATAGAGAGCATCGCATAGGTCTTCTTCTCTTCATCAAACTTCTTCTGCCTTCTGGACCGTAGATGAATACTCTCTTCAGACAGCCTTGTCTATCCACATAGATTCTTCTTTTCCAAACGCTTATATCGGTGATCCGGATGATTGTCCATGATGATCTGACGTACATGGGTAAGTTCGTACAGAACAGCATCGACGATATCAGGGTAGATGATTTGACGTTAGTCCACATCTTGTAACAAGAACAGCTGAAGGGAATGAAAGTGAACCGCGGTTATTTAGAGTGGAAAAGCGGATTGAAAAGGATTGAAATTTTTCACCGATCAAAATATGCTTTACGAAATTCAGTCACAGTACGGAGTCTGTCTTCCAATTCCAAGATAATTGCCTGTGACGTCACATTCACTTTAAAGATCCGCTAAGCTAGCGTCTGTGCACAGTGAATCAATGCGACAGAGTTTTCAAACTAAGAAGACAATGAATTGGGATGCACCGGCTGTTGAGACGAAAAGCGATGGCATAGCAGCGGCTACCAAAGTCAACATAGTCTTACTTCCAGAAGAGACCGATTTTAATTGGGATTTGGTGGATTTCTCTCTTCTTCTCAAGAATTTGTTTCGGTAGCAGCACTTTCACCACCTTTTCCTGCTTTACCACACGTCAAGGATTTTAAACAGAGACAAAAAGAAGAATCGTAGAATCTTTTACAGCAGCAGAAAAAAGCAGAACAAGCTTTTCTACTTCAATTGCAATAGCAACAACAAGAGGCAAGAAGAAGGAAACGGTAGGAAGAAGAAGCAGCAGCAGCAAAGACACGAGTTCTAGGAGAGAAAGAGAAAAGTAAAGTCAAACAATGACTGTACCTTTTGGCAGAGTTAAGGAGTCTGAAACAAATGTATCAGACTTCTTTAATACGACACAAGAGAACAAGACCTTCCATAGCCAAACCATCCAACCCTGTTACTATACCTGAGATACCAGCCCTAGTGATTTCTACCAAATCCTCATCGACAGGAGCAAATTCAGAGGTAGGCCGTGGCTGTGGCAAAGGCTTAAGGCAGTTAAAGATGATTGCTACCCGTTCCTGAGTTTGTTTTTGTGAAAAAGCACCGAACGGCCACTCACCTCTCTCAAAAAGAGATTGCATTCATTTTGCCAAAATCAATTAAAACTCAAAATCCCTTTTTCGCCCATGATATACGTGTGTGAGTGAGTGTGTGAGTGTAGGTTCATATTCTAAAACATCAAAACCATGAGACACTTACCCTATCTATCTGGTCTATTCTCTTCCAAATCTTGCAATCCAAGTCACAACACAAAACTTTGAAATGTTGATATACTACTTCTGCGTCTTTGTTCATTCTCTCTGTTTTTGGAATTTCTACACTTTTAACAGGTTTTTTTTCTCATTTTCTTCCTCACGTTGTCCTCGTCTTATTTACTTCTCTTTCTCCTCTTTCTGTACGTGTCAGGGTTCTTCCCTTTGTGACGGTACCTCTTATTTCTCTTCCGATCCCCTCTCTTCCTCTTGTTCCTGTTGTTTTAAGTGCATCCTGAAGACCAATGTCCGTTCTCTTGACAATGATAGCAGGTATCTTCACTTTTGTCTCTTCTGACACCTGTCTTGCTTTTTTGACGGTCTGGGCACTCTGTAGCCTAATGCACTTTCGTCTGACAGATATAGCAAGCATCTTGACTTTTATCTCGAAAGGAGGGATAGTAGTCCGTCGGCTTCTCTGAATATAACTTTTGTATGACACCTCCATAGCTCTGATCAGAAGTTCGATCTGTGTGGGCTCTTACATCGTTCTGGTCGGTTTGAGAGTGAAATGAATACCGGGAGGGATGACACTGACCCTTTGTATAGGGAAGACACTAGTCTGACATTGATATAGTGACGCATGGTGTTTAAAATGTAGTCATTTGACCTATTGCAGTCAAGATAAAACGATCGCATCATTTTCTGAATAAAGGAGAAGTAAGAGACAGAAACGTGATTTATTGCCTCGCACATTAGGTGAAGTCTTGGTTCAACTTCATGTCAGCCATTTTGAAGATGACATGAGTGAGCTAGAATCCAGATCCAGAGAGTATACATCCAACCAAACTCCACCAGTAAAACCTGACAAGTACTACCACATTCGAGAGACGGAAAAGCACTCTCTAGAAATTTAGAACTACAGCGTACACGTACACAGTGAAGTTTAAAGATTTCAAGTCCGACGTACCGTTGCAGAATGCAGAAATGTTTATCACCGATGTGTGTGATTCTTTGTTAACTACACTGAAACGACAATGTGAAGCCAAAGCTTACGGCCGTTTGAAGTCTCCCGCTAGGATAGAGTGTAGCAGCCCATCAGAATGGGCACCTTCTAAAGTCATCGACAAGATTGAACACGTGTAACAATTCATCGACAAGTTTCACCTCACCGATGGAATAGCGACACTGTTCATGACCCACGTATCTCTTCTGCAAGGGACAGGACTCTAAAAGATGTTTCTGCTTGTCGATCTTCGCAACACCAAAAAGAGCCTCGTCCAAATTAACAACCCTCAAGACAAGATGTGTTTAGCCTGTGTCACCGTGGTAGGACAAACGTAAGGCAACAAGAACTAGAAGGAAGAATGGAAAACAGCCTGGAAAACAATCGGACCAAGCCGAACAACAAAGAGAAGCAGAGGTCATGTTACAGTAAGCTGGGCTATCCAAAGACATATCCTACCTATGGCATTCCTGAAATGCAAACATTGCAAGACATCTTGGCTCCACGCTATGCCTTGAAAGTGCATCATCAAAATGTGTACGGACTTCTGTTACGGAGAATACATTCACGTCTATCATCAGGATGAACATTTTGATGCCATTACAAGTATCATCGAATTCCTGGGATACACCTATTACTGTGAGAAAAGTGACTACGGCTTTAACAATCGAGAGCAACACTAGCATTGTGGATCGAAATGTGAGGGATGTGTGGCCTTTAAACACTGTCTGGACGAAGGACATGAACGTGCGCATTGCTCTGCTTGTCAGATCACTTTTGTCGGCCCTGTCTGTTACCAACAACATCTCAAGACGCAATGTTCACAGCTGAAAAGTGCTTGTCTACTCCTGAGATTGTGCCCTACTTACTTAGCAATAATGTCAAGGCAACCGTATGTTCAGGAAAGAAACGATGCCAAATTTATCACCAAATCGTGGACTTGCAACACGAATGCTTCACTCAAAAATACCTTTTTTAAATATTACGAGGAATACCAAAAGAAAGGGAATTTCATCTTTTTCTATTCTGAATGCATGCAAGTGAACTGGTATTCACGTTTCTAATTTCTGCGTGGCTCACCGAGCGTGCGAAAAGTGCATCAAAGAGCCTATCTGTAGTCATTGCACTCATTGTAGCAAGATCCAAGGAGGACGTGAAAAAATCTTGAGGACACCGAACACGTTGGCCGATTTCGCCCAATCGATCTTAGACCCAATTGAAGAGGAAATCAAACATTACGGTGATTGTCATCGCCATGCCACAGTGACGGCTCACAATGTCTTAGGATACGATGGACAGTTTCTTCTCAGTTAGTATACAAAACAAAGTACTGAACGTCCGAAAGTTACTTTGAAATGAACCAAAATCATTTCCATGCAAGTGGGACAAGTGCAGTTTAAATATTCGATGAGTTACTTGACCATGCCTTTGAGTCGAATGCCTAAAAGGTTTGGAATGACAGAAAAGACCAAATGCTATTTTCGCCACTTTGTCAATAACAAATCCAATCAACACACCATTCTGCTCCATTTGACTGAGGCCCACTAATACCATCCCGACAACATGCGCACTGAACAACGAGCAGCTTTCTACGCTTGGTAGCAAACTCTCGCCTCAGACTCCTTCGACTTCCAGGAAGAAATGCTATAATATAATCGTTCCGACGTGGACATCTTACGTCGTCGCAATGAAAAATTTAGAGAATTGTTCATGGAGCACGGAGTGATCAATACTTTGAAAGAAGAGTCTGCCAATGGCAAAGCATGTTCCTTAGTATACCGCCAACGATTTATGCACGAAAAAACCCTGGCTGTCTTAAGCCCTCAAACGACGAACTTTGTCAAATGTCAATATACTCGGTCAAAGCCCTACGCTGGTTACATTACTTGTGCGACAAGGAAGGTAAATGGATCCAACATGCCTACAACGGAGGAGACAAAACGACCATCAGAATGTATTCGGTGGATGGTTGAGACTTAGAAAACGAGTACGATCACCGCTTGAAAACCGATCCCGAAATTAAAGGCATCATGAAAAGTTACAAGTTGGTGGACCCACTGATCCCACGGGGCAGTTTGTACGGAAGACGAACGAATGCAACCTGTTTGCTGTAACACTCAGTTGTGGTCTAAAGTTCCGAATGGATCGGTGTATCTATAAAGATTCGGCTATTCTGGAACATACTCGATGGTCTCCGCAGTGCTCTTACATTTCGATAGTCATTCCACCTTACCTTTCGATGGCCTTTCCAGGTTGTCCGGGAAGTAAAAAGGAAGACTTTCAAACTTTGGCATAAAAACGATGTACAAGCTAGAGACTTCATTACGACTAGTATAAAAAGGGACAGCCTCCAAGACTGATAGTTCATTGTAACTACTAACACCGAGCGAGAAAGATAAATACTTTCAGAGAAGCACAAAATAAGTTCAGACAGGTACAATTCAAGTTCGGGGATTTTCAAGTGGGTTACGATGCTGTGCCTTGAGATTGCAGGGATACCGTACGCTGTGATCTCAGCGATTTAGTATCACATCATGGGAACTTTGCTATGACTACTACTACCACTACTGCAGTATATACCTTGGGAAGTGATGCTGTGCGTGCCAAACCTGACGGGTTCGAAAGCGATACCACTCGTTACAGACACCTTATCACTTTACTAGTTTTATTGTCGATATCATCCTCCGCGTGAAATCATGCAGCTACCACCATAGGGTTGTCATCCATCCCTAACTAAACCCTCATCGAGATGTGCCTGTGAAAGATAAACATTCGTTCCCTGTGCGTTTGCCTGAATACTGCGACTTTGAAAGTCGATTCCAAACCTTCAAAGGAAACTGACTTAAATATCTTGGTGGACCTATCCACGAAGAATTAGCCAGAGCCGGATTTTTCTACTTGGATGGAGGGGATAAAGTCAAGTGCTTCAGTTGTGTGTGTCACTTCACAAGTGAGAGCAGAAAGATTCGGAATATGCTTGATGGTGTCCGGATTGTCACTACTTTTCCTTTAGTGGGAAAGGATGGATACTTCACAAGAGAACATTCATGGTTTGCCTATGGAGTCGAGAGAACGCATTTACCTTGATTTGGTCAAGATACAAGTGAAACTCAAGAAACAACTGCATCCGTTACATCACCAAAGTTGGGACCACTGGTACCTGAATGGTAGCGCTCCATTGGTAAGACATTGATGAATCGCGTGAGATTAATCAAGTTTTGGATGCCACTCATTCTACTTACAAGGTGATCACAATACACCGAATTATAACGGACGAGTTAGAGGATTACCAAATCTTTTACATCAACAACAATTGGTTCAAGAGGTAACTTCTGTAGACGTGCAGTTTGTGAGTTAGTGATTAAACAATTTTGATACGGTACTACATTAAAACCGATGTTGTTCAAAACGTACACTTATTACCTGACACCAATGAGGGTATAAAAACGGACTACCATGCCACGACCTTAATCACTCGTGATACAACAGATTCCACTGAAGTAAATCAATGACAGTATTCAGGATCTGGACGTTTTACCAACACTTATTACACAGAGTTTGTCAAATGAATTGGGATCGTCGTTTAGTGTGTGTCTTGGTGACTTGCTTTCTGAGATTTCGTTTACCAGCCGATTTCGTGTGGGTCTTGTACGATTTATATAACGAGGTACAACCAAAGAAAACATGAAGGGGTAATTTTAACTGTCCACTGGAGACTCTACGGGAAAAAGAACTCGTCAACCTTTAGGTACCGAAGATGTGTACGACGATGTGTGTGTAGCTTGTGACTTGGACAAGATAATTGGTTAATTATGCCCATGAGTTGTGATCCTAAATCCAAACGTTAAGTATAAAAAGTAACTTTGAAACTTGCGTTAGAGACAGTGCCAGAAGAAGAAGCCGACACCGAGGAAAACCAATCTCGTCAGGACATGACATTCCCGAAAGGCCATTCCGAGAGGACACCTGAAAGACTGTACCAAATGTAGAGACTGTAAGAACATTACACATTGTCCCTATTACACCTTTGTTACCAAAAACATATTGTACAGAGACTTGATTATGTTCCACTTTTATCGTTGTGATGTGTATTTTAATGATGCACTTAATCCTTTGGCTTTTATGTATTTTTGTCTTTCGTGTTGTTCCATTTTTAAAAAATCAATACACGTGTCCTGACAACAGTATAAGAACTATTGTCTTGTTTGTCTTCAGTTCAAAAGTAACATTCCGGGCACTATGGCTACCTCTGCTGTCCCTGCTCTCTCTTCCTCCACTTTCAATGTCATCGACCAAAACTTGTATCAGTCTGTTGCGAGGACTTTGCAGGCCTTTAATCTTCGCCATCCCATTTACATGTTAACTACCGGACCTACCAGTTCAGGCAAAACCGAATTTGTCAAACTTTTGATCAAACATAAACACCATTTGATCGATGTTCCACCTCAACAGATCGTGTGGTTTTACAAAGGGTAACAATAGCCGTACAGCCTCTTGCGAGTAAGTCAAGGCGAAGCCATCGTGTTTGTGGAAGGCATTCCTGGCGAAGACGACGGGATAGTGTCTGACCCAAGTCAAACTGATCTGGCCATCTTCGACGACATGTTAGGAGAAGACGAACCAGAAATTAAGCCGTGGTTTACGCGCAAAGAGCATCATCGTAATGTCAGTGTCATTTACATTATGCAAATTTGTTTTCTCAACAAACCAAAGCTCATCGTACCATCCGTCTCAATGCTCAATCGTACGCGCAAGTCTTAGCCAAACAGTAAGGGACGCTTGGCTGATCATGAGTACGATGATGCCACTCAAACCCCACACGACTATTTACTCGTTGATTTAAAACACACCCAACCCGATTATTTGCGATTTTGTGCCCATCTGTTTAACGACTGTTGTAAAGACACAGGGCCTGTCGTGTATAGGTCCTCTTCATCGACTTAACAAAATAATCTCTTTAAACCTCGTTCAATTTGTGTCTGTCTCATACAGCGTCAATATAACGTCCCTTCAGTCTCATCTTCTCGTCAAATTGATCGTGCCTTGTACAGCATCACTCGCGAAAGAAATCCACAAATATGTGATGGTGTCTTGGAAGCCAGTCCCAAAGAAGTCTTACGATGTTCTACGGTGACAGAACGTCAATTACTGAAGGCATCATTCACCTTCAACATCAAACCAAACGCATTTGTTTTGGACAGAAACAACGAAGCTTTGACGCAACTGGCTGATCCTCGTATTGACACTTAAACTAAAATGCAAATCATTTTGAAATCTGGAGGTAGTGGTTCTCTAGAAGATGTTGTCATTCGTTCCCTCTTGAAATTGGATCCCAATGCCACCAAGATCCTCCCCAAGAAACATTTCGCTCCCAAAAAAAGCCTAACAAATACACACAAAAAAAGAGCGGCGGTGTCAGGACCTGGTCACAGCCTCAGAAAAAGAAATTTCACCTGAAAAAGAAAGCCCCCGGAAAACAGCTTCTACCCGCAAGATAGGAACTTTGGTAATGACGCTTTCATTACATTCGTAAACTACAACCTGCAGAGACGGTGACAGCGTCTCCAGTAGCTTCAGGTTCTTCCACTTCTCCGATGCTGGTGATGCCTGCCAAGTCCAATTTGACACCCGTTCTTCCTTATTTGATGAAACAATAGACATACGCGTCCGCAGCGGTGACACCCTCAGCGTTCTTGCGCCGGCGGCATCTGCTAACAAGTCACTGCCCGGAAAAAAAATCCAGGAGATATCGGGCATGTTACAGAGTTTACTGGATTTATCCAAACAAGAACTTTCCCGATTCAGTCCGTTGCGAACCCCTCCACGACGCATGATACCTGTCATCAAGTTGATAGGATGTAAAAACAATCAGGGGCGATGCATTCCAGTATAAAATGATCTACGATACGACTGGGAATCAGTGTTCTTTTACTCAGGAAGAAACAAAGTTGTCACACCCCAGAAGCCATCCCTCTTGTAACCCCAAAGGAAAGAAAAGAAAAGGACTTCCTCCTCGATTAGCCAAGCATTGTGACGTGTTGTCTGTCCTGTCCAAAGCCCCTCCACCCATGCGAAAACAACTCATTCAAACATCCACGGTCGATACCGTGTACGAATGTTGCCTGAATGTCTTGGAAGGTACGATACCCTTGACTCAACATCAGAAAGAATGCTTATCCAACCCTCGACACGTTACTTCGCCAAATGGTCAAGAAGAAATTACCCATCCGTCAAAAGAAGAACATGTTGGTACAACGCGGAGGAATTTCGCCTATCATGTTAGGACCCTTGCTGAACAATGCTTTGAGGACTCATGGGAGCAAAATAAAAAGGATCAAAAGGATAAAACGGACCTCTTGGGTCAACAGATCTCAGACGTGACCTTTGGAATTTGATGGAAGGACAAAAACGGACTTTAGTGCCTTGACATTTTTACTACGTATTCCTTCTCCACAGTTACCTCCTAATCCTCATTTGACTGAGATGTCCTAGTTACAACACGAATTGCAATCAATGATGGGTCGCACTGCTTTGTCAGAAACGGAAAAATCGCAAAGGTACGGTCATCTGTTGCAAAGACTGCAACACATTTACCAGAAAGCTTTTGACAAAACAGCTCTACCAACTCTAACATATTTGAAGGCTCTGATTAAAAGTCTATCACCACCACGCGCAACGGTCAAGACAGACGCAGCCCCACGGATGACATTTTTTCACCACTGAGAATCCCGAAAGCAAAGCCAGCATCGTGAAACGTTTTCAACGCACCTTGAAAGAATGCATGTGGAAATATTTTCCGCATCTACACACTCTCAAGTACATCTACGTCGTACCGCACCTGTTCCAAGCGTTCAACCAATCGTACCATTGAAGCATCGGATGTGAGCCAACTAAGTGACTACCGACAAAGAAGTGACCGTTTTTGAGCGGCTGTTTGGTACATCCCCGACGGTGGAACATCCCCGACGGTGGATATCCCCAAGAAAGGCGGAGTATATGTAGTAGGTGATTGGCCGCGCACTGGTAAAAGCAAACGCACTTTCGACAAAGGTTTCTTACCCAACTGGACCACCGAATAGTTTCGTGTCACAGGACGAGTGCGTGGCCGTCAACCTGCCGTCTACAAATTGGAAGAGTTAAACGGGGAAGTGTTAAAAGGAACGTTGTACTTGCCCGAGTTACGACATGTGACCAAAGAAGAAGACGAAGTGTACGACATGGAAAGCATTTTTGACGAAGAAACAGAAAAGTGGGAAAAAGACGTGTCAAGGTAGTCAAAGTCCGGTGGAAAGGATATCCTCACAGTTTTAATTATTGGATCGACGCTTCGCAAATCATTGGCTATAAAAAGAAGTGACCATCAAGCCCTTCAACACAGCTGGAAGTCGAAGTAAAGAACTGATGGACCACTTGCATTTGGACATGTGGTTACAAGAGAAATATTTACTAAATGGTATGGATGTCCGCCTGAGACTGAATCGCAGCTGTACCGCTTTCGATTTAATGGCTGGTGCTACCGATTACAAAACCTATTCGAGGAAGCCAAATCTACGTGCGACGCTTGGAAGTGCTACCAAAAGTGGGAAACGACATCATTCACACTTTGTACAGAACGACCTCCATGTATCCAGCGTGGAAGTAAAAATCTTCACCATTGCCACTGGACTCTCATCCAGGATCAAAGATCATCTGTTCCAAGGACAGTTACCCAAACGATCACTCATTGGTTTCGTTAGCATTGCAGCCTTCATCATCACCCACAATCAAAATCCTTTCTAGTTTCAGCACTACGACGCGTCCAAGATGGAAGGCAGTCGTGATGGCAAGATATTGTGTAACAGACCCTTCGAACCTGACTTTGGTCCCAAGATGAATTACATGAAGTCGTACTTATCGTTGCAGGAAGTCACCGGACAGTTAGGGACAACACCAGTCATGGCATTACGTACGATGATTATGCAGAAGGTTATTTTTTGTGGGCTTTTGATTTCACTCCTGACCAAGGCAGTTACGAGGGACATTTTCACACTATAAAATCGGAACTTCGTAAAAGTCTTGTTAAAGATAATGCTGAACAGACTAAAGCCATGGGCTGAAAAGATCATTGCAGAGGAGCAGGCAGGGTTCAGGGCATGGCTCAGCACAACAGAGCAACTCTTCAACCTCATGATATTTTGTGAGAAATACCTCTAACACCAGCAAGATATGTATCACGTCTTCGTGGATTTCAAGAAGGCATTTGTCAGGGTATGGAATGTAATCTTGTGGGCGACCATAAGACTGTGCTACATCAATGCCGACCTCATCACAGTAATAGAGCACCTCTATGACAAGGCCACCAGTGCAGTATACTTCAAAGGCAGCATAGGGGACTGGTTCAGAACGACAGTCGGAGTCAGACAAGGCTTAATATTTTCTCCCACACTATTCAAAATCTTTCTGCTGAGAATCATGACAGAAGCGCTTGAAAATCATGAAGGGACGGTCAGAATCGGAGGCAGGACAATTAACAACTTACGTTTTTCCGACGACATTGATGGCTAGCAGGAAATGAGCAAGAATTAGCTAGTTTAGTAGAGAGCCTCGACAAATCCTCTGCAAGCTACGGCATGGAAATCAGTGCAGAGAAGAACAAAATGATGACCAGCAACAAAAGCATCATCACTGACATCAGGGTCCAAGGTACGAAGCTATAAACAGTTCACAGCTTCAAGTATTTTGGGGAAATTGTAACAGATGAAGGATCGAAGCCTGAAGTACTCTCCATGATTTCACAGACAACAGCAGCGCTAGCAGAATTGAAGCCCATTTGGCACGACAAGAACACCACACTCATTTCAAAGGTCAGACTGAATCACTCACTGGGGATCTCCATATTTCTCTACTCCTGCGCATCATGGACCGTAACAGCTGACTTAGAGAAAAGGATACAGGCCACATAGATGAGATGTTTCCAAAAGATCATCGGCGTCACATACAAAGACCATGTCACCAATAAAGAAATACGTCAAAGGATAATAGAAGCTGTTGGGCCTTGCTATAACCTCCTGATCACAGTGAAAAACGTAAACTGCAGTGGTACGGGCATGTCTCACGATCATCAGGACTTGCCAAGACAATCCTGCAAGGAATTGTACAAGGAAGAAGAAACAGAGGCAGGCAAAGGAAGAGGTAGGAAGATAACATTCGAGAGTAGACAGGCTTGTCATTCAGAGCCTCAATGAGAAAGACGGAAAATTGAGATGTATGGAGAAAGCTGGTTGTTCGGTCTTGTGGGGTGCCTCAGCGGTCTACCAGACTACGGGACTGGTGATGATTATAATGATGAAAATCAGGACAGATTCGTGTGGTAATTCCGTTTGCTAAAGCTCTACCTGAGACGATGAACGTCATCCTGTATACTAAACGCGATAATACCATAGAAATTAAAAGTTTGACAGAAGTCATTCTAGATTATTACGAACTATGGAAGACTGTAATTCCTTTTTTGAATGCTGAAGATTATATCAAAAAATGTAATGGGAAAATACCGTGGAACCAGACGCCGAAGGCAAAGACGAAGATGTGGTGGTCGTGTCCAGATGTCCATACAAGAACAATATTTAGTCTTCTATTTTGCCAATCACCTGGCAGAAACAATTACGGAATTAATCAAAACGTTTGCTATGGATGACAAAACGATCATCCCGGTCAACTTCAACACGATAAACGTCTGATGATGAGTAAAGAAGAAAAATTAGACGAGTATCTGGACGACGCTTAGGGTCTCATCTCAGAAGAAGCCTTGTTGCATCAGTGGTTTAAAGAATTGCGTGATCATTCTTCTCCTCCACTGATTGCTCTACAGATCCATCACATCGAAGCTCTCTTGACCCAGAGTGGTAAGACGAAGCGAAACAAAAACCGGTTGCTTTTCAGAGATTTTTAAACAAAAGTCAGGACTGAATTAATGAATTATCATTACTTGTGAGAGAGAAAAACAAGAAAAAACAAAACAAAAAATGGATACCTGGGAACGTTGTTATTACCTTTTGAACAACAGTTCTTGAACTGCTTCTTGGAATCCATTGGTGTGTGATGAAGTTGGACTGCCTCATCGCAATATTCAAGTCCATCAAGCTGATGTCATCAACACGGACGACAGTTATATCCCAGAAAACCACTGAATAGCCGTCTACTTTTTCAGAAGAAATGCCCAGACAAAACGATTCAATAATGTGAAATTACAAGGCACATATTCCATGGTCTGTTGAAAATATTGTGCATTTTCTTCATCAACGCAGTCTTTGCTATTCTTTAAAACATCTAGTGACTTATTTTGATCGTAACTATTCTAGAAAAGATTGCAAAGTAGATCGAAGGTTTTGTGACCATTATGGCTATCATTTTTCTTTCGCTAGGAAAGTTAGTATACATCAATGGCCCAATGACATCCATCAGTGGGATTCTCACTTCGTTTCACAACGTTGCCTACCTTGTCAAAAATAGTTTGAAAAAATATTTTTCTTTTTTTGGTTAAATGTTGGTTGTTAGCTGTTTGAATAAAAGGAGCAAGTAGGTGTCTTTAAGGAGGTTTTCACGCCCCTTTGAGTTGCCTGATTCGATTGTTTTAAGCACACTAATTGAATCGCTTATTATTATTATTATTATTATTATTATTATTATTATTTTCTGAATTCTCTGTTGATATGCTGTCTTTACCGATTCAGATAAGGACCATAATTCTGATGTGTATATTGAACATTAATCCGGTAGTCTGCTTCCTATTTCGTTATTCATTTCAGGGATAGTGAGTGCTGCAGCAGTTATTTCTGGGTTGTTTAATTTAGACCTGTCTGTGTATATTTTGACAAAACATTTGTAAGAATTGTCTACTATAGTAATAATCTTTGCTCTTATTTCTAAAGGATGTTCATTTTTGGATCCGTAGTTTGTTGCTGAGGTGTTGATAATGGGATTTTTCCTTGTCCATGGTGTAGGGTTTGGATATCGTGTTGTGTCTGCACGAAGGCAGTCGAGTTGTGGTTCTTTACATAATTTGTGGATCATTTTCCCAGATGGTGGGAAGGGGACGAGTCTCTGGCTAAATGGGATGTTGCATTTGTTAATGATGTTCTTTGGGGGTTGGCTCGGATTTTGTATCGAAATTCTGGCTGCATATCTTAATGTTAATGCTTCTCTCCTTTATATTAAAGACGTTTCACCTGTTAGTATTTGTAGTTCTTCTTTAGAGGTATTTGGGAGTGTGCCTGAACATATAAGCAGAGCTTTTGCTAGGACAATGTCAAGGCGTTTGAGTATTGATGGTATGGCAGATGCATAGATCTGGCATCCATAATCCAGTTTGGATCTTATTTAGGCCCTGTAAAGTCTTACCAATGTATCTTGGTCTGCACCCCATTGTAAACCTTTGATGTTTTTTCAGGAGGTTAAGGTCTCCGCTACATTTCCCTTTTAATTCGGTGATGTGATGGTTCCATGTGAGATGTTGGTCGTAGTACATGCCTAAAATTTTGCAACTCTTTTAAATTTGATTGGTTCGCCTTGGATATGTAGGGTTGGTGGCTTTATATTGTATCCTTTATTGGGGGAGAATAGTATTTCCGTTGTTTTTCCTTTTGCTAATATAAGCCCCCATTTGTCGGCAGATTTGCCGATATCAGTTAAATTGACTTGTAGTTCTGTTGGCTGCGTGGGTTGCCCGCTTTCCATAAGCAGCTGTCGTCAGCAATGTGTGATAGGTCTATTTCGCTGAGGTCAACAGAGCGTTCTAGATCGTTTATCATGATGTTAAATAGGGTTTGACTCAGGACGCTTCATTGTGGGGTACCATTCTCTAGCACATATTCTTCTGAATAGTGTGCCCCTATTCTGGTTCTGATGTGTCTGTCTTTTAAAAAGGTTTTAATCAATTTGTGCATATTGCCATTGATTCCATAATGGTTCAATTTGGCAATGAGACCATCAGTCCAAACTAAATCAGAAGGCTTTCTCAAGGTCTAGGACAATAACTATGAGGTGTCTATCGCATTTTCTTTTAGCATTAAAGGCTAATTTGATACGGGACTCGAGCCTTATTAGTTGATCTAGGGTGGATCTTTTATTGCGAAGCCACTTTAGTTTTTTGAGAGAAGATTGTTGATTTCAAGGTGATGTTTGAGTCTGTTGTTTATCATTGTGTCCATCACCTTGCATATGGTATCGGTAAGGGAGATCGGTCTGTAGGAGGATATTTCTGTGGGGTCATTGCCAGCTTTAGGGATCGGGATAACAATAGCCTGTATCCATTTGTGGGGAATTTGTCCTGTCTGCCATGATTTATTAAGCATGTCTAATATGATTTATTACATATTGGGCGGTATGTTCTTATATATTTCATATTCTAGATTGTTTTCTCCTGGGGAATTGGATTTCTTATTTCTAAGTGCTGATTTCCATTTGTCCAAGCTAAACAGTTCATTTAGGGGAGAAGTCCTTGGATCTAGATCAGTAAATATGTATGAAACTGTGTACTCTGTTGTTGTACTATGTGCTTGCAATTTGGCTGTATGGTTATCATTTTTGCTCATTCCAGCGAAGTATTTTGCTAGTTGCTCTGCCTTTTATTTGTTAGTTGTTACACCCTTGATATTTGGGATATTGTTCCTATTTGCACCTCGCATTGCTTTTAGTTTATTCCAAACCTGTTTTGAATTGCATTAATTTCAAGGGTGGAGGAAAATTTTTGCCAAGATTTTTCTTTTGTTCTTATAATGATATTCCTTGCTTGTTTTACTTTTGCTTTATAGTTTGTATAATCAGTTGATTGACCTGTATGGAGAAATTTATTGAGTGTTTTTTTTCTTTTTCCGTGATTATATTTTTACAGTCGTCGTTCCACCATGGGATCGTTCGTTTTGCATTTGCGGTGTTATTGATTCCAATATTGGGGATACTTTGAGTGGCGGCTGCATTGATCGCTTCAAGGATTTTTTTATTGTATTTGTCAGTGTCGTCTTCCCGTAGGATAGCTATAGCTATTCCGGCGAGCAAGGAATTTAATGAATGTCCGTTGGCTTTGTCCAGTCTCCACTTGGAAACTTTAGAGGAAGTGGCAACTGGATTAGTGAAGTTAATAGTAATAATTATGGAGAAATGGTCGCTGTCCAGCGTGGAATCTCTATCTACTTCCCAATTAGATATAGATGCTAATTTGGGTGTACAAATGTTTAGATCATTTGCCGATAGTGATCCATCCTCTGGTGAAATCCTGGTTTTAGTACCATCATTTAGCATGACCAGATTGTTCTTGATGACCCATTCTTCGATGAATTTGCCTCTCTTGTTTTGATGCTTTCCTCCCCATATTTTGCTGTGTGCGTTGAATTCGCCGCATATCATGTATTCAGTTGTTGTGTTGATTAGTTGGGCATAGTTAAGAGGGGAGACGGCATGAGGCTTGCCCGGGTCATAGATATTAAAAACGTCTAATACAAATTGCCCACTGTGGATGAGTATCAATTGATACTCAAAGAGTTTGGGATTGTTGGGGTCATTTAAGACTACAGGATGCTGTTGGAATGATGTATTTGGCAGTGTGTCACAGACAGAGATGGCTAAACCACCACTCATTTGCTCATTGTCTCTTATCACAAATTACTGGCTGAATAACCTGGGATTTTTGGTATAGTTTTAGTTTTTTGGTGAATAAGTATTTCTTGAATAACTATCAAATCAGGTTTAATTTTAGATTGTTGAAGTTTGATCGATAATTCTGGTTTATTAATATTTAATCGCAGGCTATTCCATTGCCAGATTATTACATTCTTTTTCCTAGTTGTATCCATTCCTGATGTTATAATTAATTATGTTAGTGAATTATAATGTCAAATTAGCGTTTGGTTTAGAGGTGTTTTCCAATAGGTCAGATAATAACCTGACGAATGGGATACAAGGTATGTGATAATTTAGAGAGATGTCTGTGATTCCCACCATGAGGTCCTTTAAGTAGTGAATGATGGTGTCATGTGAGAATTCCTCATGTGGTGGCGCACTTGTGTTACCTGCATTGCTTTCGCCCTTATTACTTGCATTGCTTGGTAGTGGTGAGTCTGCATTTTCTGTTTTTTGTTCGGTTTCGAACCTCCCGAACGAAGGTCGATATGTCGGACTTGGTTGGTTTGGTAGTAATATTGTTAACTTTGATTTCTTGTTTTAGTTTATGATCCACCTGTTTTTATTGATGCTTGAGGGCAAGAGGGTGGTTCCTGTTGTCAGCTGATTTGTTGGATTTGGGAGTGCTTGGATAGGGGCTGGCTTAGGGTTTGGCATAATTGTAACAGGTAATTATGGTGTTGGTTCCTTTTCCTGCACGGTGCGTTTCGATTGGATAGTGATTTAGCCTTTGTGTAAGGCTAGTGTTGCCCTTTCATCACTTTTATAATTTCCTCTTCTCTTCTGGTGTAATGACAGTCTTTGAAAATAGGATGATCGGGTCCGTTGCAGTTAGCACAATTTTTTACTAAGTATATGCATTTGGTGCTGTGGTTGCCGCCGCAGGTCTCGCATCTTTTTTATTTTTGCAGCTGCTGGCTTGGTGTCCGCATGACTTGCAATGATTTCAGAAGCGAGGTTTGATGTTGAATTCGAGTAGTGGGTACGAGTGGCCATCCAAGTAGACGAGTAGTGGTGGAATTGGGATGAAGTCCAGTAGGATTATGTTGGTCGGTTGTCTTTGGCTCGACTTAAACCTGGAAGCTCTTGATATGTCGGCTCCCTGGTTTATTAGTTCTATGGCTATGTCATTGTTGTTTAGGAGATTAAATGTTTTATGTAATTTAATGACTTTTTTGTAAGTTTTATTTTTGATTTTGGTCCATTCATCTGTGTTGGTTTGGTATTAATTGTTTGGACAGGATCATGTTTTTCCTCCTTTTGATCATGGTCTGGTCCTACTGGGTTATGCTCGGGATGTTTGTTGAGAGCGCTTTGTGCCTCGTTACTTTGACTTTGATTGGGCCTATATGTTATATCTCCATATATTTGGTTACTTGCCTTGTGGTGCTGCACCTAACTATGATGCAGTTAGATCTTGGTCTTGTGATTTCGAAGGCTCCAGCATATATTTTAGTTAGGAAAGATGCTAAATTAATAGTACTTATGTTGAATTGTTTAGAGCAGCTGATGGCGATGAATATGGTTAGGTCTATACTGTGGTATTGTTTTTTGACCTGTTTATCTCCCTCATGTTGGTCGATTATCCTTTCTTGTTGGGTTCTTTGATATGGATTTATCTGTCAACCCCTTTTTGTTCTTGCCTTTTGGTAGTAGTGGGGTTTGAGCCAATTGTCCCGTTTGGATTTTCTTAGCTTTGTTGCTGGCAGTAAGTTTTGGGGCATCTGTCATTTGGTTATCCTGTTGACATTTGTGGTTCGGGGAATGGCGGGGTTTTATTGAAGGTGGTAACGGGAACAAACACCTTGGTGGGTAATTTATTGGAGATGGAATGGTAGGTGGTGGTAATTGAGGGTTAGTTATTGAGTAAGGGGTAATTGTGGGGGTTCAAACAAGTGAGGGTGTCGTTCTGGAGTTAAATGTATTTCAGGAAAATCCAGCAAGTCCGTCAAGTCTGGCAACCCCGACAAGTCTGGAAGCGCCGCGCTCTCTCTTAGTTTGTTTGGCGATATTGTTAAGGTTGCCATGATATTATATCCAAATCAAATTTTAATTGGATTTTTCATTCTTGGCGACAGGTTCAGCACTTCCAAGCTGTTCGGAGGGGCAGACTCGTCGTGGATGCGGCTTTTGCCAGTTCCGCCCGATAGGTCAATATCGGGCTACATGGAATAGGCGAGGACATTTGGGGCGATTCAGTAATTCTGCCCATTTCCATTGTTTTGTTTTCCCTTGTTGTGGTCTCTGTGTTGGATGTTACGAGCTCGTCGTCCAGTATGTGTGAGATAACATCTAACGGGCGCTGGATAACTAGGCATAAGGTGGGACTAGATGTAAAATGCCCAAGAATGGTGTGGAAATTAATGGGACTGTCAGGTCTGATATTTGGAATGGACCTGTTACTAACGCCATTGCTTCCCGTGTTTTCTCCAATCTTGCCAGACGTGTCTGGGCTTGCTGAGTTGTTTCCATTAGAAATGTTGAGTTTGCTAATCTTATTCAGTATGTTGTTTTTTTTCCCTAATCGCATACCTATCTGTGTTCATCCTAATTTGCGATCTGTTAACTCAATACATATTAAGGGAGTCGAATTTATAATGTTTGGGTTGTATGAAGGGTCAGTATTCTCTATGTATACAATATTAGTACTACTTAATTGGATAAATATAAATAATGTAAATAATATTAATTGTTAGGTAAAATGAGAAGTGAGAAATAAAGAGAGTAAATTTTTTTAAACAGCACAAATAGATGTATATCCGACGGTTTAATACCAACAATTAATTTACCTTTAGAATCCCTGACTTAATTTGGAAATAAAATATGGTGTCGACGTATTCTAGGATTCTGCTAGGCCGGCAGCTAGGCATCATCTGCTGGTCGAAACGGTGGGGCAGGCTTCTAGGCCTCTTCTGAAGGTCGAAACAGCTTGGTGGGCTGGACAGCGGGCTGCTGGTCCACTTCTGCAGATCGACAAGCTTGGCGGGCAGCTAGTCCTCGTCTGCAGGTCGAAACAGCTGGGCGGTCCGGAAAAGGCTCTGTTATTATTGTTGTTGTGGTGGTTGAAGACTGGTTGCAAGATTTGGCGGTTATGCATCTTGATCAAAGAACCAACTTGTAACTTTTGTTTGGATCTGCCACTTCTTAAGAGCGACAAAATCCACGTGTTGACTGTTCGGCGTCTGACTATCGAATGATGGTATCAGATTTCCTACAGCGCCATTACGTGTGATTTTTCTTCAGAGCCTCACTCTGGTACTTTGTCAATATTGCACTAGGTCCATAAAATCTCATGCGGCGTGAGCGGGCACGGGGACCTGCAGAACTGCGGAAGAATAAAGAAAGATGGCCAATAATAACTACATGTCAACGGTCTCCACTATTGAATAATAGTGGAAAGTACTGCAGATGGAAAATGATGACCTTTCACTGCAAGTATACAAGCATTTCCTTACCAGCTGGGAAGCAGCAGTCCGGTCGCGGTTTGGACCCCTCAGGAGATACCCTTTCAAGAGTGGGACCGCCGATGTCTTGGGACTGAGTGATAGCAGCGCTGTAAATCAGGCGCTGCTTACATCTGAGGACCCCAAGATCACTCGAAATTGAAAAGATTGAGTGCCTATCAAATTGCCGTAGGGAGTAGCAGCAGAGGGGGCGAACAGACCACTTGTCTGAAACCTAATTTGCTTAAAATATAAGCTTCTTCCGAAATAAAAAAAAAATAAGGTCACTACTAACCTGACCGAGAGTTGTGTTTACATACCAGAGGTCTTGCCCCCTCTGCTGCTATCAATTAAAAATGATCGTATTAATAATGCCACCAGCTAAGGAATCTCACACTGCTAGATTAGCTAGAGAAAGACTAGAAGCAATAAAGAAATTTATTCCTGTTCGTGATTCTGTTAGACAAAAATTGCAAGAACGTCAAGAAGCCCAAGTTGAATTTGCAATTGGGTACAGAACAGTCATTTAAACCCATTACAACAATTACTGAAAAAGCTGTATGGGGAGATTTTAAGGATGATGAGGATTACGAGGATGACGACGACGAGAAGAAGAAAAAGAAGAAGGGTATTCTTCAGGTATTAAAACAAACCGCTGCGCAGACTAAAAAAATAGCAGAAAGAACCAAGAAAACAAAAAAGATTTTACGAGACCTTCCAACTGACATAGCTGCAGCTCAATATCAACCTGTCGATGTAGGAATATCTGAGGATAATACTGAAATAGGTGATGAGGAGGATCGTACACCAGAAACGGAGCAAGCAAGGGCTAAAGTTGATATAAACGATAAATTTACAGACAAAAGTATTAATTATATAAAGGAAAATAAAAACATAAATAAATTAGCTGAGTTTGCCGTGAGAAGTTATGATCAACGAGATAAAATTTTACAATCTGATTATGCCGGTGATTCCATAAGTCGTGATAATTGGTACAGATGGATTTTCGTATACACCATGGAGTTGATCAAGCTAGAAATAGTGATACTAGATATATTGCATTTATTAACGCAACATATAAATATTTTGAAAAAATACAGCAACCACAAGCGCAATTTTCCTCACCACAACAATCTCTCTCATCAAAAAAGTCAAAAATTCCTCGATTAGTACAACCACCTCCTCGACCAAAATCTTCAGAAGAAGAATTTCATGATGCACCAGGTGCTACTGGAAGCGGTTTTCCTTTGGTTACTCAGGGAAGTGGTCTTATTGCTTGTCCTGACAATGTTCTTTCTGACGTAGAACGACTAGAAATACTGATTGGAGGAAAACGAGCTGGAAACAATTCTTCAGAAATTGTTAATGAAATATCTGATATTTGTAGAAGATTATTTCAAGGTGGTATTATGGACCGCAGCATTTATCGTTCCCTTATTGATGAAATTGCTGATGATTATCACAGCGACTAAACAATTAATTAATCAGTATATAAAAATGATTATACACACTGCTCAACGTGGACAGATCATGGTCAGGGTAGTAAACTCACGACTGCCTAATTATAAAACAATTTACGGAGATGGACTTGGTGATATTGTTCAGGGTCTATTTAGAAGGATGGCTCCAAAAGCAATACCGATTGCAAAACAATTAGGGATGAAGGCTATTGAGGCTGTTCGTGATAAAATTCCTGGCGCCATTGGTAATCTTGCCAGTAAAGCGTTCTCGACAGTCAAGGACAGACTAGCTCGATTAGTACGAAGAAAACATCAGCAACCAATGAAACTGGCTAGCACTGAAGTTATGACCGCAAATGTCAGTAAAATAATAAATCAAGCCGCAAATCAAAAACTAGCTGAATTATCTGAAGAAGCAGAAAGAAATATAACTGCAAATTTAATGGCGGGAAGTGGTCTTCAACGATAATTTAGATCACCATTTGGAAAACTGATAATTATAATAAAATGTTCAAGCGTATGTCCGACCCAGCATTTGACATGGACGCACCGGTCCTCAAAGATGAATCAGTACGTGATTATCAATTTTATTCCTATGACGCAAGACAACCAAATCAGCGGGGGAGAATCGAATTACAGGTTCAGGATACAAGTAGATATTTCTTGCCCGCTGAGGCGTTTATTGAAGTAGAAGGTGAACTTGTAAAGGCGGATAATACGCCATATGATGCCAATTTGCGAGTTGGTTTTGTCAACAATGGGATTATGGCACTGTTTAGTAGCGCCACATACATGATTGATGGAAAAAATATTGAATCAATTCAGAATGATGTTGATGTTGCTACAACAATAATTGGTCTAGCGAGATATTCGGATGATTACACAAGATCAGCCGGTCCAACAATGATGTTTGCCAAGGATATTACCAACAACGCCGATCATGTTCAATATAATAAAATACGGACACCACGAAATACTGCATCTGATCCACAACCAGTTGCTGATGGTCCTGAATATGCAGTTAGACCAGCTGATGTTTTTGATGTTATAGGAAGTGTTAATGTAACTCACAACTTAGGATTTGCAACATGCCGAGCAGCGTTGTCAGGAAATAATAGAAATTTTTCATGTGCGATTCCACTTTCTCACATCTTTGGATTTTGCAGAAATGTTAGAAAGGTCATCTTTGAAGCTAAACACACAGTTGAGCTCGTAAGAAAAGGTGATGATAATGATGCAACCTGGCGAGGTGTTGCTTTTGCTGATGATGGTAAAGTAAATATAACGAAACTTTCATTGTGGATGCCACTAATGATTCCATCTATTGCTGAAGAACAAAAATTACTCTCTTTTACGGATCAAGGCGGTAAATCATTGCTATCATGGTTAACAGTAACCACAGATGCTGATCAAAGTAATGTTAATGGTTTATTCACATAGAATATAGCATCCCAGCAAGGTGTTTCTGCGCCACGACATATTTTTATTGCGCTGCAAAATAATGATCGGACGAATAGTCAAGAACGTTGACATATGATATTTGACAAACTTGGAGTTGATGAAGTTTCCTTGCGGATAAATGGACATCAAGAACCAGCTGAAGATATATTGTTAAATTTTGGTCAAAATCACGTAGCGCGTGCATATCATCGTTTGATGTCATTTATGGGACGTGATCAAAACGTGGATACTGGGCTGCAAATATCACAGGTAGATTTTATAAATCTGTATCCGATTTATTACTTTTCGCTGGAGCATCTTGATTTATCCAAGCAATCTGTCGTTGATATACACTTTCGAGCTCGTGTTAATGACCCGCCAGGTGGTGGTGCCTTCTACAGAGCAATCGCGGTTATACTTAGTGACAAAGCGATGATACTTGAAGGTGGTAGTGGTCGAATGAGGGTTATTGAAGCACCAGTGGAAATCTTTAATCATGTTATTTAAAAACACGAGTATTATCATAAAATGCCATATCATCACGTTAGTGTCAGTCAGACTCCTGGTCAGATTAAAAACCTTCAATCAAATTCAGGGAAAAAAAACTGCGGAATGAAATTATGACTAAAGCGAGATCATATCACGGGCGGTCAAAATAAATTATCATTATCAGAACGTCAACTTAAGCATTTCAACAGCGCTAAACAATCAAAAACAGGCGTCAAACTTAATCTCTCTGCGGGTGCGGTTAAAGACTCAATTGAAACAGGCGATATTTTTCCACTTCTCGCGGCTATTCCAGCATTAATTTCCGCAGCTGCACCTGCCGTAGGAAAAGCAACCACATTAGGTGCTTTTGGAACCGCTGCTGGAATGGTTCTAAAGAAATCAACAGGGTGAGGATTAAAAAAAAGAGGGACCGGATTAAGATTTTCGGGATCTCGTTGGGGAAGAGGTCTGAGGCTTCCAGGATCACTACGTTAATTATTCCAGCATCAAATTTTGATTTACTTGATACTGTTAAACAACTAAAAATAAAAAACTTCAGAGGTGTTTTATGCGAGATCAATTTCCGGACCGACCAAACAGCGCTGAAACAGGTATCATTAATCTCGATGATAATTCAGGACCTGGTACTCATTGGACCGCATACGCAATTGATCCTCGTGGAATCGTTTATTTTGATTCGTACGGGTTAGCTCCACCTCGTGAGTTTATCAAGTATGTAGCGCCACTTCACGCAGCGGTTTGGTATTCATGTATTAATGTACTCGACGCTATATCAAAGTCCTCCGCGGCACCTCATAAAGTCGTGTATGATTATACAAGTAACCGCTTCGTTTTGAACAGATCTTAAATTATAATGGTTGATATTTACGGAAGATCTTCTTCTACCAGTAAGAAAAAACAAATCCGACATTGATTTGTCGAAGTACGCGACTAAAGATGAACTCGCTAATATTATGAGCCTGGCTGGAGTTGACCCAGATGAGGTTGTTATTTTTCAGGACCGATACGGAAAACTAAAAACGAGCAATATCAAATGGAATGATATAGTTCGACGAGTACTCGGTGCGGTCACGGATAACATTCCTGTGTTTACTGACGGCGGTAGAATCAGGGATTCAAGTATATCGCTTATAACCATCAGAGATGAATTTGCAAAAATTGTTGCTAATCGTGTAAGAAACATTGGCGACACAATGACAGGTGAACTCAGCATGAACGGAAACAAGATAGTATTTTTAAGGGATCCAACATCCGACGAAGATGCCGCGACAAAAAGATACGTCGACGTCAACTACAATACCGTAGATGGTAAATTATCCACGTTGCGGGCAGAGTATGATGTGCACGCAGGCGCTTTTGGAAGATTTCGAAGAAATTTTCAAAAAACCGATGAAGTCATCGATAAATTCTTCGGCACTCCTCACGTCGTTGACATAAAACTTTCTGAAATCAAAACTAACCTAGACGCAACTAAAAAACATTAGAAGATGTCGTGCGTGGAATTCCTGATATCGTTAACAAAATTAGTCTGATTAAAATTTCAGCCGGAATAACTCCCGGACATATTACCAATATCGTATGCACAGTATCATCTGGATTCGCAACATGGTCACAGCAAAATAAAACTATCAAATATACGGCAACAGTCACTGTTGTGTACAGGCTGTCTGTTTTTAGTGCTGCAAAATTCGTGATTTTTACAACGTACCCATGGCGTCATTCCACCGACAAGTTTTCTGGAGTTGTGTCTATCATATTAAATAGCGGAAACGAAGAAGTATTTATTCTGGAAGCAGCTGATAAGAGATTAATCGTAACATCTTTCTGGTGGTGTCTAGAATTTGTAGCTGAAACACCTCAATTGGTTACTGTATACAAGATAATGAGTACCTCAGTATCGTACAGGTACAATCAAGCACGTGAATGGCAAACGAACTTAAAAAATCGAGTCGAACAATATACGGTAAAAATAAAGAAATATCGACGACGACTAGTTATCTTTGACGTAATCGTTTATCCAGTATCCGCTGTTGTTTTGTCCACCAGGCGTATTATTATCAACGATAACAGTGATGGCGCCAGTAGCCGTAACAATCTGTATTTCAGCTGCAACATCCATTGCAGGTGTGCTCAATATCATTGCAAAAAAGATACATACTTGCACGAATAAAAAATTATCCGATTACATGATAAAGTTTCACACGGCGACGGTAGCATACTCGAAGTTATCTTCATTGTTATCGACAGGTCTTAATGATGGAATTATATCTGATTTTGAGCTTACAGAAATGATTAAAATATAAAACTGTGCTGGTATTAAAGGCACAAATATATTAAATAATGACATCACTAGAGCTACTGCAGCAGATCGTGACAAACACAACTCCGCTGAAAACAGCGATGATCGCAGTAAGTTCGATTAATCCTGAATTTAACGTCAGTTTTCCAACTGCGATTCCAGTAAAAGAAATCGCACTAGCACAATTACGAGTATATCACAGTTGGCCAAATATCAGATCGAAATTATTTAATGATACACCAGCAAATAATTCGCTTGTATTTGCTAATAAAAATAAAGATGATTGAACACCTGACGGGGTCGTTGTTGGAATACCAACTGGCAGTTATGAGATTGAGCAAATCAACGATGAATTTGCGCGCAGAATAAAATCAATAACGGGAAAAGAAGCAAAAATATCAATTAAAGTTCATGAGCCGACGCTATCTTCTGCGGTTGAGATACATTCACCTGATTACACCGTTGATATTTATCAATCATCGATAAGATCCGTACTAGGTTGGCCTGATATTGCGCCAGAATATCATGGACCACCAGAACCACGTCGGGATGATTTTATCACAGATGAAAAGAAATTTATAAAGACTCCATGGTATCGAGATGGATATCCTTGGGGACAGACTGGATTTACCTTTCTTACACCTGATGGTGAAATTCTTCCAAGAATAATAGGACAATTGTATGACCACGATGATAAAATAAATCTAATCATGGATGGAGGATTTATTCAGTCCTTTTCCGATCCGCTTAATTCTGAATTTAGACAATCAATCAACAAACTACGAAATTTCTTTTCTGACATCACAAAATACTACAGTCATGATGTGAAACAACAAATCGTTGAGACGATAAAACATCTAAATCAGGTTATATCAGATCTTAGATATGTCAATAAAACTGTCATTTGGAATATGATTCGCTACGGTGATGATGATATCTTTGATCGTTATACAATGACCTTTAAACAATTGTTTCTCAATCATTACAAAATAACTGAACAACAATTACTAACATTTGTAATGCCAGGGATTAATGCCGATGAACTAGTAAAATCACTCAACGATCTTATCAATGAGAACTTTCCTAAAATCATCGAATCATGGAGAAAAATAGCACCACCTCCCCTTGTTCTCAGACATGACAATGATCCATACGGCGGCGGCAGACATGTTTCACCAGGAATCGTTCACATAACATCGACAATCGCGGTTAGTCTAGTTTGTGATGTGATCGATGGCAGCTATCAAATAGATGTTGGAAAATCAAATCAAGCTCAACAAGGATACATTTTATACACGTTCACACCACAAGTACCCTCTGGGAATTTGATCGTGCAATTACCAACCAATCCTGTGTATCTGCGGTGTCATAATAATATGTTAACACGAATAAATTTTAAACTAACTGACCACCTTGGACACTTAATTGACCTACGGGGAGTGGAATTGATTGTGAATTTGTATGTGAAATCTCAATGATTTTTCAGAAATATTTTATTTATTCTGAAATAATTATGATAATCTGAAATATTTTATTCTGAAATATTTTATTTATTCAGAAATTGATGGGGTGGTTTGGTACAAATCGATCGGTTTGTTAATTCTGATGGGGTGGTTGGTACTCAAAATCATGTAAATCAATCAGTTTGTTGATTTTGATGGGGTTAATGATACTGAAAATTGTGCAAATCAATCAGTTTCTTGATTTTGATGGGGTAAATGATACTTAAAATTATACAAATCAATCAGATTGTTTATTTTGATGAGGTGGTTGGTACTTAAAATTGTGCAAATCAATCAGATTGTTTGTTTTGATGGGGTAAACGGTACTTAAAATTGTGCAAAATCAATCAGTGCTGCAATAATTATTATAATCTGAAATATTTTATTCTGAAATAATTATTATAATCTGAAATATTTTATTCTGAAATATTTTATTTTTCAGAAATTGATGGGGTGGTTGGTACTTAAAATTGTGCAAATCAATCAGATTGTTTGTTTTGATGGGGTGGTTGGTACTTAAAATTGTGCAAATCAATCAGATTGATTGTTTTCATGGGGTGGTTGGTACTTAAAATTGTGCAAATCAATCGGATTGTTTGTTTTGATGGGATGGTTTGGTACTTAAAATTGTGTAAATTGCAATAATTATTATAATCTGAACCATCAATCAGATCGTTTGTTTTGATGGGGTAAACGGTACTTAAAATTGTGCAAAATCAATCAGTGCTGCAATAATTATTATAATCTGAAATATTTTATTCTGAAATATTTTATTTATTCAGAAATTGATGGGGTGGTTGGTACTTAAAATTGTACAAATCAATCAGATTGTTTGTTTTGATGGGGTGGTTGGTACCTAAAATTGTGCAAATCAATCAGATTGTTTGTTTTGATGTGGTGGTTTGGTACTTAAAATTGTGTAAATTGCAATAATTATTATAATCTGAAATATTTTATTCTGAAATAATTATTATAATCTGAAATATTTTATTCAGAAATATTTTAGTTATTCAGAAATTGATGGGGTAAATAATACTCAAAATCGTGTAAATCAATCAGATTGTTAATTTTGACGGCTAAAATGGTACTCAAAAGCGTGCATATCAATCAGATTGTTGATTTTGATGGGGTGGTTGGTACTTAAAATTGTGCAAATTGCAATAATTATTATAATCTGAAATATTTTATTCTGAAATAATTATTATAATCTCAAATATTTTATTCAGAAATATTTTATTTATTCAGAAATTGATGGGGTAAATGGTACTTAAAATCATGTAAATCAATCAGTTTGTTAATTCTGATGGGGTGGTTGGTACTTAAAATCATGTAAATCAATCAGTTTGTTAATTCTGATGGGGTGGTTGGTACTCAAATCGATCAGATAAAAAATATTTCAGAATAAAATATATTTCAGAATAAAAAATATATATTTCAGAATAAATAAATTCTAACAAAAATAAACAGTAGCATGATGAGCGGTTATCATTCATGGGTTTTCCTGCACTGGCCTGTGTGTCTCCATGGGATCCTTTGTCCCGAGACTTTTGTCTTCATTTGAGACCTTTTTTATGGTCTTTTTTCGGCATCCCATGATCGTTTCTTTTAGCCAAACATTTTTTCTAAATGTTTTTTTTGTGGGTACCCATGTGACTTAGAGATTATACATCCGCGCTACTGTTTATTTTGGGGGCGTCATAGACATATCTCCGGAGAATTTTTCTAACCGAAACGAAATGCTAGAATACTCAGAAGATTATCTATGCGCCATGTACACCCCCCAGGAGAAATCCTGGGGTTGCTAAAACGCACTCATACTACGGTTTTGTAGTGTGAGATGTACATGGGCTGCTGCCGTCCCCACTTTTATATAGGAAAAACCCTACCATAGGTACCGTCGACAGTATGTTCGTTACGAGATTCGAACTGGAGACTCCCAGAATGAGAGTCAGCTGCGCTACCATTTGCGCCATAGTTCCTAATCTGATTGTATACGCTTTAAAAGTTATTATATAGTTAACCATCACTGAAGAAATCACTACTGGGTATTTATCTCCACAAACTTAATATTAAATCATTCGATAAAACAAATGAACTCAGTATGACTAATTTTTCAGTTCTGAGCACCGATAAAACGTACAAGTCAGATTTAAAAAATTAGTTATTTTTCGGGATAATATATGTACCTGAAAAACGTTCTGGCTAACATCACTATAAACTGCCACACTGCAGACATCGTAGCGAACCAGGAAAACCGAACGAATTTAATAAAATAAATATATTGTTTATGCTAAATACAGTCACTCTGATATAAGGGAGATAATTGATACCATTCCTGTAAGTCTTTTCAGTTCTGAATACAGATAAAACGTACAAGTCAGATTTAAAAAGTTAGTTATTTTTCGGGATAATATATGTACCGGAAAAAAGTTCTGGTTACTTGTTATTATCGCAGAAGACATACATCACTGTAACACGAGTATCGATAAATGGACCAAACTGCCACACTGTAGACATCGTAGCGAACCAGGAAAACCGAACGAATTTAATAAAAAAAGAAATATTGTTTGTGCAAAATACAGTCACTGATATAAGGGAGATAACTGATACTCTTCCTGTAAGACAACGGAAAATAACTGATATTCTTCCCGTTAGCTAGCTCTGGACAAATCAGAATTAAACAAGTGCGGTTTACATCCAAATAACTCCCATGTACATTGAAATCAATGGTTAATTGACATACATGAATACATCGCAAATTTGAAACAGATGTACTGTCCATTTCATTTAAAGGTGGAGGGTATAGCAATTTTCCGCTTACGATCGTAAACACGGTCAAAGGGAAGTAACTCAATTACATGAGTATGCTCAACCGAGTTATCCCCCTTCTTCAGGTAAGTAGTCTGCTCGTATACTATAGACCCCAATATTAAACAAATAGTTAATAAATATAATTCGAGGTGATTTGACGATTTATCTCCATCATTGATACTGGAAGATGATTCTTTGATCATATTTTTTAGAGAAAGCGGATCTGGTTATATTTTCCGCGACAGAATGTATTGAAAACCTTTCAGTATCAAAATATTTGCCAGCTGCATACATCGATTGAAATATTCTCTCTTCACCAGTCTCTAAATTTATAGATAAGACTGCTCATTATTACAACCGGTGTTTCCAAGTCTACAATTCTGACTTTGCTTGGTAATCCTCAGATTGGATAAATTATTATTAAGTTTATTTCTATCAATATGATCAATCACAAAACCATCTTTGATCAACCCCTTATGACACTCGTATATGAATCGAAGACAGAAATAATTTTTCCTCCCATCAACAGTAAATCTTAGATAACCAGTATTACTAATAACACCAACTGGTCTCTTCAACCTGCAATTTCTGATAACACCATTATGATTTGATTCGTAATTCTTGATGATAGGATGCTTCACAAACTTGTTCATTTTTTGCTCCATTTATATAATAATAGTATTTATCTAAATCATAATTTGTCTGAGAATTTATTTAAATAATCCTCTTCACGTTTTATAACTCTGTCACTGTCATTAATTTTTTTTTATCATAATATCTTTTAAGTTCCCTGTATCGCTTACTATTACAACGAGCACATAACTCTGTCTTCCCCCGGACTCCAACACCACATCGCAGGCACGGTATTGGTCCTAAACTACCATTACGAACACATTGTGAATGCTGTCCGCAGAATTCGTTTATACAGGATTTATTATAGCGAGTCAATGAACCGATCATCAACCATTTGCATCGAGACATTATATATAATATTTTTCATTTAAATACTTGTTTGAAATATAATATGAGCGAGTTCGATAGATTGTCCCGAATCAAGCCCTGGAGCGCAGATAAATTTAATCTCGACAGAATATCTCCTGACCCACCGATGCGAGATCTGGTTCATCCGAAAAATAAAAATTTGATTAATAAAATTCACGGCGCCAAGAAAGAATTTCAAACAGATGGTGCATGTCGTGTATGGTCAACGTTCAAGATTATACGCAACGGTGTCATCGACGCTACGATGAATGACGAACGAGCAGCAACTATCATTAACTACATTGATGATCGCAAATATCTTTTCAGAATAAAATTTGTCTTGCTAGCATAAACAGGTAATTGGATTATCCGTGACAAATATGATCCTGTACACAAAGGTGAAAAAACTGTCATACTAAGTAAAGATTCCAAACCAGGTCTATTGACTGGCATTGACAAACCGTATTATGAGCCAGCGTATCCTGTGACCGCGGTTATTTATGGAATCTATGTGATAAATGAAAAACCCAACGTTGATAAACTGGCGCCGATGACATTTTCAAAAATAAACTGTGTGGCTGAACGAGTAATAGAACATTTTACCGTTTCGACCTGTGGAAACGGATTAACGGATAAAAGACGTAAAATAATAAACACGTGGGGAGAAATGGTTAAAGATACTGGGGCGTCATTCAAAGATGTGGCTGAATTAGGAAAAAAACTAAAGTTCAATAACCGTAGCGACGATAACATGAGAAATATTGTTTGAATCAAAATATAAATCAAAAGGTGCTTCAATCGAAATTATTGATCATAACGCACACGCGTGGACTAGCGCATTAACATTGTTTCCACAAAATCGAACTGTTAAAATTTACCGCGGAGACATGTTTGATTTTATTAACGAAATAAGTAAAGACGATCCTGTGTCAGTATCGTTATTTCAGAGTTCTAACGACGAATCATGCGTGGAAGAAAAAAATAAATTTGATCAGTTTGTACGACCTAATGGCGCTATTTATCGAAAAGATCTTCTCCACGAGAAAATGAAAAATCTTGTCCTGCAATATACTGATGATACTGACGAACTATTGAGCAACTGTTTCACTGTTCCGTCAGTTGCGGCTCATTTTGCTAGAAAGAAAAATTCGTGGAAACCAACTAGATTTGATTTTCTCAATGATATAATATCCAGTTGTGTCGAATACGGACACGGTGGATTATGGAATACTAAATACGATCACAGAGATGTTATTTCGGTTGATATGGTCGCGTGTTATCCCGGAAGTTTTCTCGGGTACGGAGATTGTTCTGTGTACTTTGAGCGATTCGGTCATCCAACGCATGAAATGACACGAGTATCGATAAATTGACCATTACCGGATTTTGACCTGACTGGATTCGCTCGTATCGAGTTATTCGAGTTTGCTATGGGACTTCATCCAATTTGTTATGTTTGGTTTGGAAAACATTTTTCAGAAAAAATGTGGGTACCAATAGTACTGTTACGATATATGCTTGATTGTGCGATGTTAATATCGTTGACGATCAGCGAAGCAATTATATCGTATCGGAAACAAACTGAAGTTTGGTTACCACAACAAAAACTGTCTTCTGATGATGAAAACCTGGATAAAACAGATTACGAGAATAAAATTACGAAAGATCTTGGCAGAAAATTAATTGGCAAGTTCACTCAAGGAGGATCATACGATTATAAACGACATTGTGCAAGATTGATCATGGACGATGCTGAGTTATTTTATAATCGCTGATACAACGAAGAAAAACACGTTTATAAGTCGAGAAATAGCTTTCTTGTCAAATGGAACTAAACTAGGCACAATCGTGAGGTACATGGACGGTGAGTCACCTCAGTATATTCATTTAAGATCATCGATGCTCGCATATGTTTCGATAAATCGATGATAAATAAGGTTTCTACACTCGCTGTCAGAGTTGCCACCGACTCGTTTTATATCAGTAAAAAATATTCAGGATTGCTAGAACAACTACATATCGATACTTGTGCACAGTGGGGTTCGTGGAGAATAAAGAAAGAAAACATACTCGATTATTCCGAATCCGCTGATGTTGAGATTAAAGATATTTATTGTAAAAAATATCAAACATTAAAAATATCTTCTGCACCATCGGTGTACGATCCAATAACCAGAACTAAAACGGTTTATCTGAACGGACCAGAGGGTTCTGGTAAGACGACTCGAGCAATCGAATTATTTCAGAATTCAGATGTGATCGTTTTAACTCCTACACATAGATTCGCGCGAGAGATGAAACAACGAGGAGTACAATCGTGTACCTATCACAGCTTCTTTCGATGGAAGGGTGATGCATGGACTTCTTCGAGGATGGGAGAGAAATATATTCCGAGGATTATCGTTTGGGATGAAATATGTACAGTACCGTGAGAAACATTAAAAACATTTCGTGATTGCTTATTAACAAGAAATACTGCTGTGATAATGTGTGGCGATCACGGTCAACCACCACCTTTTGTTGGACCATCTCCACATGATTGGCTGAAAGATTTTGTTGACCACTTCGAAGAAGTGACTGATGATCATAGAGCACTTGATCCAGAATTAAGGGAGTTTAAAAAAATTAATCAGACTGCGACCAAATAAAATTCAATGTCAAGTAATGCGTGAAGTGATTTCAGAAACACCCATGAACGACTTTTTGCGCGCGTGGAGACCAAACGATTTGATAGTTCCAAGTAGAAAGATAGTCAGAGACACACTTCAGCAGCGGTTGTTTCAGTTACAACGAGAAAAGTTTCCAACGTTGCCAGTTCCGTTATGTTATCGACCAGCAGATACACGACGACAAAATATTGACGCTGATATACCAGGACAGATCGAGAAACAGAATTTAGTGTTGAATGATTTTGTCGCAGTCGATGTCAATGTTGTTGAGGATTCGCTAAAAACAAATAAATCCCCGTGGACGCTAGGATACGCGATGACGATTCATTCATCTCAAGGATTAGCTATTACTGATACAGTTGTTTGGATCGTCGATGATCTTATAGAGTGGTCAAATTTGGTTTATCTCGTAGTGTCTCGAGTCAGAAGAATAACTCAACTACGAAGGATTATCCTGGACGAGTCAGTGATCAATGATGATGATGTTGACGGTGACATAATAAGAAAAAAATTAGCTGGTTATAAACAATGTGATAAAAAAAATAAACGCGACTTTGATCTTGACATTGAATTTATTAAAACGCCGAAACAGCAGCAGAATAATCACTGTGCAAGTTGTAATTGTATAATGTTATGGCGGTATCTGAAAAATGATCCAAGACAATTTACCGTAGATAGGAAAGATGACCATCTTGGCCATACACGAGAAAACACGATGTTGACCTGTCTTGAGTGTAATCGACATAGGGGTGCTAGTCAAGTGATTGCGGTGGTAATTGAGTGTCCTCGGGAATTATTTGTAGTTGTTCACGCACAAATCCACGTTGAGGAGCAGTTGAATCTAGTCTGTAGATTGCTGGTCTACCAGTGGATCTTGTTATGTTAGATATCTTGTGTGTCGTAATACTCCAAATAGGATCAATCGCTCTTTTTTTACCACCTTCAAGTTCACCTCGTTCATATAAATATCTTACAGTCACATTACCTAATACTGGCTGTGTTGAAAAATCACGTCGTTGTACGGGTATTTTTTTTTTTGGTAATTGCGTTAATAGGTTTCATATTGGTTGTTCGAGTAATCTCGTTATTTAACGCAGCTATCACACTTGATAATCTTGCAACCCATTCGCGAGATATTTTATCTTGAATGAATTCCTTCGCGTATTGATATCCGAATAACCGCTCAGCAGGTGTTCGATTAAATCGTTCAACAATTGCGATGAATTGCAGTGTGTCCTCGTCTGATTTTGACATTATGTTGCTTCATTAACGATGATACTGGACCAAGAAATTCTTTGCCAGGATCAACCTATAATAGTTGTGGCCATCGTAATGGTCGTCGTCGATAAATTCGTTCAAACGCATCGGCTACTTCAGATGATGTTTTCGTTGATAATGGTTCAGCTTCTTTATATCTACTTGCAACGTCAATGACAGTTAACGCGTATTTGTATATTATTTGACGTCTACGTACTTTAATCGTATCATAAGGTAAAAACAGAATATCTGCTTGATGAACTTCATTAGGAACACTAACATCGAAATTCGCGTACTGAATTCGTTTCGGTGATGGTAGGTAAATTTGCCATATTGCTTGTTTGGATAACCACGCTTTAGCAGTAGAATGTTTAACTGCTGCTGCATCAGCGAGTTTATTAATTGCTGCTTTACCCCTCCAATATCCCCTTGGACTATAATAAATTAATTCCATATATAATTAATTACCAGCCCCTAATACGAGTTTACCTTTCATCGCAGATTTTACTAACCAATTAGCTAATGATTCTCTGATATTTTTATTTTTTTATGGAATTTAGCGAATGAATCAACTTCACATCTGCAATATGCCTATGTTGTATATGTTTATTTTTATAAGCCACATCATGAATGTGACATGCTTTATCAATATCATTTATGGGATGCTCATCTGGTTTTGGTTGATCCTGATTGTCAAGCCTGATATCAAGTCGAATACCAGGATCACAATAATTATATCCTGGTAGATGTTTTTCTCCAGGGTATTTAGCCCATGGGGTTCCTGGGAAATTTGACATTAATTTAGCAATATCACCACCATCTTTTCTGGGTAAAAAAGAAAACTTTTTTTCTGTTACATACTGCATATCTTCCACCATACGCTATTCTCACATTTTTTGTTGTAACCGTAGATAGATCATTAGTTGGAGTTTTAACTCTACAACGTAAACAATATAGATTCATATTATTTATATATGGATATAATTGATTTCTCAGCGACACGAAAACAAGAGCCAGTTAAACACCATCCTGCATTGCCTAGTTCGATCAGAATGATAATAATAGGTCCATCTGGATCGGGTAAGACGCAATTATTACTTAATCTGATAATGAGATGGCTAAAATGGGATAAGTTATATTTGGTAGCACCACATCAGTTGATGATCAACGATGGTATGATGTACTTAAAGATTTCAATGAAAACGCAAGATTACTGGACCAAGATAAGGATGTTATAGAGTTTATAACCGATATTGATGAAGCGCCGAGCGTTGATGTTTTAGACGGATTTATTAATAATTTAGTTGTATACGATGATGTGATGCTGGACAAACAATCAAATCCTGCCAGAAATTTATCACGTGGCAGACATAAAAACACTGATGTGATTTATGTTACTCAGCGATACACACAAATACCAAAAGTAATCAGAGATAACTGTAATATTTTGGTTATGTTTAATGGAGTTGATACGCACACGTTGCGAAATATTCATCAAACTTTGTGTAGTGGTGACACGGATATAATTAAATTCAGAAATTTCTTTTCACAAGCACAATCAACCCAGCACGGGTTTATAACAATAAATTTACATGATCCTAGAACAAGATATCGTATTGGACTTGATAAAATTTTTGGATAAATTGATAGCAGCAAAGGGGGGCGGGACCTCTGGTATGTAAACACAACTCTCGGTCAGGTTAGTAGTGACCTTATTTCGGAAGAAGCTTATACTTTAAGAAAATTAGGTTTCAGACAAGTGGTCTGTTCGCCCCCTCTGCTGCTGGAGTCATGCAGTTTCCATTTGGCTGGAAACTGTTTTCGATAATATCTCTATTTTTCAGGATCCTAATTTGACCTGTTTCGTTACCGCCATCAAAATGTTTATCCTCTTATTTTTCTTATGCGTGATACAAAGTATTCATACGTTATTTCGACTTAAACCGATTGGTGTTTAATTAGTATATCGAATGTACACTCTGTACACTAAATTCCAACTTAAAATGCAACATTATCAAAATTTCTGACTTAGCAGATTTGAATAATTGCACAGGTGGCTTACACATTATTGGCATTTTATTGTCCATTTATATAACTGGACTAGATTTGAAATATGTACGGGCTGGTTTTTCTGGGAGTACACGACATTCATGGCCGGGTTGCCGAGTTCCTTGCCTCTCCTGCCTCTCTCGGACATCGTACATTGACGGAAACGTGGAACAATTTCCACCCGTCCAAAGCTTGGTGGCCTGATGTGACGTCATTGTAGGCGACCAATCGCTACTGGCGTCATATATTGCTTTGGCTGACACTCCTGCTCAGTTCTGGCAGACTGTAATTCGTGTTTGAACATGATTGTTCATTCCCACTCAAAGATAACCCTTCATTCACCTCGTTAGGGACTAAATAGTCATACGACCTGACGGCTCAATTAAATGGTGTTCTTTGAACACATAACAGCCTGGGGGATGAGGCATTAATTCCTTCCCCCAGGAGTAATCAAACAGCCATCTGTGCTGGCATAAACCGTGACGCATGCACAATACTGCGAAAACCACGTAAATTTAATAGTCAAGTCAGGTCTGACTATAGTAGTCGACTACCATAGCAGCGTGAAGCACGAACAGTATTAAGATAGTCAAAGATGGAAGGATTATTACCACAATAAGCGTTGAATGTGATAAAGGGGTTTAATCTCTAAATCGCCACAGGATGGAGCCTTCGCGCTCAAGCAAAGCATTTTACGCTATTGCTAATATGGGAAGAAGATCACAGAAATAACTGGAGAGGTGCCGATATAAGTAAATGGAGAAATTCTTCCCCAAAAACACCGGCACAATGAAGACAAAATAAGACAACACAGAGGGAGCAAAAGTTACAAGTTCAAACCAGAACTACTTTACAGCAAGTGACTCCCAGTGTCGGCACTAGAATGGCTCCCACCCACGAATGACTTCAACCACTATCAAATCATCTCCAACTTTCCAGCTAGATATAGGAGGAGCAGTTGAGATCTCAACCAGAAATGGAAAAGAGGCTCAAGAGAGAGGCATAGAGGTGAATACAAGTCATCGACCAAGAGGAACTGAGTCAATGGCAACAGAGAGCACCCAAAAGGGGGAAAGGGTAAATTATTCCCTTCACCATTCCAGTACCGCAACAACATTAACATTCATTAACAAGAGTTCACGGGTTCATCAGCCCTAGTAGCAGCAGTATCGATACCTTCTACTACAGTACTACCCAAATCACCTAGCGGGAAAATTGGAAGTAAACCTACTAATCCTGGGAAACTCACAACAACTAAAACTAGTGAGCGTACCATAAAACAAAATATCACACTCCCAACAGACGTAACTACAACAAAGTCGTCAACTACTGGTGCCAGACCTAAATCCGGAACAACACCAGATAAAAGTAAAAAACCATATACCAGTTACGAAAAAAGACATTAAATAAATATAAGACATTATATCCAAAACAAGAGGCGGCCAAACCAAGACAGACCAAGTCACAACTCACCAAGCAAACGTGAACAACTATGAGGCCGACCAATTTGATGAATGGGGTCTTATATACCTACTATAAAATTCCAATGCAGCTATATACTTGACTGATGCGCTCCGAACAATAATAGAGGCCCATGAAAAAATCTACTACGATGGATCACTAGGAAATAAAAAATATGAAGATGCAAAGGAAGCCATCACAGACATCACCAATAAAGAAGAAGAATTTTATGATTGCCCAATACCAATCCTGGCGATGCTGATAAATGAACTCCTGAAATTCCACGGAGTGAAATCAAAGCCAATTCCTAAACACCACCAATGTAAACTTTTAGTCCTGGGAGACCTATGCGGTATTGAGGGATACACAGGCCTGAGAAGGGAAAGCTTCATCCCTCCACAAAACATCCAGCCGTTACTATATCCATTACCCGAGGGGTAACCTCAGCCCTTCTCAGGTCTACTAAATATTGCCAGTTTTAAGAAAAAAAGAGATTTCAATTTGGCTCGAAATCTCGAAATGATAACACTACTGATAACCTAATGTGATCATTTGACTACCGTTCGAATTCAAAACCACAATTCATAACTCGATATTCAAAATTCTTTAAGCGCCTCACATACCTATTCCATTGGTTTAAAATAAGAGAAGTGCACACTCTGTGCTTTTGAAATTATTTTTAACTAGGAAAATTTAAAACTAAAATACGTGACTCTAATTGCAATTATGACTAATACAAAATTGGTAATAGGGAATACCCACTATATAGGTAACGGGGTTGAATTTGATAATATAAACTCTGGAATTTCGGGCGTATTTTAGTGCGTTCCCCCAACGTTTGGTCTCCCTTCTGGGTCCCTCTCCTCCCTGCCAGGTCGGACGTTAAAGACGAATGCGTGGGACTATTCCCACTCGTCTATAATTCAGGTACCCTGAAGAGCGTGTACGCATGGAAGCGGGGTGACGTCATAAGAACAGTACCTAATCCTACGAGACGTCTTATCCTGCAGTATACAGACATAGAACACAATTAATTTTACTATATTTTCTCTACATTTGTTTCTCAGTACTGACCTTTCCACTGTGTGACAATCAATGCAAATCATATGTTAATCTAAAATACCTTCAAAGATGACTTCACTGTGAAGTTCTTGTCAAAGGTTGACCTGCTCTTTTTTGAGATGCTGGACCGTCAACATAGCAGCATGTAAACAGAACACAGATTTCACTTCCGGATCATCACCAAGGCCTTATTACTCGCTGTGCACTGTCGCCGAAATACACACAGACAACAACACCCTGAGTTCATATTATCAAGAATAAACAGTTACCTTTTTAATCCCTACCAAAATTGCATAAATAAAACTCTTCTATTACCACCAAAATGAGAGAGGAAAAAATGTTCTAAAAATAGACTAGAACTACATTCGTGGGTACTGAACTGGAAGTATTAATTGTAACCCGATTCCTGATAGGCCGCATGTTTTACGTCAATTTTAGTCAAACTTTTATATTTGCATGCTATACCTATTTCAACTTTATACATGAAGCCTTTTTTAATTTCTTTGCAAACAAAACATGTGACACCTGTCAGAAAGTGTGTAGTGCTGGTGTTCCACAGGGTGCAAGTTCTGGTCCAAGTGCTCTTAAGAAAACAAACCTAAATTAATTGGCTATATCTTCCTTAATTATAGGAATTTTTCAATGCAGTAAAAACCTAATTGTAATACAAGATAAGCCCTGTCTGAAAATATGTTTGAAAGTTACAAATATTGATAAGATAAATTTTAATGGCAAATAAAACACATTTAAATTTTAAAAATTAAATTTTATTGAAAACTTTAATTTTCATACAAGTTTTAAAACACAGTTTGACAAATTTTAGCCAGAAAAGTTGACTAATGAATGATATTTAAAACATAGTAGTTTGGGTCTGTACAACTGATGACATTTTTCCCCGGGGTAGTGAAGCAACATAGCTCATAGTGATTTTGGCAGCAAACCGCGATATGCCTGTCCAGATGCATATAGGTGTACACACTAAAGAAACAATGACAGGTGTTATGTTTCACATTTATTGTGTCAGATACGTAGGCAGTTGTTTCCATAACTAATAGCACATTCAGATTTAAAGTTCTGATGGGACCACTACCATGTTTTATAGCAAAAATGCATTCCATTTCAATGTCGATAACTACAAAAGGTGGCAATGGGATAGGAAAATAGTTTCTAGGGAGGCGCTACCTTACTGAAAAATGGTGCTGATCTCTCTGATGAAGACCTAAGCCATGTCTTTGAGGTGCTATATATCAGTGTGGTCACTTATGGCAGTACACTGCACAAGCAGCAGGGAGGGCGAATCCTACAAGTTTTCAGGCAAAGGGAGGGCGAAATAAGCCCTTTATAAAACAGCGATTGACGCTTTATGTAAACGCATTTGTCTCCGTCGTTGCTGCCCTTTGTTGTCGTTGCCTGCTGCTTCCTGCGTCCCTTTTCGAAAACCGAGGTACCATTCGCGCGTCTGTTGTCATAAATTAAAAATTTGAGTTAACAATAATGGCCAACATTGGAGAAGCACATTCCGCTAGATTAGCTCGAGAGCGACTAGAAGCAATAAAAAAATTTCTTCCTGTGAGAGATTCTGTAAGACAAAAATTACAAGCGCGGCAAGATGCACAAGTTGAATTTGCGACAGGTGCAGAACAATTATTTAGACCTGTTACGACAGCTACTGAAAAAGCTGCGGTGGTCACTGAAAGAGCTTTACTGGGAGATCCTAAGGATGATATTAAGGAGGAAGAGGAACGAAGAAAGGGTATTCTTCCGGTGCTAAAATAAACCGCTGAGCGGACTGAAAAAATTGCTAGAAGAACCAAATAAACAAAAAAGATTTTACGAGATCTTCCAACTGATATAGCTGCAGCTCAACCTCCACCCGTCGGTGAAAAAGTACTTGAAGGTATTGAACAAATTCGTACTGAACTCGCGTCTAAACCAATAAAGGAAAATATTGGACTGATTGCAAAATTTAGGGAGGATTTTATTGAAGATATTAGAAATACTAAAATAGAAAAATTACCTGAAAAAATATTAATTAGTATATTTAATAAATCTAGTATCTTAAAACCCGGTTTTGAAAAAGTAAATGATCATTATCTTATTAAAAGGAAATATCGCATATATAAAAACAAAAAACAAGCCAGAGATGATGATTTGGAATACAGAAGTCTTGATGAAGAAGTAAAAAGACTTTATAGAGAGAAAATAAAACAACTAGAACCCGAGCCACCTCTGCAACAGATAGAACAACAACAGTCTTCTTCACCGCTGTCGGAACTTAAAAGGTCTGAGGTGGAAAGATCGCCCTTAAGACTATTTAAGAAAACAACAGAAGAAGGAGCAACTGACAGTGGTTTGGGAAGTGGTCTTACTTGTCCTAACAATATCATTAATGACGTGTCACGGTTAGAAGTTCTTATAGGAGGAAAGCGAGCTGGAAATAACTCACCAGAAATAATTAATGAAGCAGCTGATATCTGTCAGCGATTATTTCAAGGTGGTATCATGGATGCTAGTATATACCGAGACCTTATTGATGAACTCGCGGACAGCGATTAGTTAAATAAATAACTAATTAAATAAAATGATCGTACACAATTCTTATCGTAGACCAGTCATGGTAAGGGTTGTAAGCTCACGAGTACCCGTATACAGGATGACTTATGGAAATGGATTCGGTGATGTTGTTCGGGGTTTATTCGCGAGGATGTTTCCTAAAGCAATACCGATCGCAAAACAATTATCAGTGAAAGCTATTGATGTTATTAAAGATAATGCTACTGGCGCTGTTGGTAGCGCTGCCGGTAAAGCATTCATGGCAATTAAGGATAGACTAGCACGATTAATACGCAAACCTCAAAAAACTCCACCGGTAAAATTACCAGCCACCGCAGACATGCCTGCAAATGTTAGTAAAGTAATAAATGAAGCCGCAAATCAAAAACTAGCAGCGCTGATAAATCAAGGGGCTGAACAAATAAACACAAGTCTGGTGGTGGGAAGTGGTCTTCGTTTTAAACGATAACCTCTATAATAAAATGTTTAAACGGGAATCCGAAACAGCATTCGACATAGACGAACCGGGTCTTAAAAATGAATCAGTGCGTGGTTATCAGTATTATTCTTATGACGCACGAGAACCAAATAAACAAGGACGAATTGAATTACAGGTTCAGGATACAAGTAGATATTTTTTACCCGCTGAAGCATATATTGAAGTAGAAGGTGAAATTATAAAAACAGATGATACAGTATACGGACCTGAGGTTAAAATCGGTTTTGTCAATAACGGAATTATGGCCTTGTTTAGTAGCGCCATATATATGATTGATGGAAAAAATATCGATCGATTCAGAATGATGTCGATGTTGCTACAACAATAATTGATCTAGCAAGATATTCTGATGATTATACAAGATCAGCTGGTCCATCAATTATGTTTGCCAAGGACACTTCTGATTATCCTAACAGTGATCAGTTTATTATTAGACGACCAAAAAACCGTGCTGCTCCTAATCCTGCTGATATTGACGTGAAAGACATGATTATTAGCGCTAATACGCAATTTAATTTGGGTTTCGCTACACGTAGATTAATGTTGAGCGGGCATCGTAGAAATTTTTCTTGTGCCATTCCGCTGTCGCATATCTTTGGATTTTGCAGAGATGTCAGAAAGGTAATTTTTGGAGCAAAACATACGGTTGTGCTTGTTAGAAAAAATGACGATAATGATGCTTTATGGCAACCCCAAGGTGACGCTGGTAAAGTAGAAATAAAAAAACTATCACTGTGGATGCCGGTAATGACTCCGGCAATTCCTGAAAAACAGCGACTGCTTTCTTTTATGGATCAAGGTGGTAAATTGTTGCTATCGTGGCTTACAACAACCACAGATAGTATTCAGAGTAATAATAATGGTTTATTTACATGGCATATACTATCACAGCAGGGAGTTTCTGCACCGCGACATATTATCATTGCTCTTCAAGATGTTACACGAACAAACTCACAAACACGGAGTCACATGATATTTGACAAACTCGGTGTCTCAGAAATTTCTTTAAGAAAAAACTGGCATCAAGAACCATCTGAGAACATACTGTAAAATTTTGATAATAATCATGTTGCACGTGCATATCAATGCTTGACGAAATATCTAGCGCATGATCTAAATATTGATACTGGTTTGCAAATATTGCAATTGGATTTTATAAATTATTATCCAATCTATTACTTCTCACTAGAGCATCTTGATTTAACTAGACAGTCTGTCGTTGATGTGCACTTTCGGGCTAATGTGACAAAAGGAGCTATAGCTAATTACAGAGCAATCGCTGTTATACTTTCTGATAGAACAATGTTACTTGAAGGTGCTGGCGGCCGAATGAGATTCGTTGATGCACCAGTGGAAAACATGTAGACAATTAGATCAATCTCGTATTAAATAAAATGTCATCCAGTCACGTTAATGTCACTCTGACTTCTGGTCAGGCGAAAAATTACAATCGAAAAACGCGAGCATATGTTGGGCAACGATAACACTAAAAAGTGATCAGATTACTGGCGGTACAAACAAGCTATCGCTGACTAAAACATAACAACGATTTCAATAAAGCAAAACAAGCAAAATATGGGGTTCAACTTAGTTTTGCTCCAAAGGCCGTCAAAGACATGATTAAAACCGGTGGTATATTTCCTCTTCTCGCAGCAATATCAGCACTGATAGCTGCTGCTGCCCCAGCTGTCGCAAAAGCAGCCGCGTTAGGAGCTGTTGGAACTGCTGCTGTAATGGCAATAAAGAAAGCAACTGGAAAAGGATACAAAAAAAGACTTCCAGAAACTCTGCCTTCATGGTACCCAAAACGGTTTTAGGTTTTACCCGGAGTGTTTTCACTCCAATGTCAAATTTTGATTTGCTCGATGCTGTTAAGCAATTAAATATAAAAAGATTTCAGAGGCGTCTTTATGAGAGATCAGTTACCACAGCAACCGAATAATCCAGAAACTGGAATTATTAATCTTGATAACAGTAACGGTCCAGGAACTCACTGGGTTGCTTACGCGATACATCCACGTGGAATTATCTGTTTCGATTCGTATGGGTTAGCACCGCCAGTTGAATTTCTAAAATATACAAAAGACATCTCCCTGTCAAAAGTTTGTCTTCTGCCATCGAAATAAGCACCCCAGGCTACGCCGTGGATATATATAATAGTTCGATCAGAACAGTGTTAGGATGGCCTGAAAATGCACCACTGACACCACCAGAACCTAAAAGTCTGATTATGTCACGGAGAATAAGCATACCACGGAGTTAACAAACACCATCTACTACACTTAAGAGAAGAGTACTCGGGTGACGTCCTTGTTTTATTTCATTTCTCCAACAAGGACGATATTGATTGGCTCTTTACTAAAAAACTTCTATTGGAGATTAGACTAAACCCATTCAATTAGATCAAATTATTGAATTTTTTGAAATCATTAATCAAGAACACAAAACTCAACTCAAGTTTCCAAGAACATCTTTTTGATGTGTCAAGTTCACGCAGCGAAATCATCAAACACGTAGACATATTAAATCAACTTGTATCCGACATGGAATATATCAACCAGCGAATAATTCAGGAAATAATTAATTATGTTGACGGTGTGGGTAAAAACAAACAACGATTTTCGAATGCATATTCACTGACAGAAGCTACGTTGCCGAATTTTAAATTTCCTGGGTATAATGTTTCCGAGCTAAAGAAATCAGTCAACGATCTAATCAATGAGTTCTTTGATGACATACTTGCAAGGTACAGGCGATCACTACCGGAGCCAACTATTCTTCGGCACAACAATAACTCACAAGAAGAAGGTCGACATGTATCTCCGGGCATCGTAAATATAACTGAAGTGGTCGCATTCAATCTTGTGTGTGATGTCATTGATGGCAGCTGCAGCACAGACACGACAGTATCAAATCAAGTCCAGCAAGGATTTATTCTTTATTCATTCACATCGAAAGAACCACCTGGATTTATAATCGTGCAAGAGCCGATCAATCCAGTCTATCTACGATGTCATAATCTGTGGCTGACCAGAATAAATTTCAAACTAACAGACCAGTCTGGCCACCTTCTTGATTTGCGAAATAAAAATCTACATATTAATTTACTTGAGAAATCTTAGAGACTTTTATCCTAAAAGTCATAGAAATCGTAGATTTCCAGATTCATCTGTCAGTGTAAAATTTTATTTTTTATAAGAATTTTACACACACTGACTGATTTACTGAAATTTGTAGGGTAATTACTAGTAAAAATCAACGACATTAATTTACTGAAATTTGTAGGGTAATTACTAGTAAAAATCAACGACATCGACTGATTTACTGAAATTTGTAGGGTAATTACTAGTAAAAATCGTGCACACTGTCCGATTTGCTAATTTTGATAGGGTGTTTACTAGTAAAAATCATAGAAATCGACCGATTTGTTAATTTTGATAGGGTGTTTACTAGTAAAAATCATAGAAATCGACTGAAAGTCACAAGTAAGTATAATAATTTTATTTTTTATGCACGAATATTTTATTTTTTATAAGAATTTTACACAGACTGACTGATTTACTGAAATTTGTAGGGTAATTACTAGTAAAAATCAACGACATCGACCAATTTCTCAATTCTGATAGGGTGTTTACTGGTCAAAATCATAAAAATCGACCGATTTGTTAATTTTGATAGGGTGTTTACTAGTCAAAATCGTGCACACTGTCCGATCTGCTAGGGTATTTACTAGCGAATTCAGTAGAGTAGAAATCTGCCTGACAATTAATCAAGCGAGTATTATATAATGTACCACCGTGTAAAATGTTTCATACATAACAAAGAACTTCTTGATGAAGCTGTCAAAATTGGAAAAGTTACACCGGAAAAATTAATTGTTGACGAATACGGCACTGACGATTTTATACTGACTGATACGCAACTACAAAGACTAAAAAAAGATCATATTGTGATCGCGCATTGCTGTATACCTCAAATTTTAGAATATATACGCGTATTTAGATCTTAGATTTATAAATCCACCACCGTGTATGACAAGCAAGCGCTCGAGCACCGCATTTACCCAAGAAGAAATTCATTATTGACGAATACGGAAACGAAGATTTCTTACTAACACAGAGTCTCAGACGCGTTGCATTAAATCCGATCGACTAAGGGAAATAGTATCAAGTAAGTAAAAAAAATTAGCAAGTATCTGTATTACCTTTTTTTACTTTCAATTTCATTTCCAAGTACTTGATTTCATTTCTAGGCATTTACTTCCTCGTCAAGGGACATACATCTTTTCAGTTGTTTTACACGAGTATTTATCACCTTCCTTGTTTCATATTCTTGGGCTAATTCCAACCTAATTTTTTCAATTGCACGAGACAACGAAACAAATTCATTTATTTGTGCTTTTCTACTGTAGCCAGCGATTTATATAAATCCGTCTGGATACTTTTTATAAATCGGTACTGCGCAGGCAAAATATAAAGTCCTGCACATTTATCCTCATGTAGTGTTTCAAAATCAGACATGATTTTTTCAGGATTTAGTTCATCGGATATATTAAATCCGCGCTCTTCTAATTTTTTAATAGCAACAATCACATCACATCGTAATTCATATCTATATAAATATTATATATTTAAAAGAAAAAAAAATTTACACACCACATCTCCTTTGAGTCTCTAGGGTGTCTTATAACATCCTACCAAACTCAGGAGCGGAAACACAACCCCCATGTGAGCCCCTAACCTGTCAAATAACAGTCTAGAAGGTCCAGAGGGTGTATTTGCGAAAGACGAAACATTCCCCATGTTGAACCCTTAGCTTACCCAAATGATATGCTAGCGGGTTCATATAAGGACAGATACATACATACACTATTTACATTTGTAAGCTTCTAAGGTGCCACCGCATCTTAGCAAGTTTACAGGGACAGCACAACATACAGTATCTTTTAACTAAGGACAGTACAGACATATACGGGGTTATATTCTACGCTCAACAAAGTTGCACACCCTCCCCAAAATCAATCCCGCGAGGTGTAAAATGTCACCCCGTCAGGGTGATAACGCGGAAGTTGTGCAACTTTGTTGGGTTTCGAAACCCCGTACATAATACGGACGCTATAGTATATAAACTGACTGATACTTGGAAGTTCAAAAATAGCTCACTCGGTTTTTCGTACTTCTTTTCTTAAATATAATCGCAGAAAAAATACAGATGACCCAGAAAACCAAACGAATTCAGTAAAATAAGTATATTGCTTGTGAAAAAAAATGTAAATAAACGATTACACCTGCCGTTATTGATAAAATCCTTGACTTTGTCACCTTGACTTTGTCAAGGGAAGTAATTGGAGATGTTTACTTCCGTGTTAGGTAGCACGGAGAACCGTTTACCCGTTGTAGTGTATATTGTTACAGTTAACTGTATAACGTACTGTTTGACTTCACTTATTTTTGGTTGTTGCAAAATAATACTTGAATTTAATCCTACTTTTCAGGATAATATATTACCCGCGGAAGGTGTTGCACAATCACCTTGACAAAGTCGCCTTGACAAGTCAAAGGGGAGGGAACTAATTGCATGATATATGCCTAACGGAGTTATCTCCCTTAAATAATCCATTTACATTAAAAAAACCTCGGATTTTAGCGAAGTACATAACAATAATGAAAAACAATCATTTGATTATTGTTTTTAGACAGGGCGGATTTGGTTATATTTTCTGCTACTCTCCGTACTGAAGCGCTGCAAATATCAAAATACTTGCTAGCTGCATACATCGAACAAAATATTTTTTCTTCGTTTGTCTTTAGATTGATAGATACAACTGCCTTTGCGCTTTTATCGTGGCGTCCAGCGTTTCCAAATTTAAAATTCTGGCTTTGTGTCACAATTCTCAGATTGGATAAAGAGTCATTAAGTTTATTTTTTATCTATATGATCGATCAGAAGACCGTCTTCGATCTCTCCGTGATAAACCTCAAATACGAAACGATGACAGTGATACTTTTTCTTTCCAACACTAAACATTAGATAGCCAGTATTAGTAACAAAACCAACTAGCTTTTTCAACCTGCAATTTCTAATTTCACCATTACGATTCGCTTCGTAATTATTGATGATGGGGTGTCGGACAAATTCCTGGTTCATTTTATATAATAATGTATTTGTCTAATTTATAATTTGTCTGAAAACTTAGTTATATAATCGCGCTCACATTTCAACGCATTATTGTTATTTTGTTTGTTATAATATCTTTTAAGTTCACGGTATCTTTTTCCCCCGCCACTGTGTTTTACCCCTGACCCCAACACCACATGGCAGGCAGGGTATTGGTCCTAAACTCCCGTTTCGGATGCTTTGGGAATGTTCCCCGCAGAATTCTTTCCTGCAGGATTTATTACAGGTGGTTACAGATCCCAATTTAAGCCACTTGCACTGATTCATTATATATATATATAATATTTCTTATTTAAATGTTTGTCTTAAAAATAATATGGAGAAGTTTGAAAGATTATCTGCAATCAAACCCTGGAAAGCTTCTAGATTCGATCTTGACAGACTAACCCCTGACTCGCGGAGACGAGCACTGACTGATCTGTTTGATATTATCAGGAACGCCAAAAAAGAATTTCGTAATGATGGAGCATCTCACGTATGGTCTACATTCAAAATTATACGCGACACCAAAGGTATTGACGAAGTCAATGTCTACGAAGTCAAGGACGCTACAATGAATGATGCACGAGCGAAAACAATTATCGATTATCTCTTTGAAAGTCAGAAATATTTTTTCAGAATAAAATTTATTGTGCAAGCAGATTCCGATACGTGGATTATCCGTGATAAAATTGACCCTGTCCTTGCTAATGGAAAAACCGTTCTGTTAAGTAAAGATTCCAAACTAGGAATGTTGACTGGGATTGATAAACCATATTACGCTCGATCATATCCTGTAACAGCGGTCATTTATGGAATCTATCCGATAAAAACACCAAAAATCAATAAACTTGCCACAGTGAGATTCTCAAAGCTAAATTGTGTAGCCGAGCGAGTAATGGAACATTTCAAAAATGAGATATGTGGAAACGGTCTAACTGATCTAAGACGTTCCAAGGTAGCAGCATGGGCTGAAAAAAGTCAAGGATACAGGAGCATCAATAAACGATGTTGCCGAGCTAGAAAAAGAACTAAGATTTCCCATAACCGTAACAACGATAACAGAAGAAGTGTTATACAAATCAAAATATAATTGGAACGGAGCTCCAATAAATATCATTGATCATAACGCTCACGCTAGGACTAAAGCATGTCACGATATTTCCGCGGGATCGTGTTGTGAAATATTATTCGGGAAATATGTTTGATTTTATTAAACAGATAAGCAAAAACGACCCTGTGTCGGTGTGGTTGTTTAAAAGTTCCGAAGATGGCGAGTATGATCAATTTGTAAGATCTAACGGTGAATTATACCGGACGGAGTCTCTGCAACAGGAAATGAAAAAACTCGCACAGAGATATTCAAAAAACACTGAGCAGCTATTAACTAATTGTTTTGCAGTTCCGAGTGTTGCCGCTCACGCCGCAAGAGAAAGAAATTCATGGAAGCCAACCCGAAGTGAGTTTCTCGAGGATATACAATTGAATTGTGTCGAGTATGGACATGGCGGTTTGTGGAATACCAAGTATGACCGCAGCGAGATGATATCCGTAGACATGATTGCGTGTTATCCGGGAAGCTTTCTTGGGATGGGCGAGTGTAGTCGATATTTTAAAATATTTGGACATCCCACGAACTCGATGACGCGAGTTGCTATAAATGGTCCTTTACCCGATTTTGACTTGACAGGATTTGCTTGTGTGACATCGTTTGAATTCGCTGAAAAACTTCATCCAATTTGTTATGTTTGGTTTGGCAGACATTTCTCAGAGAAACGTTGGGCACCAACACTGTTGTTGCGATATATGCTTGACGGCCGAATACTGGTATCGTTGACGGTCAGTGAAGCAATCATATCATATCGACCGCAGACTTCGGTTTGGTTACCAACACCTGAGCGTATCAGTCTTGATGAAGTCATTGAGGAATATGCGCGAGAGCTTCCGAACCTACCCATGGATGTCATTAACAATAACGCTCCTAATATTCTTAAGATTAAACTCAACAATAGTGAAAAAACAGTAAAACATCTCGGTAGAAGAATAATCGGTAAATTTACTCAAGGTGGTACATATGACCATAAACGACATCACTCCCGATTGATTGTGGATGATGCTGAATTAAATTTTATAATTGCTGATGCCGCTGCGAGAAATATATTTTGTAATGGGGAGGACGCTTTCTTGTCTGACGGAACACGGTTGGGCACAATTGTTAGTTATATTAATGGAGAATCACCTCAGTACACACATTTAAGATCTTCGATGCTGGCTTTTGTTTCTATAAATTTGCTTTCGCAAGTAAATAGATTCCCCGACACTGCAGTTAGAGTTTCAACGGATTCATTTTATATCGATAAAAGATATTCAGAATTATTGGCTGTAAGCAACGATAAATCTTGGAGTTCGTGGAGAATAAAAAAGGAAATGCTACATTGTTATTGTGAATCCGCTGATGTTGCGATTAAAGATAATTATTGCAAATCAGAATTATCAGAAATGTCGAATGCACCATCTGTGTATGATCCAATCACCAGACACAAAACCGTTTATTTGAACGCACCGGGAAGTTCTGGTAAGACAACTCGAGGGATTTAATTATTTCGAAATTCGGATATAATTGTGCTAACACCAACACATTGACTTGCCAGGGAGATGAAACAACGAGGAGTCAATTCTTGTACTTATCACAGCTTTTTCAAATACAGCGGTGGTGTGTGGACTCCAGATCGAATGGGAACAAAATATTTTCCGAGGATTACTATTTGGGATGAAATAGGCACAGTGTCGTTAGATATATTAAAAATATTTCTTGATTGGCTGCTAACAAAAAATACTGCAGTGATAATGGTGGTGATCACGGTCAGCCACCTCCGTTTGTTAGTCCATCTCCGCATTTGTGGTTAAAAGATTTTGTTGATTATTATGAAGTCTGATGATTATAGATCTCTTGATGCAACGTTGAAGGAATTTAAAACATTGAGCAGACTACAACCGAATAAAATTCAATGTGAAATTATGCGTAAAATAATTTCAGAGACTTCAATGAGCGACTTTTGGAAAACGTGGAAACCAAACGATTTGATAGTGGCAAGTAGAAAGATAGTCAGAGACACACTTCAACAGCAGTTATTTCAATTACAACGGGAGACGTTTCCAATGTTGCCAGTGCCATTGTGTTATAGACCAGTTGATACGCGGTTACAGAATATAGATGTTGATATTCCTGGGAAAACAGAGAAACAGAATTTAGTATTAAATGATATTGTCACAGTTGATGTCAATGTTGTTGAAGATGCACTAAAAAGGAACAAATCCCCGTGGACGCTAGGATACGCAATGACGATTCATTCGTCTCACGGACTGACTATTTCTGATACAGTTGTTTGGATCGTTGGTGATCGCATCGAATGGTCAAACTTAGTTTACTTAGCTGTGTCCAGAGTCAGAAGAATATCTTAACTGCGGAGAATTGTCTTGGATGAGTCAGTGATCAATAATAATTGACAACGATATAATAAGAAAAAAATTAGCCGGTTACAAACAGAGTGACAAAAAAAAAAAATAATCGCGACTTTGACCTCGATGTTGAATTTATCATGAAACTGAAACAACAGCAGAATAATCACTGTGCGAGCTGTAATTGTATAATGTTGTGGTGTTGCACTAATAAAAATCCAAAACAATTTACCGTAGACAGAAAAGATAACAATCTTGGTCATACACGACAAAAAATGTGATGCTGACATGTCTTGAGTGTAATCGACGTCGTGGTGCTAGTTAAGTGATTTGGGCAGTAATTGTGTGTCTTCGGGAATTACTTGTAGTTGTTCACGTGTGAATCCGCGCTGAGGAGCAGTTGAATCCAGCCTGTAGATTGCTGGTCTACCAGTGGATCTAGTTATGTTAAATATATTGTGTGTGGTGATGCTCCAGGTAGGATCAGTCGCTCTATTTTTACCACCTTCAAGTTCACCTGGTTCATATAAATATTTTACAGTGACATTACCCAGTATTGGTTGTGCTGAAAAATCACGTCGTTGTACGGGTATACTTTTTTTGGTAATTGCATTAATAGGTTTCGTGTTGGTTGTTCGAGTTATTTCATTATTTAATGCAGTTATCACGCTTGGTAATCTTGCAACCCATTCGCGAGATCTCTTGTCTTGAATGAATTCTTTCGCGTACTGATATCCAAATAACCGCTCAGCAAGTGTTCGATTAAATCGCTCAACAATTGCCTGATCACGGTGAATCTCAGTATGCCCTCGTCTAATGGTGACATTATGTTGCTTCATCAGTGATGGTACTGCACCCTGAAATTCTTTGCCAGGATCAGCTTGTAATAGATTTGGCCATCGCAGAGGTCCTCGTTGATAAATTCGTTCAAAAACAGAAGCAACCTCAGATGCTGTTTTAGTCGTTAACGGTTCTGCATCTTTGTATCTACTTGCAACATCAGCTACAGTTAGCGCATACTTGTATGTTCGACGACGAACTGTGTCATGTGGCAGAAATAATATATCAGCTTCATGAACTTCATTAGGAACACTAACATTGAAATGTGCAAAATTAATTTTTTCTAGGACGCGGTGGATAAATTTGCCATACTGCCTGTTTGGATAACCAATCTGCTGCAGTATCACGTGTGACTTTTGCTGCACTGGCAAGTTTACTAATTGCTGCGCTACCCCTCCAGTATCCTCTTGGGGAATAATAAATCGACTCCATTATAATGAATTATCAGCGCCTAATACAAGTTTAGATTTCATCGCAAATTTTATTAACCAACTAGCTAACCTCTCCTTGAAAGATTTATCAGTAATGGAATTTAGCGCGCGAATTAATTTCACATCCGCGAGATGCCTATCTTGTAGATTTTTACTTTTATAAGCTACATCATGAACATGGCATGCTTTATCGATAGCATTTATTGGTTCTTCTCCGGGTTTTGGTCGATCTTGGTCATCAAGTCTGATATCAAGTCGGGTTCCAGGACCACAGTAATTATATTCTGGGAGATGTTTTTCTCCTGGGTATTTAGCCCACGGAGCTCCTGGTAATTTTCCTAACTTGGCTGCGATATCACCTCTTCGTTTTTTTTTTTTACTTGACTTTGGTTTTGGCGCTGACTTTGGTTTTGGCGCTGACTTACCACCTGACGGAGTCAGGGAGATAAATTTAAATTTCTTTGTACCGCATCGTTCACACTTGCCCGAAACCGCAGATCTGTTATTTTTTGTTGTAACAGTTTTTAGATCACTTGTTGGGGTACGTGCTCTACATTTTACACAATATAAATCCATATTTATATTATATTATTCTAATGGAGATCACTGACTTTTCTGCAACAAGGAAACAAGAACCAGTTAAGCTTTACGCAGCGCTACCAAATTCTGTTCGTATGATTTTAATTGGATCATCTGGGAGTGGTAAGACACAGTTGTTACTTAATTTAATAATGAAGTGGATGAAGTGGGGCAAGTTGTGTTTGGTAGCACCAAGTATAGACGATCAAAAATGCTACGAAGTGTTAAAATATTTTAATGAAAGTGCAAAATCATTAAATGAAAAGGGTGATGATGTTGTTGAATTTATAACTGACATTAATGAAGCGCCAAGTATTGATTTCATTGATGGATTTATTAATAATTTAGTCGTGTATGATGATGTGATGTTGGATAAACAATCAAATCCTGCCAGGATATTTTCCAGAGGCAGGCACAAAAACACCGATGTGATTTATGTAACCCAGCGATATACACAAATTCCTAAGGTGATCAGACATAATTGTAATATTCTTGCTGTGTTTAATGGAGTTGATACACGCACGTTACGAAATATACATCAGACTTGGTGCAGTGGTGATATGGATATAAATAAGTTTAGAAATTTATTTAGTCATGCCCAATCAACCCCGCACGGATTTGTAACAATAAATTTACATGATCCTCGAACACGGTATCGAGTCGGATTAGATAAGATTTTTGGATAATTTTTCGTACCTCGGTTTTCGAAAAGGGACGCAGGAAGCAGCAGGGAGGGCAACGACAACAAAGGGCAGCAACGACGGCGACAATTGCGTTTACATAAAGCGTCAATCGCGGTTTTATAAGGGGCTTATTTCGCCCTCCCTTTGCCTGAAAACTTGTAGGATTCGCCCTCCCTGCTGCTGCACATGCCCTTATGAAACCTTGCTATCACCACCGGACTACTGGAGAACTTCCATGCTGATCCAACTCTGACACTTTGTTCCAGATACCAGGCTAGACCTGAAAAGATACAGTATGTTTCACTTAATTCTAGAAAACAGTAAGATCTATGTAAATGAAGTTAAAATGTGTTAGATATGGTGATTTCAAAATAACGTTAAGGTTGCAAGCATGGGGGCAAATATTAAACTTGACAGGTGACACTCAGAAATGTGAAGCAATGGCCAATGTATTAAAGTGATAAATTCATCCTAAAAATATATGAGGTTTCTAGAAGCATATTTAGCCATTTACAAGTAAAATAACTAATCAGGTAGACTATGTATCAAAAAGTTTAAGGCAATGTTGGGGTGGTGAGGTTTGATCATTGGTGCAAACATTAGTACATACCAGTATACAGGAAAGTCAAGTGATAATGTACTAAATTAGAATATATTACTATAAGCAATCTTATTCATGAGGGAAATAACAATTTTGGATATTGCAAGTGAATACAGCCAAATGTGGTCACACGGATCAACTATAGGTACCAATAAATCCTATATCATCAGCTAAATGTGAAATTCTGATCCCAAAACTTTTAAACAAGGATGGAAATTTGCATATGGGGGACATATACAATGTACTTGTTAAGATCAAACGTGCAAACATAATTCAAATGATCTGTTTGAACATTTATAGTGTATTTTTAAGAGTGGTGGTTACCAATTATTAAGCTCATTGATTCAGTGGAATCAGATATCAGCTGATGTTTCAATACCGCACTCTGTCAAAGTACTAAATTGAAATATGTTACCATATGCATGATGAAAATAATATTTTGGAATATTTTTAGTGCACACAGCCAGAAATGTGCCTTACAGATTCACTATAGGTACAATGTCAGCCTATATGATGTTCTACCGTTCTTGCTAGTAGGCTGATTTCTAGGTCCAAAATCTCGCCAGAGATTGCATGTGTGAATCTAATTTTTCTCCAGCCAACAAGATTGCTCAAGGATATAGAAGTTTGCTGGCTAGTTCGTTGTCTGATCTGTTTTGTTTTTGTTTATTACAGGTTTATATTATTCAGATATTAAACTCCCACTCACCCGCATTCATCAACGTTGAAATACACCTGTGTCTTATGAATAGTTTCCCAGCCATAGCAAAAGTAAGTCATCTTGGCACGTTTTCATACTTTTCAAAGTTTTCTTTTATAACCGGACATTATTTCATCTATGCCAATTTAAAGTGGTATGTGGATGTATTGTAGGAAAAAAAACTCAGTCCTAATAAACGTTAGTCTTTGTGACCCATTTTCAAGTATTAGCAACTTCGTATAGTTTAGGATCCTTAGCAAAAACGTCCATATCTTGAATCATATTTCAAACACATTAGAGATGATAGAAGTACTAAAGGTATGTCAGTTCCGCGCATCGTTTGTTAAATACATATTAAAACCATTGTTTGTTTGTTTGTTTTTTCGTTTTGATCTGATATGTTTTACTCTGTATGCCCCACATTTTTAATCATTTGTATCTTACACTTACATTTCTTTTCGTCATCTATGTGGAACTTCCAATCGCTTCTCATAATCATATAATCATATGCATATTTAACTTACACCAATGTGCGACGTACAGTTACCTCTCTTAATGACTTCTGTGTGTAACCTACAGCTACATCTCTTATTGACATATATGTGTAACTTACAATTACTTCTCGTAATGACATGTAGGTGTAACTTCCACTTACACCAATGTAAAACTTACACATATACCAATGTATAACTTACACTTACACCAATGTAAAACATACACTTATTTCCTTTAATGACATCTATGTGTAACTTACACTAATTTCTCTTAAGGACATATGTGTGTAACTAACACATATTTCTCTGAATGACATATGTGTAACCTACACTTACACCGATGTATGACTGACACTGACATTTATGTGTAACTAAACTTACTTCTTATAATAACATCTATGTGTAACTTACACTTAATTCTTTTAATGACATCTATGTGTGATTTAAACTTACTTCTCCTAATGACATCTATGTGTAACTTACTCGATTCTCTTAACGACATCTATGTGTAACTTACACTTACACAAATGAGTAACACACTTGTTTCTATTACTGACATCTATATCTAACTTACACTTTCACCAATGTTTAACTTAAACTGACACCATTGTGTAACTTACACAGACACTAATGTGTAACTTACACTTACGCCAATGTTTAACTTAAACTTACTTCTCTTAATAAGATATATGCGTACATCATTTGTACTTGTTAAAAGGAAAGTGTTGTTTTGAATTCCCTACTCATTAGTCACATAATGTAAACTAATTTAGTGAGTGTTGTCTGGTTTGAAGTAACAGCTTGACACAGGTATGGCCACTAGCTAATATTGTCCGTTTTAAAGTAACAGCTTGACACACTGTTTCCACTGACTATCATTGTCTGTATTTAAGTAACAATTTGACACAACTATGCCACTAACATTGTCTATTTTTAAGCAAAATCTTGAAACACATATGCCCCTGTCTAACGTTGTTTCTTTTGAAGTGACAGCTTGAATCACTTATGCCAAATGTCTCCTCTCCTGTCAAACATTTGTACAAAATTGACAATAGCAGTTCTTGAGATCCGATACCATAGTTACGACACTTTTGTGTTAAAAACAGGAAACGAGGCGTATAAATCAATTACGAGCACTCACGTTTTAATGAATTAATATAAAATGGGTACTTCTAGTCACACATTCACACACATACACACGCATTCAAAGAAAATATGTTATTTCGTTTTCAGAGCAGAGGCGTGCAGGTTGCTTGTGACGTCTGTGTGTGTGTGTGTGTGTGTGTGTGTGTGTGTGTGACGTTAATACAAATATTCCCAAATGACCAATCTTCATCCTTCAATAGTTCATAATAAATGAGTTTTCGTCAAATATTCACCCCAATAACTGAGTAGGTCAACCTTGGCCCTGTCATTCAAAGAGTGATTTAATTTTCTGCAGACATTTCATCTGAACATTTGATGAGTTTCGCAAAATTCGGCCGAGTTCTTAATTACGGAAATGGTTTTTGCGGCATCCACTTTTATCCGGCAAAATATCAGTTTCGCAGCACTATTTGCTTTGACCTACGCTTTCAATTGCATATGTGATATGTTGTTAGCCTGATTTTATTTCGTGCGAGAAATAGATTTTCTCGAGGCAATTTTCCGCATGACAAAATTGATAGACTTACAGACATATTTAGCCATTTTAAGCATCTGTGGAGCTGAGACAAACACATTTCTATATAATGAGTTTTCTTTGAACATTTAAAAATATAGCTAGACAATACTACTGTTCTATCAATACTAACAATTTAAGAACATCGGACAGAAAACAAATTGCCGCTCTTAAATAATGAAAACTAGATGGGTGCAGGACAGTTAGTTATGTAATCTGACCCAGAGTTAAAATTGTTTGGTATGATTGTCACTTAAACCGTTATTTGGCTGATCAAACATTCTCACCGTATTTTCACGTTTATTTGTTTCCGTGAACTTCTATTCTACAAGTCATACGTTGGTTTCATAAATATGCACAAAATAATAAAGATTTGTTCTCGCCTAAGAAAAATGTAATCATCACTAACATTATGAACATTGTCATCATACTCGCCATCAATAAAAACAAAATTACCGTCATCAAAATCGGTATCATGCGGAAGCTCATTTTCGTAGAGCGGGTTCAATATTCACACAGGCTAGCCCGGGGCGTCTACCTTGATGTGCCTTTGAGAAAGGCGTTTAGCTCCTATTTCCTCTGCACGAAATCGCCACCTAATGTTATAAGTGCAGTTAAAACTATTTATAAAAAAACTACAAATCATGATGATCATCATCAACATCATCATCATCCGAAGAAGAAGAAGAAAACCTTCTGATGATGTTTAGTTGTTGCTGCTAATCTTGATATGTTGATTTTCTTATCTTTATTATCAGATTATTTTTAGTCGGATGTACCCGTAACGTAAACACACTTTAGGAACATCAAATCGACTCATTTTCTTTCAAATCAATACAACAATATTGCCATAGAGGGTATTTTTGGGGTGGGGTGGGAGGGGGCGGGTAACAGCACCCTGTCAGTAACTCACAGCGATATATCGTCTTTCTTTAAAGCTGTTCCTAACGTGTATATGTTCTTACTTGCAGAATAGATTAGCTAAAGGCTCCATTGGCTGCAAGCTTTTATATCACACTGTAAACAACCATCTTATTGCTGTATGAGGAACCGCGGCGGTTCTCGTGGTTAACAACCGAAAGGCCTGAGTTTTAATCCTACCATCTAATCGTCCTGGACAGGCTACAGTGTTGTGCCCCTGTGCAAGGCAATTTACTCCAGCTGCCTCCGCAGGAAATAATCTACTTCCGTAAGACACGAAACCAAACCCTTCATTTGAAGACAAATGTTGGATCACTCTCACTTGGAGACGACGTTACCGATCCACCAGTATGTCCAAAACCTAAGACTATTACATTCCCCACTTGTGTGTCTTTTTATTTTACTTTTGGTTTATAACAAGACTGTTCCAAAATTTTCATAATCGTCATTATATCCTTACATGCTGAAATGATTTGTCCGGGAATTATCGTCAAACAAACAAGCCTAGAACTTGAAGTTGTTGTTGTTCCTGTTGTTGTTGTTGTGGGTTTAATTCCATTTTAACCCGGGAAAATCCCGGTGAGAATCACCGACCAACAGGAAGCTACTGGCTAGCTCTATCATATATCTATACTGGCTGTGCCCAAGACTCGATTCCAGGTGGACAGATGTGTGATGACGGTAAAGGCGAGTTCCTTAGACCACTGGGCCATTCGAGGCCCCTTAGAAGTTGTAGAGTAGCACAAATAGGTAGTAAACCTAAGTAGATAGAGTATATAAAAGATTTCATCGAGAGTTCGTTATATTAAGTATATCAATATTTTAAAAAATATATAAGACTACAAATTACTTAAATAGCGAAACGCCACTTAAGCTTTATAGGTGTCGATGGCTTTTAAAATACGCTACAATTCACATTCATGTCGATGGTCAGCATAAATGTAGTTAAAACTATTTCTGGCGGCTATTGAATGACGTGTTTTATAAAATACAACCACTTTAGCAACAGCTGGTTATATATAGATGGAAACTGGGGATTTGTGACTGAATGGGGTTCTCCATGGAAGTATCGTGACCTCAGTGCACACTTACTGGTTAAATAGCTTATTTTAAGACAAATAAGGAAAGTGTATTGAACTGGAGAGTGACATCAGTTATGTGGATCGGTTACATTGTATTCATTTAACCTACTGTTATAATATCTGTATGTTCTTGGCTTTATTGACAACCTTTGTACTCTGACATTAAATCACATCCTCCTTCCTTTAAAAAGAAAAATAAAACCAGTATAGATGGTCATTGCTAGATTATTAGTGACAGAAATAAAGCATGTATAGCTACCATGGAATTACAAATTTCAATATTGTGTTAGAAAATGTTCCATCCAACTAACTAATGATTCTTTACACTGAAAGGTATTTAGTAATGTTGAATAAATATACATGCAACGGATCAAATTGTTTTAGAAAATCTGTGTCAGCGTAGAATATTATGCTGTTTTAAAAGAGAAGATTAAACAACAGAGTTCAGCATTAAGAGGATAGTGTTAGGACTGGTCGGTCGGGTGTCAGGATAATGTGACTGGGTGGGACATCATGCTACATATCTCCAGCCTGTTACCCCAGTGCTAGACATCACTATAAATTGCCACAATGCAGACATCTTAGCGATATGACCGAAACATTGTTAAAGTTACGTTAAAAATCCAAATCACATGCACACATTTACATAATTATCTATTAATTTTTCTCCTTCAACCAAAGTCCCTTAGGCTCTCATTCCAACCATTTCCATCTGTTTTTAATGTCGTTCAGTCAATTCATTTTAAAAAATGTGCGTGTCGTTTAATTTATTTGTTCGATTGAAATTTGTGAGATTGAGGAATTTCTCCCATTGATCTTGGTTTTTCAGGAACTCAACCATCATATTATCCAAAATTTTAATATACTGAGTTCGGAAGTAATTGATAGTTTGAAAATTCGGCTTGAAGAAATAAGAAAAGAAAACATAAAGGTGGTGATATTCTGATCAAAAAGTAAATGGATAGAATAAGGAGAAAACACGAACAAATATTTTGTAGCTTGCAAAAAAGACAGAACCAACCAATATTGATTGATTGATCATATCAAATATTCACTGGTCAGTTTACATTTTTTAATGAGGTGAAACAGTTCTATAATACATTATTTAGTAAACAAGATAGTAATATACGTCAAATAAAACTACTTGGCAATACTGGGAATATTTGAGGTTCATTATTTTAAAAATGATGAATCAAAACAATTTGAGGGTGAAATTAATCTGTCGGAAAATTCAAAATGCCTAAAGAACATGGTTAATGCTAAAAGTCCAGGAAGTGATAAATTCAATATTGAATTTTATTTTTAAAAATTCTGCCAAGGACAGTGTTTAATAAACTCAATAAATCATGGATTCAAGAAACGGATTATATCTGTAACACAGATGGAAGGAATTTCACAATATTGCGAAAGGAAATTAAATGTAGGAGATATTTGAAAAATTGGAGACCTATTGCTTTGTGAAATATCTCCTATAAAATATCCTCATCAGCTATATGTAGCAGAATAAAACAAAATATTTGCAAAAATTAGTACATGAAATTCAAAAGTCTCTTATGAAAGATATGTAGATGGAGGAGGTGGTCAGACTAATATATGAAAATATATGCTTTACAGAAGAGAATAATATGAATGATATAAATTTACACGTTGAATGCAAAAGTATGTGTGAAGCAGAATGAATTTCCGTCGCAGTTTTTATACTGGACGTTGTCGTCAAGGGGATCCCCTAACTCCTTATTTGTTTTTATTAGTGTCATAAATTTTAGCAATTATGGTTAGGAACCATAATGATATAATACTATATAGGCATATTCATAAACGTTTATGAAATTTAACTGGCTCAATATGCTGATGACACATCCTTCCTATTAAATAGATCTGAGAATTCCTTGTATGACTCAGTAGAAACAATAGACGTATTTGCATCAACGTCGGGACTAACAACAAAACAAAAGTTATAAAAATAGGGGCATTAAAGAATTCACAGACACAGATGTGTATAGATTTGGAATTTGATTGGGTTTCAAATACCTCCCTATTAGGATTTGTGTTATATGTAAATACAAAAGACATCGTAGATATGAATTTTGAAAACAAAATTCAAGATGTACAAAAAGTGTTAAGGGAATGGAATCGAAGAAAATTAACACTATATGAGAAAACTGTTTTAAAATATAAATGGCCTTATCTAAATTGACACATTTATTCTCAATCTTACCAAATCCAACAGCAAATGTTCTAAAGACAATAAAAACACGTTTTTTTTATTATCTTGGGGATAGAGTTTGCTGACTAATCATTCGGAATGGCAAAATATAATAGACAATTTTTTTTGATAAAAACAATTTGTCCTATCAAACATTCTTTCAACTAAATGATTTGCAAATATCGACATTACCCAATATATATATATATATATATATATATATATATATATATATATATATATATATATATATATATATATATATATATATATATATATATATATAAACAGTTTGGACGGATGTTCTTTTAGCATGTGCAGAATTTCTGACAATAGAATAAGATAGACACTTCCTTGAAATTTCACAGGAGGGTGTATGGAGAAAAAAAATATAACGATTAACAACAGACCAGTTGTGTATCGAACGTGGCTGTCGAAGGGGGTAACATTTATAAATCATTTATTAGATGAACGAGGTTTATACTTATTATATGAAAGATTATGTGATCTATAGGATTGTTCACCCCATATTACACATTATTACGGTATTATAAGTACAATCAGACTATATATTTTTTTAAAATCAAATTTGCAACATGAGAAGAAAAAAATCTGCACCCTTTTTTCGCGAAGAATATTGGAGTTCCACTCAAGAATAAAAAAGGATGCTGAGATATATAATAGCCGAATAATGCTATTATAACATTGTCCCAAAGCTCAAAAAAACCGTTTTCATTAATTTCAACATTCCAAACGACAACAATTAGTAGAATAAGGTATATTCGATTTCGTATAAAATCAATTTGGACACAATATTATGGTAGTTACAGTTAGGAATTAACCATAAAATACTGACTACAGTTTTCTATTCAAAATTGGTTTCGGAGTTACTAAAATGTGTTCCTTCTACAATAGTGAGGAAGAAACGATTAAATATTAATTTAGCATCGGTGTTTTTAGAAAATAAGTTTGGGGTCAGGTTTAACATTTTTGTAGAACTGAGATTGGAGTGAATATAGAGATTTCTGAAAATCTTATTTTATTTGGAGATTCAAATGAATCTTGCCAATCAAATTTTGTAAATTTAGTATTATTACTAGCAAAATATATAGCAACTAGCAAATCTCGAAATCTCAAAACTAAAACAAAAAAACATGCAAGCGCTCTACTTTGATTTGATATTTCATTTTAAATTTGAAGCTAATAAGTCCTACCTGGAAGATCCAAAAGTACAAAAGTTATTTACAAAATTTTATCATGTGAAAACATGTTTTATCGGGAAATAGAGTAATGGTTAACGGTGGAATAAGGTAATCACTGAACGAAATTTTGACTCTCACTTTTCTGTGATACATGTATGCGGGCAGGAATGCACATATATGCAGATGTATATCTGGTGTAAAAAAATGTATGTGTTTGTGTTTTGGATCTTTAGCGAAGCTTTAACAATAAATGTGTATATATGCGTATAAGACTTTGTTTTGTATATGATACTGATTGGTTATACATGCTCCCTTATTTTTTAGAAATACTAATATTATCATTTCTTTATTTTTTTATGCAAACTATTTCTTTTTCTATTTAATATTTTCTTTCATTTCCCCCTCGCTTGTCTTCTGGTTTAAATAGTTTACTAATATATATGTATTACATGTAAGTAGTATTTATCTCTGTCAAAATAAATATAAAAATATTGTCAGAACAATCAAACATTAATTAATATTCAGTTCGAAAAAGCATTCAACAGCAAACGTTAGTGGCACATGCATGGATTATACCTTATATTCTATATTACATGATTATATTCATTCGTAGCATGGCTGATCATCAAACAATAATCAATTGTTTAAGCTTAATTACCTTGCACGCATGTATATTTCCCTCAGCATTTGACTCCTCCACATCCGTCATTACCATATCTCTTCCTTATAATTATTCAATTATTAAACAGATTTTCTTCGTAGTGGTTTGTATCCGTTTAATTTATATATGTAAGGTCACGCTCGGTGTTATCGGTACAGTTAAGGTCCTGATTTGTACTATAAAAATTGGTACAGGTGTGTTCAATACTTGTATAAGTCACCAGGGTTATGATTTTTATTCTTAATGTTGCGCCCTCAAATATACTGTTTCATTTCTGTACTTACAAGCATGGAATCATCTGAATTAAGTGACTACTATTCAGGATAATAGAGACAAAATATGAAAAAAGCTCCCCGTATGTCCACACGACAACACAAGATTAACATAGACAGGCGGCTTTCCCAGGAAAGTTTGACGCTTTCAAGCATTGACTCTAAACATTTCTTGGAAGTCGCCATCAGGTAGAGTAGTAAATTATCTGAGATGAAAAACTTAAACCTCATCGTTTGGGGCATGACATGGACATATGGAGGAACAGATGTATGAAGACAAAATAATAACTAAAATCTCCATAGTGTTCGTCATTCTAGACCAAGATTAGATGCAGAACAAAACGATATGAGGTATGCATTTTATTATGTATCCATTTAATCAAAGATGGTAAATCTGGTCTTTCATACAGATGTTCCGTCCAAATTTTCGTAAAAGGAAGACTGGATCCATTTAGGAGCTTTAATACATGCTCGCCCCTCATTATGCAGAGGTGCACCAAATTACCATTTTTAAAATATATGGCAACCTTTTTAAAAATTATACGACATTGTACCATCTAGACAAAATAAACGAATAAGGAGTATGTTTTAAACAGACCAATTCAAATTATGTTCCGAGTCAGAGAACAGAATATATCTCTACATTATTTCAGTAGCGTTCAGCATCGATGGTGTTGGATGTTTGCGTGAACTATTGTGTTTTTCTTGCGTCTTCAGTTTTTCTATATATTTTGTTCGCGCGAGAACAAGTGTTTGAACAAAGTAAAGTTCCTCGTGTGGAACTTTAAGTTTGCCCGTAGGTTTTAGGATTATATTCGAGTTCCTACGATGGCCCGGAGACGCATGGACTTGGCTAAAATTTAACCCTTTTTTAGTTTTCTTCCCTCTTCTGCTTCTAATATAATTTCTTCATACGATTTTCAATACTGAGTTGTACACGGGTGGTAGCGATGGTGGAGTATTCACAAGTACCTTTCTAACGTTTTGGTCAAGAAGCTGGGTGCCTTTTGTAATAACACTAATGCCTTCCATGTCGCCTCTGACTGTATCTAGGCCTTCTTGGAATTTCTCTATCTGCTCGGGCCAATGTTCAATAGCTTTGTTTGTTCTGACAATAGGACTAGGTTTATCTTCTGTTCCCATCATCACGTGACATCAGTCAGCTGCCTTTGCTATGGTATCGCTGGTGGATTTCATCATAGCATATGTATAGTATAGTTGATAAATTACTTTATCCAAAACTGCACAATCTCTCCAAAAATGGAATTGAAGTTTCGGTCAAATAATTAGTGAGGAAATTATAAGTGTCCTGTGTGACCTCAGAAATGATGTTCCGAAACCCATCTAACCAATAGTCGGCAGGATACCAAGTCCAACGAATGTTTGCTAGACCATGCGTATCAGCGCATCGAAATATCATCAATACGTTACGGTTGACCCGGTTCACTTCAGGGACGTGCATGTGTATGTGTGCTGCAATTGATCACGCCTGTGTCTTGTGTCGGCAACATATTCTTGCAGAGTTGTCTTTGTGTTCAAGAATTACATTGCCGTACACGACTCGATTATTTGCGCTGAAAACAAGATGGTAATAAAGAGCTGGCGTGGTTTGGATATGTTAATATGCATTGTCATCGGGATATTTTAGAAATATTCCACTGTACACATGCGGAACAATTACTAGGGCATCAGTGCGCGCACAAACGTTTATTGAATCGTATCTAGAGGCTCGCACTCTAGAGCGATCTTGGATCGAAGAGGAATCTTGCCAAGACAAAATCACTGGACAATGAATTTACACGCGTGATTGCATTTAAACCCGTTGAGGTTATTCGACAAAAGACAGTCGCTACTGCCCATAAAACTGTTTTACAACTACCCGTGTTTGGCTCACTCGGAAATAATTTGGTTCGGTATCTGTATTCACCGGGGAGTTAGAAATCGGACAAAGTGCTGCGGGACAGCCAACACGCTTCAGTTGTATTCACAGCAGGATTACCCAAAGTAAGGTGCTTTATTTTAAATATTACATATATGATATTATAAAGATAATCTCTCTGAAATGCGTATTTGGAAGTCTATATCGAAAATAGTCAGACCTATTTTAAATTCCAATGCTTAAAAAGTCCTCTAAGAACAAAATAAGTTAATCCATGCCCTAGATCTTTCTTTTTGAGTGGTTATACTCAGTATGATTTAAATACATTGTTTTATGGTCGCTATTACTTGCTTCAGTGACCACTCCGGTGGCCATGTGGTTCGAGCGCTATGATGTCCCAGTGCTGGACATCACTATAAACTGCCACACTGCAGACGTCGTACCGATATGACTGAAAATTATTAAAGTTACGTTAAAAATCCAAATCACACACACACACACACACGCACACTTGCTTCTATTAATATGAGTTAATGTATGTACCCATTTCCATTCTCCGTTTTCAGCAAATATTTCCAAACTTTTTTCTTCAAAGCCCTATTAAATATTCTTTTACGGAGGTCATTTACCCCCGAATAAGTAGAAACATATTTATTATTTTTCTAATGCAACAACTCTTGAACAATTATAATGTAAATTTCTTTCCTTTCATCAAATTGTATCTTCTCCTGAATGTTGCTCTTTAAAACTTCTATGTATGTTTTGTATATTTCAGCTACTATTTTACTTATTTTCCCCTACGCAGAATGGCGATCTAACTAACTTATGTTACGACTATATAGTCTTAAATTAAGTAACAGAAAGAGAGAAAAAAATCAGCAACTTTAGTAAAAACAAAAATTAATTTATTTCCCTAGAATAGAAAGTGAAAATCTAAAAAAGAACTTACAGTACTGTGAATTGAATCCCCGAATAGTGATAAAAGTCCTATCACAAGTCCAAACGTATAGGTATTCTGAATGAATTCCAGTGGTGTTCCGAATGAATCCTAGTCTTGTATATGCTGACCAAGTAAAAATGTTTATCACAAATAATAATAATTTTTAAATTCATAATCTAAAGTCATACACAAAAATTAGTTAAGTAATATATTATTATTTCTTTTATAAAGAAGATATTGGTCAGGTACGCCAAAACCCCTACCTTCAATTATGGACAAAGGCCAACAATACGATACAAATTAAGTATACATATAATCATTGACAAAAGCCGACACTCAATACAAATTAAACTTATTTAAAACATAGCTAAAGTGTATTGCTATCCTCATTTTCGTATTTAAACGATTCTAAGCGAACGATGTCTGCCTGTCATATGTCATCGTCTTTTCAGTATGTAAATCTGTAATTTTGCTTGTGTAATGTTTCTTTCGTTTCTTCCGTTAACAATTCTTTTAAATTAGAACATTTTCTTCTTTTTTTTTTTGTTCCCATTATTTATATTTGTATAACCTTTGGGATTTTGGGCCCCGATGTCCCGAGTGGTCAAAACCCTCACCTTTCCAGATCACTGCTATCCCACCTCTGTCTGCGCGGGTTCAAGTCGCAGGTTCGGCTAATGCAGGTAACGTTAACAAGCTTGCTAGTAGTTTCTCGTGGGTGGGTGTTTTTTTTCCCCAGAGTTTTCTCAGGTTCTTATTCAACCAGTTATACGGCCGTCATATACAGCCTGTTACGCTGAAATTGGCATTAAACCCCACAACAACAACAACAGCAATCTACTTGGATTTCAGAATCATGATATAACATTCTTGAATTACTTTGTGTTTTATGGACATTATGATTTGATGACCTCTAGCATTTTAACCTTTAGTCTTTTAATTTATTTTTCTAAATCTAACATTTTGACCCTGTTAGACTATCTTGGACTATTCCGCATTTAAAAGCAATGACTACATACTAATTATTTTTGTTGTTCATATATAATTTTTATTCTTTTTTCCTTCTAATTGATGTCGAAAGTAGAAGTTTATTTCATTATTACTTACATTATATGTATATCTGTATCACACCAATACTGTTTACATAAGTAAATTGGCAACATAATTTAGCTTCTTGTTTAAGTTATGCACAAATATTTTTTTAATTAATGAAGAATTTTGTTTCACTCAGTTGTTTGTATTCTTACTGGCTGGTATATGTTTTAGAGTCTAATGCCTGTATTTGGTTGTTTAATAGGCACTCGTTCGTTTGCACACTATGCTTTGTTTATTAAAGCATCACGGATTATTGGAATTTATTATATGAGGGTCAGAGCGCCCTATTAAGGAACATGATGTGTGTTTCCTGGTGGGAAATTTAGTGGCAAACATCGCAGTCCATTTTATAGAAATAAGAGATTGAGTGATAGGAAATATCTGTATTACTGAGTCATATTAACCAAACCGTTAATTTGTAGGTTCTTATATTTGAAAATCATCAAACGACACGTAGTAAGCGTTCTAGTTTACTCCAGTTTAAGTTTGGAAAAAGCGTAGAGTTTTGTTTGGAAGTCGGCGACAATGAAATATAAGTATTGTAGCTAAACCCTTGTTTTCGAGTTGCAAGAGCATGTCTCGAGTGTTTTTGAAAGACGATTAGTTCGTCTTGTATTCTGATTGTTCGTAAACTGGTCTAATTTTGACAGGATTTAAATTATTTTGGAATTAAGTACAACGAAGCTCTGTGTCCTAGCAATACTTCTTGAGGGGTTAATATTTTTAACAAATTATTACGTAAAACTAAAAACATGAAAGGCAGTTTACATTTAATCAATTAATTTTTAATGATCAATAAGATTGGAGAAAAGGGTACTGATAATTGGAAACCACGGTATTGCATCAGTTTCATTTCCACACAAAACAATGATAATATTATTCTGATGGCTTACGGTGTTCTATTCAAAATATCGGATTATAGGTTATTCTGTTATTTTGTTTTGTTTCTTTTTATAACTAAATTATTACGGATAGCATAGATGGGATGAGTTATAATTTTTAGTTGTCGAGTTCTGGGCAGGTCGCTGGAAGGTGAGAAACAATCTGGATTGTAGTCGAACATGCGGCACAGAACATAAACGTTTGATATTACTTATTTGTTATGTGATTTCCGGGATGATATTTTTTAATGGTCATTTTTCTATTATCATTGTGTTAGCCTATACATTGTACATGTCTTATTTTATGTGTCTGAGATGCATCAAAAACCTTAGGGCTATTTCATAGTTTTGAAAAGCAATGTATATTTAACAATTAAAATGTAATATGATACAATAGAGTAAAATATCCAAGAGGTGTGAGCCGTTTCATCATCGAACATCAATACGAGTTTTTGTCCCGTAATTCAGTCGTAGCAAACCGATCGCAAACACAATGCCTCAGAGGAGCATTCTGTTACAGCGATATAACTTGTACAACTGCGATATATTTCCAAAGAATTCCGGCTTAAGGGTCTGATATACACAGCTACAGGTGAAATTCAATGCCGAAGCAGCAATTTATTACCTTCTCTAATTTCAATATTTTTGACCAGGAGTAGATTTCCGACTCAATCGTCCGGATATGAAGAGTGTCGGCTTTTCCCAAGGCAGTATTACACGCAACTTTCGTTTAGATTTACCGACAATCCTTTGCCATGTAACCCACCACAGGGTCTGGAAGTGAAACCGACGAACTTGCTCATGGCAACGTCTATTCTCTGTAGGAATTAGGTCATTTTTTGCACAAGTTGGCAATAAGATGCTGCAAAGAGAGTTGCATTTGCACTTTTTCCTGCTAATTTCAATCTGCGGTACACATGTATGGAAACATGGGCATATATACAGATAGCTAAGCAATACTTCTCAACATGCAACGTGTTTTTCTCTAAAGTATACCTGCGATTATTTGATGCATAAAAGGTATTCAATCTACATGAGACACGAAAGTGTTGTTACTATGTTATTTATGTTGATTTATCGCTATTTTAAACAAACTACACCCTGTAAAAGAAAACAAAAATGAATATGTTGATTGCTTTCACCTGTACAGATTTGCTAACATGAAAACATAATGATTTGGTGAATTTGAAATAACAAAGGAAGTACGAATTTCCATTAAAGTTAGTAATGTAGATCCATGTGAAATATGCTTAGTTTGATTGAAATAAGACGCGTATATAAGGACACGCAGTGTGCAATCACTTAAATCAGACTAACAATGTAAGACAAATTCTAAATGACACAAAACACACGATCTCTGGCAATACGACTTTGTTGCTCATTGACAGATTGCATTAGTGCACACAAAACTTAGGTATCGAGGTATCAGTTAATCATGGTGCACTCTATCTTGTCCTTGTATATGTCGTTTAGTTACGCAAATAATTAGTCATTGTTAATTAGATGTTAATTAGATGTTAATTAACTTTGTCCTCCATCCTAATATGATAAGGTTTATTTGCCGTTTGAAAGCTTCTTAGAAATCAATTAACTAATATTTCTGTGCGAATGAACATCGGTTGATACGTTCTGGTAGATCTTGCTCAAATATAATTATAATATCGTTAAGCAGCATTGAATTAGTTTGAATTTGCTATTAGTGAGAGTGGAAAACGCCTTAATAAGAGCTTCCTTTTGTTTTAGAACGGTATTTTGACAGATTAAGCACTCATGACAAAAACATACTTTTTAGAGTCTTGTTTGAAAGCTTTCGATATCGTTTCAGTACTATCAATGAGAACTGCAGAGCAGAGAACGAAAACAGAAACGTGTATATTTTCTGGTCATTAATTCTAAAGCTTTTATTTAAGAAAAAGAACAAATATTAAACTTTGAGAGAAAAAGTGGCTTACAGATAGCGGTTTAATAATTATAATCGTGTTCTCCATTTCCAATTTAAATTTAATAATGTACGATTGAAGTTAGTGTGATTTTAAAAATAGGTACATACGACTTTAAAAGCAACAACAAAAAAAAAAAGACAAGAATAGACGTTAAAATACTGATGTCTTCATTCATGATTTTCCGGGTTGGCATGGCATCTTAAATGTATCTATGAAATAGACCTAAGCGAACCCTCAATAATCATTCTTAAATTGGAATCTTCAATCCCCTACAACACACGCAAACAATGAAGCACACTATTTTAAGTTTTTTAATTTGACAGCGCAAATCGAATGAAGACGATATACTGTGAAAATAAAATACAAGTAGTAATTACAGAATATTAGTTGTAACACAAGATAAGGATATTACATAACCTGATCCTTGGTTCGTTGTTGCTGACTCTTTTGGAGTAGGTTCATAAACTGGTGTGTTCTATTATTTAGTGAGACATCAAGATCGGTATTACAGCCGGAAATGGACGATAATTCAGCGTAGAGTTTTACTGAAAGACCACCCAGCAAACGAGCCTTATGTAATACCATCCTGAAATGAACCATAATGCAACATAGGTATTGATTGAAATACCACCAAGCATACGGGCTTTACGTAAAACTATCATGAATTGGACCATGATAAGCATATGTATGTACTGAAATACTAGTAGGCAAAGAAGCCGTACGTAGTACTATGGTGAATCCCGATAGACTGTCATGCGAATTCCAATAGACTGTCATACGACTTGTTTAAGTTTCATCAGTGTAGTTTGTGTCTGGACCAAAAGAGCAAAAACATATATTTACAACTAGCTCGCCGCCCACCGCCCACCCCTCACCCCTCTCTCTCTCTCTCCCACCCACCCACCTACCCACCCACACACACTTTGCAGCAGGCTACGTTCAGTAAAATGTGGCCCTATGCATTTTCCATTTATCCTGGTAATGTATCTCTTAATGGAATAGAATAACGTATTTGCAATACATAGTATAGATTGTTTGATGTGTCTTTAAATTACCTACCTACCTTACTACCTAGCTACCAACATACAAGCATACGCGTACTTAGTGTTGGCAGCTGTAATCACGAATCCAGTTTCGCGTCTCAAAGTTTGGAGAAATACACATGATATTTTCGAAAATCTAATTTGGCTAATGTGAATATTTTTAATACGTTGTTTTTGCGATCCATGTGTTACCAACCATGAAGTTTCTTCAAACTGTATTCGGTTGAAGGATCATTGTGTATATGGTATCTGAGGGTCAATACTTTTTGAAGCTACTCAAATTTTCGAACATCACGGAGAAGACTCCAACTGGCGAGCTTTAGCGTCAGGTATCGAATGAAGGTATATTACTAGTAGCAAAAGGTATTGTGTCAACCTTATTCAAACTAAATATTTTGTTCATTCATTCTTTGGAGACCAGCGACAATCCAAAAAAGCTTGAGTTAAAAACTATTAGAATGTTTTTTTTCTTCATAAAACTTAACGTATCCATCAGATATGATCAGTAAAACTTGAATTGATTTTGGAGACATTTCTGCAGTATCAACGTCAGCCTTGTTTGTAGTTTTGCATATATTACTTACACTGCACTCATCAGATGGAACGTATACTTGTACGTATACTTTGTCTTCTTTCTATGCGATTTTCCCCCTATTTTGGATTTGGATGAAGCATTAGTATCAACGTAGATGAAGCAACAAAAATCATATTTTATTTATGCATACCGAAGCTGATGCGACTTCGTTTGATATTAAAGTTTTGAAGATTCAACATATTTGGATAAAGTTTTAAACTTAGTGGAATATTTTAAAATAAATGAATTCTATCAAGTGTTCACGTCTTAAAATGTTGTTCTTTTATATATAAAAATGTGTCCCTATACTTCGCTATCCACATTTTCTCTTATTCGTATTGCAGGTTACTATGTAAAATTACGTTTTCATTTTTTATTTGAAGGTAACAGACCGCAAGGACATATATAGTACTTGTTTTCTTTATAATTTTTGAAACACATACATAAATACCTACCACAAACCATTCACCGTGAGATTTTCTGAATTTTAGTATCATTAGGTGATGTGTATTAGAATGACTTTAATATTAATACAGTCTACATATATGGGTGACATTCAAACTTATCAATTGTCTCTATTTCTATTAAATTTATATTTCCCTGACATATCTAAATAGAAAGTCCAATCGAAATACATAAAAAGGTATATAATAAATGCTCGCAATTCATTTTATTAATTATATTTGAGCTATTTTCATGCAATTTCTGAATGCGGTAGGTCTATTTCAACTGTGTTGGCCACTAGTTCTCATTTCATGAAACAGACAGTTGTACTGCAACGTTGTCGAACGCTAGTCCACTTTCCACGAAACGGACGGTTGCTCAATACAGAAGACTACGACTTTTCATCAACAAAAGCATTATATTGATTATATCGATTATAAGAAGCGACCACTTTACGTGAGAAATACAATACGCATTCACAATTTTAATAACTTCCACAGCCGTTGTGGTGGAAACTGAGAAGACATTTGAGCGTTTTATGATCGGTATAAACGATACAAATATATATTTTATTTTAGCGGCGCGTACCAGAAACTGCTTAATGAATCAAAACGTTCCCTTCGGCTACCAGTATTCGGTAAGAACCTTTTAGTTTACAAAACCGAAGTGCACATACAGCGAAAATAGTATGAGTACAGGACACGCTTGACAAGAAATATGCATTCTTCTGCTGTTCGCGTGTACTTAAGACTTTTGAAAACTCCGTTTACGAGATAAGTACCATGATAGTTTGAAATCCTTATGAAATATGTTATGGATTCAATTAGTGTAATATAACTTACACCACCATACGAGTTAATATAAACATTGTCTACTCATTTAGTGGACTAAGACTGAAACCTCCTTACGGGTATATAATATATTATACATTCAAGTAGTGGACTCCAACACATATCACCCTCTTTTTATACTATCAAATAGATTCATATCTGTTTACATCTCAGTGTTTTTCTTTTTCTAATTACTTCAGCCACGTAATAATAATCTTTAAGAGTGAAATCTGCCGCTGAGAAAGCGACCAATGCTCAGTTTATCTCTGAGTGAATTCTTGTTATATTAATTCCATTTTCTAATCCACAGTCTTATTATGGAGCAACTGGCGGATTGCTTGAAATTATCAATTGATTTACCTGAAATTGAAATCGTGTATAGTTCAACAGCCGTACCCATTTGCAAGTATTTCAGAAAAGAAATTGAATGATTGCGTGTAGGTGGTTTCTGGGTAATATAGAAATCATTCACTGCGAGCCAGAGAAATAAATTAACAAACTGATCATATGGGAATCTAGGGCAGGCATGTTTCAACGGATCTCGTTTTTTTTAACATACTGTACTTTTGAATGTTCATTTGAATCTTCATTTGAACTACCTTTTACAAACATACTGTGCTTTTGCATCGAGTAAAATAAAGCTGCATGAGAGGCTTTCTACATGAAAAGCTCGTTTTGGAACATGCTGTGTTTTATAATCAACATTGGGACTACCTTTACGGAACATGCTGTGTTTTATAATCAACACTGGGACTACCTTTACGGAACATGCTGTGTTTTATAATCAACATTGGGACTACCTTTACGGAACATGATCTGTCTTTGAAATATATTGCAAGTTATAATGTGATAAGTTACTCAGGTTAATGGTCTAGATGAAACGCGGATACACATCTGTTTGGGAAGAAATTAGATTTGATGCCAGATTATTGCCGTATTATACTTTGTCTCTCGTGTGATAAGTCTATAACTGTGATATCATCCATGCATTTCGAAAGCAAGAATTTATGTAGGAAATGTCATCTACCTTGTTATCTAGATAAATTTAAAGTTTGATCAGTTCATTCCTTACAAATAGCTTCCCGTGTGTCTTACGTACTTCTTGCTAATTAAGAAATCTCCATTGCAACTAATTAACGCTCTGATGTAGTATTATGAATAATAGTGTACTCTAAACTGGATGTAATGTCTCACAGGACATAATTGATATGTTATATAAGGATATCAGACGAGACCCTCGCGACCGCTGACTAAATTTCTTTTCGATGTAATTGAAGACCAATCATTTGACCTATGAATCAGAGAAATATTTACATTACTGATTTCGTCCGAAATACTCTTCACTATATCAGAATTGTCTACAGTCAATACCTAATTTCGCAAGGATCATCTGTAAAACGGTCCTTTTTCTCATTCATTCACAGTACTGCTGCACAATGAAGCCATTCACTGTAGATTATATGCAATAAAATGTCCGCGAGTGATGTTCATATAAAACCAGGTAGTTTACGAGTTAAAACACGAAATGTTTTAATACTAAAATGACATACTGAATGATTTACACTTGATAATGCCATTCTCGAGTTTGATGGCGAAATAAATATAGAGTCTTAATTTGTGTTTTATATATGTGCAATGCAACTACCCAGCGTTTCTTTCGAGTTTACAGCTAAACCATTTGCCTAGAGAATAAATCTAATATAAAAGAAAAGATTTCAATCATGAAACAATTGGTGCTTATGGCAAGAACTACTTTGGGAAACGACTGATATGGGGATGCAAACATAAAAGCATTATACGTATGCTTCTTGTGATAGACAAATGATTTCATTCTTTTTTTAATTTAAATTTAATGGTATGGGTTGGAAATATATCAGTATCGATGACCGTCGAAAGTATTTTGCAAAGCAAAGATTAACTGTTATATGTACACACACACACACACAAATATATATATATATATATATATATATATATATATATATATATATATATATATATATATATATATATATATATATATATATATATATATATATATATATATATATATATATATATATAGTATGTGTGTGTGTTTCACTTTTGGCACGTATGTGTAGATGCTATTTTGTGTATTTATAAATAGATTTATGCAACAAATTTTTATAACAAATCTGTTGACTCTAATGGAGCAATTTCTTGTTTAATAATGAGGTTATGTGCTTTAGTACTGCTGCGAAGATCACGTGGGCTAAGTATTGAAGCTTGTCACGTAAGGCTATCTTGATTCTCAACGTCAAAATGGAACCGTGGGGATGTATATTGAAAAGAGAGAAAATTGTGCGCCTATTTCCATTCCTAGATGATGATGCAAGCAGGGCCGGCGGCAGACCCGGCCAGACTATCTGGCGTTCTAGGCAAGGTTAGATTCTGCACCCCCCCCCGGAAAATATCAATTTCAAAATTTATAAACAATAAAAAAAAAATTTAAAAATGCGCCCCCCTGAAATCAGCGCCCTAGGCGGTTGCCTAGTTTGCCTATGTGGTAGCGCCGGCCCTGGATGCAAGAATCTGAAAGATAGGATTTCATCCCGTCTCTTCTTTGAATAACTCAGCTCCTATCGAATTTGAAACAAAAGTACAGATCAAAGAATATCAGTTATATTTCAAAGTCAAAGTTCTCAAAGTGGACAACACTTATCCAGCAGGCGATGTCAGAGTAGCTCCTTTAAACAATTTCATGCATTCCTTGTTCAGCGAAGTAGATTTATACTTGAATAACAAATTGGTTATCAGGAGGGTACCAATAAAATTTACTGACATATAGAAAATAAGCCAAGAACACGCATATGAATGCTTCCATTGTATGGACACTTGACACCATGGAGGTCTTCAGTGATATATCCCTGGCAAAAGCTGACGAACTTCACAATGTGGGATTTAACTACCGTCGAAAAACATCAAACAAGTGGGTGCAGCTTACAACTGATGTACTGTTTGAATTTGGACATGTTACTCCAAGAAATGTATTTGCTAAATGTAGTGGATGTCCGCCTGAGACTGAATCGAATGAGTACCGATTTCCGTTCGATAGCGTATGCTAACCAGTATAAAACCATCACTGCACAGGACCTATTATACGTGCTCCGTGTCGATGTATAACCCAGAAAGGGAAATGTCATCAGCCACCATTTGAGCAGAACAAAGCTAAGTATCCGATACGACTTGTGTAAGTGAAAACCTTCACAATTGCCACTAGACTACTATCGAAGATCAAACATTATATTTTCTAACGACAGTAACCCAAAGTGTACTCATCGGCATCGTCAGCAATGTCTCCTTCAACGGAGCCATCGATTAAAATCCTATCGAATCTATACACTACAGTATCCAAGATATAAGTCAGTCTAGATGGTCAGACCTTGTGTACATGTCCCTTTGAACCTATCTTTGTGCAGAAAATACACTTAAGATCTTTATTGTCCCTCCATGAATCTAGCAGAGAGTTAGCTACCAAAATCATCAATTGCCTTTCGTAGGACGTTTATACAGAAGATTTCCACCTTATAACATCCGGCCAACTTCGAATAGAATTTCAATTTGCAGAAGCTCTAATCAACATGATTAATGTCTTGTAAGCAGTGTTTGACAATAGTCTAGAAATTAACAGCATAAGAGAAGTGATTCTCGACTATTAGAAGCTATAAACGAATACAAACCCTCTTTGGAATACGGAACATATTGGAATGGGTGACAAAGGTGCCTTTGAACAAGAACAAGAAAAAAGACAAAGAGATAGTCATAAATGAATACGAAGGGAGGAAATAAGTGTCCTATCCACCTGAACGCATAAAATCATTTTTATTTGCAGAGATGTAATCTCAGCCCTTTTAAGGGATTCCATCAGTTGCTTCTTTTAAAGGGGATTTCAAATTGGCATGAACTCCCGACTCGCTAAAATCAAATGACTAAGCACGATCTTTCAGCTCACTGGACGAACTGGCTATGAATATGTTGGTAGAAGAAGCTGTCCTAAAGGAGACCTTCGGGTACTTATCTATTTGTGCTGTTTGGAAATTGATACTTTCTATTCCATACTTCTTCTTTTGCTCAACAACTAACACTATTGTATCATTAACCAACCAATTAGTAGTTGAAATACAGAGAATACCAATCGACCCAGTTCCATGTATTCAGATATTGGTGCCCTTTTCAGAAAACTTACGAGTGACTATGTCTCAAGTCTGGACGAATACCAATAGATATACAGTCAGAAAAAAACACAACATCCTCAATATGGCTAACAAACTGAACAGTTCCATTAGCAACCCCTCAGAATGCCCAAATGCTACGTGCAAGATTGATGAAAACAAAACTAGCAATGACAGTAGTAACAGGTCAATTCCGAATCTCAAACCGTATAGCCCACTTATCTTTCATACCATCTTTGAACAATTTACATCCTGCCCCACCGCATGCTTAATTATCCAACGATGAGGGTGCTAGCACGGAACCGGGGTGGCACTACGAATGGGTAGTTATACCCCAATAAGCGTCTTATAATAGATATAGACTAAGACGATGGGCAAGTGTGTTCCTATTCCTGTCCATCGTATGTCCAGTGGGTCATAAATGCTCAGGAAAAGAACAAATTAATTAGCATTTTTTGTGTGCATAAATGCGCTGGGGGATGAGGTTCTCTTTCTTTCCTCGCGATTAACTAATTAGATTGCTGTGTGGGCATAAATTCGTTACGCATGCCATTCTGGCGAAAGCGACGCTAATTCAAGATCAGAACAGATGCGGTTTTTTATACCTAGTGGCCTGAATGTTTGGGGTACTTGCTGTGGAGCTGGAGCTTCTCCTCCCGTCGTCGCTTCTTGTCTTTTGTCACGCACGGACATATTAATCGAGTAGTTTGTACTGTATACAGAAAAACGCGGGGTGGTGGCTCCATATCTACCCTCTCGATCAATTAAATAATTCAGTGGAAATAAACAGGTCGCAAATGTCTGATAGACGCAGGCGACTTAAATCACATCAGATAACGCATAGGTTTTAACCTCGTTTGCTCGTCAATACCTACTGAAATGCACTTGCAGAAATATTCACTTCATTAAACCCCCCAAATTCACTAGTTTGAACAAACTTCAACTGAATAGTGTAGCTCTTCTCTCTACCTATGTGAGTGTGAGTGTGTAAATATCTAAGTGAGAAATATTTTCGTCCGTTTGAAAATGCAAACCAATAAACTGATAGTTCAGTATTTAGTGTGGTGAAAAATATGGTGATGTACACAAGACAGAATTGCAAAGTCAGACCCTAGCCTACAATATTTTGTCACACTGCCTTTAAACAAAACCAATGGCTTACTCGTCATCAGAAATTTCATTAACTACAAATAAGCCCTTACCGTGTTCACTTAAAATCGACTTAAGTGGCTATTCAAACTGTGATAAAATCGGACATGTTTTTCTGCGCCTGAACAATAGTTGCTTTACAAAGCAATAAAACTAACGCACTAACAGTAGTACAATTTGACAGTCATATTGCATAATACATCTGGGAATGTTGGAATTAATTATTTTGTGAAAACTTTACATCAACGTTTTCGAAACAAAGGTTTTACTCTCCAGTCCAGTCTTGTGCTATTTTACGGCCAAAAAGGGATTGTTCCTACGGACATGATTTTCAGGTGGGATGTGTATAATGTTGAAATTTCTTAAAGAAAGTTCCTGGTTTAAGATACCTCTTCAAAAATGTGGTCATTAGTCACTAGAACTGTTCAGTTTGTTTTGTAATTTTTTTCAAACACTTGCAACATTCAAAATTGTAGAACGATTTTTCTTCTTCAATGGCTAAATACAAATGTTGAGTTGTGTTTTTGCATGACAGATATCTCAGCTTTATGTATGAGTGGTCCTTTTTGGATGAAGCAATGTATCACGATACAAATTTCTAGGATTTTTTTTCCGTTTCCCGAAAAATACAAATAACAGCACACTACAAACAGGCCCTCTGCTTTGCAGTATAAGAATAATTTAGTATAAGCAGCTCTATTCCGCACTCTCATTGTAGAGCCAATACAGGCTTTGCCCAATTTGCACTGCACTGTGTCACGGAAACAAGACTCAGACATTCGATTTACTGTTTCTCGAAAGGAAAATAATAAACAAACAAGAAGCACACAACATTTTCAGAACTGACTTGAGAATGTCTTATTCTGCCCTGTATGATCCGTCCTATTCTGTACTCTTATCCTAAAGTATGCGTTCAGAAAAACCATACAATCTATTTTAGTCTGTCCAGTTTAGACTGCCATAGAACAAGAGGTGTTTTTGTTGGTCTCCTGGATATGGTTATAGGGAAATGTAGCATTGTAGTCTCAAGGGCTGTGCTGCAAAAAGATGACATCTCATGAATTTGTGAATGGGTATAAAGCAAATGTTGCTGCAGTTAGTCGAACGTAAATAAAACGCAAACTCTTTATGAAAATGATGAATGAAAACAATTACTAATGAACAGCTATCGCATAGAATGTTTCGTTGTCTTACGAAACCAAAGGTAAACTCATAATAATTTCTTCTTGTCCTATTATACCGCAAGAATAGCAACCAAAAATGGTACCCTACGTTTCTGTCTTTTACCATTCTATTTCTCTGTCTTAAAACACTCGTCTCAAGATTACAGTGTTGTCCCTTATATCGGCATTCAGTACATAAATTATTGATTTCTCTGTGTTTGTTATGTTGACCATTCAAATTTAAAACCCTTACCTATACCCTTTTGTCCCCATAAACCCTTTTGGCCCTAGAAACCCTTTTGTACCTAACGTGTATTATTTTCATGTCCCTTTGTAATCGTAGTGTCTCTTCTGTCCCTATTGTGATTCATGTTACTACTACAAGGTTACTCAAGTTAAAGAAGTGTTATATCGCTTCGGTTTTAGAAATGTCAGGATAAATCAAAATGTTGGAAACGACATTTTTCTCACTATTTTTGAAAAGAACAGAGGACTAGGCTTTCCAAAACTGGCAAGGCGATCATAATAATTCACATAACTTTGTTTATATCATAATATGTACAAAACAGATTTAGAATCAGCAAAATACCTATCATGTTGAATATCGTAATTTTTTAGGAAGCTAATTGCTAAATGCTGGTTCTAAGCGTACATGATGAACGTAGAGACAGGTATGAATAGCAGGACTGAGAGAAATAATAGACACAGTGACCTATCTTTGCTTGGTAGAAGATAAAATAAATGTAGTTTGTGTTAATCCAGATTGCAATCATTTAAGAAATAAATACTTTAATGAAGTTTATTATCTTTGTCCGTCTGTGGACATTTTCTATCCCTAATGACTCATAATAACTTATTAATGAAGAGAAATCTTCCTTATTATAGACCCCAAATTCACTAATGAGGCACAAATCAATGTCGTCAACACGTTAACTCATTATATACGTTTCATCCATTAATACATAACTTTTTGCTATATCAATATACGTCTATCATTCCAAAAAATCAAGGTAAACAATAATAAAGCTTGGATCCGAAGATATCGCAACCTAAATGGTGTATATGAATACCTACGTTACTGTCGCTAGTGTAATTACGAGCCAATTCTGTCAGACAAATATGAAAAATAAAACTGAAGATTGAATTAAAAACTTTATGAATCAATCGTGTATACTCTTTGAGAAATCTAAAAGCAAATTTTGAATAATCATACCCTAAAACAATTCATTCACGTGACTTGAGAATGTAGGTCACTAAGGTCATGATACATATGTAACCCTTTTTTATGCACGGCATTATTTTGTGTAAAACGAGGGTTTCCGGGAGTATAAAAGGCGCTCAAAATTCACTTGTACGTTTCGTTATAAAAAAAACCAAATAAATGGTTATTGTTGATGCACATCATCTTTTACGTGCTATATGTTGTGATGTTCATTGATTATAAAATATGGGATACTTACGTTACTTGGTCCAAATAATATGAAATCAAAATCAAAGGATTGAATAAACCCTTCGAAAATGTAATCGTGTTTCACATGTCTGAAGAAAAAAAATCTTGATAAATCTATCAAGTAATATTTTGATAAATTTTAGCATAAATAATGCTCATTAATATGTACGTTACCGGAACATACGTGACAAGATATACTAAATTACGGACACGTGCTGGTTGCCGGCCAACTTTGCATGCTGAAAGATGTCATGTCGCTATCTTTCAATTCTTAGTATATAAAAAAACAAAAACATCAAGTACAAACTGGAGAAGCCAGTAAAATTGTTTTATATGTTATACTCTATGTACTAAAGCTCACCTAGGTAAGCGATTACAGTTAAAACGTTTGATTGATACTTACATTTTTATTGGAAAAGAAAGAGTTGATATGATACATTAAAATATAGCGACGTATGTATTAAGACTTAATGTAGAACAATAATATAGTGCGCAGTACCGGTTTGAGTTGGCATACACAACACAGCGCCATTGTTTACCATGAAATTTCACAACACCACTAATCATTGCATTGTTGCAACAATTTTTTGAAAAAGAAGATTACTGGATGAGGCAATAAACGTATTTACTGTAATGTCATTGTCAACGGATATTTGCAGTATTTGATTTGGAACATTCGACTTTACAGAAGATGTGAACAAATCTTTTATTGAGTAGGACTTGTATCGCATATCTACGCGGTAAATATGCTGTGTTTGGATAAAGTTCTGTCACTTGGGAGACCGGTTTATGTCTACATTTTTCTGTGAATAAAGGTGAGTTTATTTACTTCTTTAAATTCACTTTTAAACCACGCTTGTATATAGGGTGGATTCCATGCCACAAATATGCTGCCCCTCCACCCCCACACCGGCTATTAACTGAGCAATACCGCAGTTTTACTTGTTGTTATTATTCTTGTCATGGGGTTTAGCCATTTTTATGATATGTTATAGTTGACATAAGAAACCCCTATAGAGGTAAATCGACCATATTAAAACAGACGAGACTACTTTTCCCCAAATCCTTTCGCGAGTCGAATCGAAAAATGGCGGTCACAAATGTTCATTCAAGACAAAACATTCCAGAAGGCGGGGTTACAAAGTTTTCCCACGATCGAAGCCAATCAGCAAAGAGCATACTGCACAATAATTTCATGACGAATCAGAATCTGCACATACTGTAGGAAAACTGTACCGACTTTGTGATAAACATACATACATACATACATACATACATACATACATACATGAATGCATGCATGCATCCCTACCTACCTACATACATACATACATACGTACGTATGTACGTACGCACGCAGTACGCACGCACATACATACATACATCCATCCATACATCCATACTCTTATGTTACGTGTTTAGGCATTATTGTCGTCATATTAATGCTTAAAATTTCCCTCCAATTTATTGTATAAATATTGATTATCATTAAGACAAGAGACTTGGGTGTATATGGTAGTTTTTGTTTAACGGATTTTAAGCGGTCAGATATGGTAATATTAGAAACAAATACTACCTAGTTCACATCTGATACTGAAACAGATTCTATCCCATAGGAGTTGAAGTCTGTATCTTGTCATCACTGATAAACTGTTGCCCTGGTGTAAAACTACCAATTTGTTCTCTGTAAAGGGCAGTCGTCTTGAGCCCTAGCTTGGGTGAACATTATAAAATTGGCTGGGAATACACTTTTTGTTGGATGTTATTGTTTGCAACTATTGTACCCTGTAACAGGCTCTAATACACAGCAACAAAAGAAAGAGTGAAAAATAGCTTTGAACAAATTAACAAATAATTTATTTCCCTGGAAAAACACTATAAAAATGAAAAAATAAGAACTTACGGTTTTAAGAATGAAATCCAAAAATAATCCAAGAATAATCCACGAATTAAATTTCTAAAGTCCTAGTAATGAAATGTTCTAATGAATTCAAGTTAGAGTCCTGATGAAAAATCCAAAATGGAAAGCCATGACGTATACTGTAGCTATTATTGTGCTGTTATGTCTACAGCTCTTTGTTGTTTCACAAACAATATTCCGGTTTTTAATTCCCGAAAAAAATTAAAACAAATGACTTTGTAAAAGAATTCTGTATGAACACTCAAATATTTCCAGGATAAAAGAATTAAACTTTTAGAATCGAAATAATTTGAATAAAAATTAAAATATACCTCCAAACTGTCACAACAAAAGGAACATCTTCACGTCCCAGTGTTTAGAAGCCCGACTGCCTAATTTGTCTATAAACAAATGTTATACAGTAACTTGAGACGCAAAACAGATTCCCGGATGAGGGTCATGTGATTACTTTCTAGAATGGTTTAGAAGGTATCTATAAGTCTAATAGCACGTAGTCCAGTACAGCCTCGATCAATCAAACATTAAAAATGAATTAAAAAAAAGAAGTTGTTTACTTGATTCTCAATCAAGGCCAGGAACTAGGTCAAAAATAAGACAGCGCTACTTTTATTAGGCGTCCAAGAAAAGAGTCAGGTCAAACTGAATTTTCTGGAAAATATCAAATTCCTAGTAACCAAAATGACATTACTTTGACATGTAATTAAAATAAAAATATTTTAAAACGTACAAACAATTAAATTAAATCAAATATACGTAACAATACATACATGCATACATACATACACACATACACACACACACACACACACACAAATTTACATACATACATACATACATACATACATACATACATACATACATACATACATACATACATACATTTGTACTGGAAGTCACTCCTCTGTCACTCACTCTTCTCTGTTACTCTTATTAGAAAGGTACATATATACCACAACGACTCAGACGACAACACGAAATCGAACAACACGGTTGGCTAACTTGGCTGTGACTTAGTCAACGACACGAACAGTGCGATTGGCCTTTGCTCTAACTACTTACGTTCCTTGTTATCAGCCGAACCTCATCTTCTACAGGAATTGCACACTATATTCCGTTTATCATCTTCATTGTTTATTTCCCTCTTATCATGTGTTTTCGGTTGATCTTATGTAGTTGCCGAACCGTTACATTTGGGAAATAATCTCGGTTTTTGTATGCAAGTCCCACCGATCCATAAAAAATAACTCGGCTGCACTAATTCCAAACCTTTTTCAGGTTTTGCAACTTATTTATTCCCGGCAAGTATAAATGAGGAACAACGTTTTTTCTATCATCATAAAAACAGGAACACCACAGAAGACAGTGAAATGCATAACGTCTTTCATTCAATTTCCGGGTGCATAATATCTTTCCGTATATAAAATTTAGCCCATCATGCGAATTGTTTTGCTATTAATAACGGAAATTATATATATATATATATATATATATATATATATATATATATATATAGTTCACACGCATATGTTACAATCAGTACAATCGTCTCATCCAACAGTTTTAACTGACCAAAAATATACAAATCAAAATTGTGAACACACTTTAAGGAAGTGCAAAGTAATGTGTAAATAACCCCCAACCTGAACATTTTTTCTAAAACCTGATAGGAAAGTAGTCAGCTTGGCGCTAAAACAAAACGATCAAAGAAGAAAAGAAACTGAGACATTTTCATAAGGAATGAACTCCTTTTTCTTGGTTGTTCAACTTATTGCATTATCACCTTGAATGTCCACTTTTCTGATCACACATTGTAAATAGTAGACGCATCATCGTAATTGGCAAGTGCCTCCACCTTGCTATTGCTTCCGGGATTGAATCTGTAATGGAATAAATTTTGTTCCCATTCCCGATGGAGTTCGCCTGTTGCTTCCATTCTACCCTACTTTTCCCAATAGTTACGCCTTTGCCTTCGTTTCAGTAGCTGTGCACATGTGTTACACGTTTTTATGTTGGACTGTTACGGCCGTAACATAAATAATGTTTTCCTTAATTTCATCAGAGCATAAATTACATTTTATGTCTGATTAAATCTCTTAGTGGAGTTATTAGATATGATGAACAAAGAGAAAAATAAACTCATGAAAGCAGTTTGCCGAATAAACTTTTGACATAATTACATGCTATTATTTTGCTTTAAGAACACGAGCTTCCTCTGGAATCGATTTCGTCAAGTTATAATGTTTTCTCTATTAAGAAAAATGTTTCTTGAACATGCAAGTAAATTAGCACCTTCTAGCATACAAAACACAGTGTAATCTAATCACTTAAGACTGCTACAACATCTGACAATTAGCAGAGAAAGGTTTGCGACACGAATGACTATCAACCTTTCCCAAAGTATTATTTTGTCTTTCAAGAAACCGGCGAACAGTTAGACCTGAGAACAAATATTAAGCTAACTAAATAATATATAACACTGTCATCTTGTTCTGTCATCCTATAAATAGAGACTTATTTGGAATGTTTCTTTAATATTATAACTAACGAAGATAATGTAGGTATATACTATATAATATACATAAAAGTGAAGATACAGTTATATGGAAGGTTTGATAACAGGCATGACGTCTAAGAATAAAACACCGGTCAAAGTTCTCTAATAGCAGCATTATCTGAACATTGTCTAAAATGGAATGAGATTATTTTCCGTTAGCAATTTTCAGCACGAGGATACACGCTATGAGAATTTATGGAGCTTTACACTTCTACGCTCAGTCGTTATTTATTCCCTGGTTATCGAAGTGTGCATTACTGATTCAACTCTAGTCTGGGACAATTTTTCACGTGCAAGAATTGAAAGGTGGACCTTTTAAGCCAGAATTAAATGATGTGCAATAACTCATTTGTCCTTTGTTACAAAACTCTTTCCACTAAAAGAAAAACAAACAAAAAATATGTGATAAATATGTTCTCAAATGGACAATGCTTTCATATTAAATTTATAAAACTAATTATTAGTTCCACCTTTCACTTGCCAAGGATAGTAAAAACTGGAAATTGTTCAACTCGTTTTATAAATTCAGTATTAAGTCATTAGCCATTTGAGATATTTTGTTCATTAAATCAATTGTCTAGACATTTTAAAGATCTCCAGTGGAAACATCTAATGTTCAAGATAAAAAAATAAATTGACGTGTGCATTCTCTCATCTTGAAAGGGCAGAACGAATTTTGTTATGTATAGAAATATGTGTATTGGTCCTGGCAATAACCTCTGAAATATGAAAAGGCATAGAAACATACGCCAAGTAATGTTGTTACATCTTCAATGCATTTTTCTATAAAGTACGGTTTGTTTCAAATAGCTTGGTCTTCTGTCACTCATTGTTATCGCGAACCAAACAATTATTTAACATAATAATGCCTACATTCTATTTAGAGTAACATCAATGCGACGCAATCTTAATTGGGTTGCGCTGATAGACCTTGTTGCAAGGGTTTAAGAGTATAAATTATAAAGTCACACACAGATATATATATATATATATATATATATATATATATATATATATATATATATATATATATATATATATATATATATATATAAAGAATACAACTCATATGGCGAATAACAATCCTTTCTAGTGCACTGAATCCAGCAAGGGATCATGTATATCAGGGATTGACTAAGGTAAATGCAATAAACGGACAACGAAACAGTGCGAAACTTGTAAATGGTTATGTTTGCAAAATATATTTTCCTTTATCATCAAGAAGTTGAAATAAACTAGCTGAAACATAATAAAGTTAAAGGTTTAATTCCTGTAGAAACAGCCATATAAAGTTTTGCAGACATAACCGTTTTTCTGTTTTATTTGTTTGTCTTGTCTATGTTTTGTATTTGCCTTTGAAAATGACTCATTAAAGAGTCGAAAGCGCTCATGAAAGTTGGATGCTAGTTTCGCACTGTTCGTTGTAAGTTGATTGCATTTTTATATGTCAATATCGGAAAGGTTTATGTTCTGATATAGCCTCCTTAAGACCTGACCATGGTTTTGGAGTAATGTTTATATAATATAATGAAAATGAACGGGACTGAAGCAATATACATTCAATGCGACTTGTATGTGAAAGGTGTTGGCAGACTAATGTTGGCCTCTAAATAGATGCATGCCAATATCAGCATCAAGATAGGTTATTGCTTTATCACCGCTTCAAATGAAATGTCTTCTCCTTATATTATGTATCGTATAGCAGACATAAAGAGGTTATAGAGAGAAAAATTTCCAGCACAAAAGTTTAACATTAACTCTTGGGTGAATACGAATTCTCCCGGCAATAAAAACTATGCCTATGCTCGCGTTTGATCAACGGCTCATTACTAAGGATATGGTGAAAAAAAGAGACACAGTAGTTAATATCATCAGCATCGATGAGTATATATTGTTCTTCTTTGAATGCGCACGGTCAAAACAAATCTATAATATTGATGTCTTACGTAAAATTTATATTTAAAAGAATATTTAAAATCTTTTTAACCATGGACATGGTTATTATGTACCTATGCGTGACAAAATTTCACTTTCCTTAAGTGTTGATGCCTTTCTTGATTGAAGCCCAAGATTAACGTGTTAGTAACATGAAATATGGATTCGGCTTTAGGTTGGTCAGACACGTTTGAGATGAGATTATTAATATCATCCTGATTGTACCCAGTGACCGTTTCGCACAAATACTGATGGGAAATCAATATAGATAACGAGAGCTTGCAAAGAAATGACGACACATACTTATCTAGCTTGCCGATAAACACGGGAATCAAAAGTACGTTAAATATTCGATTGACCTTTTTTCTAGTCGGATCATGTTGTCAGTCCATGGATTTGATGAGATCAATATTTATGGATTTAGATGAAATCTAATTACATACTAATCATTAACGGATGTAAAGACATTGTTTTGTAAGAAATGAATATCGTTAAGGACGGAGCTGGAAAAATGCTTCCTTAGTAACTAGTGATAAAATCCTCCTTACTGTCCAAAAATCTTCCTTAATGTCCAAAACACTTCCTTACTATCCAAAAATCTTCCTTAACGTCCAGAAATAAAATCTTCCTTTGAGTCTATAAGTAAGATCTTACTTAGTGTCAAGGGAACAAATCTTGCAGAGCAAGAATCTTCCTTTCTGTGTAGAGATAAAATCTTCCAATTTATCAATGTAAACTTTCCTCCTTACTGCGTAGGGATAAAAATTTCCATATTATTTCGAGATAAAATATTTCAAAGTATCTAGGGATAAATCTTGCTTCGTGTCTATGGAAAAAGTATTTCCTCGTGTCCAGGGACAAAATCTTCCTTAGTGTGTAGGGAAAAACCTTTCTAAGTGTCTGGTGTTAAAATCTTCCTTAGAGCGTACTGATTAAATGTTTCTTTGTGTTTAGAGGTACTTAATGTGCAAGGATACAATCTTCCTTACTACAAAGCGATAACATCTTCCTTAGTGCCTTGGAATAAAATCTACCTCAGAGTCGACCGATAAAATATCTTCCTAAGTTTCTGTTGATAAGATCTTGCTTTTTGTGTCTAGGATAAAATTTTCCTCTGTGTGTAGGGGGATACAATCTTAGTGTCTAGGAAACAAATCTTCAGTTGCGTGCAGGGATACATTCGTTCATGGTGTTTGGAGATAAAATCGTCCTTCATACCTGGGGATAAAATGTTCCTCGTTGCCTGGTTATTAAAGTTTCCTCACTATATTGGGTTAAGGTCTGGGGATAAAATCTTCCTATATCTCTACGGATACAAACTTCCTTAGTGTGTAGGGAAAATCTTCCATAGTATCTGGGGATAAAATCTCTATTAGTCTGTAGGGATAAAATCTTCCTGAACGTCTAGAAATAAAATCGTCCTTCATTTCTCAGGATACAGTCTTTGCTGGTGTCTAGGGATAGAGGCATCATCCGTTCGTAGGAATAAAATTTTCTTTAGCGTCTAGGAGTAAAATCGTCCTTCATGTCTGAGGATATAGTCTTTGATGGTGTCTAGGGATAAAAACTTTATATGTTTGTATGGATAAAATCTTCCTTATTGTTAAGGATCAAAATTATCCTTTTGTACAGGAGAATTCTTCCCTATTGTTAAGACACAAAATTGCCTTAGTGTCTAGGGATAAAATCTTCTTTAGTGTCAGGGAATACAATCTTCCTAAATTGTTTCTACGTAAAACGTTTGTACTCACCCATGCGACACAGAAATCTAGCTGTTTTGCTAAATTTAGTCTTCTTATCTCAGTCTAGTCATCTCAACCCAGTCATTTCAGCCAAGGTGTCCACGCGCTCAGAACTACTTTTAAATAAAGAAACCCTTGTTGTCCTCTGCTGTGCCTGACGTAGTTTTTATAAAATCAAACAACAACAGTACAAAAATATAAAAAAAACATAGCAACTTAAGGTCAATCCATCTTTGAGAACACACCATTAAAAAACATTTCCAGAGAGACAAAGACACACACGCATACGATGTCGAGGATTTTGGTATTATGCTAGTTCGTTCCACACAGCATGGCTCATTTTATTTTATATGCAGGCATAGCTCAGTACATTTTTCAGGTCAGCGTCATTAAACGTAGCTAAATCTACCTATCGAGTTTTAAATACTTCGTGTGAAACAAATTATATAATATTAGCTCCATTTAAATAACGCTGACTTGAAAAATTACTTTCCCAACTCTCTTAACAACTACGGAAAACTTAGTAACAGTCAGAAATGTGTTATGTCAACCATTATTCGTTCTAATTTTGTTCAGAATCTCTATTGTGCCTCAGTTTAACCAAACGTGTACCTACACTATTTAATGACAAATAATGCACTTATCAGCCAAAAGGAATCATTAATCCGTCAACACATTTATCCATAAGCAAATTTCACTATAGCACTTGCCATATTTCTGAGACAGAAAAATAAATTTTCAAAGAATCCGTGAACTTGAAAATTTAGCACATGGTTATCCGCTAGGGTCCGTATTTGGAGGGTCTTTTATTCACGGGGCTAATTGTGCAATCAATAATAAATACAGCACAAGTATGTCACAACCAGTTTCACCAACTACATACGATGGTGACGCAGATCACTAAAATACCCATGAATAATCTAATGCAACATTTGACTCTTCTTTACAGCTTGCACTATATATAACTACCGTAGAGCTGAGTACCCAGTATCGTTTCATTATTTGCTATATAACTTTTCAAAATTGGAACTGATGCAAACGAAATATTTTCCTGTAATAAATATTAATTATTTATTGTCAATTTCATATAACATCCATATTAAATTTGATATTACCTCATTAGTATGCGACTTTTTATGTTGTTTTTTTTTTCTTTGCTCACCCGCATAAACTGTGTACCTCGGATGCAACGGTCACAACACAGCCCTCATTGACAAATTTGTTTTAATGAGCCGCATGTAAACATTTTTACGCAAACTATATTGCACTAGTGAAGAATTCTTTTTATATTGGGTGAGAAAACTAATCTACGCTGGGGTTTGAACCGGGACAAGGAAATCCCAATCATAGGGTTACAATATATGTCTCCCCATGATGCAAGCCTCGTGGGGAGACAAATAATGTAACCCCTTGACTGAGATTTCCTTGCCTCGGTCCAAACCCCAAAATAGTTTTAATATACATCGTCTCTAGGTATACGATCATCCTTATGACGTCCAGAGTTAAAATATTCCTTAGGGTATAGGGATAAACTCGTTCTTTATGTCTTGTTATGCAATTTCCTTTAGTGTGCAGAGACGAAATTGTCTTTTATAAGTTGGGATAGAAACCTCCTTAGCATTTTGGGATAAACTTTCCCTTAGAGTCTAGTGATAGAATTATCCTTAGGGTTTATGTTTAAAATATTCCTTAGTGGCTAGAGATGAAATCTTTCTTAGTGTATGCGGATACAATCTTCCATAATGTCTGGGAAAATATCTTCCTTAAAGGATATAGAGATAAAATCTCTCTAATCGTCTAGGGATGAAATCTCTCATCGTCTAGAGATAAAATCTCTCCAATCGTCTATGGATGAAATCTTCCTTAGTGACATCTTTCTTATTATTTACAGATACAATATTCCTGAGTGTGAAGGGATAAAATATCATTGTCTAGGATTACAATTTTCTATAGTGCACAGCGATAACATCTTTCTTATTATCTACGGATACCATCTTCCTTAGTTTGTAGGGATACCATCTGTCTTGTCTACAGATAAAAACATCCGTAGTGTCTACGAATAGAATCATCCTTAAGGATGAAAACTGTTTTAGTGTGAAGAGAAAGAATCTTCGTCAGTGTCTAGAGATAGCCTCTTCCGTACTGTTTAGAGATGGTATCTTCCTTTGTGTCTGATGATAACGCTTTCCGTAGTTTATAGGGATAAAAGTTTCCTTACTGTGCAGTGAAAATAAATATTTAGTGTCCAGGGATAAGGACTATCTGAATGGGTATCTGTAAATTCTTCCTTACTGTTTGGGAATAAAATCTTACTTAGTTTGTACGGAGAAATCTTCCTTCGTGTTCATAGGTATTATCTTCCTTTGTGTGCAAAGATAACATGTTCCTTAGTTTCTAGGGATAAAATCGTCCCTAATGTCAGCGAATTAATTTATCATTAGTGTTTATGGATAAAATGTTCCTTATATTCTAGGGTAAAATATTCGTTTGTGTCAAGTTTTTTAGTATATAGTGTTACGTATATTTTATTTAAGTTGTATTTGATTTAATTTGTGTCTGATTTGATTTGATTGTTTGTAGGTTTAGGAATTTTTTTATTTTCTTTACATGTCAATGCAATGTAATTTTGTTTAGTAGGAATTTGATATTTTCCAGAAAATTCTGTTGGACCCGAGTTTTTCTTTAGATGCCTAATAACAGAAAAAATTGTTTCTATTTTTGACTTAGTTCCTGGCCTTGATTGAGGGTCAAGTAAACAATATTTTCTTGGAGTAAAATAATTGGCTCTTATCAAGGACATACAGGAGCTACGTGATTTGATTTTATGTGTAAGCATGATCACGTGATCATCTATATCGCAATTAGGCATTTCCAAAATTGCGAACTACTTAGTATTAATAGAGAGAGAGAGAGAGAGAGAGAGAGAGAGATCAGAGCCAGGGCTTTTAAACACTTGACGTCAAGTTGTTTTCTTCTGTTGTGACCAGTATTGAAATTTTGAGGTTTTTAGTTTTATGTTAAATTTTCGTCAGATTATTTGGACTCCAAAAGATTAATTCGTTTCTCTGGAAATATTATTGTATTCATACAGAATTCTTGAACAAAGACGTTTCTCAAACATTTTATTTGGATTTCTAGAGCCGCAGGATTTAATTATTGTGTTTCTACAAGGAATTGTAGACTTCAACACAATACACACAATACAAGTTATAGCATATGTCATCGCCTTCCATCTTGGATTGTTCGTCTGGACTAGAACTTGAAATCATTAGAACATTTCAATATTAGGACTTCGGAAACTTTATTCGTGGATTATTCATGGATTAAATTTGGATTTGACTCTGGAAACAGTAAGTACATACATTTTCCTTTTTTAACAGAATTTTTCAAGGGAAATAAATTATTTGGTATATTTTTCAAAGCTTGTTGTTTTCATACTTTCTTGTGTTACTATTTATTTGAGCCTAAACACGTAACATAAGAACTGGGGGCTCGTCCAGGATAGGACCTCTGGCACCAAAAGCGAGAATCCTATTCCTAGACAACGAGCCCCCAATTCTTATGTTACGTGTTTAGGCTCGAATAAACAGTATGGATAAAATCTTAGTGTTGCTATATAAAAACATTTTTTTAATGTTATGGGGCAAAATCGTTCTTATTATCTGGGGACAGAAGATTCCTCAGGGTCAAGGGATGTAGTCTTCCTAAGTGATTAGTGTCTGAGGGGAAAATGTCCTTAGTATAGAGATACAATGTTGCATAGTGTTTAATTAATTTAAAAAATAAACATCGAGTATTGTGAATTGAATCCCAAATATGTTCTATCACAAATAAAAAGTACAGAGTATTCCGAATGAATGACAGTGTTTTTCTGAATAAATTCAAATATTTTAAATGTGCTGATATGCCAGTCGGTTTGAATGTGTGAATGTGCTAACAGTCTTGATGTATCACAATTATATAATCCAAACTATCCTTGAATGAACTGACAATAGTCCCTTAAAATTGATTTATTCCGAGAAGTAAAGAACTCTTTGTAATTCCAATAAATAATTGTAATAAATAAGTCTTATCAAATATTAACTAAAACACAACTAAAATTGAATGGCTGATGTTACGATAGGAATGAATAATTCTTAGGTAATAATTCAGTACATAATGAAAACTTCACAAATTATAGTCACCATAAAGCCATCGTTAAAACTATTTACTATCACATGCATCTATCGATGTCAAATGAATTCTTCGATAACGTCCAGGCCATATTCCCGAAGATGGCTCAAACAACCCGTCTGAAAACAATCAAGAGCCAGTATGCTATCCCTTTGATTAGGGGTGAGCAAAAGGCCAGTGACTTAGATTCATCTATTCATTTGCAACACAGTGTACCTTTAAAATTGTTAGCTTCATAACCTGTTGTTTACTAGGAAGATATGAGTAGTCATGTAGGACTCTAACCTCAATTACATACAACACAAATTCCATAAATATATAACTGTAAGTTTAACATCTTCCTGTGTGCATAGGGATAATATCCTCCTTATAGTGTCATTGAATACAAACTTCCTCGCTAGAGCTGGGTACCACAACAAATGCTGTACCACGATATACCACGGTATTTATGAACGTACTGCGATACGTACCCAGGCATACCACAATAAATTTAAGGACCAGCAATTCAGTTTCGGAGGAATGGCCTGACACCATTTTGTATAATTTCCGCCTGTCAGTTGCTGTAATAATATCTTGGTCTGATCGAAAGCAAACTAAAACAGCATTATATCCATGATATTATTTGACAGAAATAATAATTATCTTGAGATAAAAGAAGAGAAAATATTTCGGCTCAAACAAAAGACATAGTAACCCACCGAAAATTAAATGGCCAGTTGAATCATTAAGCTTCCCTTTAGATGATACTGTGAATAATAACATGCTGCTATTAGAAAGCCATTTGATAAAAAGATGAATTGTTGATGCTGAAGCCAACGCTTTTCTATCTATACTATTCGCATAATAGGCAGTGGAACTTTTAGTGGAATGCCAGCACCCGACAAGATATTCGTTAGAGAGGACCATTAAGCATAAAAAATCGTATTCAACAAACGATACGAGTTAGGGACTTGACAAATTATTTTAGGTTTATACTGAAAACAAGCGTGTTCCTGAAAATCGTAGGATAATTCGCAGTCTTACAAAGAAATGTATATACTTGCGTCTTCCTCGCCTTGTTTATTTTATTCCACATGTTTCATAAAGTTGAATGTGGTCCGAATCTTTCACAATATTCCAATAGTTCCGATGGATGGGATACCTGTTTCGAAATAATAATAAAAATACCATATATATAATTATATTTGTAATATTCACAATTAATGTGTGAAAGATAAAGCCGTTTAGTGTAAAAAATGAAAGTTAAGTTTTTGAACTAATTTGTCAGGAATAATGAAAACTCGATCTTACTTTTGTTAAAATCGTAACAAGATTCCTCGAAAATATCTGAACATTCCTTAACGACTGACGGTACGGAGGTACCGGTATAGTGAAATAATACCGTGGTACCTACCACCGGAAGAAACTACTTCGGTAAACCGCTATGGTGGAATTACCGCGCCACTATGTTCCTCGTCGCCAAGTGATATGATATTCATTAGTGTGTAGGACTAAAATCTTCCCTATTGTGTATTGCTAAAAATCATTATTAGTGTGCAGGGATAAAATCGTCCGTAGTCGCAAGGGATACAATCTTCCTTAGTGTCTAGAGATTAAATCTTTCTTAGTGTGTATGATACAAAAGCTTTCTTTTATGTGGAATACCATCTTGCTTAATGTCTACGGACAGTGTATGCTGATGAAATCTTTCTTCGAGTGTAGGGGGAAAAAAATATTACTTAGCGTCTTGGGAAAAAAATCTTTCGTAACATCTGGGAATAAAATCTTACTTAGTGCGTAGGGAAAAAAATCCTTCTTAGTGTATCTGGTTAAACCTTGTATATCTGGTTAAACCTTGTATATAGGTTAAACCTTGTACATCTGGTTAAACCTTGTATATCTGGTTAAACCTTTCTTAGTGACTAGAGATACAATCTTCCATAGCAGGACTAAAATTATCCTTATTGTCTAGGGATGAAATATTATTCTGTGTCTATGCTAAAATCCTCCGTTGTGTGTAGGGGTAAGAATTTTCTTTTGAGTGTATAGGGATAAATTCTTCATTGTGTAGGGATACAATTCTCCTTAGTGTTTTGCGGCCAAACTCTTCATTAGTGTTTAGGGATAAAATTGTCCTGATTGTGCAGGGATAAAATCCTCTTTAGCATGTAGGGATAAAATCCTCCTTAGTGTGTAGGGATAGTGTGTAGGGATAAAATCCTCCTTAGTGTGTAGGGATAAAATCCTCCTTAGTGTGTAGGGATAAACTCTTTCTTTATGTGTAGGGATAAAATTATCCTTAGTTTGAAGGGATAAAATTCTCCTTAGTGTCTAGGGTTACATTCCTCCTTAGTGTCTGCGGATATAATCTTAATGGGTGTGTAGGGATACAGTATTTCTTAATATCTAAGGAAGAAATCCTCCTTAGTGTGTAGGGATACAATGCTCCTTGGTGTGTAGGGATACAATCTTCTTTAGTGTGTAGAGATACAATACTCCTTAGTGTGTAGGGATAAAATCTTCTTTGATGTGTAGGGATACAATATTCCTTAGTGTGTAGGGATACAATACTCCTTAGTGTGTAGGGATAAAACCTTCATTAGTGTGTAGGGATACAATACTCCTTAGTGTGTAGGGATACAATGCTCCTTGGTGTGTAGGGATACAATCTTCTTTAGTGTGTAGAGAGATACAATACTCCTTAGTGTGTAGGGATAAAATCTTCTTTGGTGTGTAGGGATACAATACTCCTTAGTGTGTATGAATATACTTAGTGTATATGGAAATAATCCTCCTTAGCGTCTTATTTGGTGTATAGGGATACAGTCTTTCTTATTAATGTCACCTACCGTTATCCTCCTTAGTGTCGGAAGATATCATCTTCCACAACATGTAAGAATACAAGCTTCCTAAGTGTTCAAGCATAAAATATTCCTTATAATCTCTTGGGATAAGATCTGCATTGGTGTGTCGAGATAAATCTTCATTAATGTCTATTATTTACCTTCTTTATTTTATGGGGATGAAACCTTCATTAGGTGTTTAATATTTGTCTTCCTTAGTGTGAAGGAACAAAATCCTCCTCAGCTTTGAGAGATTCAGTCTTCCACAGCGTGAAGGATACAAGTTCCTCAATGTCTCTTGACAAAATCTTCATTATTAGCTAGAGATACATTCGTATTTAGTGTATGGAGATGGATATAATCATCTATAATGTTGAGGGATAACATCCTTTTCATGTGTAGATATAACACCTTTCTCAGTGTGTTGGGATAAAAGCTCCCTTAGTGTCTATGGATACAATATGTCAGTGGAGAATGTCTTCATAAATATGTTGGGATAAAACTATTCCTTGTTGTCTGGACATAAAGTCTTTCTTAGTGCATATGAATATGATCTTCCTTGGTGTTTTAGAATAAAAAAGAACGTGTTGTGATACAGTTTTACTTAGTGATTGGGGACAAAATCTTTCTTAGTATCCGGAGATAAAATCTTTCTTCGTGTGAGCCATAAAATGTACAGAGTTAGAATGTTCCTAATGAGGAAACATTCCTTAGTGTCTAAGGATAAATTCCTCTTTAGTGTACTGGGGTATGATATTCGTTATAGTGTACATGGATAAGAACTTCCAATGCACACGGATAAAATCTTCATTAGTATGTAGGGGCAAAATCTTTCTCAGTGTGTAGGGATAAAATATTCCTTAGTGTGTAGTGGTAAAATATTCCTTAGTGTGTAGGGATAAAAGCTTTCTTTGTGTGTAGAGAAAAAATGTTCCTTAGTGTGTAGGGGTAAAATATTCCTTTGTGTGTAGGGATAAAAGCTTTCTTAGTGTGTAGGGATAAAATTTTCCTTAGTGTGTAGGTATACAATCTTCCTCAGTGTGTAGGAGTAAAGTATTCCTTAGTGCGTAGGTATAAAAGCTTTCTTAGTGTGTAAGGTTAACATATTCCTTAGTGTGTAGGGATAAAGTCTTCGTTAGTCTTTAGGGGAAAAAATGTTCCTTAGTGTGTGGGGATAGATTCTTTGTTAGTCTTTAGGGGTAAAATCTTCCTTAGTGTGTAGGGATAAAATCTTCGTTAGTATTAAGGGAAAAAATCCTCTTAGTGTGTAGGCATAACATCATCTTTCGTGTGTGGGGATAAAATCCCCTTTAGTGTGTAAGGGGTACAGCCTTCCGTAGTTTTAATCTTCCTTGATGTATATGGATACAATTGTCCTCCTTGTCTGGGATCAAAACATCGTTAGTATCGTAGAATAAAATCTTCCCTAATGTCTGCCTATTTAATTTTCCTTCACATCTAGAGATAAACAAATTCTTTAATGTTTAGGGATCAAATCTCCTTGCTGTCTTTAGGTAAAAAATCTTTCCAAGTCTGTAAGGATACGTCTAAGCATAAAATCTTACTTGGTCTGTAGGGGACATGGTCTGGTAGGATAACATCTTTATTAGTTTCTAGCTATACAAGCTACCTTATTGTGTAGGGATAAAAGCTTTCTTAGTTTCCTGGGATAAATGCTTCCGATGCCTAGTGGTTGAAGAAAGGATGATATGAAACATATATTGCTCGCATGGAAAATTGAACATTACTTGATTCATTTAAATATGAGAGTTAAACCGATCTATCATATGTCGTTGGCACATGTGATATGCGAGAAGGAATCTTAAATTCACATTGTATCCATTTAATTTTTATAACATAAAAAGACTACAAAATATCACTACATTTGTTCATAAGTGCTTTATGTTTGTACATAAAACTTTTGACTAAGACACCAAGGGCATATGAAAAATATATCATTTTACGGACTAGAATCAGCTAATAAATGATTAGTATCGATATTAAATTATCGGATAATGATTAATACCGAAATCATCGGATAATCATTTGAACCTTGACATTTATCTACGACCTATAATTACAAAACACTTTTTTAAGTTTTAAATGTTATTTTGTCTAGCAAAGATATAGTGAGGCAGTACTTACCTACCTCATGTTTTTACGTGATTCATCTGGGGACATTTTCCATGGCAACAGAAACCAGCCTACTAAGCCTATTACATAATCGTATGCAAAAGCCAGAATGAAAACGCATCTTTCAATCTGTGTGTCAGTCTCTCTCTCTCTCTCACCATCCCTCTATCCCTCTCTCTCTCTCTTTGGCATAAATTACTTGAGAGATTTCTTCAGATTTAACCACTTTCTACGCGATGTCTAAAGAACTCGATATAATCTTGAGGATTGGATATGAGATGGACATGTTAAGGTACCAATGATTTAATGATTGTTATTTGACTAAACAATATACCAGTATCAAGCTAAAAACCTTCTTGTCTGGCACGAAAGGCTTCTTTCGACGAGCATTGAGCCATCAGCATGCATATTTACTCTCCAATATTAGTAACAGATAATTATCATCTTGTACCAATAGAAATGCTGTTAATAAATATTTTTACAATTCAGATCTGGATTCCTACGACCTTTAATTACTGACCAATATCCTTGAAAAAGCATAGAGTGGTGAACATTACACTGCGTTAAGTTATAGAGTTATTTTTAAATTTCTTTATGTGTGAATGGGCTAAATGAAAATATTAATTTAATGTAAAATGTGAAGGTCATGTGTAAATAATAAAATTAAGTTAGAGGTTTCATGACGATTTATGATTGGCATATAGAGCAATTAAACTGACAATAATATATGTTTATATAGCATTGATACTAACGAAAACTCCATTTAATTGTATGCCAAAAATTATATAATTTATCTGTGCATCTTTAGAACTGTAGATTCAGTTAGCACCGTTTATGCGATATTGTGCAGCTGTGCCTTAAAATGCTACAGCGGATTGCATATTGTTTGTGAGGTAAAAACAAGAGAATATTCAGAGAATAGCCGACTTACAGCGCTCATGCTTGAATATGCAAGAACGCAGCATATGCAGTTGTGTTACTATTCAGATATCCATGCCTGATGTCATATCAGTTCTTCAAATATGGCTTGTTATGTATGTATGTATGTATGTATGTATGTATGTATGTTGTTGTAGGGTGTAACGCCATTTTTCAGCACACGATAGGCTATACATGGCGGCCAGTATTAATGGCGGAAGAAGAATCCGGGGAAAAACCCCGGAAAGAACCACCGACCCACGAGAACCTACTGGCACGTTTTCTCACATACCCACATTGGCTGAACATGAGACTCGAACCCAGGCAGACAGGGGTGAGATGGCAGTGATCCGTAACGGAGAGCGCTTTAGACCACTCGACCACCCCGTATGTATGTATGTATGTATGTATGTATGTATGTATCTATGAATGCATGTATGTATGCAATTATGTATCTCATGTAATGTGAAATCCTGACTACACAGTACCGACTATGTTTAGGCATCCGAACTAAGACATATAATTCGATGAAAAGACGATCTAGGCTATCATCGGACATGGTATATTAATTCACACTCCACGGTAAACGGCACCCATCGCCTTGCCTGCACGCATCAGTTCATACTGTATCACGACTAAGCACATATCATCAAAATATGATGGTGACGTTTACCCGCTGACCTCGGTTCGAATCTCCGTAGAGTACAAATGAAATTTCTCTGATCTGATCATATATATATATATATATATATATATATATATATATATATATATATATATATATATATATATATATGTGTGTCTGCATGCTGAGGAAAAAACCATTTTGTTTTAATTATATACCAAATATGGCACTGAAACTTTGAAGATTTAACCCACTCTTTAGCACACACCACCCTCACCCCACACACACATTCCCCTTTTCGTAACTGCACCAGACTTTCAACAGTATCCAAACGCTGATTATATAGATATCATGGATTAAGAGAGCAGTAGACTTATATTAACCTATTTTGTACAAAAAATTTACATTTTTGACATTTTGTAAACTGGTTGGCACTATCTGACCACAAAGAAGGTTCAATTCAGCAAATGCATCACACATTACAATTGTTAGCAAGGCATCAAAAGGGAAATAACTTTGTAAAGTCGTTAAGTGCGTCGAGTTAAATTTCTTCAACAAAACTAATTTCCATGTCTGAAAGGTAGTGCAGTTTCTATTTATTTCTTCTCCATCAAAAAGTGCTCGTTTAATCTTTCCGCAAGCATAACCTGTATTGGCATACTCGTTCATGCGTCGCATGACACTGTGAGAATATTGTCTTTTCACTTATGAAGATATAATTAAATTTTTCATACGAAAATGTATGAAGGAAAAATAAAAAATATTCTGTCAAAAATTGATAATGTTTCACACTTATCTCACATTTAAATATATAACAAAATGAATATTTGTACATTAACCGTAATCGTGAAGAAACAAAACATTCTAAGCTGGAATATCACCAAAGAGTGCTGTCTACGTTAAAACATTTGCTTTTATTTGTTGCCTCGCAGGCCATACAGAAGGGCGCGTTTGGTCCCTTTTATATATGATCGTGCCTGAATAGGAGAGCGTGTCTAATAAAAGTTATCGACTTTAAATATTTAAGAAGCGCTAAAAATTAAGTCTTTCTCTAGCAGTATTCTTTATTCCAATATAAATTGCGATTTCCGTCGACTTTTAATTAGACGATTTATGCTGGGTTAGGCCAATATAAGAAATGCTATACTTCTTTGCTACGTCCATTCGATCCTTAATAAGATGTCACGTGTTTAGGCTCGAATAAATAGTAACACAGGAACAGTGAAAACAACGAGCTTTTTAAAATTTAACAAATTATTTTCCTGGAAAATTCTGTAAAAATAAAAATAAAAGAAGAACTTACGGTTTCAAATATCAAATCCAAAATAAATCTAAGAATAATCCAAGAATTAAATTGGAAAAGTCTTAGTAATAAATGTTCTAATAATTGCAAATTTGAATCCTGATGTAAAATCCAAGATGGATGACGATGACGTATGATGTAGTCAGTACTGTGTTTATCTACAGTTCCTTGTAGAAATCCAAATAATGGCACTCCGTTGTTGGAAATCCAAATTCACTTTGTAAGCAATGTCTTTCCCTGTGTGAGTACTCTTCCGAATATTTCCAGACAAATAACAGAATTAATCCTTTTTGAATCCAAGTGATTTGAAATAGCTCGAAACAAGTAATTTGAAATAACTCTAAACAGCACAACATAACACTTTAATTTCCCAACTTCTACTAAAAATTATTTCTCTCAAACACTGAGTTATATGGGTTTTCTTAAACATCAACAAGGGTCATGTGACCATCCCCTAGAAGTTTCTAGAAGGAAATACTTGTCAAATATCACATCTACCCAGTGTGACCCTGAGAAAACCAAACATTTTCTCTAAATATAAAATTTTTAAAAAGTTGTTTACATTTTAAACCCCACGTAATTCCATCATGACCTTGACAACAACCAATCATTTAAAAACAAAGATACAGCTGTTTACAATAGTTGCTACAAACTTACAAACCAGGTCAGAATTTAAATCAACACCTGGTGTTTATAAACTAACAGTCAAGGTCGTACCATTGTCTGAAAAAGTATCATCTATAGTGAATAAATTTACATTATAATATAATAAAATTTTTAAAACTAACAAATTAAATGATATATATATATATATATATATATATATATATATATATATATATATATATATATATATATATATATATATATATATATATATAACCAGATATACGTAACAAAGCAAATAACGTAGGCACACGTTGATACTTTAAATGTAGAACGTATCAAGAAATGCTAAATTAGGTACAATACGTGATAAACGATATGTCTCCTCAAGGGAGAAAGCTTTGAACAAAGAAGCAAAAGTGACACATTAGCCTGGGTAATTAATCAAAATAAATCCCCGCAGTGTCCAACCTTTAAAGGGCATTAACTGTGCTATACATATTGTACAGGTGTCGTGGTAGAAACTGCATTGCTGAATAATACCGTTGGCGTGACATCCGTATATGATGATCTTTATATCAGGTAAGATGGTTCCCCGAAGGTTTATAACACATAACACTTGAACTGTGTGCCTCGATATGGGCAAATTAACAGTGTAGCGAGAGACCATGAGTGGTATGGTGTTGATATAAGCCAGCTTCAAGAAGTAACCAAAGCCTCAGGTTTATAGAGAGTCTGGACAGTTCGTCCTAAATGAGGCAAGTCCAACCCTTTTCAAACTATCTAAATGACACATATACAAATGCATTATGCCCTACATGTACAATATATGTGAATCAGTGAGACATTAACATTAGGATGGCTATTGGCCATCTATCAAATTAAGAGACACCACAAACACGTCAACACCAGAATTGTAATGTTTCAATTTGAGGTAGAAACGACATATTGTGAGTTTATACTTTCAATTTTAATGTAGGTATGTTTTGTTTTTCTTGTTAAGTTCGTTTATAATTAATTCAAAGACATTGGATAAGATGAAACAGGAACTATGTCTTTACGAATCGCTCTAAATCAATAGGATTAAAATATGGGAGTCTGACCTAAAACGTATGTATTATGTCGGATGTTTAGACTTTTTTAAAAATTTCTTTGATTACACTTCCATTGCTTTATCATGATGTGGAAATGGTCTGCTTCGTGAATTTCAAAACTACATTCCAAGGCTGCTGAGCCAAACAGGTAAGGTAAGGTATCGAACCAAAAACTCTGTAAATAATATTCCAATTCTGTATCATCTGGGCCACGGTAGCATCCTACATAGATCAAGACTCCCAAAATGACAGTGATTGATACTTGTCAATCATAAATTGGATAAAAATAATTCACAGATGTGAGAAATAATACAATTTAAAGACTAGAAGTCAGAGTTTGCCAAACCATTCAATACGTGTATACTAAATAAAGTCGAATATGTCCTACATATTAGTGTCTATAATGCGTACTCACAATCACACGTGGTTAGAGAGTCCGCCTCGATGCGGGTAGTTGAGGGTTCGAACCCCGACTGCGTCATACCAAAAACTTGTAAAATTGGTACTTGCAGCTGCCTCGCTAGGAGCTCAACAGTAAGAGGTCAGTGTTAGGACTGTTCGGCATGGTGTCATAATAATTTGACTGGGTGGGACATGATGCCACATGTCTGTGGTATGATGCCTAAGTGCTAGACATCCCTATAAACTACGACACTGCAGACATCGTAGCGATATGACTAAAATTGTTAAACATCGAAACACACACACACACACACACACACACACACACACACAATTTTACTACAAATAACACAGGATATAATATATGAAATAATTTACGCACAGTAAAATAAATACTTTTATCCAAGTATCAGTAACCCGATATTCTGAAAACTATATGCGGTGAATTCATATACAAACAAATAAATATTTCAAATTTCCTGATGTTACCTACAGACACAAAAGAGATCAACTTTTACGCATTTCACATGACTGACTGCTGTAACTGAATGACGGGACTACTGGGGGCTGACCGGACAGGTAGTTGCCTATGCAGGTGTCCTGCTGAGTAGGGTGAACTTTATTCACCAAGTAAATACATTTCAATTTTACACACCGAAGAAAGTAATTTCACATGTCTTAAGCAGTATTTTCAATTCGTAAAGGTGACTATATTGTTTTTCGTTGGCAATTTTTGTATTGATCTCCTTCTGTTCAGCATTCAGTTTAAACACACTGATCAATTTCTATAAGGAGACGCATATGAGATTGAACGGTCTGGATTTGTGTGGACCATCTGAGTAGAATTGCCAGAAAAAGTTGCATAATTGTGAAATTAGTTCTGTTTCTGTTTGTATTTTATTTTTAGAAGAAAAAATGCTGATTGGTTCTGTTTCCTTTTTTTTTTTTTTTTGGAGATGAGGTAGTTCAGTAAGTTGCACGTCAAACTTATCATCCAAATCGAAAGGTCGCGGGTTTGATATCATACCAATCATGCCAGGTCAGCTGCCAAAAATGAGGAATGCCATTTAGCTTCCATTTGCTGGACATGATGCAACCAGAAATGTGTTGAAAGTGAAAGGATCGCGATGGGTTTGCTATTTATCTCCAGTCTTGTTTAGAAAGCGTGGTGAATATTCTGTCCGTCGGTCTGCCAGTCTGTCCGTTACCACAACTCTTACTAAACTGATGGATGTAATTTTACGAACCTTACTTGCCCATGTGATGATCATCTGCGACAGAAGTGTCATTCTTAGTTTATTCTCCCTCCCGTCCATGTGATCTTATTTAAGGTCTTTTATGCAAAAATTAAAATTGCAATGATATTTTCAAATAGTTTCTTACCAAACTTGATACATGTAGTAATATCAGAAAAACGCACCATTTTTGTGTGTTTTATTTTTAATTCGACCCGATCGCTGTGTTTGGGCATGGAGAGTGAGTATCGGGAGGTAACTCTTTTGAAATTTCCAGCAAAGTGTGTGGTAACTGGCGATCACATTGCTATATATTTATTTAACTTCCATGCTTGAGCAAAATTTGGTTTCAATTTTCTTTAATTGCTTGTAACCCTTTATCGGTTATGGATCTATATATATTTGAGAATGACGATCCTTTCACCTTTTCCATTTTCTGTTTTCGACCATCAATACACTGTAATTTGCTTCATTACCTCTGGACAGCTCTCTTTCGTTGTACATTTCTTTGCCTTGTAATTTACAAGAGTGCTTGAAGAGATAACACTTCAGTTTCCTGTAGCCATCAGACTATAATATGATCTATCTTTCAAAGATTGCGGTTTCAGTAAAACAACTTTGTTGTTTCAGGATTAGCACGGTATATTGACACATAATACAAATTCATTCCTGCTTCCTGCTTCCTGTCTCAGTCCTGCTATTTCATTATTTCTGTTCAGAGAGTTCAGAGAGTGTTACTATATGAATGTATGTCACGTTGCTTCTAACTTTGCAGATTGCAACATAACTTATCTAGAAATACTCTGAGTACCTAACATGCCAGCAACTACTTGCTCCAGTGAGTCAACCTAATATTTGTAAATGGTTTTAGCTACAGAAGTACTCATTGAAATTGTAGTTCAAATCGTTTCGTAATGCCTTTATAAAGAAATCAATCGAAAAGATGTCTACAACTGATACCAAGTTGTTATGTTCAAAGATGAACAAGATGATGATTGGTCTCATAGTTCGTTGCTGCTTTATTTCAATTTGCATGACTATTCAGCTTGTTCAATCTGTAGCATGATTACAAACAATTCTAGTGAGGTTGCATTTTTAACCAACAATTCTGAAGTCAATGAAGAAGATTATGAGCATTCATTTCAGCACATATTACCAACTCGACCATCCAGTGATGGCATTATCATTTTGTTTTTTATATAAAAAATACAGATACTGATATTTAAGTCATGTCGATTGAATGCTTCGTGGGGAATGCATGCTGAGCAGGTTTGGGACATTTTGGATGGTCATTTCGATTGAATGCTTGGTGGGGAATACATCCTGAGCAGGTTTGGGACATTTAAGTCATGTCGATTGAATGCTTCGTGGGGAATGCAATGCTGAGCAGGTTTGGGACATTTTGGATGGTCATGTCGATTGAATGCTTTGTGGGGAATGCATGCTGAGCAGGTTTGGGACATTTTGGATGGACATTATTGTTATTCTTCCTTTCTAGGTATTTAGTTTCAAGCTTTTGTTGATTCCGTCATGCAAGCTGTCCAACCATTTTGAAAATTCCAGTTCATCTTTTTTGTCTTTTAATTTGATCATGTGTGGCAATCACTCCGAAATAGGGAAAAAGATTTAGGTTTTCATGTGTTATATTATCAATAAAATGTGTGCTAATGGGACTGTAGACAATGTAGGGACTGATGACTATAGGAACTGAGAATCCATATCTTTAACATGAATCTCTAATTTTTAATCAAATCCAAGTCGATAAGTTACGCCTGGTAACCTTAGTAGGACCCATACTACTCTATTCAAGTCATATTTTCTGTTTTTTATACAATATCATTCTCAGATTTTAGCAATAAAACAACAAAGTGAATGTATGTACGAGAAATTGTTTACAAAGCTTCTTCCTACATGAAACTTAGATGACACCTTGCCAAGCTTTCAGTCTTGGTAAATATAAAATTAGATGCTAGGTTTAACTGACGATCTTATATGAATGATTAATAAGAACTCTGGATTTAAAGTAGTATCCAGCAGTCTACAGTCTGCTTGATTTCCATAAAACATTAAGCAATTACTCATTATTATTACTGAATTAGTCATTTTTATACAATTATACAAATCATGTATTAATTCATAGACAAATCATGAAAATAGCGTAAAAAGTTAATTCTATGATAATTTTAATACAATCATGGACAAGAGTAATTTTAGAACAATTGATAAATATTTTAACTTCGTGACAATGAGATATAATTGAACGTGGAAATGGCAAATATTAGAAATATTATTACTAAAAATACATGACTGAAAATATATGTTATATTTTTTTTATTCATCTAAGTGTTTTGATTCTTATCTAGAATACACAAATCAACTACACGATAACTGTGTTGGACAGAAATGCAATACAAATCATGTTTTAAATATTCTGCATCATAACGAGCGGCGGCGTTATGGTAATAAGTAAGTCGGATAGACCTTTGTGTTTTATGCGTTATATTAGCTTTTTCTTAATCGACGACATTATAATTTTGACATCGTGGGATCGAGTTAATGGTTACAAAATGTTCCAGTCAAGATCATCATGAATATATTACAAAATAATTGAATTAAAAAATTTTCATCAAAATTAAGCCAAGGAAATGAAAGTCATGATATTTTTAGTTCGGAAACATTCCTATCTTTTTTTCATAACCTGTTGCTTAGTAAGTTATATGTCGGTTGTGGAAGTCACAATCAACCCTAAACCATTTCATTTACCTAATAACAACTTAGTATCGTGTTGCAATCACCAGAAAACATCCATATTTATTCAACACAAGGTTAAAGCAATAAGGGCGCATACTGGGCGAGAAAGGCAGATGACAAATATTTTTATTTCATTCATATTATTCTGCATCTTTCAGAGACTAACATGAGACAATAAAGATAGAATTTAAGAAAGAAAGATGTAATTGATCTACCTCATCTCAATGTCGCTAAGTTGTTATGATTTATATGATGCTTTATAAATTATGCAGCATATTTACAAAAGATTTCACAGACATAGGGAGAAAAACTTATCATAAAACACACTTTGTAATCTCCGAATTCAAGATTACCCGCCCATCATTTTTCATAGACATGTTGAATTTAACTTTTATAATGAGACATAATTAACCTTAATAGCAAATGAATGGATTTTTCAAACTTTTTTTGTGTTGTTGCTTCTTCTTCTTCTTGTGCCTCTTCGCCCCGGTGTGAGCTTAGAGTCTTGATTATTCCACACCAATGCATCCAGCTGGTGTGTTTATCTTTCGCTTGCGTTGCGGAAATCCATTTTAAGGCCTGCCTAGTTATTTCGATTAGCGACTTTTTCAGTGTATGTCTGATACACCCCAATTTCCATTTGGAGATTTCTTCATGAATGGGTAGCAAGCCGGTCTTTTCCCCACATGTCGGTATTACGATTCCTCTCTGGTCAGTCGATGTTGAGGAGGCGGCTGAGGCAGCTGTCAACAAAGGACTGCCGTTTTAGGAGGTTGTCTTAGTCGTTCCACAGGTCTTCAAACTGTAAAGCTGAACATATTTCACGTTTGTGTTGAAAATCGGATATTGTTATTTTTAGAGAATGATGATGCCTCTTGCGGGTTATTAAATAAAAGCTTTTTATACAGCATCATATTTTGTGTATGCAAGTTTCCTACCTTCATGTTGTTTCGAACATTAATTCAATACTTAATTGTCAGTATGGAAATATAAACGTAGCTTCTCCTGTACAATATATTAAGTCTGATTAAAATGGATCGGTACAATGTCAATACATTCCGTTAATCTAGGTGTCAGAACATTCGTATTTCTCTTTGATTAATTTATTTAGATCAATACTGTTGAATACAGGATTAAAAGCACTTGTAGATAAGTGGAGCCACAGTGCTGCCACGCTCATGGTCAACATTGGCATAAGTTGATTGTACGCTACAAGAGTACAGAAGTGATTTCAAGCTGTATTTTGATCATGTTAGTCATGGGATATAGTTCCAAATGTGTTATATTAGAGACTTCAATTATGTCCTAGAAAATGATCAATCATTGGAGTCATTGCAATGTAAATACGCGGAAACGAAAGCACCAGGTTGCATAAAGAAATTGCCTGCTTTCAACTGATTTTAGAATAGAAGCAGTATGCGTCTCTGTTGATAAACATTCTCGTGATTATTCTTATGATTAAATTTCGATAGCACATGATTATGAGTGTAACTTCTTTCCTTCGCACCATCTTGATCTTATTGATGAAACACCAATATAATTTTTGTCAAGTTTGTTCATGAAACCCGTATTCTTGTGTCATTTACAAACATACAAAGCGTTTTATTTAAACTGATCTTTTCAGCAGAGATTTAAATTAAAAAAAAATTATAATGTATATTAGTCACAACTCAGACATATGTTGATCGTTATTATCAGATTATTTTTTCTTCAACCAGCTCTTTTCAACTAAAATAATCTTAGTGAAAATACCGTGTGCAACTTGCATACTTTATATGAGAGCATCGGCCTCCTGCTGAGAATTGGCTTTTATCTAATTCAAGCAATAAATAACTTCATTAGCTGGTTAGTGAGAGGCCAGAGAGAAAAGCAAGATACAAAGATTTAAGTCTGCTTAGTTTATCGGCCGTGAAGCACCCAACCAAACCAAACAAAATCGATTTTCGAACATCACTCTAACTTTCCTCACTGATGGATCCGTATGAATTAGTTACACGTTATTCATGGCCAAGTCATACCAAAGACTTACAAAAATGGTACTAACAGTTGCTTCGCTTGGCGCTCAGCATTAAGAGGTTAGAGTTAGGACTGGTAGACCTGGTGTCAGAATAATGTGACTGGGTGGGACATCATGCTACATGTCTGCGGCATGATGCCCCAGTGCTAGACATCACAATAAACTGTCACACTGCAGACATTGTAGTGATATGACTGAAAAATTGTTAAAGCTACGTTAAAAATCTAAATCACACACACACACACGCACGTTCGTTTAAAGTTATGTTTCTGGTTATAGTGTTAAGTTTTCCTTCTGCATATTTCCTTATGGGTGATTCAATTTACAAACTGAATTCAAAACAATTTTAAAACTTCATGTGTTATCCTTGTTATTTTTTGCTTCATAAATACAAAACATTTTGAAAGATTTACCTTTTGCCTTTAACATTGAACAATTAACATATGTGCTCTGCAACGAGATATAAGGAAGATTTTTTGTAATGTTGGAAACACCACCCTTCCTTGAACGTTTTCATTGGATTAACATATTTTATCTATATTTCTGATAGAGTCTTACGACTATAACCAAGAGAATATTACATTAATACATGTCTTTAATTTTTGACCCGGACCATTCACCAATGAAGAAAGGATAGGCCTTCTAAAAAGAAAAAAGAAAACAAAAACAGCAATCAATAGTGAGGGTCAATCCTTGCGATATAAATACAATTAATTAGCTACACTCTTTTCTTTTTTTGTAATTAATCTTTATGAAGAAAGGGCATTTTATTACCAAACTTTCAGAAGACAGGGTGATATTTAATAACGGTCTTTTCTTAACAATACTTTCTACGTTTTGGAAAATGTTCCCTTTCTAAGACAAAATTATTAAGACAAAATTCATTAATGGACTAATGTCATTGTTGCATGTCATGTTTGCTATAAACAGTAGTTGCGTGTAAAATGTATTGTGTTAATTAGCAAACTTAAGGATGTACACATATATTCAATGTCATTCATTAAGCCCTTCCTCTTAACATACGTTGATTACCCTTTGGTACTGAATCCGTTAGTTCATGTAAACAATTTTGTGCTATGTTTGAGTCACTGCGTCCTTACTTCTTGAACTAGTTCATTCGCCATATCAAGCTGAATGACATATTGATTATCTCCCCTTAAATTCTGTTCTAGGGTGCTTAGTGATCTAAGGCGCTCACCTCCACAGATTACCCGTATCTCACCGCTGTCTGTGTGGAATCGAATGTGAGAAAGCTTGCCAGTAATAAACTACGGGTCGGCGGTTCTTCGGTTATCATCCCGGTTTCGTCATCCACTTAATATTCTTGCCGCCATTTATAGCCCATCATGTGCAAACATATGGCATAAAACCCACAAAACCAAATTGCTCCACTCCAGCAATTCAACTAAATCCCATTTCGTTCTTATTACATAACATATAAAGTCATGGTTGAATTCTGGTATTAAATTCTATAAATCATTTTAAATCTTATTGATTGTAGCTTGCCATCCTCAACAAAAGCTCTGATACAAATAAATTACTCCTTACCACATTTGATAAGAAATATCAATTCGTTTTTGTTTTTCCCTCACCGGTTTAGTAAATTCTATATAAAACTGGTTGATAACAAATATAAAACTGATCTAAGAATTAAAGGCAGAACATCAGTTACGCGGAGTCTCTTTACATTTATCTTTATCGGGCAATTGACATTTAGCCTCAAAATTAAACTGCGGAGAAAAAACAGAATTTTGTTATCACCTTTCTAAATTAATGGACAAATCTACACGTCCGCCAAAAACGTATCGGATGGAAGTTTTCCTGTATTTGTCAAATAGTCAAAGAGTTTATATAGTTACACTGAGTATTTCTGTGTTTTAGATAGACTAACTCCGTTTGTTGCACATACTAATCCATTCTGGAAACAGAATTAAACATATTATTCCATGCGAGATTCTGGGTGGCTTACGTAATGCTTACTATCTCAAGTCTTTTAACATCCTTTATAAGCATCCCCTTTTTTACTGTCCCACGCCTATGTATAATGATGTATTTCGAATGATGATGCAATCAAAAAACATCGATTAAAATTGTCCTTACCTAATACCACACGGCGTAATAAGGATAGTTTCATACTGCAATATTCATCTAAAATTCGTCTAAAATAAGTATGTCGTTCATAATATATCAGCTCTCAAAGAACTGTTGTAGCGACCGTCGAGGAAGTGGATACAAAGCGTCCAAAAATTATGTACACGACTAATGATACAAAATAAGCATAGGTCAAAACAAATTATCCCAAAGATTGAACAAGACGACGACGAATAATGACATAATTCTTCATTTAACTCAGTTTTAGAAATGGCGCTGAATTTACAAAAATTAATGAGAGAATCGTGTTTAAAACTTAAAAATGGCAACAACGGCTTTCTGACACGAAACCCGATTATAGAAACTGTATATGTAACTGTAGGTCGTGGAGTACAAAACATCCTGTTTTCAGGATTCTAACTTCGATCTCAGCGCAGGTTTTAAGATGTCAATGAATTGCAATTAATGCTTTTTCATGATTATTGCGAAATAATGTACACGTGATGATCGAAATTAAGGAGATTTTGCAGATTTGCGTGCATGATATGGTAGTAAAAGGTTAAGTAATGAAAGACAGCAATCAATTGATGAAAGATCGTCCATGCCCATCATATGTCTACAATATAAAATACAATCGTGCACACGTAGGAATATGCAAAAAATAATCCTTAATTAAGAAATAGAATCCATGTATGGTTAGCTTTTGAATCGTGATATGCTGATTATACTTTGAAATCTATGATACTTGACCAACGCCTGAAAGCAAAGCTCGAAAGCATGTTCAATTCGACACCATCTGGTGCTTCGTTAACATTAGAATTTTACGTATCTATATCATCGTAATTTATAGATACAATTAAAAGATGCTTCAGTTTAGCAATGATAGCAAGAAATGTTTCACATTTTACCTGCGAAGTACTATATTTGTGTTGAAGAAGAAATTTCTTCCACATGCATTCCAATATCCAAATATTTTGACCAAAAGGTTTGCATAGCTCTGTGATTACTCGCACGGGAAACATAAAAATCAATGCACTAAGCACTAAAATATCAGTTTATATTTGTCCTTATGTACACAAAAACTAAATAGTTAGGCTTTGTGGACAGTAATAAATATGATGACTTATGTATGATTGTGTAGAAACCTGACCTAATGGGATGAAAAGAGAATGTTCAAAGTTGTGTACCACGTTCTTGAGGTTATATCCACTCAGTGGCAGACAACGAAGTTGTTGTTGTTGTTGTTATAGGGTTTAACGCCATTTTTCAGCACACGATAGGCTATACATGGCGGCCAGTATTAATTGTGGAGGAAGAACCCGGGAAAACCCCGGAAAGACCCACCGACCCACGAGAAGCTACTGGCAAGCTTTCTCACATATCCACATTAGCCGAATCCGAGACTCGAACCCACGCAGACAGATGTGAGATAGCAGTGATCCGTAATGGAAAGCGCTTTAGACCACTCGGCCACTCGGGGCCCCCTGGCAACGAAGTAAAAAGGCTGTCTGCGGAGACATATTGAAACAGGCTGATTGGCGTAAATTGAATCAATAAAGTAGTTCATACATACTGATCCAGTTCAGGTTATCACCTCCATTCCTTCCTATAGTAAAATCAAATACCTAAATATATGTGCATCCGTATTTAGCTCTGCATTAACATATTATATAGCACATTATATAAGGACAATACTTCTTGGCTCTAGAGTGAGTCATACTGTGGATTATTTCATATGAATGAACGCTATAAACCAATGTGGTAACATAGCTGTTTGTGGTTTAGATATGACGAAACTTGTCTTACTTATACAAATGGTATTAACAGCTGACTCGCTAGGCGCTCAGTATTAAGAGGTTTGTGTTAGGACTGGTTGGCCTGTTGTCAGTAACATCATCCTGTTTGTCTGCGGCATGATGCCCCAGTGCTAGAAGTCACTGTAAACTACCACACTGCAGACTTCGTAGCGATATGACTTAAATTTTGGTAAAACTACGTTAAAAGTCCAGATCACACACACACACGCACACACACTAATGCTAAAATATTAATACAAGATTAAAACCAAGACTGGTACATCAGTTCATGGTTTGCTGAAAATATGCATATAAAAAAGCAAAGCGAAGAAAGCGCACCTTGCTGATTCTACTAAAGGTTGGAGTAGACGTTAACATGCAGTAAGATATAAATAACGTCATCTTTTATGGCTTAAATAGGCCACTGTAAAGAAAATTGCTTGCATTTATATGACCTTAGCGCCACTTTTATTTTTATTGTTCAATTGGATTATTAAAATAAGGTAAACCAAATATGTCGGGCGATTATACATTCAAAAGAATTCGGTTATAAATATGTTATTTTAGGCATAATTTAGACACTTTTTAGTCTCTATATTTAAATGTATGTCTGTTTTAATCATGAAGACTGCGAGAGTCTTGTTAAAATAAAGAACACGCATAATGTCTGTACATATATATATATATATATATATATATATATATATATATATATATATATATATATATATATATAATCAGGTATTTACCTAGACTACATTTACAAAGAAAAAGTTTCTGATATTGCATGTATAATACTAGAACTACTTTACTTCTCCAATTTTGTCTGCTATCAATACGTAATCAAACCATTAGAAATGAAGAAAAAGTTTTTATTTTATTGGTCAAAGTTCACCTGTCAGTGCCATATTATATCTTTGCTGTAACATAACCTAATAAATGATGATCGGTAATTACAATATAACATGGGGCCCCGAGTGGCCGAGTGGTCTAAAGCGCTCTCCGTTACGGATCACTGCCTTCTCACCTCTGTCTGCGTGGGTTCGAGTCTCGGATTCGGCTAATGTGGGTATGTGAGAAAGCTTGCCAGTAGCTTGTCGTGGGTCGGTGGTTCTTTCCTGGGTTTTCCCGGGTTCTTCCTCCACCATTAATACTGGCCACCATGTATAGCCTATTGTGTGCTGAAAAATGGCGTTAAAACCCTACAACAACAATATAACATGCGTCCATCGCTGAAAGGAAATTAGTTCGATCTGTTTTAAGATAGGAAAACACGCATCAACGGAAGCATACTAGTAGCCAAATTATCCCAGATGAAATAACAATTAGTGAAGATATTAGAGTCAGGATCAGCTTTTAGGAAAATAAATATAGAATAATTCTAAATCATCATCTGAGTGGACAATACTTCTTGGTCCAGATTGTAAGATTAATGCTGTAGATAATTCCATATTATTGAATACTATAATTAAATGTTGACACTACGGTGTATAAGTTTTAAATATGATGATAAACTATAAAAGCAATGACTCATTCTTGAAGTTTACTAGAACTAATTTACATCTCCAATATTTTCCACTATCTACACGTAACTAAATCAGTTAGAAAATCCATTAGAAATAAGCAATTCTTTATTTTTGTTTAGTTTAATAGTCAAAGTTCACTTGTCAGTGCATATTCTGAAATCGGTTTTCGTATGGGATATAAAAAAACCAATATGGTATTTTATCGATGATATACTTTTTGTGATTCGCAATCTTGAAATAATCTCACATTACTTTTACACTGACCGAAAATATGATTTAGATAGGAAAGCAATCCATTTTTTGAAAGGTTATTTATTTTTTGTCAAGCTTGAACGAATATCTGCACTGGACCTTTGCAATCTTTCTTTGACAACTACGTAAAAATAACGATAACCTTATCTGATAATACGTATTTTATTTCGAAGGAATATAATCGCTATCGAAAATAGATTATTAAATGTGTCATCTTTTTTTACACAATTTTTCACTCATCATCATTAAATACGATATCTGTCATTATTATTCATTCCGAATACGTTGCCTAGAACATGCAAGGAAAAACACAGTTTAACACTGGAAGAAAGTTAATTCTCGGTTTTCATAGAATATAAGACATTGAATAGGAATAAACTAATGTGGGTAATAAAGGCAGCTGTCTATTCGTGAATGACACCACTTAATGCTCTTTTTCCCCACTCAGAAATGACTTTAGCAAGATCTGTGCGTCTGTTGATCCCTACAGACATTATACTATCGTTTACTTGGGAAGGATTTAAGCTTTCATTATCTTGTTCAAAAGAACAATTAAGAAACGAATAATTTGTGTCGTGTTTAAAGCCATATTACTAAGAGAAATCGATTTCTGAAATCATGTTCTTTCGTATATTCAGTAATACTTTAATTGTACCTTTCAAGCACATACGTGGTGCAATTATAAGATTTTCTCTGTAAATAAACGAAGATACTTTAGTATATTTTATGAAATTAATTTTTTTTATCATATGGGAATATACTTGGGAAAATTAAAATGTGTTCTTTTGGTTGATATCCAAGGCAGTAAAACACTTAATTCATTATACGCTTTACTCCTAAGGTATCTTATAAAGTTCAACACAGTAACTCAAGTAGGATCCGTTAGGACTAGATTTCTTCCACATATTCATTTGTGCTTTTTTTGCGTCCTAAAACTGACTTTATATTAGCATTGCTCCTTGACAACACGAAATATACCCTTATATGCCCTTTAACTGTATGTCTTTTTTCATTTTTGACATTTTCCAAGTATGGATTCATTTTCAGTGTAATGTCTTTCGATCTACAAACTTTGGTGATGAAACCTTATTCTGATAACATGGATACAGCTGCTTAACTCATATTGATATATTGATATATTAGTATGAATAACCTTTGTATATATATATATATATATATATATATATATATATATATAGTTGTTATGAGGTCAATTATTAATGTACATTTCATATTTTCTATAAACCAGCAATAACTAATTTACACATTAGTAGCATAGAAAAATGTCAGTTATCTACAACATAATAGTTACAATACCAAGCAAGCGTATGCAAATAACTTTCCATATAAACCAGTTCTGCTTAGCGATGTAAGCATGGATTAAAATATAATACATGCAAAGTGCGCAATTAGTATATTTTTGTAACATCAGAGGCGTACATATAAGAGGTGTACGTATATAACCGAAGATCTACTTTAAACAAGAATCAAAAAGATAATCATGTTTTCTTGTGATCATTTCTTTCCTAACACTAGATAACATGGAAATGCTGGTGCCGTATGAAACATCTATCTATAATATTACCATTCAAGGCTACAGAGCTACATATTATGAAGCTGGTGAACTTAATTTTATTTTGAAAATAAAGTTTTATGTTTATCTTTAACATAAAAATGAAATAATTTTTTTTTCTTCTATAGGCACGAATATGCATAAGGCAAGCGAGAAAATATGATTCGACACTGTGAAATAAAATTAGTTTGTATTATTTAAACTGTTCATAAAAGCTGTTTTATCTTCATTAAATATTTATGTTTTTCGTACTCTCTGGTATAATTACAAAGATAAATTCAGAGAAGCAATACACACATATTTTAGCATTTCGTGTTGTTTTGTTGCATCAAAAATGGCACAGTAAGACTTAACATAACCAGATTGTATAGTTCTTTACGGAAACAACACTTATCCCGTCATGTAGGTTGAAATACCACATATTTCCTTCATTACTGTAAAGAACAGTTCTGTAACCATGATACAAATCTGTTATAGATGAAAAGTCACGAAAATGGCAGACATATTCTAGACTCTGCAAACTCGCGTGTAGAGAGCGAGCAGACGATGTTTAATATATTCTAAAAGAAATAATGCCATGAACAATATTTACATTTACGAATTCCAGAATATTTAGATCCACACATGGGCAAGGGACAGATTAAGGCAAAAGCAAAATGTACTACATTGATTTGAAGACTACGCTTCCATTTCGTGAATAAATGTCTTTTGTCGCCATAAGGATTTTTAAAATCCGTAATACACTCCCACGCAATATAGGCCTTGTGTTTTAGTTATACGATATATAACGCATCACGCAGTCACAAATATGGCAAAGTTTGGAACATTTTATGCCGTCTAAAGTTATTACTCTGTCCTATGGTTGGATTAGATTCTCAACGTACGTACAAAGAAACACAGTCAAATTTTGGCGACACAAGATGTATGTAAAATATTGAAACACTATTTTAACTAAGTTCAGACTAAGCTCTAGAAATATACTCTGATAACTATTATTGGATAATGGCTAATATGAATAGCAAACTTATTATTAATATAAAACAGTAATGGCATGTGATTTAAAAAAGAACACATCTTTGAGAATTTGGCAGGGATTTTTTAAAAGATATTTTTGTCTAGTGTGATATTTTCTGAGACCCACTGGTTCAAGATGATACTATATTTATGCTAGTCAGTTAGCGAATCTAGACCCATGGACAATTTTATCATGAAGGTAAGCGTCTGATATTGATATCATAAGGGCATCAAAGAAACAATACATTAATTGTTGGCAATCTGGGCATCTGCTCTGTTGAAGTTGCTGAGTCAGTGTAGGAACCTTTTGATTTGTATATTCTGACATAATGTTTTATACCAATTTAACATGAAATATGAAACATGAATTCGTTTGATCTATGTGTGTTTCAGATTTCATACTGTGTCAACCATGATATCCCCAATAAACTCTCTCTCTCTCTCTCTCTCTCTCTCTCTCTCTCTCTCTCTATATATATATATATATATATATATATATATATATATATATATATATAATACTGAGGATTTTGTATAGCGCCTAATATTTAGAAGCTCTAAGCGCTTTACAACATTAGACAACACCTATAAGATAAAAAACATATAATGATATGATTACAAAAACACACACCATGAAATTAGAAAACATTAAAAAATATGCTGAGAATATTTAAGGTAGGAAACGTTATTAGGTCTTTAAGTTTGTTCCTGCAGTCGAAATAAGTGAGTTTAGAGAGCCATCTTGAATGTGATCACTGTGTCTTTGTGTCTAAGTTCAGTGGGCAATTCATTCCACGTTGCTGGGCCCAGGTATGCAAACGAATGCTGTCCATATGACTTTGTTTTCATAGTGGGAACAATGAGTATACGATTGTCAGAAGAGGAGCGTAAGTATCTTGCTGGTTTGTACACATGGGTGAGGTCGGATAGGTATGTTGGACTAGAGTCCAACAGTGAAACGTAGCACAGAGAACAAATTTTGTGTTTGAATGGTCCGAGCAGCTGTGTTTTGAACTTTTTGAAGTTTCTGGAGCAGATATTGAGATGAACCAGACACAATGAGTTACAATAGTCCAGACTTGAAAGTACTAATGAACACACAAGTGTTTTAGTGGCATCAACTGAAAGATATCTGCGAATTGAGCTGATGAGTCTCAGCTTAAGATATGCAGCCGTGCATATATGTTCATGACATGTTGGTGCAATGTGAGCGTGCTGTCCAGAGTAACATCTAGGTTTCGTACTGATTGTGTGAATTTAATGTTAGTGTTGCTGATATTTGTTGTTTGATGTAAAGGATGTGAATGAGAAAGTCTTTGTGTTGTAATCAGAATGGCCTCAGTTTTATCATCGTTCATCTGCAGCTTGTTACATGTCATCCATGATTTCACATCAGAAATGCACCTCTCTACACCGTGGATGGTAGCATCAACTTCATTTGGGTGGCTAGATTTGTATATTTGGGTGTCATCAGCGTACAATTAATGAGACACGGGGCGATGATCTATGACACTTGAGAGCGGCTGAGTGTATAGAATGAAGAGAACAGGTCCAAGAGCAGGCCCCTGTGGAACACAACAGCACAGATCAACTGGACTGGAGTGTATTCCATTTGCAGACAGAATGTCATTAACTACTTTTAGAAGAGTAGTTTCAGTACTGCGGTAAGGGCGATATGCAGATTGTACATTGCTAAAAAGACTGTTTGAACTTAGATAAGATACAAGCTGGGATAGAACAACCTTTTCTAAGAATTTTTATATGAATGGGAGATTAGAAACTGGGCGGTAGTTCTTTAAATCGTCATGGTCTGGTGTTGGTTTCTTCAGCAGAGGCTTTACAATGGCAGTTTTGAAAAATGACGAGAATTCATCGGATGAGAGAGAGGCATTAATACCATCAGTTAATGAAGCCAATACTGGATCTAACCACTCAAGCAGCAGTGATGTTGGAATTGGATCAAGTTTACATGAATTTGGTGCACTCTTCATCACGATTGCACGTACGAAATCTATAGAGACAGGTTCATATGCTGCTACTTTTGCCTCTCAAATTCTGTATCCCAACTGTATGGTGATGACGAGTCAATTGAAATTGTGGTGTCAAGCTTATCTCTTTTGGTTTGTACTTTGTCACGGATGTGATTTGCAAACATGTCAGGAAGGTCGACTGGAGAGAAGGTAGTTGGAAGTGGTGTAGAATTGTTCCTTGACATTAGGTTGTTAGTAATCTCGAAGAGCTCTTTGCAGCTGGAACTTTCCATGATCTTAGTAGTGTAGTGGGCTGATTTCGCTACATGGACTATATTTGTGACATTCTTCTTAGCGGCTTCATAGATTTGCTTATGAATAGTAAGTCTGGTGGAAAGCCAAAGGCTCTCAGCTTTACGGCGGCCTCTTTTGGCAGTGCGAAGCTGGTCCCTAACACTGCTATACCATGGAGAACACTTTTGAATTGATACTCTGCACTTGGTGGTTGGGACATGTTTGTCAAGCAATGAACGCAGGCAGTTAACAAGTTGTTCTGCCGTAGGAGTTAAGCAAGTTGTTAGGTTAGCTTGGATGTCGTGCATTAGGTTGGTTCTATTTATCATACGGAGGTTTCTCTTAGTAGCAGATAAAGGTGGAGGTTAGGGACTGATACGTCAAGATGGCATATAATGCAGAGGCATATATATATATATATATATATATATATATATATATATATATATATATATATATATATATATACGTAAATATGTACGCTGTATAAATGATATAGCAAGAGATGTATAAATTTGTCATAAAAAGGAAACGAGGCTTGCCGATTTTCTTTTTAAAGAAACATTTATACAACGAGTGGTATATTATTGATACAGCGTACATATTATACATATATTTTATTTATATCACATATAATTACATATATTTCCCATTTGAACGGAGTTAGATTGACGAGAGGCAACTGTGCATTCACATCCCTGCCTAGTTTGTCCGTTACAAAATGTAGTTCTTTTTGTGCCTATTCACAATTACCTTTTCATATTGATAAGTTGATTGTTTTCATTTTTGAGTTTCTATTTTTATTCACATTAATTAATTCAGTATAAGTTACACTTATGATTTATACATGAAAGAGGGTTTCAATGACGAAAGTAGAGCACTAGGCATACATGCACATATATTCTTGAATACTTAACGCTTAATAATGCATTGGCGTACAGGCTTAGGGAAAATATCGTGGACAATAATCTAAGCGAAACCACAAACCAACAAGATGTAATTAAAATATTTTGTACATTGAATGTTGCTCTGACTCATTATTCTGCTTTAATTAACATTACTACCGACTATAAACTTCTCTCTCTCTCACTCTCTCTCTCTCTGGTCGGTTACTACCATTTTCACAAGTATTGGTATTGCACAAGAGAAAATCCTCCATTCTCGTCTTTTCATGGACTTTCGCCATTTACTTGATACGCTAGTCAACAAAGAGAGAGAGAGAGAGAGAGAGAGAGAGAGGCGACCTTTGGATATTTTCATATTTAATTAATAATAATCGACTTTTAGAACCTTATAATAGGTTTAAGAAACAATAACATCAACAGATCCTTAAATACACTACATATGTGTGCCCGGCAACCAATATCTTTGCCTTACTGTGTCGAATTGCAATTTCAACTTTGTATAATTGATTATATAAACAGTTTAGAGAGGTTCCAAGGAAAATGTAAACATACCGTTATGTACAATGATTTTGTCAGTTTCTAGGGTTTTTTTTCCAGCCCAGTTTCTTTTACTCTCTCACTCCAGATTTCTGCATATCTTGTCCCTTGGACATGAGAAGGGAGGGGAAACTGAAAAAGAAAGGATTGCGATTAAATTGTGTACCATGTTAAATTCATTTAAAAAACGGGGATTGTTATTACTTTTTGTCGTTATTTTCCTACATCACTAATGATTACCGAGTGGAAATTCATCATTGATCTATAGGAATATACCCAACAGCACACAGTTCCAAGAATGTTTATGTATGCGTATTATTGCACCATGGATCACAATTTGATAGACCAATAGTATTGTCCTATCAAATTGCTTTATACCAACTCTTTGAAAGCCATGTTATTTTTAATGCATGTGGTATAAATATATATACTTTCTGGTGGTGGATGCAGACGCATCATCCAACATACTCGGCATGAACAATACAAAAATCAACCTAAACAGTATAGACTACATCCTTGACCACCACAGACTAGATGATTGGCGTAGCTTTTGGTTTTCTAACGCAAAACGTAGCATTCTGTTTGAACGAACATTTTGCTGCAACGGCATGTTTCTTCCTCGTTACGGGGCAAGCAGCTCAAGCGCAAGTGCCAGCTCTAAAAGTAGGAAGATATAACAACACTACTTACTCTGCATCACCTGCCAAACAGAAAGGTGAACTTCGTCAGAGAGCATATTCGATATAGAGATAAAGACCATCCTGAGAAAAGAAAATGCAATGGTGATGTCAATTTCCAGAATCGTAAATCAATATGCATCACATGACACAGAAAGTGTTATCAAGACACATTTCATGATGAAATATGCAGCCGAGCCAAGGCAATATATGAAATGTGAATGACTTCCAAAAGTACCATACAATCCCTATATCACTCATTAGGTAGTGTCAGTTTCGTTCGCTCTGGTCAGTACTTAAAACAAGGATCCTTGCTTCGTCTGTGAAAAAGGAGCATCCCTTACACATGTTTGCTACAAACAAATGCTGGTCGTTCTCTCAAAGAACCCACCCAGAAAGGTCGCGACGAGACGATTCCTGTTCAGCTCTGCATATCCAATAACGCAGAAGATGCACATGCATTTGACATCATCTTCCACAAACGCTGATGGGCAATGCTGCTCCTCACAATTTTTGTCCCACGCCTTCTAAGCCAGGTGGAGCTGTTGAATTTAGCAGCAACGGTTATTAACTTGTTGAGGAAACGTTGGTTAAGGGAAATATGATTATCATGTATATATTCAAGGTGTTGCACCTATGCATACTATCTCTCAACAATGTATTAAGCCATGCAAAGCCTGAAAATCGACATTTTACAAAGTTTTAGGATGTCATTTGAAGAGCAGTTAGCTGGTCTTTTTCGAGAGAATGTTGAGCGAAGATAGGATTAGCATGCACCCTTCCTTCCCCCAGATTTCACTCATGGAAGACGTACCGTCGTTTCCATTGACAACATTAGCTTTGCAGGAGAGTGATGTTGTACAACGCAGATATAGATAAACAATCTTTGCAAAACAATTGTGATTTACAGAATTCAAATTAAAGATAGCCCAATTAACAAAATCTAAGAGTGCAAACGGAAATTGAATACAGCTACTGCGAAAAGAACAACTGAAAATATAACTAGTAAAAACGTTCTGAAAAGATTTGACGAAAAATGGAAGAAAATCAAATCAACAACATGTATGCAAATGCATGAGGAGCTTCAGAAAATGTGCAGAGCATGGACAGATGTTATTTGCATTCTAAAACTAATTAGCAGTTAGTTCGAATCAACAACTTAATCATATTAAAAATTATCAAAACCATGATATGAAAAGGACTTGGACACTTCAACAGAATCTTGGCTTTTAATTATAGCAGGGTACAATTAGCATATTGATTAGCAACATCATAGAGGAAGATAGTGACGTTGTACCCTCTCACGGTATGACTTTAACGCGCTTTCCATTCAAAGAAATTAACCTAGGATATGTACAGAATAACTAACGCACAGACATATTTACAGAAGCGAATGAAAACAATATTGAACAAGGGGAATTAAATAACATTAGCTTAAGCATCAATAAAAACTACATTGCCAATAAAAACTGAGTAGGTAATCAAATAACTAGGACTCTAACGTATAACGTTATGAAGGATACTATGACATGGATGGGATAATGTGATAATTAAATAAAACATTGAACAGAGGTCTAATAAAAGGGCTACAAAACACTGAGTAATGGTAACATAACCAATTCTCTTCACAGAAAAGACAAAGATTAGTAACGTCTCCAATCTTATGCAAACTTTGCAAAACGTAAAAGAATAAAACATTATTTACACTATACCGGACATTTTTTTACAACCAAATAAAGAATGGGTAAATCGCCGAGATAGATGTTTGGAAAGCGACATATGGGAAATAGAGATAAATCTCTGTAGATCTACGGTACATTACAACCTCAACTCAAACAATTAAAGGAGGAAATAAAAGAACAATCTTTTAATAAGAAGACTGAACCACTAAGAAGGAACTGTCGATCTTGGTCTCAAAAATATGGAACCATTAACAGTTGTTACCGATAAAAACAACAATAGCAACAGCTGTAATTCTAATTGGAAACGAAATGTCTAATAGTTTAACATTTACAAGCAGCAGCTGATGATACCACAATTATAAACGATGAGAGAAACTCTTCAGAATGTAGTGAAAAATAAATAGCAAATGCTTGACAACGTGAATGACAGAATAGGGATTATGACACACTAATTAAGCGATCTAGATGATGCTTTTCTTTGTATTGTTTGTATTATGCAACTACTAATGCTGATGATAGAAATAACTTAATACACGCCGAGGGTTATATACAACTTGCAAACGAATGACAAACTTAACCGAGAAATTTACAGTATCCCTATAACTATTAAGTGGTTTAAGGAATCTAAAACTACGTTTCTAATCCAAGTTGTAAATGCAACATTTAAAGAACCGCTCACCACTGTAAAGGAATACAAACTAAGATGATATGGTCAAGTTTCACGCTCGTCAGGCCCTTCAGAGACTATTCTACAAAGCACACTGACAGGAATGAAACAACGAGTCAGATAGAAGAAGAGATGGAAAAATAACATCAAAGAGTGGACAGGCCTGGACATTGCAAAGTTCCAACGAACAGTGGCGAACTAGGCAAAATGGACAGAGGTTGTCGCAAAGTCATCAGTGGCTCTGTACAACCAACCTGGTTAGGTGAGAAACAAAATTAAATAAAAACCATCAAGTAAACAATGAATACATATTCAGTGTACTTGTAACTTTTATTAGACTAAATGTTATCACGTTATCACTTTGTTACAAAATCGCAGGTAGGTCCATCCAGGTGTACAGTGGGCGCAACACAACAAAGCTTGATCATTACCGGCAAAGGTGTACCACAGGTGCAGGATGTTTCAGTTTAACAGAAAGCCCGTATTGGCCGTTGTTTTCGTAAATAAATAATAAATAAATAAATAATAAATAGCGAAAATGTCGTTAATCTATATCTTCTCTTCCGTTTTTTAAATTATTTTCTCTGTTCTTACACAGATCTTCCTTGTTAGTCGTTAATATTACTATACTCCTATACTCGTCTGACTTTCTGATATATAATTTATACTTACGATTATTTGGGACATGCATGATATATCTAATATATCATAAACATTACTATTTGCAAAATATGGAAATGATATTCCCAAACTAAAGTCGGTAAAATTCCCCACCATTGCAGGGGAAATCACTGGCTTTTATTTAAAAGTCTCTAATATTAGTGTCTTGTGCTGATTTCTGTATTTACGAACATCAGTACATCCTCTCAACGAGATTCTCGTGAATCTATATATCTCAGTCTGATTAATTATTCAATGCTATTTTGTATTCACTGTTTCATCATTCATGTCCTGAAAAAAATGTCCTTCCAATGGCATGGGGAATTTACAATCGTCTATCCATCTACGAATCCGGGATTCAGCCAAAATTTAATTTCAACTAAATCAGGAATTTATGGAGGATGTGGAATGATGTGGATGATGTGCTCATACATTTAGAGCCAACACCTTGGATGCACAACAAATGTCCAGTGAAACTAATAGTCAGACAAAGGTACCTGGTCGACCAGGACTATTGCATTACAAACTAATTAGTATAAAGTTATCTTGAGCAATTTGTGGGCTCTGTTCGTGTAATCCGATATAAGCTGTATTATTTTCTCTTTAATCGGATTCATATCAGGTACAGCCACGTTGCATCACAGTACACAATCTCGTTTAAATCTCTCTGGTCACACAGTTTCAAATATCTGTTATGCAATATTAACCCGTTTTTGATTTTGATCAGCGCACACAACTGAGGACCCCGTCCTGTACAAACTTTTGAGTTTCGAGTAATTGTTAATATTTAATTATTCGTATGATATTATTCACGCTTAATTATCTCAGGTATTGCTATTACGTATTTCTGAAACAAATTCCAACTTATATTTAATTAAACAAATTCAGTCGATAAACTGATTCTAATGATATTGGATATTGATTTTTAATTTATCACATTCATTGTGCTTTTCGTTACAAACTTTATAATAAAATTTCAAGTTCTAATTGCATATTGTTCCATAACTATATTCTCGCAATGATTGTATTGCCCATGGGCTGGTAGATAAATGACAGAGTATGACAGACATCTAAGTGATTCAGTGATTGGTATTAGATAAAAATAGAAAATAACATCACAATAGGAGTTTTTAACTGCCACGGATGAACAATTTAAACGAGTTCCTTATTCAGCATGCCGGCAGCATCCATTAACCGTGCGTAGAAGAATATTGCTCTCCAATATAGAAAACACAGAATCATTACACTGGGGAAATTTAGATTCGCTGGTAATAATTGTCTGAACATTCCGATCAGGATTTATATCGACAAAAGCCATTCAAATGATTGATAACTAACAATATTCTCGAAGCAAACAACAAGTAATTAACATTAAGTTGGAATACAATGACATTTTTCGTCTATGAAAAGTAAGTCAAACAGAAACTGAATTGTAATATATTAATGTAATCAGTAAAATATATAAATACCGCCAATCCTCGTATGAATGAAAAGAACATTTCAAACTTTTAATGCGCAGCTGAATTGCATTAATTTAAAAAATATATATTCTTGTTTTAATAAAAAGGCGTTATTAGCTTCAGTGCTTATTTATGAACGACGATATAAAGAATGTTATTAAACTCAAGTGAGGTCACATTGTCTGTCAATCACATACTTAAAAATAGAAAGCATTTAATGATTTACTTTTGCCGATACACTGGCAGATCAAACAATTAAATATACTATAATTTACTTTTACATGTCCCGTTATACTTAATGCACTCCTTTTAAATGTAGGACCGAAAACATTCTACTAACGATGAAACATTTCCAGGCATATGTTAATACAGGATTCTAACGAAGTTAGCATTTGGAAGAAAATCTAATTAGGTTCCTAATGTTGATAGCTCAGACGTTGGTGTTAGCTTGTCTTTGAGGTTACTAAAATGAAAAAATCCTGAGATGCAGATAAATCAGATGGGTGATCATTTGCCATTAACTACACGGGTCAACAAGTGTTTAGAAGTATTCTGCTTCAGAGATAATATGTGCTATTTATAATGGATGTTGATGTGCCGAATTCAAGTAACTGTTTAGAAGATATTCAAGATTTTGGATTTTGCGTCAATGTATATTGTTTAGATAGTAAAGCTTTAATCATAAATTGTAAACCAACGTCTCTTCCTGTGTTGATGGTTGCTTTACAGGATAATTTGTCATCTGTCCTGTTTATGTAACACTTTAAAAACACAAAATGGTTATATAAATAAAATTTATTTTGAAACAAAAGGGAAAAAATATTATGTATATATAAATACATAGTTTAATTCTTATTCAGTGTCTACTCATCGATTCTAATTTGTCTCTTGTATTTGGTCAATGGTACATCTCTTGTCACTGCCCAGCTATAGTCTGCAAGCATTGATGGGATCCATTTTTCCTGATAGCGTTTCTTCATTGTTGCAATATCATCGCCGTGCTCGTGGCTCACTGTTCCGCAGTTCGGTGGAACAAATCTAGATGAGAGTTCAACAAATGTACATTTAGTGACATATTGCAACCAAGGCTTTTGTTTGCCTTGAGGAAGTTTTCCACCAACTCCCTGCAGTTATCAGCCTTATCATTTCCGAGAAAATTTGTTGCCACTAACTGGAAGGATTTCCATGCCGCCTTTACTTTGCCACGCTGTACAGGGTCAAATGCATCATCTAGAAGAAGCTCAATAATCTGAGGAATAACAATGACACCTTCCTTGATCTTAGCTTCACTTAACCTTGGACATGTTCGATGGAGGTACTTGAAAGCTGCTTGTGTTTTTTCCATGGTGTTGACAAAGTTCTTCATCATACCCAGCTTGATTTCCAAGGGTGGTAATAAAATCTTCATTGATTTAACAAATGGTGGATGCTGAACACTTTGCCTCCCAGGCTCCAGTGACTGTGGAAGTGGCCAATCTCATTTGATGTAATGGGAAATTCTATCACGACTATCCCATTAGCAGGGAAAACAGCAGTACTTTGTATATCCAGTATGCAGACCAAGCAAGAGAGCAAGAACCTTCCAATCGCCAAAAAGCTACCGCTGATGTTGGTCAGAGTTTATGCACCTCAAAAGTTGTTTCATGTTTTCATACATTTCCTTCATATGAACTGCATTTCCAGCTGATATTGGCGGCAAAACATTGCATTACGCAGCAAAAGAGTTTTACGACTCGTGTTCGATGAACCAATCAACAGTCTCCACTCATTTGGCTCATGAACGATGTTGAAGCTGGCATCACACCATCGATGTTGTTGTAAGATGCAAGATCACCTTCCATGAAGAAGAATGGGGCATGATCTTTTTGACGGTCATGGAATATGGAAACCCTAACATAACCTGCCAGGAAATGCCACTGCTCAAGTATGTAGCCCAACGACTCTGTTTTACTCTTGGATGTTCCAAATCCCTGATTAGGTCATTCAGTCCACTTGGTGTTATGATGTGTGGTTCAGAGGAGGAGGGTGTTAAAAAATGTGTCATGTGACATTGATGGTTCTGGACTAAAAATTTCATCCTCTTCCTCTTCCTCGCCTGACTCAAGTGAGAATGATTGTGGTGCATTAGGAACCAGCAGTCCTTGTCCGTGTGGTACCTGGCGTATAGCTGATAGAATGTTTGCATTATGCACAGGCAATTCTCTCTTATTTGACACACCTCTGCCAACTGGAGGCACCATGCAGAAGTAACAATTGCTGATATGATTTGTTGGCTCTCTCCAAATCATTGGCACAGCAAAAAACATAGATTTCCTTTTCCTGTTCAACCACAGGCGCAGATTTGTTGCACAAGTGTTTCAGCATAGGTGTGGCGCCCACCTCTTGTCCAGATCTACAATTTTGTAGCCAAAATAAATGTGATAGGATTTCTTAACCATAATGGTTATACTGCGCTTTGTGATGGAAAAGTAAGTTCACCACAAACATAGCAGAAGTTATTTGCATTGTTCACATGTACGAGGGATCTCTGCTCACTTTGGCTAAATAGAAACGTGACCCATTGCAAATCAAACACTGACTTTTAGAGAGCACGATGCTGTATGATTTCTCAAACTAATATAAAACAATTTGTTCAGCAGAGTGATGAAAGCTCTGTTATGATTGCATCATCCATGACTTCTATGTATAACATGACGCTATTCATACCATGTATGACGCAATACCAGCTTCAGATTACCTCTTTCATTGTTAGCCTAAAAAGCAAGTACTGTCTAAACCCAGACATAGATTTATTCATATTCATAGGTACAATCTAAGATGCATTTTAGTCATTTCTGGTTTAAATTGAGATCTCTTTCCTTTATAACTCACTTATACTCCGCCATTCCCAAGTCAATGGTCGTATATACCGACGCAGTATCATATCTTTAAAACTAGAGCCAATCAACAATTGTAAACATCATTTTCGTTCTCAGTGACCCGGAATTAGTAAAGTTTGAATGCATTTATTTCGGAATTATTTTGGCTGTATTCCAGTGTAATGCAAGAACGATGTAATATCTACGCCCATAAGCGACATATCCATATCGCTTGATACTTGTTCTGCAATTTAACAGCTAAATCTGTCTTCGTGATTTTTGGAAACTTATTTCGGCTAAAGCAATATTGCATTCTTCTAGTATCAACAAAGGCAACTTATTTTAATCCAAAGATTGTACAAAACACACGGACATATATAAGAAATTAGGGAATGCTTTTTTTGTTTTATTGTCTTCGTTCGTACGGTCTATTATAAACAGTGTGTGTGGGTTCGGGTTATTTCTTGAAGTAATGTTAATTGTCAAGAACAAACTTTATTCCTAATCAGGTACATTAAGAATGGTGTTTCTGGCCTCCCAGTGGAGCTTGATAGCAGTCTCTATGTGCGAGGGATATATCTCGTTAGAAGCTTCGATAAATGAAGTACCTTGTAAGGTAATATTTTCTAGATGGTTTCTTCTAAGTGGTGCTACCTTTAACATTATAGTTTTCAATTGTTCCCTGCAAAATGTTCACAACAGAATTACAAAATACACTTTTATCGTGTTACCATTATTTTATTACGTCTCGCAATGTCTTGTATTTAATTATGCTGAAAATATTCAGTTTTAAAAATATTATTGTTTTCACTTTATATATTGCTTTCTGGTATAATTAATCCGTCATCTATGATTCTGGATAAAAACAAATAAAATAATAAACAAGCACCTAAATTAAAGTATCTGATCATGCCGATGCATCTAAGAGAGTAATCGCTAAATAAGATATCTTAGCATATAAATATGTTCACCTTCAATATTCAATTACTTGTTTGAATCTGATCAAACCAATTATTTAAAGTGAGCATGCGTATTGCTTTAACATTCTTTTTTGAAGCCACACTCAGAATAGCATCCATCGGCAAATAATAAAGTGGTAATCGACATAAATTACTTTTGTTTAGTACTCTAGACTTAAGTTAGTACTTTAAATATTGTTCTAAAAATAGGATACGTTCAAAGTTTGTTATTAGGTTTATTGTGGGCTACATAATTTAAGGAAATCTTGTCATCATTATCATAATAATTGAAATAAAGTTAGGAGCACTGATCATATTCGATAATTCTGTGTCTGGTATTAGCAATCATATAATGTATCTTAAACCTTTTGGCTCATTGATAACAGGAATAGAAAAAAAATTGAATCTTGGTTGGACGAAATTGTTACATTGAGCAATTTTCTTCGGATCAGATATATGTGACAATTTGAGTCATATTGCAATGACTGCAGTGTGACAGTTTATAGCGGTGTAGCACACATGTAGCATCATGTCACACCCAGCCAGATTGTCCTGACTCCAGGCCGATCAGTCCTAACACTAACCTCTAAATGCTGAGAGCCAAGCGAAGCAGATGCTAATACCATTTCTTAGCCTCTGATATGATTCGGCCGTGGTTCGAACCTGCAACATCCCGCATCAGAGGCGGACCGGAGCAGGCTGATAAAATCGACATATTCAATTTTGTATTATTAATTTGTGATCACGAAACCTAAATATTATGTTTACATGAGGGCATCTCCCTTTTATCTCGGTGATGAAAATGAGTAGCATAATAGGTTATGATAATAAAGAATGATCCGATTGATTCAAACAATAAATAAATCTTATGTAACTACTGGTGACACAAAACATGGAACTAAAGAAGGTGATGCCAAGTCTAAAATAAGTCACCATTAGGTGAAAACAAACCGGATAACAATTGCGGGCTCGAATTAGTGATAATGGAACGAATGATAATAATGGGAAAATGGACGATAATGGAAAAAGGGTGAATGCGGAATTATTACGTAAAGATGAAGATGAGAAGGACAAAATGAATGTAGTCTAACAAATAGTATAGATCATGAGACAAAACAAACAAGCGTTGATAATTAGGTCTATGGTACCAACTGTCCTCTAGCTTGTTAAACAATTCCAATGTCATCTTCTTTTATTCTGTGTAGAATCGCGCGAACGATGAACGCTTTGACTTTATATTTGTCAAGCACGGACGTGAAGGAAAACATTCCATACATTCACTTCACATATTATCTACTATCCATACACACGAGGAGATACAAATCACCCAAAATATACTATCAGAAACCCCAATATCTACTATCCAAACACGGGAAGAAGAAAAAACAAATATATGCTATGCTATCCACAAAACCATATTATACTATTCACTCACGGGAAGGAAAAAAGAACAAAACCATAATATAGTATCCACACTCGCGAAGGAGAAAAGCAAACCCTTACTATACTATCCACAATATCATATTATACTAACCACTCACGGGAAGGAGCAAAAAACCTCTAACCCATCATATACTATAAATAACCACAATATATCATGCACACACGGGAAGAAGAAAAACAAACCCAAAAATACCGTCCTCACAGAATGGAAGGGAAGAGGGATGAAAACACTCTGCAATTCACAGAAACTCAAAACAATATACTATTCGCACAAGCAAATGCTCACTTCTACAAACACACAGTCTACTATCCGCACAAACGTGCGTGAGCTCTCGCGCTCTATCTCCCCCCTCCCCCACAGTAAAGGAGTGATTGTTTAGAATCACACTACTCCACATTCACACAAATTGGTAACTTGAATATTCTCTTTTCTAGAGTATTTGGGGTAGCCCTGAGACGGGTATGTGATTACATCTCCCAAGCCGTGCCCCCACACACATCACATACTCCAATCGTTCTCCCAATTCACCGCCGTGGTTGGGAGCACTGACATTACTCTCCCAGTCTTCACTTTCAGGGATAGTGAAGACTTCTCTATGTCTTCTCGTATTCCACGTTCTTGGATGTTGAGGGACTCCTTAAATCCTCAGCATGCACCTGTACTGCTAGTGGCTGTGGTGCTGGTATGATTGCAGTGATCTTAGTGGCTGTAGTGTTTGTCTCTGTGGAGGCGTCCTCGCCTCAGGTTTGACCTCACACACATTCCTCATCATTACGTAAGGTATGATAGTTGTTTTCTTTCCTCCTCTTCTTTTTTTTCTCCTCCTCTTTTTTTTCTATTCTGGCCTCTTCGGTTATGACCTCCATATTCAGCTCATCCAGGAGCCGCCTGTCTTTAATTGTATTATAGAGGTGTGCGCACATATGTTCACGTATCTCTGTTTAGTGACCACACAGCGACCTGTCTATTGATTCTGGGGGAAGGAATTAGAGCCTCATTCTCCAGTCATTTATGTGCTCAAAGAGCACTGTTAATTTAGCGTCAGGGCGATGTTCCCCATAGGTCTCTAACGGCCTGAATGGAGGTCAGACATGAGTGGGAATAGAACCCAACAATATGCAGTCATGTAAAAAGACTTCACTTGAACCTACAGGCCAGGATCGACCAATGTAGTATGTAACGCCAGTCGCGAGAGGTCGGCGACTATGACGTCATATCGGGCATTGTTTTTTAGCGGGTGGAAATCCTTCCACATTTCTGCTCATGTACGAATGTCTGGGAGTGCCGAGGGAGGAAAAACGGTCCGGCAAGAGGTCTATCGTCACGAGAGTCACTGAATACCAGCCCGGACTTAATCAAATTTTAATCCAGTGATTTAATGGAACCTAACATAACCAATAATGTGTAAGCCAACTGTGTAATTGGGTCAAATACAAACAAGTCTTGTTATTTTCCTTTCTCCTAACAATTCCTATAGTACTAATGCATAGCATAGATGAGAATTTCCTTAACAATTTTAATTTGCTTAGTGTCTAAGCGACATATAAAAAGTTGAGGCACTACTAGGTAAATAAGTTTTAATTTTGAAGCAGGCGATAGAAAGGGTCATGTCAGTATTGTGGTTTTATCGAACTGGGAAACCAAAGCAGAATAGTTCCCTTAAAAAGGCAATTTGGTAGCCTTAATAAGGGCTATTATTTTTCCCCAGGTGGGACGGTGTCACGGCGTTCCTATTGTCCGCAAACGTCCTCCGCCGTCTGAGTTTAATTCTGCTGTCCTATTGGGAATGCCTGGCACTTGTGGAGTTCGAAAAGGAATTCTGCATCGTCAAGTAGGGTTGTCATCGGATATTTTGTGTATGCAGCGTTGAATCGTTTCAGCAGGATTCGTCTTCCGGTGTGCCATAGCAGCGATGTGTTGTTTTTTTTTTTTTTGTCCTTTAGTGACATCCATGCTACGATAGCAGTTGATTTAATAAAATCATGTGCGAACTTGATGTCAGCATGTGCCATTTGAAGTCCCAGTGCATTCAGCCTTTTGAAGTCCAGGTCGCTGTACTCGTGTTCTGCTACTGTAACTCTGCTAACCCTTCACCAGTGGCAAAATGAAATGTTTTATACGGCAAGGTGATACTCGGTTGTTGTGGTATTTGCAGGATCAGTTTAATGTCTTCTAAAAACCTGCTCTGGTATTACCTGTTTATATTTGGTGGTGGGAATATGCGTACTTGTTCTAGGTGGCGTCCTATTCATTGGCAGTGGAGGTGGTGGTGGTTGGGTTGTACTCTTAGTAGATTTTGAGACAATGGTTGCAAATGTCTCTTTCTCCTTGGATTTTTGGACTGGAACGTGGTCCGCCGGGTCCTGTGCAATCCGTGTTTTAGGCCTGGCCCCTTGAGTTGATGTAAATGGCACACCCGACTGCTGAGGTTTGACTTGATGAGGGTGCGTGATAGTTTCGTTTTTGCGGTATGTGTCTGCTTATTACGCTCCCTCACCTGCCGTACATTTCCACCTCCTGGGTTGTAAATTGATTTCTTTTTCTAAGTTGTTGCTTTCCCCATATCAGAAGCAGAGTAGTACGTTTATCCTGTGATCTGAGGATTCATCTTGCTGCTACTAAGACCCCTCAGTGCATTCAAGGCGTGGGCGGGAATAACATAATAATGAGTGTTGCTTCTTCTATTTTACCTGTCCACTTAGCCGCCTGGCATGCTCCAGGTGCATCTGAAGTTCAATCAATTTCGCGATTCTGTTAATCATATTTCTCCGTTGATGAATCAACAAGGGTAGCCAGACTGACGTGCGTCTCCTTTATATGGGTCAAGCACGGACGTGAAGGAAAACATACCCTGATACCAAAACATACAAGACCCATATCATCACCCCATAAACATGGAACGTGCGGACTAAAAAGAATCACTCACTCACTTTTTACTTACAAATTACAATCATAAACTCACTGACTTTTTGACAAGTTACGGAAAATGAAGTGCCTATAGACACACTTATATCAAAGTCAAACAAACGAAATGGTTATAGACACATTTCCTACAAAGTTAAAAGAAAGGAAGTGCCTATAGACACACTTCTATTTTTTTTATAACTTACTAACATACCACTGACAAATCAATTAGTATCTTTTTTGTAGTGTATTGGGTAGCCCTGAAAAAGGCTGTTTTTTGTGGACGAGGATTTATGACACTCTGTTATTGTCTAAGATATGCGTTCCCAAAACTCTTTGGTGTCTACACGGCAGTCGACAACACCTGTCTGGTTCTTGCCGATGCTGCTATTGCTGCTGCTGCTGCTCTCTCTGCTGTTTCTGATGTCTATACTTCTCCGTTCATTCTTCATTCTCCTTCTTGATTTCCTCTCTGAAGAGCTCTTCTATCAGGCCTGCAATCACGTTCTTAATTCTGATATTCTCTATCTCTGCAGGCTTCGGTATCAGGTTTTGCCTGACATGATGTAAATTCAGGTAAGCTTCGTTCAACTTGGCTAACCTTGAGCACATCTTCATAGTAGGATCAGCCAATTATAGATGGTCATAATGATGATGATGAGATTTGATTAGCGTCTTTTGCGCGCATAGTGCATGCGCTACGAGTTAAATTCCGTAATTGCGGACTAATGAATTGTTTAAGGGGGATGGAAAAATAGCCTCATCCCCCAGCGCTTTAATGCACACAAAGTGTGCTACTTAATTGTGTCCGATTCCGGGATAATTTAATCCCACGGGACAACCGACGAGCGGGAATAGGAGCACCCAAGCTCATCGTTTTTAGTCAGTATCAATTGCTTCGCTTATTGAGGAATTACACCCCACTTATAGCGCTACCCCAGTACCATGATGGCACGTTCATCGGGATAGTAGGTTTAATACGTGCTAGCATAGTATGACTGAATGTCTGCTTGAGGGTAGGAAGGTAGGGGTATAAATAGGACGTGAGCTGTTTCTGACATCTGAGTTAATTTTGATCCACATTTCTAGAGTAAATAGCGTCTGGCTGAATTTTTAAAGATTGTATATGTGCTGTTGGATATAATGAAAAAAGAAGGAATGGAATAATAATTCATATTTAAAAATATATTTCTTTTTTTATTTTATTTTTATTATTATTTGTTTTGATATATATTGTTTTGTTTGTGATTAAGTTCTACTTTATTTTCATAGGGTTTGTATTTGTATGATTTGATAGTTTATGGCTCTAAGTCGAGTGGAGGGAGACGATTATCATAAAGGGTTTTTAAAAAATCCATGTTTGCCAATTTTGTTTCCAGAAAAATAGGATATTATTATATGTATAATTGACGTTAGGGTTACTGGACGACAGGAATGTATTTTCCGAAACTGCTGGCCAATAATGTATTTCAAGTTTAGATTCTGTTGATAAATTGCTGGTTTTGTTTGTTGGCTAGAGTCGACGTTTTTATATTCCTGGATACCTACTTTTGTATGAGTTAAAGCGTGCGACCTTCTGTAATATTGTCCCATTCCTGCTGCCATTTCCCTGGAATTTTATTCCTGATTATGCTATAGTATTATATTCGTCAGAATGGAGACTACCCTATTTTATATGGTTCAAGTGTGGACGCGATAGAAAAATCCAAACATTGTTTAGTGTCGGAACGCTACAATGGTTTGATTTGATGGATAGAGAGAAGTGAAAATAACCGACATAAGCCTTTCTCAAAACACAAATTTTTATTCAAATAACTAACATCCAACAATTAACAATTTTAAATGTTTTAAAATAAACAACCAAATAAGCTAAACAAACATTTTTCTAATAACAAAATACTTTGGACAAGGTTGACAACGTTGTGAAGTGAAGCTAGACTTCCACTGATGGAAGTCATTGGGCCATTCATTTACACTGCGTTCCCTAGCTAAAGACAAACGATAACCTTCATGTTCACAAAACCATCGATCTACTTTGTCATCGTTTCTAGATGAGTGGCGATCAAAATAAGTCACTAAATGTTCTAAAGAATATCCAAGACTGTGTTGATGAAGAAAATACACACAATATTGTCCACACACCATGAAATCTTTGCCGTGTAATTTCAATTTATTTAATCGTGTCGTCTGGGAATTTCATCTCATAAAGTCGATGATGTCGTCTTCGAAAGTGGGCAATCCATGCTCTTGTTCTGGCCATCTGTACTTTATCACTATAACCGTATCGTCTTTGTCTGTGGGCTATGCTTCCAAGGAATCCTCCCATTCCATTTCCATAGATTTCCACTATTCAAAGAAGGATTACAGACTTCCATAGTTTCTAATAGTCTAGAATGACTTCTCTCAAACTATTGTTTTCTATGGTATTATCAAATTCAGCATACAGGATGACGTTCACCGTCTTCTCTAGATTGTTTGCAAACTGAAGTTCCATACGAATCTGTCCGGATTTTACAGGGTGGAAATGTACCTTTTCACTGCCTTGCTCTGGAGTGAAATCAAAAACTAACAAAGGAGAGCTTCTTGTGTAATCTTCGTACGCAATGCCGTGACTTGTGTTAGTTCCTAACTGTCCGGTAGCTCGTACAGGGATAAGTACGATTTCAAATAATTCTCTGGGTAAAGTTAGATTCGAAACGTCTGGTACACAAGGTCTTGCCATCGTGACTGACTTCGATTTTCGACATAACAAAGTGATGATAGTTGAAATGATTTTTATTTTTGCAACCCCGTTGAAGGCTTCATGTTCGACGATGCCAAAGATTAAACGTTTGGGTAAACTGTCCTTAGAACAGCTGGTTCTCGATCAAGGATCGCTGACCATTGGGAAAGGTGAAAGTTTCACTTTCACGCGTCGTATGGGATATTTGGCAGTCGTTCTGTTCAAAGTGTGACTGATGTCGTTTCCCACTTTAGGTAAGACTTCCACGTGTCGTACGTAGAGTCCAGCTTCTTGGCTAATGGTTTTGTATTTGATAACCACATTAGTTATTCAATGGAAGACAGTACTGCTAATATTCAGTCTCAGGCGGACATCCACACCGATAAGCAAATACTTCTCTTGCAACCACATGTCCAAGGGTAAACGATCCATCAGTTCTAAACTGCTGTCCGCTGGTGTGATTTTCTTTCGACGCTCAACAAATCCATCATTCGACCATTTATATCGTCTAACATTTTCGTGTTAGGTTTCCATAGCATGCAGGCATCCAAATGGGTGTTTACTTTACATGTGTCCTCTGGATGAGAAATGTCTTCCTTTTCGTTTACTCTGAAATCAAATACAAGTAAATGCTATTCAGATCGATGTAATCTTCGGATCGTCCTTTAATTTCAAACTGGATGGGTGCTGAAAATGTCAATCAGGAGACGGGATGAATTTCGACCCATTGGGATTCTTGTATCGTCGACATGGCGGGTGGCATGGCAAACCAATCCAGTTCCGACTTGGAACAGGCACAAGACTCTCGGTGCATAATTTTATTTTATCTTTATGATTTAATAATCAAAAACGTCTAAATCTCGAACGGTTCATCTTTTATTAGTCTTTCTAGCTTTATGAGTATGAAGGCTTCAGAAATGGTGTTCTCTTCGTCGTCTCTTTCTGCCTTGCCCTCGTTGTGTCGTCAGGGAATCAGGAATGCCTGACTCGGCAGAGTGCAGGGCATCTATCGGCGTTTCTCGTTGGCCCAAAATGTCTTTGTATGTTTGCAGCAAGACATTTTTGCCTGCTCTCAAGAATGCTTCTTTAGGGTTTTTCTTGTCGATGATGATATTTTGGAGAAATTCTTTACCGTGCGTCAATGTGGCATCTTTCAAAGCTTGCAATTGTCTTGTCACCACCAACACGGGGGCCACCGAACGAAAGACTGATTTCAACATATTTCCTAAACCATGTCCTCGCTGTCGAGCGACGCCACTGTACTTATGAGTCGTTAGAAAATCGTTTTCGAAAATGGACTTTCCCTTTGGTGAATGAAATATTTTGCCTCAGATCTCCTTTCATGTCAATACTGACAGTGTCAATATACTACTTACTGACAGGTAAATAATGAGGATGTACAAATTCATGATGAACGTGATATGTGTTTTCATCTTCGTCGTCAGAGTTCTTGACAGAATCTACCTTGAAAGGAATGACACTTAGTTACGGCACGGAGGTGCGTCCCACACCGTTGTACTCCACCTCATCGGAGTGCACAAAAATCAAACTAAGTCCTTGGTTCATTTCTACCGGGGGACACAAATGTTTGACAAATTTCGAGTTGTCATCAGTGGTTGGCATAACTTTTATGTTCTTGACATCCTTGACCATCTTGAGCTCCCCACCCAAACTGTCATACAATTAAGGGCAAAATCTAATACCTATAGGTTTCTACTCACTTTCAAATTTCATCACCAGGCGAGGAGCCACTTTATGGTACTAGATGGTGTCACGTTTGTTTAGCTAAGTCAGAAATTTGTTAAATGCTGCATTCAATCTGTCAGCAATCGCACCCACCAGATGTTGACCGCTAAAATAATGTCCTGAGTTAATTTTAAACTGATAGATGTACAATGTAGGAGCAGTGCCGGGTACTGGTAGATACGAAGTGAATATTTCATGTTGTTTAGTGTTAATCGTGGTTTGTTGAACGTGAACGTCACAAACTTCGACCTTAAATTTGTTTTGATTTCTAAGAATATTTAAAACTTGTGTAGGGTGAATGATTTCCACCAAAGCCACTTCCCAATGGGCTTCGTGATCCAATTTTATGGCCTGAGGTACTTTGGCCGTGTAAAAACACAAAATATTGTTGGGAAACACCTCCATGGAACTTTCACTGGGTAACGTTAAGTACAATTGGTCATTTTTGTTCTTAATTCCAGAGCTTTGTTGCTGTACGAGGGGTTACTCGAAGTCAGAGGAGTGTCTCCGCCCAAAATGTGGTTGTTGTTGTTCGGGTGGTGAATGACGTTGGACGCAAGACTCCCCTTGTTCCCGTTCGATTAGTATTCAGGAAAGGACTGGGAAAAAGGTAACCGATGCAAAAGCCCAGTAAAATAGTCCACATTTGTTTGTCTCCTAGCTGCAAACTCAAATTGGCAATGGAAGAACTGATGACACAATACACTACACAGATTTGGCAGAAAAGACTATTTATGTTTTAGACATATGTTCTCCATACCACACCCACAAGGGTTGCTTTTGCTTGCAGAGAAGAACTGGGTGAAGTGGAGGTTACATAAGTGGTAGCGGTAGCTGAGGTTGTGTGAAAGATCATGATGGTCACTTATTTTTATAGTCGATGACTTGCGAAGCGTCGATCCAAGAATCAAAACTGGGAGAATATCCTTTTCAACGTACTTTGACTTCGTTGATACGACGTTTTCCAACTGTATGGGTTCTTCGTTCAAGAATGCTTTCGTTGTCGTACACTTCGTATTCATTTTTGGTAGACGGTATGATGACGGCACGTTTCCAGTGATGCGAAACAAATTGGTGGACTTGTTGGGCAAGTAACCTTTGTCGAAAATGTGTTTGGTTTTTCCAATGCGCACCCAATCTTCTATGGTCAACACTCCACTTTTCTTGGGAACAGCCACCGTCGGGTACGATGCAAACAGGCGCTTGAAAAGGGTCATTTCGTTGTCGGGAGCCACTTCTTGGGAGGCAAGTCCGACGCTTCGATGGTAAGATTGGTTGTACTCTTGAACCAGGTGCAGTTAGAAGTCGATGTACTTGAGAGTGTGGTGATGCGTAAAATATTTCATCATGCGTTCTTTCAAGGTGCGTTGAAAACGTTCCACGATGCTGTTTTTGGTGTCTGGATTATCGGTGGTGAATAAATGAATGTCACGTTTCTTCAATTCTTTTTTGAATGCTTGGTTCAGAAATTGGTTCCGAAATTATGTGCCTTTGTTTGATGGCTCGCAATAATTCACTGCTCGATTTGGATGTCAATGGCACGACCCTGGCACATTTGGACAAGACGTCGATGACACAAAACAAATATTTGTAGCCACGCTTGTAGGTGGCCAAATATGAGACATGATCGATACCCTCTACTCGGGTGCGACTTCTGGAACATTTTCGTCGAATGGGTTTGCGTAAAGTGTAGATGGCTTGTTCTTGTAATCATCGTTTCACATGAGGTAAATGGAGACATTTCAGACGGGTTTTGGCAGCACGATACAATTTCTGAACTCCTCCGTAATCTGCAGGATGGGGTGGATTTTACTAAATGCAGGATAACACCTTCACCATTATTGTAATAAGTCACCCAATCTTCGCTGATGCTACTTTGGATGGCTCAAAAGAGTTGTTAGGAAACGGATTTACGTGTCTTATGTGACAAGGGAGTAACAGTCGTAGGTAGTGATGATGGTGGAGGTGGTAAAGGAAAGACTTTGGTCTTAATTTTTTTTTTCGCTTCTGTTTTCCGTTCTTTCTTTTTTACTTCTGTTGAAGGCAGGGTGGACATCATCGTTTTAACCCAAGCTTCTCGTTGAAGTGTGGGGAAAGGGGTCAACAACGACGCTGCAATCTTACTAAGAATGGGAGCTGCTGACGGTGTTTGAAAGACTTCTCGAACCTCTTCTTCCTCAATCATTCGTGGGGATGTGTCTGTCTTGCCGCTGGGGGTGGGTGGTAGTGGTGGTGGTGGACTTTTCATCAAGGCCTTAAAATCTTTCAGAGTGGGTAGACCTGATTCGTCTAAAGCTTTCTGGTCTAAGAGTTGTTGTCGTTGCAAGAGTTGACCTTACTTTTGCGATTGGTCTGTTTCCGACAAATCGTTGCGATCCATTAATGTCCACAATTCGTGTTGTAACTGAGACATCTCGGTCAAATTCGGATTGGGAGGCAAATGCGGGGTCCGTTGTTCTTGCCGATGATGGTATTCCATCCATCGTTTGTAAGGTTTTAAAGCCAGTTTTCGTCCTTCTATTCGATTTCAAGGGTCACATCTGCGATCTTTGGACTCCAGAGGTCACTTTCATCTTGCTCCCAAGAATCCTCCCAGCATTCTTCCCAATACTCCTTTCAGCAAGGGTCGTAACAACAGGGGAAACATTCCTCCGCGTTGTACCTACATCTTCTTCATTTTACAAATGGGTATTTTCTTTTGAACCATTTGGCCAAGAACGTGACGATGTGTGGCTATGCATTTTGTCTGGTGTTTAGACAAAGGTATCGTGCCTTTCAAGACTATCAAACAGCATTCGCACGTTGTAGCGATGATATCTTTGGGGGCGATTTCAATGAAATTTTTCTGGCATGGATGGACAAGCTTTGGACAGGACGGACAAAATGTCCCCATGTTTGACTAAACGAGGAGGCAGTCCTTTCCTTTTATTTCCTTTGGATTTACAAGAGGAATGGCTCCTGGGGGTGACATCTTTGGTTGTTTATGAGCACATAAACACTGATAATCATTATTTCCTCGGACCCATTTTATACTGGAACGCGTCGCCACTAATTGTCTTTACGTCGTATCAACTTGATGACAGGCATCACGCGTCGTGGAGGGGTCAGCAAAAAACTAAATCGGGACTGTTCTTGCTTGGAAAAATCATGAAACTCTGTAACATGCCCGATCTCTCTTGGACTTTGATTTTGGGAGAAGGTTCTTTGTGAGCAGCTGCCACTGCACCTAAAGAGGGGAAGGTGTCACCGCTGGTGGAGAAGTTATTGCAGACATGGGTTTGCATTGTTTCATCACCTGAGGAAGAATGGGTGTTAAATTTGATTTGTCTGACATCACCAGCAACGGAGAAATGGAAGAACTTGAGGCTACTGGAGATCCCGTCATCGTCACTGCAGGTCGTGGTTTGCGAATGTCAGGTTGCGTCCTTGGTCAAAGTACCTCTCTTGTGGATAGAAGCTGTTTTCTGAGGGCTTTTGTTTTTCTGGCGACTTTTCTTTTCTTTTTCTCTTGACTTTTCATTTTCTGGAGTTGTGACCTGGTCTTGACAGCGTTGCTATTTTTCGTCTTTGGGCCTCGTTTGGCTTTTTTGGGAAGTGGCTTTTATCTTGGGGATATATTTGGGGGCATTAGGACCCATTTTAAGAGGGAGCGAGTGACGACCACTCCTTGAGAACCGCTAACTCTAGGTTTAAAAATGATTTGCTTTTTGGTTTGCGTGTCGATGGGGGGATCGGCCAGTTGCATCAAGGCTACTTTGTTTCTCTAACAAAAGCGTTTGGTTTGTAAGGAATGTGAATGACGCATTGCAGTAATTGACGTGCTGTCACCATACACCATTGTAAAACGTCTTTGAGACTGACTCCTAAAACACGAGCACGTATTTTTGGATTTTTTTCGCGATTTATTCCATACAAGGCACAAATCAATTTGACGGGAAGATGAGACTGAAGGGGCATAATGTTGACGCTGTGTGAGACAGACCTAAAGCGTCCGAGGTTTTTATAGATTTCTTTTGTTAAGTCGACGAAGGGGACGTATACAGGACAGACCCTCCGTCTTGACACCAGTGGTGAAACAAATGGGTACGAAATCGCAAATAATCGGGCGGGGGGGGGGGCTTAAATCCACGAGTAAATACGAGTGTGGTGTTTGAGTGGCATGGTCGTACGCATGAGTTAGCCAAGGCGTTCCTAACTGTTTGGCTAAGACTTGCGATGTATCTCTAGGGCTTTCAAAAAAGACCACGTAATGAGCATTGAGACTAATGGTACGATGGGCTTTACGTTGTTGAAATAAATTTTGAGTAACGTAAATGACACTGGCATTACGATGATGACCTTTGCGCGTAAACCACAGTTTAATTTTTCCTTCGTCTTCTCCTAACATATCGTCGAAAATTACCAGATGGGTTTGACTGGGGTCAGACACGATTCCGTCGTCTTCGCTAGGAATGCCTTCACAAACACGATGTAATCGCCTTGACTCTCTCGCAAGAGGCTGTAGGCCGATTGCTACGCTTTGTAACACCACACGATCTGTTGAGGTGGACGATGGATCAATTGATGTTTATGTTCGATCAAACATTTGACGAATTCAGTTTTGCCGGCAATTAACATGTTAAAGGGATGTCGACGATACAAGGCCTCCCAATTGGTACTATCTAAGTGTTCGTCGATGACTTTGAAAGTGGAGGAAGAGGGAGCAGAGTCACCAGAGGTATCCATAGTGAAAGGAATGTCACTTTTGACACGAAGACAGACAAGGCAAGAGTTTTTATACTTTTTCAGGTCACGTTTATTGCAAGTTAAAATGGAACAACACGAAAGACAAAAATAAATAAAATCCAATTGGTTAAGTACAACGGTACAATACACATCAAAAAGATCAAATTGTAATATAAACAAGTCACTGTACAACATGTTGTGGTAGCCAAGGTGTCCTAGGGACAGTGTGTAATGTTCTTATAGTCTCTACATGATGTACAGTCACACAGGTGTCCTCTCGGAATGGTCTTTTGGAAATGTCCATGACAGTCCTGTCCTGACGTGAGTGGTTGTCCTCCGTGACGGGTTCTTGTAGCTCGGTCACTAACACAGGTTTTAAGGTTACTTTTTACCTTGAATGTTTGAATGGAGGATGACAACTCTTGAGCATATTTAGCCACGTCTTTGGTCCAAGTCTCAAAACCCCAATATGCCCAGTCACGTACATCTGTCCAAATGAGGGTGTTAGTCACAAGCTACACACACGTCGTCATACACATCTTCGGTACCTAAAAGTTGACGAATCTTTTTTTCCCGTAGAGGTCGAGAAGTATCCAGATGAAAACGCAAGGCTTTGAACAAAATGAGTCTCTCGTGCTCATTTAAAGGGACAACTGTCCAGTTTTATTTGGTGGCAAGTACTGTACGTAAAGAGCCCACAAGGAATCGGCTGTTAAACGAACTCCCAGAAAGCAAGTCACTAAGACACACACCACACGACGATCCAAATTCAGTGGACACAGAACTTGTAATAAATGTTGGTAATCTTCCACTGTTTTAATGCTCTCATTAATTTCCTTCCACGGAATCTTTTGTATCACTTCTGACAAAGGTTGTGGCATGGTAGCCCGTTTTATACCCTCTTTTGTCGGAGGTAATAAGTGTACTTTCTGCACAGAGATGATCGTATGCTCAGAGATGATATAGTGCCAAATATAAGTTGTTTACTCACTAGAACACACACTACACATCGCATAGAATATTCCTCTAAAGACAAAATTCGATAATGTATAAACGTTTGGTAATCCTCTAACTCTTCCTCTGGAACCCGTTGTAGTATGACCAATATGTAACAAGCAGGATGAGTAGACACCAACATCTTCTGATCCTGGTCAAGTTGAACAATGTCTGGCCATCGGAACGTTTTCAAATGAATCGGTCCTCTTATACCATTCAGGTACTAGTGGTTTAAACACCGGTGACGTAATGGATAAAATTGTTCTTTGCGTCGAGCTTGTATTTTAACCAGCTCTGGGTAAATGCGTTCTCTCCAACTCCACATGCAAACCACGAATGTTCTTTTGTAAATTATCCATTTTATGTCATACTAAACGATCTTTTGTTGAAGGTAATAAGTGTACTTTTTGAACAGTATCGGTTTCAAATTAGTTCCGTACCAAATGATTTAGTCACTAACTCACACACCACACGCCGTACAGAAGTTTCCTCTTCAAACACGATTTCTTGGGGTAAAAGATTTAGGTAATCCTCTAACTCGACCGTTGAAATTCCGTGTATTAGGATCACCTTGTAAGTAGAATGAGTGGCATCCAAAACGTTATGAATCTCATGCAAATTATCAATGTCCGACCAATTGAACACTTTCAAATGACTCAGTCCTCTTATACCGTTCAGGTACCAGTGGTTCCTAAATCGCTGACGTAACGGATGAAATTGTTCTTTGCATTGAACTTGTATTTTTATCAACTCTCGGTAAATGCGTTCTCTCAACTCCACAGGCAAACCATGAATGTTTTCTTGTAAAGTATACATCCAGGGATTACTGAGGTCGCCCCACTAAAGGTAGTGACAATTCGGAGACCATCGAGCATGTTCCCGGTGTGCCGCATCTTGTCGTTCCCACTGGCGTAGCGACACACTACAACTGAAGCACTTGACTTTATCCCCTTCACCCAAGTAGAAAAATCCGACTCTTCGGGGGTAGGTCTTCCTAGATATTTAAACCGTCTTCCTTGGAAGGTTTGGAATCGACTTTCAAAGTTGCAGTATTCAGGTAAACGCACAGGGAGCGAATATTCGTCCTTCACAGGTTCATTTCGATGAGCGTAGTTTGAAATCCGCAGGGGTTTGCTCAGTTTTGGATAACATCCGTAGGGTGGTATCTGCATGGTGTCACGTTAAGCTGATATCCACAATGAAAACCAGTAAAGAGTCCATGATAACGAGCGGCATCGCTTTCGCATCCGTCAGGTTTGACACGCATAGCATCCCTTTCCATGGTAGGTGTAGTGGCAGTAGTAGTTATGGCAAAGTTCCCATGCTGGTTTACGGCATCGCTCTCATCCCAAGGCACATCATCGCACTCCACTTGAGAGTCCCCAAACTTGAATGATGTCAGTTTAAAATGATTCTTCTGTATCGCGTGGTCTTGGTAGTAACAATGAACTATTGGTCTTGGACGTGTTCCCTTTCTATACTAGTCGTAATGAAGTATCGAGCTTGTACATCGTTCCTTTTAAATGCCTAGTTTTGAAAGTCTTCATTTTTTCTTCCTGCACAAAAGTAATACTTTCTCTAATGTACCGTCGTAAATGTACCGCAGTGTGATGGGTGGAAAGGCGAAAGAAAGGTAAGGACAGTGCAGAGACCATCGAACATGTTCAAGAATAGCTGAATGTTTATATATATATATATATATATATATATATATATATATATATATATACACATCGATCCATTCGCAACTTAAGCCCACAACTGAACCACAGTACTTCGTATCCCATTCCAGTCTCAGGTCCCAAGAAGACAAATCCTGTTCTAGCTAAAACATTCGCAGTAGGTACTCCTTCCCTATCCGTTGACCATTTTTTAACCGTTTCCAATCGACAGGCACAATTACAATAGTCAAGCAAGAAGGCAGGAATATGGTATAGTTTGAACTTGAAGTTCTTATTGGGTCTTTCACTCGATTCTTGCTGTGGCGAAGTCATCCTCCTTGTTGGTGGATATCCTCTAAAAGTGAAGTGATTTGGAAGTCGCACTAATTTCTGGTACACGATTTGATACACTTTTTCCAAATGCCAACTGACGATTTGGTGAGTGGGTAAACGTACAGTCTTATGTGGCGGCTCGTATGTGGTCACTTTAAAGTTTCCATCCTCTCCAGACTGCAAGGCTTCTTTCAATACGCCAAAGTTCACCACTCGACTGGTGCGATAATGGAGAGTAAATCCCTTCACTTTACACTCCGTGTGTACTTATCCTTGTTGGTCCCGATATTCGTAGCCGTAATGTTTGGGACCGCCACTAGCAAAACTTACAATCTTATCGTCGGGGTGTTGGTCAGTCCAGGTTCCTAATCGGTCTCCTTCGACGTCAGGGTGACGTTGACCCAGGTGATCGATGTAGATGCAACTGTCCGTGTCAAAGTACAGGACGCTATCTCCAAACAGTTCTAAAGCTTAGTATAATTTTAAGCAAGCATTAACTGTCACGTAAGCCGCAGTGATGACATTTCCTAATTCGTCGGCTTGTACAAAGTCCAGTTCTTCTTCGTAATTGACTAAGATCAAATCCTCACGAACAACGTCCACACGTGTCATGTATTTGGTTTTCTCGTGAATCAGCCGGAAGCACCAGGAAGGTTCTGTTAAATACTCCGCCTTAGCGAGACACGGTCGTTGTGCCATTTTGACCCATAAGTAATTTAACACCACCTTGGCAAACGATCGCCTGCCTTCGTTTTTCTCGATGTGGTCTAAAGTGACGCTTTCCTGTTCCCAGTATTTCTCTGAATTTTATTTGGTCTTCGGTAGTGTGGCACCAGGAAGGATAGCCGCTGGCTTCCTGTTTCAGTTTCAAAAGGGCACCCATGTAGTCTGAGAAAATACATTTCTGAGTCTCGTCGCCCTTGTGGTACTGTTCTGTCTTGAGAAAGTGGCAAATTGTGTACACTTCTAACAGTTGGTATCCCATGTGCAGAGCTTTAAATAATTCCACGCTGACCCATGTTCCTGTCAAGGCGCCTTCTTACTGAGTGTGCTGACGAGGCTGGTCTTGGTTGTCTAAGTCTCAGCCATCCACTGAATACGTTCTGATGGTCTTTATACCTCCACTGTTGCGTGCATGTTGGATCCATTTATCTTCTTTGTTGCACAAGTAATGTAGCCAGCGTAGTGCTTTGACTGAGTACTGACGTTTGACAAAGTTCATCGGTTAAGGGTTGGGGACAGCCAGGGTGTTTTCGAGCATGAATCGTTTATGGTACACTAAGGAACACTCTTTGGCAATAATGCAGGCTTCTTTAAAAGGATCGATTCCTCCGTGCTCCATGAACAGTTCTCGATATTCTCCACGGCAGCGCGGTAAAACGTCCACGTCGGAACAACAATACTTTAACATTTCTTCCTGAAAGTCGAAGGGGTCGGAGGCGTGAGCCTGGTACCAAGCGTAGAGCGCTTCTTGTTGGTCGGTACGCATGTTGTCGGGGTCGTAATCGTGAGCCTCAGGCAAATGGGGTAGAACTGCGTGCTGATTTGCTTCGGTATTAAAAAGAGCGGAAAATAACCTTTGTCCATTTCTGTCATTCCAACTCTTTCAGGCATTCGAATCAAAGGCATGACCAAGACACTCATCGAATCTTTAAACTGCACTTGCCCCACTTGCATGGAAATGATTTTGGCTCCGTTTAAAGTCACTTTTGGACGTTCTGTACTTTGCTCCGTATAGTATCTGAGAAGAAACTGTCTATCGGATCCCGAGAAATTGTGAGCCATCACCGTGGCATGGCGATGACAATCTCAGTAACGTTCGATGTCCTCTTGGCTCCACGTATCGTCTATTGGGTATACGATCTATTGGGCGAAATCGGCCAGCGTGTTCGGTCCCCGACATATTTTTTCACATTCCCCAAGAATCTTGCTGCAGTGAGGGCAATGACTAAAGATAGTCTCTTGGATGCACTTCTCGTACGCTAGATGAGTGATTCGAAATCGAAAACGATGAAATTCCCTTTCTTCTGGTCATTTTCCTCCTCTTGTTTGGAATGGTGTTTTTGAATGTAGCATCTTTGTTCCAAGTCCACGATTTGGTGATAAATGTGACACCGTTTCTTTCCTCGACATATGTGTGCCTAGGTACTATTGGTACGTATGCCTTGTCCACAACTGGGGCTCAATCTCAGCAGTTGACAAGCACTTTTCTGCTGTGAACCTTGTGTATTTAGATGTTGTTGGTAAAGGCTGGACTGATAAAAGTGCGCTGACAAGCAGGGCAATGCACACGTTCTTGTCCTTGGTCAAGACAGGGTTGAGAGGCTTGTGTTGCTCTCGATTGTTATAGCCATAGTCACATTTCTCACAGTAATAACTTCATCCCAGGAATGGGGCAATACTGGTAATGACATCGTAATGTTCATCGTGATGATAGACGTGAATGTATTTTTCATTAAGGAATTCCAATTAATAACGTTAATGTATTAAAGCTAGCATAAATAAATATAAGTAAATGTGAAGGTATACTCATATATCTACATGACACAAGAAAATGTAGTGAAGTTTGTCCTGCTTTCACATTTTTTAAAATCTTCTAGCAGGAATGCCTATTAAAGCAGTTTGGTACCTTATATCCATATTTCTTGGTAACACTCGCGTACCCAACTCGTGCTTCACAACACACCATAGAATGTGCACCTATGACAATTTAAAATACTTGCACAATTTATCTATACAACGTGTAATTAAGTAAGGCACACACATACACACAAGCAGTTTAGCTATTTAAAAAATGCATTCATCTGGTGCTACACAGTTCTATGACCATTTACAGATGTTAATGATGGCGAACTTCTTTAGCAGCTTCTGACAGTGGCCGACGTAAGAGTCTGAAAATCGCGTTTCAAAAGGGTCAAGCTCACACATGTGTAGGGGTTTGTCCATCTAAAACTATAACTAAACTGCGAACTTTATGGTCTCAAGACCCCTCATTGTGTAGTCTGATTCACAAATAATAGGTAGAGCTTGAGAGAGACAGACAGACAGACAGACAGATTTTGATGATTTCTCATTCATTTATGTGGTTATACGTGACTATTGACTGCTGATAACGATAGGATGGACTAGTTTTAATGCACAGTAATTTATTCTTTAATGCACAGTAATGTATTCTTTAAAGCACAGTAATGTATTCTCTCAAGCGTAATGCAGTTTTGATCCGCTATTTTAGAGCAATAGATAAAGCATGTCACTTGTTGTGTAATGGGATAGTCGGAGTCATCTGCCTGTTTATTCTTCCTCTCTTACACACACACACACACACACACACACACACACACACACACACACACACAACATATGGTTAGATATATCCAGCGATCATAACTGTTTCGAAAGATGTACGACAAAAATCTCTGTATCGCTTGTAGCTCAGATCATTGCTGAAAGTAAGATCATGCAATTTCACATTCATGTATGTTAACACCCATACAAAGTTAACCTTGATTGTACTTTTAGTTCAAAATTTGCTTTACCGAATTTTGGATTATGCATTCTATCATTCAACAGAAATTTTTGTTGCTTCATTGCTAGCACAGACCTTCAAAATTTGTATTTATTGATATAGAGTGAAAGAAGATAAAATTCGTTATTTTGGATAGAGTTTTGCAAACGGGAATTACAGTCAAAAGAGTTTCATGCAATATTTCTTTCTACTCATGTTTGGTATCTGTCCAAAATACCACTTTTATCCGTTAGTTGTAATTATTTACTTTTGAGGACCGCAACGCTGGCCTAGTGGTTAGAGCGTCCGCCTAGGAATTTCCAACCCGGCCGAGTCATACCAACGACTTTCAAAAATGGTACTAACGGCTGCCTCGTTAGCGCTCAGCAGTAAGATGTTAGTGTTAGGACTGGTTTGCGACATGATGCCCCAGTGCTAGACATCACTATACACTGCCACTCTGCAAACATCGTAGTGATATGACTGAAAAATTGTTAAAGCTACGTTAAAAATCCATATCTCACACATACACAGACACACACACATAATTACTTTTGATGCATTTATATATTTCTTAATTATAAACAAACTGAATATTCCAATAACATGGAGAAATTTTTGTTTCACATGCAACTTTTGTATCCACTTTCCTCACCTCACTCCCCATCCCTGCTCATGTCGTGTCACTGCTTATAAAACACTGCTTCTCATTTAGAAATCTTCCAAAGCAGCTAAATCTATAACACTTAAATTCTTACTATATAAATAAAACTTGTACCTAAATGTGGATTGTCATCAAAGCTTTTTAAAGAATTAGACTTTCTGCAGGCAGAAATGTTTAATGGCTACGGTTTTATCTTCCTCGATGGACATCATTAATGTTTCTCCTAGCATTATAATCCAGTTATCCAAACCTTCGTGGACCACATTCCACACCTACGTATATAAATCTAGTTCCATTTGCGTCATTTAAATTAAAGTCAACTTCTGACCCAAACGACCACTTACGGACGGTTCCTTAAGCAGCAAACTAATCATGTCATTGTGCCAATCCCAGTGTTAGTAAAATGCAGCCAGCTGATAGCAGGTATAATAGCTATTGCTGAGAAATAAGGGACCAATCCACGAAGGAGTGGGGTGGGGTGAGGTGGAGCATCAGAGCGTCCGAGCAGGCACTACCCGTCATATTAGCAGCAAACAACTGCAACATTTACTATAGTAAGGATTTTTTCACGGTTAGATGGTTACATCTATACTTTGAAAACACTTTAAACGCATGAGTTCCATCCCAGCGATCTTTTGCCTATTTCTTAACCCCACACATTACACAACAAAACAAACACAAATCATAGCTCTGTATTCAAAACTGTTTCCATAGTTTTCTGTTCACCCTCTATGCGCCCGTTTGACAGAAACAGTTCAAGGCTCACAAGGCTCACATAGGTTAAAAATAGTAACTAACAAATCATAACAGGGAAAACAGCTCACATAGCTCACATAGGTTAAAAATAGTAACTAACTAATCATAACAGGGAAAATGATTGATTCCTGCTTTAGACCAGTGAGAAGACAAAAAGGCCCAGGGTGATTAATCAACACTGCAATCTAATTCTGGCTTAAGGGGGGAAATTATGCGGGGCTAATTGATTGAAGCGTAATTATGTTTGAATAGAGTTAATACTATACTCGTAAATTCGAACTGCTAATGAACTGCTCAGAAAATGAATTATGTCACTTTCAAACGAAATAACATTATCAGAAATTTTCTTGAAAGAAATAATCAAACCTGGAACAAAGACAAAAACGTTTAGAATAATACGTACAGTTTTAATTTTGCTTTACTGCATGCATTTGATCATCATCTACAACCATGTACGTCCTTATTTAACAAGTATATTCAATAACAATACATAGTTCATGAAGTAACCGTCAAAACTATTGACAAATTATTGAATAACACTCAAGCAAAATGCCTGAAAATAATGCCATGTGTTTTCAGTTAAAATAGCTTTATTGAGTGTTTGTAAACTTTTGGATGATACAAATTCTTTGAAACATATGCGCATCGTTTTACATAAACAACGATTGCTTTCAATTCGAAAAAAAAAATGATTTTAAAATTAATACGAATGCCTGATGGTTTTCACCATAATTCCCCCATGGATTATGTTCACAAAACGAAAATAGTTAACTCAGTTTATTTTTTAATTCTCCAAATGCCGAAAAAGATCAACAGGATAACATTAGTGCCATGTTTACGGCTGTACTTACGGCTTAAATGACAACAGGATAACATTAGTGCCATGTTTACAGCTGTACTTACGGCTTAAATGACTTTATATTACGTCCGAGCCTTAAATTACATTATCTTCATCCAGATTTCAAAATATTGTGTCGCTTGTAAAAATAGTACAAATATTATGAACATTTGACGTTTTCACAGATTTACTGACAACAAAAGACGATCGCCGAATAAATTAATCCAGAACAAATTTATTGTTAGCTGAAAATTCTTACACGGTGATTTAAATGAAACACTACCAGCAGAAAGTGTGCCAGCTTATTGCTGTTATGGCTTTGCGCAATCGAGGTGAATTGAATGATTACCTTTGTAAATTTGTTCAGCAAAAGTATGCAGCAAAATGCCTTATCCAGATTTATTGCATTATACAAGTGCGAAACTATCTATATCGGCTGTTAATAAGATCAATGAAATGGTAATGATTAATACGATAAAATCAATGAAATGGTAATGATTAATACGATAAAATCATAAAAATGTTAATGATTAATACGATAAAATCAATAAAATGTTAATGATTAATACGATAAAATCAATAAAATGTTAATGATTAATACGATAAAATCAATAAAATGTTAATGATTAATACGATAAAATCAATGAAATGGTAATGATTAATAAGATAAAATCAATGAAATGGTAATGATTAATACGATAAAATCAATAAAATGTTAATGATTAATACGATAAAATCAATGAAATGGTAATGATTAATACGATAAAATCAATGAAATGGTAATTATTAATACGATAAAATCAATAAAATGTTAATGATTAATACGATAAAATCAATAAAATGGTAATGATTAATACGATAAAATTATGTTTTTCTTGATGACCAATTAAAATTTGAAAAGGGTATTAAAAGCGCTAACCTTAATTAACAATCGTGTCGCCCTAAGATATTATTAAACATAGGATGCCGTTTCGTACTCGCAATTTACTAATTTGCTACGAAAACGGTCAAAGCTAAAAGAGGCTTACAAAATGTTTCTCAGAATAGTCGATAGAGAAACATTAATTGAGGAATCCCATGGACAATCCCGTTGGTCGGTTTGTCTTGGTTTGTTATTATATTGACTACTTGATGCATACGATTATTTATTATTGAAAATTTAGCGTATATTTATATTGAAGACAAGGTCATACTTTGTCTAGCTCAATGGGAGTGGATAGGAAATTGTACTTACCCTACTGAGGCGACAAATTAAAGGCGGTAAGATATAGTGGTAAAATATTAGTAACAGAGAGAATAAGTTTATAATATTAGAGAAAAGTATTGAGCACATGGAAGGTCGTAGGGTTCTGAATTAGTTGAGGTCTTGTTACTGCTGTCAACAAATAATTAATAGACCGAAAGACAATTTTATCTTTAAGATCAATGGTGTCCAAGTTTAATTTTACAGCAACATTAGGAAGCCGGTATTATTACATGAATGTACAATATTATTATTTGATCACTTGTGCGGGCCAGAGAAAATGCGTCGAATACAGATATAAAATAAAATGCTTATAAACAGAGATGTTTTCTTTAATTTCAAATATTTACTCTGTGATGTCCGTGTGCATGTATACATAAATAGTTACAATATTTGTATCTCCCCACCCCCTCTATCCATTTCTCTTTTGAACTAAACATGACGCCATAATCTTGTAGGTTTTCTAAATCTACAGTGAACTTGGCTCTTTGTTTCCATATCGTTTGGATTATTTTGTAGTCTATCTTTACAAACAAGTTTGTCTCTTTCCAAAGGTGTCTCCTTTTCCATTTTAGTTTTTTTTTCTAAAATTGCTAGTAGAAACATCAGGATTGATCTCCACCTTCATTTCCATCATGATATTGATGAATCTCTTATTACCTTCTGATATTATTTATCAAATAAAAGACTGTGATTGAGTTTGGAATATCCTCGACTCCGTGTCTCTCAATAAAGCACAAGATTGCATCGGAATACAGGATGATATGATAAAATAGAAGGGATGCGTTCGCTCTATAGATTATAGTTATCAATACACCTGAGAATACAAAATAGTCTAACCTGCAAAATATGGGGGTGGGGAGAATAGTAGGAAGAAAGCCATGTTATTTTTAGTCACTTTGGAATAAAGATTACGCCAGGTATCGACGACACCGTTCTTAGCTATAAACTTTGACAAACTTCCTATGCTATTTTATTTAGGGTTTATTTTTAAATGTGGGGTCAAGTGCGATATTATCGGGAATATTATCATGTATATATTGGTATGCCTTGCCAATAAATTCTGGCTCACCAATATTAGACCCACAGGTGCTTACAAAGTTATATATCTAAATCGTCAAAATTTCATTCCACAATAATAATTCTGCCATTTAAAAGCTAACAACTATTTTATTTTCTTTAGTTGAAACATCGGATCATATTAAGTACTGCATTTACAATTTACCCTGAAACGTGCTTAGAGTACACATTAATTTTCCCATAAGGTCGCGATTTCATCCGTAGAATGGGTTTCTTGAAAAGAGCATGTATCTATTCGTTTGTCACGAATCCATTTGAAAATTGTACGTCTATTCTTAGTTTAACCTAGTGATATATTAAAAGCATCTATCATACATTTATTCGGGTATATTTTTGTAAACTATTTTTTTTTTACATCGCCAAGAGAATAATGGAACTACAGCAAGTATCATCAACCATGAAGGAAAGTAAACATAGGAAGAAAGGTAGATTAATAATAAAACAAGCTTCGTGTGGAAAAGATAGGTGTTGAACCTAACAGCGCATACTTAATGCAGACAAATGAAATAGTGCAATAACCGCATATGAATGGATAATAAAACACTAAATAACCACGCTAAATTGTTCCTAGCGTTTGATTTCTACAAAACAATATATACATATCATACTGTGATAAAGAGGATTCCAAGATTGCCTGGAATTGTGTGTGTGTTTGTATGTGTGTGTGTGTGTGTGTGTGTGTGAGAGAGAGAGAGAGAGAGAGAGAGAGAAAGAAACAAAGAAAGAGAGAAAGAGATTTCACAGATTATGCAAAAGTATCTGACAGCATCATCGATCTTAATCTTGTGACATTAAGATAATTAGTTCCACCATTAATACCCGTTCTAAACTATGTCAGTCAGAGAGAGAGAGAGAGAGAGAGAGAAAGAGAGAGAGATAGTAGTTAATGGGGATACTAGACGTACAATGGGAATTAGCATTACAGACCCCCCCCCGGGTCAATATACGTACAAGGGGAATTTAACATGGCGAAAAATCGTGGGTCAATATACGTACAAGGGGAATTTCACATGGCGAAAAATCGTGGGTCAATATACGTACAAAGGGAATTTAACATGGGAATAAATCGTGGGTCACTCTACGTATAAGGGGAATTTAACATGGGGAATAGAGTTTGGGCTTGTTTAGGGACAAGGGAATTGAATATGGGATTTTTTTTTTTTTAAAAAAATTTTAAAAAAAAGGGGTAGGCAATGGAAAAAGTCATTCTCTTTTCGAGAAATATGGCTGGCCCTGAAAAGGGCCTTTGGGTTTATGTTAATGTATCCATTAACATAAAGGGCACCGCATTGGTCTTCTTCTTGTCCTTAGGCTGCGTCTCACTGTTGGCCCGTAAATCAGGACTCTTTTGAGGCATCCTTGCCTCTCCACGTAAATCCTACGTATCCACAGGCTGGTGTCCGTCCTGTGGACAACGGTCCACTTGGATCGGACATACATGAGCATGTCCGTCCGGAACATCATGGAAGACACAAGCGTAGAAGATTGCACATCGGTCCACATCTTGAAGCGACGAGAACAGGTGAATCAATGCAGTGAACTGCGCTTATTTATAGGTACAGGAAGGATTGAAACGGATTGAGTTCATTCACCAATCCGAACACGCGTTACAAAATTCAGTCAGCCCGCATCCAATCCGAAGAGAGTAGTCTGTGACGTCACGTGGTCTATATAGATTCGCTAGCACTTGTGTACAGTCAATCTATGCGACAGTGATTCAACATGACGGAAACTCAGAAAACGATCCATTGGGGTGCACCAGCAGGGGAGACCGCCCAAGGGAACCCGGACTTACTTTCAGAAGAGGTGAATTGGGATTTTGTGGATTTTCTCTCCTCGCAAGAATTTGTATCGGAACCTTCGTTACCTTCTTCATAACCGCAAGTGGAGAATTTTAGACAGAGACAGAAAGAAGAATTGGAGAAATTTATACAACGACAAAAGGAAGCGGAACAAGCTTTTCTCCTACAGCAGCAAGAAGAAGAGGTAAGAAAAAAACAACAGCAACAACAGCAAGAAGAAGTAGCAGCAAAGAAACAAGAGGGTGAAAATCAAACGGTCACGGTACTGTTGGACATTTTAGCGGAGTTAAGAAGTCTGAAACAAATGTATCAGACTTCTTTATTACGACCGAAGAGAATACGACCTTCCCGAGCTAAACACGTTAACCCTGTGACTAAGCCTACCGTACCACCCTTAGTGATTTCAACCCAATCATCATCAGCATTACGCAGTCCAGAAGTAGGCCTTGGCCGTGGCAAAGGCTTAAGGCAGTTCAAGTTGATTGCTTAAACTCACCCCTACACCATAAAGAAAAAAAGGCCCTTTTCAGGGCCACCCACATTTCTCGAAAAGAGATAGCCTTTCAATTTGCCAATCACTCAAAAAAACAAAAAAAAAAACCCCATTTTACCCCGTATAGTACGTGTCTTTGTATGAGTGCGTGAGTGTACGTTCTTATTTTAAAATCATAACTCAAAGACACTTACCTTATATCATTAATTTATTCTTTTATGAATATTTACAATCTAATTCACAATTCACAACACAACACTTTAATAAAAAGTTCATTGACTTCTTCTTTCTCCTTGTTTAGTCTCTCTGTTTTTTAAATTTCTTCACCGTCACACTCTTTTCCTCTTCTTCCTCCTCGCTTTCTTCCCTTCTTCTTTTCTTCTCCTGTTTCTTTTTCTTCACCTGTCTGCTTTCTTTCTCTGAAGAATCCCTCTCTTCCTCTGAAGAATCCCTCTCTTCTTCTGAAGAATTCCTCTTTTCTTCTGATTCCTCTTGTTTCTTTTTTGGGCAATCTGGAGACCAATGTCCTTTTTCTTTACAATAATAACAGGTATCTTGACTTTTGTCTTTTTTAGTCCCTGTTTTTGTTCTTTTTTGACGGTCTGGACACTCTGAAGACCAATGCCCTTTCTTCTGACAGATATAGCAAGTATCTTGACTTTTATCTCGAAAGGAAGGAGAGTAGTCCGTAGACTGGTCTGAAGAGAATTTTCTAATGACCCCTCGCAAAGCTCTGACGAAACGTTCGATTTGGTTAGTCTCTTCCATCGTTGTGCTCGGCTTGAGAGTGAAATGAATAGTGAAAGGACAAGACACACACCCTTTTATATACGCTGGTCTGCCATGACTATAAATTAGTCTATGGTGTTTAAACTTGAGTCATTTGACGTTTTGCACTCAAGATGAAACGATCCTATTCATTCGAGAAGAAAGAAGAAGAAGAAGAAGAAAGTAAGAGGCAGAAACGTGATCTATCGCCTCGTACCAGGGCTGAAATCTTGGCACAAATTCATGCCAGTGATTTTGAAGAGGACATGAGTGAACCAGAATTTGAAACCTCTAAACTAAGTTCACCACCCTTAGTCAACCCTGAAAAATACTATTCCATTCGAGAGACGGAAAAGCGCTCCTCTAGAAAATTTAGAACCACGGCTTACAAATACACGGTGAAGTTTAAAGATTTCAAGGCTGAAGTACCCTTAGAGAAAGCAGAAGTGTTTATCACTGGGGTGTGGGATTCTTTGCTCACTGCACTCAAGCGACAATGTCAACCCAAAGAAGACGATCGCTTGAGACTTTCTATACAACACGACGGTTTGAAATCCCCTGTTTGGATCGAGTTTAGCACCCCTGCAGAATTGACCGCTTCCAAAGTCATGGACAAGATTCAACACGTGCAACAATCTAATGACCAGTTTGACATCACCGATGGAAAAGCCACATTGGACATGACCCACGTCTCTCCTCCTCAAGGGACCGGACGCAAAAAGATGTTATTGGTGAACGAGCTTCGCAGCATTAAGCGTAGCCTTGTACAAATTCACAATCCTCATGACCAGATGTGTTTAGCCCGTGCCATCGTGGTGGGACGAACCTATGCCAACAAGACCGACACGGTAGAATGGAAAAGAACCTGGAACACTATTCAACGTTCCTATCGAGCCAAACAACGAAACGAAGCAGAACTCCTGTTGCAACAAGCTGGCCTGTCCAAAGACACACCTGTGGCATTCCTGAAATGCAAAAATTGCAAGATGTCCTAGCTCCACGCTACACCTTGAAAGTGCACCCTCAAGAAGTGCGTGGGCCTCTGTTGTTTCGAGGCCAAGATTTTAAGGACGGAAAATACATTCATGTTTATTATCACGATGACCATTTCGATACCATTACCACCATCACCGGATTCCTGGGATACGGTTATTATTGTGAGAAATGTGATTATGGTTATAACAATCGAGAGCAACACAAGCATTGTGGAATGAAATGTCCAGGATGTTTGGCCTCTCCACCCTGTCTGAGCGAAGAACCAGTGCCTTGTTCAACTTGTCTGCGCACGTTTGTTAGCCCTACCTGTTACCAACAACATTTGAAAACACAAGGTTCACAGCAGAAATGTGCTTGTCAACTCCTGAGATTGTGCCCTACCTGTGGACAAGGCCTACGTACCAATAGTACCAAGGCACACGTATGTTCAGGAAAAAAAAATGTCACATTTGTCACCACATCGTGGACTTGGAACACCAATGCTACGTGCAAAAATACCAACCCCCACCAGAGAAAGAGGACGGTCACAAGAAGAAAGGCAATTTCATCTTTTTCGATTTCGAATGCATGCAAGAGACCGGCATTCACATTCCTAATTTCTGCGTGGCTCATCGAGCGTGCGAGAAGTGCATTCAAGAACCTATCTTCAGTCATTGCCCTCACTGCAGCAAGATTCCTGGAGGGCGTGAAAAAATCTTTCGGGGACCGAACACGTTAGCCGATTTTGCCCAATGGGTCTTAGACCCCATCGACAAGACGTGGAGCCAAGAGGACATCGAACGTTACGGAGATTGTCATCGTCATGCCACGGTGATCGCTCACAATTTCTCCAGATACGATGGACAGTTTCTTCTCAGATACTTTACGGAACAAGGCACCGAGCGTCCTAAAGTCACTTTGAACGGAGCCAAAATCATTTTCATGCAAGTGGGACAAGTACAGTTTAAAGATTCGATGAGCTATTTGGCCATGCCTTTAAGTCGAATGCCTAAAACGTTTGGAATGACAGAAATGGCTAAAGGTTATTTTCCACACTTTTTCAATACGGAAGCCAATCAACACGCCGTTCTACCCCATTTGCCTGAGGCTCACTATTACGACCCCGACAACATGCGTACCGAACAACGAGAAGCTTTCTACGCTTGGTACCAGGCTCACGCCTCGGACCCTTTCGACTTTCAGGAAGAAATGCTAAAGTATTGTCGTTCCGACGTGGACATTTTACGGCGTTGCTGTGGAAAATTTCGAGAACTGTTCATGGAACACGGAGGGGTCGATCCTTTGAAAGAAGCTTGCACCATTGCCAAAGCGTGTTCTTTAGTGTATCGACAACGATTCATGCCTGAAAACACCGTAGTTGTCATCAGCCCTCAAACGACCCACTTTGTCAAACGTCAATACTCGGTCAAAGCCCTACGTTGGTTACATTACTTGTGCGACAAGGAAGACAAGTGGATTCAGCATGCCCGCAACGGAGGGGGTGAAAAGACCATCGGAACGTATTCGGTCGATGGCTGGGACTTAGAAAACCCCAAGATCGTGTACGAGTTTAACGGTTGCTTATTTCACGGATGTCCCGTCTGTTACCCTGCCCGTGACACTAAAAATCAGTTTTTACAACGGACCATGGAAGACTTGTACCAGGACACCTGTCAGCAACGCCTAAAGTTAGAACAGCAAGGATACCAAGTGGTGGAAATGTGGGAACACGAATACGATCACCGTATGAAAACCGATCCCGAGTTTAAACGCCTCGTGGAAAGTTACCAGTTCATGGACCCGTTGAACCCGAGGGATAGTTTGTACGGAGGAAGGACCAATGCCACCTGTTTGCTGTACCAAGCCGACGAAGAGAAAGGAGAAGAAATCAAATACTTGGACGTGTGTTCGCTGTATCCCTACGTGTGCAAATAGTGTCGCTTTCCTGTAGGGCACCCGCAATTGTTAACGGAACACATCGACCTGAAAAACATTCGACAATACGAAGGCTTGATCAAGTGTAAAGTTTTGCCTCCCACGAACCTGGACCATCCCGTCTTACCTCACCATTGTCAAGGCAAACTGATGTTTCCATTGTGCCGTACTTGTGCCGAAACGTGCAACCAGGACCAACCTTGTCAGCACACCCAGGAAGAACGGGCCTTGACGGGAACCTGGGTCAGCGTAGAATTGTTCAAAGCTCTGGACATGGGATACGAACTGTTAGAAGTGTACGAAATTTCCCACTTTCCCAAGACACAACAGTACCACAAGGGTGACCCTACTCAGAAAGGCATTTTCGCCGACTACATGGATGCCTTTTTGAAACTGAAACAAGAAGCCAGCGGCTATCCGTCCTGGTGTCACACTCCCGAAGACCAAATACAATTCAAAGAGAAATACTATGAACAAGAAGGCATCTCTTTAGACCACATCGAGAAAAACGAAGGCAGGCGATCGTTTGCCAAAGTGATGTTAAATTGCTTGTGGGGTAAAATGGCACATCGCCCGTGTTTACCCAAGACGGAATATTTGACAGAACCTTCCCGCTACTTCCAGATGATTCACGACAAAACCAAATACATGAAACACGTGGACTTCGTTCGAGAGGATTTGATCCTGGTCAATTACGAAGAAGATCTGGACTTTGTACAAGACGACCCTTTTGGAAATGTCATCATTGCGGCTTACGTGACAGCCCATGCTCGCTTAAAATTGTACGAAGCTTTAGACCTGTTAGGGGAACGCGTCCTGTACTTTGACACGGACAGTTGCATTTACATCCATCACCCGATTCAACATCACCCTGACATCGAAGGAAACCGTTTAGGAGCCTGGACAGACGAGCATCCCGACGACAAGATTCTAAGTTTCGTCAGTGGCGGTCCCAAAAATTACGGCTACGAATACCGGGACGAACAAGGAGAAGTGCACACGACGTGCAAAGTGAAAGGACTGACTCTGAATCATCGTACCAGTCGAGTGGTCAACTTTGGGGTATTGAAAGAAGCCTTGCAATCGGGAGAGGATGGAAACTTTAAAGTGACCACTCACCAACCGAACAAGATTGTACGTTTACCCACTCACCACATCGTCAGTCGACCCCTGGAAAAAATCTATCAAATCGTGTACCAGAAGCGAGTTCGACTTCCCAATCATTTCACCTTACCGTATGGACACGTCGGTATTGGTCTGTATATAAAAAGGAACTCTAGGCAAGATCGATAGTTCATTGGCACTACCAAGACCGAGCGAACAAGATGAATACTTTCAGAGAAACACAGAACAAGTTGTTTAGAAAGGCACAATTCAAGTGTGAGGCTTCGGAAGTGGAATGCGATTGTGAGCCTTGCGATGGGTACGATGCTGTACGTTGTGACCTTTGCGATGCCGTAAAGCATCATGGGAACTTTAGTGTCACTACCCCTATCATGGAAAGTGATGCTGTGCGTGTCAAACCTGAGGGATGCGAAAGTGATGCTGCTCGTCCTCTTGGACATTTTACTGGGTTTCGTTTTAAAGGGGAATGTTCACCTTCACGTCTACCCCCCTACGGATGTCATACAGCCCTGAGCAAACTCCTGTTCATGTCACCCAACCCTCATCGAAACGAACCTGTGAAAGACGAGTATTCGTTTCCTGTGCGTTTGTCGGAATACTGCGACTTTGAAAATCGTCTTCAATCGTTCAAAGGAAAATGGCCTAAGTATCTGGGAGGACCGACCCCCGAAGAATTAGCCAGAGCCAGATTTTTCTACTTGGGCGAAGGGGATAAAGTCAAGTGCTTCAGTTGCGGTGTGTCACTTCATCACTGGGAACCGCAAGATTCGGCCTACGTAGAACATGCTCGATGGTCACCGAATTGTCATTACTTACCCTTAGTGGGACCGAGACATTGAAGTAACTTCTTACCATAATCTGTTCATGGATACTTTACACGAGAACATTCGTGCTTTGCCTGTGGAGTTGAGAGAACGTATTTACCGAGAGCTGGTCAAAATACAAGTGAAACGTAAAGAACAATTGCATCCGTTACGTCACCTGTGTTTGAACCACTGGTACCTGAATGCTATACAAGGACTGACTCAGTTGAAAGTGTTCCATTGGACAGACATTGATCAACGAGCCCCTGGTTTTAAAAAGGAATGGTTTGGTATTGACGATTCTATCTACTACATTGTAAACGTACTGCATCGAATTCCAGAGGAAAAGTTAACGAATTACCAACATCTTGTACACAATGTCAACTTGGTGAAAGAGGAAACTTCTGAACGAATTGTAACGTGTAAATTAGTGACTGAACGATTTAGATTCGACAATGAATTGAAACCATGTCTGTGCAAACAGTACATTTCTTGTGTCAGACCAAAGAGGATTTAGTATGACCTATTCATGGATACTTTACAAGAGAACATTCGTGCTTTGCCTGTGGAGTTGAGAGAACGTATTTACAGAGAACTGATCAAAATACAAGTGAAACGCAAACTCAAAGTGATTCAACCGTTTTTAAATTATGCTCTGTTCCACAGTACAAGAAGACTGATTATGAGTGGATATTACATTAGGCACAAAGTTAAACGAGGCTATTGGCCACCACCCAACGATTCCAAAAACAGTGTATATACTTATGGATACTTTACAAGAGAACATTTTGGGCTTGCCTAAGGAGTTGAGAGAAAGGATTTACGGAGAACTGGTGAAAATACAAGTCAAACGTAAAGAACAATTGCATCCGTTACGTCACCAGATCTTTAACCACTGGTACCTGAATGGTATAAGAAAACTGATTCGTCAGAAATTGTTTCAGTGGTCAGACATTGTTCAAAACTTTGAGGTCGCCAATGATGTACATGTTCATAATTTTGGTTACTTCGACATTCACTTACTGCAACGTATTGAGGAAGACGAGTTAAAGGATTACCAACATTTGTTACGTGGAATCTGCTTAGCGGAAGACGAAACTTCTAAACGAACTCTGACGTTTCGGTTACAGTATGTAACATTTAAATTCCCTACTGGAGAAGGAAGATCTCTGGCTAGAAAGTACGTGTATTGCATCCGAAAAAAAGAGAATATAAAAACAGGCTGCCATGCCACGACTTATGTCACATGTCATTGAACAGATTCCGTGGAAGGAACTCAATGACCATATTCGAACCGTGGATCATTACCATCGATTATTACAAGAACTGTATCCATTCAATTTGGGACGACAAGTGGTGTGTGTCTTAGTGACTTGTTTTCTGGGATTTCGTTTACCAGCCGATTCTTTGTGGACTCTTTACGATCAGTACTTACCACCTCAATGGCCTTAAATGGTCACGAAAAACTCCTTTTGCTCAAAGCCTTGCGGTTTCATCTGGATACTTCTCGACCTCTACGGGAAAAAAAGATTCGTCAACTTTTAGCTACCGAAGACGTGTATGACGATCTGTGTGTAGCTTGCGACTTACATCCCCATTGGACAGATGTCCGTGCCTGGAAAGAATGGGATTTTGAGGCTTGGACCCAAGAAGTGGCCCAGTATGCACGAGAGTTGTTCAAGGAAAAAAGTTACTTTTCAACCCGTGTTAGTGACGGTGCCAGAAGAACCTGTCACCCAGGAAGGGACTGTCGTGGACAGGCCTGAAAGACCCTTTCGGGAGGACACTTGTGTGACCTTACCCCCTACTATAGAACTGCTTAGAACATTACCCAAAACATGTTGTTGTACAGACACTTGTTTTTATTCCACGTTAATTGTTATCATGTGCCTTTTATCCTTGTACGTAAGCCTTTGGCTTTTATGTATTTTTGTCTTTCGTATTCATGTTTAAAACATTCAATAAACGTGTTCTGAAAAAAAGTATATAAACTCTTGTCTTGTTTGTTTTTCGTGTCACAAGTGACATTTCTCACACAATGGCTACCTCTGCTGTCTCTGCTCCCTCTTCCTCTACTGTCAAAGTCATCGACGAACACTTAGATCGTGCCAGTTGGGAGGCTTTGTATCTTCGCCATCCCTTTAACATGCTCATTGCTGGACCTAGCAGTTCAGGCAAAACCGAATTCGTCAAACGTTTGATCGAACATAAACATCATTTGATCGATCGACCACCTCAGCGGATCGTGTGGTGTTACAAAGAGTGGCAATCGGCGTACAGCCTCTTGCGAGAAAGTCAAGGCGATTCTATCATGTTTGTGGAAGGCATTCCTAAAGAAGACGTCGGCATCGTCTCTGACTCCCGTCAAACCCATTTGGTCATTTTTGACGACATGTTAGGAGAAGACGAAGAAGAAATTAAACTGTGGTTCACGCGCAAAGGGCATCACCGTAATGCCAGTGTCGTTTACATCACCCAAAATTTGTTTCAACAAAGTAAACCCCATCGCACCATCAGTCTCAATGCGCATTACGTGGTCTTGTTTAAAAGCCCTCGAGATAAATCGCAAGTGCAAGTCTTAGCCAAACAGTTAGGAACGCCTTGGCTGACTCAGGCGTACGACGATGCCACTCAAACTCCACACGCCTATTTACTCGTCGATTTGAAACCTACCACCCCCGAGGATTTGCGATTTCGTACCCATCTGTTTCACCACTGGTGCCAAGACGGAGGGCCTGTCCTGTACACGTCTCCGTCCTCGACTTAATTTCACTCCCCATAAAAAATCTATAAAAACCTCAGACCTTTTTTCGTCTGTCTCACACAACGTCAACATGACGTCCCTTCAGTCGCATCTTCCCGTCAAATTGATTCGTGCCTTGTATTTCATCAGTCGAGAAAAAAATCCACAAACACGAGCTCGTGTCTTAGAAGCTAGTCTCAAAGAAGTCTTACGATGGTTCACGGTGACAGCACGTCAAATACTCCAAGGAATCATTCAGATTCCTCATCAAACCAAACGCTTTTTCGATCGAAACAAAGTCGCTTTCGTCCAACTGGCCGATCCCCGCATCGACACTCAAACCAAAAAACAAATCATTTTGAAACCTGGATGGAGCGGTACTCTAGGAGGGGTCATCATTCGCTCTCTCTTAAGATGAGATCCTAATGCCCCCAAAGTTATCCCCAAGAAAAAAGTCCAACGAAGCCCCAAGAAGAAAAAGACCAGGTCCCCAAGGAGAACTTCTCCAGTGGCGGGACCCTCCTCTGATCAGACACCACCCCGGAAAAAGAAAAGAAGCCCCCAGAAAAAGAAACAGAGAAAAAGTCCCCAGAAAAAGAAAAGCCCACAGAAGAAAACTAGTCGCAAGAGAGGCACTTCGGCCAGGACGCAACCTTACACTCGCAAACCACGACTTGCCACGGCAGTGACACGGTCACCGGCAGCCTCACGTTCATCCACTTCTCCATTAATGACACCAAGAACTGAAGAGTACTTGGAGACGTTGATCACACCAAGAACATCTCCGTTGATGACCCCAAAAAGAACTTCCCCAGTGGCAGGACCCTCCAATTTAGCGGCAGTGGCTGCTGCTCACAAAGTACCTTCTCCCTAAATCAAAGTCCAAGAAAGATCGGGCATGTTACAAAGTTTACTGGATTTGTCCAAGCAAGAACTGGCTCGATTTAGTCCGTTGCGTACCCCTGCACGACGTGTCATGCCTGTCCTCAAACTGATACGACGTAAAGACAATCAGTGGCGACGCGTTCCAGTATAAAAAAGGCCTGTGACCAAGTCGGGGGTATCAGTGTTTTTTGGTACTCCTGAAGACTCAAAGATGTCACCCTCCAGAAAACCCCAAGGAAAGAAAAGGAAAGGACTACCACCACGTTTAGTCAAACATGGGGACATGTTATCTATCCTGTCCAAAGCTTCTCCACCTCTACGAAAAAAACTCATTCAATCGGCCTCCAAAGAGGTCATCAATACCGTGTGTGAATGTTGTTTGAACGTCTTGAAAGGCACGATCCCTTTGTCCAAACACCAGAAACAATGCTTAGGCAAACATCGTCACGTTCTTCGCCAAATGGTTCAAAAGAAAATTCCCATTCGTCAAAAAAAGAAGATGTTAGTGCAACGTGGAGGTATTTTACCTCTCTTGTTAGGCCCCATACTGAAAGGAGTCTTGGGAACCATGTTGGGAGGACTGGTGGGAGCAAGATAAAAAGGCCTCGGAAGTTCCAAGATCTCAGAATCGACCCCTGACAACCCCATGGAAGGACGAAAACTAGCTTTAGTGCCTTACAAACGATGGATGGAATACCATCGTTGACAAGAACAACGCACCCCGCATTTACCTCCCAATCCCAATTTGAGCGAGATGTCCCAGTTACAACACAAATTGCAGTCCTTGATGGATCGCCAAGATTTGTCCGAAACAGAAAAATCGCAAAAGTACGGTCAACTCTTGCAACGACTGCAACTCTTTCACCAGAAAGCTTTAGACTAAACAGCTCTACCCACTCTGAAAGATTTTAAGACCTTGATGAAAAGTCCAGCACCATCACCAGTACCAGTACCAGTACCACCACTACCAGTGACCAAGACAGAAAAAGGAGAGGAAGAAGAAGGGTTTCAAACTCCACCAGAAAAAGTACGCAAGTTAACAACACCACCTACCTCCAGAATTGGATGGATTAAAAAGAGGATGGCCATCCTTTCTTCATCACAAAAGAAAAAGAAAGTGAAGACAGAAGTGAAGACAGAAGTGAAACAAGAACCGATATCCCCCGCTCAGACATCCTCCTCTTCAACACCTATTGCCGGTCGTACACGCAAAGCATTGCAATCCAAGAAAGTACCCCAAGAGAAAAAGAGTAGCATCCTCCAAGAGTGGGTGTCTTATTAACACACAAACACAAAAAAATGGGAAAAGTCTTAGCCAGCATTTACTACGATCCCTCGCATCCTGCAGGTTACGCAGGAGTTCAAAAATTGTATCGTGCTGCCAAAACTCGATTGAAAAGTCTCCGTCTACCTCAAGTGCAACGATGGTTACAAGAACAAGCTACCTACACTTTACACAAACCCATTCGACGCAAGTTTGCTAGAAGTCGCACCCGAGTGGAAGGCATCGATCATCAATGGCAAGCCGATTTAGCCGATGTCTCTCATTTGGCCAGCTACAATCGTGGCTACAAATATTTGTTTTGTGTCATCGACGTCTTTTCCAAATTTGCCTGGGTCGTGCCCTTGACTTCCAAATCGAGCAGTGAGTTAGTGCGAGCCCTGCAACGAGTGTTGAAACAAAGTGGTCGTCACCCTCTTCGATGGCAAACGGACAAAAGGTACCGAATTTCTGAACCAAGCTTTCCAAAAAGAATTAAAGAAACGTGACATTCATTTTTTTACCACCGAGAATCCCGAAACCGAAGCTAGCATCGTGGAACGTTTTCAACGCACTTTGAAAGAACGCATGTGGAAATATTTTACGCATCACCACACTCTGAAGTACATCGACATCTTACCGCACCTGGTGCAAGCGTACAACCAATCTTACCATCGAAGCATCGGACGTGCCCCGCAAGAAGTGACTCCCGAGAACGAAGTGTTGGTGTTTGAGCGCCTTTTCGGTACGTCCCCGACGAGGGCTGTCCCCAAGAAAAGTGGAGAGTTGACCGTAGGAGATTGGGTGCGCATTGGCAAAACCAAACGCACTTTCGACAAAGGTTACTTACCTAACTGGACGACCGAATTGTTTCGCGTCACTGGACGAGTGCATGGCAGTCATCCTGCCGTCTATAAATTGGAAGACATGAACGGAGAAGTACTCAAAGGAACGTTTTATTTGCCCGAGTTACAACGTGTGACCAAAAAAGAAGACGACGTGTACGACATCGAAAGCATTCTCGAACGCAGAACTCGTAAAGTGGGCAAACGACGTGTCAAAGAAGTCAAAGTACGTTGGAAAGGATATCCACCCAGTTTTGATTCTTGGATCGAGGCTTCGCAAGTCATCGACTATAAAAAGACGTGACCATCATGCCCTTTCACACAGACGCAGCTACGTCGACCACTCCTTCTTCACCTAGTTCTTCTGTGCAAGATTTACAAAAACAACCCTTGTGGGTGTGGTGTGGAGAACGTGTGCCTAAAACGCAAATCGTCTTTTTCTGCCAAATCTTCGTGGTGTATTGTGTCATCGGGGCAGCCATTGCCAATTTGAGTTTGCAACAAGGAGACAAACAATTGTGGACCATTTTATTGAGCAGTTGCATCCGTTACCTGCTTCCCAATCCCTCCCTGAAATTCTCTTCCAACGGGAACCACGGGAACCTTGTGCCCAGTGCCAGTGTCAGTCACCACTCCAACCACAATCAGAACCCCATTTTAGACGGAGACACGCCTCTGACGTCCAGTAACCCCTCGGACAGCCACAGAACTCTAGAATTATGAGTCACCAAAACCAATTTTACTTAACCTTACCCAGTGACAGTTCCATGGAGGTGTTTCCCAACAACACGTTGTGCTGTTACACGGCCAAATTACCTCAGGCCATCCCCTTAGATCACGAAGCCCATTGGGAAGTGGCTTTAGTAGAAATGATTCACCCGACCCAAGTCCTCAATGTCCTTCCCAATCAAAATTTTTTTCATGTGGAAGTTCATGACGTGCAATTGCAAGAGGAGATGGATAAGAAAGTCAACTATGACAATAAAACTCGTACACAAAATTACACCACCTATCACTTGTTCATTCCCCCAGGCTATTATTTTAGTGGTCAACATTTGGTCAACACCATAGCTGCCAGGTTTAATGGCGTGTTTGGGAAAGCTTTGGAGCATGTCGACAAAACTGTCACCATGGAGTACCACAAAGTAGCTCGTCGCTTCTCGAGTAAAATCCTGTCCATTTTATTTTGTCCTGAATTGTTTGACATGTTGGGCGGAGACATGAACATGAGAATGACCATACTCAATAACAACGAATTACCCATCGTTTACGACAACGAGTCTTTTAGCAAGTTATTTCGTACCCCAGTAGAACTGAACCAAGGACTGAATTTGATGTTCGTGTATTCCGATGTGGTGGAATACAACGTGGTGGGACACACCTCCGTACCGTTACTGCGTGTCATTCCTTTCAAAGTGGATTCTGCCGCGAACGCTGACGAGGAAGGTGGAAACACTTACCACGTCCACCGCGAATTTGTCCATCCTCACTATTTGCCGGTCAGCAAGTCGTATTTGGACACGGTCAACATTACTATAAAAGGAGATTTGGGACAAAATATTCCATTCACCAAAGGAAACGTCACGGTGAAACTCCATTTTCGAAAACGGTTCTCTCACGACTCGTAAGTCATGTATCCAGTGTACCGAGGGGTTGCACGACAGCGAGGACACGGTTTAGGAGATATGTTAAAATCGGCCTTTCGTTCGGTGGCCCCGGTATTGAAACCGATGGTGACACGAGGATTGCACGCCTTGAAAGATGCGGCACTGACGCAAGGCAAAGAATTTCTCCAAAATGTCATCATCGACAAACAAAACCCTAAAGAAGCCTTCATGAGGGCTGGCAAAAATGTCTTGCTGCAAACGGGTAAAGACATTTTAGGCCGACGAGACACACCTATAAATGCCCTGCACGCTACCGAATCAGGCATTCAGCAAGGACAAGGCAGAAAGAGACGACGAAGAAAACACCCTTTCACCAGACTTCAAGCTAGAAAGGCCAAGAAAAGAAAAACCGTTCGAGACTTAGACGTTTTCGATTATTGAGACACAGAAAAAAATGATGCACCGAGAGTCATGTGCTTGTTCCAAGACGGAACTGGATATGTTTGCCATGCCCCCCACCATGATGACCATGCAAGAATCCCAGTGGGTGGAATTTCACCCGGTCTCCTCATTAACCGATTCCGCTTCCATCGAGTTTGAAATCAAAGGACAGCCCGAAGATTACATCGATCTGAATAGCAGTTACCTATACTGAAAAGTGAAAGTGATCGAACCACCCAACGCTGACCTAGCCGATGATGATGTAGTAGCTCCCGTCAATAATTTCATGCATTCCTTGTTTAGCGAAGTGGACTTGTACTTGAATAACAAACTGGTCAGCAGCAGCATGGATACTTACCCTTATCGAGCCTACCTGGAAAATCTCTTGACGTACGGAAAAGAAGCCAAGAACACTCGCCTGGATGCTTGCGTGGTATGGAAACCTGACCAAGCGACTAGGTTCAACAGCATTACAGTTGCTGGGGATGCTCAAAATTTATCGGGATTTGTAGAACGACGAACGAAAATTGCTAGAAGTCGTGTTTTAGAACTAACGGATCGCTTGCATCTAGACATGTGGTTGCAAGAAAAGTATTTGCTGAACGGGGTGGATATCCGCCTGAGACTGAATCGCAGCAGTGCCGCTTTCCATTTGATGGCTGCTAATGATGCCACTTACAAAACCAAAATCGAAGATGCCAGACTCTACGTGCGACGTGTGGAAGTGTTGCCTAAAGTAGGTAACGACATCAGTCAGACGTTGAGCAGAACGAACGCCAAGTATCCGATCCGACGCGTGGAAGTGAAAACCTTCACCATTCCTGCTGGACAGCGATCCATGTTCGAAGATCATCTGTTCCAAGGACAGTTACCCAAGCGTTTGATTGTTGGTATCGTCAAGAATTCAGCCTTCAACGGAGCCTACAACGAAAATCCTTTCAACTTTCATCATTACAATGTGTCCAAAATCGAAGTCAGTCGTGATGGCAAGACCTTGTGTACCCGACCTTTTGAGCCTAACTTTGGTGCAGCAGCGAAGAATTATTTGAGATGGTACTTGTCCCTGTACGAAGCTACCGGACAGTTAGGAACCAACACCAGTCACGGCATTACGTACGACGATTATGCAGGAGGCTATGCTTTGTGGGCTTTCGATTTCACTCCAGACCAAGGCAGCGACGAGGGACATTTCCACCCTATAAAATCTGGCCAGATTCGTGTGGAAATTCAATTTGCGAGTCCACTACCCCCAGAGAACACAGTGAACGTCATCCTGTATGCAGAATTTGATAATACCATAGAAATCAACAGTTTGAGAGAAGTCATCCTAGACTATTAGAAGCCATGGAAGACTGTTATCCCTCTTTACCTAGTGAAGAAACTTTGGACATGAAATATGAGGAGACTGTGGAACAAGTGATCATGATGAAGTCAAGATGGCCAGAACAAGAAGCCCATTTAGTCTCCTGTTTTGCCAAACACTTGGTCGACAAAATGACGGAATTGATCAAGAAAAATTGCTATGGATGTCAAAACGATCATCCCAGTCAAATTCAACACGATAAATGCCTGATGTTGAGTCAAGAAGAAAAATTGGACGAGTATCTGGACGAAGCTTGGAGTCTCATCTCGAACAAAGACGTGTTGCACCAGTGGCATAAAGACTTGCGTGAACATTCTTGTCCACCATTAACCACTCAAGAGATCCATCGTATCGAAGCTCTCCTGAATCAGAGTGAGGAGACGAAACGAAGAAACGGTTACTTGTCAGACATTTTCAAGCAAAAAGTCAGGATCGAATTGACGACTTATTATTACCTGTGAAGAAAAAAACACAAAACAATGGATACCTGGGAACTTTATTACCTTTTGAACCACAGTTCGTATACGGCTTCTTGGAATCCTGTCGTCTGTGCTAAAGATGAAATCCCTCATCGCAAACCTAAAGACCATCTAGCTTACGTGATCAACACGGACGACAGTCATCTCCCAGGAACCCACTGGGTAGCCGTCTACTTTCCTCAAGAAGGATGTGTGGAATATTTCGATTCGTACGGATTGCCCCCTTTGGAAGACGATATCATCGACTTTATGAGAAGAAATGCTCAAACCACCCGATTCAATAATGTGAAATTACAAGGCACAGATTCCTTGGTGTGTGGACAGTACTGTGTGTATTTTCTGCATCATCGCAGCCTGGGCTATTCCTTAGAACATTTAGTGACTCATTTCGATCCTCGTTCTTCTACTAGAAACGATGTGAAAGTAGATCGATGGTTCTGTGACCATTATGCTTATCTTTTGTCTCAAGCTAGGAAACGTAGTGTCCATCAATGGCCTAATGACTTCAAACAGTGGAAATCACAATTTCATTCACAACGTTGTCAGCCCTGTTTAAAGTAGACTGTAAACTGAAAAAAATGTTTGTGATTTGAAACAATTGTTAGATGTTATATTGTTGGATTATTGTTAAAAATGTTAGAGTTGTTTAGTGTTAAGTGATTTTTGAATAAAAAATGTTGTGTTTTGAAAAAAATGCCTTTGTATTTTGTTTAGCTATAAGAATGTTGGATTGATGCTCTTTAATTTCTTACTATCTCTCTCATGACATTCATTGAACGTTGCGACTCGAAAACCGTAGAGGGATGTTTTCCTTCACGTCCGCGCTTTGACTTTAAGAACCGGGGCAGTTTCCAGTCTAAACATCCGTTGTCGACTCATCCTCCTACGAAGATGTGCTCCAAACTAGCTAAGCTCAACGAAGCCTACGTGAATTTGCATAGGGTCAGACACAGTCTGATACCGAAGCCAGAAGAAATAGAGAATGTGAGAATGTTAAAAGTCACTGAAGACCTGATAGAAGAGCTCTTCAGAGAAGAAGTGAACAGGGAGAAAGAAGAATGGACAGAGAAGTACAGACTTTAGAGACAGCAGCAACAGCAGCAACAGCAGCAGCAACCTGAACCTGACAGAGGCTTTGTCGATTGTCGTATCGACACCAAAGAGTTCTTCTTCTCTTTTCGAAGAAGCAGACCTATCGCCAGAAAGTCTATCCTCAGAGGACATCGCATTCTTAGAAACTAAAAACGATTGCCATAGTAAACAAAAAAACAGCCCTTTTCAGGGCTACCCCAATACTCTAGAAAAGAAATAACCATCAATTTGCCAATGTGTGTAGGTAGAGTAGTGTGAAAATAAACACAAACTCTTTTTTAAAAAATGTGAGGGTATGTGTTTGTGTGTTTGTGTTTGTAAGTGCTCAAGTACGTTGGTATGGATAGTAGATTAAAATGATGTCTTTTTGGTGTTTGAGGTGTATATTAGGGGTTAGATTGGATTGCTTTGCGTATGTGAATAGTCTATTGAAGTGGTTAATAAAAAAAATTTTTGAATAGGAATGGGTAGCATAAAAAGTGAGTGTTTCTTTTAGGTCCGCGCGTTGTTTTTTGGTCATGATCTAGGTAAGATCAATTTTATGTTTTTTAGGGGATGTTTTCCTTCACGTCCGCGCTTTCACTATAAATTGAAACTCGCTGGGCAGTCTAGCTACCCTTGTTGATTGATCAACACAAGAATGAATAGCAGAATAAGCAAACTTCTTGAACTCCAGATACATCTGGAATATGTCAGGCGCCTGTTAAATGAACTGGCCGCGGAGGCTATAGTAGAAGAGGAAAGAATAAAGAAGGAAGAGGAGGAGAGAAGACAGAGGGAAGAGGAGGAAAAGAAAATAGGAGAGAGGATGTCGTACAATATTCCCGAGACAGAGGATTGGGGTGCTGAAGCGAATTATCCTCCCTCTGCTCTCCCCAGAAGAAAGGTGAAAGGAGACTGGGGAAGAAGATGCGTGTGTGGCGCCAGGCCAGGAAGGTGCCATCATTAGATAGGTGCATCTGGAGTTCAAAAAAAAAACAGCCCTTTTAAGGGCCACCCATTACTCAAGAAAAGAAATAACGATCAATTTGCCAATATGTGTAGGTAGAGTAGTGTGAATATAAACACTAACTCTTTATTAATAGTGCGAGTGTTTGTGTTTGTGTTAGTAACTGCTCAAGTAAAGTTAGTGTGAATAGTAGCTTCTTTATTGTTTCTTAGCGTATGTGGAGAGTATAGTTTGGGTTTTATTATATGAAATGAGAAAAGTGGGGATGTTTTCCTTCACGTCCGCGCGTTGTTTGGTCATGATCTAGGTAAGATCAATTTTATGTTTCAGGGGAATGTTTTCCTTCACGTACGCGCTTTAAGTATAAGAACCCACAAAGTTTGATGTTGGAACCATTCTAAGGAATAACTGAGACAAAATGACTCAAGTATCAGTTCTATTTAATCTATTGAGAGACATCTATTTCTGGATAATGGATGTAGAATATGTTTTAGGAAGAATAGAAGAGGAATGGAGGCATGGAGATATGAAAGACTTTGTAACGAGTCAAGTTCAAGGCCTAAAGACAGCAAGAGATATCATAGCAGGGATGATTGAAGAAGAAGTCAATAAGTCAAGAGGCTTCATTAACCCACCTTACTTCAGAGTGGGAAGTTTGAAGGAAGCACTGGATAATGTCATCAAAGTCCGGTGCTTCCTAGAAAAAATATTGTACTGGACAGAGTGGAGAAATGTAAAATGGGGATTGGAAAAGGTGAAGAAAGGGGAAGATATGATGAGAAAAGTAATGGAGGAAGAAGTAGAGAAGATTAAAGAGAAATGGAGGGAAGAAAGAAAAGATGTGGAAAACAAAAAGAAACAGGCAGAGTTTGAGAGGTTGAATCAGAATTGGATAAAAGTTCAGGAAAAGTTTAGAGCTCTAGGTCATCCTGACTGGATGCCAGAAAAGGAGAAAAAGAAGACAGGAATAGTGACAAAAGTGAGAAGATGGTTGAAGAAGAGGAAGTGTTAGAAGAAACCCAAAGGCCCTTTTCAGGGCCAGCCATATTTCTCGAAAAGAGAATGACTTCTTCAATTGCCTACCCCTTTTTTTAAAAAATTTTTTTAAAAAAAAAAAATCCCATATTCAATTCTCTTGTCCCTAAACAAGCCCAAACTCTATTCCCCATGTTAAATTCCCCTTGTACGTATATTGACCCACGATTTATTCCCATGTTAAATTCCCCTTGTACGTATATTGACCCAGGGGGGGTCTGTAATGCTAATTCCCATTGTACGTCTAGTATCCCCATTAACTACTAGAGATGGAGTAGATGTGCAAGGAGTTGTCAAAAGTACAGAGTTATCAGAAATAAAACTATCCAACAATAGTTCTAGTATACGTCACTATACGTGAAGTTTAATAATATATTACACCACGCGTATGTAGCATGTATGTCCACATGTCCACCAAGACATGTTGCGATATTGGAAAATAAATGTAGTGGAATTTTGATAGATTCTGCTGAACCCTGCTTTTGCCCTCTAAAAGTTTTGTTCTTCTATATTTTCTCCGCTGAAATGGCCAAACTGCCTTGATTTGCTTATGCTCGCACAAATCGAACAGCTGCTGTATGGTACCGTTAAATAGATCTTTAATTATCTCAAAATCAGATTTCCAGGACTTTATATTTTTTTCTTCTGTTACATGGTGGTATCCGTCATTTGCATGGCTTTGAATTTCACAGTTTTTGGTCTGGTCGTTTGATTCCTATGATCCTCCTATGCAACTTCTGTGCAACATCCACATCTTCACTGCACACCGAGTGTGGTATTGATATGATATCAACAATTCCAAGCAAATTATCGTCTTCCTTTATCTCTATTATACCAGCAAATGTAATATTATTTATGGGGTGGATAGGCCCTTTTTATTTGGCGAGATTGTGCATGACTTAACTCAACTGGCAAGAGCTTTATCTTGTTTCCTCATTTCTATGTATTTTCAATCAACGTCATTCTGATCTAACTTTCTGCACCGATTTTCGATATCTGAAATGCGTCTAGCGTTCTGCTCAATCAAGTCTTTTACCTGAATCTTTGTCTTTGGTTCTGAATATATTAAGCTCAACAATGATTGAAATGATCAGTGCTTTGAGTTTTGTATTCAGGCAATCTCATAATACATTTTGCAAGGATTTAAAATAGCTTAGGTTGGTAAATCTTCAATGCGACTCTTCACCTCTTCTATCTCGTCTGTATTCTGCGACAGTTTGAGTCTTGGCGTTGGCTGCCTCATTTTCACGAGAAGCTCCCAACTTATTTCACAGCACTACAGTTTATGTTTGGCATAGCGGGATAGACGCGCAAGTCATACTATTTAACATACTCAACTTTAATAATAATAATAATAATAATAATAATAATAATAATAATAATAATAATAATAATAATTGTAGTTGTGCGTATTTAGAGTGCAATAAATAACGGAGTGTTACCTTGTATACGTCTTTTTACATGGAAAACACCAATTTGGGCCTATTCTCTTGTCTCTGTCCCCACTTGCCATGAGTTTCTATACACTATAGTATTATATTCTCATTTTTTTCTCCGTTAACTTCACATTGTCAGAATCGTTCAGTATTTTACAATATTGCACACCTTCATATTGCATTCACGTGCATAAATTAACTAGTTTCCATTGTAAACAAATAATGGACGCAGACGCCAGCAATTTTGATTTGTAAACAAATCATGTACTCTCGCATAGTAGGCGCTTTACCTTTTGGTTGATGAAATTTGTTTCTGATTAAACTAAAGCAGATGTTTCGTGGACTGCCACATACCAGCTGCTTTCTTACATTCCGTGTTAACTTTTTTGATACAATGTTTCGGATTTGGGCTAGCTATACAGTAGACGCAAGACAGGATCCTTACAAATAATATTCAGGTAATAAGGCATAAACTTGTCTTCTTTAGCTGGTAATAAGAATGGCAAAATATATACTTAGAGTTTTACATCCTGAATTTCCTCAAAATGTAGTTTCTTAGTTCTGCAGATAAGAACTACATGAGCCATGTTATGAGTTATCATGCTTGATGACACATTTCGAAATTGTATTGTAATTTCGACTATATTCCAAGTGCAATTACATCCTCCTTACTGCACTCAAATTGAAATAAACATAAAAGTCAATAGCGTCTTTTTGATAAATGCAATTGAAAGAATTCACATTTTTCCAACATTATGATTTAAAATAGGCATTGACAGAACAAACACACTTGGAGATGTCAACATGTTTCTACCGCGCTGCTTTAATCCTATGTAAATCAGGTACAATTTGCATAGATGAATCCAGTCCTTAATCACGAAATTTCGTAGAATCGACAAAGCTATCAAAATCTATTCATTCTAGATCAAATGGAAAACTTGTTGCAATGCGCATTCATTCACAATATGACTCCAAATTTCAATTTTTAGTAGGCAAAAACGCAATGTTCTTTCGATATTTATGTCTAGCGTGCGACAAGTTCAAATTTTTCTGGGCGGAGTTATGTGAGCGTTAATAATGTTGTTATTGTGTAATGATGAATCTGCGCTTGTGTCATTAGCTTTGAATACGGCACACATTCATTTACTTTGTTTCTTTTAGTGTATTTTGTTTATATATGTAAGCCTTAGGTAGAATAAGAAAATGAGCATTAATAAAATGGTTACTGCATTTGTATGGGGAAATGTGAACTCGTATTATGGATGGATGTAATGCGCTCCCACGGTCGTGTAGTATTCCATCCGCAAAACTCGTTCATATTTTCCCGCACAAATGCAGTAACCTATAATTCTTGTATTAAAACGTAAGCATTCTATGACAAAATATTAAAACAAACGTTAATCGATACGCTCATGCACTTATATATAATATAAATTAACATACCAAACCAAAAAGATGATTTTTGTTTTAAAAATTTAGTTCTTAAGTCCTAATGTCTTGAGAAATGTCATCAAGTATAAATTAGTGTTTATCTATGGTTCTCTCTTTCTTCGACAGTCATATTGTCATCCATCAAACTTGTAATGGGTTCTGATCACCTTATACGGATCATTTTGTATTAACATTGACTACTGGGGGCGGTACGACAGGCGTCATTCAGCAAAGCAAGAAAACAATCCGGAAGAAAATCTATCCGTGTAATAATTGAAATATCGCCATATTAATAATGCTTAGTCTTACAAGCTGATTGTCTGGCTGTGTTCTTGGGAAAGACACTTGGCTCCCATTTCCTTGCTATGATTCAGCCTGTAACATGCTCAAGAAACCGTTATAACCCACAGAAACAAATACTTTCGAGGAATATTATCAACTGACACCTGTATAAATTATACTGAAACGAGATTTAACGTCGGTCCATTAAGTAGATTAAAATACTTACTTCTACAAGTGTTATTCCTTTGAAAGCGTTTGAAAATTCTATTCATCTTTGTAGTTATTTTGTGTGTGTATCAATTTTGCTGTCTATTTTGGAATATCGTGCAACTTTATATCAATCGAACCAATCAATCAATCGATCGATCAATCAGCCAATCAATCAATCACCGATTAGTCAATTTATTTATGATTTGATAAAATAGACCGAAAACATGTCTCTTCAAAATAAACACAAAATAAACATATATCTATCTATCTATCTATCTATCTATCTATCTATATATATATATATATATATATATATATATATATATATATATATATATATATATATATATATATATATATATATATATATATATATTCCAAAGATCCGCTTTCTTTCAAAAACAAGGAGCCTACGTGGTATTTACTCTCCATAGCATGATGTTGTTGTTGTTGTTTTTGTAGGGTTTAACGCCAGTTTTCAGGTATTCATGGTGGTCAGTATTAACGGTGAAGGAAGAAACCGGAAAAACCCCGGAAAGAACCACCGACCCACGAGAAGCTACTGGCAAGCTTTCTCACATACCCAGATTAGCCGAATCTGAGACTCTAACTCACAATATCATTATGTATGAAATACCATAAGCTTTCGTGCCATATACACGACTATAAGCTGTTTACTTCTGTTTAGTTGGCTTTGTATTGCTTGTTTATACTAATTCTGCCATATTTGACACAAGCAATGTATTCTCTATTTGCATTGCACACCTTAAAAAGATTAATTAACTTGTTGATAGTATAATTTCAGATAATTTGCAATATTTTGTTTTACATTTTCTAGGAAATGTGTCTGCTATTCATGTAAGATTTCAACAGTTGAAAGAATGAATTGTCTTGCCTGTCTTATTGTGTATTTATTTTGGTATAAAGTAATTGAATGTACAAAGTAAGTTTTCTCATTCCATTAATCATCCTTTGAGAGCCTTTCAGTTACAAACAGGGCTAATAAGCGATCTACAAAGGAGCAAAATTTAATTTAAACTCTGATTAAATCACACATGTAGATCGATGAGATGAATTATTATACCCAAACTATGTGCATTGTGCTATGTCTAGGAATCTGTATGGCCCTAATCGGCTTTTTTAATTATTTTAACTTCACACTCAGGGGAAGTCTTGATAAAAGCAAATTAAATCATTTAAATTCCATTGCCTTTTCAAAGAATGACATATTAACTTCTGTAACTTTCATGTTTTACGACGCCAACAAAACTTTGGGTTCCAAATAATATATATGCTGATTGTTTGATAAAACCACTAACAAAGAAATTGTATATGCCCTATACACTAGATATGTGTTTGCAAAACATGTATGCAGCCACTGAAGTTATAAAATATATAGAGGTTTAAAAACTAAGAACCATAAAGCTATACAATCAAATCGTCAACAAGCACATACGTGTTCTGTTGGAAAGCTGATTCAATTTGAGTTGCGTTGTAAAACTTCTGGAGAAATATACGCAATCAACCATTTGAGAAACGTGACGCTACGTCGAAGGAAAACAACGCAAGGGAACACTTTGAAATTACTGCAACTTTAGGAAATCACTACTTAAAACGAATGCATTGCGTGAATATTTTCAGAAAAGAGTATTGTATTGTATTAGTGTGTAGTGCAAGACGCAACTTCTATGATTCTGAAGAATTCCGTGAAGAGAAAGATCGTAAGTCTGACTACCTTACATACATATTTGTCATTTTCTGTTTGTATTTGTATAAAACGTTTTGGAAGTTAGGGTTTACACATAATCAATTCATATTCCACAACAGACGCAATATTTTTCGTTTGAAGGTCCAATTCGAAGTCAGTGTTTACATTTATTTGATTAGTTCAATGCTGTTGGGAATTCTACCGCAGTTTTCTGAGTTTTCCTATCTTAAACAGATTATAAAGCCGTTCAAATCTTACGTGCAGGGAGAATGATAAAATGTCAGCGCCTGATTTTAAATTATTAGCCTTGTTCCTACTGCAGACAACTTGTCTACGTGTAACAAAGCCTACAATTCCAGGAAGTTACTTCCTATCAAAGAAGCCAACCCAAAGAACCAAAATGAACATTAACCCAGATATACAAGATGCTCGTCATTAACGCTGCAAAAAAGAGATCAATTTGCGATATGATCCAATGGCGCCTACTCTATTCTCTTTCTTAAGTGCAGTTCCAGTCAATTTTATACAACAGTATATCACGCATTTTTGCTAGGCACTTACTAGGCAGATCGCATGACACATACAGTACATGGGAAATTCTCTTAAAATTGAACTTTGGAGCTGTTTCTGATCTATCATCCACAATACACAAGTGTTTAATGTGGCGGAAGCTTGTTGAGGCGTAGATCAATATAGCTAACCACCTGCACCAGGACGTTAAATGTGCATAGCCAATCATTCTTTACAGAAAACGCAGCGCATGGTTCTTTTATCAAATTATAAGATCAATTTAAGGTCAATGTCGTGTTTTCTGTATGATATATGACTTCTATTCAGTTCACGCAGAAAGGCAGCGATTACAAAATTTAACTCCAAAATGTTATAGCAATGAAGTTCCCTGCTCGAATTCAGAGGTTTCATTTGAAAACAATAACTGTCAAATATTTATTGTTTTCTTTTAAAGGGTGGATGTTTAAGAGTTCTCAGGAAAACAAATTGAGGTAAGAGTTTTTGCTAGTACACAAAATAAAGTTACGTGTCAGGACACAATGACAACAATAATCGTATGTCTGTGTTATTCAAAACTCTTTGAAATTTCAAAGTCAAATTTATAACGGTAGTTGACAGGCAGTAAGAAGTGCTTCTTTCGAAAAGAATGATAATGTATGATTTGCTATTTACGGTATGAATGGAGTCAAACTAAACTACTCCTCGTACAATGGGAACTCTAATGATTAATCCCATTCTGGATCGATCTGCAGATAGATACATGAGCAATATTGTCAAATTAAACCAATGCATACTAAAAGACTCCAGTGCCCGAAGAAGAAACAAAAGGATGGTCTATCAAATAGAGTTCTTGTCCTAATAGCTGGTTTCTAAACTCATTAAGTAGTATTCGCGAGAAACAAATTAGACAGGAAAATCCAGGCTTAACTCAGCAGAAACTTGTTCCATATTGTCAGGTAGCGGGTTCGAACCACGGCCAAGTCAAACCACAGACTCATAAAAATGGTACGAACAGCTGCCTCGCTTGGCGCTCAACATTAAGAAGTTAGTGTTAAGACTGTTCGTCCTGGTATCAGGATAATGAGACTAGGTGGGACATCATGCTACATGTCTGCGGCATGATGCCCCAGTGCTAGACATCTCCATAAACTGCCACACTGCAGACATCGTAGCGATATGACTGAAATTAGTTTTATTGCTACGTTAAGAATCCAGATCACACACACAAACAAACACACACACACACACACACACACACACACACACACACTATCAAATGCAGTCCAACAGAGCGCAAAAACTGATTGTTGTAAGGAACAGGCTCTTTCTTAAAAAATGTACAAAATGTTGCAATAAATATATTCGTAGGCACAGAAGATAAGAATGCAGAGGTATTGGGAATGAACTAAAAATACAATGATTGAGAAAAAACAATTAATTGAAAAAGGTATAACGCATATAAGTTTGGCAGGCTTAAATCGTTCTTAATTTAACAAATATTTTAGTTGTTTTAATTATTTTAGACAGCAAATTTTTAATTTAAAGAGCTACGCAGTTTAAGATATTATACCTGCCTTGAAATCCAGCAGTTTTACGAGGAATCAAGCAATATATTGAAACGTTAGATATCGATGAAATACGGTGACAAATACACACGCACACACATACATTCACCATATTATTTATTTCTCATGACTGCAAAGAGAAGATTTATAAAGAACTTGAAGTATTGCGAAATAAATCCTAAGTTGAAAATTAAATCCTAAGTGGTCACAAAAGTTCTATTACCAGTCACACACACACACACACACACACACACACACACACACATACATACATACATACATGCATACATACATATACACACTCACACACACACACACACACACATACATACATACATACATACATACATACATACATACATACATACATACATACATACATACATATATATGTGTGTCTCTGTGTGTGTGTGTGTGTGTGTGTGTGTGTGTGAGACTGGTGATAGAACTTTTGTGACCACTTGGGATTTAATTCTCAACTTAGGATTTAATTCGCAATACTTCAAGTTCCTTATAAATCTTCTATTTGCAGTCATGAGAAATAAATAATATGTTGAATTTCACACACACACACACACACACACACACACACACACACACATATATATATATATATATATATATATATATATATATATATATATATATATATATATATATATATATATATATATATATATATATATATATATATATATATATATATATATATATATAATCGCATGATTACGTAAGTACATACAATACAGTGTCATGTCAAACGTGAATAGTTATTTGAATATTAGATTCATTTAGTGAAATATCATTTCAAAGTGTCACATCATGGATAAGTATTATTCTTGATTTGATCAGTGTACACTTAGCAGCATCTTGAATATAGCCTGACCTAAAAATTTGCAGCAAGTGATGCAAAGAAAACATATGACTTGGCTAGAGAGGTTTTGGGTTTTGTATAGTGTGCACCCTTGCCATTCATGCATATTTCGGCAGTTGTAATTTATTTTCTTTTATCTTTGATTAAGTATTACCTAAGACAGCATTGAGAGTGTTACCTCAATGTAGGAAACCATTGAATCTGGTAAGTGTATCGGCATTTTTGACATTTTGTCGTCTATTAGCAATTAATTCGTCAGCGCCGAAAACCGCAGTGCTGGATTCTCAGTGGATACGTATACAAAAAATCTTGTCTGTATTATAATATTCTTTCTCAGTATCTAGTTTAAACTGACAGTATCATGCATCCTTCTATGGATAACTTTCCTCTCTGGTATAACTGCTATAATTATGTATATAACTGCTATATGCCTTGATTTTTGTAAGAGAAGGTTGCATTAAATTCGTATATTAGCTATTTTCTTTACTTGAGTATTTATGTCGGGTACAGTTTATAAAAACCCTTCACTGGGTTACCTTTCAACTTATAAACTAACAAACTATGTCATACTTTGAAGCACACTGGCAATCGTGCCTAGTACTTACTTTAATAAAATGATACAGTAGATCATTAGGTATTTTTCAAGTTAAGCCATGGACAAATGTATACTATAACTTATTTAAGCGAACAACATTATCGGAGTTAAGAATCAATTTGAAATAATTCACTTTCGTAGACATTGGTTTATATTAGTTGGGCTTTTTTGTTTGTTTAAACAACCACCCTACATGGATGGCATCTTTATTGTCGCGATACTGACATATTGACATAAACTACTTAGTTTTTAGGCTAGACCAGGAGCGACAATGTAATTATGGTAAAAGAATAATAATACAACTAATCAATAATATTTTCTCTTTATATCAACATCTTCCCCATCCATTCACAAATGCCTTTCATGCATCACAATTCGTTAGAAATAGGAAATGGAGATAATGTGCAGAAAGACAATGGCAATTAAACCGTTACTTCACACTAACTTATTTCCGCTCTTTTACGACTATATTAGCGAAAACAGAAATCAAACAATTGTTTAGAACATCGAAGGATTTTGGTTATTATATATATATATATATATATATATATATATATATATATATATATATATATATAGCATCAAACATTACTTTTAACTATATTGTACACTCAACACTAATCTTAAACATGCCGTTTAGTGATATTTATAATTTATTCACTTCCTTTCAAATTTAACAAATAAAGAGGTTATTAATGCAGTTTTAGCGATTCTGAAACAAAACAAGACCAAATATATCAATGTCATCGACATTCGCCTTACGTCCCACACATGAAGCAAACGTTTCTGAGAAAATGTTATACTTACATAGGAAAGAAATAGCTTTATTTATTTTCAGATATATTGCAGAGAAAAAGTTTAGAACATATTTGTAGTAGATTGTATTAAACCTGGATTCGAACAGTTTACTAGCCATAATCAGTGCTCCATAATGGATAGTTGTGTTCTTCTTTCTGTTCTTGCTGTTTTTAATATTTTTTTTATGGACACAATTATACTGAATTTAGTTTGATTGATAGTCTGGTGCTCCTGCTATATTTTAGTTTACACTTTGTAAATCAAAAACAAAGCCATCAAGTGTAAATAAAACAAGAATTATCAATCTACACGTACCAATATATTGCTCATCCTGTCTAATCAATGTTTTTGGATGCCACAGTCTTTAGGAAATGGCTATTATAAGAGCTACACTGTCAATATATGGTCGTCTTTCCTTGCATTTTTTTTCTTCTAGAATTAATGAAATACATTATTGTTTTCTTCTATTCGTACGAAGAGAAAATAAAATAAACAAACATGGTAATTTGCAGTAGCAGACAGAGCTAGAGACACAGAGAGGGAGATTGTTTTCTAAGGTGAACGTGGTCAAGGTCTCCGTACAGAAGGTTGCAGAATATGTTCAATAAAGTTGTTGTGACTTAGTATTTAGATTATTGTACAGTCGTAATATATGATAAAACATGTACTATATGTTGATACCTGTCAGTCAAAAGTAATAACAATCCCACGATATTACATCTTTCTTAAAAATGAAGATGCTGTTTCAAGTGATTAACGTTGACTCAAGATTTCAAATACAGATAACAAAATGCACTGTACAAAATAGAAAGTGTAGGAATATGTATCATTGCGGTTGATAATAAAAGAGAAAAGACGAATGCCCAGCTAATGGTGTTCTATTCAACATAATATTAGCATCGGTTATATTTATGACTATGTTCTTCCGTCTGTGTCCATTCTTCCAAAATCTTTTTGTTTTCCCGATGTATGACTATATTCTAATTAGATTCATCAACCACATTCCTTTGATCAATCCGAATAAATTCCATACCGTACAAGACAGCCCCATTAAGAAGAAAATTCCTATTGAACGACCAAGCGCGCAACGTCATATGCATCGTAAATGTAAGCATTAAATAGCATAAAACAAATATGCAGATTCATGCAATAAATAGAGCTAAGTATTTTCCAGATGACGTCATCCACGTCTGAATTAATGACAGCGACAACAAATGGCTTGAGTATACTTATACAGTAAATCCACCTTTAAATGGGTCAGTTAATTGACTAAAACCGTCTTGAAAAATCCAGTAATTTGTCAGTTTAAAAGAAAGCAAAACAACGCATAATAAATCATCTCAGCTGATTTGTCGAAACTTACTATTTTATTTTCAAGATCGAGTTTTGGTTTTCGTTTCACAAGGACGTGGAAGGACAGAGAATGCTTTAGATTCTGCCATTAATCGTTTTCACAAAGAAGCAGTTTGACCCCAGTCAATATAGTTTTCGATTCTTTCATTATTCTCCGACGTAATCCAACGAACGTTTTAACACCGATGTGGACGTAGGATAGTTTAGGTATAAATATAAATAAGCTAGATATATGACAAATGGTGACCTTCTTCGGAAAGGAGTGAGCATCTAAGTATGTGGAAGGAATGAGTATCGTGTATATGTGGAACGGAGTGGGTATCTAGGTATACGGGAAGGATCTAGGTATGTGGAAGGAGTAGGTATCTGGGTATGTGGAAAGGAGTGGGTATCTAGGTATGTGGGAAGGAGTGGGTATCTGGATATGTGGGAAGGAGTGGGTGTATAGATACGTTAGATGGAGTCGGTGTCTGGGTGTGTGGTAATGGTAACAGAAGATCTCGGCCCATAAAGGAGTCAGCCTAGAACAAAGAATATCCATTACAGATTCTGCCCATACAAAGTGAATGTAGAAATCTCCACCATAACATACTTGGCCCATTAAGGAGCCGGCCCATAATACAACCTCTCTGTGATATAATTAATTAGTAATGAAATTACTATTGTTATGTTTATACATATTTTGAAAGATTGTTTATTTCCGCTGTAGAATAGATGATCTGGTCTTATTGAGAATATTGTTTTTATATTCTGCTTAACTGACGGTAATCTAAATCGGCTAATTTGTGGGGCATTATATGCGCGTGGACCCTATATTTTTGGGGATTTTTCCTTCGAATTAATAGCAAAATTATAAAATTTGGATTTCATTTTACTTCGAAATATTTGTACAGAACCAGAGTATACAATTAACTTTGCCACTTAACTTTAATTAAAGTTTGTTTTGAGACCGGGAACACCTAACACAACCTGCGTTGCAACCGGGATACCATCCTACTTATCGATTCGTCACCATTCATTTTCCAGTGAACTATAAAAAGGGTGTAGTCCGACGCAAACTATTACTTTCCGACTAAATTGTATGCATATATGTCGTCTTTGTTATTAAAATAATGTCTTATAGGTATAAGTATCAAGGGAAAAGAACAGCTACTGGGAAAGCTTAAATTCTAAACAATGTGTGTAGGGGGAAAATCTTGTCTTCCTGGAGGGCTTTGAAAAAGTCCAACCGTATATACTTCAGAACGTTTGATGAAAGAGTGATCCATACAATATGGAACCTTCGATTACAATATTTTGATTTACGTCGAACCTCTACATAAGAGATAATTCTTCTGGTGGACAGCAGGTTCTTCAATCATCAGCAGAAGCAAACTACAAACATAAGAATCATCAGGATTGTCCTCATAATGGGCAGCATCCATGGACGGACCGAGTGATCTAACGAATGGAACATTTTCTAGAGTATGTTTACTTTACAATTTCATTGTTGAAAGCTTGTTCTAAAAACGCGGAAAATGTTTGAGCCACCACGGACATCAACCAATGTGCTCCCACCATATTATTTGTCCCACATACCCCTAGCCCTTGTGTTTGTTCCTACATAAACAATATTTATGGGTTCTCCCAGCAGTATTATCCATCAATATACATACATGAGTACACATTCATCATTCAATTAATTTTTTTTCCCTCCTTCCTTTATTGTTCTATCTTTATATACATACATTTTCAATATATTCATGCATCTCATTCTATTTCTTAAGAATGTTTCGTTATTGGTTCCCGCATAGGGACAAATGTGTAGGATAATAAAAGCTATCAAAGGTTACACAGCTTACACTAATGATAGTTTTAAAATGCAAATGAGTATGTATATATATATATATATATATATATATATATATATATATATATATATATATATATATATATATATATATATATATATATATATATATAGTATCTAACTAGCCTGAGCGCTTTCAGCTCTTTCAACACTTTTTATATATTCCAACTTGGGTGCTTACATAAGAACCCGTGCCATTCTGGGTTCGATTTCCACCATCGAAACAGCTTGTATCGGCTTTCTGCACAAAATAAACTAAAAGTACTGATGTGCACGAAAGCATCAACCAACAAACGTACATTTTGAAAAACGACTGAAGCAACCAACCCATTTAAAAGAAAAAGGTGGGACAGGTAAATATATACAACTGAATCATACCATCAGAATGTCCCCGCACTATTAGTAAAAATAATAAATTCTGAATAAAGAACTATACCAAATAAAGTTAAAATATAAACCTACACGAGACTACGACTGAGATTACATCGCCGGTGGAATATTTATTTTGCATGTCTGTTTTTTACCAGTCAACGTTGTGCTCATCGTCAATGAAAGTTACTACAGTTTGTGCTAAACTGTCAGGACAGATGATGGGTTTTGTCTTCTTGAAAATCACAAGAAATGTGTTATTTAATATTTGAATTTCTAATTGTTTTAGCGATATTTACTATGTCTGCTTTTGTAATAAATATTATTTTCTTTATTTTGCAGAAAAGTAACACAACTTGGAGCCACTAAATTCATGCTTGAAACGAATCATGTTTGTAGATACTTGGTTGTTTGGATCTCACCAAAATTCCTTTGTGTTCTTATGTCGTTTGTAAGCTTTAACTAAAACGTGTGTTTCAAAAGCTTCAGGAAAGTTTGCGAAACACTAAAATTGTCTTCATCATTCATCGATAGAGAGAATGAATGTTGATTGCATTGACAATGAACGGAGTTCTTTCTTGTGCTTTGTTGCGAATATTTATTCTTCTTAATGCCACATATTTCATTTTCCTAACTTCCTTGATTGTATATCCTGTTTATCGTAGTCCAGCAGAAAGCAATCAACCATTAACAATGCTAATGAACATATGCCGAGAAATAACAATATTTTTGTCATAATTGAAGAGTTCCAGTTTCTTTTGAAATTTATTATAGTATCCTGATGAGCGTAATTTGCAAGTGTCTTCTCTTGTACATTGTTATATCAAAGACGTCTACATTTTCCCTGATACTGTTACGTTTAATTCTATTAAAATTGTTGTGCCTATAACTGGTAATGAAACTCTTTAGTTCATCTTTCTAATGGGTCCAAATGAAGAAACTATACTCAGTAAACCTAAATTAGAAAAAAAAGGTAGATTTTGAGCTCCAGGAAATATTTCTTTTTGCTGCATACACATTTCCATAAGATGCAGCAAACTTCTTGCCCACAACGGTACTTTGTTGGTTTTGGAGATAATGGGAAATTTTTTAATTAAAACTAAAAAGGTTCTTTCCATTACCGCCATAACAAGAATGGAGTAGGATGAGTATTCATTTTTCTTAGTTTTTCAATAAAATCATTTATACCTCGCCACATGATAACGGTTTCTGAGCGTAACATTCTTTTTACAATAAAAAACTATCCATGCGCCAATATGGTTCGTCCTTTCAGTGTATGTTGTTGATAATAAAACAATTCATAGATTACCATTTATAAGTTTGCGATAGTTAAAATAAATATTAAATGCATGCATAATGCGTGCAACTATATATAAGAAAATACAAAAGAACTCAAGTCCTTCCTGGCTGGATTCCCACTCTCAATTCAGCCCGTATTGGCTACTGTCATGTATCATTGGGCAAGACACTTTTTACTCAGCTTACTTCAGCACGAAATATCCTAAAAGTGTTGATATACCCTTAAACTCCATCCAACAAATCAACCAACCAACGTGCTTACTGTGCGACGAACGACCCAGCTAATGAGTCAGAAGTAGATATAAATAGATTGAATATGAAAACAACAACAAAAACAATCACAATAACAATAATTAACAACAACAAAAACAACAACAACGACACCACCACCATCACCAACACCACCAAGAATAACAACAACAATAATAATAATAATAATAATAATAATAATAATAGAAATAATATTTTAGATAGTCATAATTCGTTTCAAGCAGGAAATGAACCCATGCTGTAAATAATGGCAACTATCGTCTAGCTCTCGTGCACCACAGCACGGCCATTTATATGCATTTGGATTGTGACCGGAGTAATTATGTAAAACAATATATACAAGGACTGTGACCTAATTAATTACGTATATCAATATAGCCATGGACTGTGACCTGATTAATTACGTGTATCAATATAACCACGGACTGTAGCCTGAATAATTACGTATATAAGATGCTGATGAGAATTTTAGGAATATTTAGTGGCGAAAAATCTCGTGTCATTAGAAATATATGATCTGTCTAATTTCGTAGGCGTACTTCCATAAATTAAACGATTGTTTCCTTATCTTTTACTTTCTCTACTGACTGAGTCATTATGCAGATCACTCACGGTTTTCTCTGCTCAAATTAATGGTAACAGTTTCTATTGTCTCCATAGGACTTAGCTGCACAGTCAAAAATGTTATGTTCGTAATTCTTGCCTGATCAGTGAGTAAGGAAATAGATACATTTTAAAGCGCACGCTAGTTGTATTAGCTGTACTAAGACAGATTGCTTTTCTGAAGAAAAATTAAATACCTCTTCAACAAAATAAAGTTTGATACATAGTCGCTGTATAATAAAAGGATATATTTCACACGAACATTGCTAATCATACGATTATGCACCAGTCACATGAATCTTGTTTGCTGGACTTTGATTAAGTAATGGCGTACAGGAAATTTTATATTCCATTTTATTTGGACTTGTATGCGTCTTAACACGTAAACAGCTGCTGATGTGTAATTTGTAGATCAAGACAAAGATAAGTGTTTCTTGAGGATTTATTTATATATAAGTTTTTAAAGCAATTTTATGTTGACTTTGCCATATTGTATAAAGGACAAAATCCATAAATCGTCGTATAAAGGGCAGTTTCTTAAATGCAGGCAAATTTTATTCTGATTGGAGTTCAACAGATGCTTTGAAGACTTCATAAATGTAGAAATATATAAATGATATATTCGAGCCGCTTCTTATTGTCATGTATATTTGATTTAATTTAATTGTTTGCTTGCTAGTTTTAATTTTTTTATTCTATTACATGATATTGTAACGTAACTTTATTTACTAGAATAGAGTTCTGTTCTGACTGACTTATTTTTTCAAAGTAAAGAACTAATAAAAGAAACTTTTTATCTAATGCTGACCTATTGCCTGACCTTGATTCAGAACCAGTGATGGTTTCAAGTAAACAACTTTTTTTAAAATTATTTTTATTCTTTCTCAGAGTAAGATTCATAAAGTGACATCAAGGCTATATCTGGTCTATGTGTCAAATAACATGTATCAATTGTTACAAACTCTGTTTTTTTTTTCCAGAGGATTGACCCACGTCCGGGCATCTATTTTGCGTTGTAGCTAGATTTATTATTGATGTTTTGAGAAAGAAGAGTCATTACTTGCCTTAACACTTGAGAAGTCAACGAGCTTTTTGTTGTGATCAGTTATATGCTAATTATTTGATTTTATTTTTAAAAAAGTGACTATATTACTTGGAAATACTAATGCTCTAAATTAATTCTTCGAGAAAGACAGTTATAAAAGTTTATACATAATTTAAACTGGAATATTATTTGCTATGATTCAACAAAGAGCTGTTGACACATCAGTACGACACTGACCACAAAATAGGACATTGCCTTCCATTTCGGATTTCATCGTTATTCGAACTCAGTTTCATTAGGACTTTATACTACTAGGACTTCCATTTTTTGAAACTCATGAATTTTTTGGGGGATTTGATTCGTAAAACCGTAAGTTCTTTTTCTCAACTTGTTTTCCGAGGGAAACAAATTATTTGTTAAATTGTGCAAAGCTTGTTGACTTCACTTTTCTTGTTACGTTTTGTAAGAGCCTACATACGTAACACTATCTTAGAATAATTGGCAATAACAGGCACAGAAAGGCTGTAAGTAAAGTATTGACTTCATCGTGCATATTAGGAATCGAGATTTGTGAAGATGTAGTGTTATGTATATTTGATTTATGTCATGTTTGATGTAATTTCATTGTTTGATTGTAAGTTTTAATTTTTTTATTCCATTACATGCTATTGTAATTTAACTTTTACTGGATTTGACGTTGTCGAGAAATTCAGTTTAGTTCTGTTTGTCCTGACTGTTTTTTTGTAGACAACTAATAATAGAAACTTTCTATCTAATGCTGAACTAGTTCTTGACCTTGATTCAGAACCAGTAAGAATTGTAGTAAACATCGTTTTTTTTTTTTATTCTTTCAGAGTAAGATTCATAACGTGAAATCGAGGCCATAGTTGGAGTACGAGACTAAAAGCATGCATCAGTTAGGTTTTTCCAGAGGATTGAGCCACATTTAGGCAACTGTTTTGCGTCGCAACCAGATTTTTTTATTGATATCTTGAGAAAGAATAATCATTACTTGCCTTAACACTTAAGAAGTTAAAGTGTTTTATGTTGTGACCAGTTTTGGGGCTAATAATTTTGCTTTCTTCAAATTATTTGGATTCCAAGAGATTATTTTTCCCTGGAAATACTTGTGATCTAAATTAATTCTTGAACAAGGATAGTTATCGAAATTTACACAGAATTCAAACACTGGAATACTATTTTCTGTGATTCAACAAAGAACTGTTGATACATTAGTACGACGCTGACGTCATCACCTTCCATTTTGGATTTCATCGGAATTCGAACTCAGTTTCAATAGGACTTTTTATTGCTAAGACTTTTTTAATTCTTGGATTATTTTTGTATTTGATTTGTTAAATCGTGAGTTCTATTTTATTTTTAATTAGTTTTTCTACGGACAAAAATCATTTGTTAAATTTTACAAAACTCGTTGTCTTCACTCTTTTCTTGTTACTGTTTGGAAGAGCCTAAACATGTAACAGTAAAAAATGAACGGCAAGAAAGGAAATGTTAAATTTGTGTAACTAATGTGGTAGAAGATGAATGCCAAATTGTTATAATCTGTCCTCTACTTTTCTCAGTTTGAAAATCATAGATTGATCCTTGTTAATGGCAGAAACCAGCCATGTATATGCTACTACAATTACTTAAAATGAAGAATTCACACCTGTAAAATACATCTGAAAATATGTATCTAATGGATTTGGACATCTCTAACTACTGTCTGTCTGTCACTCTCTCTTTTTCTCTATATATCTCTGGATTTATTTGCACACAGGTTTCGATCACTATTGCACACTTACTCATTCATTTACTTATGCAAAATGTAATGTATAAGAAAAATGTATAGTTATAGACCATGTGCGTTTTACGTACGTCATCTCAGTAAAGTTCTGTTCTGTTCTGTTCTTCAACGCTTACCAAAGTAATACAAATTGAATATATTGGAGTGTTATTCATTAAAACGGCTTTTCAGTCTGTCTTCTGATGCTGTGCATTTATCTTTGACGTAGATTATTTGCGTGTATAGGTATCCTGTTATCGCAGACGATAGACTGGTTTAGTGGATCAGCATTGGACAAAATGGATTTAAGCTGCAACAAAATAATCATAGAAGCAATACGTTTGCCCAGACATAGGCTTGCAGCTGTATTCACTTTTATCCTCACTCATATATCACTCTTGGCATTCGTCAGCTTTATTTTCCTTTTATCGCTTTTTTTTATGGAAAACGACTGACTGTTCATACGAGATCTGCAGAAGCAGGCATATGACATTTTGGAGATAAAACTGAGAAATAAATGTAAAATGTCGTCGGAAACCAGAAACTTGTACGGTATGCTTTCTAGATTCGAGATCAGATTCTTCAGTGGTGAAAACTCAGCAAGTAAAACAGTAAACTAATCAATACTTTATTCATCGTAAGAAAAATACGGTCCACGAATCAGTTCGTTAATTGATATCTTGGAGATCTAGTTCTCCTTTAGTTCAGGTGATAATAATAATAATAATAATAATAATAATAATAAAAGTAAGAAATATTTATCATATGAGCCTCATTTAAATAAATGTACGTATCAAAATCATGTACAAAAATTAAACACCGAACAACTTTTTTACCTTGTCGTGTTTTACTGAAAACATCTGTTCAGTAGTTATACTTTAGAACGATGAATATTGAAGAAGAAAAAAAAAAACGTGTGTGTGTGTGTGTGTGTGTGTGTGTGTGTGTGTAATGTAGATTTGAACAATTTTCCAGTCATGTCGCTTCGATGTATGCAGTGTGTCAGTTTATAGTGATGTTTAGCACTGGAGCATTAAGCCGCAATAATGTAGCATCATGTCCCACCCAGCAGTGGCGTACTTAGGGGGATGGGAGTGAACAGTCCGTCCCCAGTAAAAGCCGGAAAAGGGGTACCACGGGAGAGCTGAAATACAAGTACAATGTTTCAAACCAAATAAAAAATGCGCCAAAGTATAAAAAATTAACCCTTGAGCCTACGCGCCCTTGTTTGTAACACGACAGGGTGCATGGTATATTTTATCTACGACGCATTTTTAAGTTATTTGTTGGGGGTGGGCCAAAAGATGGATTCGCCCCGGATGCCAAATACTTTAGGTACGCCCTTTCCACCAAGCCACGTTGTGCTGGCAGCAGGTCGACCAGTCCTAACACTAACCTCTTAATACTGAGCACCAAGCGAGGCAGCTACTAGTACCATTGTTTATAAGTCTTTAGTATTGCTGAAATGTATTACGATTATGTAAGAGAACAGCTGAATCAGAAGACAAGACGTTATACACGAGTACAGAGATTTTTCTAGACAATGTGGATAAATCTAATTATATATGACTTTTTGTTACCAGCAAAGGCTCGTTTAAATGTACTACAGATAGTATTACTGGACAAGGTGTCAAAGCAAGGAATGCACGTGTATTAGTACCAAAAAATATAATTTCCAGTGAAAATAATTTGTGATTTATTTTTAATTCAGGATAGTTGCTAACACCAGTCAAGAGAAAATCTTTAAATGAACCAAGGGTTGCAAAACGACGATTCAGTACCAAGATTGGAAGACATGTAACAAACGAGCAGTATGAAAGGAAATATTTACTTGACATAAATAATGACGTCGAGGATTAATACAATTTTGCCTTACTCTCTGTCTCTCTGTCTCTCTCTGTGACTCAGTCTGTCTGTCTCTCTCACTCTTTATATATATATATATATATATATATATATATATATATATATATATATATATATATATATATATATATATATATATATATATATATATATATATAGATAGATAGATAGATAGATAGATAGATTAAAAAATAGCATGGTGTTGCTATGAAGCAAATTGATATACTAATAATACTGGCATATCAAATTATGATCCGCCCATGGCGCAATAATACGAATATGTAAACATTCATTCAACTGCAGAACTATATACCAATGATAAATTTTCACCCATTGATCATTAATCACGTATGAAAATAATGTAAAAAAGTATTAATAGTCCCCATTCTCTAAATAAAATTTAATATGGTACACAATTTCATCGTAATCCTTTCTTCTTCTTCTTCTTCTTTTTTTTTTTTTTTTTTTTTTGTTCCCATCTCGCCTGTTGTTGCATGAGGGACAACATACGCATAACTATTGAGTGAGAGAGAAAAACAATTTGGGTTGGATGAAAACCTTGAAGCTAAACTTGAACCAAGTAACTACATGAATATGGTTCGTCGTAACTGTATATTAACACTTTCCTTGCGATCTATTTAAAGTGATCATAATATCAATGATCCATAGTTGCAATATCATGTGTACACTATAAGTTAATTTGTTGGTTACGAGGTACACATAATGTAACCGTACGTATTTAATGCTTTATTGTTGCTATTGTTTCTTAAGCCTATTATGGTTTTCTAAAAATAGATTATCATTAACTAAATATGACAGTGCCCAAACGGCGGCCCCCTCCCTCCCACCCCACCCCTCTCTATCTCTCTCTCAGGATTAGCAAAACAAAACAAAAACGGGCAAAAATCCATCAAAACTCGAGCGTTGGGGATTTTTGTTTGTGTTGCAAGACGATGTCTCTGGACCTATGAATGATGGTCAAGTTAAGTCAAACCGTCCAAAGGAAATGGAGAGACAGACAAAAAGAGAGAGATAAATTGTATCGTCAGTAGTAATGTTAATTAAAGCTGAATTTTGACTTAGATCAACTGTAAATACATTTAAATATTATAATTACCTCTTGCTGGTTCGTAATTTTGCATAGTTTCTATTCCACGCTAATTTCAGTACACAAGTACGTGAATGCCTGAGTGTTCAGTGTGTATAAAAAGCAAACGTGTTTGTAGCCATCTGCTTTCTTCATGAAAGCAATCGTTCATGTTCAAATCATAAGTGTGTCTTATACTGATTTTAACGGCGTGAATAAAAATAGACACTTAAAAAGAAAACAATCAACTTATTAATTTGCAATTGTGGCTGTGAATAACAAGAAAATACATAGAACTACATTTTGTAGCTGACACATTCGCAGTAATGTGAGTTCATTCACTCTGTCAATATATAGTTGCACAGAGCATATCTTAACTCCATTCAAAGGGCAAATATTGTTATATGCATGTGATATAAATAAATCTATGTATAGTATGCACGCTGTATCAATGATATACCACTCATTGTATAAATGTTTCATTAAAAGAAAACTCGGCAAGCCTCAAATCCTTTAATATAATTTTTTTACATCATTGATACAGGGTACGTACTGTACAAATATATATATATATATATATATATATATATATATATATATATATATATATATATATATATATATATATATATATATATATCTTAAAAAATGTTACATTGAACCTTACTATTGGGAGTAGTCATGACATATAAACTATTACAATTATTTCAAAATGAAGATTAAACATATGTTAAAACAAATTAAGAAGAAACAATAAATATTGCTTTTCGCATTTCAATTTTGATTCTCTCTTTCTCACTCTGTGAGAGGTGTTAAGTATACATACATTTCGTATCACCATTTTCCATTCCTTTATTCATCCATTTATGCATTTATGGATTGCATATGAATTATGTATTTTATTGTGTTATTTGCACGAAAAGCAAGATTTATTGTAATGGAATTGACAAACTTGTCCATAACACTTATGAGATAATATTTTGTGTTGTGGTATTATCTCATCTATTCTGTTTTGATAAAGCACTCAAAATGGTTCAAAAATTGTTTTAAACACAGCGCCAGGATTATTTTTTTTTATATTGCAGTAATTGGTTTTGCGTAGAGATGAACGGGTAGGGAAAGTTTGCCGGGTACTAGGTTGGATTCAGATTTTATTGGGTCGGGTTTCTCCACTCACATTTTGTCCGTTTTCCTCACCCTTTATCTTACTCTCATTTTTGTGAACTAAAAACAAAACAAAAAAAATGGTTTTATTTCCTTACATACCGGCGTGGCGGGGGCTCTTTAAAACCCGACGGACCGGTTATTAGCGGATAGTGGAAATACTTGGCTGAATCTGGTTGCAATTCCGGGTACCCGTCCATCCCTCGTTTTAGTACATATGATATATCTGCTTGAAATTATACTTGCCCAGATCAGTTCTGGTTGACTGCCTCTGTGCATCCTCGTAAGTGAACTTAGCTCCTGTTTTGTTTTGTATGATATAGCCAATAATTTGTTAAAAACCAACCAAAACAAAACACACAAAAAAACTTCAGATCGACAACCCATCCTTCGTATCACAAAAGTAAATGACATCGGAACGACTGATTACACTTTTAGGAAAGACTACTACGTAACATCTGGCTTTCAAACCTATAAAAAAGTTATGCGCGACAAGTTACGTCCTTGTACATATAAACCGTTGAATAGCATTTAAAAAGGTGCGAAAGAACATCTGTTCATGGGCACATATGCTTGGGAAAAAGGGGAAAAAAAATGATTAGATTAACTATAGGAACCACAATTATGAAGCAAAATCAGATTGGCTCTAATAGAATGTTGATAATGTTTAGTGCCTGGATGCATGGATGGCTTTGCCAGAACGTTGTTTTGTACAATTTACCCTCGATTCGATATTCGAAATTATACCCCAAGAAATACACGAGTCTAATTAAATTTTAACCGCCTGTTACAGATTGACAGTAAATACTGCCCAAGAAAACTGAAGCAGAAGAAAATTATACTTTGCACAGGCTAGCATTAACCCAAAATCAAAAAAACGTAATAAACAGTACTTGTTAATTTTTAAGTAACAGGAGAAGCGGATACACAGTGAATATACACTGAAACATACTCTGCTTGCTTTTCCCTCATTTTTCTGTTCTTAAGATAAGTTTCATGAGCAATGCCCGATGTTCACGTGTAAAGTACAGAGAGCTGTGACGGAAGAAACCTCTGCGCAACTAAATCTATTCTGCAGCATGTGATGCAGTAAATTTCGATTGCAGCATTGAAAACCTTGATGAAGGTCATTATTCTTCCGTGTTGTATTACAAAAATTAATACAATTTTGAAAATTCCTGGATTATAAGATGAATCCAGCAAACTCTTTCAGTCTCTACAACATTTGAAGAATTGTATCTATTGAACGATGCTATTTACTATCGTTCACTGTAATAACGAATCGCATCGACATTTCATTACATATTTTAAAATTCATACTTTTACCCGTGTTGTCCCAAGCTTAAGATGGTCTACCCAGAATTACATTTGGCAGTGAACTGGTTCACAAGATGTGTATATTAAGATGGTCGACCCAGAACTACATTTGGCAGTGAACTGGTTCACAAGATGTGTGGTCTACCCAAAACTACATTTGGCAATGAATTGGTTCACAAGCTGTGTACATTAAGAGAGAAGAAGAGTATGTCAAAATCATCTTGGATTGAATACAGGTTTTTGCTCCTTAGTCACACAACAGAATATTCTCTATATTTCCCTTCTGTACCGACCGCGCCGGTGGCCTAGTGGTTAGAGCATCCACATCGGATGTGGGAGGTTGAGAGTTCGATCCCCGGCCGAGTCATACCAAAGACTTACATAAATGGTATTAACAGCTGCCTCGCTCGGCGCTCAGCATTAAGAGGTTAGTGTTAGGACTGGTCGGCCTGGAGTCAGGATAATGTGACTGTGTGGGACATCATGCTACATGTCTGCGGCATGATGCTTCAGTGCTGGACATAACTAAGTACTGCCACACTGCAGACATCGTAGAGATATGACTGACAAATTGTTAAAGTTACGTTAAATATCCAAATCACACCCACACACCCTTCTATACCATTACATAATAATAATAATAATAATAATAATAATAAAGGTGAAAGATATTAAACATTCAATATTGTAAAGATGACAAAAACTGAAGCTACTTAAGTCTGCTTGACGGCAGATTTGAATTCGTATTTTTGTCTATCATAATCCCTTCACAAATAGCAGGATTTATTGTAATTAATTGACACAATTTCTCGATAAAATTTATGAACTCTGCTCTGCGTGTAACAAGAAAGAAATGAAATAACCGAAGGGGAACGTGGATCAATAATCTATTTCCTCACTGTCAAAAAATTCTTGAACCTGAAGGCATTCTGTATAATAAACAACATCATCGACTGGATGCGAACTGATTCCAAGCGAACACGATAACGGTCCAGTAACCCCAATTAATGATTTAATTTCCATATTCTTTTGATCAATAGCATGCATCCCTTCGAAGCAATATTGAAATTATAGTAATACAACCTGGGATGTCAGAGAATTCTTCAGACTATCTGTATCACGGTGAAATATTTCTGTATCGTTGTGCACAAGCCAGGTCTTTCATTTGTGGGATTTACACCTAATTTCAAAGTTGCTAAAATGATTATTTGTTATCGCAATTATGTTTCAAATTAATATTTAAAAGCTTTACATTTTGTTGCTGCTTTAAAGCGTGAACTAGGCATGAAATGTATATATCAATGATATGCGTATATCAATGACATGTATGCATCAATGATATGAATATATCAAACAATGTCTTGATTGCAAGCACTAGCACACAAGTCAGGGTGCTAGGACTTGTGAACCTGCAAATAGTTGCCCTTTCTCGGCGCACTGGTTCGATTATGAATTAAAACAAAAGGACGATACATAACCCTAAAAAAACTGTTTGATTGTTTTACTGTGCGTAATGGGATATATCAGAATTGAATAAGTTGGAACAATGACAACAACTGACTAACTAATGAAGTTTCAGTTGACATGACACTAAGTATGCCAATATAGCTGACATTACACCAGACATACCTATATTCCAATGAGGCATTAGTTGGTATGACACTAGGTATGCCAATATTACAACTAGGCTTTAGTTGACATGACACCAGGCATACCTATATTCCAATGAGGCTTTAGCTGACTTACCACCAGGTATGCCAATATTATAATGATGCTTTAGTTGACATGACACCAGGCATACCTATATTCCACTGAGGGTTTAGCTGACTTACCACCAGGTCTGCCATTATTATAATGATGCTTTAGTTGACATGACACCAGTCATACCTTTATTAGCTGATTTGATACCCGGTATACCAGCGTTCCAATAATGCTTTTGTTGGCGTGACACAATGTATGCCAACCGTCCAGTGAGATTTTAGTTGAATTGACACAAACTATGCCAACATTCCAAAGAACCTCTGATATAATATCAACTGCGCTGCATTAGCTATATTCATTTGAATTTTCAGAGACTTTTAAATGCGGCATGTCATACAGCTCTAGAAAATGTATGCATCTTTAAATTTCTAATTGATGCGCAATCATTGTAATTATGTATCTTAAAATGTAAAGACATATAAAAAATTTGGGATTTCTAAACGAGCACTTCTGAATTAGAGGAGCAGTCTTTTTTCCGACCATGTTTCAATGTTGAATTTATTTGTTATTAGGAGCCCCTATTCCAGTGCATACGCCTCTGCTATCATAGGAGTGGCCATTTAACACATTGTACTGGCCAATATTTGAGAGCAGTCACTAATGGCATGTTAATTGTGTTTTTCCTGGTACAAGAAAGCTGTGCTTTCGTGTCATCCAGAACACCGAATTACAGGCAGACATCTCGCCATAATTAATGGTATTACAACAGGATCATTAACGACTGAAAGTTCTAGACGAATTCAGAAACCTAAGCTCTCTTTAAGTGCTTTTATATAGGTTGAGATAAACATTAAAGAAACGTACAAGTTGAGAAGCAATCATTTCGTTTGCGACTAATTTCACAAACACCGGAACTTCTCTGTCCTATGTGTTGAGCCTAAGCGATCTCTTGCTGACCTGTTTCCAAGAATGGGTTGTGAGATGATATTTTATTAGGATAAAAGAAAAAAGCAACTATTGATGACTTTAAAACTTCCCAGCACACCGTAACAAGTTTAACGTTTTGGACAGGCGGGTAAAAACTACGTCAATTTCTACCACTTTTGTATCCTTGCATTAGACTAAAGAGAATATGGCTGTACCGTAACAAAAGATAACGTTAATAGGTTGTACTCGTTAATTGTCCCTTGTAAGGCAAATACCTTCTAAAACTTCGTATAATTACTAGATTATGTATTAGTAGTTGATGGAGGCGATATGGCGTCAATGGAAAATACATTAGAGACCCACTTCTGTCTGTATAGCGTCAAGGCTTTCCAGATCAAACTGGGTACGTTTAACGTCAAGGGGAATTTAACATGGATAATATTAGGCCTGTATAGTGTCATGGGAAAGTGGGGTTGATGTATAGCGATAATAGGAATGGAACAGGTGAGGTGACGTCACTGTACTGGACATTGGTACCAATTTAGCACGGGGCTGACCTCAATTGACTGGCAACAATGTTGCGAGTGGCTGACCTGAATACACACTACTCTAAGGAGAGACAAATACAGGAGAGATATATGCATAGACATATATAACACTTACAACACACAGACATAGATTGATACCGTAGGGCAAATGAGAACATATAAAAAAAAAACATTCTTTGAACGTATAGGGACAAATGGATAATTTAACATGAGGAAATATAACATGGGTGGGTCTATAGCAGGACACGGGAAAGTTTAGCATAGGATAGGAATATATAGGGACAATGTGGAAATTGTATAGGTCTGTCTGGGGACAAGGATGGTAGAGGCCCAAACACAACAGAGACAGATACAGCCATATACTAGTACAAGCCATATATATATATATATATATATATATATATATATATATATATATAAAGCAATACCTAGACCTGAAATTATGTTGGAGGTTTGAGTAAATTTGCATAATTGCTATAAATAGCTATAATCAAGGAAAAAACCAACACCAACGCTAAAATGACGAAATTGACCCAGAATTTAAAGGGGACTAAACATATCCCCGAACATCAGATTAAATTGGTTTAGACTAAAATAGATAAACCCTGTAACTATATATAGTCTCAACTTTTGTCACGATCGTGGATAAACACCCATATATCTATTTATAGCTATAAATTGTTGAAATTCCGATGAAATCCCCTATCTTTCTATAGCTACAACTTGTGGGAAATTCCTTTGGAAAACCCCACTATCTATTTCTAGCATCAACTTGTGTGACGTTCCAGTTTAAAAACCCTAATATCTATTTATAGCTACAAGCTGTGGACAAACCGAAGTCTGTATTTATAGTCTCAAAAATTTCCAGTTTCAATGACGTCACTGTACTGGACACTAGTGGCATAATGGCAAAATTGTTGCAAGTTGCTGACCTGAATACGCGCTGCTGTAGGTATGTAGGTAGGTAGGTAGGGGAAATGTGTTTGTTAGGAATGAATGAAGTTTTATAGAGACAAACAGAGACCAATACATACACACAGAAACAAACATACGTGCGCACACACACACAAACACACACACTCACACGTGCCACATGGATGGAAGAAGAAAACACAAACACACATATACTATCAGCACAACGTACGCAAAAGCATACAAATCCAAAATATACTATCCCCACATGGGAAGAAGAAAAAATAAACCCCATATATACTATCCACACAAACGGACGCGCACGCATACAAAGAAAATATATACTGTCCTAACAAACGTACGCGAACGCATGTAAACACAATATCCACAATCCACACAAACGTATGCACGCGCATACAAATACACACTCTACTATCCACACAAACACGCACTCTAATATCCATACGCATACAAACACACAGTCTACTATCCACATAAACCAAAATATATTATTCACACAACGTACGCGCACGCATTCAAACACACACTCTACTATCTACACCGGAAGCGGGAGGTCCGCCGAGTCATACCAAAGACTTACAAAAATGGTACTAACAGTTTGACGTCGCCCATTTGGATCGTGTTTAGCAGCCCGGCTGAATTGATTTCTTCTAAAGTCATTGACAAGATTCAACACGTGCAACTATCCAACGACCAGATTCACATGACCAATGGAAAAGCGACACTTTGCATGACCCACGTGTCTCTTCCCCAAGAGACCGAACAACGCAGAAAAGTGTTATTGGTGGACGACCTTCGTAGCATCAAACGTAGCCTGGTCCAGATTAACAACCCTCAAGACCAGATCGGTTTACCCAAGGCCATCATGGTGGAAAGAACGTACGCCGAAAAGAACGACACGGCAGAATGGAAAAGAACCTGGAGAACTATTCAACAATCGGACCGAGCCAAACACATTTCGAATTTCTGCGTGGCTTATCGAGGGTGCGAGAAGTGCATCCAAGAGCCTTTCTTTACTCATCGCCCTGACAGCAGCAAGATTGCTGCAGGAGGTCAAAAATTCTTTCGAGGATCAAACACGCTAGCCAATTTTGCCCGATGGATTGTAGACCCCATGGACGAGACGTGGAGCCAAGAGAACATCGAACGTTGCGGAGACTGTCATCGCCATGCCACGGTAATGGCTCAAAATGTCTCGGAATACGATGGACAATTTCTTCTCAGATCCTATACGGAGCAAAGTAATGAGCGTCCTAAAGTGATTTTGAATGCAGCCAAATATCATTTCCATGCATGTGGGACAAGTGCAATTTAAAGGTTCGATGAGTTAATTGGCCATGCCTTTGAGTCGAATGCCTAAAACGTTTGGAATAAATGACCAAATGTTATTTTCCGCACATTTTCAATACAGAAGCCAATCAACACGCAGTTCTACCACATTTGCATGAGGCTTACAACTACGACCCCGACAACATGCACACCGAACAACGAGAAGCTTTCTACGCTTGCTACCACACTCACGCCTCGGACCCCTTCGACTTTCAGGAAGAAATGTTAAAGTATTGTCGTTCCAACGTGGACATTTTATGGCGTTGCTGTGGAAAATTTCGAGAATTATTCATGGAACACAGAGGGATCGATCCTTTGAAAGAAGCCTGCACCATCAACAAAGCTTGTTTCTTAGTATACCGCCAAAGATTCATGCCTGAAAATGCCCTGCCTGTCATCTGCCCTCAAACGACCAACTTTGTCAAACGTCGATACTAGGTCGAAGCCCTACGCTGGCTACATTACAAATGGCTTCAACGTGCCAGAAACAGAGGCGGCGAAAAGACCTTCGGACCATATTGGGTGGATGAAAAGGACTTAGAAAACCCCAAGATCGTGTAAGAGTTTAACGGGTGCTTATTCTAACGATGTCACCTCTGCTACCCTCAACGTGACACATACAATCTGTTTTTACAACGTACCATGAAAGACGTGTACAAGGCCACTTGACAGCAACGCTTAAAGTTCGAACAGCAAGGATACCAAGTGGTGGAAATGTGGGAACACGAGTACGATGACCTTTAGAAAACAGATTCCGAGTTCAAATGTATCGTTGAAAGTTACAAGTTAGTGGACCCTCTGACCCAGCGGGATAGTTTGTACGGAGGACGGAAAATGTCACCAGTTTGCTGTACCACCCCGACGAAGAGATAAGAGAAGAAATAAAGTACATGTACGTGTGTTTGCTGTATACGTAAGTGTGCAAATATTGTCACTTTACCGCAGGGCACCAGCAATTGCTGACGAAGCACATCGACCTTGACAATATTCGACAATAGGAAAGATTGATTAAATGCAAAGTCTTGCCTTCCACGGACGTCTACCATCCCGTATTACCTCACCATTGCCAAGGAAAACGGATGTTTCTCTTGTGCCGTACTTGTGCTGAAACATGCAATCAAGACCGACAATGTCAGCACACTCAGGAAGAACACGACTGGAGAGGGAATGTGAGTCAGCGTGGAATTATTTAAAGCTCTGGACCTGGGATACCAACCATTAGAAGTGTACGAAATTTACCACTTTCCCAAGACATAAAAATAACACAAGGAAAACGAGAGTCAGGAAGGCATTTTCTGAAACTACATGGATGCCTTTTTGAAACTGAAACAAGATGGCAGGGGTTACCTTCCTAGTGCCACACTCCAGAAGACCAAAATAAATTCAAAGAGAAATATTGGGAGGAGAAAGGCATCGCTTTAGACCACATGGCGAAAAAAGAAGGAAGGCGATCGTTTGCCAAAGTGATGTTAAATTGCCTGTTGGGCAAAATAGCACAACGACCGTGTTTACCCAAGACAGAGTATTTTATAGAACATTCCCGCTACTTCCAGATGATTCACGACAAAACCAAATACATGAAACACGTGGACGCCCTTGGTGAGGACTTCGTCTTATTCAATTACGAAGAAGAACTGGACTTTGTAGAAGCCGAAGAATTTGGAAATGTCATCATTGCGGCTTACTTGACTGCCCACGCTCACTTAATATTGTAAGAAGCTATAGAACTGTTAGGAGATAGCGTCCTTTTCTTTGACACGAACAGTTGCATCTGCATCGATCGCCTGGGCCAACGCCACCCTGACGTTGAAGGAGAACTTTTAGGAGCCTGGACGGACGAGCACTTCGACGACACGATTCCATGTTATGCTAGTGGCAGTCCTAAAAAATTACTGCTACGAATACCGAGACCCACAACAAGAAGTACGTTTATTCACACACCAAATCGTCAGCCGACCTTTGGAAAAAAGTGTATCAAATCGTGTGACAGAAGCGAGTACGGCTTCGACACTTCACTCTGCCGTACGAACGCATTCTTTTATGAAGTTTTAATCTAACGTTGTATACGAAAGTGATTTTTAAAACAAATATGGAATATATCTGAGTGAGAGGTTTTAGGCTTTTTGATCATTGCCCGGTTAGCTGCATTGGAATTAGCATGGTCTAGATTGGAGTGAAAGTTCCATTACTGGTGGGAATGTAACTAGTAATATCAAAATCGTACCAACTGAAATACAGGATCATATCTACAATTTTCATTACAAGTCAGGGAGAGAGGAGAAGTTCACGCTAGTGAATAAAGATGATCTTGGTCAAGAGTTGCATAGGAGAAAGGTAAAACCAGTGAACCAATATATTCGATTCATATTTGTTAAAACTTTCTTTTGGAGCTTGTCAAGAACAGATTTGACAGATCAACACCATCAGGATATTCACTCGAAGTAGCCTATTGAATTTACTGGAGACGTGTGCAGATATGTACTTTGAAGATTTACTTCAATGAGCGCGTAATGAAGTAAAAGCAGAATGAGGTAGAGTACTTGATTTCTGAAGAAGACAAGGAACTAGAAGATAGAATTTTGAGGCTAATTCAGTAATTCTATCAAAGTTTAACATTACCGTTTGTAATGTGAAATTGAGTGAATCTAAAGGGTTTTAAATTGAAAAGTAGAAATGATAAGACAGCGAACGTTTATGACTTTACATTTGGATAAGGGTAGTAAATGGAAAGGAAATATGTACATACTTTATAGGGATTAACGTGAAGATTATATCAATGATATATATATATATATATATATATATATATATATATATATATATATATATATATATATATATATATATATATATATATATATATATATATATATATATATATATATATATATATATATAGATAGATAGATAGATAGATAGATAGATAGATTAAAAAATAGCATGGTGTTGCTATGAAGCAAATTGATATACTAATAATACTGATATATATATGATTTGTATAAGGATTCTGGTGAGATCATGGTGTAAATGGGATTTGGGAGTTATAAAAATAATAGTGTTGAGTAATGAGAAATGTGGAAAGTACTTTGCATTGGGATATACAGATGAATATGTACATAACTTGTAAATATATTTGTTACGTGTCCAATAGTTATGTATTAAATGGTTAATGCTTAGACCGAAGAACAGGTCGTCGAGCTCGTGTATGTAATTTAATAAATGTTTTTGTACCCATACAACATAATTTTCTTTTTGGAATCACCATTTTTTCTGTGTGTCTTTCACTGAAATATCTCTACCATTTTCTGTGTCTTTCTACCTTCTGTGACCTGGAAGTTGACATCCTTTCGATTGAAACCTACCATGAAAGAGAAATATTGCATGCAGAAGAAAAAAACAGACAGTTTATGTCATTAAGAGTGCTAGTTAGGCCACGTACGTACGCCAGAACACCACGCTACTCAAATACGATGTCTCATTCTCTCTCTATCACTTTTACTTTCTCGTTGACCATGATGTCTACCAACCCTGATTTATGTCGCGTTCGCGCTTGAGCCATATAAAGCGAGACAGTCTCCAGTCTGACCATCCATTATTGAGTCATCCTCCTATGAAGATGTTCTCAAGACTAGCCAAGCTGAACAAAGCTTATGTCAATTTGCATCGTGCCATGCAAAGTTTGATACCAAAACTTGAAGAGATAGAGAATGCCACACTACTGAAAGTGACCTAAAACCTGATAGAAGAGTTCTTCAGAGAGGAAATCAAAAAGGAGAAAGAAGAATAGACGGAGAAGTACAGACTTCAGAAGCAGCAGGAACCATACAGACGATTTGTCGATTGCCGTGTAGACACTAAACAGTTCTCCTTCTCTTTCGGAAAAAGCAGACCCTATCCTGTAGGAAAGCCTGCCACCAGTCGGTGACGCAATCCTAAACGATAAAAAAAATTACCATAACCCCCACTCTAGAAAAGAGATTCTAGTTCAGTTGCTAATCATACTATTTTGTGTGTTTATAAGCACTTCGTTTGTTTGTTTTATGTCATAAAAAACAGAAGTGCTTCTGTCAACACTTCCTTTCTCTCTCTTGTCAAATAGTAAGTATTCTTTTGTTTGTAGTTTGTGATTATAGGTAAAGAGTGAGTGAGTGTTTCTTTTAGACCCGCGCTTTCCATGTTGTTTTTGTGTGTGTAAAACTATGGCTCTAACAAGTTTTGGTGCCATGGGTATGTTTTCCTTCACGTCCGCGCTTAAAAAATATAAAGGGTAGCGCTTGTCAGTCGTCCATTCCCACTCATGAGAGCCCTTCAAACAAGTCGATTGCGACTATATCGATTGGGACATTATTGTCTCATGACTTGTTATCTGAATTAAAAAGCACTCTTTGAGCGCCATAAATCGTTGGGTGATGAGGCTCTTTTCCCGTTCCCCTCAAACTATTAATTAGTCAGCCATTGCGGAATATAAACCGTCGCGCATGCACTATGCACGCAAGCGGCGCTAATAAAATATCATCATCATCATCACCAGTGTGGCTTACCAAGAGTTCACTTGTTAACATTCAAGATGAGTAGAATCAACAAATTATTGGAACTTCAGATGCACCTGGAGTATGCCAGGCGTCTCCTGGATGAGCTGGCCATGGAGGCAATCCAGGAAATTACCAGGCTTGAATACGAGGAGGAGAAGGAAAAGAAAGAAGAGGAGAAGGAAATGAAAGACATGATCCTGCCTCACCAGATCTAAGACAGAGCTGTGAAGTCAAGCCGATGGTGAGGACATCTCCATAGAAACAAGTACCACAGTCACTACCAGCACAACGACCCGTGGTCCCACCAACAGAGAACTGGGACCAAGAAATCGGAGAGGCAAGAGCGGGAGCCTCACCGTCCACAGGACGTAAGGGTTCAGCATCCACGGGTGTGGAATATGAGAAGGAAAGACGTCTTCACTATCCTTCAAAGTGAAGACTGGGATGATGAGGCCACTCAAGCTGCCTCTGCGCTCCCAAGAACAACTGTAAATTGGGAGGAAGATTGGAGCCGCAGTTGTATCTGTATATGTGGTGCCAGGTCTGGGAGATGTCAACATTAACCGGGTGCATCTGAAGTTTTAAAAAAACCCAACCCTTATCAGGGCTAACCAGAACTCTAGAAAAGAGACTATTTTCAAGTTGCCAGTTTGTGTGAGTTTGGAGAAGTGTGACTATTAGCACTAAGTCAATTACTGTTACTTGTGTGTGTGTGTGTGTGTGTGTGTGTGTGTGTGTGTGTGTGTGCATGAGTTCACGTAAGATTGTTTGTGCGTTTGTGTGTGTATGTGTGTACGTCGGGTACGTTTATGTGGATAGTATATATTTGGTTTATACGCGTACGCGTACGTTTGTGTAGATAATAGAGTGTGTGTTTGTATGCGTGGGCGTACGTTTGTGTGGGTAGTATATATTTTCATAGGTAATATTGGGGTATATTTTATAGTAGATATTGAATGTTTTACTCTTCTCTTCTGTGTGGATAGTAGAGTGTGTGTTTGTAGGTTTTTTCCTCTTCCCTCTGTGTGGATAGTATATTTAGGGTTTAGTCATTTTTCTTTCCGTGTGTTGATCGTATATTTGAGATTTGTATGAGTTCGCGTACGTTGTGTGGATAGTATATTTGGGTTTGATTTTTCTTCTTCCCTCTATGTGATGCGTCTGTGTGTGTGTGTGTTTGTTTGTTTGTGTGTATGTGTGCGTGCGTATGTTTATGTGTGTATTGGTCTTTGTTTTTCTCTATAAATCTACATTTATCCCTAACAAATGCATTTCACCTACCTACTACCTACAGTAGAGCGTATTCAGGTCATCCTTTTGCAAAATAGTTGTCATTATTCCCCTTGTGTCCAGTACAGTGACGTCATTGAAACTGGAAATTTTGAGACTATAAATACAGACGGTGTTTACTACAGGTTTTAGCTATAAATAGATACCAGGGTTTTTAAACAGGAACGTCACACAAGTTGTAGCTATAAATAGATAGTAGGATTTCATAGGAATTTTAACAGGTTATAGCTATAAATAGATACATCAGTGTTTATCCACGATCGAATGTTCGGGTATATGTTTATACTCCTTTAAATTCCGGGACAGTTTCGTCATCTTACCGTTACTTTTAGTCACATCCATTTTGGCGTTGGTCTTTTCCTTGAACATAGCTTTTTATAGCATCATTACAATTATGCAAATTTATGAACACCGCCAACATAATTCCAGGTCTAGGCAATGCTATATAAACCTAGGGCTTATAGTAGCATATGTCTCTATCTGTCTCTGTTGTGTTTGACCCTCTACCATCCTTGTCCCTAGACAGGCCTATACAATTTCCCCACTGTCCCTATACAGTCCCAACCTATGTTAAATTTTCCCTTGTCCCGCTATAGTCTCACCCATGTTAAATTACCCCATGTTAAATTCCACTTGTCCCTGTACGTTTCCAGGGTGTAGTATATGTTCTCATTTGCCCTACGGTATATGTCTGCGTGTTGTATGTGTTATATATGTATATGTCTATATCTCTCCTGTATTTGTCTCTCCCTAGAGTAGTGCGTATTCAGGTCAGCCACTTGCAACATTGTTGCCAGTCAATTGAGGTCAGCCCCTTGCTAGATTGGTACCAATGTCCAGTACAGTGACGTCACCTCATCTGTTCCATTCCTAGTATCGCCATGCATCAACCCAACGTTTCCTTGACGCTATTCGGGCCCAATATTCCCCATGTTCAATTTCCATTGATTCTAAACGTGCCCAGAGTGATCTAAAAATTATTGACGCTATACAGGCCCAAGGGGGTCTGTAATGCATTTTCCATTGACGCTATATCGCCCCAATTAACTAGTTGTATTTTCTTTTATTTGTCAGGCAATATAGTTAACTCGCTTAGAAACTCTACAGAAGAGATAATTTCAAATATAAACACAAATGTTTAGCAAATGCATAGCAAAGTCTACGGAAGAACAGGAAGCAGACAGAATTGCTTATGATTATCGGTGTGCTAGTTAATTTTGTATAGTTGGTATTAAAAGAGGAAAAAGTATTTTACATCGTAAGCATAGACATTTTGCATTCAAATTTTCTTGGCAATCTACTCCCGATATGAATTCGTCTGCTATCAAGAAATATTCATCTTGATAATCACCTGACTATCGCAGCAACGGAAGCGGAAGTACAAATACCCACACGCTTCCGTTTACGTTGCGAAAATAGGAATAAAAACTAAATAAACAGTATTCATCAAAATGATGTACATGCAATTATACTATGTTGCAAGTCAGAAGTGCAATCGGTTTAGGTTATGCGGAAATGAATATTATAACTGTGGAATACAATGTTTGTATTTTTCTGACAAGACTCAAATGAAATTTATTTCTATTCGTTGGAAATCTAGCTGCAGATCTGAAAGGCATAGAGAATAATTTCCTAATGAATATGTGTTCGCTGTTATAATAATGAACTTTTCATATCAACATCAGTAGCTACACGAATAGGTTTGCAAAATTAAATGAATATTTTAAGGCATAAAATAAATTGTTCTCAGTGATTTGATTGCTTATAATGGAAAGGGTATGCGATAGGGAAATATTATTATATCTTTACCATGCTTTTAGCTTTGTTTTTCTGATAGCCTAATGCTATTCATTATCTTTTTAATTTTCTAAGTGAGCTTGATTGATGTTAGTTTCATAAACTATATCATGTAGAAATATAATTAAAAGTTCGAAATTTGTTTCAAGACATATACAAAAATAGCTGATGGCCTAACTTTCATGACGAGTTTCATCGCAGCTATGTCATTACTGTAGAATAATATATTTATATTTTCCTGAGCCTATCAGTTGGTAAGCATTTATGCCGTCTGTGCTGTCTATAGTAAGTTTATTTGGTATTTGTTTTGCGTAGATGCTCATATGTTTAGCAGCTAAATATTCCTACATGAATGTGCATTTTATAACATATTAAGAAAGTTCTATATGTACATTTGGTATTATTTTTATATCCACAAACGCAATGGTGGCAAGACGTTAACAATAGTTACAAGTTTTATTCATTTTTCGAAATTATCCGTAAACACTTCATTAGTTTCCTGAGATTAATATTAATTCCCAGGTATATTTTCAGTATTTCTCATACCCGGAACGAGAATGATTTATGCTCAGGCATTCACTAAAATATTTTGCTTAAGTTAATTTAGGCTGCATGTAGAAATCAACAAGTTTGGACAATCCCTGCAAAACATTATTTACTGAGGTGGGCGTCAATATCTACCATACTATCAAGATTGTTAAAACGTCTAACTTATAAGAGGCAATTAGCTTCTAAAGGGAGATATAGCTAAGTCTACTCTCCTGGAATTAAGGAAATTAAGACACATCGAGCACGCACAGGTTTTATATGTATGAGTATATTCGTGGGACCATGGCCGATGAACTGAACTTATTATCCTCGCCAAGATGTTATATTCCGTGTCCAAGCTGTAGAAACATATTACAATTTAATTGAAACTGAATTTCATATATTTCCCAGACGGTGGATCAGACACTGGATCAATTCAAATGCAGCTTTTGGACTCAATACGATTATCTGAGATAGAAATTGAAACCGAACATGATATTGCGTTTTTCTTTATATTCGTACAGCGGAACTGAGACGTATGCTCAAAGACTGCGTCTAATAGATGTTTCTAAAAAATAGTCAAGGATGACCATCTATCATTCACTCTTCGTTCGGCATTATATTTCTGTTATAGCTGGTCTCACAAGTCGAATTGGTATTGGAGCTGTATACTCAGATGTTTTGTAATACATACGAAAAGTCAGATGTAACGAATACCACTATCGCCTTAATATTTACGATCCGACTAAGTAATGTAAATTGATGTATCATACATTAGTGTGGAGCAGAATATTCAAATGATTGTCCATAATCAGACAGGTGCGCTATATTTCTGGTACCAAATGAAAAACTGCCTGTCGTGACTCAAAATAGTAATTTTGACATTTATATACTTACGTTTAGGACTGGTTTTTTGCGTTTCTTTTATATTATAAGGCAATCTTATATTACGTATTTAGGCGCTAATAAATAGTAACAAACGAAAGAGTGAAAACAACAAGTCTTGAAAAAAAACAACAAATAATTAGTTTCCCTGGAAACACTTTAAAAATGAAAAAAGAACTTACGGTCTTAAGAATCAAATCCAAAAATAATCGAAGAATAATCCACGCATTAAATGTGATAAGTCATAGTAAATAAATGATCTAAGGAATTCAAGTTCGATCCCCGACGAATAATCAAAATTAGAAGACGATGATATATACCATAGCCTTTATATGACATATGTGTCTACAGTTCTTTGCTGATTCACAAACAATAATATTCCGGTGTTTGAATTTCCGAATAAAATTTCCAGGAAAATGAATTAATATCTTTAGAATCCATATAATTTGAATACAATTCAAAATATAACTCCAAATTGGTCACAAACACACACTTTCCAGTGAAAAAGCCCAACTACTTAATTTCTCTATCGACATCGGTATAAAACCTGAATACTGCGCAATTTCGAAAAACCCTGAATTGCGAAATAGAGGCTGTTTACATATAAAATTACGTACTCCCAGTATGACCTTGATAAAAACCAATCATTTTACTACGAGAATAAAATAAAAATAAAATGTTCTTTACTTGTCTCATTGATTTCTGAATCAAGGTCAGGAACAAAGACAAAAATAGAAACAGGTGTTTCTATTATTAGGTAATTATGAAAACATTCAGGTCAAAATGAATTTTCTAGAAAATATCAAATTCCTAGTCAACAAAATTACATTGCATTGTCATGTAATGAAATGAAAAAATTACAATTTACAAACGGACAATTAAATTAAATCAAATATAAATTAAATCAGCTAAACATACCATCTAGACGGTCTGATTTGATGCCAAAAGTTGACTTATAAGCAAATGCTATTCCAATTATTAATAAACCCCAATACTATTCTGACTGGAATTGGCTGATACCATGCATGCATTTATAAGTATGAAATGTTCATATTGAACATACTAATTTAGGTAATCCAGTCTCCTAAACAAACTTTGTGGTGGATATACTATATAGAGACACGACTAGTTTAAGTTCCAACTATATTGATGTTTCCATGAATACACTCCTACCCACTTCGTACGGCACGTTTAAGACAATATTCGAAACAAATGCTCTTAATTGAACGCAATGACAAAGTATATCCTTGGTCTGAATATTTATTCCTAATTTCCTCCGATCCCAAAATTGATTTAAAGACAAGGATTTGCGGTGGTCTTTTTATTTTCGCAATGTAGCCTTATTCCAACTAAGCACTTGGGGGTAATTTAAACCTGTATTCTGCTCACAAAAACTGCGTTATTTCGGCAGAATCCAGTTTCATAAAAACTAAAAAAATCGGCTATAAAGAGCCCCAGACGAAGTCACCTATGTTCTGCAGTTTATTTTAGTAATAGCTTTTCAGTTACACTAAGAATTGTTTGGGTGAGATAAAAATTACATTTTGTGCCATCAAAGAAGTAGAAGAAGGTTGAGTCAAATTCAGGTTAATTTCATGTTTATCTAAAGAACAATAATATGGCGACACTAGTCGTTGTCAACCACGAATCCACGCGCAACATCGTTGGGAAATAGTTTTGCATTTACTTATACTTCCTCGGGAAATGACATATCGTAAACGAGACATTGATTGTTTAAAAAGAAAACAGAATAACATGAACGACCCCAACACTATAATTTTAAAACAACATCAATATATCCGTCATTAGTATTAGGTACGAACTACATATTGTATTAAAATAATCATATATTTTTTTATTATTGATTGATTGATTATATGAGAAATAGAACAAACTCAGTCTGGTGTTTCGAAAAAAGAACATATCTTTTGTTTTATCTTTTATTATTGATTGACTGATTGATTACATGAGAAATAGAACAAACTCAGTTTGGTGCTTTGAAATAAGAACATTCCTTTGGTATAAAAGTTTCTTTTGGTATCAAAAACTACACCGAGCAAACCTTTAAAAAATAAATAATATAAACTATAAGTACTGTGATAAAGATAATTTTTCACTCCTATGCCTCAAGCGCATGATTACAAGATTTTAAATTCACCTTCGCTGGACGCTTAGGACTGTTCCATATTTATCGTCATCATACATTTATACATTCATGCTTCATTTCATCCGTTCGCCCAGCCAGTCCTTTTCTATGTAACTATGTATTCCAACACCAATTTATTTATTGAAGAAAATAGAGAGGCAGACAAAAAGACTCAAATAGATAGATGGGCAGGGAAATAGACGAAATGAAAAGATTAAATAATAGATAAATAGTGAAAATGTAGCTTGGCGGACAACATTAATCAATGCATAGCAATGGCTTTCTGTTGCTGATACCATCGATAAGAAAATGAATTGTCACTCTTTGGTCTGTATTAGGGTCAATTACACATATCTGATGTTTGCCACGATAGAAAACGTTTTCCACAGAAAATATCGTTCGTTATCAGAAACTTGATACTAGATTTATATTATCGGACATTGACTTCGCTTCCCATGCCAGTGTTAGATAGTGTCTGTATTATAGATTCATCGCTTTGATTAATTCATTCATTCTTTCATTTGCTGGAGGCAAAGGAATGGACCAATCGATTACTTGTTTGATTATTCGTTTGATTTCGCCATTTTTATTTTCATCTAGGTGATGTTTCAAATGCTTTTTCTTAAAATTTAAAAAATAGTAACGCGTCTTCGATTATTTTCTTTTCTTAAATCATTAGATCAGACAATTTTGTATCAAGAATAACTAAGGCTCCAAGAAATGAATGCAATAAAGTTCCGTGTATTACAAAAAAGATATTAAATTTCAACCTGCTGACACCAGTTTTAATATTATGTTATGGTTTAAAATGATGAATCTAGACAAAGTGCATAATTTATTGCTTTAAGAAAAATTCAAAAGGCAATTTTCTCTACCAATAGCATTAATATATCTTCTATCAAAATAAGGGTTTGCTATAATATTCTGTTTCGTTTACCACAAGTTATATAGATCATGACATGAAAGGAACATGCTTATGAACACGAAATTTAGGAACTACAAGTGGATATTTTATTGTTTTGCAATATATACAATGGCTTTAATAATAATTAGATGACTTTAATAAAATTGGCATTTATTACAGGAAAGTGACCATGGATAGTTTCAAAACGTAGCTACCCCTAGTTGTCACTGTCAAACTTTACATCCTTTTCAGTTACAATGGCCATTGTATTTCGTATTAACTATTAGGGAAACAATAGGCGTAGCTATTTTCATGTTTTCTGTTTATCTAAACATTGTATTATATGTTACGTTTATTTATGATAGTATTGTACCGCTTAGTATTGGGTGAATTGTTGTATACAGAAAACAGTAATACCAATTCCCCATCCTACCCTTCAATTATTTCATAGGTATACTTTAAATGGGTTTTCTGCTATCACACGGAGGGTGATAAACTTAAATTAATGTGACTAGAAATCAGTTGGTCTGCCTGTTTCCTATACTACTTAGAACTACTTCACTATTTCCTGGCGTAGTGAAAAAGCCAAAGAAGCATTGAATACAACGTGCTCCATATAAATGGACAGACTAACGAAGAGTATTTAAGAGAGTGACTGAAATATTACATGAAAAGGTGGTTGGAATATTGGCAGAAAAGGAAGATAATGTAGCTAGCTTCAAAAGGTGGCTGGAAAATTGCGGCATAAAGTAGAATTAAAAATCTCTTTAACTGAGTCTTTACTTTAATCGTACTAAAGTCTGTAAACACGCCTGAACCTAATACACTTAACATACCAATATCACATTACCTGCAAAGTAAAAAGGTAGTAAGTGTACATTTTATGACAACGAAATATGGACAAAGTATGGGCAACTAACATTAGCAGACATCAGAAGTTTGGCCCTAATGTAAGCATTTCACAACGTCATCAAAAGTGGAGATCTTCATTTCAAATCCTACCCAGGAACAATCAGATTCCTTGAAAAAGGATTAATTGATTTAGCTGGCCAGAAAATATGATATTTCTGAGGCAAAAGCTTCTTTAGCGAAGCGAGAAATAAAACTTATTTTGGTCCCATATTTTGTAGAAAGAAAGTTTGACATAAAGTGCTTTGGTTTTGATTAGTAGGTCTGTATCAGACTTTATTATAAAAGTAAAGAAACTAAAATTAAACTACAAGATGGAATTAGAGTTGAGAAAGTGTGAACTTCAGAGGATAAAGATGAAAAAAATGCAAATGTAGTTAGATAAGGAGGAAAGAGAGAGGAAAATGATATTGGAGAAAGAGGAGAGAGAGAAACAAATGCAGTTACAGAGAGAAGAAAAACAAATGCAAATGCAATTGGATAAAGAGGAAAGAGAGAGACAAATGCAAATGCAAAAAGAAAAAGAAGACAGAGAATTGTAGAGAGAAAGAGAGAAGGAAGGAGGGAATCTCAGATTAGATTAAAAGAATTAGAGCTAGCAAATGGAAAACACTTCCCCACTTTTGATGTTTTAAGAAATTTTAAGTTAGTACCCCATTTTCTGGACAAAAGAAGTAGATCAATATGTTGTTCTTTTGGAGAATATTGCTCAAATTGTGAAGTGAAAAGAGAGTACTGGACTCTATTATTACAACGTGTACATGCTGGTAAAGCTCGTGGTCTTTACATTTTATTGGGACGAAAGTTTGATAGGTGATGTTTTCTTAAAAGGTAAATAAAATTTACGACAATCTAAGACAACTCGCATTACTTTAAGAGTTCAAGAATTTGGTCCATAGTGACATTAAGCCTTATCTTGGTGAGCAGACGGTCTAAACCTTAGAGTACTTCTTAGCTCATAAAGTTTCTTTTGTAAGTAAATCTTACACTCAGCAGTCTTCTGGTAAAAACATATTTCAGCCTAACATGAGCCATTCTGAATTTCAATCTCAAGTTTCTGATAATATTGATCCGAAATCCTTATCTCTTCCTACGTGTACCTATTGCAAGAAGAAAGGACAGGTTATTTCTGATTGCTACAAATTGAACATTAAGCGTCAGAATCAAGACAGACCTAATCCAAATGAACTTATTTTAAGAGGTTAAGGTCACAGTCATGTATTGAAAGCAATACATTTGTTGCTACTAACAAACCCCAGTCTGATTTTATTATGGAGAATTATGAACCATTCATGTAGAAAGGTTCTATATCACTCGTGAGTGATTCAGCCAATCCTATTTCTATTAAAATGTTAAGGGACACAGGAGCTTCTCAAAGTCTTTTATTATCATGTACATTGCCCTTTTCTGAGAAGTCTTCTTCTACTGAGAGTTTTCTTATTCACTAAGTAGAGTGTGGCCTTTTTAATGTTCCTGTCCATTGTGTAAATTATTTTTCACCATATTTAGTCTCAGGACCCGTGACAGTCAGAACAGTGCTTGGATCAGAAAGTAGATCCTGTTGAAAAAGAATTACCTGATTTCTGTACAGCTGGTGAAATCGCTAGAGCTATGGCAAAAAAGTTCTTAAGAATGATGTTGAAAGTATTCCTTTAGCTGACACATGTATTGGTCAGGCTTTTGATGAGGTCACGTTCACTCCTTCCCTTGTTTGGATCAATCAAAAGGTAATGATCACGATAATCCTCTTTTAACTACTTATGCTCTTTTTTCTAATCAGGATGACAAGCGACAATCTCTTGTCGTTGAACAGGAAAAAGATCCTGAGATCTCTTTTTGTTTCCAAAAGGGCCATTAGTGAAATTGACGTAACAGAAGAATATGTTAGTTATTTCATTACAAATGATATTCTTATCAGCAAATGGAGTCCTCCCGAGGTACCTGCTGATGACGAGTGGTCAGTGACCTATCAAATTGTAGTTCCAAAATTGTACATACAGGCAGTTCTTGGTCTGGCACATGAAATTCCTTTGACTGGTCATTTAGGGATTAATAAGACTTATCACAAGATCTTAACTCAATTCTATTAGCCAAAATCAAATGTGATGTTGGTAAATACTGTACATCTTGTCATACATGTCAAATGGTAGGAAAACCAAATCAGAAAATTCCCAAGACTCATCTGCAACCTATTCCTGCCTTTGACGAACCATTCAGTAGAATTATGATAGATTGTATTAGCCCCTTACCTAAGAACAAGTCAGGTAACCAATACATGTTGACCATTATGTGTGCGTCAACAAGGTTTCCGGAGGCAATTCCCTTGAGGAGTATAAAATCTAAAACAATAGTAACAGCTCTGATAAAGTCTTTTACTCAATTTAGCCATTCTAACTCTATCCAGTAGTGTCACCGGTTAAATGTTAGGTCTGGAACATTCCAATCTATATTGCTAGAACGTGGCATTCAGCAATTCAAGTCAAAAGTGAAATTATGGTTTCACAGAACTTCAATGGAGAGAACTTTTGAGTCCTGTGAAAGAGATCTGTCTCTCTTGCTCATTCATCAAAATTTTCTTCAGATTGGGTATTACGGCCCTTAGAGGTTAAGAAGAAAATGAGTGAGTTAAATTATATTAATATTACTCCTGAGATTTAAATAAAATAGAGTGAGTACCAGTACGTTGAGAGAGATAGTCAAGTTAATCATGCAGTTATTTAGCTGTACTGTCTCAGACACTGAGAATTTAAGCAAAGGAATGCAATCGGACCCTATTAATTTTAGAGTAACAAATTTTCGGAATTTAGAAATGCTGAAATATCTGGACCAGAAACTTTCAAATTTGTAACAACAAGAAAGGAATCAACTTAAACAGTTTTTACTTGAATACGAGCACTTATTTCCATGTGTTTCTGCAAGAAAAAACACAATATACCATGAAGTTGACATTGTAAATTACACACCTGTGAAACAACACCCGTAGAGGATGAACCTCTCAAACAGGAATGTTTGAAGAACTAAATACAGCATTTGCTGGATAATGAGTTCATAGAGCCGAGTAAACGTAACTGGGGTTCACCATGTATACTTGATGTGAAACCAGATAATACTTTCCGCATATGCACTGATTATAGAAAGGTGAACATTGTGACTAAGACAGATTCGTTTCCATCACCAAGAACCGACTACTGCATTGGTAAATTTGGAAATGGAAAGTATGTCACCAAATTTGACATTCTGAACGGATTTTGACAAATTCCACTTGCGGAAAGGGTAAAGATAATTTCGGCATTCGTGACTCCAAATAAACCATATCAATATAAAGTGATGCCACTTGGGATAAAGGATTCGCCAAGTACTTGCCAGCGTTTAATGAACATGATTAAATCTGGTCTAGATAATTGTGATAATTACATCGATGATGTCATCATCTACAACTACACCTGGAAAGAACATTCGGAGCAATTATGAAATTCTTTGGCAGACTCACTGATGCAATTTTGAGAATTAATTTATCCAAAGTGAGTTTTGCCGTGCTTGTGTAATATTTCTAGGACATATCGTGGGAGATGGACAAGTTAAAAAATATAACTGCTAAGGTCAAGGTTGTCTCTGAATTAAATTTGTCTATCAGTAAAAAGAAACTGTTGCATTTTTTTTTGCATATGGCCGGATACGAACGGAATTGTTTTTCCATTTTTTCCATAATTGCTGAACCACTGACAAATTTATTGAGATTGTAAAACAAGTTTAGTTGGTCTAAAAAATGTCAGAAGGCTTTTGATAAGTTAAAAGCCATACGTAAGAGTGCACCATTTCTTACACCTTAAAATTTTAGCCAATCATTTGAACTGTCTGTTGATGCAAATGAGCAGTATCGATTCAAAAATATAAAAATGGTGTTGATCATCCTGTGTGCCTTTTTTCTAAGAAATTAAATAAGCACCAGGGAAATTATTCCACAATCGAGACGGAACGTTTGGCTTTAATAGTGACATTGCAACACTTTAAAGTTTATATTAGTTCAGTTCCTTCTCAGATTATTGTGTTTAGTTATCAGAGTCCCATTACTTTCATCGGCAAGATGGAAAACAAAAGTCAGATATTATTAAGGAGGAGTTTATTGTTGAAGGAATATAATATTGACATGAGGCACATGAAGGGAAAAAACAAATTAACAGTATGTGCGCTTTCACGTGTATAGAAATATATTGTTTCATACGTACTTTGTGTCATTCACAAGCTATCATCATGTGGGGATTTTTTCGCCACATGCATAATCGACTTATAGTAAAAGAAAGCTTTATTGTGTAAATCTTTATTGTTCTTTATGAGAGGAAATGTTATAAATATTTAATTTAATTGTTTTTGTGTTAGTTTTAATTTTTTGTTATTTCATTGCATGTTATTGTAAAGAAACATTGTATAATGGACTTGACCTTGTCCTAAATTGAGATCATTTCTGCTTGAACTGGTTGTAGTTTTTTTAAAAAAATGTAATTTATTTCATTTATGTAAACAATTAATAAAAGCTTCGTTACTTTCTATGTGTATGAGCTTATTATCTGGATTTTTATTCAGATAAACAAAGGAGTAAATACGTTGATCAAGGTCAGGGATTTTGGAGATTCCTAAGTGAAATTTATAGGCTATTGTGCTGTAAATAAACAAGGCTCATTAGATCATTCTAGAAGGTTATTTTTTATTATCAAATTATTGTTTTTATAAAATGTTAATTGTGACCTGAGGTCAAGCAAAGAAATATATTACCTTGTGATTGTGAGGATTTTTCCCTTCGTGCTTTTACATCTAGCGCTTTAAGTTATATTATGTTGTGACTAGTGTGAGCTGAATTTTATTTTATTCAAATTATTGAATTCAAGCGATTATTTTCGCTGGAAATACAAACGTGCTCTGACAAAATTCTTGGATAAGATATTCACTGGAATTTATACTGAATTCAAACCTTGTATAATAGTTGTGTGATTCAACACTTCGTAGGCTACAACAGACACGACATCACTTTCAATTTTAAATCTCTTTGGGACTTTAACTGAGTTTTATTGAGGACTTTTAATTACTAGGACTTGTGTCTTTATTTCTTGGATTATTTTTAGATTTATTTCGTAATACCGTAAGTGTTTTTCTTCTCACTCTTACTTTGTATTCTAGGGAAATAAATTATTTGTTAAATTTTACAAAGTGTGTTGTCCTCATTCTTTTCTGTCACTTATTTTAAGAGCATAGACTGGTAACACTATACATTTTCAATTCAAGAATGCCATAATTAACGAATTTTATTTATATATTACATTGTTACTTTCAATGTACAAAACATTTATTTTAATGTTCAGTACCTATTCCAGATGATCATTCATATCGGAATACAAGAGTTCAACATAATCTTCAACAGCTTTATTATTCATGTCATGATTGGAGACACCTTACTGTTACTAATGGCCTTAAAATGTATTGCATTATAATAGAGAACTTGAATTTTAATGATTTAAGTGGAATACAAAAAATGGAATAGATAACGGTAAATACGATACAGGCCTGAGCATTATTACCTTCACACAACACTATATTATTACGATATTGAACATTCGTTCTGTTATAAAGACTAAATTAAAAACTCGGACTGAGGCTTCTATACAAGGAAAAAGAGTGAATAGAGGTTTTAGTATGGAGTCAACAAATTTAAGATTAAGATTCAAATATGATGCGTAAATTTGAGCAATATATAGTTGGTGGTGATATTATCTTTCACTTACTTAACGATCCTGTTACGAAAGTTGGTCGTCTTGTAGGGTACAAAGAAGTAGTCATCGATAATTTGCTCTATGATTGAACAGTGTAAATATCTTTGGTGACAAATAATTTATTTCGGCAGCTAGTTTAAGATCGATAATAAACAAAATGAACCAAAATAGAGTACGACAAATGTAATGACAATAGCCTTATAATAATAACAACACGTGACATATTATATTTTAAACGGAATAAAGATCACAATAGAAATAAGAAAAATCGTTCACACTGGTTATTGATACTACCGGATTCTGTAACATTTGTTTGTTTGGTTTTTTTGGCGGGTGGTGGCGGTTGTTATTATTTTATGAGCCAACTTTAAGATAATCTGCAATGTTTATCAAACTTTGCTCCGTTCTATCTGTGATTATATTTGGCGAAAAACAATTGAAAGTGAAAGAAAAACATATGTTAATGTTGCATTAATTTTAACTATATTAGTAAATGTTCATGGAAGAGTAGTAACAATCAATCATATTGCTGCAGCAATTGTGGTAATGATTAAATTATTCTCTTCGAACAACTGTTTAAGCCTTTCATCCAGTCTTTCTATAACTTTGCATATGTCTTTTCACTTGTAAACTTCACTTGTTGTCTAGATATTCTTTGTTTCCAAGCATTTGTGCTCACAAACTTTCAAAACAGCAACAGTATTTGCGACTTCTTTGATGTATAATTGTCGGTTTCGTTAATAATCTATTTGTTTATGTGATAGATATGTTTGTTGAACGTATACGTGTATGTTTTCAACCATTTCATAATATTCATCACGGTACAACCTATTAAGAAAAGCCTTTATATTATGTTTGATTACAGATTTATAAGTCTATCCGGTATTTATTCGCTTCCAAGCCTTTCATAAATTCATCTATTCTTTTCTCTCACCTGCAAGTATAATGTTTCGTTTGTATTGTTTGCATCTTTATTTCCACTGGTACACAGACTATGCATTTTGCGTAATAGTAGGTTCCAATGGTTTGCTATCTCTCAGTCTACCTAATCTGTTGTTGTTGTTGTTTTAGATTTAATGCCATTTTTTAGCACACGATAGGCTATACATGGCGGCCAGTATTAATGGTGGAGGAAAAACCCGTGAAAACCCCGGAAAGAACCACCAACCCGCGAGAAGCTACTGTCAAGCTTTCTCACATACCCACATAGGGTGAATCCGCGACTCGAACCCACGCAGACAGAGGTGAGATGGCAGTGATCCGTAACGGAGAGCGCTTTAGACCACTCGGCCATTCGGGGCCCCTACCTAATCTGTCTTTAAACCATTATATTATTATTGATGTTGGCACACAAGAATGTTTAAGTGTAGTTTTTTTTTGCGTATCCTTCATATTATTGATATTCAAATCAATGTACGATTTTGCCTTTATTTGCTACAGTGAGTGAAAACGATTTACAAAAAATCTAAGACCAAGTAAAGTGAAAATATAAAGTTATGTGTAAATCTTATATGATGTTATCACCATATGTTTAATACCTGTGGTGTATACGTTTCAACCAGTAGACAATCTATACCTTTTGTAAATAGACCTCCGGAATAACTACACGACAACTAAATAATGGCATTAGATATTTCACAGGATAGCTATCATTTAACTAAGGCATAACGTTAAGTGTTAGGTGACTGTCTAACATGTACAACTGGGTGAACAAGGAGTAAGTATATGCAACAGACGTGATAGAATAATTTGAAAATAGGCAGAAATCTATGGAGACTTCTTATTAGTTCCGACGTACTTCCCATAGGTTGCACATATCATATATATTAAATGTGTACCAAGTACTACACAACAAATCATTAGTACCGCGGATAAAGGTCGTTTTAAATTACATGGTCGTATGCATAGATGTCTAACCTTTACAAACCCTATTGTGTTAAAAGAAAATGGTAAATAGGACAACTCAAATACACTTCTGTTATAATGTGGCTTTTTATATTTTCTAAATTAATATAATGCCCTCTGATTGTTTGCTCGAGTGGCAGCTTGTTCTTGTTCCTGCTTGTCCTCGTGTATCTCAGATTTTTCAAGCGATGGCATATTCTTTTGTGTTCATGCCCGAAAAATTCAATGATTGTTCATGGTGTGAAATGATTCATTTTTCAGTTGCTAAATTCGTTTTGTTGTTATTAGATTTGTCTTTTTTCGATAATATTTTAAAATAATTCTTCGTTAGTTCTTCTTCGATTTTTCAAAGATACGCAGTCCGTTTGGAGACGTCAATCGCAACTTCTTTGCTAAAGCATTTCGCCTAGATATATGCTAGAGAAACAACATATTTAAGACAATGCTAAACGTGGAACGTTGGCTATAGCATGGTGATAAATATGTTACTAGAATTCAACGATGAATCACCATTCAATATGTCAATTGAAGAAGTGAATTATTTTGTTTTACCGGTCATTTTTTGAACGACTGAGTTTACATTTGAGTATCTAGCGAAATTTAGATATTACCTCTATTAAATAACACTTCAGTGCAAATAAACTATGATATTTCTCTTAAGTTACATGTAAATTTTGTCGCCCACGGTACGTTAAACATCTATAATAACCATAGCAATGATTATTATCCGAAATAATCCTAACTATACAAAATGGAATAGTCTAGTGACTTTATAATTAATCCATGCGATGGTCACCTCTTTCTAAACTGTCAGGAGAAGCGGCAGAGATCCTACGTTCGTCCCGTGGTTTCATAACTGTTCATGCTTCTTCGTTTGCATCATAATCATCTGTTCCACATCTACTATAGAGCCAGTAATAGACGGTAACACTGTAAAGGTGACACAGTCATCTACGTAAATCCAGGCGACTGACTTTTTGGAAGTACTTCCCAGACGTCAGAAAGATGGAGGTATGTCCATAACGTTAGTAGAGAATATATTAGCGCCATGAGTGAGGCGTAATAAGTGAAGTGCTTTTACATATCACTCTGCTTTCTTGTTTTGCATTTGTATCTCAATAGCATATAGTGCTTTAGAGACTTCAAGGAAATTGTGTCTTGAACAATCAGTCCTAAATTAAGCCTCCAAGCTAAATCATAAGCACTGTTCATCCCTATTTCAGAGATCAAAGCTACAATAACGACTGAGGTGATCAGTGTGAAGTTGTTTGATGCCCTAAGGTTTCGCCTATGTATTTGAAAAGAGAGCACACACTGATGTTATTGCCATTATCTTTAACTTTCTGGCCTCTCTAAATATCAAGCCAATATGTTTGATCATTCTTGAGTTGCATAAACCTAAAGTTATTTTCTGAGTGGGTGTGATATGTACATACCGAATGTGCTATATACGTTTGTAATACTCTGACATCTTAAATGACCGATGAATAAAATGTATGTTATCTACTAAATAACTTTTGTCATCAAAGACAGATAATATAGCCATATTCGTTAGTACCTAAGTAAATTCATGTCTGCATGAAGGAAGTAAATCTTACTTCCATAATAGATGTTGTGATCCAAAAGATACCTAGACGAAAACTACATGTCTTTTATTTCGAGCAGGAGGAATGATACGGCGTAGGAATGTTGTAACGGTCAGACCAAGACAATTTTCTTACGCCGTATCAAAATAGTTCTTTTCCCCGGTTCTGAATAAAACAATTACGTGGTTTTGTATTTATTACCTTTTCCCTTTATATTAACACATTCTTTAAACAAATTGTAATGCAGATGTTAATAACAACTTAATTAGGCATTTGGTGTTTATTAACGATATTTTACAGCCTTCAACATGTACTTGCACGTCCCCTTTGCTAAGCCTATATATGTACTGTGACGGTTGCGTCATCAGTCTGTCTGCATGAAATATATGTATTTACTATGTAGCTTAATAAGGTTATAATGGGGCATATTAATGGGTTTAATCTGCAGCCCCAAGCAAGTTAATTTTTCCTATCTTACTTTTCAAATGGAAGATAGTTCTTGAACCAATAGTGACCACTTTCCTCCATGCAAATTTGAGAGTATATTTTACAAACTAAAAGTAATTAAATACACACAGGTTAAAACAGAAAGCTCATTCGTTTCCATTATATTAAAACTTTCCTTTTTATGTTTTCAATTAAGACACGCAATTATTGATATATTGAACTTAACGTCAAATTTTGAATATAAATATTAACAAATCAAATATTCGGTCTCTTTCTAACATGCGGACTAGACTTTTAATATTGATTGGGATATATTTGAACAATAACTTTCTACACAATATTGCAATATTGATCTCTTTTCTCTTTATTTTCTACTTGAACAAGAATTCAAAATGTAAACACGTTTCCCTCACTATGCCGCAGCGATCTCGATATCGTTGGACATAACGGTAATTTGGGTTAGAAACTAAATATTTGCTGCTCTCTGTGATACGTCTACCTTTATGTTGCAAATGGTTGTCAGTTTAAGCTTCAGATTAACTAAACAAATCGATTTATCTGCGATTTGAACAGATAAATTGTATATCCCTCCACTTAAATTTGCTCATTAAAAAAAATATATTTCAGCAGACCATAATTCATAAACTCTGAAGCTGAAATGGATATTAGCTATGTTTGGTATTTTATATCATTTACATTGTGAAATGTCTCTTGGGAATTGAGTAAAAAGATGTGCTCAAACGTGGGACTGTGTGTGTGTATGTGTGTATGTGTGTGTGTGTCTGTAATTTGAATTTTTAACGTAGCTTTAACAAGTTTCCAATCATACCGCTTCGACGTATGCCGTGTGGCAGTTTATAGTGATGTCTAGCGCTGTGCATCATGGCTCAGACAAGTAGCATGATGTCCCACCCAGTCACAATATCCTGACACCAGGCCGAGCAGCCCTAACACCAATCTCCTAATGCTGAGCGCCAAACGTGGGACATTTCTTACCATGCCTTAAATCGTTACATGACTCCACGAATATTTCTTATTTTGTGAGCATTTTTTAACATTGCAATACAAGATTTCAGCGGCAAAGTCCTCTCCCATGTTTAATTTCACTTTGCAAACCATCTTCATCTGAGAACACATTGTCAAACATTGTCAACGATATTGCTGTCCGCCTCAACAAAAATCAAATTTCTCGGCCTGGATGCAGTGAAATGCATATCAACCGCCGTTTGCTACTTAAGGTACTCTCGCATTATCTCCAGCTCCAAAAGAGGCCATTTACACCAAACATAATTGCACTTCTTAAAATTACAAACGTGGTTGGCATTTTTGAATAATTTAAAAACTATAGCAATAAATCATTCCCGATATTTTAATAGTGGACTATTATTTAATACTTTAATTTGTGAAAGTTGTTCCAGTCAGTTTGGGCAATACGGAAATGTTAGATGTGTGATAAGAAATTAAATATCGAGCGCCAGATCATCCAGGTAATATGAAATAGGTATGTTTTAAATTATATAGATTTCGGTCATTAAATGCATTTATGACATTGTCATTTTGATTCCTTGCAAATTTTCATTTCTTCTGTGTCTCTCAAAAAAGCGGTTTACTTATCAAACCACGGAATTCCTGACTAGGAACATAATGCATGCAACATTTACAGAGGATTAAAGCATTACTATTTATCAACGGTATGACATATGTGTTATCTCTTAAAAAATTACTGTTATCATACCAACTTATGTTTTGTTTCATATCCTTGTAAAAGTTATAAATTTCAATAGTTCGGCATAATACAACTGCATCTGTATAATTTAGTGTAATGCCATCTCCATATTAATTATTTAGCCTATTGCAGTAGAACTCATAAATTAAAGCATTACTTAACTCTGTAATATACAATCTACCAGATTTTGATACTCTTGATCTCGTTGTTTGTAATGCTGACTAATATTAAATCCTCATCAGAGATTGTTATGCTTGAAATAAATAATTTTAAGGAATTTTGTTATGTTTATTTGTATTGATTGCTTACATATTTTCCGTAATGGGTGTGGAGTATGGTGGAATTAATAGCTACCAGACGTGTGTCATGATTTTAGGAAGTAAACAAGATGTTTACTTGAATCTGAGTTCAATGCCTAGCCTTATTTACGAACTTAGTGTAGTATGAAACCAAACTTGTTTACAATTTGGCGAAGATTTCTAATTGACAAGATTCATAGTTTCAAGAATTCCAGACTATTTTACGGTGTTTTAGACCAAGTGAAATTAGTATATATAAGATTTGGTAAACAATTATTTATTCCCGTTTAAATATCATTCTTTAGGAATCTATGGTAAGAGAGTTGTATTGTTTTGATGTAATTCTAGAAAAATTATTTTGAATTATACATGGAATTATATAGTGCTTATTGAGCTTTTGGAATAAAACACTACTTTGAGAGTATTGACCATTCATTCAAAACAATTATGGACGGCATCATTGTGATACATCAATACAGAGTCAAGACTATTGAAATTCTTTCAGAACGTTATATACGTTTGTGTTTGTGATTGGACATTTAGGATCATTTGGGACTGAATTGACAATGCTTTAAAATGCTTACATTTTCACTTTGTAATTTAGAGAAATACATTGTTTCTTGAGTATCAATCAAATTGTTGCTTTCATATAATTTATGTTTCATAGTTTAAGATCAAAACAATTTAAAGACCTTTTTCTTATTTGCTCATATCTCCTCTTTGGTGTTATGTATATCTATATTTTTGCACACTTGGTACATGATTTTGTATAATTTTTGTAATTTGTATTAATGGCATTAAATTGTAGCGATTACCTATAGCTGGATTTCGTACGTGCATATGGTCTATTTGAAGGTATTAAAGAAAGTAACATTGCATCTGATCTTTAAATATATGTTTACGCCTGTGTGGACAGTTAATAATAACAACATTATTAGTAAATATGTTTACGAGATTTGGCCTTTTTCCACACTGGACAGGTGTTGTCTCAGAAGAATTAGGTTAATTCCCATTGGATGAGGTATGCCACCCACATGAATAGATATTTTTAAACATTAGATGGAGTAGTAAGATATATCACCCTCGATATATTGCGACACGGATTCGTACTAGACTCTTAATGGTGTATATAAGGAGCGAAATGAGCAATCTGAGTCATTACTGTTTCTGGAGTCATTCTAATTCTTGTGTTTCAGCTGCAACATAACGTTTGTGTACGTGTCTTATGTTGTACGTAGATATTATTCGTGAGGAAAAATACGTGTAGGTGATTCCGTGGAATAGAAAGTGCTCCTTGGACTATAATATAATCTTGGAACTATTCAAAATTATTCAAAAGATTTCTGGACAACGCAATTTTGATAATTTTTTCACGATCCTTGGCGGACGGTGAATTTCCGGTTGTGAAATTTATACAGAACATTTTATTCTTTTGGATTTTAGCATCTTTTACGATTGTTTTGGATTTACTTCATAATACTGCAAGTTTCATTTATAAAAATGATAATTATATTATTTGCTAAGTTTTACAAAATGTGTTGAGTTTGCTTTTGCTGTTACTTTGTCTACGACCATGGAGTCGTAACAATGGTTCATTATAATATTGGATGACTTTTCGCATGTTTGTTATTATCAAATCAAATTAGAAATATTACTTCAGGTTATGTTAGTGCAAGCGTGTACAACTGCCTCTATAGTGCTGGCAAATAACGATTTTCAACGCCATAAAATATTATGCAATTGTGAACGGATAAAACCAGGTTGCGAACAGGGTGCAGCTTCCTAGCAGTACATTACAAATGCCTGCCGTTGTGAATTTTAAAGCGTTCTTTTGTTGAGTTGTGTACATAATAACCTGGGTAACGATGGGTTCATACCCTTAGCATCATACATTAGTTTCGTCAGCAAAGGCAACAATTGTTCATCTTGGGGCACTAACCTTTCCGGGGCTTATTGGCAGTCATTGAAATAATCATGCAATTGTATAGCCACTTTCAAATCAACTTTAAGTATGACAACCAACAGTCTTATCTCAATTTCGTTACATCAAAACGTTTTGTATTATTTTAATATGCTTTTCAATTGCCCATTTAAAGTTTCTAAGAGATATTTACTGCGTCATGGATTAGTCATAACTGTTGGTATAATCTAAATAATCTAGATACACGATTATTTATTTTAGCTTATAAGTGTGAGTCATCTGTTAATTTACCTTCATTTCCGGTATGGTATGGCTGTTCAGCTTGTTCATATATGCATGGCAGAGTAAATATTCCACCTTTAATTCCGCTTTCTAAGACGAGAAGCATCATCACAATAAATTTACACCTCCGCATCGCGAACGTTTCCAGATGCATCATGTACTGAAGCCGGTGCACCATAATAGTTTGCAGTAATTGTGCATACACACAGTCCTATACTTTTTAGCCTTGTCAAACAGTTCAATGGCGTTTACATTGTATTCATTTTAATCTCATTTGGTTATGTCGATTAAGATGATTCACTACATATGTAACATATCGATAGTCTTCTTGGGAAATGGTAGTCTGATTCACTACATATGTAACATGTCGATAATCTTCTTGGGAAATGGTACTCCCTGATTCACTACATATGTAACATGTCGATAATCTTCTTGGGAAATGGTACTCTCTGATTCAATACATATGTAACATATCGATAGTCTTCTTGGGAAATGGTACTCTCTGATTTACTACATATGTAACATATCGATAGTCTTCTTGGGAAATGGTACTCTCTGATTCACTACATATGTAACATATCGAAAGTCTTCTTGGGAAATGGTACTCACTCTGAGCGATACATAGAAGGTGCTTAATGTTTGCAAAGTCATTTTAAAAAATCTATCGAAGTTATTCATATGTTTATAAAGATAAATATCTTTCCTCCTGTGCTTAGGTTCCATGTTAAAGTGGGATTTTTTTTCTCATGAATTTGTAATCTGTTTAGATTTTTAAGAACTGTTATAAAGATTGCCCACTAAATTCTTTTTTTTTTACTAACCAAATTGTCTTTGTGATTTTTATTTTTGTGCCATCATTAACAAATATGCCAACAATGAAATATATTAAACTCAAAGATACTGTTCGTCGTTGTTTGGAGCGTTGGCCACTTCTTGATTAGAGTAATTTTCCACTAATACCTTTTGTAATAATATATGGACTCCGTGATACCGTTGTAATGATGTATTGGTTCCACGGTACCTTTTGTAATTATATATGTGTTCTGTGATACCTTTTGTACTGATATATGGGCTCCGTGATACCTTTTGTAATGATATATGGTTTCCGTGATACCTTTCGTATTGATGTATCGGTTCCATGATACCATTGTAATGATGTATTGCTTCCATGATAACTTTTGCAATGATATATGGGTTCTGTGATATCTTTTGAAATTATATATGGGTTCCATGACACCTTTTTGTAATGATGTATGGGTTCCATGATAATTTTTATAATAATATATGGGTTCCGTGATACCTTTTGTAATGATATATGGGTTCCGTGCTATCTTTGGTAATGTTATATGGGTTCCATGATAACTTTTGTAATGATATATGGATTCCATGACATCTGTGGTAATGTTATATGGGTTCCATTATACCTTTTGTAATGATGTACAGGTTTCATGATACTTTCAAAACAACCGGAAAGAACATATAAAATAATAAGCTTGTAATGGTATGTATGAACTTTCGTTTGCCCATTTTATCTACTAAAAACTCCGCAATTCTTATGTTAAGCTGATATTCATTCATTTTAGCTGTGATGTCCAAATGAAGCAAGAACTTCTTACATCTATACTTATTTACCGGTCGTGACATAAGTCTCAATACATTCTTTTTCCCGTAATAATAACTCCTATGTCTGAAGTTAGTATCAAAGCAACATAGTGAATCCTTTCTAATTAGTGATTATGTCTGGAGTGACCGTACTGTCTCCGTTATCTCCAATGATTTATAGATTTACAAATATGCCAAAGTCAACTTCAGAATCACCACTATTCTAAACCCTAAGGGAAATCCTACGAAACCAATATTGATGTGCTTCAGGACAATATTTCGAAGTCCTATGGGCATTTTTCGCAGGAGTAAGTATGATTTCCAAAACAAAGATAGCCACATTGATTTATTTTAACTTTACTTCTATTTTTCTCTATCTATGGTTTTGTGGGAGTCATAGCTACAGACGAATGATACGTTCTGCTGTAACCTTCCAGAAATGTACACATCTCTCCACTTTCCATTATCATTCTGGGTTAAATAATTCAACATTCTGGTCCTTAGAGTTATTTTGAATTTCTCACTACAGATTCCCTGATCTCTGAGTGACAGGAACATGGCATAAGCCTTCCTTATCGAATAATTCCATTACCTTCAGATTGTAAAATGCCGTAAGCTCATCAAAATGTATCTAATAATAATAATAATAATAATAATACTGAGGACTTTGTATAGCACCTAATCTTGTATAGCACCTAATCTTATGAAACTCTAAGCGCTTTACAACATTAGACAATACCTATAACATAAAATCATATATAATAATATTATTGAAGAAAAAAAACGACCATGAAATCAGAAAACATAAAAAACTACCTGAAAATATTTAAAGTAGGAAACATTATTAGGTCTTTAAGTTTGTTGTTGCAGTCGGAATAAGTGTGTTTTAAGAGCACTCTTGAATGGGATCACTGTGTCTTTGTGTCTAAGTTCAGTGGACAATTCATTCCACGTTGCTGGGCCCTGGTATGCACAAGAACGTTGTCCATATGACTTCGTTTTCGTAGTGGGAATAATGAGTATACGATTGTCAGAAGAGGAGTGTAATTATCTTGCTGGTGTGTACACATGGGTGAGGTCGGATAGGTATATTGGTCTGGAGTCCGTCAGTGAAACGTAGCACATAGAACGAATTTTGTGTTTGATTCTGGATCGAATGGATAGCCAGTGTAGGGTACAGACCAGTGGGAAGGTGTGCTCTGATCGTGGCACTGTAAGTATGATACGTACAGCTGTGTTTTGAACCTTTTGAAGTTTCTGAAGTAGATATTGAGATGAACCATGCATAATTGAGTTACAATAGTCCAGTCTTGAAAGTACTAATGAACATGCAAGTGTTTTAGTGGCATCAACTGAAAGATATTTGCGAATGGAGTTGATGCGCCTCAGCTCAAGATGTGCAGTCTTGTATATGTCCATGATATGGTGCAACGTGAGAGTACTGTCTAAAGTGACACCTAGGTTTCGTACTGACTGTGTGAATTTAATGTTGGCGTTGCTGATATTTATTGTTTGAGGTAAAGGATGTGACTGAGAAAGTCTTTGTGTTGTGATCAGAATGGCCTCAGTTTTATCATCATTCATCTGCAGCTTGTTATATGTCATCCATGATTTCACATCAGAAATGCACCTCTCTACCCCTTGGATGGTAGCATCAATTTCAGTTGGGTGGCTAGATTTGTATATTTGGGTGTCGTCAGCGTACAATCGGTGAGACACTGGATGATGAGCTATGACACATTAGAGCGGCTGAGTATATATAATGAACCGACCCCTGTGGAACACCACAACATATATTAACTGGGCTGGAGTGTATTCCATTTGCAGATATAGTGTGTGTCCTGTTGACCATGTAGAACATAAACCACAGTAAAGCTGTGTCATGAATGCCTAATACATGCTGAAGCCGGTGCAGTAAAAATTCATATTCTATTGTGTCAAATACTTCAGACAAATCAAGGAGGGTGAGGACTGTTATCTTTCCGCTATCCAAAGCAGATAGAGTGTAATTAACTACTTTAGTGTTGGGAGCCAAGGAGTGGTCATTTAAAGCAATTAGTGAGGGACCATCATAGCATAAATGGGTTGACATGCGAGTATCACGTGATGGCGGTTTGTTCAACAACAAAGGAAGTTGTAGCAGCGGAGCAAGGCAGCTGAGAAAACGTCTAATTGTTCTCGTTTCTAAAACAAGGAGATGAAGAAACACATACGAACTGAACAGCCAATGCATGATGAACATAATAACGTAGACGAAGACAGACAACAAGCACATATATCACGAAAAACGGCACAAAAAAACAGAACAGCTGCTTCAAGCCGGTTAAGCGATAGCGGCCATATTGACATTAGATAGACATAGGTGTTTCGAATACGTTATTTGAGAGTTAAGATTTTTCCTTTTCCGACCCATGGGGATTTTGAGAAACATCTATGGCAGTCCAAACATATATTGCATATCCATTATTATACCGGTTGTCAGCATAACTGGCTTTTGCAAAAACATCAACAAAACAATACTCGACTTTTACACAGTCGTAGTTAAATTTTAATCCGTAAGTCGGTTTTTGAAATGACGGCTCATTTAATGCTTAAAACAATATTTATTCTAAATAGTTATGCTTTTTAGAGTTTTTGAGGTTTGAAAACGTTTTGCAAGCTCTGAACGCTAATGTTAAAAGCGTTTTGCACGTTCTGAACGCTAAAATGGAAAACGTTCTGCAAGCTCTGAATGCTAAAGTTCCCAAACATAAGGTATTTATTTCGCTTGATGACATATGTTATTCTATGGAAAAGGAGAGGTACACGACGCATATCTGAATCTACTGTCCTTTTAGATAAGTCATTTTAGAAAATATTTTATGGAGACTTTCTTCACTACTTCAAATTACTTCCCTACTTCCGGATGTTGTTCCCAAAATATCATAGAAGTATTAACATTTGGCAAATGCAACATAACAATAATTATCGCTATAGGGTATTGCTATTTTTATTACCGTTGTTAACAGTCATAGTTTCATTTGAAGTGAATAGCATAACATATCTGATAGAAAAGCTATACAAGTTTAAAACTTTTTCTCAGGAGTTGTCCATATAAATTCTTTCATAATTATCTCCAGCATATTCATCCGGTGCTTCTGCTACTGCTGCTGATGATGATGATGGTGGTGATGATGATGATGATGAATTTCCCTCTTAAAGTAGTCCAATCGGACTACATAGCTAGTCATCAGCATTGGTGTAAAATGATTAAATGGACTTAGAATCTTTATAAACGATAACCACTATTGTTGTAGAACTTCTAAGGTCTGCTAGTATTCCTTACCAAAACGCCTTTTTTCACCATGTGTATATTGGACCCCTTTTCTACTTTGCGTGTATTCTGGATGAGATCTGCATATTGCGTATAGTAGGTAAATTAAGCACATTAGATTTTGACAGGGCACATACATATACAGGGACAAACTCGGTTATAAGCTCAATTAAAGACTCAGTTGCACATATTTTGGATAATAGTTAATGCAATAATTATTCAGGCACCATTTCAGTTCATATATTAGTCATTTTCTCAATCAATATTTCAACCACCTTTCCAAGTAATATTTCAGTCACTCTCTTACTTACATTTTCCAATGGACTGTCCATTTATATTGAGAACATCATCCCTAATGCTTCCTTGACTACTTCTCTCTAAGCTGAGAAGTTACTAAGTACTTCAAAGTAGTATATAAAACAGCATATGAACGAATCAGTACGATAGTATCTCGTGTCCTATCAATCGTAGTTTATCACGATGTCCATGCGCTAGCACGGGTTTCGTTGTTTGTTAAATTTTATGAATTAAAGGAAAATATGACTGGTGAAATGACATTAATGTTAACTGTCTGATTTGGACTTTTTTAACGTAGCTTTAACAATTTATGAGTCATATCGCTACGATGTCTGCAGTGTGGCAGCTTATAATGATGTCTATCATTGGGGCATCATGTCGCAGACATGTAGCACGATGTCCCACCCATTCACAGTATCCTGACACCAGGCCGACCAGTTCTAACACTAACCTTTTAATGCTGAGCGCCAAGCGAGGAAGCTATTAGTACCATTTTTGTAAGTCTTTCATATGACTCGGCCGGGGATTGAACCCACGACTTCCCGCATCCGAGGCGGACGCTCTAACCACTAGGCCACCGGAGCGGTTTTAATGTTTTCTACCTTAGTCCTAACATTATTCTTCCTAGTGTGTAAAATAATGATAAAAGAATTGGAAATATGAGTTTAAAGCAAATTTAGTAGTGGTGAATTGCTTTTGAGAATCTCTTGTAAAATATAGGCAGTGCTCTCTATGTAGTTATATACTGTAAAATGCAAAAATTGAAACAGACAATCATCGATTAGTCTTAAAAAAAGTACTTCAACCAGAACAACAAATACGTCTATAGCATAGATGTCTTTGATAAAACTTAAACAGAGAAAAGAAAAACATGTTTTCCCTTAAATGATTTGGTTTTTCATTTGGCTTGGTGTGTTTTACAGTACAACAACACATGTATGTTATTTGGTGCTAAGGGAATTTGGAGTTAAAGACCTTGCCCAAAGATACTCCAGCTTAGCCGACCAGGGGTGATCAAATAGTAGGATTCGAACCCGTGCCCTTTTGTTTAGTAGTTTCTAATCCTACCACTCGATCAGCCTTTAGTGGTACGTTTTTTGGCAAGACACTTTTAACGGAGCACATGTCTTAACATCTGGGTCAGTTATTGATGCAAAGAGAGAACAACGCTATAAAAAAGATGTATAATGCATGTTTCAGCACACAGAAGTGAAATTACAATAACAGGGCTAGATCTGAAAGGAGAAGATAATGATTTCGTTATATTTCTTTTTGTGTTGCAAATTCTTTCATAAATGAATTTTTGATAACAGCGGCTTTTGCATAAAAATAGCAGCACCTCCTGTGGAACAATCTCTACTAAAATAGGAAGAAAAATTATGATGAACGAGATGATTTTGTACAGTTTATGTACAAGGGTGTTTGGGGGCCCCGAGTGGCCGAGTGGTCTAAAGCGTTCTCCGTTACGGATCACTGCCATCTCACCTCTTTCTGCGCCGGTTCGAGTCTCGGATTCAGCCAGTGTGGGTATGTGAGAAAGCTTGCCAGTAGCTTCTCGTGGGTCGGTGGTTCTTTCCGGGGTTTTCCCGGGTTCTTCCTCCACCATTAATACTGGCCGCCATGTATAGCCTATCGTGTGCTGAAAAATGGCGTTAAACCCCACAACAACAACAACAACAACAAGGGTGTTTGTTTCTTATCTTAAATCGGAATTCACTAGGCAAATAATTTAGATAATGGAATGACGCAATTTCGTGACTCTATCAATGAACAGTGGCGACATTTTAAACACAAATACGCAAGATTCAAGAAACAAATAGCGGAATCAAAGAAAGCATGTGTTCTCATTGCATAAATGTCGCAAAAAGGATTATTTGTGCCCGACCCAAAACTTAGTCTATTTATAAAATGGTAGGAGAGATCTATTAAAAATTCAAGACGTTCATATGGACATAGTTGTCTGTTTACAAATTAGAAAAAGGGAATCTCGTTATCAAACTATCTACGCCTGTATGCATAAATAATGCTAGTTTTAGACCAGCAAACAATGCTTTCTGAATATTAAACACTGTAACCTGCTTAGATTTTGGTGGAAACACCATTATTATACATTGCCAAGCTCAGGAAAACAATACGCTTGTAATATTTTGTCAAACGCCGTTTGGAGACTGGAATACATTTTCAGGTTTCACCCTCACCTCAACGACATTTCCTCACAATAGAACAAGCTATAATAAGAAATGAAAAATCTAAAGACAGAATCTTAAAAAATCGATTTTTAATATAAATTTTTATTTACTTTCGCACATATTTCGACGTTTCGTATTTGCTTATTAACGTGCTAATGATAGTATTTCTCCTTATATACCGTGCTAGCCAGAAAGCAGATAGGCGATAAAAACAAGCTTCGACGTAGAACAATTATAAGGAATCTATCTTTGAACTATTTGCTGTATAATGTACAGGCATAGTGCTAAGACAACCACCCCACCCCAACCCATCCCGAACTGACTGACTGTAGCTTTGGCTTGGAGTGTTGGCAGTGTGTTGGAAGTGGTAAGAAATCTGGTAGTGACGCTCTAGAAGCCAGTATGGGGCATATCTTTCCATATACGTCATACCGAGTGTGATGGTGTTACTAAGTTAAATTCTGCTCCTTGGGACGACATTCATTATCTTCGTGTGTGCAGAACTGTTACATTTAGCTCCCATATCAGCTGTTTTTTTTTTTTTCTCCGTAATAATTACATGCAAATTATGGCAGATGGAAAACAATACATTTACAATGGCACAGTGCAACTGAAAATATAACTCAAATCCAAATATAACTGAATTGTATACAGTGAATATAGATTTATAAGTTACTAATGTTCCCTCAGTCAATCCATTCAGAAGATTATCAACCGATATATGCCCCTGCTCTCTCCCTCTCTTTAATAGCAAATGCACATCTTGGTGATCAATTTCCAGTAAGGCTTTCTACGCGATTCCGCCACCAATTAAGCAGACAATGTGTTCCAGGCACAGGTGATCAAGATTATTATCGACAATGATAAAGCAACATTTTGCGCGCTGTATTTACACCAAAGGATACAATGTTGTTATCTCGAAAAGCTTTTATCAGTATGAATCATAATAATATATTTAACTACAGTTTCATATATAATTTTAATAGATACTGCTAGCAAAATAAAAGAATTTAACATACGGTTACCAAGCATTTCAATTCTGCACAACGAAATAAAAATGTGATAAGCAGTTCATTCTCCATTCTTCAAGAATCTCAACAGTCATCAGTAATTTGATAACAGCTTTGTATCGATGATTTGAAGACACTAATGGTAATTGGCAATTTCACTGTCTCAAGTAGTTTTAATGGCTACGCTTTACAGGACCTAGTATAGAGGAATACATACGAAGATGAAACTACAACTAATGTCTTCAAATTCTCAAACACATGACAGTAGTCCCTATCCTTGTATACTTCATAACATGCATATAGAAATATAGCTAAAAATGAACCGTTGCTCCCAGTAAGGTACCAACGGGATGGAAGGAGGGGGGTTGGGGTTGGCCATTATAGTTGGCGCGGGCTTCGGAAGCTGAGGTAGCCGGTTCGAACCACAGCCGAGTCATAACAAAGACTGTTAAAAAGTGGTACTAACAGCTGCCTCGCTTGGCGCTCAGCATTAAGAGGTTTGTGTTAGGATTGGTTTCCCTGGTGTCAGGATAATGTGACTGGGTGGGGCATAATGCTACATGTCTATGGCGTGATGCCCCAGTACTAGACATCACTATAAGCTGTCATACTGCAGACATGGTAGCGATACGAATGAAACGTTATTAAGCTATGTTACAAATCTAAATTACACACACACACACACACACACACACACATTTACCTTTAGTACGCCACTATTATGCCACCATGTCAGATTCGTTCAGCGCTTTTAATGTTTTCTTCGCATTGATATAATCATGCTGCATTATTGGTATAAATGTTCTTCAGTTTACTTTAATATATGACAACAATACGTCAATGTGTAGCTAAAATGAATCAAAGTAGGTTTACAATGAGTCAATATATGATTACAATGAGTAAATGTGTGACTACAATGCGTCTATATATGATTACAGTGAGTCAATGTATGTCTACAGTGAGTCAACGTATGATTACAATGAGTTATTGTATTATTACAATGAGTCAGTACATTATTACGATGAGTCAATATATGATTACGTGAAAATATATGATTACAATGAGTCAACTGATGATTAGAACGAGCTAATTTATGTTTATAATCAATTAATGTGTGGCTACAATGAATCGACGTATGGTTACAGTGTGCCAATGTATGATTATAATGAGTTAATGTTTGATTACAACGAGTCAATGTATTATTACAATGAGTCAATGTGCAAAATTATTTATTCTGAGAATGAAATTTTCAATTTTGATATGTTTTGATAATGTGACCATACAAAACTTTGACCTTTTGGTGATAGTTGCATCTGAGCTTGAAAGATGTTTCTGCATTTTATGAATTTAAACTGTTTAATTTTAATTGCACTGGATCATAGGAAACTCTTTACGGAATAATGAGAGTACCTGTTTACAGAGTACCTGTTTACATCTGTATTTTCTACGACTGGACGTGATAGTATTCACTAAAAATACGAAGTTCCACTAGTTCGCATTATTTTCAGCATTATCTACATAAAAGTACTTAATACAGAGGTAGCACTGTTTGGCTCAAACTGTAAGTGAAATCACTGGTCTCGTGAAGGGACTGAATAAGGACATGCATAATAAAAAGCAGATACTTCTTTTAAGCCTTTATAACATTTTGAGCTGCACAGATTTAGATTTGATTTTGCCCACAGTCAAATAAACCAGGAAATAGCGTGCGAACAAACTCAACGGCGAAAAAGATATCAGATAATGAAATAAAACTCCAACAGCAGCATCCTTTATGAATTATCTATATAGTTATAGCTATACATACGATATCTCTTTTTTGATTTAGTAGACGTTTTCTTATACTTTATTCTGACAACATGTTTCTGCTGCTTGTATTTTGCTTAGTGTTTATGCATTCGGTCCTGATGAAAACCCGGTGTCATAGGCGAAGTACTGAGGGTGGTTTTATATTTGTCTTCACTTTAAAATGTCTGCTACTCTCTTTGCAGTCTACGGTAGATCATCAAAAGCGTTTGTGTTCATGTTCGGTGCTCATAGAGGACCAATAAATAGTTAATACATCCGATGGATGCCGACCTAATCGACTGATCCAGGAAATTTTCTTTGACAAACTCGCAAAATCGAATCTTGTTTTTATTGATGACTCTTCTAAAACTTTAATAGCATTTCGCACAGTACTTCCTTTTCTAGAACTTGGAATCAATGACATCTGATAGTGTTACCATAAACTAATAGAGGTTTTATTTGAGATACCAACGACTGTTATTTGCATCTTTAAACAGAAACAATGGTCTCCAAATAAACAATATTTTTCTTATACAAATTGCTAATTAGGTATCGCCAACCCTCTCTCTCTGATCAAGATAAAAGACCTTGTCGTCTTAACAAAATATATATTATGCCCCTTTGATAGATAGCTAGATCAATGTTAGAGCTTCAACTTGAAAGTTGTAATTACTCACAGAAGTGTATGCATAGAAAATGAATACGTAAATAGATGAATTTGGCACTACCATTCTACCAGTCTAATACAAAATGTGTACGATCAATACTTTAAAAGGTACGACCTCTGTATGATAGTTAATGCAACAAACAGACGGTACATCTTAGAAAAGAAAGAGCATATTCCTTAGGTCTAAGGTTCGTTTTCTGCAGGAGTTTTGGGTGCGGGTGGGAGTGAATTAATTGGGGATCCCACCCACCCTGTTTCGACATGGTTCCCTATCCCTTCATGTGTGCATTAAACACAAATGTACCACCAAACAAAATGGAGTGAATCACCCCACCCAGTCTGGGCGCTCGCAAATAAAGATGGCGGATGCGAGAATTATCGTTTATTGAATATTGTACCGCTAAATATATTCCCAAATATACTCAAAGTAACACATGATCTTGGCTGATGGTGGGTGATCGTAGTTTTTGTGGGTGTTCTCCTGAGTTTTGCAAGCGTTGCTTTCGGTACATCAGGCAAGGTGTTGTTCCCCTTATCCATTCCTTTCTTGTAAAAATAGTACTCACTTAGAAACACGGTTATGTCACCCACTTGATAGTAACAAGTTACGCAGAAAAGCAGACAATGGACCAGTTTGCTGCCGAGATGTATCAGCATGTGAAGATCTCATCACCTATTTAACAATTAATATGGCAATAGCTATGCCTACAGCTAGTGACAAATAATACAGATATTATGAACTTCTGCAAAAGTGGTGGGTGTAAGGTGAAGTTGTTTACATTTGCAACATGCACAATGGACAGAATGTTGGTATACCTCTATGTTACTTTCATGTACTGTGGCTGAAATTTCATTGGATATTGTACTTGTGGAAATGTTAAATGATCTGAGCACACAGCTGACTAAAATGGCTCCTCCTTTGGGCTAAACATTCAGCCTGAATTAGTCTTAAGTACACTATCTTTAGCAGTTATTAAAATAGGGAAAATGAATTTTGCAAGAATAGAGCATAACAGTTTCTGAAAGTGCAATGAATGAATTACCAAATTTATAAAATGTATAAAAAATGGTTACCGGCTCTTTTTTGCATAATTTATATCTGAAGTCCACGACGTGAAATTGACCAAGCGGAGCTAGCGGTTCTTTGAGAGGTACGCATTAAAAGCAAGACCGAGCTGTATACTCTATAACCCATATTACACCAATCAACTATATACCAAAATAAAGGGAATTAATGGTTCTTTGAATCGTACCTAAGATAGTACAATACGAGTACAATATCCAATGAAATTTCAGCCGCAGTACATGAAGGTCCTTTTAAAATAGCCAGTATAACCAGTGAGGACACCTGGGGAAATTCGTTTTCTTTAAAATTCATATGCAAAATACGAAACTGGTGAGCGCCACCAATATGCGTGAGTATTTGTAGGGAACTTACTACTATGCCACTAAACTCGAGATTTCGGACAAAACGTAAAATACGCGGAAACACTCCTTTGGAAAGAGCGGAATGATCCTTAAACATGACGCAAAAAGCGGGAACGAACGAGTTTGACATACTAGAGAATTGCGGCAGTCTCAAACCTGAGATGCTAGTGATTGTTCACAGGAATGAAGACCTACAGGACACCTATACCACATACAAGACGACCTACAAAACATACAATACAACTGATAATAAGAAAATGCCCCTTCGACGAGGTGGCCAGGACCATCCTTGGTTCATTTCTCCGTGGGAAGAGATGTCGGTCCAATTTTGCGAAAGTTCTGACTTTTGGCCGAATCTTTGCCTTTTCTCGGCCTTCCTAGGATATTGCAAGACCCAATTCGACCAATCAAGATTTCATCTGAAAGAGATTGTGAAAGCTTGCCCGTCACAGAGGTTTGGCTCAGAACATAGTCGCCCGCTCTGGGCTAGATAGACTTGCATATATTTTGATGGAATTTTCTATTTAAAGTGATCCACAGCTAGGGTATTATATTTTGTCTTAGGTCAGGTGAGATTTGTATATATAGTGTGAGTAAAACAGCTATTCGTTCCAGTTTTCAAGTTCAGTCTAGGTAACTATTGACCATATTCACGTGATATAATTTGAGAAGAATCGTTTCTTTAAATTGTTCATTGGAATTACAAAGTGCTCATTGACTTGTTGGTCAAAAACACTAATTTAGGATCATAGTGAATTCATTCAAAGACATTCCGGATTATATCATTGTGATATTACAAGACTGTTGTTAAATCAGAACAATGAAGACTATTCGTACATCATCACATTTAATATTTGATAAACCTTTGAATATTTGATAGAACATGTATGATTATTTTGGAATATAATTGAAATACTGAACCTTCCTGTTAAAATTTCACATTGTGAGCTTGGATAAATAAATTATTTGTTAACTTTAATAAACTTGCTGGTTTCGCTTCTTTCTGTTACTTAGATTACGGCCATAGTATCTTAACAACTTGATTTAGAGAAACATCACAAGTAAGGTAATTCTATTTCCCTCGGATAGCTAAAGGGGGTGATCTTCTTGTGGTGTGAATTTAATTTCAAAAGCGCCGCGATAGGAGGGGTAATATTGATTAATAATGTGAAAATCAAATCAAGAATAAAAGCTGTAATCATCTTCTTTTGAAATTATTTTTATCCTGCCAATGATTTATATTATTATTTCAATCTCGGGATGGAGAGCAAACCAGGGAGGAAAGTTATTTTATTTGCTGAATCCCATTTTCTTGGCACTCAATTTATTTTCCTTTTTATTATGGGCAGAGCAGAGTTGGTAAATCATATTGTCTCTTATAGCAGTCTGAAGACTATCAAGCTGGTTATTACTAGTAAGGATGTTTTAAACAAAAATAGATTGATTAATTTCAAATGTCAATATCGAAATATTATTGTTAAAGTAGTTTCTGCATAACGCCACGAGTTCTTTAATACACACGGTTCATTTGGATGCGCAATGCATTCAATGGGAAAACATGCACTGTGTCAGTAAACATTATCGTCATTTTCCAATTTGGGCCTCTTGCAATTCCATTGGATAACACACACACACACACGCGCGCGCGCGCGCGTTGATATCGCTTCACCATTCGTTATTACATGTGGGCGTGCACATATTTGCAAATTATACGTTATTAAAATTGTGCTTATTGTAGAATAACTCAAATGCTGAAAAATATTGATGGTTTGACTGATGTATCGAAAACTTTTAATGAAATCAATCACATATTCGATGTTCTGTATGCAGTTTATGACTCCTACGAATAAAACATAGCAGCAATAAAATCATACCAAATATGGCTGTCAAATAAAGAGGCAGTGCTCATCTCTAATCAGAATGGGAATGCTTTTCAAACATGTGTGTTCATCGAAAAATCAGTCTATCCAAGTGAGATGTGGAAAGATGAATATAAATAAGCAGGTTGATAAAAGGAGGGATGAAGGAATAGAGAAAAAACTTACATACCCAAAAATTCGCTTCAGTTACTTTTTCTCACAGGCATTAGGAATTCAGATATAGCCTTGACCTTAACTTCAACAATTGTAGCATGATTGTATCCCCCATTACGCTCTAAAGTGTGACACGTGCACAGCAAAAGTCACTTTCGTAGTACAGTGGGCACGTTAGCGTCAATGGAAATCCCAGTCAAGAAGGTCGGGTGCACGTTTAGCGTCAAGACCTTTCAGACACACACACCCCTCGGGACGTTTAGCGTCAAGGGGAATTGAACATGGGAATATTGGGCCTGAATAGCGTCAAAGGAATGTGGTGTTGTTGTATAGGGTAGCGGGTAAGTTCAGCTAGTTCAGCGGCTAGCGGGTGGCGAGTAAGTTCAGTTAGTTCAGCGGGTAGCGGGTGGCGGGTCAGTTCAGCTAGGTTATAAACTATACCAATAAAACAGCGCTTGGCGGGGCGGGACATAGAACTTCTTCATAGACAGATACATAGACACACGACACGTACATAAGATTGATGAACATCAATCTATCAGACAAACAACTATACAACCGACTAAAGAATGTTTAGGCAAGACAGCAAACAAACTCAAGCCATAGTAGTGGCCCTGAAAAGAGCCTTTCGTTTTCTTCTATTTTTTCTAACTTCTTCTATTGTTCCACCAGCTTCTTATTTTCTGTCCTACACGTTTTGTCTTCTTCTTCTCATTCGTTTCCTCCTCCTGTTTCTCCTTCTCCACATCTTTTCTCCTCTTCTCATTTTCTTCTTTTTCTATTGTTTCATTCCATTCTCTCCTTCTTCGTCTACCCTCTTCATCCTCCTTCTCTTCGTTTTCTTGTTTCATCACTTCCCTTAGTGATTCATTAGACTTTCTCAAATTGTTTATTTCCATCTTTACTCGATGGGGACTTTAAGAATAGTGATCCTAATCCAGTTTTATCAGCATCTCTTCTATCATCCCCAGATTGTAAACGACTTTCTGCAAAGTATTCATTTTACTAATTATATTAGAAGTCACCTTCTTTGAGTATTCCGTATAGAATGACGCGAATGACGGACGCTTGACTTTATGCTTCATATATCTACTATCTCCACAAACGTACGCGAACTCATACAAAACCCAAAATATACTATCCACACACGGGAAGAAGGGAAAACTTATATACCATCCACAAACCTAAACATCTACAATCCACACACGGGAAGAGGAAAAAATCACAATATCTACTATCTACACAAACTTACGCTAACCCATATAAGTACAAAAAACACACACAGACACACCAGAAAAGGAGTGCTTATAATCACACTAATACACATTCTCATCGATTGGCAACTTGAATAGTCTCTTTTCAAGATATTTGTTTAGCTCTGAAAATGGCTGTTTTCTCGAACTTTAGATGCATCAGCTTAAGGCTGGCACCTCCCAGGCCGGGCACCACATGCACAACGTCGGCTCCAATCTTGCCCCCAATTCACAGTTGTTCTTGGAAGCACAGACAGGGCTTGAGTGGCTTCACTAAACCCACTCCTCCATTTGAGGGATATTGAAGAGTTGTTCTTGTTCCCTTCTCCTATGCCTCACTCGTGGATGCTGTGACCTACTTATCTCTTCTTCCCAGTCTTCCGTCTGGGAACCCCGGGTCTTGATGGTATTAGTGGCTGTGGTGCTTGTCACTGTGGCGGTGTCCTCACCATAGGTTTTGACTTCGCTGGTCTGTCTCAGGATGAGATGAGCAAATATAGGTCTTTTCTTTTCCTCCTCCTAATTCTTTTTTTCTCTTCTCCCCTACCTCTTCTATTTTTGCACTTTCTGCAATCGCATTCATAGCCAGCTTATCCAGCAGGTGTCGTGCGTACTATAGGTGCATCAACGTTCCAGAATCTTGGTGAGTCTGCTTATTTTTCAAGTTAATGAATCAACGATGGATAGCCAGACTGACGAGCGCTTCCCTTTATATGTGTGGAATGCGGACGTGAAGGAAAACATCCTCTGACGCCAAAATTAACAAGGTTTATATGATCACCCTAAACATGGAACGCGCGGACCTAACATAAACACTCACTCACTTTTTACTTACAATCACTAACTGCAAACAAAAACACAGACTATGTTTTGACAAGCTACATAAACGAAGTACGTATAGAATCACTTCTATTTGTGTGCATAAAACAAAGAAACGAAGTGATTATAGACAACTGAACTAGTATCTCTTTTCTAGAGTATTGGGATAGTCCTGAAAAGGGTTGTTTTTGTGTACGGGGAGTTAAGGCAATATTTTGTCGTCTAAGATTGCGTCTGCGTCTAGCGACAGGCTTTAACACAGGATAGGACCTACTTCTTCGGGAAGAGAAGAGAACTCTTTCGTTTTTATACGGCAGTCGACAAATCCTCTCTCTGGTTCATGATGTTGCTGCTGTTGCTACTGCTCTCTCTCTCTCTCTCTCTCTCTCTCTCTCTGCTTCTGACGTCTGTACTGCTCCGTCCATTCTTCTTTATCTTTCTTGATTTCCTCTCTAAAGAGCTCTTCTATCAGGTCTTCGGTCACTTTCAACATTCTGACATTTTCTATCTCTTCAGGATTCGATATCAGGCTTGGCCTGACACGATGTAAATTCACGTAAGCTTCGTTCAGCTTGGCTAGTCTTGAACACATATTCATAGGAGGATGCGTCAACAATGGATTGTCAGGCTGGAGACTGAATCTCCTTATATCGTTCAAGCGCGGACGCGATAGAAAACATACCTACAATGTTCAGAGTCGGAACGCTATGATAGTTTGATTTGAGAAAGAGCGATAGAGAGAAGTCAAAGAGCATGTATACGGATAAAAATTGAAAACAAACGACAGACACAATTTTTTCAAAACACATTTTTATTTAAACAACAACCAACCAACAATTAAACATAAAACATTTTTCAGATAAGAAATTTGGCACGGTTGTCAACGTTGTGAAGTCAAGGCAGACTTCCACTGATGGAACTCTTTGGATCATTGGGCCAAAATAAGTCACTAAATGTTCTAAAGAATATCCAAGACTGCGTTTGATGAAGAAAATACACACAATATTCTCCAGACACCATGGAATATGTGCCTTGTAATTTCACATTATTGAATCGTGTTGTCTGGGCATTTCTTCTCATAAAGTCGATGATGTCGTCTTCCAAAGGTGGCAATCTAAACGAATCAAAATACTCCACACAACCATCGTTAGGAAACTAGATGGATACCCAGTGGCTTCCTGGGAAATGACTGTCTTCCATTTTGATGACATAAGCTTGATGGTCTTGATGTTTGCGATGAGGAAGTTCATCTTTAGCATACACGACAGGATTCCAAGAAGCAGTGTACGAACTGTGTGTTGTTTATGACCCAGTAACATCAGACACAGCCCCATTATTGATCTCCGATGGCAACGCTCTCATAACCGAGAAGGAGAAGATACTGCATCGATGTGCGGAACATTGACGGTGTCCTCAACATACCTTCTTCCATCAACGATGAAGCGATCAACCGTCTACCCTAGGTGGAGATCAACGATATATTGGCTAACCCTCCAACAGTGCTGGAAACTCATAAGGCCATTGAGGTCATGTCTAGTGGGAAAGGTCAAGGAGCAGACTCCATCCCAGTTGAGATCTACAAGTCTGATAGCCTAAGCTAGTAGAAAGACTAACAAAGATGTTCTGTGGGATGTTGAAGCAGAAACGCATACCCTAGGAATTCAAAGATGCATTCATCATCTACATTTACAAACGCAAAGGCAATCGCTAATCCTGCGACGACCATAAAGGAATCTCTCCACTCTGCATCGAAGGCAAGATCCTCGCCCGGCTACTGTTGAACAGACTGACAGAGCACCTTGATCATGACCTACAACCAGAGTGTTAGTGTTTCCTCAGAAAGGAAAGAGGCACGCACCATCGACATAACCTTTGCAGATAAGCAGATGCATGAACAGTTTCTTGAACAAAATGTCCAGCTATACACCACATTCTTGGATCTGACTAAGGCATTCGACACTGTCAGCCGGGAAGGTCTTTGGAAGATCATGGCCAAATTTGGATCTTCGTAAGTCTTCATTGAAATGGTGAGTCCAGGACCAGGGTCACTATTCCGAACCTTTGCAGTTAAGAATGCTGTGAAACAAAGATGCGTCTTATCGCCCACTCTCTTCAACCTCATTTTCTCCGCAAAGTTGTTGGATGCGTTCAAGGATAGTGATGTTGGAGTAGGTCTCCGATACCATCTGGATCGGAAGTTGTTTAACCTGAGGAGGATTTAAACCAAACCCAAGGTCAAGTTGAGAACATTCGCGATCTCATGTTTACAGACGAATGTGCTACCAGCTGCAGCATGGAGGAAGGGATGCAACATAAATCTGACCTTTTTTTCCACAGCGAGCAATGAAGTCGGACTCGCAATCTCTACCAGCAAGACCTGAGGTTCTGCATCAGCCAGTTCCTGAAGAAGATTACCTGGAACCATCCATCACTGTCAATAGCCAAAAGCTCAAAAATGTGGACAGGTTCGTATACCTCGCAGCACGCTCTCACAAGCAGTACACATAGACAATGAGGTCAACAATAGGATTGCCAAAGCCAGCGTAGCATTTGGCAGACTCCGACCAAATGTCTGGGATAGGAGAGGCATCAAGCTTGCCACCAAACTCAAAGTCTACGCAGCAGTTGTGATCTTTTCTCTCCTCAGTGCTTGAGAGACCTGGACTGTATATAACCGCCATGTTAAAAAACTGAACTACTTCCATATGAGGTTTCTGAAAAAAACTACTGAAAATCAGATGGCAGGACATGGAACCGAACACAGAGGTGCTCACTCAGGCCGGCATGACAAGCATCCACACCATGCTGTGCAAGACACAACTCCAATGGGCTGGCCATGTTGTCCGCATGCCGGTAGAACGTCTTCTATGGAGAGCTAAAGCAAGGCAAGAGATCTCACGGTGGTCAAAAAAGAGGTATAAGGACACCCTGAAGGCCTGGCTGAAGAACCTAGGCATATTCCCTGACAGCTGTGATAGTGTCGCTGCTGATCGATCTGCTTGGCGCAGTCAGGTCAATTCCGGTGTGGCAGCCTTTGAGCAGAAAAGACTGGTGGACTCAGCTGGAAAAACGTGATCGACGCAAATCCAGCAACAGCAGTTCCTGAAATCCCAGTCAGCAACCTGTACATATATGTCCCCACTGCAACAGACTCTTCCGGGCCAGGATCTGACTGATCAGAAATCTCCGGACCCACCCTCAGTGAATCGATGACATTGAATGGTCCTCATCTACACAGATGGACGAATATCTTCAGCAACGTAAATTTGAAAGGAGTAATAATGTGAAATACCCCTAACGGTCATAATAAAATTCTATCCAATGTAGAGATTTTATGTGAGTATCATGACAAATGTATCTGAAACAACATTTTTCAAAAGTAATTTTCTTCAGCTAAAATAAATAACTATAATTACCATGGTATATCATCATCATAACCATGTATAAAACCAACCCTCATTCCATCCCTATATCTATTTATTCATATATCTATTCACCATATAATTTCCCATTTAACTGTTGTATTTCAAGCTTCGTATTTCTGATGAACGAATTGCGTTTGTTTAGAGCGAAACATGTGACAATAGCTCTGACAGTCATCATTTAAACGCTATAAAGATAACAATATTAATATTGATACACGCTATAAAGATAACAATATTAATATTGATACACGCTATAAAGATAACAATATTTATAACAATATTAATATTGATACACGCTATAAAGATAACAATATTTATATTTATAAACGCAAGAAAGATATCAATAAACAATATTAATATCGATAAACGCTATAAAGATAACAATATTTATATTTTAAGATAACGATATTAATATTGATACACGCTATAAAGATAACAATATTAATATTGATACACGCTATAAAGATAACAATATTTATATTTATAAACGCAAGAAAGATAACAATATTTATATTTATAAACGCAAGAAAGATAGCAATAAACAATATTAGTATCTATAAACGCTAGAAAGATAACAAAGTTAATATTTATAAACACTACAGGACTCACGGTACTAATTCAACTCCAATAGTAAACATATGGAAACACCATCATATTCAAAATTCAATAACTTAAAATTTCTGGGTGATGATGATGAGACCTATAATTCTCCATGCACATCTAACCTTGGTGCAAGTTTATGTTGGAGAACACCACATGAGCCGCGGCATTTTGTTTATCTACATGTGCATGAAACACATGGTATTGATTCTGTACCAAATGAATCAGGTGCTACTTTCATTATTGAGTACTCCTAAGTTAAGCCTGTAAAAATACTAAAATTGCATCAATAGAATTTTGTCTATATTTATTTTTAAATTACATATAGGATAAGCTCTCAAAAGATATTTTTACTACAATTTTAATTTTCATTATTAACCAATTATGGACCACCAAACCCGTATATACTCTATTATTTCTTCACCCTTTTCTAGACTGGTTCACAATTCTTCCGTATAATTAGTACCGTGTGTCCTATAAAGATAACAATATTAATATTGAGACACGCTATGAAGATAACAATATTAATATTGATACACGCTTTAAGGATAACAATATTAATATTGATACACGCTATAAAGATTACAATATCTATATTTATAAACGCAAGAAAGATAGCAATAAACAAAATAAATATCTATAAACGCTAGAAAGATAGCAAAGTTAATATTTATAAACACTATAAAGTTAAAAATATTAATATTTATAAACGCTAGAACGATAGAAATATTGATATTTATAAACGCTAGAAGATAGCAATATTAATATTTATAACCGCTAGAAAGATAGCAAGATTCATATTGAGAAACCTTATGAAGGATAACAATTTTCATGCTTATGAACGCTATAAAGATAATAAGATTCATGCTTATAACGCTATAAAGATAATAAGAGTCATGCTTATAAACGCTATAAAGATAATAAGAGTCATGCTTATAAACCATATAAAGATAATAAGATTCATGCTTATAACGCAATAAAGATAAGAGTCATGCTTATAAACGCTATAAAGATAACAAGAGTCATGATTATAACGCTATAAAGATAATAAGAATCATGCTTATAAACGCTATAAAGATAATAAGAGTCATGCTTATAAACCATATAAAGGTAATAAGATTCATGCTTCTAACGCAATAAAGATAATAAGAGTCATGCTTATAAACGCTATAAAGATAATAAGAGTCATGCTTATAAACGCTATAAAGATAATAAGAGTCATGCTTATAAACGATATAAAGATAATAAGAGTCATACTTATAAACCATATAAAGATAATAAGATTCATGCTTATAACGCAATAAAGATAATAAGAGTCATGCTTATAAACCATATAAAGATAATAAGAGTCATGCTTATAAACGCTATAAAGATAAGAGTCATGCTTATAAACGCTATAAAGATAATAAGAGTCATGCTTATAAACGCTATAAAGATAATAAGAGTCATGCTTATAAACCATATAAAGATAATAAGAGTCATGCTTATAAACGCTATAAAGATAAGAGTCATGCTTATAAACGCTATAAAGATAATAAGAATCATGCTTATAAACGCTATAAAGATAATAAGAGTCATGCTTATAAACCATATAAAGATAATAAGATTCATGCTTATAACGCAATAAAGATAAGAATCATTATTATAACGCTATAAAGATAATAAGATTCATGCTTATAACGCAATAAAGATAATAAGAGTCATGCTTATAAACACTATAAAGATAATAAGAGTCATGCTTATAAACGCTATAAAGATAATAAGAGTCATGCTTATAAACGCTATAAAGATAATAAGAGTCATACTTATAAACCATATAAAGACAATAAGATTTATACTTATAACGCAATAAAGATAATAAGAGCCATGCTTATAAACGCTATAAAGATAATAAGAGTCATGATTATAACGCTATAAAGATAATAAGAGTCATGCTTATAAACACTATAAAGATAATAAGATTCATGCTTATAAACGCTATAAAGATAATAAGAGTCATGCTTATAAACGCTATAAAGATAATAAGAGTCATACTTATAAACCATATAAAGACAATAAGATTTATACTTATAACGCAATAAAGATAATAAGAGCCATGCTTATAAACGCTATAAAGATAATAAGAGTCATGATTATAACGCTATAAAGATAATAAGAGTCATGCTTATAAACACTATAAAGATAATAAGATTCATGCTTATAAACGCTATAAAGATAATAAGAGTCATGCTTATAAACGCTATAAAGATAATAAGAGTCATACTTATAAACCATATAAAGACAATAAGATTTATACTTATAACGCAATAAAGATAATAAGAGCCATGCTTATAAACGCTATAAAGATAATAAGAGTCATGATTACAACGCTATAAAGATAATAAGATTCAGGCTTATAACGGTATGAAAGATAATAAGATTCATGCTTATAACGGTATGAAAGATAATAAGATTCATGCTTATAACGGTATGAAAGATAATAAGGTTCATGCTTATAACGGTATGAAAGATAATAAGAGTCATGCTTATAAACGCTATAAAGATAACAAGGTTCTTACTTTTAAACGCCTTCATGGCATACAACTTAGTGACGAAAATGCATAACCAGACGAAGGGATACGGGGAAGGTATATAACTTTAGCTCGCTGTGCAGTAATAATGCTAATTAATAAATAGATTCGTACTCCCTGCCTCTGACAAAACAAATTAGGGATCTTACATACTTGGCGCCGTACACAAGTTTTAAGCATCATATTTGAATATTTATGAGCTGTATATATCCACATTACAGGGGATTTCCACATTATCAGAGATCTCCACATTACCGGTTATCATACATTATCGGGATCTCGACCTTACCGGGGATATCCACATTATTGGGGATCAACACATTACCGGAGATTTCCACATCAATGGAGATTTTCACAGGCTTAATAGTCCATTCTCAGCAAGGAAAAATATGTCTAGGAACCTTTGTACTATCTAGTTGTATTCATTTATGTAAAAACATCTTTATATATATATTTTATTATATACACAAATTCCCCCTGTGTCAACCTAAAAAAAGATATATTTAAAATACGTGATAAACCATGCCAAAATTATTTTCCCTCGTATTTTTGTATCAACGAGCCAAAAACTTCCATAATAACAAAAAAGTTTACTTTCATTTCCCGACATAAGAAAGTAAACTCATGGTTCGACTCTTGATCGATATTTTCCGAACCACGCAAAACTGAAGTTATTGGATATGATAAATGTCGTCATAACAACGGGTTGGGAACTCATCTGAATTTGTTAAGTAAAATTTTTATTTGAGTAATACACGTCAAAAACCAATGCAACCCAGAGAGTACAAAATTAGGGGGAAACAGAACACATTTAGCATGGCTGTTTCTTCTACTATTCTCTATTCTTGCATTGATTTATGTGGTTGTTTGCGGTTATCAAAACACGCTCAGGAAAGAAAATAGAAAATATCTCATGAAATTTTAATTAAACTTCAAGAAGAAATAAAAACATCAGAATATACCGCTGTTAAAAACAGGAAATCCCTTCCTGATCTAGACAGTTATTGAGTTATAGGCAAAGCAAAACTTCGATTGATTATATGAACTATTTTAGCATTCCATAATTCTTCGTTAATATTATCCACAGGGGTGTTATTCTGGCTAAAAATTAATATATTTAAAGAACAGAAGCAGTTTCTTATAGTGTTGATTTCCCTTGGAAAATAATATACGGTGAAAACAGTAAAAGTTCCTAAAGATGGAATAGGGAATAGTCCGTGAGATTTAGTTCCCACAAAGTCGGTAAATAATTGGGGTGCTGTTTTATATCTTATGTGAATACAGCGTTGCTATTATAACGAATAGAATTAACAAAATAAACTTTAAAAATAAGCACAAAAATGCGATTATTATTTTTTTACTGACACACTTTCGACATTTTTAGGCATAACAGGTTCTAGCCACAAAAAAGAACCAAAATAAGAAATAATGAAATACCAAAATAAATGGTAACATATTACAGAAAAAAATATCTATTTTTCAATACTCTCTGGATTATAAACAATGAATTCTATTCAGTAAAACGTTTGACTTAAATAGCAGAGGTGATGTTCTGTACAAGTCCATGCTGTATTCTGCGTCATGTCCAACAGAGGATATTCACATCAACAATGACTCGTACAATGAATTCATATTGTACAGACCGTTGTATAATAACCTATTATTCCTATCTCCGTCCGTAGTATTAAACATTTTAACACAAATATGCCTATATATATATTAATGACCACTGCAACCATGACTGGGTGTCAGAGTTAAACAATGCCTAAAAATTTCCACTCACAACTAAATTAGAAGTTGGGCTTTGTTAGCTGATTGCAATCAAATTCTTCCACGTAAATCGTGCAAGCTTTCGCCAGCTGAACATATCGTAACCTACTATATATATGATAGTCCCTATACGGCCCTCAGCCAACTGAACATATCATGACCTACTTTGTATCTGATAGTCCCTATACGACTCTCAGCCAGCTGAACATATCGTGACCTACTTTATATCTGATAATCACTATACGGCCCTCAGCCATCTGAACATATCATGACCTACTTTGTATCTGATAGTCCCTATACGGCCCTCAGCCAGCTGAACATATCGTGACCTACTTTGTATCTGATAGTAAGTAAGTAAGCGACAGTCGTGAACGATCTGGAAGGCTCTGAAAATAATTATATATATATATATATATATATATATATATATATATATATATATATATATATATATATATATGTTTATTGCCCCCAAACTAAAAACGCATATTGGAATCGCTTTATTTTCCCAAATCATTTTCTCATTTTCAAAACTAATATGACGTGGGTGTTCTCTGTAGCCTATGGCTGTGTAAAAGAAGTGAATTTTTTCTCAACTGAAATCTAAGTAAATCGTTTACTTTGCCTTATCTGGCTTTCAGGAAACATCGGTATTGCGTGATAAAATAGCATTTATTACACCCAGTGACGTGTCTGGTTTGAAAACGAGACTGTCTTTCCTCAGACTGTAAGCAAGAATTGCAAGTAGAAAAGGTTATTTTAAGCACGAATGTACGATGGTAACAATGGGACTCGGATAGCGTGTGCTCTTTACTGACTTTGCCAACTGTTGAGTTATTTATATGTTCACAAACAGTTGCTATGTTAAAGGGGATGTGACGTCTAACGTCAAATATTCACTTCTGAAATATTTATGAAAAGAAAACCCAATGTCGCGAGCATGGATGTGCGTCCGTTGATGTGATGTGGAGTGGTGTTCACATCCACTTTATATACTGCGCCAACTAATCAGCGAGTGTGTGTTGTCCGTCTTCCAAAGGGTTCTTGAAGACAGTATGTGTCGCCATTTGTTAGAGTTTTATATGATAACAACATATGGGTACAAGCTATTTGCACTTCGTTACATGCTGTCCACGGGTAAATGCGAATAAGTGTCCTAAAATACATTAGACGTAGATATTTTGTACATTTCAGGTATTATTTCAGTTTGTATTTCCAATCATTCATGTCGGGATCTTTTCTTGGCCAAACATGATCACAGGAATGAGGAAAATATGTTTCAATATCGCTTGTTTCACTTTAAATGTCATTTGAAGGAATATATTTCTAGGAAGAAAACGAATAATAATACAAAACCCCATTTGATTGTTCTTAGTAGACATGTTGCATACATAAATGTTCTAAAATGCTCTTATGCACTAATTTATTTAAAACATTGCTTAAACACACTGATCATGTTATAGGGTAGTATTTCATTATGAATGGATCATGTAATATAGTGAATAGCCCTTTTCTCAAGGAATAGATAATTCAACCCTTAAAATGACATGATCGCGGTATTTTCCTTTATTTAAAAGCATGAATTTCCAACAAAGTACAGCCGACGTAATACAGATAGCAAAGCATGAATTTCCAACAAAGTACACTCAAATTAACCCGGATAGCAAAGCGTGAAAATCAAAGATTACGAAGCGACAAGATTTCAGAAAAATGTAACAGTCAGTTCTTCTCGTATTTCCAGGCCACTAACTTCATTGAGATTCGTTGTTTAACTACACCCAAAATATATTCGTTTGGACAGACTCGACAGGATGGTTATTATTATTATTATTATGCTGTTTTCAGTCCGTACATCTCTGCCTGTGAACCTGTCAATATCAGGAAACGTACGGGCAAGTTCAGCGATGCGCATGGACGGCTGAGTGTGTAATAGTTAAAACCAGGACTATAGTTTCTTTGAACAAAATTCACGGATAAAACGATAATGTGCCGTCCTTACAATTAAATCAGAAGTGATCACTTTACAGTTATATACGCCAAGCTGACCTTTTCGTCCGATTGTTTCTAGCGAGGTTGATATTATATCGTGTTCGCAATTTTGTTTCAGAATCGAACCCTGCAAAAAATAAAGATGACCACGGATGGACAGCCGCCACCTTTGCTTTTCCTAGGCATAAACTCACCCTTATAGGGTCTTACATTTAGATTTTCCTACGCTGAATCCAATAAGCTTATCCCAGGTTAGTTGCTTCTATACTGAGTTAAATTCATTGGCTTTAATTGCTGAATGACACCAAAAGAACGATGCATCGCCTTAGACTTTCAATGTGAATAAAGGTTAACATAAAGATGGGATTCCCCTCCTCTTCTTGGCGTGAAACTTCATACACAATGTTGTCAGTGGATATGGACCAACCAAAGGAGGGGAATGCAAAACATATGCAAACATGAAACGTTTAAATGCATGACTTATATGGTACTATAAAAGCTAGGATTATACAGTTAAGAATGATTTAATTCCTTTAGTTAACACACTGCTAGATATTAGTATCTTTAAGGATAAGACGCAAGATGACCGACTTCGAGATAATTAATGCCCTTTGCTTCCTTTCTTGCTTTAAGATACAGTGAATCTGGAATATTATGAGAGCGACAAGACTTTCCCTTTGCTAGTCTACCATCTTTTTCTACCGAAAAATAGAATACTTTAGAAGGCGTATTAATTAGTGTGGCGTACATCTGAAATAAGTTAGGAAAACAGCAGCATTGTGGGGGCCCGGAGTGGCCGAGTGGTCTAAAGTGCTCTCCGTCACGGATCACTGCCATCTCACCTCTGCCTACGTGGGTTCGAGTCTCGGATTCGGCCAATGTGGGTATGTGAGAAAGCTTGCCAGTAGCTTATCGTGGGTCGGTGGCTCTTTCCGGGGTTTCCCCGGGTTCTTCCTCCACCAGTAATACTGGCCGCCATGCATAGCCTATCTTGTGCTGAAAAATGGCGTTAAACCCTATAATAACAACAACAGCCAAACACACACAATACAATGACATACACACGCTCACAACAAAATCACATACTCACCCCCACACAATAAAATAACATACTCATACAAAACAATCACATACTCATCTACACACAATATGATCAAATGCTCACTCACACACTAAACACAATCACATACTCACCACCACAAACAATACAATCACATGCTCTCTCTCTCTCACACACACACACACACACACACACAATTTATCTTATCGAGTCGAGGAAAATTTTGGCTGCGTACTTTTCTAATCTCAAATGTCACTTGCTTCATGTATGTGCTGCAGTGAACTCTACGACATATACGAGATTAAAAAAGACGTACAGAGGTTTTCTAATATTACGATCCTTTATGTTCCTCAATTCAAAGTTGGGAACCCACTTAGATGAAATTTATTATTGGTTTCTTTTCTATATCTTGTGCAATCATGTTGATTTCATTATTTCTGAATTATTACCACACACATGGACAAGAACATTAGCTTTAATTCAGCTGGATTTAGTATTTGCAAATCAATTGCAGAGTTTTTATAACTATTGTAGCAGATTTCATTTAAAGCAAAAGCAAGTTAAGGCAAAATCGTTTCACAGATCTATAATCGTATCTCGATCGATATACTGATTTTTCCCTCTAAATCCATCCGCCGCCAATATTGTTCTGATTAATTGAAGTATTTGTTAAGTCTCGAAGTAACCTGATCAGCGTTAATTAAGCGTAAGGTATGTAGGCTGACATGCCAAAGAAAAAAAATCGATTAATATAAAATACGAAAGCCAGAAATAATAGAATTCTGTACAGGGAAAGATTTTTATAGGATACGATTCAGAAGTTGCCGGAGACATGAAACGTAAACAATTTTTTAATATGCTCTGACACGAAGCTTCTGTTATTGTCATCACTTAATCAGAACGAGAAAGATTGTGAAAACATTTCAAACGAAACAAGATCGTAACATAGATATATTGCCTTTATCTGATCGAGATATACAACGACACTAATTAAAGTCATGGCCCCTGTCGAAGGAAGCACAGAAAAAACTTAACTAAAATCCAGAAAAAAATGCTTAGTCACTCTGACAAATAATACCTTTAGAACCACAAACATATAAGGCTGGCCTGACGGATGCGGTCTTATATATATATATATATATATATATATATATATATATATATATATATATATATATATATATATATATATATATATACGAACCAACAAATGGCTGTGTTTACATAGAAGTTTGAAATTTGCCAAAAAATATTGAGTTACACAATTGTACATAAACTGAAATAAAAGGGAAATACTGAATATGTGTGTGTGTGTGTATATATATATATATATATATATATATATATATATATATATATATATATATATATATATATATATATATATATATATATGTGTGTGTGTGTGTTTTGAAAAGGAACAGAACGGGCGGTACAAATACACGTAATGATGATAAAGAGAAGATATAGCTATCCATTTAACAGGAATGAACTAGCTGTAAACATCATAATAGTGGAATAAATGTACAACGTAAAGAGGGTAACTTCTACATTAGGAGAACCCCCGAATGTCGAACAAATTATTATGTAGCCGATATTTTGTGACTTTTCGTATTATGAAATTGCGTTGCATTCCATTGCTCGTACTGCGATATAATTTTCCTCGACAAGAAAATTTCGATGCATAATAACTGAGAAATTTGATATTTATGTTGACATCTGCAAAGAGATAACGATAAATTTATGAAAACACTTTATAAATATTCCAAAGAAAATAGATTTAGTATCTTGCTAGTTTATTTCTTTAACGAATCTCTACAAACAAAATAAATGCAATCGTCAATTATTTAAGTACATTAACTCGTGTGTGAAGCAAACTACCTTTAAAAAACAATTACATCCGCTTTTTCTGTGAAGAGTGCAAACCATAAAAAGAATACTTTTGGATGTTACAAATGCAACTCTAAAAACTATTGGAAGAAGGATAAAATAAAAGAAACATAAACGTTGTAAACATTTATTTCACTTCAACAACGTTAAAATGGTTTCGTAACGAAGGAAATATAACGGTGACGGAAAACAATTAGGGAAAAGTTCCTTGCAATAGTTTTTTTTTTGGGGGGGGGGGGGCACGGGTGACTGAGTGTTCTAAAGAGCTCCCCTTTAAAGATTATTGACATCTCGCCTCTGTCTGCATGGGTTCTAGTCTCGGACTCAGGAAACGTGAGTACGTGAGATAACTTGCTAGTAAATCCCCTGGGTCGGTGTTTATTCCTTGAATTTCCCTGCTCTTCCTCCACCACCAATACTTGTACTAGCCGACAGGTATAGCCTACCCTGTCCTGACAAATGGAGTTAAACCCAACACATCAACTTGCGAGTATAGATGAACAATGAAAGGGGTGGATTGGGTTGGGGTGGATCTACTATACTAGAATAATATATTTGATGTTAATTTCGCACTGAATAAAGTGTAATAGAATAACTGCTTACTATAACGGATTCTCAATTCCAAAGGCTAAATCAAGAACATTACATCCCTCTTTAATCGAACTTCCAAGCAGATGAAGAATAGCATAATGCAGAAGAAAAATTAGTTGTTGTTGTTGTTGTAGTGTTTAACGGCATTTTTCAGCACACGATAGGCTATACATGGCGGCCAGTATTAACGGTGGAGGAAGAACCCCGGAAAGAACCAGCGACCAACGAGAAGTTACTGGCAAGCTTTCTCATATACCGACATTGGCTGAATCTGAGACTCGAACCCACGCAGGCAGAGGTGAGAAGAAAAATTAGTAAAGTACCCTACCGGAAGAATAAAGGTACCGTATGTAAGATCTGTAAATTAATATATAATTCACTGGGTAAATGATCAAGATTAGCATTTATTTTTTAACGTTTTCAAACCATATATAAGGAACAGAGTAATTTGAAACTTTTAGGATATTGGTTAATATACTGACTTCCCTGATTTAGCAATTACATTTGGAATAAGAAAAGAAGACAGATTAATGTATTAAGTCTATGAAAAGTAGTGTCATTACAGCACAAAGGCTTAAAACACGATAAACAAATTAAACCAACTGGTATTTGACTGGATATACAAAAGTAGTCACGTAAAAGTCGTAGTATAAGCTGGTATTTCGGTAAAATGGACTTGTTTGGATATAAAATTATGTAGTCACACTTAAGTCGTTATACAAACTGGTATTTCGGTTCAATGGACTTGCTGACATTGCTTGCAGAAATGTAGATAAACAACAACCAATGAGAGGAAGGTCACATACAATTACAAAATATTTGAGAAGAAATTGCAAATATTACCAATCATCAAAACCAAGATAATATATGCTTCATCTAAAATGTAGAATTTATGTCAAAAGACTCTCCTAATATAATGTTGTGGGGTCTAAATATTGGCTTTATTGATGCCGTATTAAAATAGACACTACTGGCGAATCTGAAAATTAACTGGACTTATCTGTGAATCTCGAAGACACTGTCGACATATTCACTTAGCGGTAGGGAAAGAGACAAATAGTCATGTGGATCTATTCTTTATAATTGATGGAAACAAATAGAATTGTGGAATAAAGGATTTGTAAATTTTTGTCACAGTTCAGAAAGGCTCGGGTAACCAAAATCAAAGTTAAAAAGATGCCCATATCAGTTGTACTGAAACTAATTATCTCTTAAATTGAAATCAAATAATATGTAATCTAGTTCATACTTTGACACACACACACACACACACACACACACACATATATATATATATATATATATATATATATATATATATATATATATATATATATATATATATATATATATATATATATATATAAGATTATATTACTAAAGATTCAATCTTGCGCGTGGGCTTCCAAGTCCAGACTGTACCGATCTACCTTGTTTCGCACTATTCCAGTTCAGAAACTGTTCTTCAGTGAGGTTTTTTACATGATCAAGATAACGCAATTACGACAGAGCAGGATCTTTGTTGTTTGCAGTTTGATTCACGCGGTAGCATTTTTCTGTTTGGCATGAGGTAGTCACTGCGAAGATACCAGGTAATAAGGCACCATGTAGCTTTCAATCCTGGATATAATTTTTATTACGAGAAACCTGTACTGGATACTGCACAGGTGAATAAGTGAAGAGATTTGGATTAACGTGCTGTTAGAACAGAACATACAATATTGTTTTCTGTGTATTGTAAATTTTAATGAGAATAAGATGAATGGATCTCATTTATTTCATGCGAAATGCCACAGTTGATGCAGGGCTTGTCTAATAATGGTTGTCTCACTGTCTGTCACTCCAAGGATGCTCAAAGCCTGTGTCTTCAACCAAGTCAAAAGTTGTGGCAGCAGGTGTACAATGACAACTAGCTTCTGAAGCAGAATTACCGATTTGTTGTATATATATATATATATATATATATATATATATATATATATATATATATATATATATATATATATATATATATATATATATATATATATATATATATATAATGGGAAACTGGTTCTTTATAATCACTCGACATTGATTTCATAAATATAGTTCTTTTTATGGTTTTTATACCCAATCACAGGGGACAACACTTCACTGTCACGATAACTTTAGTATGGCTCTGTCTTCTACATGACAACAAAAATTTATAAAAAGTTTATCACTAAAACATTCAATGGGACAAGCTTTGTTATATTTGATTACACTGGATTTACGTTGTTTTGCATGTCATCAGTGGCAGGTTACACATTAAGCACAACTAAGAACGGTCTTATGGCATTAGCTCAACAGCGGCACATGAAAAAACTCTAATTGTTGGTGATAAAATTGAATGAATTATATATAACCATTTTGGTCTGTATGTACGAGTATTTTGACATTGATTGGTGGCAACACTGGTATTTTCACCACCTTTTTAGCTTTTAATATCGGTTTGTTTCTTTCTTTGGGTTTTGGTGGGTGGTGGGTGGTGACATTCACATTCATTTTGTGAGCGGCGGGGGGGGGGGGGGGGGGAGGAGGCACCATAATATTTGCAATGGTTAGAGTCCTGGAAAGCCTTAATCCGTCAGTGCTGGTCATTAAAGCAGTTACATAGTTCAGATTTCCTCATGGCTAATGTGTTACGTCTTTGTTTTGCGTTTGTAAATTGCTTCTATCTCACAAGCGTGTACGTCTTTTCTTGGTGTTTGTAAATTGTTGTTATTTTGCGAATCCTTTCTAGCTAAACGTGTTGGGCAGTTACCAATCTCTCTCTCTCTCTCTCTCTCTCTCTCTCTCGTTAGCGGCTAGTAGATGAAAATGTATATTTGCGGTCTCTAATTCATTTTATAGCCATAATGTTACTTATATATTTAAATGTTCCTATTTAAATAATAATAACACTTCGTTTCATACGTCTTTAATACCATGCATACTAAATTTAATAAACCTTACATTCTAATTTATTTAATTTTTCTACACTATTATGGGAGGATGTACTGGCGCCGAAGAAATAAGAGTTGTATTATCCAGTAAAATCTATTAGATTATGTATGAATAGTAGCTGTTGTTATCATCATGTTTTTTGTCTAATATCGTATGTTATCGCAAACTGTCGTCAGTGTTCAGTAATACTTGCAAGCTGAGAAAATTTTTAAAATTTTCTTAATGGTCCAAATGCGCATGGATATTTTCATAATGTGCGTATATTCAGGAGACATTCCAAGCATTACTTATCTATATATGTCGATTGCCTACGTTTCCTGCGTGACACTGAATACATTCGAAGCGAAAATTGACATTTAACATACTACCGAGTTACGTTTGAGGTATTCATTTGTAAAGATATATATATATATATATATATATATATATATATATATATATATATATATATATATATATATATCATCACGGAAAACCAAACCTTTAGGTCAGTACACCGCAATTTTTTTCACTTTGCCAGGTTCTTGTAATACTTAGTGACAATTGCTTGACAACAGTCTGCACGCTCCTTTTCGAACGGACGCTGCTGCATCTTGTAAGAAATCGTACAGTTTAGTCCCGATTTAATTAACTTAGATTTTCCAGAAACAATGAACACGTTTCCCAGTTTTTTGATTACACACGCACACACGAACGCATAGACAGACACTAACAAACAGGCGTCTGGATGGTATTGGATGTCGCGATGGTATTGGATGTCGCGTATCAACATGGTATTAATAACTGCTGGAAAATATTGTACACGACCATCGTTACACTTTCTTGAAAGAAAAAATATGTCCAGGCATATTGTTTACTTACTCCCGGCTAGAGATTTACTGTCCGTTTAATGTGCTACCGTAAAGAGCCTGACAACTGTGTGTGTGTGTGTGTGTGTGTGTGTTTAGTATTTAAAATTGTTCTAACAATACATTCATTAGACTGACAAACAAACATGACCTACTCTGCGAAGTGTTTTCAGGATTATGTTAATGTATGTTTATGGTTAAATGATACGTGTTCACAATACTGGCTGTAAAATGCCAATTAAAACTTGAGTTCGAAAATATTAAAGATACTAAAAAACACAATAACCAAACAAAAACACAACAAAAGAGAGAAACTGGAATGTAAATCGTTCCAGACATATGTAATTGTAAAAATATTGTCGTATTCAAAAATAAAAGATAAAAAATAAAATAATATGATGTAAACTCTTCAAAAGAAGCATACTATTATGCTGAGTAGATAATCTGAAATATTTTATGAGTGAAAATCGAGAATAACATTCCAAACTTTTGAGATATTGCCGTGACTTGTCTTGACTGGCTATTTTTCCTTCGTTAACTGCTTCCGTAAACGTTCTACCCTGACATGCGCTGCTTACCTCTCCACTCCCCCCTCCGCTCAAAAAGTAAATAAATAATTAAATAAATATAAAAAATTGAAGACACAGTGATAAGGAAGGAATTCCAATGCCAACCACAAATTAAATATCTGGCTCAATTCAGATGTTTGTCTGTTAGTATCATACGTAATGTCAGACTACAACATAGCAACTATTTCAATTCCACTGATCGATGGTTTTCGACTAGATATGAAAATGCAATAAATTAACGAGTCGCCTATATTACGAATCTATAGTCTTAAACTATGCAACACTAAAGTAAACCCCAAAAGTTTTGTAACATTCAACAGTATTGAATCCCCAATAATCCTAAATATTATATTCCAAGTCCAAAAGTATAGTGTTCCGAATGAATTCCAATATCGAATGTACTGATGAACCAATAGTATTGAATAGGTTTATGTACCGACATTCTTGATGTATCACAATGATATAATCCAGAATATATAGTGAATTCACAACAATCCAAATACAGTGTTTCGGTACAAAAGCATAAGACAATATACTGAACAGTGTGTGGGTCACAAATTCGCTTCCAGAATATACCTTGACCACAAAAAGCAGTAAACAACTTATTTATAATCTTCAATCATGACAAATACATAACAATACTCATGTATTAGAAACCTCTGTTCTCAATTACGTACAAAGGTCAAGCACAATATAAAGTAAATATATACATACATACATACGCGCGCACGCACACACGTGTGTGTGCGTGCGTGCGTGCGTATGTATGTATGTATGTATGTATGTATGTTACATTCATTCAACTGATTAGAAAGATTCGTACGTGAACAGTTGATAATGTTTTGTAACAAAATGTCACATTTAAACAACCTAAAACTACAAATGAGAACAAAATAAAAGACCAATGGCGCAATGTTAGCGTTAGCAACTTGCTATTCCTCAGCGGCTATCACTGAGTTCTTAAAATTCAAATAATCTTCGAGGACATTGAGATCATCCAGCAAAATGCAACGGATATTGGTATTTGTTTTATCAGGCACTGCCTAATGAATTTAACAAAAAATATCGTAGTTTTATTACTTCAGGAACTCAGAATGAAACCTTTTTTATAATGAATATATGGTGAACAAAGCAGCCATCACAATACGTTTAGAATTTTAAAAAACCGAGACAGGACCAAATATCATACATATTTATTTCATTCTCAAAGATACAGCTAAAGTTTGTAAGTAGTCATTCATGTTCATGGTCGTTCCTTTTGGATCCTTTAGCTTTGTTAACCCATCAGTTGCTTTGCAGAGTCTCTTGTTTTGGTACAATCCAATGAATGCACCATTCTTTGCAAAGTTTAAACCTTGGTCATGGAATGGGCGTTGCGTATTGCTCCTTCTTTTCGGTAAGGGCACGCGAGGCATGCAAAAACACTGCAAATTTCACTCCCTTTAAAGAAAACAAAATACATTATTGGCTATGAAGTACTAAACTTTAGGAAATTCTAATTTCAAAAATAAATCAATGTAGTTTACAACACACACATACACAAATATATATATATATATATATATATATATATATATATATATATATATATATATATATATATATATATATATATATATATATATATATATATATACATATATATTCAGGAAACACAGAATGTTCCGAAATTCATCCTTACCTGTTTGAAAAAGTATATACGACACCAGTCTGTAGAAGGGACATAAGCTGGACAAGAATACTGACCTAAAAGGAATTTCCATGACTCCACACTGAGGTTTTTTCTCTTTTCTGTCCTTGAATTCTTTCTGAATGCTGAGTATTGAACCCATCTCTGATATTCTTGAGAAACTCCAGGATATCAAACTTGATAAAGAAAATAATTTCTTACATGTTCGACGTAACATATTCATAAGAAACATTAAGATCAGCGCAACGTTCTTCCTCACTGCGTTTGACGTTGACCTTTATCATCACTAGAAAATCAAAAAACGTAATTGTCTCAAACTAAAAATATACCCACATGCAGTGGCGTCACTCGGGTTGGTGTCACCCAGTGCGGTAGCTCATGGTGTCACCCCCATGGTCCTCCTTCCGTAACAGACCATACAGAATCCTTAGTAATGTCATTTTGGTGTCACCCCCTCAGATGGTGTCACCCGGTGCAGTCCGCACCCCACCCCCCCGCATCCCTCTAGCGACGCCACTGCTGTGTCTGCAAGTCATGTATTTAACTATGATCGGTTATCCGCTTATGAAATCCGACTAGACCGAGCAGTGTGTGCTCTGTAAAATTTTCAATTTTTCATTTTGGTGTCACCCCTCTGAGATGGTGTCACCCGGTGCGGTCCGCAACCCCCTAACGACGCCACTGCGGCCACATTATATAATTAATATTTTTGTGGAAGTCGTTGTGTTCATAAGCTCATAGAAGTACTAAATTGCAAGTAATGAACTCTGATTCGACCAAGAGGTCAAATATATCTTTTTTTGAAAAGCAATTCCCAAAAGTGCAGATATGTTCATGGTCACAGTTGCGCCATATTCTATGAGAACAAACTTCGTATTGCAAAAAGTGTTTTAGTGAAACCAGATGTCGATGTCATCAAACAATCAAGAGGAAAAAATAAGAAAAATTGTTTGAGTTGACCACAAGGTGCCATGTTGGAGGTCAGACAAGCACAATACTCATACAGAAACACTCAAATCATTATCCCGTGTTGCTCTGGAAATCCCAAATTCAAACGAACTTCAACAAAGAAGACACAGAAGACTGTCAAGTTGGTCATCAAGGTAGTCATTTTGGGGCATGATCAGAACCATTGTAATGTAAGAACAACTATATCATGCAAGAAAGAAGAGACATTACAAACAATATACTCTGATATGGTCATCCAGTCAGGAGAAACATCTGTAATGAGACTTAGCACATTTGGAAGGGCACATCGGCATCATCTTCAATTAGGATTAACAACATATGGTTAGATGTGTAAATGTAAACTCCATGCTGATACGACAGAACGCTTAAGATGACTATTAATGACAAGTTTTAAGGTGGCTCCATGGCCATCATCATGTACACCTGCTCATCACCGATTTCATGTTTGAAACAAGTAAATGATAACGTCTCATTTAGTAAAATTTCTATATTGATATGGAAATCTGTTCTTCATAAATATAGATAACATGATTTTAAAGATGACCGTTGGCGGCTATTAAGTACAAATCTGTTTTATTTTTATTTAGAATTAATTAGACATCATGGGAAGTCTTTTAGAGGAAACTCCCACGATTTTCAAAATAACTGCCGTCGATATCAAACTGGCACTTATTTTTAGAACCAACAAGACTTCGTCCGATGGCGTTTGCTGAAACCGTATGTCGATACGACCACCTATTCGGCAACGATGACAATATTTTTAAGATGTTGCTATCGTGGTCATATTCCCAAAAAGATTGGCAGAATTTTCATTTAGGAATTACCAGACAATATAATTAGTCTTTCAGTTCAAGCCCCAATGCCGTCGTCACGTGCAAAAAGTCCAAATCATCTGAATAATATTGAATCTTCAAGGATATTGGTCCTAAGTATAGTTTGGTGCCGTTAAAACTAGAAAATGTCGACGTTTCATCACATGATGATTTAGGCAATGGCTCTAGAATCACGGCCACTTTGCACATGCGTACGAATTAATCCGATGTTGATCGGCGACATCCGTTGGTCAAACGAATTTCAGTTGAACGCTGGAACACGTGAGTTGATGACGTTACCGTTGTAAACATAAAAAGCAAAATCCACGCTGTGTCGGATGTAGGTGATCATCATGTGATAAGCTATTCTCATCTTGAGTTAGATTTGAGGCATAATTCGGCATAGTACTAACTAATACTTTTAATTCAAAGGCATAACTAAGTACATTATTTTTTGCAAATCCGGGTCGTATGTTTACCAATTAATATGGACATCTGCAACAGCTGAGTTTGTTTTCAGCCAAAATTCGTCCTTCAAAGTATTATATTGGCTCAACTTCATCGCCATATTCACCCGAGTCTTATTGTTACCTAATGCACACGTTATCTTCTCAGAATCCGCTTAAAGAAAGCGGGCCTGCCTCTCTTCATTCTCTCTCTAATCAATTGTTCTGCCAGTTGCGAATGTTGTTGCTATTAGATTAGTCAGTAACGGAATTTGTCGAATGTATCGCCTCACTACTTTTCTCGAAATGAACAGAATTACGAGCGACGTCTTGTACTGAATTAAGAAATGGCACCTCTTAATTCAAAACTGAATATTTGAACGTCGTTTCAACCTATCAGCTTGATTATTTCCACGAAATGTTAATGTCAGATATTTCTTTCTAACAAGTTATTTCCTTCTTTTAAACTTTAAATAGATAAGAAGAATGGTGAAATGTAGGAAAAATGCCAGCATTTGTGGCTTTAAAATCCCAGGTCGATATGGTCATCCATTAAGTAAAAGGAACGAGAGCAAGACTTTTAAAATGAGTGAATGAGTGCTAGGTGTCATGGCAGTTCACCGAGAATTTTGGGAGTATCAATAACTAACCTGTGCTAAGGCTTGGACGAGGTTCTGACAGTCATTATTGATTTACTTCGGCTATGTTTTACCTAAAATTTAGAATCTACAGAAGGAGGACGAACAAAATTATATTTTTAAAGAGTTGATCAATGCACTAAAACATCATGATAAGCATCCTTGTCCACATTCACAGACTTGAAAAACATACCCGATACAAATAAGTCAAAAATTTAATCGCATGGTATTGAAAAGACAGGGAAACAAGTACATAAATCTTCATACTCGACCCTACCCCGCACCATGGGTTACGAATTGAGAAATGTTGGAAAACTGTATACAATAATAATAACAATAATAATAATAATAATAATAATAACAATAATAATAATAATGATAATGATAATGATAATAATAATGATAATAATAATAATAATAATAATAAAAACACCGTTAAAGAAAACAAAAATATCATGAGAATAATATGCATTATTGTTTTGTTCCATATGACTAGAGTAAATATCTAGATTTAAATGCTGACCATTACATGTTATATCTCATGTTACATGTACGTGGATGATCATAAAACTACGTTGTTCTCTAATCAATTATCATTTCTCTTTTAGTCAGCAAGCGTGCAGTGCACATGAAAATAAAACAAACACTACAACGTAAGATATGTCTGCTCTCATAGGCATTTCCTCCCACCCCTGATTTAAAAAAAATCGTGCAGCATACACACAGATAGATACACACACACATATATGGTATGTGTTCTTGTCATACTTAGAATGAAGAGTTGTATGGCTACACAGATTTGATTTATTGTCTTTGAGGACAAGGCCGCAGTCACAGAAAATCTGAGGTAAGGTTTTGCTTTGAGGTAGCTTTTCATACGTTTATATTTTCTAAAACCCTAAATGGGTTTGTTCATACGTTTTAATTAATGATTGTAAATCCAAGACAATTCACGATGCGAAACCTTTGTGCTAAGGTTTTGGTTACGTTTTTCATTGGTTTATATTTTCAAAACCCCTTGATGGAATTTGACGATATTTAAGACTACTAATCACGACGAAACTAAAACAATTTATTCAACGACATACTCATCAGACCACACGATTTGCATTAATTCTTCAATCATGGGCTTGACATGCAGGTACTGGCACCGTGAAATCATCCAGAAAACTGAAGAATATCTGTAGTAACCGATACGAACTAAAATTCATTACTAGATTACAACTTGTATCACATCATGTGAGAAAATTTGCTAAGAATTCCTGCCGCATGTTTACAAATATTTTCTGATAGAATTCGTATTTCAAGCACTTTGGGTAATGTCAATACGTGTTATATAATATTACGACTTTAGACCGATTCTGAAACAATGAATCTACCTGTTCTTGACTTAGCGACTGCGTTACGGTCAAATTAGCGGTTACTTCAAAAAGAACAAAGGGTTCCGGAAGTACCGACAAGAAGGGCCGGGAGAACGGAAACAAAGGTACCAGAAGTACCGACGAAGAGAGCTGGGAAAAGGAAACAAGGATACCGGAAATACCGAATGAGATACAAGGCGGAAGTTACAGATGAAGAACATAGAACCGACACGGGAAGGAATCACTTTCACCTTTAATTTCTCGTGATGAAATAACTGGCAATTTGAATAGGTCTTGTATTGATTGGAAGTAATTGCATTGTTGAATTGCCCAGTAATTTTTGAATACCGTGATCTAGTTTATTAAATTGTTTTACCTTTCACCTTATTATTGATATATTGTATTCACCTAGAGCGTCAGCCTTGCTGACTGGTAGCTCGGAGCTATTTAATCTTTTAGTTGTCCGTCCTTCTCTAAGTAATAATTCCGTATGGGGTACCTGACAAAGGGGGATCAGAGTCAAGGATACGAAATAGGAATAAATATCATCTTTACGAGCATAGAATTATTATTAAGAAGAATTATTTAAATTTTAAGAGAGAGTTTTCATTATGTGTACTTAGTATTTTCACATTTGCATACTTGTTAGCTTTCACTGACTTACAGTAGTAGTGAAACAAATATCGGGCAGATATCTTACCTGAGATAAGTCGGTTCATTGGAAAAAGATGTTTAAATTGTTGATTGGCTCTCGTTTCATAGATATAATACTGGGTCAGTATATACGAACCGTAAGTTCGAAATGGCGGAGGATACGTGAGTGATAAAGGGAAGGGTCTCAATTTGAACCAGAAATGATTATAATACATCTTTGACTGGATCGATGAATAAATCTATGCCTGGGCTTGGACGGTACTTGCTTTTTAGGCAAAACAATTAATGATGCAATCAGAAGCTGGTATTGCGTCATATATGATATGAATTGCATCATGTTACTCCCAGAAGTCATGGATGGTGTAATTATAACTAAGCTTAAATCACTCTGCTGAACAAATTGCCCTATATCAGCTCTAGAAAACTAAAGTGTCGTGATCTCTTGTTTGTCAGTGTTTGATTTTGCAATGGGACACATTTCTTTGAGCCAAAGTGAGCAGAGATGCCTTGGACTTGTGTGAACAATGCAGATAACTTCTGCTATGTTTGTAGTGAAGTGACCTTTGCATTACAAAAGCGCAGTCTAACCACTATGGTTAAGAAAGCCTATCACCTTTATTTTGGATGCGAAATTGGAGATCAGGACAAGAAGTGGGCCTGACATATATGCTGCAATACTTGTGATAATAAACGTAGCCAGTGGTTGAACAGAAAATGGAAACTATGTCTTTTGCAGTGCCAATGGTTTAGAGAGACCCAAAAAATCATATCAGCAATTGTTTCTTCTGCATGGTGCCTCCAGTTAGGAAAGGTGAGTCAAAGAACAAAATGTGGACTGTGCATTATCCAAACATTCCGCCAACTATACATTCAGTACCGCAAAGAGAAGGACTGCCGGTTCCTAATGCACCACAATCATTCTCACTTGAGTCAGACATGGGAGAGAAAGAGGATGAAACTTCTGATTCCGGACCATCAATGTCAAATGATCCATATTTTCTTCCATTCTCCTCCTCTGAACTACAGCTAATAACAAAAGGTGAACTGAATGTCAGGGATTTGGAACTGTCCAAGAGTAAAGCAGAGCTGTTGGGCTTCAGATTACAGCAATAGAATATCGTGGCAGGTGATGTTAGGGTTTCCATGTTTCGTGACTGTCAAAAGGATCTTGTCCCATTCTTCTTCATGGAACGAGATCTTGTAGCCGCAAAAACATCGATGTTGTGATGGCAGCCCTCAACATTGATCATGATCCAGATGAGTGGAGACTGTTCATTGATTCATCGAAGACGGGTCTTAAATCTCTTTTGCTGCATAATGGCAATGTTTTGCCATTAATTCAAGCTGGTCATGCAGTCCATATGAAGGAAACGTATGAAAACATGAAGCAACTTTTGACTGCAGACTGGATACACAAAGTACTACTGTTTTCTCTGCGAATGTGATTGTCGTGCGAGTGATTTCCACTTCATCCAGAGAGATTAGCCTCTCTGACAGTCATTGGAGCCTGGGAGGAAACGCGTTCAGCATTCACCACTTGTTGAATCAAGGAAGATTTTGATACCACCCATGCACATCAAGCTGGGTCTGATGAAGAACTTTGTCAAGGCCATGGACAAAACACAAGCAGCTCTCAGGTACCTCACTGGAAAATGTCCAAGGTTAAGTGAAGCTAAGATAAAGGAAGGTGTCTTTGTTGGTCCTCAGATTCGTGAACTTCTCCGAGATAATGCATTTGACCGCGCACTACGTGGCAAGGAAAATACGTCATTGAAAGCCTTCCAGTAAGTATGAACAAATATTCTCCGAAACAACAAGGCAGACAACTACAGGGAGTTGGTGAAAAACCTCCTCAAGGCTTACAAAAGCCTTAGTTGAAACATGTCACTAAAAATACATTTTTTGCACTCAGATCTAGATTTGTTCCCACCGAACTGAGTAGCAGTGAGCGACGAGCACAGCGAGCGATTTCATCAGGAAATTTCAACAATGGAGAAACGGTATAAGGGCAAATAGAGCCAACAATGCTAGCAGACTATTGCTGAACAGTGACAAAGGATGCTCCATTTAATGAATACAAGAGACAAGCCAAAAAGCGCCGAGTAGACACTGAATAAGGACTTAACTATGTACTAATATATACATAACAGTTTTTGGCTTTAGTTTCGTAATAAATATTATTTATATAACCCTTTTGCTGCTTTTTTTAATAAAAAAAATAAATGAAATATTATGATGTAACGTAACCATAAACACATGAAAAGACCTAGGTTTATTGTTGTTGTTGCTGTTGTAGGGTTTAACGCCATTTTTCAGCACAAGATAGGCTATACATGGCGGCCAGTATTAATGGTGGAGGAAGAACCCGGGAAAATCCCGGAAAGAATCACCGACCGACGAGAAGCTACTGGCAAGCTTTCTTACATACCCACATTAGCCGAATCCGAGACTCGAACCCATGCAGACAGAGGTAAGATGGCAGTGATCCGTAACGGAGAGCGCTTTACACCACTCGGCCATTCGGGGCCCCAAGACCTAGGTTTACAAGTTATGATTAAACCTCTGCTATCTACACAATATACATAAACGTAAACATTTAAAAACTTAAATATCTTGGAAACAGTAGCCAATCAGTTGTTTTAATTGTCATATTTGAATTCAGCACATCAAACTCCATAATAAATAGCACATTTGATCTATGACGAAGACGACTTCTAAAACACTGTAGACCAGTATATCTATCATACATCATTTTACAATCGACGCCGGCAAGATAGTATCTTCAAGTAACATGACAGCTAAATGATCCCTTTTAATACATTATCTAAAAATGCATATTGCCACTAAAGCTGAGCAAATCTTGCAACCACACCTCCTCACACAACAAATTAATCTAATGTAAAAGTACACAAATAAGTTAAGAAATTGTCAGAAGTAATTTGCCTGCATTTTTCAGGAAAAAACACCGCTATTTTATCATTCCTCTCACTGCACGAGGCTTGCACAAAATATAAATTGAATTATTGACATCGTGCTGAAATTGACAATCATTTGCTAATATGTCAGGATATCCTTAAGGCAGTAGTCTCCTGCAAGTTCTCTTGTTCAGGAATCAAAGTGACAAGTGTTGCATATTCTAAGCGTATGTTTTAAACCTCACGTGTAGCTAAGATGGATCATTTACATTTTCCCGAAATGTGTCATAATCTATTACAAAGGCATATTCCATTCATAAATTCTATAAATGGACATAATTATAATTTGAAAGCAGAGTACATCCGTTTAGCATTTTAGTTCGATTCCTCTTTTGCTAGACTGGCACATTCTGAAGTATCTCGGAGCAAGATTAATGCGATTTTCTCACGTTTCAGAATATAGCATATAGCCCTTGGTGAAAATAAACACAATCAGTTGAAAATATTTTTGTTCTTGTTTATAGCCAATGCCCCTGAAAAGCTAACTTTGCTGGTATAATGGTGAATGGGACAACTGTAACAGCATATAAGCTGTACATCCGTTGTTAAGGCGTCTATCAATATCATAGCAACGATGACGGGTCATAGTATCACCGTTGTTAAGGCGTCTATCAATATCATAGCAACGATGACGGGTCATAGTATCACCGTTTAGATCTTTCTTCTGATATATATTTCAGCAAACAGCGGACAAAAATGATACCTCGGTACTAGAAGTACTCCGATTAAACAAAATATCGGTCCAATTACCAAAATCGTCAAACGACTATGATTTCCAATACTAATATATAAACTTTCTGTAACTGTCCGAAATTTTTAGAACGAAATCTGCCAGGAAAAATTACGTACCTATCAATTTAAAAAATATAGCCTTCCGTTGATAGTGTAACCAAAGACCTCACAAAATGGTATACAACAAAATATGTATTAATAAACGTTTCAAATTTACGAATATAAGTAATTTAAAAAATTAGTAAGTATTTGAAAATGACACTGACCAAAACAATTATATATATATATATATATATATATATATATATATATATATATATATATATATATATATATATATATATATCCACTGAAAATCAATGGTCGATCGTTTATAATGAACTAATCAGCTATCTTTGAATTTCAACTGACTCTCAATACTACTCTTTACTGTGTGTGTTGTAGATTTAGCCCCACGTGATTGACATAAACGGGGATAACCGTTTTAACACTGACATTTCAATAAGAAAGTCGATTCAGCATATAAGGAAATATAAAACAGAACAATACCAGGACCCTCCCAAGATCATGTATTTTAATGAGAGAAAAAAAAATGAAGAACTCGTTATCGACATAGTACAAAGCATTGCAGTACAAACACCTGTGCCATTTGGTCTCAGTCTCATTGATCTGCAAGCTTGAATTGTTCTTGTCCCCATGTATGTTCTTTCCCAGACTTTGTACTATTATTATCTAAAACTGATAGTATAACGCTTTGGGTATTTTTGAAAATGTTAAAAAGGAGCAAATCGTAAATGACAAAAAAAAATGAATTCTTCTAAAAATGTACTTACTTGATGTTCTGCTGCTCTGACAAATCCGGAGTTAGCAGTAACTGTCACAGCTTTGAGTGTATCACCAGTTCCGAAGATTATCTGTAACATTTCCAAATGAAATATTCATCATACACATTGCTTACTTCGAAAGAAAATAAATTGTGTGGTTTGTATTCTAGAACTTGAGCAGTTCCTCTCCACGAAGGCAGAAAGAAAAGCTATATAATTACTTCTTAGAATAACAGCGTGAATAAACTTTATATTATCTGAGACATCTATTTCGAGTACGTAGTTCAATTACCGTAATGACTGAACTAGTTTTCAATATTTAAATTTAGTACTAAATGTAATATGTGATTTGTACATCAAATGCAAAGAGCATTATGTACCAGTCATGTTTTCCTTTAATATTTTACCAAAGATAATTATATTCAAGGCAGCATACATTCATCTATAAGCAGCAGACTGTTCTGTAAACATTAAAATTTAACCTATGTCTGTCCGCGTGTTATATACAAAAGCACTACTTGACAATGTGCTTCTACGTGCTCGAGTAAGCAACTATTACTATTTATGTAGAAAAGATATTCTTATCAAGTCAATAGTTTACCTTCGAGCGCTTCTTTATCTTGCTGGTTTCTGGTAAGTTCATAGCCTGTTGTGAAGGATTGTCATTCACAACTGTCACCTTTTCTAACAATTCCTTGGCTCTCTCTACTTCGCTCTTACCGCCAAGCATATCTAATATTTCATGAAAACTATCAACAGCTGTTTGGCAGGCAAACTGTTTTTTTCCTGAATATAATATAATATAATATAATATAATATAATATAATATAATATAACATTACATATACATGTATGCACGTAGGTAGGTACGTACGTAGGCAGGTAGGTAGGTAGGTAGGTACGTGCGTGCGTGTGTAGGTAGGTAGTTAGGTACGTACGTACGTACTACGTACGTATGTATGTATTCTTCGTTTCAAAAATGACAAAATCTAATCGTTTTCAATTCCTTCCTGTTAAGGAATTTAAATAATGAGAATTTGTTATCTGAATCATACACACTGGTAGCTATGAATCCTGAGCATCTATGATAAAATGTCAATATATGCTTTCAGAAAGCAAACATATTAAGATCAAATAAAAGTATATGCATTTCAGTACATGCGACTATATTTCTTGGTGGATCGGTACCGTTTCTGCAAACTTACAAAGTACCTGAAGTCACGATGATCTCTGCAAAAATTATTGAATTTTAGCAGTGGCGGAATATTTGAGGTCAAAACGGCAGTATCTGAGTAAATAAGTATGATCTTAACGCCAAGAATATATCTTTGTAATTGTGATGTATTTCCGTTTCACAAATTGTAAGAAGCGGTGGAAAGAGAGAGAGAGAGAGAGAGAGAGAGAGAGAGAGAGAGAGAGAGAGAGAGAGAGAGGGAAAGTATTCTCCTTTTAGTAAAGATGGTTCCATTTGTTAAGGCGAGTGGCGGTGACTCTCTGGCTTACATGCCGGACTCGTAACCTAAATGAGCCAATCCTATCATCGGATAACTAGTAGTGCTGGCTAAATCGGTGTGTTCTATGATAAATCCTTTTTACTACAATTGTCTCGTCAGTAAAGTTACTTATATTCCTGTGCCATTAATCACCAAAATAACCAAACCAATATGTGTTGCTAGATTGGCAATATCTGCACACATTTGGATGGTTCTTAAAACATCGTGGCCTCTATTAAATTTCGGATAATTATGTTAGTACGTTTTCGAAAAGTGTCTTTAAGTCTTCCTATTTTTTAAGAATGGTGATCACATTTCATTGTGAATCAGTATCATTTGCACCAACAATATGAAAGAGTTTAATGTCATGATGCTTTCTTTAAAATAAAAAAGGTTGTTTCTAAGCTTAACGTTTCGAAATTTCGACCATACTTGATAGAAGCTTACGTAATTTGTATAAACTTAAGAGGGCTGGCTTCTGACATTAACTCTAAATAGGCCGTGCGATTTGAGAACTTTGAAACAGTAAATATCGATGTATGCTCGCAGTATCAAGGACGAGAGACAGTGTACAATGCATGATATACCATATACGGTACACGATAAATGATGCTCGACGGACACAATGTCCTATCAAAAAGGTTATGACCAGGTGAGCTAAAAATCGTTAATTTACCTTTAAGAAATTTCTTCAAGGAAGGCAATGCAGGTCTTTGTCTTTCTTCGGCCGCTTGCTGTGAAAGAATCTTTTCTGGAAAAATGAAATTACATCGCCCATGTGTCATGGCTGACACCAGTGTTATTAGCGCAGTGATGTCAAGATTAACATTTTTGATGCTGTCAATGTCACTATCTCTATCGCTAAATATGCTACAAAGCATGTGCTCGTAGTCAATGTGCTCACACGTCAACAATTCTTTCTTGACGAATTGGTCCACAGAGGTTACCCCCTCCATGCACTGATTTTGATTCGGACGACTTCTCTCACCGTGCATATGATTTGAGTCAGTGCCTGACTCCAATTCTTCTGAAGTACTTTGTTGTGTGCATAAATCCTTAGTTATTTGTCCACTTTGTTGTTCAATATTATCGTTGGAACTGGAGAAAGGTATGTACTCCATTGTGTCTATGCAATGGTGGGGTATAGAAAGTGATGATGTTACATGCGCATCTCTATCACTGAACTCTGAATCATTATCTTCCGAATCTTCAGTATCTCCCAAAGACAATTCCAGTAGCTTCTCCTCTATATCTGGGGCCACCGGTACCTGTTGCCCTAGAACTGTCACACCAATACTTTCCAATGCTTTTGCCATTGGTATCGTGATGCCATTATAAAAGGAAAAAACAACCCTCGGGATAGTAAAATTCACTGGGTGTTCGGATGAACAATCGACAAAATCTTGAGCTTGAAAAAGAAGATCACGTTCACCAAATTGGCCTTGGCCTACACAATGAGAAATATATTTATAAGGATACATATATAGAATTTGAGATGATGCTTATATAATCATAATATTAGTGACCTAGAATGTATTCCAATCAAGTACCGGACGTGAGCTAGGTACTTCAGCAACTATCGCCCAATTACCAAGCATTAGCGTTCGGTCATGCGCTCGTTCTTAAAACAAAGATTGGTATGGGTTGCTTTTAAGCCACCATACAATACTTAAAACTTACTTTCTCGCATTTCACAATATGGGACTATAATTATACATTGCCAGGCAGCTCCCTGCAACAACCGTGCAAGTTTTAGTACAGACTAATCGATTGCTTAGGTAGATAGGAATTGCAAACCATCAGTTGATTCAATTTCTAACGGAAATTTAATTAAAAAAATACATTAAACAAATTCTATACAGATTAAACGGACTATTGATAAATAAAGGATCTTACATCTGTTCATTTCAAATTAAATTTACGAAAAGAGTCGAAAAGTTTCTATCTCCTGCAAGCCTTAGCAAGCAAATAATTTTTTGACGGGTTTCCAATATTTCATTTCAAATGAGCACAAATTAAAGATTGCATTTATCGCATGACGGAAAATATTGATGTTATTTGATCAAATCGCAGAATAGTGAAATGAATGCCATACATTTGGATGCCCTGGTCGTTACGCCTATCTTTTGCATTATGTTATGACGTCATTTGTGAGGTTATGATTTGTTAAATCACGTGTGAGCGTGTGTGTGTGTGTGTGTGTGTATATATATATATATATATATATATATATATATATATATATATATATATATATATATATATATATATATATATATATACTGATGTGTGTATATTGACATACATAACATAGTAGTCGTGTGATAATTATTACTTTGTACTAATGCATAGAACAAAAACGGAGAGAAGCAAAATCTAAACTGGATACGATTTAGTATTGCATTTATAACAGGAGTTCGATAACATAAAGATTCTGAACGCCTTGGCGAGAAACAGCTGTAAGCTAGTAACAAGTTACGTAAATTTAATATGAAATCATTACCCACTGAGATTTAGTTTATCACACAATTTATATTTAGCGAAAAGAGTATAGACATAACAGATAATTTACGGAAATTCTTTAATTACGGCTTAGAAATTGCATCTTTCAATGATTGTGCATGAAAAAGTAGTCCCAGACGCGAGTTGAAGATTATGCACGATCCGATAACCAGTGGTATTTAAAAGTAGATTTTTAATTCTTTGTTTTTATAAATTATAACTGAAAGAGAAACTGTTCTTCCATATCAATATAACATTCTACAAGGACATAATTTTTCAACACTGAATCTCCTGTGTGATTTCAGACAGATCACTTGGTTCAGGTCAGCATCAGCAGCTGATGCGTCATATACTTGAATTTTCGATAACATTCTTCACAAGGTTTTATTGAAAAGTGTGTTTATTTCAATATGGACATTCACAACAGCTGAATTATTAGATACGGCAGAAGAAAAAAAAACAGCACTGGAGCTAATAGGAATTCGTGTGAATGAATGATTATTGGATGCATAGAAACTTTTACTAAATCCAAACTGTAAAGATGTTGAGAGGTATAACAGTCATGCCAAATTCAGATTTGTTGAGTCAGCATAATATGCATTATTTGATATGGAAGAATGCTGTGCAATGGCAACTGTCTGTTGGTTAGGACACCACCATCTGCAGATATTCTTTTTATAATAAAGCTGAGTTTATTTAATTCCTATAGGTTGACATTTAAACCATGCCTGTCCTGGCGTTGGAGTGCAATGTAATCATGTCGTAGATTTATAAAACTAATCTGGCATTCAGTGAATTCTACGTAGGGTAAATTGGGCATGTTCCGACATAAGTAACAATTACTGGGCGTTTATGTTAGAGTAGACCGTTTATCCTAATGCCCGATGGGCTACAGGCTGGAAATACTGCGGCCGAATTGTTGACAGTAACAGAATAAATATTCCAAAAGGCAGGACAAAAAAATGCTCCCACGGTAGTAGCAAATCAATAAGAATAATGCAGATCTAGAATTGTATGGGCTTTATCTGGACAAATATGTTCAAAGAAATTGATACGTTAAACTGCTGACATATCAGAAATATTAAACCGCAAACATTGAATAGACCTTGTACGAACTATCTGATAATAATAAGGGTTCATCGAAAGGACACAAATGAGCGAACAGAATTTCCAGAAATTTACTGATTTTAACTTCACAGTGTTGAGACTACTGCGTAATATTCTTCAGCGATATCAAGATTTTGAAAGTAACTGCTGTGGTGGACATACTGGATGTCACACTGATACCATTCGCATGAAGGTAAAACATACATCATTAGATGTCTTTTGGTGAAAACCCCGTACAATAACGATCATCCATTCGGAGGATGAGTGACAAGATTTTCAGGATAGTTGTCGTAGGACCCATACTGGATGAACGATTTGCACCGTTTTACTTCAGGATCAAATAGCTATCATAAGAAAAGTACTGGTGAAAACCACATGTTAATATAGCCAACCATTTAGATGGAGTAGAGATAACAATATTTTCAAGATAATCACTAAGGTGGCCATCTTGAGAGTTAGTCATTTTCATCTCGGACCAATCAGACACCATAAGAACCCTCCTGGTGAAAACCGCATAAATAAATGACTTTCCATTTAAAAGTAACAGCGAAAACAAGATTTTCTAGATGGTCACAATCCGGATGTCAGATCGGCAACATTTTATTTCAGAGCAAAGTAAACATAATAAGAAATCTTTTAGTGGATACCCTATGATGATTTGATGACGCATTCGGGAGAAATAGAGATAGCATGATATTCAAGCTGGTCAATGTAGCAGCCAAATTACACCTGAGATCGGCACCATTTTCATTCAAAACCAACCAGACATAATAAGAAGCATTTTCTTGAGAACCCCATGCCGATATGACCGTCCGATTGAGATAGGTCATTCTAACAAGATTTTCTGAAAGGATGTTGTGGCGTCCATACTGGGCATCAGATTTGCACCATTTTCATTCAAGAGGACTAGCTATGACAATAATTTATAGATGGTCGCTGTGTGGAAGCCATACTGGTTTTCCGACCAGCACCATTTTCATTCAAGACCAAATGAACATCTTTAAAGTATTCTAGTGAAAACCCCACCTCAGTATGAGATTCTCTTCACGAGAAATTGCGATAACAAGCTTTTAAATATGGCCCTTGCATCTGCCAAATTGAACTTCAGATCAGCACCAATTTCATTTAGGGCCAAACAGGCACCATGAGAAGTCTTTTCGTGAAATCACCATGTTGATATGACCATTCGTTCAGGAGAAGCGGCGAGAATAAGAGTTTGAAGATGCCGGCCGTGTTTCATTGTTAAAACTTGTGAAGCAGTAATTAATGTTTCTAACAAAACATGAGGTATCATTCATTCTACGAAGTCAACTGCAGTCATGCTTTAGTAAAAAAGTTAAACTAATACACATATGCAATAGCTGTACCAAAGACAATTCCAAAAAGCAATGTTTAGTTTTATTTGTTGTATGTACTATAGTCAGTTTGCAAACATTCTCTGAGAACATACAAGTTTATATTTGTGATCTTGCTGCTAAACACAGAACAAATATGATAAGTTTGCAATCTCTATCTAAAATTTACATTTTCGCCATTGACCTGAGTACGGACTTGAGTACAGGAACGGACAAGCTGGCACCGTAACTCTTACAAATGAACATTCTAAAATTAACTCGCGAATTCTTGCAGACCAAATTTTGTTTAAAACCAATAATTATTGGCAGTGTTATGCTGCGAAAGTCTAAACAATAGGAGAAGAGTAATCAAGGGCAATAATTCCAGTAAATGTTACCGTGGAATGCAAGAATATAACATCATTAATTGTCTAATTATGCCGTAAAACGAAATAAAACACGTGCTCAAGGTTTTTTATGATAAAGGTGCAAGCATAATTCTGTTGAAATCGAGTAGTTTAGTAAAGTAATGCCGCGAAACCAATGTCCCATGGAAGGAAGTCAGGCACCATAATTATTATATGCTCATTATTTTCTCCGTTAACTTTACATTGTCAGAATCGTTCAGTATTTTACGATACTGCACACATTCATATTGCATTCACGTGCATAAAGGAACTACTTTCTACTGTAAACAAATAATGGACGCAGACGCCAGCACTTTTGATTTGTAAACAAATCCTGTACACTCGCGTAGTAGGCGTTTTACGTTGTGGTTGTTTAAATTTGTTTCTGAATGAAGTAAAGCAATTGTTTCTTGGGCTGACACATACCAGTTGCTCTTGGCACATTCTGCATTACCTTTTTTGATACAACCTCTTAATGCTGAGCGCCAAGCGAGGCAACTGTTTGTACCATTTTTGTAAGTCTTTGGTATGACTCGACCAGGGATCTAACCCACAACCTCCCGCATCCGAGGCGGGCGCTCTAATAGACCACCGGAGCGGTCTCACACGCTTTAGTTACTTTCCAGTTATTCGCAATGAAATTATCTTCCAGAAAGGACATGGGGGCCGACAGCTGGATGGACTGACTGACAATGCCATTATTACTATAACGTTTCGCCAAATTTTTGTGCGGGGTCCCAATAATAACAATTTCGACGAAAACGCATCAACCCTCACCCATCCCGCTCGCTCGCCCCCCACCACAAAAATAAAAACAATCAAAAGATAGGCGAAATTTCATGACCAAACCAAATCGTTGCATGTCACTTGCCTTGCAGATCTTTATGCAAGGTGTATCGATGATTTACAGCCCAAATTAAATTTAGCATGTATCTATTATGATCTATAAACAAAGATTTGAAGAAAAATATTTCTTCAAATGTTTGAGTTTTCTTGAGATCCGGGCCGTCATTCCTTGATATTAACAAGAACAAATTTATCATCAAAAGTTCACTCTACATAGATCTCGTTTTCGATGAAAAGAGTTTAAATGTATCAACTGGTCTCATTCTGTACCTACTTATTTCTGATAGATTCGCTTATATATATATATATATATATATATATATATATATATATATATATATATATATATATATATATATATATATATATATATATATATATATATATAAGAACAATGCTGCGTCAATACAGTAGTCAGCTAAAATTATAACAATTTTGGGGAGAAATAAACTTTCGAATATATTTAATTTTAATTTCCTATTGCTTCAGGAGGTGTATCGATCAAAAGAGCTTGAACTTGACCGCCATAGTAGCATTGGTGTGTGTTTGATCAGAGTCATCTTCATTTAATGCTGCCATCTGCATATCACAAGAACAATTTCACAAAATCCATATCAGTTAGAACAGGAAAATTAGTAATAACAGGATTTCAAGATGGCCGCCAAATCAAATCGAAACCATCTTCATTTAAGACGATCCATATGTCGTGAAGAGCTTGAGTGAAAACTCCATGACAATATGACCATCCGTTCAAAAGTAGCGATTATTCCAAGACACGGCGCCATAGTGAATATTTTGGGTGTTTGAGGTGCACTATTTTCTCTCAGATACTACAAAGCCTCAGGCTGATGCATGATGCCATGTTTCTATAAGACTCAAGATACTAATTCAGTTCCCATAGTAAATCTATGCAAACACCATGATATTAAAAATTCAGTAACTTTAATTTTCTGAGTCCTCATGATCAAACCTATAGTTATCAATATAGATGAAACCTGGATGGTCAGCGTCTGTGCAGAAAAAAGTATCCGCGCCTCGGCTTTTTCTGGACTTATATGTGTCTGAAACATGTGCGTTCAATTCCGCACCAAAGAGTCAGGTGCTAATTTCAATGAGTGTTCCAAGCTCAAGACAGTCTAAGAACTGAAATTCAATCAAGAAAACGATGTCTCTATTTTTACAGTTTCGTTTTCCTACCATATAATTCACATTGTCAACCAATCCTGGCAACCCAAACCCATATATACTCTGTTTTATGTTCACCCATTTCCAGGCTGGTTCCCATTTTTCCATACAATTAGTTCCGTGTGTCATTTACCCTCCTCCAAGTAGTTTAGGAGAAACAGCTAAAAGAATCAACTGCTAGACGGCGGATGAGGGCCATAAAATAAATGTTCTCAAGGCCTTCAATCAGATGAACTAAATAACGTGTTTTCTGAGAGTAACATCACAAGCATCAAGCAACAGTTTGCGGATAAGAAAATAAATTGGTATGCGTGGCGGCATAAATATATCCCTTTCGAGCTCTTGGCCTGATTGCATAATAAACCCCAAAACGCTGAGTATTAAGAGGGGCTATCAAAGTATAAACAACAATTTACTTACAACAAATGGTAGGTGGACAGAGTATGGAGATTTGCCCATTGTCACTTTAAATCATGTGACTTTTATGTCAACTGGCAACTATTACTTCTCTCATTACCGTGCTATACTATACTTGTTGTACACAGTCGGTTCTATGATATATAATGTCCTTTTCTTATCCCCATACCCCTCAAAAAAGCGATGTGACATTCGTTGTAAGAGTACTCGTGTACTCTTAAGACGACTGTCAAATCACCTTTTTTAAATAAAAAAACATTATTCCGACGTACAGTTCTGATGAGTACGTTACTGACAGCAAAACTCCTATGCCTAATTTGTGTTTTTTTAAAATTCATATTTCATTTCTCTGAGATAAGTTATCGGTAGAATCAGAACGTTTTTAAAATGTGCTATTACTAAAAGGAAAGTATGCAAACAGACTTCAATATGTACTACAAAGTGCTTTTTATTATGGAAAGACAAATCTAGAAATGTCATTCAGAACAGTTTTTACATATACTGGAGGTTTTCTCGGTTAAACGAATTAATCTGAGCAAATTCCCATATGTATAGTTGGCACTGTTAAGTAAAGAACACAACACAATGCCAGAAAGCTGATAGAATATATGGATATTGATTTCGGAATTAATCACTATCAAGCGTCACTCCATACAGAGGCCCGGCATTGTTACCATAGTACGGTAAATAGAATTACGGCATTCTTTTATTTGGCACCAATGCTTACAATGCTTACACATAATCTTTGCCAAAAATATATCAGACAGAGAAGAACTTGCTGCCATATTAACAAAAAATACTGGGGAAATATGTTTAGTTCGTCTCCTTGAAATATGTTGCAAAGAAGAAAGTATCCAATATACAAGCGAGCAATGCACTGAATTGACATAGCTGAGTGATATAAAGCTTTAGATCCTGTTTCGCGCCTTTCTTAAAAAATGTGTTACCCTCACACACACACACACACACACACACACACACACACGTGACATTTATACATAGAGGCAAACTCTTTTGCCGCTGTAATCTGTTTCAAAACAATTACTGAAACAATGCTTTGCTGAAAGGTGACAGTATGGGGCAACCAAGGAACAATGCTTTGCAGAAAGGTGATAGTACTGAGCAGCAAAGAAATAGTGCTTTGCAGAACGTTGATAGTATTGGGCAGCCAAGGAACAATGCTTTGCTGAAAGATGAATAGTAAGGTGATAGTATTGGGCAGTCAAGGAATAATGCTTTGCTGAAAGGTGATAGTATTGGACAGCCATGGAACAACAATTTTCTGAAGGGTAGTACTACTGGGCAGCCACGGAACAAAAAGTTGCTGAAAAGTGATTGTTGTGGGCAGCCAATGAACAATGATTTGCTGAAAGATGATAGTACTGGGCAACCAAGAAACAGCGAATTGCTGAAAGTTGATGCTACTGGGAAGCTAAGTAATAATGATTTGCAGAAAGGTAATATCACTTGGCAGCAAGGACATTTTTTTCTTTCCGTTATCAATAACGTATTTTAAAAAAAAACAGCTGTTGAACGTATTCATTGGATCTCAGCTTGTAAAATATATATATATATAGTCTAAGCATTGCAAAGAACTGATTGCAACCGATTTCCAGTAATAAATCTTGGACTAGAAATCAAAACTTGGATCAAATAAAACGCAGAAATTTTTCAGTGTAAGAAAGAACACACAAGAAGCAGAGGAATGTTACTGTGTTCTACAGTGAAAACGTAAGGTCGTTTCAAAGATTATATTAATTCTCGACATTCATATTAAAGTGAGAACAACAATGTGCTAGTTGACGACAGTTTATGAGAAAACAGTTGTCACTGACCATAAGTGTTAAAGAATGCGTCATATATCATTATATCTATATAAACTTTTTTTTCACTAACCAAATAAACACATTTTAGAATTAGGCGAAGGTTCATCACTGATTAAGCCTCTTATCGAATCACACAACACGTATACGAAGCAAGTCTTATTAGATAAGGACAGTCCCCAATACATGCACTGTTGATAAAATACTACGATATTTCTTCGGGAGCGATTTCGGCATTTATGATAATGTTTATGACTCTGTTTCAAATGCATATGATTATCTGTACCACATTTATACGTATCTGTGCCCAGACTATTCTACTTACAGAAAACGTGTTAAATTTGCAAACAAGAGGCAAAGTGAGCCTTATATCGCGCAGCTGTCAGCGCGATCAGTATTACAATGTGCATGACATGAAGGAACTTTTTGATACAATAAATATTACTTGTATTATAGAGTTCCTGAAAGCAGTGAATATTTACTCTAAACTCTAACTTTTATGTTATCACCTTGTGCAGTTTTATGTAATATATATACCGTCCCTCTTTTAATACCTTATAATCATTCTTCATTAACATACACCATTTACATCCCTCGTTGATCGGGAAGTTCTATTTTTCACCGTTACCATCTTATCGTCTTAATTTCAACTATTTGGTTTTGATATCCTGGTCGATATGAGACTTTTATAATTTTTAAAAGATTACACATATAACATTTTGTTTGGCGCTAAATAGCCCAATAGTGCTGATGCGCCGTTAAAACACAATCACAATCAATCAATCACTCAGCTGTCACATGCCTGACAGATGGCCAATAAATCTGGGTCAGTATGATGATTTCTGTTGAAACTGCTCCAATGATGTTGATTGCGTATGATATGAAATAACTGTTGCAAGGTTTCTTTAGACTTTGTACCTTCATATACAACCTAAAAATTAATTATGCGTCCAGTACTGAATGGTATCTGTGCTAGAAAAAGTGAATATAGATTTACAAGCCAGCATGGTACTTTTCTCATTTCACTGAGGATCATGAAAGGCGTAAAATAGGATACAATAAATCTGATAATCAAAAACCTCATCAAATACCATGTTAAGAAGAAGATTTGGTTTGGTTTGTATTTTTGTGAGTTTAACGCCATTTTTCAACATTTGACACACAATACATGGAGGTTTTTATATCTGGTGGAGGAAGAACAAAGGAAACCCCGAAATGAACCACCCACCCACGGGAAATTACTGGCAAGTTTTCTCACAAGATGAGACATCGGTAATCTGTACGGGCAATCGCCTTGGACTTCTCAGCCACCCCCGGGGCCCGAAAAAGCTATGGAACCGATGTGGCTAAACCTAACAACAAATGTCAGTAACATAATTTAAGAAAACAGTTTGATGTAAGTCAATCTAAGATCCAAACAATATAAAATGCGGACTATATACCGTATGTATGTATATATGGTTGACAATCGGCGGGATGCCAATTCTAACAAAAACTCCTTAACTCTTGAAGATACACGCATAACGTTCTCTTTATCGAACTCATCCTCACCCGTGCACTGGTGAAGCTACTACGAAAATCAGGCTGATATCAAATAGAAAAAATCCTCGATATAAAAACATGATTGTGCACAAACGGACTGACGAGCGGAATGACGCTATTTCTGTCTCCCCTCGTTTATGCTGCGAGGTAAAAGAAATAAATCTGCATTCTGATACAAGCATGGCGTCTGCATGAATTGACATGAACAGTGATTTGTGATTTTTGGCGTTTAATACCAATTTTGCACATGACAGGCCATGCATGGTAGCCAGTCTACTTGGTGAAGGAAAGTCTGAAAAGGCTCCGGAAGATCCACCGACCAATGGGAAGCTACTGGCAAGCTTTCTCAAATACTAGCATTGGTTTATTCAAGACTCGAACACAAGCGACCACAAATAAGATAGGAGAATGAGTGATCTGTAAAGGCGAGCGCCTTAAACCATTCCGCCACACAGGACCCTTGAATAGGAACAAAATTGATTAATTCTAGACTGACAGCGACTTGAGAAAACAGAAAATTCAAGCTAACATAAAATGTTATTAATGATTAGGTTTAGTTAGCAATAAAATAGATTCTTCGTATCTGTGTGATAAATGGAATTCCTTAGTGGAATCATTTGATGTGTTCCGTACTAATAATAAAGCTCGCTCTAATTACGTTACTGGCATTCAGTCAATGCGTTTATCCTGACAGTTATGTAACACTTTCCTAGGGGCCCCGAGTGGCCGAGTGGTCTAAAGCGCTCTTCGTTACGGATCACTGCCATCTCACCTCTGTCTGCGGCGGTTCGAGTCTAAGATTCAGCCAATGTGGGCATGTGAGAAAGCTTGCCAGTAGCTTCTCGTGGGTCGGTGGTTCTTTCCGGGGTTTTCCGGGTTCTTCCTCCACCATTAATACTGGCCGCCATGTATAGCCTATCGTGCTGAAAAATGGCGTTAAACCCCACAACAACAACAACAACAACAACACTTTCCTATGGATCACCTTAGTAAACATAGTGTATTTTCATGAAAAGAAAGTACAGTACATTGAATACAATTTAAATCTGAGATGAAAACACAATGATGGAAATGAAACACTGATTAAAGACGTTGCGGTTGTTTAGTCAGAATAAAAGTAACTTGTTAAAGAGGAATATGATTTTGCCGTTTCAAACGAGTAAGTTATATATATAACATCGACACCTTTCTAAAAAATCCGAATTTTATTTGGCTAATGAGCTGAGTCCGCATTTTTTGTTTTTAATGGCACGGTAATGCGTGCACGAGAAAAAAACACAGCACGGTCATGCGTGCAAGATTTCACAAAGTACTTTTGTAAAACATGATACCCTTTAAAGGTTATCGCTATTTTGAAAAGTTCGTTCTTCTACGACCTGCATTTAAAAGTGGCAGGGAAAAAAAAACAATAACTGATTACGCACCAAAGAAAACATAACAGTAATTGCTCTTTTCGGGCAACAGCCTGCGGGCTCTGGACGGTAGAATTTGCCTGAAGCATCCCCATAACGCCCTGATAGGCACTTCGGGCACTGTGGCTCAGTTTTTACCGTGCCGGACTCGCGATCAAATGTGTGCGGGTCTCAATCAAAGCCCGAGTCAGCTTCCGTGGTAAGTCCTAGAGCAAAGCACTTTGCTCCACTTGTCTAAGCACAAAATAACCAACATGTATTGATATGTCATGAAACACCAAACCAAAGCAATTATTTCGTGCAAACAGTGCCAGAAAGCGAAGTATTGAATGGAAAGGTGCAATTTTCCTTTGAACAAAGGAACTGCTTCCATCATTTTTTATCGAAATGCTTTGCTAAATATAATTTCTTCCTCCATTCTTTCTTTCCGTTATTCTCATTTAAGTTCATGTTGCATAATTCTGTATTTTTCATTGCACTATTCTTACCCGAAAGCAGTGAATCTTAACTATCAGTTGCAGACGGCATTGTGGGTAATTTTCTCATCAGCTCAGTTCCTTGTCTACTATACTTGAGACAGACCATGAAGAAATGCATTGTGATTTCAATTCCAACGCAGGAACAAAAAGGTGTGTCAACAAGTTGAACACGGTAAAGATGAGCTTTAAGTGAATTTACAATATGTCGTAATCTAGTAAGGATAATATCTAGGGTTAGATTGATAAAACTGGGCGTTTTACCATGGGTAGATTGTACGCATTAGCTGACTAGAACCTAAAACTATGTTTATTTTGTTACTGTAGCCACACATGTACTACTTGATCGAAACTGCGAGATTTCACCGACTGGGTTTTAGTAGTGGACATAAAAAGGCCGCGTTTCATATCAATTTCGTCACATTAAAACTTAGGAAAATCGAGCGCAAGATGTAAGCATGTTTTGCCCGTTTTACAGCAAATGCATAGTAAATTTAACAAAATAATAACATTATGGTCAACGGGAATGGAATTAGCTGTCCATACGCTAAAACAATATTTTAATGTAGGAATTAGCATATGGGGAAGACCAAATTTGTAGAGTTTTCCCTCGCTTTATGAACCTGACATATATCTCAAAATAAATGTTGGAATCGTACTCTTTACGTTAGTAATAGAGCTGAAATCATTACCTCTACAGTGAGGGCAAATTTTGCTCCCAAAACCTTTGACAATAAAACATATGCATGAAGAAATCCTACAGTTAACTTACATTAAATCTGTCATCATGCATGCACATCTAAAATGTAACATCATTTCATAGCTCGCCAAACAGTGTGTGTGTGTGTGTGTGTGTGTATTGTGTATTGTGTGTGTGTGTGAGATTTGGATTTTAACGTAGCTTTAACAATTCTTCAGTAATATCACTAAGATGTCTGCATTATGGCGGTTTATAGTGTTGTCTAGCGCTGGGGCATCATACCGCAGACATGTGGCATCATGTCCCACCCAGTCACATTATCCTGACACCAGGCCCATCAGGCCGACCAGTCCTAACACTAACTTCTTAGTGCTGAGCGCCTAGCGAGGCAAATGTTAGTACCATTTCTATAAGTCTTTGGTATGACTCGGCCGGGGTCCGAACCCGCAACCTCCCCCATCCGAGGAGGACGCTCTAAGCACTTGGCCACCGTAGCACTCATTTAAGTCTAATTATTCTTACTTTATCAGCAGGTACATATCTGAATGTTCCCAGCCTTGTTCGGTCTTCTTCACTAAAAGTAGTTCTTTTTTCTGACCCTTTCTGAATGGTCCACTACCCTAGTGCCACCACGTTTCCCCCTCCACACATGCACTGCCATTAAAAATGACTGTAAAGTCTTTGAATTTCTACAACTGCTTTACGAACTATATTTCTAACAATCTGGACCATGCATGTTATGCAACAAAATGATGAAGTTACCGTGTTTGATATGTCACATTGACACACGAATGCACACACACACACACACACACACACGCATACATGCATACGTACGTACACACGCACACACACATACACACACACATACATACATACATACATACACGTACGTACATACGTACATACATACATACATACATACCGGCACAGAAAATATTGAATTAAATCGATAATTACCAGCCCATATTAAATGAAGAGCTTGTGCTTTTCGTGCAACCACCTTTATCCACGCGAGGCCCTTCAAAGCAACAACATCAACATAAAGACTTTCTTTTCTGTTTGTGCAGCTGAAAGGTTGTACTACCTGTGTCACATCAGAAGCATTCTCTATAGCGTGCACCAATGCAGCATAGTGACCAAGATTACTACTCTTTAGTCGGCACTCGTCAAAAGCTGTATTTTCCAACTGTAAAAATAAAATAAAATCCATAAGAAACGAAAATATTGGACAAAATACATACCTCATAAGTATTTCCAATCAAGGTCAAGTCAAATTTAATACATAGAGGATATCAAATGGGTAATGATTTAATCCTGAATTTATGAAAGGAGTTGAATAAGGTCCAGCTTTTGAGAGCCTTGGCAAGCAAAAGATGGTCATTATTCAATGAGTTTCACAGATTTAATATTAAATCATTGCCCATCTGAGATTATATGTATCACATAGTTTCTATTTCAGTGGAAATTATTTAGATAAAAAGAAGAACGAATAATTTCGTTCATTCTGACAGGCGCTGCACCTTTCATTTGGTATGCGTAAAAAAATAGTCCCAAACAAAGTAGAACTAGTATTTACATTTAAAAGTGGTTTATACTTTCTTACAAACTATAGATAAAATAGCAAGCGTCCTTCCGAATAAATAGAACATTTCAAATAGACAAAATCATTTTTCAACACACAATGTCTAATGCGCTTGGTGTCGCATTGTTTGATGTAGTACCCGTTAGACTGCAGTAGACGATTTATGTTTATGTAACCTAAGGTGTCGCTTTCACACCTAAATATTAATTGTTGCGATATTCAGGTGAAAGAAACTTTACTGGATGCAGAAATTTCCATATATACTGTAATATATTTGCGACCGGATATTTGCAGTACTTGATTTGGAACAGTAGATTACATAATATATAAACAAATTTCATTTTGAGTCGGGATTGCATCACATATTTACAGCGTAAATATGCAGTGGTTGGATAAAATTTTGTCAGTTTGGACACAGGTTTATGTCCACATTATTCCGTGAACAAACGTGAATTTATTTACTTCTGAAAGTTAACATTTAAACCACGCTTGTATAAATCGTGGATTCCATACTACTCAGATCCACATAAAGTGATATGTCGCATGTTATAATATCAAAAATATTAAACTGCACACATTACATGCAAAGTGTACCAAGTAAATCACCGCTACGGTGGCCTAGTGGTTAGAGCATCCGCCTCGGATGCAGGAGGTTGCGGGTTCGAACCCCGGCTGAGTCATACCAAAGACGTTAGAAAATGGTACAAACAGCTTCCTCGCTTGGCGCTCAGCATTGAGAGGTTAGTGTTAGGACTGGTCGATCTGGTGTCAGGATAATGAGACTGGGTGGGACATCATGCTACATGTGTGCGGCATGATGTCCCAGTGCTAGATACCACTATAAAACTGTCACACTGCAGACATCGTAGCGATATGACTGAAAAATTGTTAAAGCTACGTTAAAAATCCAAATCACACACACACACACACACACACCTAAATACGTTATAATTGTAAAAGTGACACAACGCAACGCAAGGTACACCAAATGCAACAGAACGATAACACAACGCATACATAACGAAAACACAGCGTATCGCAACGGTAACGCAACGGTCGATCATTTTTGTTCACCGTTACTGCGAATTATCTTAACGCTTGACGATGGTCGCAACAATTATTACGAAACGCTATATGATACTTGAAAACGGGTGGCAATGCTCAGTGTCATTTATAAAGTTAAATTAAAAACAACTAGACATATAGTTGCGGAATAAACGTAGGCGACACTTATTCAACTGTCTGTAATTTTAGGTTTTTCTGAAGATACCTGTATCTTACGACAAGAACATTTATCTCTACCATACAATAAAAACAACAAACTTTATAGGATGTGAGCAACTGTTTGTCCTTTTAGAACATGATTTTATAGGCAGCTGTAGGAGTAGTAGCTTTGGTAGTAGTTTTGTCTTCATAATAGCTATGACAATTTACACAAACTTTGTAAGATTTACACTAACGTTGCAAGTCTCACCACATGCACAAATAAATAATACACATGCATGTTACGGGATGGATAAATGTGTGTGAATTCATAGGGTAGAGATGGTTTTGGCCCATATTAGCACGCCCGGTCCTAACCCTAACTGTCATGCTGTTATATGTTTTAAGGATTTTACATTTCTACATACATACACACATACATGCATACATACATACATACATACATACATACATACATACATACATACATACATACATACATACATACATATATACACACACATACATACATACATACATACATACATACATACATACATACAAACACACATACATACATACATACATACATACATACATACATACATACATACATACATACATACATACATACATACATACATACAAACATACATACATACATACATACATACATACATACATACATACACCAATGTGGGCATGTGAGAAAGCTTGTCAGTAGCTTCTCGTGGGTCGGTGGTTCTTCCCGGGGTTTTACCGGGTTCTTCCTCCACCGTTAATATTGGCCGCCATGCATAGCCTATCGTGTGCTGAAAAATGGCGTTAAACCCCACAACAACAACAACAACATACATCCCTACATCCATGCATGCATCATATATACATACATACATACATACATACATACATACATACATACATACATGCACACAAACTTACATACATACACACATACATACATACAAACACACATACATACATACATACATACATACATACATACATACATACATACATACATACACCAATGTGGGTATGTGAGAAAGCTTGTCAGTAGCTTCTCGTGGGTCGGTGGTTCTTCCCGGGGTTTTACCGGGTTCTTCCTCCACCGTTAATATTGGCCGCCATGCACAGCCTATCGTTTGCTGAAAAATGGCGTTAAACCCCACAACAACAACAGCATACATCCCTACATCCATGCATGCATCATACATACATACATACATACATACATACATACATACATACATACATACATGCATAGTTTTCTCGTTTTCTACTTTCTCTGCAGCACAGGGTATGAATTATAATATACCAATGTTTAATTTGGGCAGGTACGTTATTCACGAATTCCCGTTTTAACATGTACGAAAGTTGCATAACCAGTCTGGACTAACCCTAACAATTAGCTATAATCCAGATTTAATATTAAAAATAAATGAGTGCTAACACTAACTATATTACTTAGGCGCATAAATACCAGGAATCGAAATCTTGTAAAGCGATGAATTAAATTGCTAACGATATAGTTTCTACCATAAAATCGGGCATCTTTAAAACAGGGTGCATTAAGTTAACTGATTCCTTAAAATACTAAATGATGACCTATTTCAGGTCTTCTCTGGACTTGGGCGTATATGTCAATGTACTGTTTATTTTAGTAATGCTTCCACCTCAACGGTCACGTATCCCGCAAGGAATGGCCACTCACTCGGCACTCTCCCTAATAAGAAATAAATATCGAACATACGGAACCATTCCTGACGGTCACTCAATAAGTAACACATAGTCTGTACACTTCCATTTGTGTATATGTTATGTATAGTATGTATTCTGAGCTTGACCTTGTCCAAAATCAAGTTCTTAGTGTACCTGACCAGTGACATTTATTTAATAAACAACAATATACATAATACATGTGAATTAAATATTCAGGTCTTTATTAATGTAAATATATTTACTAGAATTTGAGCTAAACGATAGTCTTGAGTATGGCCTGATGATCATTAGGGACGGAAAATGTCATTTAAGTAACTGTGTATTTTCTGAAAATTGTAATTGCGATTTAGGTCAAGTGGAGGGATATACAATCTTGTTTATCTAAAAACCCTAATTCTAGCAATAACATATTGAAGCAGAATTAGCCTTATTGATGTGAAGTTTTTCATTTGGGTGGATTTATTTATTCAAATTATTATTCACTCAACAATATTCTTGGACAGATACATTAATTTTTAATGATAGCTAATTCAGACAAGGACATTTTTGATTATAGTATTGTGATATATCAAAAGACTGTTAGCACATAATCACAATCCAGACCACTGGCACATTATCACAATCAAGACTACAGGCACATTCAACACAGTCAGATTCGGAATTTATTTGAAATAGCGCTGGAATTAAATTGGAATTTGTTACATTTGGACTTGTGATAGAACTTTTAGGACTATCTGGAATATAATTCATTATCATGTAACTTCTGTTTTTAAACTTTTCACTTTGTATTCTAGAGAAATAAATTATTTGTTGAATTTTACTAACTTGTTGGTTTTCGCTAGTTTCTGTTACTTAGATTAAGACCATAGAGTCGTAATACGGAGCTTGTACCAAATTTTTCGTATACATATTTATTTGAAATATTTAAAATTTTGCTATATTATAATCTCATATCGAAGAAATACAAAGTGATGTATTATTCCTCTCAATCCAATGACGTGAAAGCCATTAACGAAATTCTTGGTGAAGCAGTTGTATGCATAAATCGGTGTCTGCGAGCTAAGTATAGATTCCAATTGTTGCGTTTATGTCGGCTCCTTTTCCTAGACCCTATAACAAGCGTACTTAACATATGCCTATTCATACCGTTGCAAAATCAACATAAACGTAAAAAGGTTCTGTAATGATTCAAAAGATTTCATCCGACCAATTCATCATCCTTGGGTCAGGACAGACTATATGCTTCCTGCTGCCAATGAATATAACTGGCTAATGCATTTTAACAAAACCAAATAAGCTAATGGATTACGAAAACAGAAATGACTCCTTATATGAATTTATAAACTGAACTGTATACGGATAAGGTTACTGTGAAATTCTAAAATCTAAAGTGTCGTGTATTGGCTACAAAACTTCTTGCAACAAGCGATTTATGTTTGGATCCATAGGTTCAGATTTAAGGCTCGAGCAAAATATGAGAAAGTAAACTCTGTATTTAAACTAACACTTGTAAGAAGAAATGTGTGCTGTCACCGCTTTTCTAATAAAGGTGTTAGAATGCCAATTAAAAATGGAGATATCGGTAATTTTGAAACTCTAACTGCGTAAACTACTTTTTGGTACATGCAAAATTATCTAACAGCTGGCAAAACAGGTGGCGAACGATCACCCATCTGAAACGAAATGAGAAAATATCACTTTGATGGGTCCAATGTACTCTGCAATAAGTTTTCGATTTTAGCATTCGTGCAGATATCAAACGTCTATATCTGAGGCTGATTGAAGAAAATAATGACAAAATAAGCCATTTTTGGAAGCAATTTTTAAGAAGAAAAAAAAACAAATTATGGATTGGTTTAATCAGCAGACAAATATTCATGATACACCTTAGGCACGGAAACAAATACTCGAACAACGATTCTTTATACATCAAGAAAAACACATGGTATGAAGAGTTTAGTAAACAACCGTCTTAGCAAAATATTTGCGAGCAAAAAAAAGACAGCTTCTTGTATTGTGAAGTACGTCATCGGTTGTTACTTTCCATTTTTTATTACAGAGAAACGGCAAAATTAAACATATCTTCTAGCCACTGCTGGTAAACCTTGTGATCTTCTGCATTCTAAATATATATTTTAATCACAGTATCATCGACGACTGGGTTTCCTGTTGCGCTATGCTGATTCATAGGTCTGCACAATTTACCGGCACTAAAAAAATGGCTAATGGCTGAAAGGATTCTACATCAAGCTATCCTTTGTTATTCAGTCAAAATGGGAAATAGGCTTCCTGTAACCACAGGTTTTATTTACATATCACTAACGGCGTGACTCAATCTAGACGATGCAAAGTATTATATCCAAAACAGAAAATATCTTTACCAAACCGTTCACAGACATAGCTTGTATTAATAAGCCCTGAATACGAAGTTTCCTAAACTGATAACGAGAAGACTGCTTATAATGAATTACATCTTGTAATCCATAACATTCGATTTAAGAGTCTCGACTTCAGATGACTGTTGAAGCAAGTTTCATTTTGATTTTTATGTATACAAGAATGCTTTATACCCTGCTGCGTTTGCGTTAAGTCATATACATTATACAGATAAATAAAATGACCCTCCAGGAATCCAGAGAAAAAGGATCTAAGATCTTTTAATAAAAATAACCCTTTAATCATGGAATTGAAAAACTACATTTCACTGCTCAGGAAAACGTTGAGACTGTAAAATTCTGGACAAAAAGGTCTCAAATTATGATGTAATAGTGACTTTATTCCTCCCAGTTTTATTTAGCGGACTAGGGTAATATATTTAGTTATTTCTCAATAAAACATTCCAATGAGAATAGGAATTGTACGACGATTTGGTGGTACATTGATGCTTAAACTCAATTTGATACAATAAAACTACCAAAGAAATCTTGGACCTCTCGAACACCAGACTGTTACTGGCAATGTCCTAGAAAGTTATACCTAAGTCTTACTTTCTATTGAAGAGATTTTAACTGGACATGTAACAAAGTTAAAACCATAGACAGGAATCGCATGCTCGAGCTAGAGAACATGTTATAAAGCATGGACATAACACATATATATATATATATATATATATATATATATATATATATATATATATATATATATATATATATATATATATATATATAAACCTTAAGTGCATTACCTGGGTTTAAAAACTCTGATGTACGCTTGACTCTAGTTCAAACCAATTTGGAAACAAAACCAGCTATTTAAAGAACTAAAACCGAACATAACGAAACTATAGAATTCTTGTCTTCGCGGAGCGCAATAGATCTTTAAGGACATAACAACATATAAGATTTATTTTATGTCATCGAAAATACAATTACAAACCATCCTTGAGTGTTTCTGTGATGCAGATATATCCATGTAACAACACATGCCAGGAAATGAAGACTACTTAAATATCAAGCCAGAACAGTGCTTTCATTTGGATTGGGCAACCCCTTTGATTCTTCAATGTACACTATCGAATCAAAAGAATAAATGCAATCATCTAAATTATCTGACAATTCGAATTATCAACGACCAACTTCCCGTTCACTGACATAAAAAAGACATAAATGTGTCTGCAATGTAAATATAGATTAAACCAAGAGAACCATCCCGTTTTTTCTATTTTTATAATGGTATAATAAACACATGATGCATAAACAGTTCTTACGGTCGCACAGTTCACATTTACTTGATGGGGTTAATGATTTATGATGTCATCATAGCACTAAATTATAGATACACAATGTAAGAAAATAATTCCACCAAAGAGAAATTTATCAAGCCATTCGTGACGTGTTCAGATTTAACAAAATCAGCTAATATGTCTTAAAGACGGCAGATAATTAAAAAAATGAATCTCTCCAATTCAACTGAAATGAAATAGTGTCTTAGGAATGTATTTCGCCATCAATGAAGTATACCCCCATATCTTGTTTTCAACAATTCATTCTTAATTACCTTTACTTTCATCCTTTTTTAAAAGTATTGTTAAGTCTGATATCTGTTAATTCGAACTTTCTTTACTGTATATGGATGCGCTTCGCCATTGTGTGCTTCACATCTTCTCACTGAAATAGTTCACAAAGTGTGGCGTTAGGCACCAGATGGGAAACATTCAAACTGGCTTAGAGGACGCTTTTTCTCCAGGTGGGTACTCCGAAGTACAAAAAAATAACTTGAAGAACAAAAAGAATTTTTAATGTGGAAAAGAATCTATCGCCTAATGATCGTAGAGTACTTACCTGGAGTTTCGCTAAGGTCAAAACAAACCTTTGTTTACTATAATGTTGGTTTTAGAATTAGGGTAAGTAGGTAGTTTAATATATATATATATATATATATATATATATATATATATATATATATATATATATATATATATATATATATATATATATATATATATATATATATTGTTTCCCTTGACCATCATTTGTGCTTCAGGGACCCCCAAAGTTTTAAACTGACCCCCAGATTTGATGCTCAAGTTTGATTTTTACTCAGGCTGCCCCCCAATACTGACATCAAGGAGATGTTTGACTCTCAGTCTTTAACTCTTAGGGGATATATATATATATATATATATATATATATATATATATATATATATATATATATATATATATATATATATATATATATATAATGATCATTATACACAATGCACAGTTCTTCAAGGAGTGTATAAAACTGGCTCTATTGGATCTACAAATTAATTTAGGGTTGTTGTTTTTTTAAATGTACCTTGCAAGGGTCGGCAAGAAAAACAAGGACGGTTGGCCGACCAGAAATAGACATTTCTATTTTGGCCTTAACGGCACGCACGCTAATATAATATTTCATGGTGAAAATAAATCAATCTTATGCGACTATGAATAAGCAGCAAAAAGTAAGAAAAAATACACAATTATAGTTTGATTAAATGCTCAAGACCACTGCGCATGGAGAAATGGACAGTACAAGTGCAAGGAAGTAAACTCTACGATGAAGCTAACAATAGCTATACTGGACATCAAACTTTACTTATAGTGCCATGTTTTAATAAAAACAACATATTTTTCAACAGGATACTTAGGTGCATGTGCTGTTGTCTGTAAGGGTTATTTATTCCGTTCAGTCGCTGATGTATATCAGCCTAATCCAAAGCTGTGGCTGTGCAAAAAAAAATATAATGCAATATACTTTTCATAACGGAATGTGCAGCAATACATAATTTAGCACCCAAAGAAACAATCTTGTGTTAGTGTAATACGAATCATTTCAATGAACGTGGGAATAAACAAAGAAATATTATTCAAGAATAGGCTCAGAGATGATGGCATGATTTTATCTAAGGCGTGGTGGCTCCTCCTTTCTAAAAGAAAAAAGGTGGGTGGGCAGCAATATTTCAATCTTTATCGAACACTTTCTTACCACCCTATTCTGTAAGAGCTCTACTGAAATCAGACTCCATAAAAGATACCGCGTCGAGTTGTATAAGCATTAATCTATTGATTGTTTCTAAGCTATCTCTGTATGCGTCTTTGCGCAGACCAGCACCACCGCCTTTCGCAGCCTGTTGTCTGAAGGGGCATACATAATGCTAACGTAGCTGAGAAACGGTTTTTTTATGCGTGTTGTGTAAAAATTTCAGCAGCGACTGTCTCTTGGAAATCTCTGCTCCAAAATAAGAATTTTCACTAATGTTAGCTCTGCCAAAGTTTCGCTTTCATGAATGAATACTATGCATACTTTATTTCATGTTCCATGTTGCTTTATTATGGTTGTACGATCCAAAAATGCAATAATCTGCTACTCTGACAAAGGTACTTCGATCAAATAAATATAATTACGTATTAATTTCTCTTGAGATTCTTATGTATTCCATATATCTCAGACTGATATGGTGGCCCAAGTGGTTAGAGTGTCCGCGGAGGATGCGGGAGGTCACGGGTTCGAATCCCCGACCGAGTCTTACCGAAGACTTGCAAAAATTGTACAAACTACTGCCTTGCTTGACGTTCAGCATTAAGAGGTTAGTGTTAGGACTAGTCGACCGACCTGGTGCAAGGATAATGTGACCGGGATGGATATGATGACACATTCTGTGGCATGACATTGCTAGACATAAAAATAAACTGTCACACTGCAGACATCGTAGCGATATGACTCAAATTGTTAAAGCTACGTAAAAAATAATAAAAAACTCAATTTATTTTAATCTTCTATTGTTTTGCAGTAAAGGGTGCTTCGTGACTAAATTGCTTTTGATAAGCTATGAAAACTACACAACTTTTAAATTTTTGCCTGGTTTTTTCTCAGACTTGATATTCTGCCTTTTCTAAATTTGTAAATACCGCTGAACCAGCAAGCAGTCTCTTTTCTTTTTGTCCATTTAGAATGTATATCAGACTCGTATTCGACATCATTTTCGGATTTAAAATCACACACTGGCTTTTCCAGTCAAATATTCCAAGCTCCAATTAATTAATACACTTCAAAAATCTAAAAATCATTGTCAGCATCGCAGTTATCAGCCAATATTTGCCATGATGAACCATGTTGTGAGTTGGCCATTTAATGTTTTCTAGGTAGCCCGTATTTTAAACAAGATGCCGTTCTTTCGAAACAAATTGTTCTCCGAGATAATTGGCATAAAAAGCATTCAGTAAGCAGTCTACTCGTCTACTTTCATACTCATTCCAATGTACAATACGGTTTGTGCGCTTTAACGCCCAGTTTCAGCACATGATACACATCGGTCAATATATATTAATGGAGAAAATGTCCGTGAAAAGAACACCGACCCCCGAGAGGCTACTGGCAAGTTTTGTCATATGCTCACTTTGGTCGATCCGAGACGCGAACATTCGCGGGCAGAAGCGAGAAGTGCGAGTCATCGGTAAAGGCCAGCATCTTCGTCCGCTAGACCACCTGGTGTCCCTTGTACGTACAACACACAGTTGTCCTGCTAAGGATAACATATTAAATTTTTACAATATCAGGTTCATGTGGAACGTTAATCACTGAACAAACATGCTTATTCCTAAATCAAATTGCGCTGGTTACAAAAAGTCATCTGCGTAAGCTAGGACGTATATATATATATATATATATATATATATATATATATATATATATATATATATATATATATATATATATATATATATATATCGAAAGCTTGCAAAAATTCCATAATAGGCTTTCCGCACAATTAATTTCAAAGCCATTTCCTGTCGATATGCAGCGCAACACCATTCATTTAATACATACTGAAAAAGAATGGTCTTTGTACATACAACCCACTATGTTGGTCCTTGAGTTATGGATAAGTCTATTTTTCAAAGAAAACTGGGTAGGTAATGGAACCGTCGCGTACTGTTGGTATAACAAACATTGTCTACTCATTAGAGAAATAATTTCACAAACACACAATATACTGAATTAGTTTCATACAAAACAGATGATGCATGTTTGTTACCTGTGGCACGTGACGGCTTCCGTATATGAGAAACCGACTCGAAACTGCTGTCCAGACCATAGAAAGAAAAAAATGGTCATCATTTAGTGAAGCGTGAAATACATATGTATATGCATTTATATGTGACGCCGCCCGGAGGGAGAGGGGCTGAGGAGGGGGTATAGTACAATACCTTACATCTATTTTGTAGGTGAGGTAAATACGACTTCGTTTAACACACAAAAAAGTAGCTCTTCTCATTTTGGCGCTAACAGGAAATAAACAAACGTAAGCCAAGGGATAAAAACAATTAACCTGCAATACAGATTGTTATTGTTGGTTTGATTTTCTAACGGCACCTTCAACATATTAATGTGGTACATCAAGCTGAGAAAATGATAACTAAATGTTACCCGTGGATGCAATCAGGCAGCCGATCCATGTTGAAGGAAGAAATTAGGCCCGATTTTGAGTGACTGCTAGATCACGGAGCCTGATTATATTAAAGGCATGGTGATCGTATCTGCTACTAAATGTGATAAATGAAATGTAAGTTTTAGTCTAACCGTAATCAACGTCCACCCTTACAGTAGTTTACTACAATCTCTATTATTAAATATGGAGACATTCAAACTAGCTCAGCCTCACCAAGTAAATTGAGAGTATTCAAAAGGCGGAATGGAACCTGGTCTTTCTATATCGCCTAAACAACATTCAAAATCAATCGGCCAGAAACATGAGCTGGATAATTTCAAGCTGTAATTAACTTAAACTGCAACATATTACGGATAAATATTCAACAGCCCAGGTGTTACAGTATGACTAAGTAACTGTGAAGAAAACAGAGCAAGCAATACTTTTCTGGACATGTTTCTCAACGGAGCTGAATATTTTACAAAATTTAAGTTTGAATTTAGTTAATAAAGTAATACGGTTTCAGCGAAGAGAGAAAAAGCATATCAAAGTTTGAAAATTCACTATTGTGTTTTTATGGTTTCACTCTTGGATCATCTTTCTGGCCTTAAGAATAATTTTCTCAAAGAGGTCAAAACACTCCATCGGTAGTTTAAAATAATCATTAATGTAAATTTGTTGAATATAATTGTCATTCTTGGTATCCGCCCAACTACCTATACATATGAATTGGCTATGGACGAAATTGTCCTGAAGCGGGACCGTTGTGCTGTCCTTAATCAAACTACAATACCGAATGAAGAAAACATGTCAACATTCCCAGCCGGCCAGTGCGACTTAGATTCAAACGAATGAATTCATGTCAAACTTCTGAGCTTCCTAGTGTGCGTCGGTGTTAAAAGAAAGAACAAACCATTGTATGGTATTGTACTCAGGCTCTCATTTCCCTTTCGTCCTGCCAAGGAATAACGAACAAAGCATCGTAAACATTGGATCAATAACGTCATGCTACTAGATGAGGGTGAGAATCAAGCAAGCAAAAGAAACAGCACGTGGAGAAATGCGGCTAGTTAATTAGAAACTCAGAGCAGTGCAGTTATCATATCAATACCGCTTGGATTACATCGCAGTATTGAATTTGCTTTGGATATCTTATGTCGAACTACTTTTAAGGTAGGTTCACTTTCACACAAGACAGTCTAGACTTAAGCATTTCACTTTTTGTCACATGATTCATTTTGTTTTATACCATTCGTTGCTTTAATTGCCTATTTTTTGGCTTGTATGTTCATCTTGAATTTAAGATTTAACACAAAATTGAGTACATATGTTGCACATTTCCTAAATAATAAGTAATGATTCGTGTATATATAAAAACTTACACTTTAGTAATGACAATTTCATTTTACCCAACAACAAAAATGCAAACTATGAGACTGTATTTTTGAATTTGAAACATATTAGGATACAAAGAGCACAACACGTAAAAATTCTTTACCAGATTTTCATTAAATATATAATTAAAGATCACAAATCATTTTAACGGCCTTTGCATTTTCTTCATAGATGACACAGAGTTTACAGCTTTAAGAATATTAGAAAATTATAAGTAAACATGTACAAATTAAACACTAATCTATCACTTAAACAAAACGCTTTAAAATTATTTATTTCAATTATACAGACTGAATTCAAATGATGGCCTGTTTTTAGTATTTTTCCAACTCTGATTAGCTTGGTCCAGTAAAGGGATATAATATTCAAAGGTCACCCAGACGTCGTTTACACCTAAGTCCTATTTTTTATAATTTCAACAAATTGGTCAACGTTCTTTAGGTGTATCAGACGTGGTTCCCCAACATCTGGTATCATTAGTCAACTGAGCAAACATATGTCAATGAAAACAACAATTAAAAAGCAACAAATACAGTGTACTCAGCATATTTAAGGCTATTTGCTTGGCTCGATATTTACCCATGTCACCTTATGAGATAATAAACTACACTAAGACTGGTATCAATCGTAACAAATCTCATCTCAGTTGTGTAAAATCTTATGGCAAATCTTCCATACTCTTTCGTTCAGTTTAACATTTGTGATGCAATTAGGTTCAATGGTTTCCTAATTGTATCCTCACTGGAACTAAAGATCTATTTTACACCAGATTCAATTGTCAATCAAGAAACTTAAAATGGCAACGAAGAACGGATTTCCTCCGTTATATATGTTGACAACGGAGTGGTGTTTGTAGGGTTATAAAGATATGGCCTTTGCATCCGATAATTTAACTCTCGTATATTCTCGTCTATTTGACGATCAAGGAGGTATCGATGTATAATATCTATAAAAAAAAATTGCTTTGAAACACTACATACTGATTTTAAGCTTAATATTGTCGGGGAGAGCGAATTACAAGTGAGCGAGCCTGTGAGTCCCATGTCCTCGGGAGGACCACGATAGTCAACGTACACTAAAAATTAATATTTACACACACGCACACACACATTTGGTATTAAGAAAATAGTGCTGTACAATTACGTTTCCCAGCATTTAAGAAAACGCAACTATTTTTGGACAAAAAAATAAAAAATTTAATAGGAATAGTGTGGTGTACTACCGATATACGTAATGTTGCGTCATGCTGGATGTAGTGAGACATCGTACTTTACTGCAACAAAATATATGGTCATCTCACCTCTATTCGCGTGGGTTTAGTAAAGTCCATCATCTTATATAAGATATCCACGGCTTAATAAGGTGACAACCTGCTTAGCTCACATAATTCGTTAATGTAAAATGCCAGTAAAAGCTGAAAATGTCCTCTCCGGTATGAAATAAGATTTCTGAATTTTTCTTTCAGAGGAACTGCAATCCTTAAAAAGAAACAGTAATTTCGACAAAAGCCCTCTGCAAGGCTAGAATCAAAAGTATTATAATTTTCAGCCCTTACAAATAAGCCACTAACTCAATTTTTATTCAAGAGTAAACTAAGACATTTACGTTCTAGCACTGCTTAAACCATTTTCAGACATCACACGAGTTCAAGCTTATTTTTTAAGAAGGCATTTCACAGCTTTTGTTTGAGAGATTTTTATTTTAAAAAATCGTTCGGCTTAGCGCGCCATAAAGCATTTCTGGGATCTCGTTGATTTATTTCCTTGTCAACTTTCATTTCACACTTAATCTGTTTTAGCTTTCTAATTGTTTTTCACGTCTAATTCTCATATTAAAGTGTAGTACCCACGGAGACATACTTACAAGAATGAATTTTGGAGGAGGATTCCGTGCCTTAGGGGCGCATAAAACTAATTATTTTCTGCCGAGCTGAGAGTTGAACAAAATTTATTATTCCTTTCCAACTTCTATTTCCTGTCTTCTTTATTTCTTAATTCTATTTTTTTTTTTTTTTTTTTTTTTTTTTTTTTTTTTGCCAAGCACTTAAAAGATGCCGGACAGACCTGAACTAAATGGATTGTAAAAGATCAAAAAGAGTCTGAAAGAACTGCTCAGTTTCATAGTACATTTGCACATAATTGGTTTTCACGGGTAACTTCAACTTTCAGGCACGATAGAACGGTTTAAACCAACGCCTAACTGAAGGCCATTTCCTACTTAAAGATCAATAATTTGCAAAGTTTACGCCTACTTTAAGCTCTCCAAAGAAGGAATGGAGTCTTAAGATTTAATGCAACGAAAAAGGATGAAAGGCTATAATCACCCATGAAATGTTATACTCGAACTAGAAGGTTCGCAGATAGATTAATCGAAACTGCTATCTCAGCGAATTTCCTCCCATTAACTGAGTTACATGTTTTTTGTTCTGACGCAGTGCATGTTAGAGTTTAACATTGGAAAAAGCATTCAGCTATTTATTAGTGTTTCTTGGATCAGAAGTTCTGCTATGAACTAGAATTTAATTTAAAACTCAAAACTATCATACACAGAGAAAGGTTTTACACATGACATAAACAAATGCACAGGGGCCCCGAGTGGGCGAGTGGTCTAAAGCGCTCTCCGTTACGAATCACTGCCATCTCACCTCTGTCTGCGTGGGTTCGAGTCTCGGATTCGGCTAATGTTGGTATGTGAGAAAGCTTGCCAGTAGCTTCTCGTGGGTCGGTGGTTCTTTCCGGTTTTTTTCCGGGTTCTTCCTCCACCATTAATACTGGCCGCCATGTATAGCCTATCGCGTGCTGAAAAATGGCGTTAAACCCTACAACAACAACAACAACAACAAATGTACATGGATCAATGAAGCGAAAACAACAAAAACTAAGTCCGGTAACAATTCATTTGAACTTTAACTAGCTAGTGTGTTCACAAGCGCCATGGACTCGAAGAGACAAGCGATGTCTTCTTACTTGACGCCAAGGTCAAGGAGGTTCAGTTCGCAAACTCTCAGTACAGAAGTGGTGACATTCTGGTAGTCAAATAAGCACTGTTTTCACTGGGGACAAATTACATATTGCAAATGGCGGTTTAGTAAAACGCCGTGTCGATGTTATTATTTATTCAAGATGTGTACTGACAACATGATTATTGAGATGGCCACTATGGTTGATATAGTAACGTTATGATTTCCACCATTTTTCTTCATGGCGTGTTACAAAGTGCTATATTGTTTTAGTAAAATATCCATTTCGATACAACCACAATTCAGAAGTAAGCAAAACAATATTTTGAAAATGGCCACAAAAGTCCACATAGGCAACTATACAGGTGTCATATTAGCAATAGTTCACATTTTAACTACATATGAAAAAAATATTTTCGTTAAAATATTATGTAAATACGATTTACGTATGAGTAACGACAACACGATTTTCATCACAACTGCTGTAGCGACCAGATTGGGGGAGGGGGTAATTTCCGAGTCATTTTCATCCGGCACCAATTATATATGATAAGAAGCCTTGTGCCGAAAATGCCATGTCAATATCACCATCTGTTCATGAGTAGTGGTGATAACAAGATTTTAAATATTGCCGCTATAACGGCAAAAGCTGACCAACCGTTAACGAGGAGGTAATAATACCACGCTGAAAGTCAGTTCGGTACCAAATTTAATTAGGACCATCTACATGTCATAAGACGTAGTTTAGTGAATAGTATAAGCATCCGTACAAGATAAAAAGCAATTTTCAAGATGGCTAACAAGGCAACCATGCTGGATGTCATGTCACCCCCATTCCATTTAGAAGCATTGATATATCACATGGGGATTTAAAAACCCATTTCAATGCGAACGTCTTTTTAGAAGAAAAAAAAGAAGAAAAGAAAACGATACACTTTTCAAGAACACCGCCGTAAAGGCCAAGTTGAGAGCCAATTTGCCACCGTTGTCATCTAGGACCATCTATAGCTTATTCCTTGCATGAGAAAGATGGATCCTTTGGAAGTAATACCGAACGTCATATCGCTATCATTTTCATTCAGGACCATATATATTGTAATAAATTTGGAGTATGCGCATTTGGTTATAGCGCCCCGTTTTAAGCAACTCTTAGATTTGTGTGATCAATTGTCTGATTATTGGAATTCGGGGCAATAGAAATATTCCTTTGCCCGAAATAACTGGCCAATTGCTGGGAACAAACGTCACGAAGTAAAGTGTTAGTGAGTTTCCATGATACCATGGTTCACAAATTGTGAAGAAAATTTCTGGTTTGCCGCGGTGGGATATTTGAATAGTTCTGTCATAGTGTTGCAAGTGATTTGGTTTTATTATGTTTAGAGCAGACTATTCGTTCGCAATTTGGAAAGAAAGACGTGTCCTATAAAATTAAACAATAAATAAATATTAATGATGCAGCACTTTTAAAATTTTCATTTTGTTTTTGCGGCATTTAGATGCGAAAGTAATTATATTTATTTGCTCTTAAGAAATATGTTATACTGAGTACACATGTCCAATCAAGACTGAATATTTTATCTAGAATCTGATACACAATCATACAGAAAGATTGTTATTAGAGGGCGCAGAAAGAGTCAGTCATAAGCGGCGTATTAAATGCTCGACACGTGGTAAATGGAGCTGGGAGAGATGACTGCTTTTTTCCCCCCAAAAACTAAGTTCTAACGAACAGAAATGATCAGAAAAGTTGGCCATGAAATCCAATGCATACCACGTCCATGAATTCGGCTGTATAATCCAAAATTAACCGAGAAGAACCGCTAAAGAAGAATGCGTGTTTTGACAAAACATCACCCACACCCACCCCGCTCTATTGTGTTAAGTTAGTAAGCTTTATTCTGAATTTACTGGAACCCCATAACAGATTTGGCAATAGTAATAACAACAATAACACTAACGTGGTTTCAACATTTATTTGCACCTGACTGGAAACATTATTTGAAGTTGAGACTTATAGGTAGAGATTATTCCAGGGATTATAATATGGCTCGCCTGGTTACTAAAATAAATATTGGGGAGGGGTGGAATTTTAATGGTGCATATTGCGCTGTAATGGGTACCTTGGTACCACTGTTTGCAAAGGGCCAATCGTGTCGCCATAAAATGTATAGCCTGGAAGCATTGAGAGAAAAAAAAAACTCCGAAAAGGACATCGAGAATCAGTCCCTTGAAATTGTACTGGGCGACAGCGCCCATTTAAAACACAAATGCACGCGCTCGCTGTGCAATCCCTAAATAATTCAGGTACGTGACTATCTGAGAAAAGGCAAAATACTGATCTAATTCGAAAAACATACAAAAAATCCGTTTCGCTGCAATATTTTGGGACTGATTTAATAAAAACACAATTTACAGCAAGGCGTTCAGTATGGAAACATGAAAATTTGATATCAGGCTGTGTAAATAGTGTGATTCTAGTGAATTACTTATGTGATGACAGATGTACAATATTTTATGTTCTTATGGAAAAGTTATATAGACTGATCGTGTGCATTGTCGTTCTGGACATTTTTAGAAGTTGTTTGCTGCTTGGAAAGCAGAGTTTGGTAAATTAGATCTATCTGTTTGATTTGTTGTTGTTGTTGTTCTAGGGTTTAACGCCATTTTTTCAGCACAAGATAAGGCATGGCGGCCAGTATAACTGGTGGAGGAAGAACCCTGGAAAACCCAGGGAAGAACCACCGACCCACGAGAAGCTACTGGCAGGCTTTCCCATGTACCCACGCTAGCCGAGTCTTGGACTCGAACCGACGCAGACAGAGGTGAGATGGCAGTGATCCGGAACGGTGAGCGCTTTAGACCACGCGGCCCCCTGTTTGATTTGTGCTGTGAGTGAAGCAGACCTAAATCGAGAAGGGAAGGTGACGGTGTTATGTATGATAGTTTGGAGGTTGGTGGACTGTTGTTTTTCTGTCCCTGTAGAGTTGGTACTTTTGGTGAACCGCTGATTGACGGCAGCGTAAGGTCTAGCGATGGTATGTGGATGACAATGTGTGTCGCGCCAGTTGGGCGTTGATGTCATGGGTGACTTGTTTTTGAGGTTCGTAAGAGACGTGTTATTCTCTGAAGAACGCATTCTCTAACCTCGTTGTACACAGGAAGGGTCTAGTGTTATCTTGTCATTGATGTGCTAGCGACGTGCCAGTTGGAAACGGCTTCATACAGTGTATTTTAAAAATTGTTCGCTACCATCTTGACAATCATAACGGTCCTGTGTGGTTTCCATCATGTTCAGTTTGATTGGTCTGCTTGGATGGAGTAGTGTCCATTTGGGAGGTTCCGAATGACAATGCATAGCCCTTAAAAGTTAATTAGCAACATGAAGTAATAGTACTGCACACCACAGTACAGTTGAATCGTTTATGTGATGGTGTTCCAAGCTTTTGCTTTTGGGAGTAGGTTTTCTTATGGCTGTGTTCCGGACTGTATCATTGGTCAGTTAGCAGTGAGATAGTTGTAAGTAGATCGGATCGGCTGACACAGACTGCGTCGAAAAATATATTATGCGCAAGTGAGCTATGATATATTGGAAGACATGTTCCTGGTGGAAACGCAAACTCCAGACCAGATTTTTTTGTTTTTTGGGCGGGGGAGAAGGGGGTAAACAGGAATGGTCCTGTGTTACATTTGTTGTTAGCGACCTATGTGTTGAGAAGTCTTTACTGCAGCGAATTCCAAGGATTGTTGTGAGAGGGTTTGAACCCGAATAACTTGTTGGAACATTTTCATGTTGAATTCAGCTTGGTTAATTTGTATTTATTGTTGACATTTAGGTTACTTGTAAGCAATTAGTGATTCAGAAAAAAGTTTAGTTGCGGATGTTGAGTGACGGGCAAACAAAAACAAGTCCATTGATTTTGAGTTTTGTCGTAAAATCATGTTTGGGAATCATTAATCGGGTTGGTGGTTGATTTTCGGCAAAGTCATCAATTTTGATTAAACCAAAGAAGTGTGACGTTTGTGTCACTCGAGGTCGAGTGATCTTTTTAAGGGCGGGATTAATGAAATAAATTTGGAGTATGCGTATTTCGTTATAACATCCCGTTTTAAGGAATTCTTTGATTTTTCAGATTACTTGTCTGATTATTGGAATTCGGTGCAATATAAATATTCCTTTGCCCGAAATAAACGGCCAATTACTAGAAGCAAACGTCACGGAGTAAAGTGTTAGTGAGTTTCCATGATGCTATAGTGCACTAGTAGTGAATTCAGGTCCAAAGCGAATGAGTGTCCATGATATAATAAAGTCCCTACTAAAATCTAGTGGTGTACATTGGTGGTGTGACTGCCGTGGCAGTATTTACGGTAGGGAACCGGTAAATTTACACAATGGAATCAATAAGAAGGGGCTCGACAAATACCGTTTATGTCGCCATGGTGGCAAAGGTGATGCAGATGTACTAGAGAAAAGTGCCTGAAAACCATAGTTTGACTGGCCTAAGGTGGCGTAGTTAATGTAGTTCCCTGTGCCAAGGGACGGTTGCGTAGTTTCTGCGGCGACATCTGCTGGCGGTGCGGAAACCTAACGAAGAGAAACGATGCAGATGTGCGGTTTGTAAGATCTGTGGTATTGCATTGATCAGAGTAAAATTTATGCATGGAATGGACACGTCGGGCTTTCTAATTTACAACTGAAATTGTATGGAAGTGTTTGGAAATCTGGGGTAAATTTATGACTTCTAGCAGGAATCGCGCCAGGGTAAAAAAAAAAAAAAAAAAAAAAAAAAAACTGGCATGGGCATTCTGGATGCTTAAGGTGCACTCATTTCATTTAGGATCAATGCGACCACAAGATGAAACTGTGTGCCAAATTTAATCGCTTTTTTTTGTAGTATAGGAAGAGCTTAGTGTTAGTGAGTTTCCATGATGCCATAGTTCAATAGTGGTGAATTCAGGTCCAAACCGTATGAATAACAAGCTTGTGAAATGTCATACAAAAGGCAATTACACAATCTCTGTTTTGTTGTTTGACTAACAGACCTAAAACCAAACAACAACATACATCTCGTATGAAATCAATATTGCAATCGAGATTTATTTATGCAAAGACTAGTTATTTCGGAAACATAAGATGAATAACCTTTATTTCTTCTTACAGAAATAAAACAATGCATCGATAAAAATGATTTTGGACGATAATTACGCACTAGCATGATAACTATATACTAGCTGTAATTGTTGACGATTATTTTATAATACTTCATCTCCACTTATATCAACAAATTTAGAATTATTTATGTTGCGATCGCGTAGGACGTGTCATTTTCTGGAAACCGATTACTCGTGACGCCATCATGTAGATAAACCTGGGATAAAATCATATATACGCAAGAATGTGTAGGTAGTAACCTGTAATTCATTAAGTCTGTCTTTTATTTTAAATGTCTGAGAAGTCACAGTCACATGAAAAACCAGTCCTCTACTGCATTAGGCAATATACTAACCATTTATTGTTTCCTCTGCATTATAAAATTTACAAACACACGACAACCAGAAATCAAATAAGACGCTAAAGGATCTACCACAAATTATTTATTTACTTATTTATGTACTTTTTTATTTATTTACTTTTTTATTTATTTCAAGTGGGATGGAGTGGATTTTGCCTAAAGATACTTTGTGTTCTTTTTTTCTACAAACCAGAGCAAGAATATCTTTGTCAAGCTATCATATTTTTTTAAATACCCGGCCCCGCTCCTAATATTTTTGAAAAATAAGGAACGTACCATGTTTCAACTAATCAAATTTATAAGTATAAAATTAAATCAATCCACGTGAGTGCGTGTGTGTGTGTGTGTGTGTGTGTGTGTGTGTGTGTGTGTGATTTGGATTTGTAACGTAGCTTTAACAATTTTAAGACATATCGCTACGATGTCTGCAGTGTCGCAGTTTATAGTGCTGTCTAGCACTGGGGCATCATGCCGCAGACATGTAGCATGATGTCTCCCATCCGGTCACATTATACTGAAACCAGGTCGATCAGTCCTAACACAAACCTCTTGATGCCGAGCCCCTAGCGAGGCAGCAATTAGTACCATTTTCAGAAGTCCTTGGTATAACTCGGCCGGGGTTCGAACTCGTGACTCCCGCGTCCGAAGCAGACACTCTAACCACTAGGCCACTTGAGCGGTCTAACTCTATCCAAATTTATCTTATTTTGCACAAAAAGAAACCAATCCGAAAATATGTTTTGCAAACATATTAGCCTAAAAAAGCAAAGACAGTTAAAATGTGTAAAGGAAGAATTCTAAACCCGCTACCGGCATCTATAGAGAAGGCTAAGTTGTTGTTGTTGTTCTTGGGTTTAACGCCATTTTTCAGCACAAGATAGGCTATACATGGCGGTCAGTATAACTGGTGGAGGAAGAAACGTGGAGAGCCCAGGGAAGAACCACCGACCCACGAGAAGCTACTGGCAGGCTTTCCCACGTACCCACGCTAGCCGAGCAATGGATTCGAACCCACGTAGACAGAGGTGAGATGGCAGTGATCCGGAATGATGAGCGCTTTAGACCACTCGGCCACTCGGGGCCCCTGAGAAGGCTAAGTACCAACATGGAACATATTCATCCTGTTACAATTATGCTGCTGAGGCATTATTATGAGTAACGTACATTTATCCGCAAATATGTAATCAGTTCTTCATTTTTACAAACAATTATCATTAATTGTGAAAAACGATTAGCTTTTCGAAATCACACAAAAAACTTTTTTAATTGACGTTTGATAAAAGTACAAATTCTTACAAAGAACGAGGTTAGTAATAACATATGAGACTGTGTAATGTGATCACAATGGTGTACTTGGTAATTTACATAATCTATTCAACGAACCTTTAAAAATTGAGCCTAATATGCATGTAAGCAATGTATCTATTACACACACCAACAATGTATCTATTATACACATCAACAATGTATATATTATACACACCAACGATTTATCTATTATACACACTAACAACATATTATACACACCAACAATGTACCTATTATACACACCAACAATATATCTAATATGCACGTAAACACGGTATCTAATATCTAAGTATAAGTGTGTGTGTGTGTGTGTGTGTGTGTGTGTGATATTTGGATTGATTTTTAATGCAGCTTTAACAATTTTCCAGTTATATCTCTACGATGTCTGCAGTGTGGCAGTTTATAGTTACGTGTAGCACTGGGGCATCATGCCGCAGACATGTAGCATCATGTCCCGCCCAGTCACGTTATCCCATGACCAGGCCGAACAGTCTTAACACTAACCTCTTAATGCTGAGCGACAAGCAAGGCAGCTGCAAGTACCATTTTTATAAGTTTTTGCTATGACTTGGCCGGGGTTCGAACCCGCGACCTCCCCCATCCCGAACGAATGTTCTAACTACTTAGGCCACCGGAACAGCCATTAAGAGAACTGGAGCAAGTGCTAAAATGATATTACAGATGAACGTTTGTGCAGAAGACTCTCTCTCTCCCTCTCTCTCTCTCTCTCTCTCTCTCTCTCTCTCTCTCTCTGTAAATCAACAATAATCTGCATTATTATATGCATTATTATATGCTCAGATTTTTCTCCGTTGCCATTATATTGTCAGAATCGTGCAGTATTTTTCCATAATTTTCACACTGCACGACGTGTGTATCTAAAAATAGTATAGTGTATTAGAAACAAACTAGTAAACATAAATTATAAGCTCAATGAGTACACGTATTAGCTTATGGTTTATTAGATTTGTTCGTGGATCAACTAAACATGCTCTTTCGTCCATTTGAAAGTAGATAAGCGATAAAGTTAACGATATCCAGTCCATCATAAGCAGAAAGCAGAATTCAGCTGGATCAACAGGAAAACACAATCTATCTGTTCCAGATCAACTGGAAACGCTTTTTCAATGCGCATTCATTCAAAATATGACTCTAAATTTCAATTTTAAGTATACCAGAACGAGAGTTATTTCTAAAACTAATGTCGCGCGATGCAGTTCAAAGGACTCTGGGCGGCGCTATGTACGCATTAATATTGTTATCGTGTATTGATGAATCTACAGTTGTGTATGTATCTTGGAATAAAGCCTAAATTCACTTACTTTATTTCTGGTAGTGTTGTTTATTATTAAGAATTAGGTAGGAAAAAGAAATGAATATATAATAAAAAGGTTATTGCATTTGTATGGGAAAATATGATGTCATAGGTTTTGGAGTGGGGGTTGGGGGAATAATATTACACTCTCAAGATTCGTATTTTCCCTTAAGCTTCACCGTACGTTATACATTTTTAACTGGTTATAACAGAACTTGTAAACTGGTCAGATTTAAGTGTTAATATTATGGAATTTAAGACAAATGAAAAGAGTCGTAGCCCATTTTCATAAACAATTTATCAGCTTTCATAAAAAATTAATTTACTAAGTCACTTTTGGTATATCTAGATTTTCATCAGCAAATTTAAGTGCGAGGATGTGATATATGATTGCGGCTGGAAGAAGTAAATCTCTCATCCTAATTTTGGATTTGTCAAATGTTTTTTTTTATTTTGTACATGCGATAGGGAACATCGCTCGGCCATTTCCTTACGTTCGTTAAATAGCAAGATCTTCAGGAATGCGCATCGTTTTGATCCTTGTAGTGAGAGGCGGGTTGCTAAAACAAACTATCTGGTTTTGAGAGAAATCCCAAAACTTAACATTAAACGGTAAACCTACACAATGTGACATGTAGATCAATGACGTTCTTTTGTGGTAAGGGTATGGTACTATCAGAGATGCATACTGATAGTTCATGATTCTAGCACGGACCGAGTTTAAGAAGAAGAAGAAAAAACAATAACTAAAAGACAACATTAACCTAAGTCAGTGAAACACATATTGTGGGTCACAGTGACCTACATTTGTAATGAATATACTGCTCAACATGATCCATTCACTCAACAAGTTTCATGAACGCTAGTAGCAAAATACAAATCTTAACCTAAACCAGTAAAACAAAATGAAGTCACAGTGATCTGCATCAAGATCCATTCCCACACCAAGTTTCATGAATGTGTGTGTGTGTGTGTGTGTGTGTGTGTATATATATATATATATATATATATATATATAATCTTACAGGGTAACAAGACCCACGTGCTCATGAGCTAAATACAAACCTTAACCCAAACTAGTAAAATATGCAATGTAGGTCGTAGTGACATCCTATTTTGGTAAGAGTACGTAAAACCTTAACCCAAACCAGTAAAATATACAATGTAGGGCATAGTGACATCCTATTTTGGTAAGTGTACGTAACCAAGAGATATATATTAGCATTACGTTTCATGATTCTAGGATCAAGAGAACTTGAGATATAGACTTAAAACACCAAATACAACCAATGTTATCGTGCAACAGCTTAACCTCTACTAATTGCATGTGAGCTGAAGAGTGTATTTGCTTTTGTTTGTTTATTCTAGAAGTAGTCAACATGCCTGGAAAGCACTGATAGCGTATTGTTCTCCGTAAAATTTTATTTTTAAAAACAATTATAAGTAGGGTGTTACAAAGAAGATCAAATAAAGAGCCGAGGCGGCTCGATTGTCAGTGTCGTGGGATCGCGACTGAAAAGGTGCGGGTTCGAATCCTACAACCTGAATCGTACAGAAAGCCTACCGTGTTATGTCCTGAGTCAATGCAGTTGACTCCTCAGTACTAAATAAACTTCATCCATTTTGTGATGGTGGACCCCATGATTTAAATACATACGAAGGACTGTGAAACTTTTTCAAACTCTGTTTATTACGAATTTGTTGGGGGCCCCGAGTGGCCGAGTGGTCTAAAGCGCTCACCGTTACGGATCACTGCCAACTCACCTCTGTCTGCGTGGGCTCGAGTCTAGGATTCGGCCAATGTGGGTATGCGAGAAAGCTTGCCAGTAGCTTCTCGTGGGTCGGTGGTTCTTCCCGGATTCTTCCTCCACCATTAATACTGACCGCCATGCATAGCCTATCGTGTGCTGAAAAATGGCGTTAAACCCAACAACAACAACAACGAATTTGTTTATTTTTCTATTTATTTATTTTTTTAATTTATTTTTTAAAACAAGTTTGTCTTTAAGTAGAAACGGTCGTCATATAAACGGCGAATGAGTTTCATTGGCACACACTTCAAAAGCCTTGATGTCAACATCTCAAGACACTCTTGGATCTAAATTAAACTGGAAAGAGGACACAATAACTACTTGCTGACTAACGTATAACAAACGCAAGGCTATAGTTTAAGCTCATTTAGCCTAACGGCCAGGTGAGTTAATGAACCATTCAAAGTGCTTTTAGCTATTAAATAACCAGTTACTGCTTCACTTACGATGCTTCATATAATATGCTTTTATATACACTTCCGCATCCTTATTTCAACGACGTACGTCACAATCAACTATTAGGCAACAATATCAGATACTTCAAACAAACCATTAGCAGGGACCAGTCAAATGCACATAACCTAAACCGCTTCTACGGGATCCACTACTCGGAACTTTTACATGTATTAAACTACCCATGATACACCGCATACCACTACAAGTTTGCATGCCACTCGGAACCTCTTCTCGCTTTAAACTGCCATTTTTACACGTCTGTTCGATACTCTGAACCTTCTCATGCCTTAAGTTTCTCTAAAATTATCAACTTTCTAAATTTACTTGTAACGACTAGATTGTGTCTGTAATCACTATATTAAACAAGAAATGATATAAGTAAAACAAGTTTGAAAGAAAACTGCGTTTCTCGATGACGGATGCGCTACTGCAAAAGGATCCGAAACCTTAAGTATTTGACACAATGGAATGATTGGGAAAAGTGACAAGTACCCTAGTCCCTAATGTTTTGCTAAAACTGTACATAATTTCTATTTTGCAATATTATCATCATTATTATTATTATCTCCTTCACAGCATGTAATTCGTATATTTTGTATTGTTCAATTTTGAATATAGCTGACTAGTGCAAAGGGAACCGTTCATTTAGAAGTAACTAACAACTCAATAACGACAATAATTTCATAGATGTCGTAAAGTTTTTTGGGACGTTTTCTATATGAAATAAAAATTATTTTCACTGCTGAATCAACAAATAACTACTGATGCAATACTATATTACCGATCTGCGGCTATTCCCCAAAAGGATTCTTTGTATAATGAGACTGACAAAACTATATCAAAGTATTAATATTACTGGCTAATATTAATATAGCTAATGATAACAAACCTGTAATCTTATTCGTGTTACCTATTTCTTACAACAGAACAACAATCAGGACACATATTTTCTTAAGACTGCTGAAGCCCTATTCTAAAATGGGATTAGCTGTTTAGTTGTATGCTGTCCTTCCCATCAACTGATATGGGTGTGGAATTATAAGGGAGTATATAATGATGTTCAGATTCTTTTCAAAGTGCTCGTTCCCATACACCATTCAGCTATTAAGAATCCAGGAGGTCCAGTGGTCTAAAGCGCCCGCCTTTACCAATCACTGTCATCTCAACTCAGTCCCCTTGGGCTCGAGTCTCAGACTCGGCCAGTGTGGGAATGTGAGAAAGCTAACAATAGCTTCCAGTGGGTCGGTGTCTCTTGCTGGGCATTACCCGGGTTCTTCCTACAAATAATACTAGCCGCCATGTATAGCCAGCCTATCCTGCACTATAAAATGGCGTTAAACCTAAAACAAGAATAACCTTTAAGCTACTGAAACCATCCAGTGTAATGTAAGACGATACTCATAACTACGACACAAACTTGACTACGACACAAACGTATGCCACATTCAACAATGTAAGTCAAATAGACATTTATTTATTTCATCTTCAGCCCTTTCACCTTTTAAAAAAACAAAAACAAAAAAACAGTGAAACCATCTGCTAAGAATAGTTAAAATCACGCACACGAGGTAACATTTGCGTCAAGCTATATATGAAATCAGGGTCAATCCTAGGCAAAAAAGTCATTTTACGACACATAAGTCTATAGTGAGTTCTTCTGATACAACATGAAGAAGTTTTGAACAGAATATATAACGCTCTGTAATCAGTTCGAGCAAATGGATAAATGTCGATAGCTCATTCTTCTCCTTCGAAATTCAGATAATGTTTCGAAATGCTTATCGGTAACACCAACAGGTACAGTTAGACAAACATTCATTACTCATGCGATTCAGTACAAGTGTGGTACATATCAACACCCGTTTAAACTGTTTTTATTTTAGATATGGATTTTTTGCTGCTTTTGTTTTGTTCTTTGTTTCTTTCATAATCTGGCTTTGATAAAAAGAAAAAAATGTTCCAAAAACAGTCCGATCCGGGTTGAAGACTGTTATATCGTACGTAAACCTCCGTACGCATCATTTCAAACATAAACAAGTGTATTCCAAATCAAATAATGATTGGCGCTTGTACTTGTTACCTCCGTGAAACGTCACAAGCAGTAATATCAGTTTCTAAAAATAGCCATTCGGACCAGGCCAACCGGCGATATGGCGTTCAGTCTTCTTTTCCGTGCTAGTATTCTTATTATAGTTCTTACCGAAAACCATGTACCAGGCGTTAAAATTGTTAATCTGAATATGGATGTACATTCCACTATTTAGTTACAGTGGTGCTTAAGCATGCAGACTGCATAAAACATACATTCAAATTGGATGAATCTTTCAAGAACAGCATAATACACAAATTCCTTGCATTTCATCACCAACAGATATACCCTGAATATTTTTAGATGAAAATTCCAAGGAAACTGCCAGCCGCACCACCCACTCCCCAATTAAAAAATGTCGATGAAGTATTCTTATATGTAATTCATGTTTTAACATTAAAATAGAAAGGGATGTATGTAGGAAAGTGACTATTTCTTCTATTTTGTTTAGAGCATAAAATTACGCTCTGCTTAGTTGATGTGATATTATGAATGTAGAATCTAGAAATGTTGCATATATATTACATAAGTTTAAAAACAATGTATCAATGTTTTTTTTTTTTTGTATCATGATTTAGTTATTTTATTAACCTTTTCTGATTCCGATGTTTTAATCGCTAACAAAGTTAAGAAAAAATTACAAACAAATCGTAATTCTGAATGACAGTTTAGAACATAAACGAATACATTATGTTCATTAGAGTTATGGTGTTGAAAAGAGCAGCACTAGTTGATTATATTTATACTACGTGGATAATACATTTCTTAATTAAAGGATATATACAATTACATTTTGTGGGAAGCATAACTGTATGCACGTATTGATGGAAACAGAAATAAAAAAACGTCTGTCCCTAATGACATCAGCCACCCTTAAAATGATACGCATTTTACACACAAAAACTAACTGAAAAGAACACAAAGTAGAGACTGGTTTCAACACATTCATTTGGGACACACACACACACACACACACACACACACACACATATTCCTGTAATGTGTACATACAACAGCTTTAATCAACGTAGATTTGACAACAATACAAAAGGATGACAAAGAAATAAAATGTACAAAATTATTACTGTGCACACTCATATATTATAGCAGAATATATCAAACATATCAAAACATTACATTCCCTTTGAGGGGAGAGCAAATACAAACTTTATTTTTGCCTATATATCGTGAATTACGACATGTTTCCAAGCATCCCACGGTGCTTTGTCCGAAAACAATATGGCGGTAGCCGAGCACAGTGATGTCATGGTCTACTTTTAGCAAAAAGGTGAATTCAGTACAAGCGCCCGAACAATTCTTGATGACAGAAAGAGTCGTGTAAATATGTAAGCCGAGACGATCCGTCGGGCCAAAAACAGGATAAACCTTCCTATTAAAATGACCGTACAGTCTTGTGTAATGTTTGCATCGCTTTAGACGAGGATTGTATCATTTGCAGTGATGGACTCAAACAACTCGCAAATGCAGGACGACTTGGGAAACAAGATAGTTATTTTCATAAACGAGTTAACTGCATTAATGTCTGAAATAGCAATTACAATTTTTTATCAAACACTCTGAGTGCTTCTAACTGAGAAGAGATTGTGTTAATTTCATACTGAATTACCCACATGTATCCCAGCTCTATCCAAATCTTATAGACAGATACAACTATAGGCTCCATGCAGTCATTGGAATTGTATAAACGTTGGTACATGTTTTTGTTTGTATACGTCATACAAAACAGATATCTTGATGCAACATTTTTCTCCATTACGTTACATGATTATAACAAAAACAACTGTTTGTCTGATTCACTTATCTCTAATTAAACAGTGGGTCAGGAACTGCGTTAATGGTGATAAAAAATATGGGTAATTATTTGCAGTTAACTGATTGGCATTAATGTTTCTTGACGATATTAAGTATTAACACACAGGCTCTTAATTAAACAAGGTATGAAATCTGCTGACTGGGAAGGTCATTACTTTGTACAAATATCCCATTTTATGGTGGAGACAATCCTTGCTAGATGAAAAAGACACAAGTTTTATTATACTTGAAAGTCCGCAAATTCTCCAAGTAAACGGTTTTGTTATCTCAAACAATCTACGACACAGGGCTAGAAATTCTCAATTTGTAGCAATCTGCCCAAGCAGAAGTAATTTTCCTCATCAGTCAATCTCTCTCTCTCTCTCTCTCTCTCTCTCTCTCTGGATATATAAAGCGCACGTTTTATGGTTCTGAAATTTTTTAATTTCAATTTTTTTTCAATTCAAGCCAGATTTATGGCATCGATTTATTTTAATTTAAACAAGTGGGTGGGTGGGGGGTCTACAGAGTAAAATTAGAATGCATGTATTTTATATAATTTATCCTTTTAAAATGGGCGTGATTTTGGGGAACTACAGCTGTGTTACCTATTCTATCAAAACATGTATGGTAATCTATTTTAAAGTTTATGGTAATTCTGTTTTTCCCAATTAAGTTTTCTCTTCACTGACTGTGTATATGTTGATTGCAAAAGGAAAATCAAACTAAGCATTTGTCTCGTGATAAAAAAAGGAACGCGTCGACAAAGAACTCACAATCTTAAACACCGGAATTGAGTTATTTAGCTTTACAAGTCTAACTAATTATATTCTTTCTTCTTATTATACTTTTTATTAATTTTAATCTTAAGATTTTTAATATATTTTATCACCTGGATTTTATTATAAAGATCTTAGATCTTGATATCATAATGTAATCAAAGACAAAAGAGTTACATGTGTAAGTATATTATATTATATTATATTATATTATATTATATTATATTATATTATATTATATTATATTATTTGGTAAGTGTTTAAATTTATTCACTTTTAATATAAGACAAACTTAATGACCACTCCGGTGGCCGAGTGGTTAGAGGGCTTACGTATCTTCACTAAATACATTAATAAATTACACGTAGTTTCTTTAATTAGATCATTTTTTGTTGTAAAAATTGATTTTTAATTTAAATCCGGATTACAGGATTGAATAGCAATATATAAAATGAGATAAATATAGTGGAAATGAAAAAAGTAAATCTTCATTGGAAGTATAGCAAGTCGCTCTCTCACAGAGCAGTAATAAGCGAACTGTAAAAGCTTGTTGATTAAAATCTATCCAAGTACAAAGTGACACTTGTATGTACCGCTTCAGTGTTCTAGTAGTTAGAGCGTCCGCCTTGGATGCGAGAGGTCGTGGGTTCGAACACCGGCCGAGTCATACCAAAGACTTCTAAAAGTGGTACTAACAGCTGCCTGAGCATTAAGAGGTTAGTGTTAGGACTGGTCAACCTGGTGTCAGGATAATGTGATTGGGTGGGACATCATGTTAGATGTCTGCGGGATGATGCCCCAGTGCTATACATCACTTTAAACTGCCACACTGCAGACATTAGAGCTGGAAAATTGTTAAAGCTACGTTACAAATCCAAATCACACACACACACACACACACACACACACACACACACACACACTTACTCGTATGACCAATAAACCACAGCATAATGATATAAATGACCGACTAGAAAACAAAATATCACATATGCGTAAATATGTCGACGTGTATTTCTGACACGAGATTTAGTTTTACTTTCTGTACTTATTAGGAAAAAGAAATGTTCCAAATGCAAGCGTCACGTTTCATTTTTCTAATAAATGACTTTCAATGCTAACTATGCAGTAACAATTTTCAAAATCCTGACTCGTGTTCGCATTACCCAAAGACTGCAGCAAACACAGAGAGCTTTATTTTTTTAAACTGCATCGAACTTCAACTCTGATGATCAGCTATCAGGGCAGTGAGGACATACGTATACACCATATACCAAAATATACATAAGCATACACCATATACCAAAATATACATAAGCATATATCATATACCAAAATATACACAAGCATACACCATTATACCAAAATATACAGAAGCATACACCATATATCAAAATATACATAAGCATATACCATATACCAAAATATACATAAGCATACACCATATACCAAAATATACATAAGCATACACCATATATCAAAATATACATAAGCATATACCATATACCAAAATATACATAAGCATACACCATATACCAAAATATACATAAGCATACACCATATATCAAAATATACATAAGCATATACCATATACCAAAATATACATAAGCATACACCATATACCAAAATATACATAAGCATACACCATATATCAAAATATACATAAGCATACACCATATACCAAAATATACATAAGCATACACCATATATCAAAATATACATAAGCATATACCATATACCAAAATATACATAAGCATACACCATATACCAAAATATACATAAGCATACACCATATATCAAAATATACATAAGAATATACCATATACCAAAAAGGAGACTGGAATAGAAGTGCACGGTTCATATAACAACAGACAATTCCATTAAAGAAATGAAAGTACACGCTTTAAATGCATTTCCAAAACTATATAAAGAGAAATCAAATAATTTTGTTAATGTCATGCCAAGTTAAGAATCTCTTTTATAAATATCATATAAATGCATTACAATTACAATTAGAAGGAAACTTTACCGTCAAATTTGAAATTTCCAGATTCGTTTCTGAGACAAGTAGACATGTGTGCAAATAGTGACTTTACATTACTACCTTCTATGCAATACTCCTTACAGCAAACAATGAGTTTTATCTCATAACTACCTTCTCTACAATACTCCTTACAGCAAACAATGAGTTTTATATCATAACTACCTTCTCTACAATACTCTGTGCAACAAACATTGACTTGCATCATTACTACCATCTCTACAATACTCCTTACGGCAAATAATGACTTTTATCTCATTACTACCTTCTATTCAATATTCCTTACAACAAACATTTTTTTTTATCTCATTAACACCTTTTAAGCAATACTCCCTACAGAAAACAATGACTTCTATCTCATTACTACTTTCTCTGCAATACTCCTTAAAGCAAACAATGGCTTCCATCTCATTAATGCCTTCTCAACAATCCTCTTTAAAGCAAACACTGGCTTTTGTCAGATTTCTACCTTCTCAACAATACTACATTCAGCAAACAATGGTTTTTATCTGATTAATACCTTCCAAACAATACTCCTTACAGCAAACAATGGTGTTTATCTCATTAATACCGTCTCAACAATACTCCTTACAGCAAACAATGGATTTGATCCCATTACTACCTTCTGAACAGTATCCCTTAAAGCAAAGAATGGCTTTTATCTCATTACATCTTTATCAACAATACTCCTTTTATGTAAACAATGGCTTTGATCTCATTACTACCTTCTCTACAGAAAACTCATACAGCAAACAATGGTTTCTATCTTATTACTACCTTCCCTATAAATTCTCCTTACAGCAAACAATTGCTTTTATTTCATTACTGCCTTCTCAGCAATACTCCTTATTGCAAACAATGGCAATATCTCATTACTACCTTCTCTATAATACTCCTTAAAGCAAACAACGTTTCCTATCTCATCACTACCTTCTCTACAATACTCCTTACAGTAAACAATGACTTTTATCTCAGTACTACCTTCTCAACAATACTCCTTAAAGCAAGCAATGGCTTTTATCTCGTTACTACCTTTTCTACAATATCCCTTAAAGCAAACAATGGCTTTCATCTCATTACTACCTTCTGAACAATATCCCTTAATGCAAGCAATGGATTTTATCTCATTACTACCGTCTCAATAATAATCATTAAAGCAAACAACGACTTCTATCTCCACTACCTTCTCAGTAATACTCCTTACAGCAAACAATGGCTTTTATCTCATTACTACCTTCTCTATAACACTCCTTAAAGCAAACAACGTTTCCTATCTCATCACTACCTTCTCTACAATACTCCTTACCGCAAACAATGACTTTATCTCAGTACTACCTTCTCAACAATACTCCTTAAAGCAAACAATTGCTTTGAATTCATTACTACCTTCTCTACAATATCACTTAAAGCAAACAATGGCTTTTATCTCATTCATACCTTCTCAACAATATCCCTTAATGCAAACAATGGCTTTTATCTCATTCATACCTTCTCAAAAATATCCCTTAATGCAAACAATGGATTTTATCTCATTACTACCGTCTCAATAATAATCATTAAAGCAAACAACGACTTCTATCTCTACTAACTTCTCAACAATACTCTATAAAGCAAACAGTGGCTTTGATCTCATTACTACCGTCTCTATAACACTCCTTACAGAAAACGGTGGTTTTTATCTCATTACTACCTTCTAAACAATACTCCTTACAGCAAATACTGACTTGCATCATTACTTCCTTCCCTTAAGTTGGCCTGTCAAGATATGAAGAAAATATATCTGGCTTTATTTTGAAAGCTCATGTGCATAAAAGTGCGACAAACATGTCACGATTCGACAAATAATGACGCTAACACTACTCTGTAATCCTGCACGTGAAGCTTAATTTAAAAAAAAAAAACAGATATTATGCTGCTGGCAAGAATATGTGGGTTTTCTTTCATGCCATTAGATCTAAAATGTCCAGAACTCTCGATCTGTTCGATTAGCTTTTCGGTTTCATCTTCCTTCTCTTTCTTTAATGTTCCTAACAATCGCAAAATGAGATTATTTCATACTTCGCTTATTATTAGGACTGACACCAGGAGTACAGCTTTGTATATAATTGATAACACAATAGATCGGTAAGTCAAACTTTCCAGCGAGTGCAAATATCATTATGTCGTTTGTTGTCAAAAAGTGAGACTGGAGAGAAAATATAACTTTGACAAATAAATCAAATCTTTTCCAAAAAATATGATGGCTGCCTCTCTCTCTCTCTCTCTCTCTCTCTCTCTTGTCTTGTCAGAATGAAGGCTTGCTTCACCATAATTATTACTGTAAGCACTGTTATTAACAATGAAAATTTGATGTACATGTAGCCAAAGATACGCATTTTCAAAACACTCGTTTGAAAACCTTTCAGAAACTTAAAGCCAAAAAACAAAAAGATTAAAAAAGGAAAGCAAAAAATGCCCACCATAAAACGGGACACAAGTAAAACCTTCTAGAGTATCTTCACAACCACTGGATTAGCCTACAAATATTCACTACAATTATTTGGAAGTTTCGGAATAAAGTGATGATAACCAAAAATCACATGACTTCTTAAAACAGCATAGAAACGCAAAAGTGAAACATAGTAAATCCGTAATGCGCATATAAGCAAACTAATCGTTTGGCCGATAAGGGTTACGAAAAAAGGTTTCAAGCAGCATGGGATGATATTTGATTACAAGACTGTTCTGCAAGTTGACTTCTCAAAATACCCACTTTCAAACACTTCATCAGGACAATTGCTCACAACTGAGCAACAGGCACAAATTAAACCTTATTGCGCATGTACACTATCCTCCAATTTCGTCTGCAAAGTTTCAATAAAATACTCCGAACAATATATGAAAGAATAAGTCATGATCAATTGAACTCCACCATGTACCTCCTTTTCTGACATTGTTTCCAGAAATTGCCCCTAAAATTTGATTAGAGGAAGAAAGTAACGCCTTCTGTTCATCTACATCAACTATATATTTATCGTACAAAGTTTTGATAAAATCCTCCATGGAGTGTGGAAAAAGAGTCGATGACAATCTTAATTCCTAGAATACTCCTTTTTTCGAAAAATGTTTCTTAAACTTCCACAGAAATGGGCGAGGGCCCTCGGTCTCCAAGTGGCATAATATGGTCGCCTTTGCAGATGACTGAAGTCCCACCTCTGTCCGCGTGGGTTCGTGTCTCGACTCGGCCAATAAGGGTATGTAACACAGCTTGCCAGTAGCTTCCCGTAGGTCCGAGGTTTTCCCGGATTCTTCCTATACCAAATATACTGGCCGCCATGTGTATCATACAATGTGCTGATAAATGACGTTAAACCCAACAAAACAAAACCAAGTCCAAAATGACGAAAAGAAAACACGATCATTCTTACTGGATATCAACTTCAAACAGACACGTAGCCTACAAAGTTTCAATGACATCCTTCGTGTAGTGTTGTTGGTTCGAAGTCGATTAATGAAATTATCAAAATAATCCATTTTTAACAAGTTTCCGACAATCTTCTGAAGGTAAAAAAAGCCCCATTTAATTGAGCACCTAGACCAACCATATATCTAGCCTACAAGGTTTCAATAGAATTCCTTCAAAAGGCTTGAAAAGGCTATATTACTAATGGACAGATTAGCGTATGGGTACAGCCACAATGTCCCCTCTCTTCGTTGAAAGAGGGATAATGAAATTATCCAAGCGGTGTCAGAGAACAAGTCACAACAATATGAATTCTCAAAATACCCACCTTTCTGGACAACTTTTTCAAAAACATTCGCAACAAATGTAAACGCAGAACATTACAGTGCATATGCTCCAATAAAATATCTAGGAAACATAATTTCAATAAACATAATTTTAATAAAATCTTCTGAGCAGTGCGGGAGAAAAAGCGATGTCAAACTGAATTCACAAAATGTACTTTCTTTTAAATTTTTACATAGAAAAAATTTAAACATGGGTCAAGGAAAGCAAATTGTATTTGCGCATTTATAAAAACAAAACGTAGGAGGAAGGATGACAAAAAGGTTCGCAAAATACAACTTTGTGATAATTTGCTTGAAGAAATATTTACAAAGTATTAACCAGATGAAACGAGTAAAACTTTACTGCTGATGTACACCAAACACCTGTCTAATCACCAAACGAAAGCCTGGTTTGCACATTGTATCACGTATCTAGACACCAAAGTAAAGACTGGTTTGCACATTGTATCGCGTATCCAAACACCAAAGACAATAAGTGGTTTACACACCGGTGCCAAACACATTGCAAGTCACCTAAGTAAAACCTGGCTGACACATCGGCACCAAACAAATATCTGGCCACCAAACTAAAGCCCGATTTGCACATCGACACCAACACATATCTTGAGAACTAACAATAGCCTTATTGCACATCGACACCAAACACATATCTTGAGAATTAACAATAGCCTTATTGCACATCGACACCAAACACATGTCTTGAGAATTAACAATAGCCTTATTGCACATCGACACCAAACACATATCTTGAGAACTAACAATAGCCTTATTGCACATCGACACCGACACATATATTGAGAACTAACAACAGTCTTATTGCACATCGACAGCAAACACATACCTTGAGAACTAACAATAGCCTTAATGAACATCGACACTAAACAGATATCTAGCGAACACAGTTTAAATTAAGTCTTCTAAAATTTATTGCAGAGAAAAAAACTATGACGAACTAAATTCCGAAAGTTCATCTTTTTGATACATTTTCATGAAATTTCACAAAGAGCAGTCCCGAGTACAACAAACATTCGGTGGGGGCTTGTTTTCTCTCCTGAGCACTGTTTAGATCATTAAATATACATTGATGAACTTCTGATGTGCACCTATTTATTGTGCTGCAGAATTACATTGCGAACATAGAAAATACCGGTAACCAAGTTTCAGGTCTCGATCTCAAATGGCATTGGAGTTAATCTGCAGAACTGGGGAATGGCCATGCCTTTAATTACAAAACCTTGACGGTGATACAAGATATGCCATTAGACAGAGACCTATAATTGTACAAAGGTTCATTCCTGAACCTCGCACAGATTTTAAAATATAAAGCAGAAATAAAAGCAACCATACAGTAAATATATACGGCTTGCCTTGACCCTGAAGCTATAAACTCCAAATGTGGAATGCGACATTATCTTCTGGCGACAATGTACATTCACTTATCTTAAGCATCTCGTATGTTCCTTAATAGTAGAGCACATGCTTCTAACTGGTGGCATATTGGACTGTCACCTTGACCTTGAAGATATGACCCCACCCCAACCCCCATTGTGTTCAATGCAAAATGCAGCAAGTTTCATCACTTGATATCAAATGACTCAATTGTTATATTTTGGTAAAGGAAAGGATAAAGGAAAACTCATGACTCAGTGCTGACTCATGATCTTGACTTTGATAATAGAACCCCAATGTGATAAACGAAGCTAATGACAATGTATAAGTATACCAAAATTCATCTCTTAATCACAAACGGCTCTTTAATTATCAGTCGGAAAGGAAGGTGTAATGAATATGGCCATGCCAATAAAATATACGACATGGATACCATGGGAGTTACATAATACACTTTAAAATGATAATATATACGTATATAAAGGTTCATTCCTAAAGCTGACAGGGCTCTAAAGGTATATGGCTAAATGGAAAATGCGATGGAAAACGTTAAAAATTCACTTCTTATCATAACATTGAATGTGGTATGCGAAGCGTGTTTTAATGACGGTCTGTAAGTATGGCTAGCATCATCCCTTAGATTCACACAGGTCTATCGTTAGAGAGAAAAATAAAAAGTAAGGAAAAATTAATACAATCTTGAACTGTGATTTTGACCTTGAAAATAGGACCCCTGGTGATGTAAGCGACATATAGGTATACCAAGTTTCATACCTTGGTTTTAAAATAGTTGTTGTTGTTGTTGTTGTAGGGTTTAACGTCATTTTTCAGCACAAGATAGGCTATACATGGCGGCCAGTAAAAATGGTGGAGGAAGAACCCGGGAAAACCCCAGAATGAATCACCGACCCACAAGAAGCTACTAGCAAGCTTTCTCACATACCCACATTGGCCGAATCCGAGACTCGAACCCGCTCAGGTTTCAAAATGGACAAAACGTTATAATGCGCATAGTGAAGTGCGACGGAAAACATTAAATACTTCAGCCGACAAGACGAGACTGGACCCCATATGAGATATGCGACGAACCATCAACTGCTGATAAAACAAAATGTGAACTTCATATCATAATCTTAAACAACGAGTTTAATGCTCTGCAGCGGAAGCGGAAGTGTGATAGTCAGACGGACGGACGGATGGAAACGCACATAATACGTAACCCGCTTATCGCAAAAAAGGTGAGCAACACAAATTAAAACCCAAATGTGCATGTACAATAAATAATATATTGTTTGGGGATTTTTAACATGGCTTTAACAGTTTGAGTATATCGCTACGATGTTGGAAGTGTGTCAGTTTATAGTCATGTCTAGCACTGGGCCATCATGCCGCAGACGTGTGACATGAAGTCCAGACCAGTTACATTATCCTGACACCAGGACGGCTAGACCTAACAGTAACCTCTTAATGTTGAGCGCCTTGCGAGTCAGCTGCTAGCAACATTTTTAAAAGCCTCTGGTATGACTCGGCCGGTGTTCGAACCCGTGACCTCCCGCAATCGGGGCGGATGTTCAAGCCACTTAGGACACCGGCGCTTCAATAAATAATATCTAGCCTACACAATTTGAACAAAATACTCCAAGCGGTCCAAAATTACTATATTGTACACATTTTGAAAACAATTTACCACTAAGTAGACAAGAGTTAAATAACAAAACCTTATTGCGCATCTGCACCAACCATATATCTAGTTTATAAAGTGTGAATAAAACCGCCAAGCGTTTGGGAGGATATACTATAAGCGAATATAAGTTTTGTCAAGAACGGATTGAGGAACGTACGGACAGACTGACGCGCAAGGAAAACGATATCCTGGTTCGTCGCTGAAATTTCGGGATAATGGAATAATGATACTCCCAAATTCCCATAAGAGTTTCAGTCGCCGTCGATCCCGGTTAAAAATGAACTCAATGCTTTGTCAAACAAAGCACAGCAGTCTCTACTGGGTTCTTCACCTCATTAACGAAAAGAAAACGCAGATGATATGACAACAAAATTCAGATTGGAAAGGTTTAGCAAATAATCCACCCGGTTCGAAGACTCAAAACAACGTTGAAACAAGGAATGTAAAAAGCAAACGATTTTAGGTACACCGTAGGAAATACAACGCGATGTAATGTTTGGCACAATGACGCAAATGAATAGGTTTATGAACTTTTGGAATGATATTATTTTCATCAATTTCATTACATACATCATCAAAATGCGTTTTTTATGACCATAACAGTTAAAACACCGATAAAATTGAGCAGTAATGAGAATATATCGAAGCCAATCAAGTGTGTGTGTGTGTGTGTGTGTGTGTGTGTGTGTGATTTGGATTTTTAAGGTAGCTTTAATAATTTTTCAGTCATATCGCTATGATGTCTGCAGTGTGGCAGTTTATAGTGATGTCTAGCACTGGGGCATCATGTACCATGATGTCCCACCCAGTCACATTATCCTGACACCAGGCCGACCAGTCCTAACACTAACCTCTTAATGCTGAGCGCCAAGGGAGGCAGCTGTTAGTACCATTTTTATAAGTCTTTGGTATAACTCAACCAGGGATCGAACCCACGACCTCCCGCGGTTACCAATCAAGTCAAAGTTTTGTTAAATGATATATCTGATTATATATGAGGTCTTCTACATTTTATACTTGTAGATGACTAACTAAATAAAGATAAATAGAAGAAAAAAAAAACCTGCATTCAACAGACTTATTGACGAGATTAATACACACCAAGGATTTTACAAATGTACCGGTACATTTATACACATTCAATTTTCTCCGATAACCACGATTTCACCATACATAGCTTTATTCAAAAAGCTGCTGCAGCTTGCATATAGCCGAAACAGAAGATAACTTTTATGCAAATGTTTATGGTTGGGTATTGTAGAGCCAATTGATGTTTAAAACAATATAAAACGCAATTGTAAGACTAGATATATATTATTTCCTATTTTTATCTGATGGAATATGTCGTCTCTATTTCTAGCACACAGACACACACACACACGCGCGCGCACCGAGTAGTATATCCAATATATCCGACATTCGATATCTAATTCATCTGACAAGAACATTGTCTTACTTCCTTCAGATGTATTTTCTTTCTCAATTTAAAAAAAGACTTGATAATGGGGAACCATTTACGCCGAATAATTTGCATTATCAATCCTCTGAGAATGAGGTGTACACTATGTTCTCTTGATGAGGTCTGCAACTTAAGCTTTCTAATCAAGCGAGATCTCATCTTTAAATTGCTTTTGTCTCTGAAATGCATCGAATCCACATCTGGCTTATTCAATGGGGGTTTTATGAGCTATACATCGCAACCGACAAATAAGATCGGGCTCCATCAGGTTGGGTTTGTGTGAAGCTTTTTATCTCAACCCGCCGAATAAATGTTGTCATATCAGGTTTTAAAAAGATAGAAAATGTACAAAAAGGTGACAAACCTGTAATGAATTTGTTACCTCGAGCTGACGTATAGTACGTTCGGGTTACTTCCCCACCCACCCTCGATAAATTATAATAAATTGTGGCTATTAGCACATTAATCATAATAACCACCACAAATTCTGTAACAGCTGACCCATGTGGGCCTGATCCCTCAGATGGCTGACGTATGCTTAGCAGCCATATGCAAGTGAAGTCAGTAAAGAAATCTGGATCGTCAGGATTATATCTGAGTTGAAATTTTTGCCAGTGCTGTAGAATACATGTTATGGAACTTCTTGAACACTGCCGCGACGCTGTTGGTCAAATTTTGCTAAGTGGTTGTCTTCTTTTTATCTTTCGTCCTTTCTTTCTTTCTTTTTAACAGCTGTTTAAATGTTTAACTGCTTAAATTTAGTAACGACAACCATATTTTACGGCTAAAGTAACGACAACCATATTTTACGGCTAAAGTAACGACAACCATATTTTACGGCCTAAATTAACGACAACCATATTTTTTGGAGTTTCGTATTTCGCATAGGGTTAGAATTTAAAAGAAAAGAATTTCCCCGGGTTTCCTCACTGGTTATACTGGCTATTTTAAACAAAAGACCTTTTATATCTTAAGTATTGTTCAAAGAACCTTTAATTCCCTTTATGTTGGTGTATGATTGATGGGTGTAATATGGGTTAAAGTATAATTTGGCCTTCAGCTCCACTGGGCCATTTTCACTTCCTGAACTTCAGAGTTACATTGTTAAAAAAAAGAGCCGATTACTTTTTTTTTTATACATTTTATATATTTGGTAATTCATTCGTTACACTTTCAAAAGCTGGTATTGTCTAGTCTGTCAAAATTCATTTTCCATATTTTAATAGCTGCTAAGGATAATGTACTTTAGACAACTTCAGGCTGAGTTTTGGAGCACAAGGGAGCAGTCATTTTCGTTAGCAGTGTCCTTAGATCATTTACAATTTCCAAAAGTGCAATATCCAATGAAATGTCAGCCACATTACATCAAAGTAGCATAGATGAATGCCAACATTTTCTCCAAAGTGCATGTTTGTAATGCAAACAACTTCACCTTAAATCATGTCACTCTCTCAAATGTACATAATAACTGGTGAGCGACCCAATGTAACAGCAACCATATTGTACGGCCTAAAGTAACAACAACCATATTTTACGGAGGGAAAGTAACGACAACCATATTTTACGACCTAAGGAATCTTTTATATAAATCTGAAAGCCACACATGCCTTGATGCTTTCCATGAAGTTGCCCTTCCCGTTCTATTCAACATTTCTGAGTAGTCGCTTAGAGATTTTCATGTTTCTGGCAACGGTGGTCAAATATAATGGCGAATCGGCATCATTTAAACAAGAAAAAAACATGAAATGCTTTCATAGCAGGGTGCTTTTTATCAAGCTCAGTTACATTTTTATTTATTTTGGGAAAGGAGGTCGATTAGTGAGAGGGTTTTCGTATTTTATTCTAATCTGTTTTTAGTATATTACGACTCTGTGGTCTTAGACAAAGTAATATAAATGAACAAAAACGAGAAGTTTTGTAAAATTTAGCAAATAATTTATTACCACAGAATACAAAGTGAAAATGTAAATAGAACGTAGGTAGTTTGAATTAAAACCCAAATAATCCAAGAATGTCTAACACAAGTCGTAATGAATCAAGTTCTGAATAAACGTTCGTAGTATTTCAAATAAAACCCATCGCTGTATGTGCTGACGTGCCAATAGTGGCCTCTAGTCTCGAATGTACTAATATACTAATATACTAATGGCCTTAAGAGTAATGGTGTGCCGACATGCTTTTGATGAATCGCAATAATATAATCCAAGAAGTCCTTCTCTGAATTCACCATAATTCAAAGTTCATGTCTCTGTCCAAGAACTTTATTTATGAATTCTTTATATTTCCAGTGAATAAATAATTTGAATAAATAAATTCCAGCCCAAATGAAATAATGAATATAAGAATAAGACTGATTTCTGCTTCAGATGTTATTGCAGGAATAAATAATTTTCCCACTAAAAATCCCTCTACTTGACCTTGGTCATAGTCATCATTTTACAAAATAAAACATTACTTAATGGAAACTTTAATTCTAGAAGATTATGTTACTAAAATTATAAAACAGATTATGGTAAACATCAGGTAGACCCGGTATTGTATGGGGGATTTCCAATAACCATGACCCAGACCCAAATGTTTCCTAATACAAAACTGCATCAGTGTATCCAGTCAGGAACACAGTGAACTTGGTTTTGGACAAAGTCAAGTCCAAAATGCAATATAAAATAAACATAATCGTGGAGGGAAAAAAACTATTAAAAAAAAAAACAATACAAATTAAATGTAATATAACAGGTAACGATGGCCATATTTGATGGCGGATCAGCATTATTTGCATCAACACGAATGGTCTTCATGCCAAGATGCCTTCTATCATATCTTGATCAAATTTTATCAAGCAGCTTTAGAGAAAAAGTTAAAAATGTTTTGTTTTGTTTTTGTTTTTTATTTTTATAAACGGCAGCTACATTTGTTGGCGGACCTGCACGATCATCATTTGTATTAACTTGAAAGACCTTCATGTCAGCAGGCTCTGAGCCAAGTTTAGATTTTAAATGGATCTGGCAATTTATTTATTCATTTACTTTTCATGAAAAGAATAAGCTGAAAATAACCACTGTTCCTTACGCTGGGCCATAACGTAAGCTCACATTACCTTACTGAACCACTCCGGAGGCCTAGTGATTAGAGCATCCGCCTCGGATACGGGAGGTCGCCGGTTCGAACCCCGACTGAGTCATATCAAAGACATAAAAATGGTACTAATAGCTGCCTCGCTTGGCGCTCAGCAATAGGAGGTTAGCGTTAGGACTGGTCGGCCTGGTGTCAAGGTAACATGACTGGTGGGACATAATGCAACATCTCTGCGCCATGATGCCCCAGTGCTAGACATCACTGTAACTGCCACAATGCAGACATCGTAGCGATATGAATGAAAACTTGTTAAAGCTGCATTAAATATCCAAATCACAAACATACGCGCGTGTAAGTAAACTGCAGAATTTTTTTTATGCATATGATTTATTGTCATAGGTTTGGGGAGCAAACTTTGCCCTCACTGTAGAGTCGGTGATTTCATCACTATTACTACCGCAAGAGCACATTTTGAGATAAATAGCAAGTACATAAAACGAGTGAAAACTACATATTTAGTCTTCCCCTATAGCTAGTTCTTACTTTAGAAATATTGCTTTAGAGTACGGACAACTAATTCCATTCCAGTTGACTACATTGTTATTTTGTCAAATTTACTATGCGTTTGCTGTAAAATCGGCAAAACATGCTTACATTTTGTGCGTGACTCTCCCAAGTTTTAATATGAAGAAATTGATATGAAACGCAGTCATTTTTTTATGTCCACTACTAAAACCCAGTCGGTGAAATCTTGCAGTTTCGATGAAGTAGTACATGTGTGGCTACAGTAACAAAATAAACATAGTTTTAGGTTCTAGTCAACTAATGCGTACAATCTACTCATGGTAAAAAGCCCAGTTTTATCAATCTAACCCTTGACACACCTTTTTGTTCCTGCGTTGGAACTGAAACCCCAATGCATTTCTTCATGTTCTGTCCCAGGTATAGTAGACAACGAACTGAGCTGATGAGAAAATGACCCACAATGCCATATGCAGTTGTTAGTTCAGATTTACTGCTTTCGGGAAAGGATGATGCAAATGAAAGATATAGAAATCAGCAGCACATATGCAAATATATAACCGATACCCGATGATTTCAGTAACGTACTCAGACTGTGATTGTTGTCCTCTCTCTCTCTCTCTCTCTCTCTCTCTCTCAATTATTTTATTATGAGTGACTGGTGTCATGTTGAATATGTTATTTATATTATCTAGGGAGGGGGCTAATTTAAGCTGTTAGAACTTGTGCCCAATCCCATTGTGTGTGTGTGTGTGTGTGTGTGTGTGTGTGTGTGTGTGTATATATATATATATATATATATATATATATATATATATATATATATATATATATATATATGTTCAAACTATTTGGATATATGTATATATGTAGGCTTATTCTAAACGAACGGGGGAGGGGCATTATTTTCAGTCAAAAAGAAGTCTTCGTTCTTTTAAATACGATACTGTACGTACCGCCTCCAATAGACTGGTTCCGTAGCTCTGGAAAAACATTAATTGTAAGTGACATTTAAAAAAAAAGGATTATAAAAATTAGCCTCGTTAACACATATCCTACTTCTGAAGAGAATTATGTGGGGAAAAAACACGACTGAACTCACCGATAACACTTCAATTTGTCTAGTGAAACTAATTGAACATTTGAAGCAATGCAGTTTATCCCCCAGCTTAATGTGCGCCATCTTAGCCAGGCTATCCCAGCATTCATCAAGTAGCAACCAATGAAATATGATACAATATTCACCTATGTATTTATCGTATTTAGCTCATACAGTTTTAATTTTGATGAAATTGTTAATTCTTCGAGTAATCAGTTGAAATCTTCCTAACTTATCAGTAGCTGTCTTATTCAAGCACCACTGATTCGCGTGTATCATAATATAGATAATGGAATATAGTATTTGCATTATGAACAAACGTCTGCATGGCGCCTCAATAAAAACAATCTCAATTAAGATTTACGGAGTCTATATCTCGCGTTTCTGTACCAACACAGAACTATAACTATGAAATTTGGCATTTTGTGATTAAATTTCGATAATAATCGACTTTCTTCACAATGACCATTAGGGCGAAATATCATTTAAAAGACGTACGTGCCATTACATGCATCCATTCGGTTATAATTTCATATGCATTTCTTCAATGAGAAGATATGCATGAATGTATGAATTTACGTCTTAAGTACGGGTCATTTAAGGGGTAACGGAAGAATGGAATTCGCTTCCATTCTGGAATAGGGCGGCGTTGTTGGAGGGGGTGCGGGAGGTATACAAGTTACAAGGTAAAAAATATTGTTTCATCTGATAAGACCTGTCTCATGGAAGCTGATCAGTGAATAAAAAAATCCAGTAGATGAGAGTTAACATTTTCTATGACAAATGCATATACTATTATGGAAGACTGAGTCTTCAACATTAGAAAAAAGAATCCAGTCCACATCATCTAATAGATTCACTTTGTATTTTTCAGACAACTTTCTCGAATGAAGACAACACGAAAGTACTCCAGCCACTATTATGAATGTAAATGACAACGACTATATTCATGATCTGCTATGTTTTAACTGCGTGGTGTTTCTGAGGATGGAAAATGGATAATGTTTCATTCAAGTTTACTGTGGAAAAGTACCATATGCTCTTCTTTCTTTTTTTTTAAAATTCTGCTATAAAACATAATCTTTGTAACAAATGGTACTGGTACTCCCAGTGATGGATACGTCACAAGCACCCACAGACGATATTCTTCAAACTCTGGACATTTCTGACTTTACTTCATCATCGATTACACTTGAATGGAAATTGGGAGACAAATCTGCAACTGCCGTTAATGGTTTTCAAGTACATTACCAAAAGGCCGCCAGTACATACATTCAATATGGACCTATGCTCACAGCAACAGCCACCAAGTACATAGTACGAAATCTTGTTGCTGACACGTATTACAAAGTGTGCCTGGTTACGTACAGAAACGCGACAGCTCCTATTCGTGAATGTGTAGATGCTTCAACATCTAACTGGCACCTTCCAGTATCCATAGAAAGCAGCATTGGTGCAGTACTTGCGCTTTCTTTCATCGTAATTATTGTTTTGCTCACACGCTGTAGGCTTCCGATAAAATTAAAGCGCAAACTGAAAAAGGACACGGACCAGTATGACACAATATCCACCAACTATCAAGATGACCAATATGACTTTAGCAACACAACAACACAAGGACACGAGGATGATCTTGTTTCAAATCAGGACGAGAGCGCCGTTCTGGGTGAAACCAAAGAGCAGTCGAAAGGACGTCGTAGTACATGTGAGAGACTATGCAATGGGAATCCAAACCTAGGTTTTTGTAATAACTACGGGAAAAACCGTAAATCTTCCTCTCCGGCAGTCTTTATTACCGAACAGGATAGTCATCATCATGAGTCAAAAGATCGCAAAAGTCATCGAAAATCTTCAATCTTTGCTCAAGATAAACAACATCACCATCACCACCTTTACCATCATTATCCTTTACCTCCCGTTCCATTAAAAGAAAGCGACAAAGCGACTCAAAGAGGACACTGGAAACATTCCCCAACTCAGATACTGTTGTATAAATTCAAGTCAGAGAGGGCAAAACAAGCATTACAATACGAAGCTCCAAATGTATATCCACTGAACGATCCTCCTGCGAATCATATCAACAATCAAAAAGGTGGTGATGAATTTTATTTAACGGACAAACTTGAAGATATCGTCTTTATAGATGACTCTCCGCTGCTAAGCAAGGGCCAAACCTTGGAACTTCAGGCAGAAGGAAAGTCGAACAAAACCTTTCGTAAGACAAGCTTTTCAAGGGAAACTACTCTAGACGATAACTTTGAAACGTGTGACGGTGCTGTAGGGGGTGTACCCGAGAAAAGCAGGCTTGATCCATATACTGAGGCTCAGTACTGGCACGAAATGCATGCAGTAGAAATGGCAGTAAGAGATGGAATTGGCAGTCTACCGGACATGAATAAGACTGATGAGCATGTTGTCTAATTTCTTATCTAATTAATTATCGTCTTCCTGAGATACCTAACTTTTTTCTGCAAATCACATTTCAAGTTAAATTATAATGCATAAATCAAATGAGTTTATCTGGAAAACATATTCACGTTGTGAGTCATTCGTATTATTGCAGTTTTCCACCAACTTAAATCATGTGAATGGACTTTGTTTTTAAAATATGTTCAATACGTACTTTCTTAAGTCAATTTGTCAATTTTAATCAAACATATTTTTACTTCTTAATGAACGCGATAACAGCGGAGAGCCCAGCGCTTCATAATTTCGGATAATGTGGATGAGTAATTCCCGTAAAAATACTTAGTAAAGTGACATCAGCAAATATAGCATTCCAATACGGATCATTACAAGGACACTATGAATATTTCCCCATTCACGCCATGCAAGTCCACTGTGAGAATGATACAATATGTATGTAAACATGTTGGAAAGTGATCATAATAATCATTATGTTTCTTTCCTGTTCATTACCTGTTGAATAATTATTTTGTCGATATTTTTTCTTCAACTTATTGTTTCTATTATAAAAACAACTGTAAAAGTTCGAATGATAAGGTGATCGCTATTATTATTATTATAATTATTAATTATCATTATTATTATTATTATTATTATTATTATTACGCTTTATAACAGGCATGTCCAACTTCCTCCAAGGCACGGACTAGATAAATTAACGGATAAAACTAGGTCACGGACAGTCGGTAGGCCGTATTTTGCTTTAGAATGAAGTGTGGGAACATCGTGGTAGCTTAAGATGTTCCTCCACGTCTGCCTCTTACCAATTTTTTGGCAAATAACACCCAGTGGGAAGTCACGAAACTTTGTGGTCATCATGTAAGTACGATACAAATCCTGCGATATTTATTATTTCATTTAGCTCCCTACCATTTGTCCTATTTCTAAGCAGATGTTATACACCCAGTCATCGCAGGGAGACGATATATATATATATATATATATATATATATATATATATATATATATATATATATATATATATATATATATTCAGGATTATGGCTCTGAATCGCTGACTGGGGAGGTTGGGGTTCAATGCAGCAAAAACAAACAAATAACACGAGGATTTAAGATGGTCAGCCATGGATATTGTTATTATTATTATTATTATTAGCACTTATTGTAACATCATCAAATGTTGAATATACAATAGTTATTTCATTCGAAAAAACATGAATAAGATCACTGCTTAAAAAGCATTCTTAGGCATGACTATGCAGAGTATAAAATGAATTTTTCATAGCTTTTTCACATCCTGTGCAACTATTAGCAACGGTTATTTTTCTTCTCCGAACAGCACAAATTATGCCTAGGTTGAAGTTCAGGATGTGGAGTTGCATACGCTAGAAATCAAAAGAAACTAAACTGTTATGACGCATAAGATATGGAACATTTAACAACCAAAACTGAAAACAAGTGAGTTGCTACTCTTAATGATGAATGAACGTCTGACACCATTAATAGTTCTGCCTGAAATATGTGACTGTAACTCTGCGTACAAGGGAGGAAATGAAGCTAAATAGAAAAGTTTAACCAGGATCCTTACACAAACAACGACAATGACAAGAACTTGAAGGAGGGAGACAGAATAATATCTGGAGCCTATGCTTTACAGCTGAAACATAAACTTCGATTAATCCAAGTCTCCCAGCCATACAATACAGAATTACAGGGATTCCAGTGGGCATTTGGTTTCAAAACTATTTTTGGAAAAATATGGGAATACATGGCAATCATAAAACAAGAGGCGCAAATGGGATTGGCGTCACTATTCTGGCTAATAGATGTCTAACGGGCAAATTAAAAAAAATTAGAAGGATGGCTGCAAGATGAGAAAATGTTCCAAATAAGCTTCTGAAGAACGAGAACTTTTCAGAGTCATTAGCTTAAACAATTCCATATAATTTGATTTAGCGGTTGTGATTCTGACGCTTAGAACAATAATATAGTTATTTCCAAATGGGTTTCTTTTTTTAATAATAAATTTGAAGAATATGACGTGAATTAAGAGTTCGTGATTTCCAAAGGGAAATCAGTAGCTGTTACCTCGCAAATATTCATGCCAATTTAACGTGTGGGTGTAAATGAAGATGAGACATTAACCAAACATCTGAGTGGCCTCCCTTGATAATTATATTTTCTCTTACCTGTCCATAACTATAAGCTATGGCTTGAAGTCATGAATTGTTTATCAGACTATGTGTTTGTAATTAAAAACGTAAACTTTGATTCATTCGATAGCAAAATTCCATGATAGGAATAATATATGTTTTGTCCTTTTCTCAGTCTACAGATTCACAAATCTAATGAAGAATAAATTACAAATTATTCAATCAAAGCCACAGGTTCAGTTGTTGTTGTTGTTGTTGTCGGGTTTAACGCCATTTTTCAGCACATGATAGGCTATCCATGGCGGCCAGTATTAATGGTGGAGGAAGAACCCAAGAAAACCCCGGAAAAATATACCGACCGACAAGAAGCTACTGGCAAGCTTTCTCGCATACCCACATTGGCCGAATCCGAGACTCGAACCCACGCAGACAGAGGTGAGATGGCAGTGATCCGTAACGGAGAGCGCTTTAGACCACCCGGCCACTCGGGGCCCCACACAGATTCAGTGCATGCAAACAATTCTACGGTTTCATTTACAATCCGTTACTTCCGCTAGAACCAATAAATTTACAAAGGGTAACATGCTAAATGATAACACTAACTTTTTTTAAACTAGGATTCTCTCTCTCTCTCTCTCTCTCTCTCTCTCTCTCAGTCAGAAGTAACACTAAATTATCTATTTTCTCACCTGTGTGCGATTTTGGTAAACTCTGTAATGATCACATTTTCAAAGTAACAATTTCCAAAGAAAATATGTTGTCATTTAACGAAAGTATTTTTTATTGTTCTCAGCTATCTCCGTATTATGATATTATATTGTGTATATGTATATACAGTTTTTATCCTATCTTTTCATCAAAAATAACGACAAATAGCTATTCGTTATGCCAGTGAACTGCCTGTTTTCCTGCTACTTGTGGCTCACGGGTCCTGAATAAAACAGGTTAGATTTTATATATTTTTCTAAGTATGCAAAACTGTTGAAAAATTTGGCGACAGATATTTTGCTGGCAAAATTCATCCAATAAAGTAATAACTGATAGAAATCAACAATGGACAGGTTACATGTTTGCGAGCTGAATATCCTTTGACATTCTTACTGATTTTATGAAGTTTGCTTACTTTAATAGACTCGCATAAAACACTGGTCTCCAAAAACATAATTAAGAGATAATTATTTTTTGTACATTCTGTTAATGAGAAGTCTTCCAAATCGGCGACATGGTTACGTTTACTATAAGCTACAAGAGTCACCTTTAATATGACATATTGACCTATTAGTGATGTAACTGTGCATTCGATATTTCAGTGCCTTTACATGTACAACTTATTAGGACGATATTTTAGGAAACAAGCCATTTCCTGTCGTAAACTCTACATGAATTACATTTTAAATAATTTATTCAAAAAATGGAATGAATAAAATCAGTAGTTTCAATTGAGTAAAATATGTTAAGGTCTTCGTCCTCCGATTTCTTAGAATAGCAGAAACCTTCATTTCTTTATTTCATTAATAATCTCCTTCAAACCACAATCTTAAAAGTATTCTTTTAAAATAACAGTTTACTTTAAATACGTCAACAGTGTGTGTGTGTGTGTGTGTGTGTGTGTGTGTGTGTGTGTATGTATGTCCCATATCTTTTAAGGTACATAATTCACATTTTCTTTCAGAAATATCCAGATCCAGTTTCAACGGAATACGTACGATCTATACCAGGGGTGCACAACCCGTGGCCCGCGGATCCGGCAAATTAAAACAACACAAAACTGGCCGGTGAACAGTATTTATATTAAAGAAACGAGTGTTTGCGGTCCTCGAGTGGTCTTAGAAAATGCAATCTGACCCTCGGCCGAAAAAGGTTGTGCACCCCTGATCTATACAGATCTTTGTTAAAAGTATTCTTTACTTTTTGTAGTATACGTTTCAAGAAAGAGTTAACACGCTAAAGTTATTCTTTACTTTCTGTAGAATATGTGTTAAAAAGGGTTGAAAATCAATAAAAAAAAATTAAAAGTCTTGTAAAGGAATCAAAAACAGTAGAATGTGTGTGCATGTGTATGCGTGTGCTCACTTTCTCGCATACACCTAAACAAGTATTTCTCTAACAGAGAAAATAGCAGACTTGTTTCTAATTACTAGACTAGAAGCGGTTTAAATGGCGCATGCATCCCCAAGTCCGTCCGCGTTTGCGTCTCGTCCATGTTTACAATGTCGGACAAGCGTTTCAGTCATGAAAACCTTATAACAATAAAGTATATACTGCTACATGAAGTAAAATTTTGATTCAACTTATGTCGACTGTTTCCATCATCGCCGCTTGTGAAACACAGAAAATGAGTGTTAAGAATTTTGCCTAAAGCTTTCAAAATGTAATGCTATTATATAAAAACAAAGAGAAAAATGTGTTTAATCCATGACCTGGAAACTGAAAATTATGACATCAAACGGTTACTAGCTTTTATCTCGCAACGCGCATTAATGGATTTGACAGACCTAACTTTTACATACTTCCGTTATTCTTTATACGCACTATTTACAGCCAATTCAATCACGTATTAGGAAATGGAAAATAGAAGATAATAATATGTGAAAATAATATTAGCTTCAGCATTTGTTTATACAAAGGTGTAAGTATTTTGAAATAATTGTAAAACTTGCTAACCAAGAAATGAGGTCTAGGCATATTCATTGAAACAACGATCAAAACGATTTATATATAGACGCAGTTGAGTCTAGTGCAATGTTTTTAAGCGTTAGCGTGAGATTTAAAAAAAAATTTTAAAAAATTGCATCGTATCTGAAAAACGTTTCTTTCCAGATACATTTTCTTTCCCCACTGCTTCGAAATTGTATGCAGACAGAATCATAGTTTACAGCGCGAGTGAAACCAGGCCTTATGTTGAGCAATCTAATAAATTTTATTAAAACCGTCCCTAAGGGTATCGCAGACTATATTTCATCAAATATTAATGTGATATAATTGTTCAAGTGTAAAAATAGAACAGCCTAAAGGACAAAGACGGAGATTACATTTGCTCAGGACTGTTAATTTATACCGAGGGGACAAATCTGGTTCAAATTAAGACAATATCTTATAACTGTTATAACCCTTAAGAGAAGTAATAAATTCATCTGTGACCATCATGATAGTAAAATAAACCTCAAAACCTTCATTTCCGCAAAGGTTATGCTGAACACCTATTGGAGGTAAATAATAATAAATAAATAAATAAATAAATAAATATACATATATATATATATATATATATATATATATATATATATATATATATATATATATATATATATATATATATATATATATATATATATATATATAATACCAAAATCAATTGTTAAAGGTTATGATAGTTTAGGCAACAGCACGCTGAATTGTTCAGTATGATAGCATATCCTTGGTGAGTATTACTCCAACATGCAAAAAACAATCAAACCTGACACTAATGGAAAATGATGCCAATCTTACTAGATGGATATATTAAACATTTACTGAATATGTAGAATCAATAGCTACAACTTCTCTGAAGTGTTAGACACAGATGGGACTAGAATCTCGGGGTCTAAAACTCTACTGAAGCAAACGTACCGTGGAAAGTATATTATGCGCCTACTCAGTATTTAATACTACTAAATGTCGGCGCTAAAAAAAAAGTCAGTTTTATAGGTGGTCGAGGGGCAGAACTGTTTGCTAACCTACTGATATAAACAACAGATTCGTTCTGGAATAATGGCAAATAATGTTATGATTTTGTGCTTAAGAAAATGGTGTACATAACAATCTGTCATGCTGAAATCAACGGTAATTTTTCCATTACACTGACCTCAATCTTTAACCTGTGTTGTCCATCACCTTTAACTTTCTTCCCTGGCATCAGCGAACATATCCAGCAAACACTCGACCACTTAACCCTAAAATGGTGTACGTTACAATATATCATGCTGAAATCAACGGTCCTATTTGGATTACACTGACCTCGACCTTTAACTTTCTTCCCTGGCATCAGCAAATATATCCAATGAGTTTGGTGCTGTTATATATTGTATAATAAAGCTGTATTATACAGAATGGATTCTCCTATTTGCGTCACAGAACCCTCGACCATTTGACCCTAAAATCAATATTTTCTTTTTTGCCCCATAAACATGGAATCTGCAACAATTAATGTGTGTGAATACCATTTTGACCTTATCTGATTCGCTATGACCTTGACCTTTAATCTATACACCAAAAACAAATAGTGCCATTATTACCCCAAGCGCAAGCAATCAACATAGTTTAGCTGAGCTATCTCACATAGATCTAAACGAGTTATCGGGAAACACATGTTCTTTAAGTCATACTTACCTTGATATTTGATCTTTTGACTCCAACATCGACAATTTTTCCCTGACCTTAAGTACTCAACGAAGTCTCGCGAAGGATAGTGGTCTAGAAAGTTGAGGAAATTAAAAAAAAAAAAAGACAGAAAGGCGAGGAACGTCATTTTGTGATACGTTGTTTTACGGTTGGCAGAAAAGATCACAACACATAATGGCCGAAATACTCGAAACCAAAATAAAATCTCGACCTCAACCTTAAAATGATGGATAGAAACAAGTGTACTAAATTTTGTGTCGATTCATCAAATGTTAAGCGGAAATAAAATGAGCGCTGTATATATGCTTACAGAGGAGTGGACAAAAAGGGATAACGCAGGAACATGAACAGCTGTAATCGTCTGGTGGTACTTTTGAATTTTTACGAGATGCACATCTTGGTTTCTATCTGTGTTATTGAAATTTGTCCAGATTTTGGATTCCTGTGCAGGATATACCGGAATGAAAGATGTCTTTATAAAAAAATTCCATTATTTAGAACTAAGACTATCAAATATAGATATGCATGTTTTCGCAATGTTTGGGGTTTATTTTAATTATCTAGTTTAGTGTACGGAATTTCTAACTCATTACACAAATGCAATAAAGAGACCAGCATAATGCACCAAAGCATGAATGATATCTTGCCTTCCCATTTTGCAGCAGTCCATTTCATTGCCATTTCATCGACAGTTATAGGAGTATCTAGTCATATCCTTGTAATTTCTTTTTATGTGAGACCAACCAACAAAGCGCATTATGTTGTCTTCTATAGCAACGGTTTGGTTGTTAATAGAGACAAATACTAACAAAAGCATATATATATATATATATATATATATATATATATATATATATATATATATATATATATATATATGTGTGTGTGTGTGTGTGTGTGTGTGTGTGTGTGCGTGTGTGAGACAGAGAGAGGTTAAACGTAAACCTGTTGATATGAAAAATGGGTTTTATTGGGGAAAAAAGATTATTAATTTATTACCATGGTTACCCCACCGGCGGAGTTTTTCAAAAGTTTGGGATTTTTCACTGAATGTGTGGATTTCTATCGGACTTGAGATGATGTTGCGGACTCTCCTAAATATTCTGCAATCTGTGAAATTTCGGTATACTTTAATGAATGTGTATTAGCTTTCGCGAATGAAAACAAAGATATATGTCAAATATTGGTAAAGCATGAAATACATCTAGAGTACGATACTAAAGTGCATACTGATAATGGCAAAGTGTGTGTATAGTAAAATCATCTTGGAAAATATAAACTTGAGTCACCTTTCCTAAAAAAACAGGAGGCTTGATAACAGTAAATGTTATCTTTCATACCAAGGGTGGGCAAAATACGACCCGCGGACCGGATTTGGTCTATGACCTGGTTTTATCCGTCAATTTACATCATTAAGCATTACTTTAAAAATCACTTATCTGGCCCGCACCCAGGAAGAAGTCGCCCATTCCTGTTTTAGACGGCAGATGCACTGATGAATGGGGGTGGAAAGTAGTAAAAGTTTGTGAATGTGTTTTAAAGTTATGTGACCGAAAGTAATCCCTGTGTAAATGAAAAAATTTCAAACAATTTCTTGACGTTATTTTCGTAGTTATGGGCTTAATGTCATCCCTTAGTACATGATAGGCTAAACATGGCGACTAGTATATTTGGTCGATGAAGAGCCAAAGACTCAGCAACAGGCCCGACCCTAGGCAAGGCGAACGAGGCAACCGCCTTGGGCCCTGCGCTAACTCGCAATGCAATTTTGTTGTGCTTGGGGCCTCGTGCTCACGACTTGCTGCCTTGGGCCCCGCATGCTGCCTTGGCCCCGCACATCCTAAGGCCGGGCCAGCTCACCGATCCACGGGATGCAACTGGCAAGCTTATTCACATACCTACAATGGTCGAGCCTGCGACTCGAACCTACCCGGACATAGATGAATGTCAATGATCTGTAAAGACGGTTGCTTTAGAAGACTTGGCCACCCGGGATCCCATTTCTTGGTTGCATTAAATACAATAAACTATTAAGTACATGCAATAAGTCAGGAAAATACTTGCACTTCAAGCATTTCTTTCTAGTATGTTTTCTATATGGAAAATAAAACACAAGTCTGGAACATTTCTGACGATTTTTCAAGACATTTCCCACAAAATAAACACACCATATATTAAACCTAAAAAGTTTCAACAAAATCCTCCAGTGGATGGAGGATGAAAAGCAGTGATAAACTGAATCCTCAAAATATCCCAATTTTTCATGAATTTTCCAGGAACACTGACAAGCGAAAAAAGTATATATAAAAAAAAACATTGCGCATCTGCACCAGCCATACATCTAGCAGTGAATATTTTCAATAAAATTCTCTAACGTGTACGGGACGATATGAGAAACTAAATTCCTCACATAACCATTGGATTTTAACATTTTAAAACAAAGTCATATTAATGACATCATATTAATGACATCATATTCATATCATAATGTAATGATCACATCAATTTGAGCAGCACAATAACAGTTTATTTTACAAACGCGGACTACCTTAATATGCTGGTAAATTATGGTATAAAACAAATCTGCTGGCAATTGTAATACCTAATGGTAATGATAGTATAAAACAAATCTGCTAGTGGTACTTATGCCTAAAGGTAAATAATGTATTAAACAAATCTGATGGTAATACGAATACCAAAAGGTACATATAGAATAAAACAAATTTGCTGGTAATTGCAATACTTTAAGGTAAATACAGCATCTAAAAAATATGTTGGTAATTGCAATAAGAAACAGTAAATACAGTATAAAACAAATCTGTTGGTAACTGCATTAAGAAAAGGTAAATACAGTACAAAATAAATCTGTTGGTAACTGCATCAAGAAAAGTTAAATACAGTATAAAACAAATCTGCTGGCAATTGTAATACCTAATGGTAATGATAGTATAAAACAAATCTGCTAGTGGTACTTATGCCTAAAGGTAAATAATGTATTAAACAAATCTGATGGTAATACGAATACCAAAAGGTACAAATAGAATAAAACAAATTTGCTGGTAATTGCAATACTTTAAGGTAAATACAGCATTTAAAAAATCTGTTGGTAATTGCAATAAGAAACAGTAAATACAGTATTAAAAAAATATGTTGGTAATTGCATTAAGAAAAGTTAAATACAAGTAGTAAATGGGGGCACCCTAGCGTCAAGGGGAATTAGCATTACAAGACCCCTTGGGCAACTCTAGCGTCAAGGGAAAATTAACATGGAGAAAAATCGTGGGTCAGATTAGCGTCAAGGGAAATTAACATGGAGAAAAATCGTGGGTCACTCTAGCGACAAGGGGAATTTAACATGGAACTATAGTGTGGGTCTGTCTAGCGACAAGGGGAAATTAACATGGGAATAGAGTTTGGGTTTGTCTAGGGACAAGGGGAATTGAATATGGGATTTTTTTTTTTTAAATTTAAATTTAAATTTAAATTTTAAAAAAGGGGTAGGCAATGGAAAGGCTATCTCTTTTCGAGAAATATGGCTGGCCCTGAAAAGGGCCTTTGGGTTTATGTTAATATTAATATTAACATAGATGGCATCTGTCACATCTTCTTCTTCTTCTTCTTAAACTCCTTCTAACTGCCGGTCCATACACAAGTACCCTCTTGAGACATCCTTGTCTTTCTATGTAAACTCTCCTCATCCATTGACTAGTATCTGTCCTATCAACAACAGTCCACTTGGACCTGACATACATGAGCATGTCCGTCCTAAACATCATGGAAGACACAAGGGTGGATGACTCAATGAGCGGGTACAAACACAAACACACAAACACAAACACACAAACACATACGCTAAGAAACAATAAACAAATCCATAATCTACTATCCACACAATCGTACGTGAGCGGTTACAAAACCCAAACTATACTCTCCACATACGCTAAGAAACAATAAACAAACCCATAATCTACTATCCACACAATCGTACGTGAGCGGTTACAAAACCCAAACTATACTCTCCACATACGCTAAGAAACAATAAACAAACCCATAATCTACTATCCACACAATCGTACGTGAGCGGGTACAAACACAAACACACAAACACAAACACACAAACACATACGCTAAGAAACAATAAACAAATCCATAATCTACTATCCAAACAATCGTACGTGAGCGGTTACAAAACCCAAACTATACTCTTCACATACGCTAAGAAACACTAAACAAAATCCATAATCTAATATCCATACAATCGTACGTGAGCGCTTACAAAACCCAAACTATACTCTCCACATACGCTAAGAAACAATAAAGAAACCCATAACCTACTATTCACACAAACATACCTTAGCTCTTACAAGCACCAACACACAAACACATACCCTCACACTATCTTAAAAAAGAGTTAGTGTTTATATTCACACTACTCTACCTACACATTGGCAAATTGATGGTTATTTCTTTTCTAGAGTATTGGGTAGCCCTGAAAAGGGCTGTTTTTTTTTGTTTGCTATGGCATTCTTTTTAGTTTCTAAGAATGCGATGTCCTCTGATGATAGACTTTCTGGCGATAGGTCTGCTTCTTCGGAAAGAGAAGAAGAACTCTTTGGTGTCGATACGACAATCGACAAAGCCTCTGTCAGCTTCAGGTTGCTGCTGCTGCTCTTGTTGTTGTTGTTGCTGCTGTCTCTGAAGTCTGTACTTCTCTGTCCATTCTTCTTTTTCCCTGTTCATTTCTTCTCTGAAGAGCTCTTCTATCAGGTCTTCAGTGATTTTTAACATTCTCACATTCTCTATTTCTTCTGGCTTCGGTATCAGACTGTGTCTGACCCTATGCAAATTCACGTAGGCTTCGTTGAGTTTAGCTAGTTTGGAGCACATCTTCTTAGGAGGATGAGTCGACAATGGATGGTTAGACTGGAAACAACCCGGTTCTTAAAGTCAAAGCGCGGACGTGAAGGAAAACATCCCCCACACGGTTTTTGAGTCGCAACGTTTAGTGAGTGTCATGAGAGGGATAGTAAGAAATGAAAGAGCATCAATCCAACATTCTTATAGCTAAACAAAAGACAAAGGCATTTTTTTCAAAACACAACATTTTTTATTCAAAAATCACTTAACACTAAACAACAACTCTAACATTTTTAACAATAATCCAACAATATAACATCAAACAATTTTTTCAAAACACAACATTTTTTATTCAAAAATCACTTAACACTAAACAACAACAACTCTAACATTTTTTACAACAATGCAACACTAAAAGTTTCTCCACTAGGTAAAGAGGGATAACAGTCTTCCATGGTTTCTAGTAATCTAGGATGACTTCTCTCAAACTGTTGATTTCTATGGTATTATCGAATTCTGCATACAGGATGACGTTCACCGTTTCATCAGGGTCTTGGTCTTTAAACTGAATTTCCACACGAATCTGGCCGGATTTTATAGGGTGGAAATGTCCCTCGTCGCTGCCTTGGTCTGGAGTGAAATCGAAAGCCCACAAAGCGTAGCCTCCTGCATAATCCTCGTACGTAATACCGTGACTGGTATTGGTTCCTAACTGTCCGGTGGCTTCGTACAAGGACAAGTACGATCTCAAGTAATTCTTCTTTTTAAAGTCAGGTTCGAAAGGTCGGGTACACAAGGTCTTGCCATCGCGACTGACTTCGATTTTGGACACGCCAAAGTGTTGAAAGTAGAAAGGATTTTTTTCGGCAGCTCCGTTGAAGGCTGTATTCTCGACGATACCAACGATCAAACGTTTGGGTAACTGTCCTTGGAACAGATGATCTTCGATCATGGATCGCTGTCCCTTGGGAATGGTGAAGGTTTTCACTTCCACGCGTCGTATGGGATACTTGGCAGTCGTTCTGCTCAACGAATAAACTGATGTCGTTTCCCACTTTAGGTAACACTTCCACACGGCGTACGTAGAGTCTGGCTTCTAGGATTTTGGTTTTGTAACCGTCACTATCAGCCATCAAATGGAAAGCGGCACTGCTACGATTCAGTCTCAGGCGGACATCCACCCCGTTCAGCAAATACTTTTCTTGCAACCACATGTCCAAATGCAAACGATCCATCAGTTCTAAACTTGTGTCGGCTCCCGTGATTCTCTTTCTTCGTTCTACAAATCCATCATTGTTGTCTTTCTTTTCATCAGTTTCCAATATTTCAAACTTGGTAGGTTCGTCAGCTTCCCATACCACACAGGCATTGAGATGAGTGTTCTTGGCATCTATTCCGTACGTCAAGAGATTTTCCAGGTAGGCACGATAAGGGTAAGTATCCATGCTGCTACTGACCAGTTTGTTATTCAAGTACAAGTCCACTCCACTGAACAAGGAATGCATGAAATTGTTGACGGGAGCTACTGCTTCATCGTCTATAGCACCTCCAGTCTTATCTAGAATTTTGACTTTCAGGTACAAGTAACTGCTATTCAGATCGATGTAATCTTCGGGCTGTCCTTTGATTTCAAACTCGATGAGAGCGGAATCGGTCAGTGAGGAGACGGGGTGAAATTCCACCCACTGGGATTCTTGCATCGTCATCATCGTGGGGGGCATGGCAAACAGATCCAGTTCCGTCTTGGAACAAGCGCAAGATTCTCGGTGCATCTTTTTTTTTGTCTCTTTTATCAATAATCGAAAACGTCTAAGTCTCGAACGGTTCTTCTTTTCTTGGCCTTTCTCGCTTGAAGTCTGGTGAAAGGGTGTTTTCTTCGTCGTCTCTTTCTGCCTTGTCCTTGCTGAATGCCTGACTCGGTAGCGTGCAGGGCATTTATAGGTGTTTCTCGTTGGCCTAAAATGTCTTTGCCCGTTTGCAGCAAGACATTTTTGCCTGCCCTCATGAAGGCTTCTTTAGGGTTTTGTTTGTCGATGATGACATTTTGGAGAAATTCTTTGCCTTGCGTCAGTGCCGCATCTTTCAAGGCGTGCAATCCGCGTGTCACCATCGGTTTCAACACCGGGGCCACCGAACGAAAGGCCGATTTTAACATATCTCCTAAACCGTGTCCTCGCTGTCGAGCAACCCCTCGGTACACTGGATACATGACTTACGAATCGTGAGAAAACCGTTTTCGAAAATGGAGTTTCACCGTGACTTTTCCTTTGGTGAATGGAATATTTTGTCCCAAATCTCCTTTTATAGTAATGTTGACCGTGTCCAAATACGACTTACTGACAGGTAAATAGTGAGGATGTACAAATTCGCGGTGGACGTGGTAAGTGTTTCCACCTTCCTCGTCAGTGTTCGTGGCAGAATCCACTTTGAAAGGAATGACAAGCAGTAACGGTACGGAGGTGTGTCCCACCACGTTATACTCCACCACATCGGAGTATACAAACATCAAATTCAGTCCTTGGTTCAGTTCTACCGGGGCACGAAATAACTTGCTAAAAGACTCGTCGTAAACGATGGGTAATTCGCTTTTCTTCATCATGCTCATTCTCAGGTTCATGTCTCCGCCCAACATGTCATACAATTCAGGACAAAATAAAATGGACAGGATTTTACTCCGTTCAAATTTCATCAAGAAGCGACGAGCTGTTTTGTGGTACTCCATGGTGACACTTTTGTTAACATGCTCCAAAGCTTTCAGAAACACGGCATTAAACCTGGAGGCTATGGTGCTGACCAAATGTTGACCACTAAAATAATAGCCTGGGGAAATGAACAAGTGATAGTGGTGTACTTTTGTGTACGGGTTTTCTTGTCATATTTGACATTGCTATCCATCCACTGTTGCATTTGCTCGTCATGAACTTCCACATCAAAAAAATTTTGATTGGGAAGGACATTGAGGACTTGGGTCGGGTGAATCATTTCTACTAAAGCCACTTCCCAATGGGCTTCGTGATCTAAGAGGATGGCTTGAGGTAATTTGGCCGTGTAACAGCACAACGTGTTCTTGGGAAACACCTCCATGGAACTGTCACTGGGTAAGGTTAAGTAAAACTGGTTTTGGTGACTCATAATTCCCGAGTTCTGTGGCTGTCCGAGGGGTTAGTGGACGTCAGAGGCGTGTCTCCGCCCAAAATGGGGTTCTGGTTGTGGTTGGAGTGGTGACTGGCACTGGCACTGGACACAAGGTTCCCGTGGTTCCCGTTCGAGGTGAATTTCAGGGAGGGATTAGGAAGCAGGTAACCGATGCAACTGCTCAATAAAATGGTCCACAATTGTTTGTCTCCTTGTTGCAAACTCAAATTGGCGATGGCTGCCCCGATGACACAATACACCACGAAGATTTGGCAGAAAAAGACGATTTGCGTTTTAGGCACACGTTCTCCACACCACACCCACAAGGGTTGTTTTTGTAAATCTTGCACAGAAGAACTGGGTGAAGGAGGAGTGGTCGACGTAGCTGCGTCTGTGTGAAAAGGCATGATGGTCACTTCTTTTTATAGTCGATGACTTGCGAAGCGTCGATCCAAGAATCAAAACTGGGCGGATATCCTTTCCAACGTACTTTGACTTCTTTGACACGTCGTTTGCCCACTTTACGGGTTCTGCATTCGAGAATGCTTTCGATGTCGTACACGTCGTCTTCTTTTTTGGTGACACGTTGTAACTCGGGCAAATAAAACGTTCCTTTGAGCACTTCTCCGTTCATGTCTTCCAATTTATAGACGGCAGGATGACGGCCATGCACTCGTCCAGTAACGCGAAACAATTCGGTCGTCCAGTTAGGTAAGTAACCTTTGTCGAAAGTGCGTTTGGTTTTGCCAATGCGCACCCAATCTCCTACGGCCAACACTCCACTTTTCTTGGGCACAGCCCTCGTCGGGGACGTACCAAACAGGCGCTCAAACACCAACACTTCGTTGTCGGGAGTCACGTCTTGCGGGGCACGTCCGATGCTTCGATGGTAAGATTGGTTGTACGCTTGCACCAGGTGCGGTAAGATGTCGATGTACTTCAGAGTGTGGTGATGCGTAAAATATTTCCACATGCGTTCTTTCAAAGTGCGTTGAAAACGTTCCACGATGCTGGCTTTGGTTTCGGGATTCTCGGTGGTAAAAAAATGAATGTCACGTTTCTTTAATTCTTTTTGGAAAGCTTGGTTCAGAAATTCGGTGCCTTTGTCCGTTTGCCATCGAAGAGGGTGACGACCGCTTTGTTTCAACACCCGTTGCAGGGCTCGCACTAACTCGCTGCTCGATTTGGAAGTCAAGGGCACGACCCAGGCAAATTTGGAAAAGACGTCGATGACACAAAACAAATATTTGTAGCCACGATTGTAGCTGGCCAAATGAGAGACATCGGCTAAATCGGCTTGCCATTGATGATCGATGCCTTCCACTCGGGTGCGACTTCTGGCAAACTTGCGTCGAATGGGTTTGTGTAAAGTGTAGGTAGCTTGTTCTTGTAACCATCGTTGCACTTGAGGTAAACGGAGACTTTTCAGTCGAGTTTTGGCAGCACGATACAATTTTTGAACTCCTGCGTAACCTGCAGGATGGGAGGGATCGTAGTAAATGCTGGCTAAGACTTTTTCCATTTTTTTTTTGTGTTGGTTGGTGTGTTAATAAGACACCCTCTTTTGGAGGATGCTACTCTTTTTCTCTTGGGGTATTTTCTTGGATTGCAATGCTTTGCGTGTGCGGCCAGCAATAGGTGTCGAAGAGGAGAAGGATGTCTGAGCGGGGGATATCGGTTCTTGTTTCACTTCTGTCTTCACTTTCTTTTTCTCTTGTGAGGAAGAAGGGGTGGCCATCATCTTTTAAATCCATCCAATTCTGGAGGTAGGTGGTGTTGTTAACTTGCGTACTTTTTCTGGTGGAGTTTGAAACCCTTCTTCTTCTTCTCCTTTTTCTGTCTTGGTCACGGGTACTGGTGGTACTGGTACTGGTACTGGTGATGGTGCTGGACTTTTCATCAAGGTCTTAAAATCTTTCAAAGTGGGTAGAGCTGTTTCGTCTAAAGCTTTCTGGTGAAAGAGTTGCAGTCGTTGCAAGAGTTGACCGTACTTTTGCGATTTTTCTGTTTCGGACAAATCTTGGCGATCCATCAAGGACTGCAATTCGTGTTGTAACTGGGACATCTCGCTCAAATGGGGATTGGGAGGTAAATGCGGGGTGTGTTGTTCTTGCCACCGATGGTATTCCATCCATCGTTTGTAAGGCACTAAAGCTAGTTTTCGTCCTTCCATGGGGTTGTCAGGGGTCGATTCTGAGATCTTGGAACTTCCGAGGCCTTTTTATCTTGCTCCCACCAGTCCTCCCAACATGGTTCCCAAGACTCCTTTCAGTATGGGGCCTAACAAGAGAGGTAAAATACCTCCACGTTGCACTAACATCATTTTTTTGACGAATGGGAATTTTCTTTTGAACCATTTGGCGAAGAACGTGACGATGTTTGCCTAAGCATTGTTTCTGGTGTTTGGACAAAGGGATCGTGCCTTTCAAAACGTTCAAACAACATTCGCACACGGTATCGATGACCTCTTTGGAGGCTGTTTGAATGAGTTTTTTTCGTAGGGATGGAGAAGCTTTGGACAGGACAGATAACATGTCCCCATGTTTGGCTAAACGTGGTGGCAGTCCTTTCCTTTTCTTTCCTTGGGGTTTTCTGGAGGGTGACATCTTTGAGTCTTCAGGAGCACCAAAAAACACTGATACCCGACTTGGTCACAGGCCTTTTTTATACTGGAACGCGTCGCCACTGATTGTCTTTACGTCGTATTAGTTTGAGGACAGGCATGACACGTCGTGCAGGGGTACGTAACGGACTAAATCGAGCCAGTTCTTGCTTGGACAAATCTAGTAAACTTTGTAACATGCCCGATCTTTCTTGAACTTTGATTTTGGGAGAAGGTACTTTGTGAGCAGCAGCCACTGCCTCTAAATTGGAGGGTCCTGCCACTGGGGAAGTTCTTTTGGGGGTCATCAACGGAGAAGTTCTTGGTGTGATCAACGTCTCCAAGTACTCTTCAGTTCTGGGTGTCATTAACGGAGAAGTGGACAAACGTGAAGCTGCCGGAGACGCAGTCACCGCCGTGGCAGGTCGTGGTTTGCGAGTGTAAGGTTGCGTCCTGGCCGAAGTGCCTCTCTTGCGACTAGTTTTCTGTGGACTTTTCTTTTTCTGGGGGCTTCTTTTCTTTTTCCGGGGTGGTGGTGGTGTCTGGTCAGAGGAGAGTCCTGCCACTGGAGAAGTTCTCCTTGGGGACCTGGTCTTTTTCTTCTTGGGGCTTCGCTGGACTTTTGTCTTGGGTATAACTTTGGGGGCATTAGGATCCCATCTTAAGAGTGAGCGAATGATGACCCCTCCTAGAGTACGGTTCCCTCCAGGTTTCAAAATGATTTGTTTTTTGGTTTGAGTGTCGATGCGGGGATCGGCCAGTTGGACCAAAGCGACTTTGTTTCGATCAAAAAAGCGTTTGGTTTGATGAGGAATCTGAATGATTCCTTGGAGTAATTGACGTGCCGTCACCGTGGACCATCGTAAGACTTCTTTGAGACTAGCTTCTAAGACACGAGCTCGTGTTTGTGGATTTTTTTCTCGACTGATGCCATACAAGGCACGAATCAATTTGACGGGAAGATGCGACTGAAGGGACGTCATGTTCGCACTGTGTGAGACAGACGAAAAAGGGTCTGAGGTTTTTATAGATTTTTTTATGGGGAGTGAAATGAAGTCGAGGACGGAGACGTGTACAGGACAGGCCCTCCGTCTTGGCACCAGTGGTGAAACAAGTGGGTACGAAATCGCAAATCCTCAGGAGTCGTAGGTTTCAAATCGACGAGTAAATAGGCGTGTGGCGTTTGAGTGGCATCGTCGTACGCCTGAGTCAGCCAAGGCGTTCCTAACTGTTTGGCTAAGACTTGCACTTGCGATTTATCTCGAGGGCTTTTAAACAAGACCACGTAATGCGCATTGAGACTGATGGTGCGATGGGCTTTACTTTGTTGAAACAAATTTTGGGTGATGTAAACGACACTGGCATTACGGTGATGCCCTTTGCGCGTGAACCACAGTTTAATTTCTTCTTCGTCTTCTCCTAACATGTCGTCGAAAATGACCAAATGGGTTTGACGGGAGTCAGAGACGATGCCGTCGTCTTCTTTAGGAATGCCTTCCACAAACACGATGGAATCGCCTTGACTTTCTCGCAAGAGGCTGTACGCCGATTGCCACTCTTTGTAACACCACACGATCCGTTGAGGTGGCCTATCGATCAAATGATGTTTATGTTCGATCAAACATTTGACGAATTCAGTTTTGCCAGAACCGCTAGGTCCAGCAATGAGCATGTTAAAGGGATGGCGAAGATACAAAGCCTCCCAACTGGCACGATCTAAGTGTTCGTCGATGACTTTGACAGTAGAGGAAGAGGGAGCAGAGACAGTAGAGGTAGCCATGGTGTGAGGAATGTCACTTGTGACACGAAAAAACAAACAAGACAAGAGTTTATATACTTTTTCAGAACACGTTTATTGAATGTTTTTTTCAAACATGAATACGAAAGACAAAAATACATAAAAGCCAAAGGCTTAAGTACAAGAATAAAAGGCACATGAACGTGGAATAAAAAACAAGTGTCTGTACAACAACCACATGTTTTGGGTGAAGTTCTAACCAGTTCTATAGTAGGGGGTAAGGTCACACAAGTGTCCTCCCGAAAGGGTCTTTCAGGCCTGTCCACGACAGTCCTGTCCTGGGTGACGGGTTCTTCTGGCACCGTCACTAACACAGGTTGAAAAGTAACTTTTTTCCTTGAATAACTCTCGTGCATACTGGGCCACCTCTTGTGTCCAAGCCTCAAAACCCTGGTCTCGGTGATGTCCAACATTTGCCTCCTAACCAATCTGGTTTCTTCTTCGTCAACGACATGGTAAGTTACTTCAATGAACAATGAACTATTGGTCTTGGACGTTGTCCCTTTTTATATGCTGACCAATATCGATGTGACCGTACGGCAACGTAAAGTGATTGGGAAGTCTCACTCGCTTCTGGTACACGATTTGATAGATTTTTTCCAGGGGCCGACTGACGATGTGGTGAGTGGGTAAACGTACAATCTTGTTCGGTTGATAAGTGGTCACTTTAAAGTTTCCATCCTCTCCCGATTGCAAGGCTTCTTTCAATACCCCAAAGTTGACCACTCGACTGGTACGATGATTCAGAGTCAGTCCTTTCACTTTGCACGTCGTGTGCACTTCTCCTTGTTTGTCCCGGTATTCGTAGCCGTAATTTTTGGGACCACCACTGACGAAACTTAGAATCTTGTCGTCGGGATGCTCGTCTGTCCAGGCTCCTAAACGGTCTCCTTCGATGTCAGGGTGCTGTTGAATCGGGTGATGGATGTAAATGCAACTGTCCGTGTCAAAGTACAGGACGCGTTCTTCTAACAGTTCTAAAGCTTCGTACAATTTTAAGCGAGCATGAGCTGTCACGTAAGCCGCAATGATGACATTTCCAAAAGGGTCGTCTTGTACAAAGTCCACATCTTCTTCGTAATTGACCAAGATCAAATCCTCTCGAACGACGTCCACGTGTTTCATGTATTTGGTTTTGTCGTGAATCATCTGGAAGTAGCGGGAAGGTTCTGTCAAATATTCCGTCTTGGGTAAACATTTTACCTCACAAGCAATTTAACATCACTTTGGCAAACGATCGCCTGCCTTCGTTTTTTTCGATGTGGTCTAAAGAGATGCCTTCTTGTGCGTAGTATTTCTCTTTGAATTGTATTTGGTCTTCGGGAGTGTGACACCAGGAAGGATAGCCGCTGGCTTCTTGTTTCAGTTTCAAAAAGGCATCCACGTAGTCAGCGAAAATGCCTTTCTGAGTAGGGTCACCCTTGTGGTACTGTTGTGTCTTAGGAAAGTGGCAAATTTCGTACACTTCTAACAGTTGGTATCCCATGTCCAGAGCTTTGAACAATTCCACGCTGACCCAGGTTCCCATCAAGGCACGTTCTTCCTAGCTGTGATGGCAAGGTTGGTCCTGGTTGCACGTTTCGGCACAAGTACGGCACAAGGGAAACATCAGTTTGCCTTGACAATGGTGAGGTAAGACGGGATGGTATAGGTTCGTGGGAGGCAAAACTTTACACTTGATCAAGCCTTCGTATTGTCGAATGTTTTTCAGGTCGATGTGTTCCGTGAACAATTGCGGGTGCCCTACAGGAAAGCGACAATATTTGCACACGTAGGGATACAGCGAACACACGTCCAAGTATTTGATTTCTTCTCCTTTCTCTTCGTCGGCTTGGTACAGCAAACAGGTGGCATTGGTCCTTCCTCCGTACAAACTATCCCTCGGGTTCAGCGGGTCCATGAACTGGTAACTTTCCACGAGGCGTTTAAACTCGGGATCGGTTTTCAAACGGTGATCGTACTCGTGTTCCCACATTTCCACCACTTGGTATCCTTCCTGTTCTAACTTTAGGCGTCGCTGACAAGTGTCCTGGTACAAGTCTTCCATGGTTCGTTGCAAAAACTGATTTTTAGTGTCACGGTCAGGGTAACAGATGGGACATCCGTGAAATAAGCAACCGTTAAACTCGTACACGATCTTGGGGTTTTCTAAGTCCCAGCCATCGACCGAATACGTTCCGATGGTCTTTTCGCCTCCTCCGTTGCGGGCATGCTGAATCCATTTGTCTTCCTTGTCGCACAAGTAATGTAACCAACGTAGGGCTTTGACCGAGTATTGACGCTTGACATAGTGGGTCGTTTGAGGACTGATGACAGCCACGGTGTTTTCTGGCATGAATCGTTGGCGGTACACTAAGGAACACGCTTTGGCAATGGTGCAAGCTTCTTTCAAAGGATCGACCCCTCCGTGTTCCATGAACAGTTCTCGAAATTTTCCACAGCAACGTCGTAAAATGTCCACGTCGGAACGACAATACTTTAACATTTCTTCCTGAAAGTCGAAGGGGTCAGAGGCATGAGCCTGGTACCAAGCGTAGAAAGCTTCTCGTTGTTCGGTACGCATGTTGTCGGGGTCGTAATAGTGAGCCTCAGGTAAATGGGGCAGAACGGCATGTTGATTGGCTTCCGTATTGAAAAAGTGTGGAAAGTACCCTTTAGCCATTTCTGTCATTCCAAACGTTTTAGGCATTCGACTCAAAGGCATGGCCAAGTAACTCATCGAATCTTTAAACTGTACTTGTCCCACTTGCATGAAAATGATTTTGGCTCCGTTCAAAGTCACTTTAGGACGTTCGGTGCCTTGTTCCGTATAGTATCTGAGAAGAAACTGTCCATCGTATCCGGAGAAATTGTGAGCCATCACCGTGGCATGACGATGACAATCTCCGTAACGTTCGATGTCATCTTTGCTCCATGTCTTGTCGATGGGGTCTAAGACCCATTGGGCAAAATCGGCTAACGTGTTTGGTCCTCGAAAGATTTTTTCACGTCCTCCAGGAATCTTGCTGCAGTGAGGGCAATGACTGAAGATAGGTTCTTGAATGCACTTCTCGCACGCTCGATGAGCCACGCAGAAATTAGGAATGTGAATGCCGGTCTCTTGCATGCATTCGAAATCGAATAAGATGAAATTGCCTTTCTTCTTGTGACCGTCCTCTTCCTCTGGTGGGGGTTGGTATTTTTGCACGTAACATTCGTGTTCCAAGTCCACGATGTGGTGACAAATGTGACATTTTTTCTTTCCTCGACATACGTGTGCCTTGGTACTATTGGTACGTATGCCTTGTCCACACGTAGGGCACAATCTCAGGAGTTGACAAGCACATTTCTTCTGTGAACCTTGTGTTTTCAAATGTTGCTGGTAACAGGTAGGGCTGACAAACGTGCGCAGACAAGTTGAACAAGGCACTGGTTCTTCGCTCAGACAGGGTGGAGAGGCCAAACATCCTGGGCATTTCCATCCACAAGACTTGTGTTGCTCTCGATTGTTATAACCATAATCACATTTCTCACAATAATAACTGTATCCCAGGAATCCAGTGATACTGGTAATGGTATCGAAATGTTCATCGTGATAATAGACATGAATGTATTTTCCGTCCTTAAAATCTTGGCCTCGAAACAACAGAGTTCCACGCATTTCTTGAGGGTGCACTTTCAAGGTGTAGCGTGGAGCTAGGGCATCTTGCAATTTTTGCATCTCAGGAATGCCACAGGGTGTGTTTTGGACAGTCCGGCTTGTTGTAACAGGAGTTCTGCTTCATTTCTTTGTTTGGCTCGATCGGATTGTTGAATAGTTTTCCAGGTTCTTTTCCATTCTACCGTGTCGTTCTTGTTGGCATAGGTTCGTCCCACCACGATGGCACGGGCTACGCACATCTGGTCTTGAGGGTTGTTAATTCGGACGAGACTTGTTTTGGTGTTGAGAAGGTTGTCCACCAATAACATCTTTTTGCGTCCTGTCCCTTGAGGAAGAGAGACGTGGGCCATTTTCAGTGTGGCTTTACCATCGGTGATGTCAAACTGGTCATTAGATTGTTGTACGTGTTGAATCTTGTCCATGATTTTGGAAGGGGTTAGTTCTGCGGGTCTGCTAAACTCGATCCAAACAGCGGATTTCAAACCGTCGTGATCTATGGATAGTGTCAAGCGATCGTCTTCTTTGGGTTGACATTGTCGCTTGAGTGCGGTGAGCAAAGAATCCCACATCTCGGTGATAAACCCTTCTGCTTTCTCCAAGGGTACGTCGGCCTTGAAATCTTTAAACTTCACCGTGTAGGTGTAAGCCGTGGTTCTAAATTTTCTAGAGGAGCGCTTTTCCGTCTCTCGAATGGAATAGTACTTTTCAGGGTTGACTAAGGGTGGTGAACTTGGTTTAGAGGGTTCGGATTCTGGTTCACTCATGTCCTCTTCAAAATCACTGGCATGAATTTGTGCCAAGATTTCAGCCCTGGTACGAGGCGATAGATCACGTTTCTGCCTCTTACTTTCTTCTTCTTCTTTCTTCTCGAATGAATAGGATCGTTTCATCTTGAGTGCAAAACGTCAAATGACTCAAGTTCAAACACCACATACTAATTTATAGTCATGGCAAACCAGCGTATATAAAAAGGGTGTGTCTTGTCCTTTCACTATTCATTTCACTCTCAAACCGAGGAGAACAATGGAAGAGACTAGCCAAATCGAACGTTTCGTCAGAGCTTTGCGAGGGGTCATTAGAAAATTCTCTTCAGACCAGCCGACGGACTACTCTCCTTCCTTTCGAGATAAGAGTCAGGATACTTGCTATATCTGTCAGAAGAAAGGGCATTGGTCTTCAGAGTGTCCAGACCGTCAAAAAAAAAAAAAAAACAGGTGCTAAAAAAGACAAAAGTCAAGATACCTGTTATTATTGTAAAGAAAAAGGACATTGGTCTCCAGATTGCCCAAAAAAGAAACAAGAGGAGTCAGAAGAAAAGAAGGATTCTTCAGAAGAAGAGAGGGATTCTTCGGAAGAAGAGAGGGATTCTTCGAAAGAAGAGAGGGATTCTTCAGAGGAAGAAAGAAGACAATTCTATTTAAAAGAAGCAAAGAAACAGGAGAAGAAAAGAAGAAGGGAAGAAAATGAGGAAAAAACGGTGAAGAAATTCAAAAAACAGAGAGACTAAACAAGGAGAAAGAAGAAGTCAATGAACTTTTAATTAAAGTGTTGTGCTGTGAATTGGATTGTAAAAAATGGATAAAAGAATACATGAATGATATAAGGTAAGTGTCTTTGAGTTTTGATTTTAAAATAAGAAGCTACACTCACGCACTCATACACAGACACGTACTATAAGGGTAAAATGGGTGGGGTTTATTTTTGAGTTATTGGCAAATTGAAATTGTATTTCTTTTCGAGAAATGTGGGTGGCCCTGAAAAGGGCCTTTTTATTTTGGTGTAGGGGTGAGTTTAACCAATCAACTTTAACTGCCTTAAGCCTTTGCCACGGCCAAGGCCTACTTCTGATGATTGGGTTGAAATCACTAAGGGTGGTACGATAGGCTTAGTCACAGGGTTGGCGTGTTTAGCTCGGGAAGGTCGTATTCTCTTCGGTCGTGATAAAGAAGTCTGATACATTTGTTTCAGACTTCTTAACTCCGCTAAAATGTCCAACAGTACCGTAGCTGTTTGATTTTCACCCTCTTGTTTCTTTGCTGCTACTTCTTCTTGCTGTTGTTGCTGTTGTTTTTTTCTTACCTCTTCTTGTTGCTGTTGCTGTAGGAGAAAAGCTTGTTCCGCTTCCTTTTGTCGCTGCATAAATTTCTCCAATTCTTCTTTCTGTCTCTGTCTAAAATTCTCCACTTGCGGTAATGAAGAAGGTAACGAAGGTTCCGGAACAAATTCTTGCGAGGTAAGAAAATCCACAAAATCCCAATGTACCTCTTCTGAAAGTAAGTCCGGGTTCCCTTGGGCAGTCTCCCCTGCTGGTGCACCCCAATGGATCGTTTTCTGAGTTTCCGTCATGTTGAATCACTGTCGCATAGATTGACTGCACACAAGCGCTAACGAATCTATATAGACCACGTGACGTCACAGACTGCTCTCTTCGGATTGGATGCGAGCTGACTGAATTTTGTACCTATAAATAAGCGCAGTTCACTGCATTGATTCACCTATTCTCGTCGCTTCAAGATGTGGACCACAGTTGAGTCATCCACCCTTGTGTCTTCCATGATGTTTAGGACGGACATGCTCATGTATGTCAGGTCCAAGTGGACTGTTGTTGATAGGACAGATACTAGTCAATGGATGAGGAGAGTTTACATAGAAAGACAAGGATGTCTCAAGAGGGTACTTGTGTATGGACCGGCAGTTAGAAGGAGTTTAAGAAGAAGAAGAAGATGTGACAGATGCCATCTATGTTAATATTAATATTAACATAAACCCAAAGGCCCTTTTCAGGGCCAGCCATATTTCTCGAAAAGAGATAGCCTTTCCATTGCCTACCCCTTTTTTTAAATTTAAATTTAAATTTAAATTTTAAAAAAAAAATCCCATATTCAATTCCCCTTGTCCCTAGACAAACCCAAACTCTATTCCCATGTTAATTTCCCCTTGTCGCTAGACAGACCCACACTATAGTTCCATGTTAAATTCCCCTTGTCGCTAGAGTGACCCACGATTTTTCTCCATGTTAATTTTCCCTTGACGCTAGAGTTGCCCAAGGGGTCTTGTAATGCTAATTCCTCTTGACGCTAGGGTGCCCCCATTTACTACTAATACAGTACAAAACAAATCTGTTGGTAACTGCATCAAGAAAAGTTAAATACAGTATAAACCAAATCTGCTGGTTATTGTAATACTTTAAGGTAAATGTAGTATAAAAAATCTGCAAGTAATTTTAATGCCATAAAATAAATATTGTATAAGGCAAATCTGCTGGTAATAGGAATAAATAAAGTTAAATAGATCATACGCCCAGAAAAATTCCACAACCATAGCATCCTACTATATAAGGAGAAAAAGCACTGTCTGATTTTAAATGAAGGTTTATTCATTTCATTAAAGTTCATTAAAATGGAATTCTTTTTAATAAATATTTATACTGATCCTCCAATAAATGGCCTTTAAATTACATTCTGAAGAAAAAAAGAATTATTAAATAGTGTCACTTGCTACTAGCATTAAAAACCCATATATTATAGTGTATGATGATTTTATTGTCACTTAGAAAATGAATGATTTGAATTTTCATACTTCTGTGGATTACGATTGTTTAAAATTCTGTTAAGTATGATCCCAAACTGTATTTACGTGATTTCATTTTATCGACAACCCATATTTGGTGTTTTACCAAAGATGCATGTAAAATGGTAATATTTTGATATACTAGATGCTAAGCAGCACATATCAGGAATAAAAAGAGACCCTGTCGTCCTGTAACTGTCCCACATGCAAGGCCACACTACTGAGATTGAGGACACTGTATTGATAGGTAGTGTAGTGTTATCATTTTGTCAGATTTACCAGAAACTACTGCTCTTAGATATCTTTGCCACACACAAGGGAGTGGCCTCATATTGTATTATGTTTGACTGCCTAAAATCATGACCTTTGAACTTAAACACAAGAGCATAATTGATATGGTTACAAAATTCACACAACAGGAAAGAATCAACATCAAGGGGACATAACTCTGCATATCATACTTTAAAGCATAATAGATTGAAATTAGTTCCCTTTCAATATATGCTTGTGTTGCGAGTCTAAAAAGATGTAACAGAAAAGAATGATAAGCAACAAGTTTTGTAAAATTTAAGAAATAATTTATTTCCCATGAATACAAAGTCAAAATGTCAAAATAAGAATTTACAGTATTGCAAATTAAATCCCAAACAATCCAAGAATTAAAGATACAAGTCCTAATAATAAACGTTCTGATTAAACATCAGTAGAATCCAAATTAAACCCAATGCTGAAAGTGTTGATATGCCTGTGATGGCTTGTAAAGTGTTGATGTGCCAATATTCTGTTGTTTTTTTTTGGATCACAATAATACAATCCAAAAATTAAATCCTTATTTTTTGAAATCTGATTATAATTTCCAGTCTCTATTCCAAAATTGTTATCAGAGCACATTTGTATTTCCAGAGAAGAAATAATCTGAATAATTTCAAAACAAAACCCCAGATGAGGATCAAAAGTTCACTGTTCTAGAAAAAATAGACAGTTTGTTACTATCAGGCATGTAACGGAAATCACATAGTACTGTATAGCTCTATTTATATAACAAAAAAACGTCCTTGACGCAGCTGAAGACGTCACTCTGAGGACAAAAAAGTTGTTTACCAAAACTGTCTCTGAATTTTGACAAGGTGAGCCACTAGATACAATGCTTTATTATCTACAGCATTTAATGAAATAAACTGGTCACAAATTATATGTAAATTATTTGCTTTTCTCATATGCTACCTTAGTGTCTGCAAAGATCTCTCTTTTAATGGCTTTAGCAGGTGAGACTAAGATGTTTTAAAATGAGCTGCTGAAGAAATCATATTTTAGTGCAACTTTTTCTGTTAAGATTTTTTTATTATTTTACTTTTGATCTATGGTATATTCCATAATTGCCAAGACAACAGTTTTTTTTCTTCTACTTCAGACAATGTCTCATGTCAGTCATTGGAACCACTGAGAGCATACATGTGTTGCAAGTGTAAAACAGCTCAGGCTCTAACAAAAATCTTGTGACCAGATCTCAAGGGCTACTAAAATGGTGGGTCTGGGCTATTATACAGTTACAGGCAACTAATTATTTTGTGAGCTATAAAACCAACATATATGTGGTGGTATATTAAAAACCTCATTAAACAGAATGAAGATCACTGATTGACTGAATATAATTGCCAGAAAAATCAAAGTGTGTAATTTTTCAGAATGGGTAGATTGCACAAATTAGTAAGTTCTGGACCCAAATGATTTTTATCTCTGTCATTGCATATGTACATTGGAATTAAACAAAAAGATCTCACAAAGCTTGAGTTTTATAGTGGTACTGACAAACCTAGGATTTTGTCTCAAATATGCAATATGCAGTGTCCTATTTCTATCATTTTAGAAGTTTCCTCCTGGACAGATCAGTCACAGGGTGTAAGCATGATTTGATGATTTTACCACAAAGTAAAACAATTTGGCAGAATATTAATGTTACCCTCTGTGGGAACTGAGTTAGTTATCTATGAGTATATAGCAAAGCCAGGTAGCACAAAATGCTAAAAAAAATATATACAAAAATATGGTACAAAGGAATTTTTTTATTTTTGACCCAAAAGAAAGTATGAAACTATGCTTCACACATTCAAGTACCTCTTTTTGCCTTCTTTGGGCACTGAGTACAGGATGGGCAACCAGGTTTGGACTACCAGTGGATCTTGATATTTGTCAAACATGTGAGTGAATTATATAAATGCATGAAAAGTGGATCTGTTGCAGCTCAGTCTTTAAGAAGCTAGATTCCCTCCATCAAATCAGCCCAGACTGGATACCCTAATGTCATTAGACAAAGTTAAATCCCTCCATCAAATCAGCCCAGACTGGCTACCCTAGTGTCATTAGAAAAGGATAAATACTTATTTTAGCACTGCATAATATATTCGAAGCATATTGAGCTGAGAAGAAAAAAAACTAACAAGCAAACCGTACAAAATGAAAATTATAAAATGTAAATGCCTAACAGAGGTACTCACAGACTTCAGAAATCTGACCTCCGCTTGACATTTCTTCTCCAACTTCTGGATGCCCTGCACATGTTTCTGCTGTTGACATCTCTCTAACAGATTCTGTCCACACTGGATGTACTGCTGCAAAACATCAGAAGCCCCATTTTCATCTTGAGCTTGTGATGTGGCCATCCTGATGTCATACCAAGCTACAGCATCCTGCAAATTATGAGCAGTAACTCATTAATTTAACACTAAATGTGTGACACAAATTGCAATTTTCTTTTATAATTTAGACTACTGTATAAGTCAAATTGAACTGCAAAATGCACAGACCCAGATCTTGTTATCTGTAGACAATTAGTAGTCAACAGTAGAATAAACAACACAGACACTGATCTGCTAACATATTATTCTCTGCAGCTAGACTTATTAGCAAGTATATACTATATTGCTACAATAATATTTGTTGTCTCCAATAGACATCCAAAACTATTTCCAAAAAAATACTGGGGACTCATGATTCAGCCTATCCATCATAATTCACCAGCATGCTGTCCTCAATCCCAAGGAATGGAAGGATATATCATTCACCAGCATGCTGTCCTCAATCCCAAGGAATGGAAGGACATATCATTCACCAGCATGCTGTCCTCAATCCCAAGGAATGGAAGGACATATCATTCACCAGCATGCTGTCCTCAATCCCAAGGAATAGAAGAACATATCATTCACCAGCATGCTGTCCTCGATCCCAAGGAATGGAAGGACATATCATTCATCAGCATGCTGTCCTCAATCCCAAGGAATGGAAGGACATATCATTCACCAGCATGCTGTCCTCAATCCTAAGAAATGGAATAACATATCATTCACCAGCATGCTGTCCTCGATCCCAAGGAATGGAAGGACATATCATTCACCAGCATGCTGTCCTCAATCCCAAGAAATGGAAGGACATATCATTCACCAGCATGCTGTCCTCGATCCCAAGGAATGGAAGGACATATCATTCACCAGCATGCTGTCCTCAATCCCAAGGAATGGAAGGACATATCATTTACCAGCAAGCTGTCCTCGATCCCAAGGAATGGAAGGACATATCATTCACAGCATGCTGTCCTCAATCCCAAGAAATGGAAGGACATATCATTCACCAGCATGCTGTCCTCGATCCCAAGGAATGGAAGGACATATCATTCACTGGCATGCTGTCTTCAATCCCAAGGAATGGAAGGACATATCATTCACCAGCAAGCTGTCCTCGATCCCAAGGAATGGAAGGACATATCATTCAACAGCATATTGTCCTCAATCCCAAGGAATGGAAGGACATATCATTCACCAGCATGCTGTCCTCAATCCCAAGGAATGGAAGGACATATCATTCACCAGCATGCTGTCCTCAATCCCAAGGAATGGAAGGACATATCATTCACCAGCATGCTGTCCTTGATCCCAAGGAATGGAAGGACATATCATTCACCAGCATGCTGTCCTCGATCCCAAGGAATGGAAGGACATATCATTCACCAGCATGCTGTCCTCGATCCCAAGGAATGGGAGGACATATCATTCACGAGCATGCTGTCCTCAATCCTAAGGAATGGAAGGACATATCATTCACCAGCATGCTGTCCTCAGTCATAAGGAATGGAAGGACATATCATTCACCAGCATGATGTCCTCGATCCCAAGGAATGGAAGGACATATCATTCACCAGCATGCTGTCCTCAATCATAAGGAATGGAAGGACATATCATTCACCAGCATGCTGTCCTCAATCCCAAGGAATGGAAGGACATATTATTCACCAGCAAGCTGTCCTCAATCCCAAGGAATGGAAAGACATATCATTCATCAGCATGCTGTCCTCAATCCCAAGGAATGGAAGGACATATCATTCACCAGCATGCTGTCCTCGATCCCAAGGAATGGAAGGACATATCATTCACCAGCATGCTGTCCTCGATCCCAAGGAATGGAAGGACATATCATTCACAGCATGCTGTCCTCAATCCCAAGGAATGGAAGGACATATCATTCACCAGCATGCTGTCCTCGATCCCAAGGAATGGAAGGACATATCATTCACCAGCATGCTGTCCTCAATCATAAGGAATGGAAGGACATATCATTCACCAGCATGCTGTCCTCAATCCCAAGGAATGGAAGGACATATTATTCACCAGCATGCTGTCCTCAATCCCAAGGAATGGAAAGACATATCATTCACCAGCATGCTGTCCTCAATCCCAAGGAATGGAAGGACATATCATTCACCAGCATGCTGTCCTCGATCCCAAGGAATGGAAGGACATATCATTCACAGCATGTTGTCCTCGATCCCAAGGAATGGAAGGACATATCATTCACCAGCATGCTGTCCTCAATCCCAATGAATAGAAGGACATATCATTCACCAGCATGATGTCCTCGATCCCAAGGAATGGAAGGACATATCATTCACCAGCATGCTGTTATCAATCCCAAGGAATGGAAGGACATATCATTCACCAGCATGCTGTCCTCAATCACAAGGAATGGAAGGACATATCATTCACCAGCATGCTGTCCTCAATCCCAAGAAATGGAAGGACATATCATTCACCAGCATGCTGTCCTCAATCATAAGGAATGGAAGGACATATCATTCACCAGCATGCTGTCCTCAATCCCAAGAAATGGAAGGACATATCATTCACCAGCATGCTGTCCTCAATCACAAGGAATGGAAGGACATATCATTCATAATGTCAATGGATAATAACTATGTAGATGTATTGTTAATTATGTCAAACAGCTTATGTTAAATAAAATTCCACAAGTTTTATGTCTTTACACCAGGCATGTTCAACTTCCTCATGGGATAGATAAGTGGTTGTTAATGCCACACTCTATGATGTCAACAGGTAGGTGGAAAAAATCAGGTCAGGGGCTGTATGCAGCCAGAGGGTAACAGGTTGCACATGCCTAAAATTAAGTCGGGGGCTGGATTCAGCCAGAGAGTCACAGGTTGCACATGCCTAAAATCAGGAGCTGGATCTGGCCTGTGAGCCATAGGTTGTACATGCCTAAAACTATGTCAGGTGCTGGATCAGGCCAGTGGGCCATAAGTTGCACATGCCTAAAATCAGGTCAGGTTGTACATGCCTGCTTTGCAACTTTAAAGGGAAGCATCCTGTTTCTAAAGCAAGGGTTTGGAAGGAAGTATGTACAGTTTCTACCTCTGTATGGGTAAAAGGCCTTTGGAAGTCTGATTAAATCAAGATCTACATGTACTTATCACCAATATGAGGCCATGTATTGTTGACATTTTGATTCAACAATTGAATTACATCATTCATCTAGCTGAAAGTTAAACATGCCATTTGGAACATGGTGTTGCTAATGACAAGTCTCATTAATGTGAAACCTTATGTTTATCTATTATAAAACAACTGGCCAGAAAAATTCCAAAGGTCACCAAAGACAAACTTTTGTTGCTATCAGCCATATTTATTAATTAGCTCTAATTACTGATAATCTTCTAAATTATAAAACAATATAACAGCTGGTACTAACATTGATAATTTAACTCCCCATATAACAGACCAATTGTCACCCATTCTCTTTCAAAAAGCAAATGGGGACATTTATTTTACAAGCAGATCTTGACTTTAATCAGATTGAGGTCTCTAGTCATTCTTACATCAAAATAAATGTAACAACTGAGTGTGTGAGTGTGATTTGGATTTTTAATGTAGCTTTATAAATTTTCCAGTCATATCGCTCTGATATCTGCAGTATTGCAGTTTATAGTGATATCTAGCACTGGGGCATCATGCCGCAGTCACAGTATCCTGACACCAGGATAACCAGTCCTAACACTTAAACCTCTTACTGCCAAGCGCCAAGTGAGGCAGCTGCAAGCACCATTATTATAAGTCTTTGGTATGACTCTGCTGGGGTTCAAACCCACAACCTTCCCCATCCAAGGTGGACACTCTAACCACTTAGGCCAAAGGAGCAGTCTGTAACAAACTAACATGTATTCTCAAATGATAATTGATCTAACTGTCATGGGACCAGGAAAACAAATGACTACAATTCTTTTCATGTCACATGCCCTATTAGCTGTTATTTTTTTATATTTTAAATTAATTTTTTAAGTGTACAAATATTTACTGATACAAAATTAATATTTATCATATTTTTCTTAAGCACATACCTAAAATTTGGTCATTTTCATTTGAAAAATGTTCCTTTTTCATGTCAAAAAATTAGAGGACAAGAAAAACTAATTTCAAGCAATTTATGTGAAGGAAAGATAAATGTGTACGAACACTTTCAAATGATGTATGAGAATACACTGATTAAAATTTACATATACTTACAACAAGGAGATCTGACAGGCTGATGAAAGTCTATGTTCTGCTGGTTGACAAAATTCTTGACCACTTATTTTTAGTAACCAGTCAGATAAAGCATCAAATTTTGCGTAGTGGAGAGTTATTATTACAAATGATATGTTCCGAATAAAGTATTTCACTTTCACAAATGTAAAAGCTGTAACGTGATTGGTGAAACAAAAGTCAACAGAACATGACCTTGTAAAAGTATCCATCAAAAAACCATTACGTGAGAGGTCTTAAATTTAATCAGTCTGCATGTAGTAACGAACGCCTAATAGCGCTTCATGGTCCATCCCATTATTCCTGTACTACACAATGTGTTACTCACTGCACATGTATAAATGCATGAAGAAGAAACATGCATTACATACAACTTCACTTGTGCAATTTCATTTTTAGTACAATATATTGCTCCATAAAATGCAAGAAACAAACTTTCAGTTTTTGGAGGGTTTTAATCTGTAACCATACTGTATGTTTTCAAAGGCCAAGTTGGATGCATGTCCAATATTTTAGCCAAAAGCATTTTCTTCAGCATGTGGTATTGACTTCATCTACTTCTTGGAATTTTAGCTTTCTGTCTCTGTCTTTTATCCTACAATACAAGTTTTGTGTTTAAATTTGTTTACATTTTCAACAAATCATATTTAGATAGTTTTGAATTTCATTTTTTTTCTTCCTACATTACATTTTATCACTTTTACAATATTGCATACTTTTGTCCTTTTATAGGATCTGATGAGTTTAAAAACCATAAAAGCCTGGGCTAACTTTACCCCAGTTGTTGGATGCTTGGTTTGAATTGCACTTTTAACACATTATTAGCTATATCATACTAAGGAAATGGAAGCTATGTGCCTTTCTCAAGAATAACCTTGGTAGACAATATGGGCTGGCATTAGCAGGTATCAAACCAGCAACCTTTGGAGTCCAATGCTCTAGCAACATTCAGAGAGATGAAACACCTTATCTAAGCCCATCAAAGCCCATCAAACATCATCGATTTCATGTAAACAAGGAACAGCAGAGATTTAAGGGACAAGAGATGCTGTTTATGGTACATGTACATACTTTGTAAATCACAGTGCTTTATTATTTATATTTTATCTGCAAAAGAGGCAAGAATACATTAGTGTAATTTCCTGTAAATAAATGGTACAGGTATTTAAAAAACTTGAAATTTCGGTTTATTAGCAGGATACATTTTTGGTGGACATTTATACATGATAGAAAAAAAAGTCTAATTTAACAGCTTACACTTTTTTATGATATTTCATGAAAACAGCAACAAGACATCATCACCTAGTTGATATGCAGATTTGTAAGAACTGTACTTGTACAGGTTAAAAATCATCATTATTCATCGGCATTTACATCACATATTGCTAGCATGATCCTGTCACGAATATTTAATCTGGATACTATTTCAGCAAAACATTTACCTTTCTCACCAAATTAAATTGTATGCATTCTATAATTCTGTGACTTGCAGTATATAAACCTTTCTGCAAGATATTTTAAAAATGAACACAGTAAAAATTTAATTGCTGCCATGTTACAAACTTTCCCCTTGATCAGTATTATGACTTTCTGTAAACTAATTTTAATATTCTGATTGGGTTGGTTGGTTTTGTAGGATTTAATGCCATTTCTCAGCACAATACCAGTTATGCATGGCAGCCAGGGTGGAGGAAGACCCAAGGAAGAACCATCGAACCACAAGAGGCTATGCCACATTCTGACAGTATTTCAAGAAATACAATCATGAAAGATGTCATCCATAACTGATCAGTCAATAATTTCTGGTTGCAGTGTTCGCTATGATTTGCTCTTAGTCTTGTCTCATATCCAGGTCAACCCCAGCAATCACAAATTATACTAAAAATAGGAATGCCACTTTTGTGCAAAAATCCATGGAAAATATTTATATACCCCAATCATTTCACAGAATGGAAATATTTTAATTGTGTGTAATCTCTTATACTGGTCATTAAATTGGAACATACTAAAATTAAAGATCTAATGTACAATTAACTTCCAAATCAAAATTTTAGTTTTCAACAAAAATTGTTTTTAAAAATCACAAGTTAGTGCTAATAAGTACTGAGGACACTTTATACAATTAATCTTTTCGTATTTTTGTTAAATAACAGGTAAATACTATCAGTTGAATAAAATTCCAAATGATGTCAAAAAAGAGTTAGCTGATTGCTAAGTAAACCATTTTAAAATCAAAATGAGCTTTTGCACTAACACACGTCAATATATACAAATAATCTTCTCTGTTGATCTAATATGTCAATGCAATACAGTGTTAACTGAATTTAAATCAAGTTTGTCAGCGTCAACAATGGGGAAAAGTCTTGAATTTTGATGTCTTCAAATTTATGTATGTGGTAATGTTTTTTATACAACTGACAAACTGAAGTCTCCTCAGCTTCACCTCTCAGACAAATAAACCTCAGTCTGTTGCTCTTGTGGGCTTAACACCATTTTTCAGCATATGATAGGCTATACAATGTAGACAAGTGTAGCTGGTGCAGGAAGAACCCTGGTTAACCACCAACCCATGGGAAGCTATTGGCAAGCTTTCTCACATTGCCACACTGGCTGAGCCAGAGACTTGAACCCAGAAGAGAGAGGTTAGGTGATACTGAGCTGCAAAGCCGAGTGCCATAGACTACTCAGCCATCCAGGGCCACCCAGGGACAGAGGTGAGATGTCAGGCATAGACTACTCAGCCATCCAGGGCCACCCAGGGACAGAGATGAGATGTCAGGTGAATGCCTTAGACTACTCAGCCATCCAGGGCCACCCGAGGATAGGGGTGAGATGTCTTGCAAGTGCCATAGACTACTCAGCCATCCAGGGCCACCCAGGGATAGAGGTGAGATGTCAGGTGAATGACTTAGACTATTCAGCCTTCCAGGGCCACCCGAGGATAGGGGTGAGATGTCAGGCAAGTACCATAGACTACTTAGCCATCCAGGGCCACCCAAGGACAGAGGTGAGATGTCAGGCAAGTGCCATAGACTACTCAGCCACCCAGGGACAGAGGTGAGATGTCAAGCAAGTGCCTTAGACTACTCAGCCATCCAGGGAAAACCGAGGACAGAGGTGAGATGTCAGATGAGTGCCTTAGGCTACTCAGCCATCCAGGGCCACCCAAGGACAGAGGTGAGATGTCAGGCAAGTGCCATAGACTACTCAGCCACCCAGGGACAGAGGTGAGATGTCAGGCGAGTGCCTTAGACTACTCAGCCATCCAGTGAAAACCGAGGACAGAGGTGAGATGTCATGCAAGTGCCATAGACTACTCAGCCACCATGGGCCATAAAAATTCAGTTTCAGAAATGTCACCTGGTAACATCTCGTTTGCCTTGCCTTTACTTAAATCAGTATTCATAATCTTCATTTCTTTCTCAATTCTCAAAAGATATGGTGTATTCAATTAATAAAGAGATTGTTTTTAAATGTTTAGCATATAAATGCCAAATTCAGTTTCATAATATCTGTACATTTTCCTTCACAATGTGTTGCTCCAGTCAGCGCCATCTTTTGTGTGTGATGGCCAAGTAACCCTGAAGCCATCTAAACTTTTGTTCATCTTTCAGAAATATAAAATAATCAATATATTTTACAATGTATTAAGAAAAGTATATCCAACAATACTAGACATGTATCCAAAATGTACAATGTAAATGTACAATGTAAAGAAAACAGGCACATGACAACAAACTATTTTTATCAATGATGTATTGTCCCTTTTCTTTTTTCCTGTGTGTAGTTAAGGTGGAATATGTGCTTGGCCATATTATACAAAACAGTCATTTAAAAACATCTGGTTTTGAAACAATTTTTTCAGTGAAAGAAATTAAATGTAAGTAGTTAAAAGTACTGATGATAGTTAGCAAAACAGAGTTTTTAGACATACTGAAATTACATGCAGAAAGATATGCCAGAAACTCTGTGTTGCACTGATACACTAACGTGCATTGAACAAAATTCTAGGTGACTGCTAACCAATCTTACAGAGGCATTGTTAAATCATATGTTCCTCAGGTGGATACTACTAACTAAAAGCATGTCATAGTGACCTATCCTCCAAGTTCAAAAGTTTTCGGAGACATGTACATCTGTTTCTACAGTCCTGAAATTGTATGAGTGTGTTCCCATTTAAAATCAACTGTGCAGAGGTACATGTACAGCAGCACAAGTACATGTAAGTACAAATTTTACCAATTTACATATATTAACATTATCAGGCAAGATCCTTCATTGATCTTAAATAGAATATTAATTGCTGTTCTAAAATTAAAAACTAATAAAATTTTACAAAGGTTTGTTCATTCCTGATTGTTGAGTGATCTGTATATTAGCTGTCGTTGTTGTAGGGTATAACGCCATTTTCCAGCACACAATAGGCTATACATGGCGGCCAGTATTAATGGTGGAGGAAGAACCCAGGAAAACCCCGGAAAGAACCACCAACCCACGAGAAACTACTGGCATAAGCTGTCATCACAAAGCTTCCAGGTGAAAATTACTGATGCCTTCTGACTTTTACAATGACAGCTGCATAACAAACTCGGACGCAAAAAGAAGACATCAGGTCTGAACAGAATGGCAGTATCATCCTTTTTCACCAATACGAGGCACATTTCTTGTAACATCATTGCATGACATTCAATCCATTCCCACTGTATCACACATCTTGGCTAACCTCATCTCAAAATGTCCACATACTTTAGCAAGCAAAATAAAATGAATAATTGCCATTTATTGATATACATGTTCAAATTCTAACAAAGAAATCCATAGTTGAAATACAACATGTATACATGACCTCCATGATGGTATACCTGTCAACTTTACACAAATATTCACAGGTGACAAAATAGAACATGGCTCATGTGGATTGCATACAATATATCTATTTATGTAGAACTTTTTGGAGAAATTAAAGCCAAAAGAAATAATGTCATAATCAGGAGTTCTCTGCAAAATATTGAGAAATATTATGAGATTAGTAGGTTGTTGTTGTTGTTGTAAGGTTTAACACCATTTTTCAGCATACGATAGGCTTTACATGGCAGCCAGTATTAATGGTGGAGGAAGACCCAGGAAAACCATGAAAGAATCTCTGACCCACAAGAAGGTACTGGCAAGCTTTCTCACATACCTACATTGGCCGATTCTGAGACTCGAACCCACGCAGACAGAGGTGAGAATATTCGGGTCTTTCCAACAGTAGATAGGCCATAATAATAATAACTGTCATTTAAGTACATGTGATTTAGCCTAGTGCCCTACAATAACAGTTTATGTTTTTTAAAAGACAGAAAAGTACATTGACTCACAAAATGAGTCAGCAAAATCTGTTTTCATTTTTTGGCAAATGGACTTGTGATAAAAATGACATTAATAGGAACAAAATGGACAAAATTTGCATTTGACTGGTGATATTTGGTGTATTTAAGTTCCATCTGACTGGTTATATTTTGTGGTATTTAAGTTCCATTTTACTGGTGATATGTATTGGTATTTAAGTTCCATTTGACTGGTGATATTTGGTGGTATTTAAGTTCCATCTGACATGACATTTGGTGGTATTTAAGTTCCACTTGACTGGTGATATTTGGTAGTATTCAAGCATCAGTACCTAAAGCTAGTGTGAATTAGTCACATTTATATTCTCAAACAATGTTTGTACTGTACATTTACCAAGATCATTTCATCTTTTCAAGAACACTCTGGTGGTTTAAGTGGTTAGAGCATCTGCCTTTGATGAAAGTCACAAGTTCAAACCCAGGCCGAGTCATAACAAGGACTTATAAAAATGGTACATTCAGCTGCCACACTAGACGCTTAGCATTAGGAGGTCAGTGATAGCACTGGTCAGCCTGGTGTCAGGATAATGTGACTGGGTGGAACATGATGCATGATGCCCCAGAGCTAGTTCTATAAACTGCCAAACTGCTGACATCGTAGCGATATGACTGAAAAATTGTTCAAACTACAGTAAAAATCCAAATCACACACACACCACTTTTCTAAAGAGCCTTCTAAACCGGACACTGTTTACACTTTATTTTTAAATTGGTTTTGTGCACATATACTGCTAGGCACCTTTTATCATTTTGTCTTTGTTTTCTTTAATGACTGTAATTTACATTCATATATACTGTACAGTGTAATGATAGGTGTGTATTCATATAAGTTTCTGTCGTGGGAACAGAGATGCTATATTTACTCACATTCACACACACACACACAGAGATAGATATATATATATATATATATATATATATATATATATATATATATATATATATATATATATATATATATATATATATATATTTACACATTAAAAATAACATGGCATTTAAATTGTTGGTATAAAGCAAATTGATATACCAATACTAACCAATACTATTGTTATATCAAACTGTGATCTGCCATGGTGCAATAATACATATATATAAACATTCTTTCAACTGCAGGCCTATAGATCAATGATGAAATTCTACTCATTCATTAATCATAAATCATTTTAAATGACATATGAAAATAACGACAAAATGTATTAAAAGTCCCTGTTTTCTAAATGATATTAAATAAGTACACAATTTCATTGGAATCCTTTCTTTTTTCCATTCCCCCTCGTGTGTAAATGACAAAATAAGCACAAATCTGGAGTGAGAGAGAAAAACATATTGTGCTGGATGAAAACATTAAAATGAACTTGTACCAAGTAACCTACATTAATCTGGCTTATCGTAATGGTATGTTTATGCTTTCCTTGGGATCTATCTACAGCGTTCATAATATCAGTGATACATAGTTGCAACAGTCAGTGACACTAGGCCTAGATGTTAAATTTGTCGGTTACGAGGCACACATGCTGCATTGTTTTAATCCTTTGTTGTTGTTTCTTAAACCTAGTTCTAAAAAATGATTATTATTTATTAAATATAAAAATGTCTAAATGGTTGCCCTCTCTCTCTCTCTCTGTCTTTGAGAGATTGGGGATTTCTGCTTGTGTCATTCAACGATGTCTCTGGACCTATGAATGATGGCAATGTTAATCAAGCCGTCCAAAGGTAGAAAAGAGAGAGAGAGAAAAGCTGAATAATGATTTAGATATACTGTCAATATATTAAATTATTTTAATTACTTCTTGTTTGTTCGTTATTTCACTTAGTTTCTATTCCACACTAATTTCCATATGGCAGTACATGAATGCCTGACAGTACAGATTCAGTGTATAAGAAGCTAACCGTGTTTGCATTGCACTACTATCTTTATAAAAAACATGTTTCGTGTTTAAATCATGAGTGTGTCTTATACTGATTCAATAAATGTAAATAATAGAAACTGAAAAAGAAAACTATCAACTAATAAATTTGCATTTGTCATTGTGTACAAGAAGAAAAATCATAGAACTACATTGTGTAGCACACACAGAGGGATGTGAGTTCATTCATTCACTTAGTCAATACACAGTTGCCTTGCCAGGAGCATATTGTAACTCCATTCAAAGTGCAAATATGTGTATTTGTATCTGATACAAATAAAATATATGTATAGTATGTACTATGCTGTATGAATGATATACCACTTGTTGTATAAATTTTTCATTAAAAGGAAACTCAGGCCAGCCTTGTTTCCTTTTTAATGAAAAATGTATACATCTAGTGGTATATCACTGATACAGCATATGTACTATATATATATGTATGTATGTATATATATATATATATATATATATATATATATATATATATATATATATATATATATATATATATATACATGATTGCCTAAATCATTTTAACCCAACAATTACATTAACTTATACTGCATGTACTATGCATTTATCATTTTTTGATATCACTGTAATAAAAAATTCTGATAATACTATCTCTACAAAGAGAAACTAATATGCATCAAGATGTGGAATATTCTTCTTCTCATCCCAGGTCATGTAAAAATGGTATACATTATAGCCAGGCCAAAAGATACAGACATATCATTTCAGATGATAGTCAATCACAAAATTCTTTAAATAAATAAAAAATATATTTCCAAATGATCCTATACATCTAACTGATTGTGCATTGAACAAAGCCATAATCTCACTCAAAATGGACGAAGGAGAAAATTTTTAATTCCTTTAATAATACAATATAATCCTTCATTATCTGGTATAGGCCTGACAATTGATAAATATTGGAGATTGGAGTATCCTCTTTGTTCATTGCACAATCAATTATATATATATATATATATATATATATATATATATATAGTATTATTTGTATTAAAATATTAATTCTGCCTACTATTATCAAGCATTCTTCTATATAATCCAGATATAGGACTTTTCCATTTGGTCTGGTGTATATTTATAATTCTCTATATTTAATTCTATACACCTTGATTTCTTTCATAGGAATCTGGAATGACCCTGTAGATACATGACAACTAATTGCTAGGTTGTCATGCGAGTGTGTCTGCTACAAACGAATGTATATAATGCCGATTGAGTAAAATCATTTTTTGGTGTTGTGTGCTTAGTTGTGAGGGAATATGGGATCGTGTGTGTAGGCAATGTGATGGTGCCATTTACCCACAGACCTGGGTTCAAATCTCCGTATAGTACAAATTAAAAATTATCTAACCTGTATGATAGTATTATTTGTATTAAAATCTTAATTCTGCTAACAATTATCAAGCATTCTTCTATAGAATCCAGGGATAGCACTTTTCATTCAGTTTGGTGTATACTGATAATTCTCTCTCTCTCTCTCTCTCTCTCTCTCTCTCTCTCTCTCTCTCTATATATATATATATATATATATATATATATATATATATATATATATATATATTGCATTTCTTGCTTGCTCCCATTTATTCCTACTCTCTCCAAACAAAGAAATCACTTTTCCCTAAAATTCAAGTCTAGCTTGAACCTTGATATAATTTTTCATTTTTTCCTTTCTTTTGACAGAGAGTAACCCCAAGGGACTCTTGTAAATAAGACTCTTTAGTTCCATGTGTGGACTCCTCATCTCGAAACTCTGTTGAAGATATAGTAATATAGTCCTCACTAGTTGGCCCCCACATCTCAGATTTATCAAACCTTGTGCACATGACAGCAATGTTTTTGTTGGTATCACATAACTAATGCATTGATGTCTGGTAATCTGGATTTTCCAATTTGCTGACAGCAATGACAGGTTTCTAATCAATGTTTACTTTCAGTTATGTTTTATTTATTTGGTTTTCTACAACAACATTGAAAACTGGTCTGTTGCTGATATCATGTGACTGCTGAACCACTGATGACATGGACATTTAGGTTTCGAGATTTGGGTAGTCACGAGACTAGCATTTCATATCCTCTGGAGTTTCATCTCATCTGTATGCAGACTGAAGACAAAAGGAATGTTGTACTCGAAATTTCTGATAAAATAAACCATCTTCCTATCCATTACATGTTGGTGTGGCTCGATGTAAGGTCGTTTGAGTTAAAGAAGGCAGCCAGTGTGTGTGTGTGTGTGTGTGTGTGTGTGTGTTTGATTTAGATTTTAGATTTTTAACATGGCTTTAACAATTTTTCAGTCATATCACTACAATGTCTGCAGTCTGACAGTTTATAGTGATGTCTAGAACTGGGGCATCATCCTGCAGACATGCAGCATGATGTCCCACCCAGTCTCATTATCCTGACATCAGGCCAACCAGTCTTAACACTAACCTCTTAATGCTGAGCGCCAAGCGAGGCAGCTGTTAGTACCATTTTCGTTAAGTCTTTGGTATAACTCGTGGTTGGAACCCGCGACCTCCCGCATGCGAGGCAGACGCTCTAACCCCTAGTCCACCGGAACGGTCAAGGAGGCCAGTAAGCAGCTACCCTATGCCAACACCACAAAGTGTCTGTGAATTCCATCTTTTGATAGGCAAATAATTCTGATCCTACACCTCAACATAGATGTCCAATTATTACAAATGGGGTTGGTAGGGTCAGAGAAGACATCATTATTTCATTCCACCCCACCCCCATTTTGAAACCAAGGTTGGTTTTTTTTTTTGGGGGGGGGTGTTTTTTAGAACAAGTTGTTCTCCGACTTTTTATTTATTTATTTATTTGTGACATTGACATGGCTGCTTACGAGAAGGCTTTTTTTTTTAAATATTTACTCTTAAACCTCTACTGTACTCAGTAATGTACAGTAGTCTAGAAGAAACATTTTAACACAGACGACTAACCTATAAAACGATGGGGAAAAAAGATATATATATTCTGGGACACTGAGACATAGCATGTACATGTCATACTAAAAATGAGCTAATGACACTCACATTATGTTATATAGAGACTTACAGGTACTGAGGTACGGAACAGATCATTTCACCTTGTCAACGAAAATACGTTTCTGTCGTCTAGTTGAATGCAATCGGAGCACCTCGCCAGTCTCGGTCCAGGGTTAGGTCTGTACCCACAGAAAACGAAAGATACAGAAACGTACAAAAGAGGCATGAAACAGCTTATAGGGAAATTAACATAATTCGAGAATAACATTCCGTTTTATCTACTTTCCTGATGAAACATAACCATATATATAGATTCATCTTTGAAGAATATAATTAAACCAAGCTGAAACATCTTTATCTGCGTGTCAAATAAATGTCATTTTTTATTATTAAAGCTGATTGGTAATTTGAATTAACACTATTGATTTTCACGTGCTATTATAAAAAAAAAATTATATTTCAGGTTATCATTACTTATGTCTTTCATTTTCATAGAAGTAAAGTCTGTCCTGACCTGGCTGAAGACAAGAATTTGTATTTTTATTTTTTTATTATTTTTATATACCTCTGTGTTACGGCTTTCTCCTAAGATCAGAGGAACCGCGAGGGACCGGGGCGTGTTTTAAGTTTGTCCCCACGTGGAGAGACAGCAAGAGCACATTATCCGCTAAGTTTGATTAGATCGAGTCACAACGACACACAATCGGAATTGAGATAGAGCGTGTGATAACAATTTCGATCGGAATTATAACTTCTAACTAGCAAGCGAAAATTTAGTATCGCCAAGTAAGATTGATGAGCAATATAGGGTTACTCCGAGGAAGCCACTCGCAATTTGGCGGTAAAACTTAGAGAGGAGATTCTAAAGAAAGACAAAGCTTCGTAAAGGAAGCTTTTGGGTGAACAGAACTTCCGATTCAGGAGTCCTGACTCTCTAAGAGAGGAGACGGAAGTGAGACTAGCAGAACAGTCGGAGTCGACAAGTCTAGTCGGAGAGAGAGTCGAGGAGGAGGAGGAAAAGGAATCGAGGAGGAGAAAGTGGAGAAGGAGGAGGAGTATAGAGAAGTCGAGGAGAAGAAGGAATTTGGGGGAAGTCGGGAGGAAGAGGAGAAGGAATTGGAGGAATAGGAGATAAGAAGATGAGTAGAATACACTGAAAGGTAGAAAGCTATCTCACCCTACTAACCAACTGATGCAATAGGCTATCACAGGGTCGAGCAGAAGGAGAGTACTTGGGAAATTTGAAGCACTTGACTTGAATTATTATTAAATTGTTATTTGTTAAATTTCACTTTTTTGTATATTCAATCATTTAACCGTCGGTATTGCTGACTGGGGGCTAAGAGCTTTACATCTATCTTCCACTAATTTAACTTCCAACTAAAATCGAGCCTTGTTGGGACTTCTATAATAATTTAAATAGAATATTGGTAGCACCCCACTCCAACCATAACACACCTACCACAGTGGCGGCATAACAACCCGTCACGCCACGCTTATAAAACTATGAAAATGTATGCGGTGCGCCTTATTGTTGACAAAATATCTTATGTAGGTACCCACTTGAAATATCCAGCCCTTTGAGGTCTACCAGTTGACATCACTTAGTACCTGTTTGGTGATAGAGATAAATAAAGATAGACTTAGGCTCAAACTTACTAATGCGTACAATTTACCCACACACGGGTTTCTTCTTAAAAACATTGCATTAAGTTTTCCAATAACTATTTTCAGACAATCAGCGCCCTTCATTCTTTCATATAAGGCATTTCATATATTACCATATATAAGTTGGTTTCATAGGTAATGTAATAATTAATTGTCTATGACTATATGGTAGCCAAGACCCAGCATTCGAATTGCCCGGAAAATGTGAGGACCGGATTTGTTGGAACCTGGGGTTTTGTGTGGGAGGGGTATTTTTTTGTTGTTGTTGTTGTTGTTTGTTTGGGGGTGGGTGGGTTTTGGGGGTTTTTTTGGTTTCCTTCCAGCACATGGTTCCATGGTTAAAATGACTGACCCGAGGTTTTGTCTGATATTGAAGAACAATTATGCTACGGTATTACTGAAATTGACCATTGATAAAAATTAAAGAAACAAAATGGAAAAATAAAACCATTTCTTCCGTAGAGTATGTATGCACATTTTATAACATTTTTGCCTCACCTGCAAAATAAAGACAGCTCATAATAGACCGGTGTCATTGCTCTTAGTTGCCAATAACCTGAAATCAAATTTTACTTTCATAATAAATATTCATTGTCTAAAGCACCTCTTCTTGAAAACACCTGCCAAAAAAATATCTAGGAATATGTTTCTATATGGCAGCTTGATAAATGACAAAACGATAACATTTTCCACCAAAGAAGCAAACTATCCAGCTTAACAAAACTATTCTAGTTCATATGACATATGCAGCCATATCTTAGACTAAATGAATTTCAACCCTAACAGAAAAAACGGATGCTAATGAAGGAAGGTGATCCTTGATTGTTACATTGGCTCAGGTCGATTTTAAATACTCAGATTTGTTTCGTTTTAACAAACAATAGTCAATGTCGTTGATAGGTGCACGTGTACAATGACTGAGGTAAAAAGGGGAATTAAATCTTGCAACCCAATCATCATTCTTCACAGACGTCAAATTACACCACTTTTGAGAAATCAATCGAACCTTTTGAGCGTTAACGAAATCCCAAGTTCAACATTTTATCGATTGTCTAAAGAAACTGATTCTTCTTGACCACTTGAGCTATTGTCCCAGAGAGAGAGAGAGAGATGGAGGGGGGGGGGTAATAACATCAGTCTGTTGAGGAAAAACGCTGAAAGTTATAGAAAAACAAGATTTGTTTCATAAATAAATTTCAAAGTTACCGAAGCAAGAGACGACACCTAACAGATCGTGATTATGCAATCTCAGTGGTCATATTTTAAGGTAAATTAATTTCAAACACCAGCAGAGAGGGTGAACATACCACTTGCTTAAAAGTCCACTTATGAATATGAAACCTCATACGAAAAAAAAATGAAAATATAAGGTCAATAACGTCAAACCGAAGCATCTAACTGACCGAGCGTTTCTCTAATTGGGTTAGTTTTTTGTTGCTTCATTTTTGTTGTTTGTGTTTTTTAAATTTTGTTTACCCGTCGGGACACTCTTTTGTGGTCGCACCCTATATGGAAATGTGTGAGTAATTAAATCATTATTATATCAATAATGGAATCTTAGACTAGTAGATTAGCTCGAGAAAGATTAGTAGCAATTGGAAGATATCTTCCTGTTTGTGATGCTCTCAAACAAAAACTGCATGAACGACAAGTAGCACAAGTTGATCATGCAGAGGATAAGGAACAACTTTTTAAACATGTTACAAAGACAACGGAAAGAGTTACCGAAGTCACTGAAAGTCTTCTACCGGCAGTAAGACAAACTGCTGAGCAAACTGAAAAGATAGCAAGAAGAACCAAATAGACAGTAAACATTTTAAGAGATCATCTGGGTGAAATAGTTGCTGCTCAACTACCACCTACTCCTTTACTTGAAGAAGAACTTGAAGGCACTGTTGGAGGAGAACTAGAACCGAAAAAAGAAAACAAAGAAAAAGTTGCAATGCTTAATAAATTTACTCCAGAAGGTATTAAAAATATAAGAGAGACTAAAGAATTATATAAAATTTCTGTGGATGGTTATGCAGAACGAGATAAATCTTTAAAACCTGGATATGTTAAAGGTGTATCTTTTGATCAATGGAGTAAATGGGTGTTTCGTGTACATGATAAAATAAAACAAGCACGATTTGAAAAATTGGCTGAATATTTACAACAATCAGATGAATATATTGCTATTAAGCAATTACAGGAAATTCAAAAACAAGGATTACCTTCTAAGCCACGAATTCCTCAATTACCACAACCACAACAATGGTGACAATCTTCTCAGCCCGTACAACAATCTTCTCAGCCACTACAACAATCTCCTCAGCCATTACAACAATCTCCTCAGCCACTACAACAATCTCCTCAGCCATTAGCCATTACAACAATCTCCTCAGCCACTGCAACAATCTCCTCAGCCATTACAACAATCTTCTCAGCCATTACAGCACTCTCCTCAGCCACTACAACAATCTCCTCAGTCATTACAACAATCTCCTCAGCCATTAGCCATTACAACAATCTCCTCAGCTACTACAACAATCTTCTCAGCCATTACAACAATCTTTTCAGCCATTACAACAATCTTCTCAGCCATTACAACAATCTTCTCTGCCATTAGAACAATCTCCTCAGGCATTACAATAATTTTCTCAGCCACTACAACAATCTCCTCAGCCATTACAACAATCTTCTCAGCCACTACAACAATCTCCTCAGCCATTACAACAATCTCCTCAGCCACTACAATAATCTCCTCAGCCACTACAACAATCTCCTCAGCCATTGCAACAATCTTCTCAGCCATTACAACAATCTTCTCAGCCATTACAACAATCTCCTCAGCCACTACAACAATCTCCTCAGCCATTACAACAATCTTCTCATCCATTAGAACAATCTCCTCAGCCATCACAACAATCTCCTCAACCATTACAACAATCTCCTCAGCCATTACAACAATCTCCTCAGCCACTACAACAATCTCTGCAGCCATTACAACAATCTCCTCAGCCACAATATTCTAAGCAAGACCAAGAAAGAAAGGAAAGAAGATTACAACAATTAACTGAAGTTAGAAGTAAATTTACACCTGAGGCTTTAATAAATATTAGAAAAATAACAGATGGTGATGAAATAAGAGATATTGCTGCCAAATGTGATGAAAGATATAAATATTTAAAATCTGAATATGTTGGATCTTTGTTATAAAATCATTGGATTAAAAGTGAACTTTATATTAATGCTGGTCTTGATCCTTCTCTTGACGGGGATAAGGAAAAATTATTTTAAAAATGTTTTATGATAAAGCAATAGAAAGAAAACAAGAATTACAACGAGAAGAAGAAGATGCTTTTGGCTGGGTAGATGCTCCTGAACCGAAAACCAAAGTGGATTAGGAACTTGTCCTGACAGTGTTATCGCCGATATTGAACGATTAGAAATTTTGATCGGAGGAAAACGTGCAGGAAATAATTCTCCAGAAATTGCTAATGAAATATCTGATATTTTCCGAAGATTATTTACAGGCGGTGTTATGATTCGTAACATTTATCACTCTCTCATTAATGAAATTGTCAATGATTATTACAGAGACTGAAAACAATTAATTATTGAAAAAATGATAATACACAATGCTCAACGTGGACCTGTTATAGTTAGAGTAGTAAATCCACGATTGCCAACGCACAAAGCGATTTACGGAGATGAACTAGGTGATGTCATTATGGGTTTCTTCAGAAAGATGACTCCAAAAGCAATACCGATTACAACACAATTAGGTATGAAAGATATTGAGTTCGTTGGAAATAAAGCATTACGTTATGCTGGTGATCTTGCCGATAAAGCACTTGAATGAGTCAAAGAAAGATTAGCTCGATTAGTACGAAGAAAACCACAACCAGAAAAATTACCCAGAACTGAAGTTATGCCTGCAAATATCAGTAAAATAATAAATCAAGCTGCCAATCATAAACTAGCAGAGTTTGATGTTAATGAAAAACTAGAAGAATTGGTTGATAATGAAAAATTAGCAAAGTTGACTAATGGAAAATTACCAAAATGGACTAATGGAATTACGCCAGCAAATACAAGTTTTATTTCAGGACGTGGTATTCGTATTAGACAAAGATAGTTACAATCAAACATTCAAGCGAATATCCTATCCAGTGTTTGATATGGACACACAATTCGTAAAGATGAATCTGTTCGCAATTGTCAATATTATTCTTATGAGGCACGTATACCAGATCAACGTGGCCTAATAGAACTACAATTTCAAGATACAAGCAGATATTTCTTGCCTGCTGAAGCATTTATCGAAGTAAAAGGTGACATTGTAAATGCAGATGATACGATATATAATGTTAATGACATTGTTGGTTTTGTTAACAATGGCGTTATGGCGTTGTTTGACACCGCTTCATACATGATTGATGGAAGAAATATTGAAACAATTAAAAAAGACGTTGATATTGCTACAACGATACTTGGTCTTGCAAGATATTTAGATGATTACACTGGTCAACAGTGAAATCATTACTGACTTGAAAAGGCCCTAATCTGTAGTATTTTGGTGTGCCGAACACGAATATAACCGTGAAAAATTTGTATTGGCTCTCGTTTTGAAGATATTCATATACCTCATTTTCTATGTTTCACTGTGTAAATTTCTCCAGTAGGACTGCAGCAACATCCGGAATAATGATGTAACATTGCATAATACCATCATGCTCACATCATCCACAGTTGATTGCATCATTTTCTGATGCAATGCAATACTAATGCCATGCGGCTGCTGAAGTAAGTTGACGTCAGCAGTGTACTATACATGTGTAGGCCTATTATACTAATGCCAGGCGGCTGCTGAAGCTGACGTAAGCAGTGTACTATATAAAGCCCAATCAGATAGGTTCAGCATTTAAAATATTTTAGACGTTGTGCGAGACAGTTCAAGCTACTGTTACATAAAACTTATTATTTTATCCATTTACGTACAATAAAGAACAGTAATGCCTCGAAAGTGTGTTAATACCGCGGACAATTTTTGCTATATTTGTGGGGAAGTGACATTTGCCAACCAGAAGAAAAGTATCAATTCTCAAGTGAAGAAGGCATATCATCTTTACTTCGGATGCAAGGTTGGTGACCAAGACAAGCCTTGGGCTCCGCATATATGCTGTGCTACATGTACAACACAGCTTTCACAGTGGTTGAATTGCAAAAGGTCATCAATGCCGTTTGCAGTCCCAATGGTGTGGAGAGAGCCAAGCAACCACCTAAATGACTGTTACTTCTGCTTGGTTCCTCCTCTTTCCGGCGGAATAACGAAGCGAAAGAAGTCGAGAATAGTCTACCCAAACATTCCGTCTGCATTGAGACCAGTTCCACATGGTGAGGGACTTCCTATTCCAGAACCTCCAGCAGAATATTCTCTTGATTCATCTGACGAAGACAAAGGTGAGTCGACCTGTTCTTCTCCTGGTCCATCAGCATGCAGTGATCCAGATTTTCACTGTGGTGCATCATCAACCCCACACAGAATAACACAGGAAGAACTAAATGACCTGATTCGTGATTTGGACTTATCAAAGAACAAGGCAGAATTGCTAGGATCAAGACTCCAACAATGGAATCTTCTAGAAGAAGATGTCACAATTACTGCATATCGAAAGCGCCACCAGCAACTGGAGCCTTTCTTCAGAAAGGAAAGTAATCTGATATTCTGTTCCGATATTGAGGGCCTCATGAATGCTTTAAAAATCACTCATGACCCACAAGAATGGAGACTATTTGTGGACTCTTCGAAACTGAGTCTCAAGGCTGTGCTTTTGCACAATGGAAACATTCTTCCATCTATTCCAGTAGCGTATGCTGTCCACATGAAAGAGACATACGATAACTTAAGGCAGCTACTGAATTCCATTGAGTATAACAAATACAGCTGGCACCTCTGTGGTGATTTGAAGGTAGTTGCCCTTTTAATGGGACTGCAGCAAGGATATACAAAATACATGTGTTTCTTATGCGAGTGGGATAGCCGAGCAAGGGAAATGCACTACATGAGGAAGGAATGGACTCACAGGCAGAATGTAGCCATTGGAGAGAAGAATATCCAACACCCAGCTCTGGTTGAGGCTCAGAAAATCTTGCTACCACCCCTTCACATCAAACTAGGTTTGATGAAGAACTTCGTGAAAGCCATTGACCGGACTTTGCCAGCATTCCGATACCTGCATGAAAAATTCCCTCGACTCAGCGAAGCAAAGATTAAAGAGGGAGTTTTTGTGGGTCCTCAGATTCGAGAGCTTTTCAAAGATGACCGGTTCAACAACTTGCTGGAAGGTGACGCGAAACAAGCATGGAATGCTTTTCGCCTAGTTTCTACAAATTTCCTCGGAAATGTTAGGGCAGAAAACTATAAGGAACTAGTAGAAGACATGTTGATGAAGTATAAGAAACTTGGCTGCAATATGTCTCTAAAGATTCACTTCCTTCATTCCCATTTGGATTTCTTTCCTAGCAACTGTGGTATTGTTAGTGATGAACACGGCGAACGTTTTCATCAAGATATCGCAACAATGGAACAAAGATACCAGGGAAAATGGTCCACTACAATGCTGGCTGACTACTGCTGGACACTCCTCAGAGATGCTCCCGAACAGCTGTACAAGAGACAGGCGAAGAAATCTAAGATGTAGCCAATGACTTGATTTTTTATAGGTAGGCTATTACAGTTGACCTTTTACTATTGGAATGCATTTCGTTATGTAAACATTAATTTCTTGCAGATTACAAAAAAACTAGAGCCAATTTTGCAATTTGACTGTCATATTCGTGTTCAGCACATAAAAATTGATAAGAATTGACTAATTTTATTTCAGTAACATGACTTTTGTAAAAATTTGTTGTCCAGTGTTATACACGATAAGATGGTCCGTCAATGATGTTTGTTAAAGATTATCAGACAACCAAGAAACAATGCAGGCGCTGCTAACGCTGATATTGAAAACATGATTATTATCACCAATCCAGAATATGATTTAGGCTTTGCTGTACGTAAATCAATGTAAAAGGATAATAATAAAAGATTTTCGTGTGCAATTCCACGATCTTATATCTTTGGATTTTGTAGAAATGTCAGAAAAGTTATCTTTGGAGCTAAAAATACAGTTGTACTTGTAAGAAAAGCTAACGATAATGATGTAATCTGGCGACTAGCTGCTCTTGCTGCTCATGCTGGTAAAGTAAGACGAAAAATACTTTCACTGTGGCTGCCAGTAATGACTCCAACAATTGCTGAAGAAGAAAAGTTAATTAGTTTTATGAATTCAGGCGGAAAATCACTGTTATCATGGCTGATAATGACTACAGATAGCGTTCAAAGTAATGTTGTTGGGTTATTTGCATGCCATATAGCATCACAACAAGGAGTTTCTGCACCAAGGCATATCTTTATTGCTTTACAAGATCAGATCGAGTAAATTCCAAAGTATCTAGTCAAATGAATTTGACAATCTTGGAGTTAGTGAAGTTTCTTTACGGATAAATGGACATCAAGAACCATCTGAAGATATATTGTTACATTTTCTAATTTAATCATATAGCACGTGCATATCATTAAAGACATTTATGGAGCGTGATCAAAATATAGACACTGGTTTACAAATATCACAGTTAGATTTGGAAATCTATATTCGATCTATTATTTTTCATTGGAGCATATTGAATTATCAAAACAGTCTGTTGTTGATATTCATTTTAAAGCTCGTGTAAACGAAGCTGGTGCTAATTATAAAGCAATTGCAGTTATACTCAGCGATAAAGCAATGTTACTTGAAGGCACTGGCGGGAGAATGCGAGTTGTTGACGCACCGATACTTATACAAACGTCATATCATCATGTTAGTGTAAGTATGACTCCTGGTCCGATAAAAATATTCAAGCATCAGCAAATACAAATTGTGATTTAACATTTAACTAAAAAAAGAACAACTCAAAGGCGGTCACAATAAATTATCATTAAGTGAACGCCAACTCAGACACGTTAATGACGTCAAAACATTCAAATTCCGTTGTTAGACTTAATCTTTTCAGCTGGTTCAGGTAAAGACTCGATTTTAATTTAAAATTCAATGTGAAATAATGCGTGAGATAATTTTAGAAACTCCTATTAACAATATTTGGTATTTATGGAGACCAAATGATTTGATAGTGGCAAGTAAAAAGATAGTTCGTGATACACTTCAACAACAATTATATATGTTACATAAAGAAAGATTTTCAAATCTACCCGTGCCATTGTGTTATTGACCAACAGATACGCGCGACAAAATATAGACGTTGATATGCCAGAATAGTCAGAGAAACAAAATATTATATCAAATGATATTGTTTTAGTTCCTGTCAGTGTTGTTGAGAGCGCGTTAACTATGGACAAAACTCCGTGAACGCTAGGATACGCAATGACAATTCATTCGTCACAAGGATCAACCATCTCTGGTACAAATGTTTGGATCGTAGATGATCGTATCGAATGGTCAAACTTAGTTTATCTCGCAGTGTCTCGAGTCAGAAGAATATCTCAGCTGTGGAGAATTGTCATAGACTTCACAGAAACAAGAATAAAGTCAGGAAACTAACGATGTTATTGTAAGAAGAAATTAATTAGTTATAAACAGTATGAGCAACAACAAAAAAACGCGACTTTGATTTCGATGCTGAATTTATCATGACATTAAAACTACAGCAAAATAATCATTGTACGCGCTGTTACACAGTAATGTTGTGGTAGTGTTTAGATAATATTCAAGGTCAATTTACCATAGACAGAATTAATAGTAGTCGTGGTCATACACGCGAAAATGTGATGTTAACCTGTCTTGAATGTAATCGACGTCGAGGTGTTAGTTCACAAAAGTGAATGCGGTGGCAGTTGTGTGTCTTCAAGAATTACTTGATTTTTTCGCGTACAAATCCACGCTGAGAAGCAGTTGATTCTAATATGTAGATTTCAGGTCTACCCGTAGAGCTTTCCACACTAGAAATGTTATGTGTCGTAATACTCCAAATAGGATCAGTCGCTCTTTTTTTACCACCTTCTAGTTCACCGGGTTCATATAAATATCTTACAGTCTCATTATCTAATACTGGTTGTTTTGAAAATTCATGTCGTTGTATTGGTATGTGTTGTTTTCCAATCGCATTAATATGTTTCATGGCAGTTGTTCGAGTAATTTCATTATTTAATGCAGCTATCACACATTCGCGAGATCACATATCTTTCTGAATTATTTCCTTTGCATATTGATATCCAAATAACCGCTCAGCAATTGTTCGATTAAATTATTCAACAATTGCCTGATCACGACGAATTGCATATGTCCTCGTCTGATTTTGACGTTATGTTTTTTCATCAAAGATGATAATACACCAATAAATTATTTGCCAGTATCAACCTGTAGTACATGTGGCCATTGCAAGGGTCCTCGCTGATAAATTCGTTCAAAAGCAGATGCAACTTCAGCTGTTGTTTTAGCTGATAACGGTTCTGTCTCTTTATATATACTTGCAACGTCAACGACAGATAACGCGTATTTATATGTACGTGATTGACGTCTACCAATTTTAATAGTATCGTGTAGCATAAATAAAATATCTGCTTGATGAACTTCATTAGGAATGCTGACATCAAAATGTGCATGCTGAATTTTTTTAGGTCGTGGTAAATAAATTTGCCATATTTCCTATCGTGCTAACCATTTTTCATCAATAGAACGTGTAACATTTGCTGCATCAGCAAGTTTACTAATCACTTCTCTACCCCTCATATATCCTCTTGGACTATAATAAATCGATACCATTATTTTAATAATTGGATGATTAATTACTATCCCCATGCACTAGTTTACATTTCATGGCAGGTCTTATCAACCAATTAGCTAATGATTCTCTAACAGATTTATTTTTATGAATTTAACTAGTGAATCAACTTTACATGTGCAGTATGTCGTTGTTTTAAGTCTGAATTTTTATACGCGACATCACGAACTTGATATGCATGATCAACTGCATTTATCGGATACCCTCCAGGTCTTGGTTGATCTCTTTCGTCACGTCGGAAATAAAGTCTAGTTCCAGGACCACAATGATCCAGGAAGATGTTTTTTCTCCTGGATATTTAGTCGATGGAGTCCCTGGTAATTTTCCTAATGAAGGAGCGATATCACCGCCAATTTTATTATTGGAAAGAAATTTATATTTTATGTACCACATTTTACACATTTACCTGTAAGTGCACGCCTTTTATTTTTTGTTATTATTGTTGTTAATCCACTTTAGGGTGTGGATGCTCTACATCAAACGCAATATATATCCATATTATTTATTATATTTGTAAAACATGGATGTCATTGATTTCTCAGCAACACAAAAGCAAGACCAGTAAAACATATTTCAGCATTACCGAATTCCATCAGAATGATAATAATAGGTCCATCCGGATCGGGTAAAACATAATTACTGCATAATTTCATAATGAGATGGCTCAAGTGGCATAAGTTGAATTTAGTGGTACCATCCGTAGATGATCAGCGATGCTACGATGTGCTTAAAGATTTTAATGAAAATGCAAAATTGTTGGACGAGGATTGTAATGATATCATTTATTTTATAACCTATATTGATGAAGCTACATCCGTAGATGACCTCGATGGATTTATTAATAACCTCGTAGTATACGATAATGCAATGCTGTACAAACAATCAAATCCAACAAGAATATTTTCTCAAGGTAGACATAAAAATACAGACGTGATTTTATGTTACTCAACGATATACACAAATACCTAAATTGATCAGAGATAACAGTAATATTTCAGTTGTGTTTAATGGAGTTGATACACATACTCTGTGAAATATTAATCAGATTTGGTGTAGTGATGATAGGGACATGTTTAAGTTAAAAACTTCTTTTCAAAACCACAATCTGCTACACAAAGATTTACAACAACACATTTACATGATCCTTGATCACGATATCGTATGGGTCTTTATAAAATCTTTGGATAAAAAGGCAGCAGCAGAGAGGGTGCGACCACAAATAAGTGTCACAAAGGTAAACAATAACACACAAATTTTGAAAAACACAAACGACAAAGTACAAAAAACTAACGCAATTAGAAAATCTCTTGGTCAGTTAGAGGCTTCGGTTTGACGTTATTGACCTTTATTTTTCATTTTTTTTTTTCGTATGAGGTTTTATGTTCATAAATAGACTTTCAAGCAAATGGCCTGTTCAGTATCTGGCTCAAACCCATCATGCAACACTATTCTAACAATGGGAGGTAATCACCTGATTGTTATATAGCTTGCAATCGATATGAAAGATTATGTACGTTTTTGAAAATATTACCAAACGATATTTAGTTTGCTTAAAACATTGGTATAACAGACTTCAGTGTTCACCACGTTTGTTAAACAACGTTTTCGAACTCGAGTCATTGTGCCCTAGCAAAAGAGATAGAGAGAGAGATCCACATGTAATATAATCTGCCAAGCAGTTGAGAAAATGGACGAAATTTACAGAAAAACAGAGGACATATTTTCACAAATTAATTGCCACGTTACAGAAGCAAGATACGATACCTATTATATAGTGACAATGCCAGATGACCCCATTAAGAACACTAAGCACGTGCTTAGGGCACCAAAAAAAAAAAAAGAATCAGATTAATTGTTGATGATAAAATTGAACGAAGTATTTATGACCATTTTGATCTACATGTACGAGCATTTTGATCTGGGAAGATGGCAACACTGGTATTTTAATTTTTTCTTTTCTTTTTGAGTTGTATAAGGGGGGGGGGGGGCACCATAATATTTCAGTGTTCTAGTTTAGTCCTAATAGATGTACCCGGTACGAAACACGTGGAAAATGTAATATTTATCAAAAGTGCTTTATTGAGAGAAAAAAATTGTACATTTCTCATCTCTAAACTTCACTAATTCCAATTATCTAGTTTCAAAGCCGACAATCGCTAATCGGATATTTATGCGCTCGAATTTACGACTGACCGATATTTAGGGAGACATGTTACTAATAGAGCTGCTGAAATATTGAATTTTAATAAGAATACCTTTTTTTACATTCGGCGTGACAAAAATGGCACTGCAAGTAAAAGGGTCTCAAATACGACTTAGTCCTACATTTACAATTAAATTCAGTTAAAATTGCCGATTAAAGTACAGCAGCAGAGTGCGACACTTTAGAGCCAAACGGGACACCCATGTCAAACAAGATAAAACTTTTAGATAACAAAATGTTAATTTAAAATTAGGCCGGCCAAGGACAAAATGTTGTCTAAAATTGATTCATTCAAGGGATGTCTGCCTAGCTGGAAATGGAACAGCGTAATATGTTACGTTTGCTTTACTGGATATGTGATCAGTCAGAATTGTCTGTCTTCTGACTAAATTTAAAACTGCGTTGTAGATTTATCATGTGTGGCGAGTCTATCTGCCTGGAACTGCAACAGCCTAATATGTTCTATCTGTTTAGATGGAGTGATTTTCTGTTTTAGCCACTTCATTGGCAGCAATTTTTCCCTAAAAGCAGTAGTTGCCATGTTATTAATTTTTTAAATTTTTTTGCTTAGTAAATATATTGCATTAAAGTATATCGATGATGTGGCGTCTCTCAACGCGGCTCGCGCAGTTTGTTTGTATTTGAACATATGCACTTTTAACTGGCGGGACAACCTGGTTTGATACAAATGAAATAGCAGATCAAACATCTTCAACAGAAATGAGTGATCGCGTATGTTCTCTTTTTGTTCTGTTGTTGACAATCGTATACAGTCTTGGCAGGACTTAACCGTAGCTTTCCATGTATCTGTCAGTGTTCATACCTCCAGAGAGGGAGGGAGGTGGGAAGAGAATATAACATGGAGCTTGTAGGTGTCTGAGAAGGATTTTGAGAGATATAGAGTATAAACTCTCTCTCTCTCTCTCTCTCTCTCTCCATATTTATTTTGTTCTCAAGCCAGTAAAGATATGTATGGAAAATTCTGAAGCACTTGCTATATTTTTGGACTGAATTTACAATGCTTCATTTAAAAATTAGTCAAATAATATTAAAACAATTAAGCGCATTGACAAACATAATGTTAACAAAACCTATAGGTTTAAGGTGTTGGCCTGTATAGAGTTTAGTGGAATTTAAAATTACGCATTTAGTTCATATGTTTAGCATTTGGAGTCCTTTACGGAATTTATAGAAAATTTAATATCACACCGTTAGGTTGTAGCTTTAATATGTGTGCGTATAAACGAAATCAAACGATGAATTAACGTTGCGTCTTGTGTTAACATGTGGCGGTCTATATGGGTGTCTTGGCTTTTCTTTAAATGGTGGTTATTTATATCTAGAGGATGATCGACCTCGGTGTTATAGCCTGAATCCAGCTATTATTAAAATGCGAAGTTATGGATGGCATAACAGAGATCGGAGTAGAGATAGAGAATAAAACAACAAAAGCCCCCGTATACAGAATACAACAATTTAATTAATTAGATAAGAAAAGAGAATTTTACATTTCTACTATTCAACACCAAGTTTTCTATAATCCAGTTCTCAGTTATCTAATATCTAATACCCATATTTACTTTTCAATAAACCATTTGGAGCGACCATCACCCAGTTATTTACGATCAAACACCCGGCCATCAACTCTGCAACGCGCCATTTTGAGTGACCATTACACAGTTATAAGCAATTCAGCGCCGAGTCATCTACTATTACATATTCAGTCTACGCTACAAACACTCCATCTGCAGTGACCTTCACCCAGATATCTACTTTCCAGCACCCAGTGATTTACTGTTCAATACCAACACTCCCTTAAAAGTGACGATTACCGAGTTATCTGCTACTCAGCATCCAGTTATATATCATCCGATTCCTACACTATACAATAGAAATGAGACAGAGTAATACGGTATGATGTCACAGTCGAAACACATCTTAATATCAAGAAAACAAAAAAAATACTATTCTTTTTAAAAAATATTATAAGTTGCAAAATAAGCCAATATATCAGTGAATTGCCTTGAAAATACTGCATTTTAATAAGTACATATTTTCAATTTAAATAAAACAAGGAAGGTAATCATAATTCACAAGTGTTTATCTTTCCATTTTGTGATCATATGTGAATACATCAAACAATCGTGTATATAGAATGTGTAATTTTCCGGTAACTCCTGAACTTCAGTCTTGATTTTGGACATATAATTTGACCAATTTCAGAAATTGTTTTATAAGTTAAAATTTGCAAGCTTTCATAAAATAAATGTCCAGAATATTAAAAATGCAGTTTAGAGAATGATACTGTCATTAATAGAGTGTTATTGTTGGTTTCTTTCTATTCTGATGAAATTGTTTAAACTTTGAAAGTAAATAGTCAAAGTTTTCTGCATAAATAATATTTTTTCAGGACTCGACTCACTCGAAGCCAGTCTACATGCTTACTCCAAGCTCTTAAAGAGTGTTCAATGTCTTTAATCAGTAAAATAAAATCCAAACTCTCTACTCTGGGTAAAAATCTACTATTTACACTGACTCAGCTATAAAAGAGCTACAGAACGAGAAATCAAAATTAGATGCAAACGTAATCCGGATTAAAATAAAACTAGGTCTCTGAGAGAGAACCTATTGATGGAGAAAACTGTATTGCTTTGGCTAGAGAGTCAGTCGATGTGAGAGGGTTTTATTGAACCGTTTAAGAGATTAAGCACAAAGAAGTAAAGAAACTGTAGATCGGTCGCGCTCATATGGTCGGAAGGCTGGTACACAGAATATGAGAAGGTTTCTGGTGAAGTTCCGAATAAACGGATGGAGACAACAGTGGCTGGCGATATTAATGACGAACCGAGCGATGATTTCGACGATGTTACTGATAGGACGAAGATAAGGCCAATAATGGTCAAATTTTATTAATATTCGGACAGGGAGAATATTGTAATGCATGGAGCAGAGCAGAAAATGTACGCAAGTAGAGAAAATGTAAGATTGTGCGAACAGGTCCATTTGATATATCGGAACAAGAGGACAAGGTGACTGGAAATAATGACAGGATAACGAAATAAGGACTTGAGGAAGACAGGAGAGACTTGAGGTAAACAGGATTAAGGCTTACTTCAGAAAAGAATACATGAATTAATCGAAACGTATACCAGACATTTTTATTTATTAGAAATTTGCAATTGGCCATTGAAAACAATTTTTTTCACAAATAATGTACGAAAAGCCGTGAAAAGTAAAAACAGTGTTAATAAAAAAAACAAAGCAATCAAAATGAACTACTGTTCCTGTACAGTTAATGGAATATAAGGAATTTGTTCATATTTACTTTGGTATTACTCACATAAATGTTAACAAAAAGAAAATTATCACAAAGAACTCCCTCAGCAAGACGCTCTGCACTGTCCTGTATGTTTGTAGTTGAAGTGACATCAGTACGTATCCTGTCATTTAAGTTAAAACCGTATTTATTTCACTTATTGCGACGAAAAAATAGGTATAGAATATAATCGTAGGATTTTGAAACACTTAATCCAAATAAAAATGACATTGTAGTGATAAATCAGAACAGCTTACATAATACTTCATAAACACATTGGCCAGTGGGAGTAACAATATAGTCATCGGTCACAATGAACATGACGGAATACGTTCAAATACATAGTTAAATGATCAACAAAGATAGATTTCTTTATTTTCTCCTTTAAACTTTATTTTTTGTACGTTAAAGAAACAATACGTCAGTCTGATCTAGTAAAAATCGATTTTTGTAATAAATATATTGTGTTTATGCAATTACTTCGACACAACGTGATTGTGGTATGCAGTCATTTGTTCTTATTTCATGCGTTGGCAACTGACTGTCACAGCTACTGGGAGGTAATTCAGACTTGTCAAGAGCATTTTCATAATTTCTTCGAATTTTGTCTGCCCTTTTCTAATGATTTTGTCAAATGCTTTGAATTACGGTAGTTAAGTAATGGAATTAAAGAGGCTTGCGCACAGAAGTGCATGTGCCTCTGAAATTACGGTAATACAGTCCAATCGTTATGCAGTTCGTTTCAGTTAATTCAGTTTTGCTAATTCATCATGAAAAAGACACATCAACAACCCGACCAAATTTGTCCGTGTTCTTTACCTTATTAGCAGATATTCTGTAAATTGTATTATTTGGTGAACAACTGCAAAAATACTCCAAGAAAAACAGATTTCACTTTTTTTTAAAAATTTCATTTACTAAATATATATGCCATCAATTCTGGACCTAACATATATTATCTTTTTGAGCAAGAAAGTAAATTTGGATGAGATACTTAAAAATTAAATTTTGTTGTTGAATCAGTTATAGTTTCATATATATTTTGAGGTATAATAATAAAATAAATGAATATATTGCCTCTTTTCCAAAACCGTTTTGTTTCTTATTTGTGCCATATGGTGTGATGATTTTGAGCTGAAGGAAGCGGAAAGTCTCTAGAAAGAGTTGCAAGGTAACGTTAAAGCAATGTATCTTACTCCCTCCCACCATCCACTACCTACTCCACCCTTCTTGTTGACCGTCCTAACTTTTTGAAATCACTTGTCTTTTGGGTACATGAGTTGTAACGACAGCTACAAACTTTTCATGAGGTAGAATTTATATATTTGTTTCAATACTATGATAAGATCTTTTATATTTTTTAAAAACATGTGAGCTGATTATCTAGTGCTTAATGTCAATAAACTATACCATCATCGATTTAATTGTATATTTTTAAGGTTTTCAATAATAGCAACACCGTGTATATTCATACGGCAATTGTGAGTGTCACGAATTGATTAACTTTTATTAGAAATTTGTATCTAGTTATAAGGAAGATTAATTAGCAAGAGAAACTTTTTCTTGATTAAGTTTGGACATTATTACTTACATTAATGTGCTATAAGTATTTTTAATAATTAAGTTTTCATACTTTAAAAGTATTAACCTTGATTTTTCAGGCATTACTAGTCTTACATCTGAAATTTAGTATTTATTTGAATACATACTGTGGTTTGAGAATTATTCATAAATATTGGTCTTCTACGGCAACTCTAGTACCATGCCTACCTTTTAGATAATTGCTTATTTAGTCGTGTTCAGAATTTAAATATATTTTAAATACGGAAATTACGGAAATTACACGAAAAGAAATGAAGCTGGTAAATCGTAATTAATCTTTAGCGTAAAGAAAAATAATTGCATGTTTGTTTACTGATGTAATTTTAAATGTGGTTTTGATTTAATATGTGATAACTGCATTTTCATTCTGCGATTTCTTTTCTTAGCCCACAGATCAGCGACCACTGTTGCCATTTACGAACCGTAAAATGTAACATCATATTCCGAATTCCCTCAACGACCGGACATATTCCTAATGATCTGCATCATAACATGGTTATAATCAGTGTTTCTTTGTCGAAGTATGTCGACTAGATCTTAAAATCGAATACTATCTGATCAACATCAGATGGGCTACAACATTTCTACAAAAAGAACATAAATAACCACAGCGTAGGTATGACGGGCATTTTGCAATGTGTTGGAACGTTATAAGCGTATAATTTGAGTATATTCAGCGCGCAGTCATTCTGTCTTCAACGTGTATGGTTATCCCTGATGGATTAGGTGAACATGTACAGTCCATATAGTCACACGTACACTTAACTAAAACAAGACAATATCATATATTCTAATGTGCAAGTGATGCAGACTTTAAAAAAAATTCGGTCGAGCGTACTCTCAGTCAATATTTGCATCAAGTGTTTCGACATTACCATTTAGGATCAAATGAAAGTTCTCCAAATGTCCTGGTACTGATTTGCTTCCCAGAAGATCTTTCCTCCTGACAACTGTATCTCTTAGTGCTGCGAAAAAAAGTATTAAACATTCCATTATATATGTACCATAAGCATTTTTGCCATGGTGTAGAATATTGGTAAACATACACACGCACATCTCGTTATAGAGTAGTGTTCAATAGAGACTTCATGTTCTTAAGACCAGAGGTTTGGAGAACGCTGGGCAATACTCTTTAATCTTAAGACAACTAGATTATGAATAGGAGTGTAGCCAAAATGAAAGCAATCAAAAATTGAAGGCACATATTAAAATTATTATTGAAAAAACTTTGATTCTGACTACTTTGGTCTGATAATGTTTGAGTGGCCTCGTCAATTAACTGATGATTTGTCTCTTTTTTCATTGGTTTTCTCGATTGACTGTTTTTATCTTCTTGACACTGTGTCACCTCTCCAAGATGTGCATCTCTGTATAAAATTGTGAAATGTGTGTCTGTCTTCCAGGTAACGGTCTGATTGTTTGTTTCCGACTTAGATGAACTCGATCGAGCGTTCTCACTGTCAGTATTTGTATCAGTTTTTGTTACATTACTACTTCGAATCAATTGTAAGTTCTCTAAAGAACCAGGTGCTGATTTGCTTCCTAGAAGCGTATTCCTCCTGTAAATGTCACCTCTCTGTGTTTTGTGTTGCCCATTACATCTTAGACGATTCGAATTATTTTCATCACATATTTTTACACGTTTAGTTCTTCTATCATGAAACGATGCTTCCGAGGACGGATGTAAGGATGGAAGAACCGGGCTCGAACCAGATAGTTCTGTTCTTCTAGCATTAGTGCCATCGGATGTTTGAAGTCGTGGATCAATTTCCAATCCTTTTGATTTCGAAGTACTTGTTATCTTCACCTTTGGTCCTGAGGTGGGCATCTTCGTAGATATAATTTTTTTTTTCAGATTGGTTGCGTACGATGAGCCATTTGCTACATCTTGACAAATAGACATTCCCATCATCTCCTCTTTTTCATGATTTCCTTTGGAAGCGTGCGAAGAAAATTCAACATAATGTTCTCCTGAACATTTTTTATCACAGCTAATGGACCCTTGACCAGTTACATCTTTTAGCGGATATTCTCTTTCTGGGTTTTCATCAACAAGTGTCATTTGAACGCTACGACATCCTTCATGAACAATGTCCGTATGACTATATAATGTTGAGTGGCTTGGTTCAATCACAGCAATATTTGTCTCATCTAACGACTGGACTATCAATTCTTCCTGTTTAGTGTCACTTCTCTTGATGTTTTCCTTCTCTGATGTCACCCCAGACTTACCGTTACTAAAACAGTTCTGACCATTAATGATCGTTTCCTGATGTTTTTCACGTATTGTGGCTGACACAGCTGGATCCATAATATCCTCGTTGCTAGTGTCCTCTCCGAATGAGCTTGTACTCTGGATAGAGAGGGAGGTAAACGGAGAGTCAGAGCTGTCTGGGGCAGAGGAGTTTCCCACAGGGGCAAATAGGTAGACAGACGGTAATTTTGGACACATACATCGCTGGTCTATTGCCTCAGATTTCTTTAATTTCTCAGACAGATGTTTATAATGTCCCTTTGCTTCGAGAGCTTCAGCTAGAAATGCAAATGCGGCCCGCTTGTCGCTATTGTTCAAACAAATTTCATAAAGTTCATCCCACAAAGATTCATTGATCCGTGACCTGCTGTATGCAGTCTTTTGAAGAAGCTTTTTCGTAACAACATTTCTGCTGTATAGATGGTCAATGACGTAGCTGACCTCAACGTTATTTTTTATGCTGCATAAAATGCAAATTGGTGGATAAATATTTCCCATGTTTACCTTCTCGTCAAAGGTCTTCCACACTGCTTCTACAAGAGCCTCGTCAAAACGCTTGGCATGAGAAAGAAATTTTTTTAAAACATCATAGTCCCTACCAGCCAAGAGACAAAGTAGTGATCGTATTTTGCTTCTTCTATTGGGCAATTTTCGAATAGACTGATTTTCGTCTTCTGTCAAGCAATCTGGTATCAGCATGTCAGAAAGTTCACTTTCATCAAATGGCAGCTGACTTACAAGAGGCACAGAATGTTCCCGTATAGCTTCTGCAAGTAACCACCACTTGTCAGTCCCAAGGATTTCGCATTCTGCTCCATCTGAATGAACAAGAAAAAACCAAATAATAGTTTTCAACTCAATATATACGCCATGTGCAGGAATTATAAATATGGAATTTACATATTTGTACCATATGAGTTTTCTACTATCCTTGGTATAATTTTATTCCGTATCTTCAGGTGGGCATTCTTTGTGTAAATGACAATCATCTCATTACTAATGAAAGATCGTTGTTATTTGAAATGAGAGATGGTGATTGGAAAAATAATCCTACTCCTTTCACTTTCACTTCACGATGATAGTTATATATAATATTTATCATCTGGAACAGAAGGATTGCATTTATAACCCCACCAACCCCATAACCCCATGTAAGTCACCTGTCCTACCATTTACGATCTCGGTGGCATCAGCATCGGTTTTCATTATTTGCTTCTTTCCTTTACGGCGGCTAGAAAACTCTACAGGTTTCTTGTAGCGATAACAGCTCTGAGGGAGTCTCTTTAATCTCCGTGGTTTTCTTTTTCTTGGATCACTGCCTATATCTTCTGAGTTACTGGACGAACTCTCATGACACCTGTATACAATAGAATGCTTCAGTCTGGTATGCAGTTCTTGTGTAGCTTTAAGAAATGTTTGTTCCATATTTTGTACCCTGGCTACAAATATTTTTCAATGCTCTCGACCTTGGCTGAAAGTTTCTTCATTTCCTATAAGTAAAACGGATGAGACAAAAATGCATTCTCATTGCTGTGTGGGAATTATCATCCTCTCACTTTTGTCATTAGAGTATGTATTTATAAAGTATTATTCAGAGAACCTTTCTGCTTATGCACAAGATACTTTTAAGGATTGAGGTTAATAATAATACTAATAATAATACTAATAATAATAATAATAATACTAATAATAACAATAATAATAATAATAATAATAACTAGTAGTAGTAATACAAAATGTTTCATTATAATATTTAAAAATGAAAATATTGCATACGACGAAAATATATTGAGACTAAAGATCAATAAACATATATTGCAATAAGCAATTGAGTAACAAGCATTTTTAAGGTATGCACAACATTATTTATATTTACAAGAACTGTGCAAGATCTTATAATATTTGAGAAATCATTTTATACCACGTTGTTAATACTTCTTTGTACACACACGCAGACACATATCTGTGTATTAAACTTGTTTTCTTTCTCTTGTTTATTATTATTATTATCATTATTATTATTATTATGTTTGTTTTACGCAAATCAATCGCACCTCATCAAACCTTTTACATCCTGTACAATCAGTTAGGCCATCCATGATTTGGTGTTAGTGTCACAGAAGATTGAAGGAGCTGCTTTACAACCTCTCGGGTAACTCCTTTTCTGTGTGAAAGTAGATAAATCAATTAAAATAAAGAATGAACGAAAAAAGAAAGAAAGAATATTACTAAGGTCAATGCTATAACTCATTATTTTTTTAATAATAGTACAAGAAAAAGTAACGATTTTGTATCATTTCATGTGTCACTGACATGCATGAAATCCAATGTATCTTTTCAGACTTAGACGGGCAGTGGCGTTACATTTCAAGTTTTTTTTTTCAATTGCATTACTAGGTTAAGTATGTAAGGAAGACAACTCGTGCAAAAACTGATCTTACCTTTAAATCCTTGTTTTGAAAACACTCATATGTTAAATATAAACAGAAAACAACTCTCACAAAAATTTGCGAAAGCATATATTAGTAAAGACTGGATAGCATTTCACAAGAGTACATGGATTAGACACATTTTCGAGAGGAAATATATTATCTACAAGATGGCACATGCATCATTTACAAAATAATGAAATAAACTGATGAATACAATAATCACACCTAATGTCAGTGGCGTCACTAGGGTTGGTGTCACCCAGTGCGGTAACTCATAGTGTCACCCCCATGGACCTCCTTCCTAGAACAAAAATTCTTATTTTTTGTATTGATAGTCATGTGTGGTAACTCACGGTGTCACCCCCCATTGACCCCCTTCCTGCACAAAAATTCAAACATTTTATAAACAGTCATGTACGATCTTAACGTCTGGACAACAGGCCGACTAGAAGTGCAATTTTGCATTCGGACAGTCTTGGATTTCACCATTGACCGAAAGGTAAGATCCGAACAAACTCGAGTCTGTAAAATATTGAACACACTTTTACATTTAGATAATTAGCAGTATCTACGCTACTAATCTAATTTTACCATGGCACAATAAAATTGTCCATTTCTTTCTTTGCTCTCGTCTGCTCGTATTTAGTGCTCAACTGCGCACTCGAGTTTCTTCCCTTGTGTTATATTATTACAGGTTAGAATCCCCATCCCTTGGTTTTCTTTGTAACAAACCCCTGTGACTCATGGTGTCAACTCCATGGACCTCCTTCCTGCACAAAATTTCAAACATTTTATAGACAATCATTTTGGTGTCACCCCCTCAGATGGTCTCACCCGGTGCGGTCCGCACCCACCCTCCCAGTGACGCTACTGCCTAATGTAAATGAGATTTATCAAACAACCCCCCCCCCCCGGGTATGACGTGTGAAAACCGGAAAGTTTTTGCATAGGGAGTGAAACTTTTCACGAAATATACTATTTTTGTCAGTCACCTTTCCAGACAACGTTTAATCAAACAACTAGCAACATTTAAGATTGGCTAAATTGTGAAATACTGACATTCCTGTACGGTTATTATGCACTGATTACGGTTATAACTGTCAAACGTTCATCCATGTAACCTCATCTAAGGGTCAGTCTCGAAGATCTGGTCAATTATATCGTTTGATACACAATATAACATCTATTTGATCCAGGATATGACATAACATGTATACAGTGCAACAAAGACTAACCTTGGAGTCTACTTCAACAAATTCTTTACTCGCACAAAGAACATTCCTTTGTCTACACCACCGTGGCCCAAGGAGGAAGTACAATTTGTTTCTTTTTTTAGGTCCGAGGCAATAATTTATTTTAAAAAAATATTAGGTCAAGCTATAATTGAATCGAGGGATTTGCGCTGAAACATGTACATGTATAATAGTTAGCATGGGAAAGTTTCGTACATTGATATGATGTTATCAAGTAATCATTTTCAGCTATTTTTGTTTAATGATTAAAATATGAAAACGTGTTTTTGATTTAGGTGCTTAGAGTTCGTTTTCTGTGAGGTATGTACTCTTCCCTCACAGTACCCATACATTAAAATACCAAGATGAACATTTGGATCGGAGGTAATTTGTTAATCAACATGTACGTGACTGACGAAATTTAATGTTGTACAGTGTACTAGACTCAACATATTCCGTTATTTATAAAAGAATGATATTTTTACTGTATGCATGTGATGTAATTTGTTTTCTGATTTAACTTTGTCGACATATGTAAAGTAGCAGTATATAATTCAATAAATAGATACAGAGATACAATCATATACTCTACAAAGTATGCATATATCCAGGAAAGGGAGATCACTCCATGTTAACTACTGCCATTTTCGGACAATTCTCAGTTCCTTTATTTCAGGAAAATTTCATTTCAGTTTTTTTACATTTCGCCGCGTGTACACTTTTGCTCAAAAGCAGCTTGCTGCTCATGTCTATACTTGCCTTCACTAAATTTTGTAGAAAACTCACATCAACTACTCTTTCTGCAGTTGCGTTAAATAAGTTAAATAACATCTGAAATATTCAAATAGGACGTAACGTAAAAACATATATGATGCAAGGTATTGTCTTAAAACTAACTCAAGTTACCGATAATTACGATATAAAATGCTTATTTCTTCATACATTATCATTATCTATGACTTGAAAGGCACATTACAGCATGTCCTGTATTGTCGTAAAGTCACAGGTAAATGTTACAGATAGTAGAGCATGGAGATCATCTGGTATGTGGCTGTACGCCATGAGTCATCAAACCTCAGATGAAACAATGTACGTAGTCTCCTCGTCCCGAGTAGACAAATTCGATTCTGGCTAACGATTTGGTACTGAACATTCCATCCAGATCTTTAAGCAAAGCCACATGAAACATGTATTCTTCTTTGAAGGGTTCATTATCGATCTTTGAGTGTAGCGGGTCGCTCACTCGGTTTCTATGTCGAGTTCATTAGTATCGGTGAAAGTGTGTTGGCCTCGAAATTATTTGGACCACATGGTGGGTCACTCACTAGTTTTCTGTGTTCAATTGATCATCTTCTTTCTCTGTCGACTTTCGTATTCACAATGAATTATTGGCTATTGAAACGTTTCCTTCTTTTTGCTGGAGGTCTATGTGTCCGTACGGTAAAGTGTCGTGTTCTTGCAAACGCACAGTTTTGTGTGAGTCCAGTGTATTCAAGCAAAAGTCTTGATTTTGTGTAGACTGTAAAGCTTCTTTCAAGACATCCAAGTTGACTACATGGCTCGATCAATAGTTCACTGTGAGTCCTTTTGACTTTGAAGTTGGTGTGAATTTCTCCCTGTCAACATTTGTATTGGTATCAGTAATAGCTGGGACCACTGCAAACCTGAAAATAGGGTAATCAGATGATTGTCAGTTCAAGATTCTAAACGGTCTCCTTTCGAATTTTGGTGATAGCTATGAGGCGATGGATGTACGTATAATTGTCGGTGCCAAAGTAGTAAAGACCTCAGTGTCCAAAACGTTTGAAGGAATCATACAATTTTAAATAGACATTGGCTGTCACGTAAGCTGCTGTAGAAGCGTTCTTCAAAAGACCGATTGAGTGAGTTTGGTTCTAGTCGTTGAATGCCCTTCTTTGGTCCGTATGCATAAAGTCGAGGCCTTAATAGTGAACGTCATATAAAGGCCTGAGCACATTGTGTTGATTGGCTTCGGCATTGAAAAAGTGTGGAAAAGAACCTTAGGCCATTCCTGTCATTCAAAGTCGTTTAGACATGCTACTCAAGGGCTTGACCATATAGCTCTTGGAACATTTTAAATGTACATGTCCCACCTCCTATAGACTAGTTCATTGTAACTGTGGGACATTCGGTGCATTATCCTAAATAATATTTCCAAAGATACAATCCGTAGTATCCCGGGAAAATGTGAGCCACGACTATACCATGTCGAAGGCAGCCCCCGTAACGCCGATTGTCCTTTTCACTCCAAGTGTCAATGATAGGGTCTAAGATCAATTTGGCAAAAACGTTAAGATTATGAGACCCACAATCGATTTTGTCACGTACTCCAAGAATCTTACTACAGTTGGGACAGTGACAAAATAGAGATACATTTTTGAGCGTCTCGAAAGCACAATAACCCATGCAAAAATATGGGGCGTGGATGTCATTCTTCTGTGTACATTCAAAGTAATAAAAGATAAAATTAACTTCGTTTTTGTTTGTTCTTCTTTTGGTCTTTCTTCATGTTAAAATTTCACGATTTTGTCATAAAAACTGGATAGTTTCTTTCCTGGACAAACTTGTGCCTTTAGATTATTGGTTCGAATAAGATGTCCACAAGTGAAGCACAGTCTCAATAATTTGCAAATACATTATGTTGTTGAACTTGTTTTTTGAAATATTGTTCGCAACAAGTGGGGCCGATGTATTGTTCACTTGCAAGTCTAGCAATAAATTCATTATTTTCCTTCAGGAATTATGGCTTGGACGCTAAACAGCCCCGGCATCTCTATCCTCAATGAACGTATTGGTTTTTATGGCAATATCCTTTGCCACATTTACAGCCACAGTTTCCATATCAAAGAGATCATGTGATACATGAAATGCTCTTGATGATGATACACGTGAGTATATTTTCCGCCTGGGAAATCGGGTCCTCAGAAAACGACATCGCAACGATCCACTCGGGGATTACTTTCAACGTGTAGTGAGGGGACAAAAAATAATGAAATTTCTGTATCTCAGGAATGTCACAAATAATCTCTTTGGAAATCTATGCCTGCTGCAAAAAGAGTTCTGCTTATTTTCATTCTTTGGAGCTGTCCGATATTTGAATGGTCTTCCATGATCTTTCTCATTCTTGGGTCACATTTTTTCGGCATACATTCGACCCACGATGATGACACGGCAACATATACAAGATCGTATGAGTTGTTAACTTGGACGAGACTAAGTTTGTTACTACGAATTTTGTCAACCGATAAAAGTTTTCTGCGTGGTCCGCTACCTCTAGGAGGTGAAGCGTGGGTCATGTAAAGAGTGGCTTGTCCATCGGTCATGTTAATCTCGATATTGGAGTAATTGACGTTTCGAATTCTGTTGATGATTTTGAACGGTGTTGATTCTGCCCGTGTACTAAACTCGATCCAGATAGGACACTTCAATCTGTCATAATTGGATAGAGTGTCTCAAGCGACTCCTCTTTAGCTTGGCACTGTCGTTTGGTTGAGTTTCTCTAAAAAGAAATCCCACAAATCTGTAATGAAGCCTGCTGCTTTCTTGGTGGAACATCAAACTTGAAATCTTTAAATTTCAGCGTGTATATGTACGCCGGTTTAACTGGGCTCACATGGTCTAGTGGCAGAGGAGGTAGAGGGTACAGGTTCAGGATCACTCATGTCATTTTCAAAACCACTTGCATGTACTTTGGGTAACAATCAAGGTGCTTACTATATTTGTCAAGAGAAAAGACATTTGGCTCCAAAATGTTCACAACGTCAAAGCAAAGAAACAACAGGAGATAAAAGAGACAAACGTAATGACACATGTTATCATTGTGAGGAGAACAAAAGACTTTGGGCTTGAGAGTGTCCTAAGAAAAAGGTGACAAGCAGAAGGAATGCAAAGTGAGTGTTCTTCAGAAACAGAACCAGTACCCATCAAGAAATGTACGAATGCAAGACATCTAAACTACAGTGCTGAGGAAGAGCCCATAACAGTGAAGAAATTCAAAGGAGAGACAGACGGTGAACGAGAGAAAGATGAAGAAAATTGAGTTTTGTCATGTGTTATGGAATTCTCATTGTAATTCTGATTCAAAGAAAACATATCAGACAGGTAAATGTATCAACAGCACGATACTTAGACGCACTGACACGCACACATTCGAATTAAGAGAAAAAGAGATTTCAGTTTTATTTGACTTCGGCAATCCCTGACTAGTATCTCTTTTCTAAAAATATAGGTGGTCCTGTAAAGGAAAACAAAAACGCATTGACTTGACATCATCAGCTTAAACCAATTTCTACTCTACCTCTTGTTGCAGTGTTGTTGCTTTAGTAGTGGTAGTATTACCTACAGCTCCTGCTGCTGCTGGCATCTCAGTGGCGATGAGAGTGGATGTAGCGATGAAAGGATTAGTTATCCTGGCATGTAAATGTCTCTTTCTCTTTGGCTTACCTCAAAAACTCTGATATACTTGTCTCAGACACTTAAACTCGACCAGATGTTTTTCTCTCCCTTCTTTATGTCCTTCACAATTCAATGTTTTCCTTTTCTCTGCTTGATCTTCTAGTTTCCGTTGCCGCTTCTTGTTTTGTTGCATAAATGCTTGTTCTGCTTATTTCTGTCTTTGCAAAAATTCTACAATTATTCCTTCTGTCTTATCTGAAATCATCCACCCATTGTAATGATGGGGAAGATGAAAGTAGCACTAATGTCACAGGCAGCGATTATTGCGGAAACAATAGGAAATCAGCCAAAGCTGAAGTAATGATATCCTCTTCTGGAAGATGAATGGTGGCTACAGCTGCATTAGTAGTAACAATCATGATATTGTCACTCTATGTATACAACTTATCCACAGCAGAAGCACCCCAATACATTTGCTTTATTGTTTCAGTCATAGGTATATTACTCAAACTGTTATGCAATGGTAAACCGTACGAGTGTTTTGAAACTATCATCTGGATACGAGTTAATGTTGCCAGCCGCTAAATTCTATCCCCTCTCTCATTCTAAGAGAGACAATGTCACAATTTTATCTTTAGCGAATAGTCATATTAGCATTTGTAAGTGGAATAGCTGGGTAAATCATGTTTTATTACAATTTTCATATTACTGAGAAACCCAATGATTTGTATTCAAGTGTTGTTTTGTAATACTAAGGGAAATCTGGCACAAAACTAGCGACATCTAATGTAGACCCTTGTAGTCGATGTTAGCTCTTTCACAGACTATCTGCTATGTAACACAAATACTGCATTCCTCAGCTGTATAACGCATGTATCATTACTCTGCTGTGTAACACACACACACACACACACACACACACACATATATATATATATATATATATATATATATATATATATATATATATATATATATATATATATATATATATATATATATATATATATATATATAACATGGATGGAGCAAGAGCCCGGTTCAACTCCTTCCATATACCGTGCCTAAAACACACCGTATATGTGCAAGAGAGACATGAAGGCATGCGACATTTCACCCGACGGCTGGGTAATGCTGGCCGAGGACCGTGGCATCTGGAGACTGACGTTAAGCAAGGGCATAGAAGAGGCCTGTTGGCGGAAGAGAAACGTGAGAGAAAGAAGAGCGCAATAGGGACTGTCACTCGCGCATAGGCCTGCACAGCCTCAGTAGACGATGCCAACAACCCAGAGACAGATGACACTCCAAGGGCGCTATTCGCATATGGTCTCTCGAGACTGAGCAGCCAATGATGATGTAATGATGTTTGTTCCGATAGGATACCATATTGTATTAATGAAAAAGACAAGTATTCCTATATCATGTGTCCTATCAATATAATTTTATCAGAATGTTACAGTGAAAATATCGCTTCGTTGAACAAATCTACCCCAAGTATATATTTATGTATGAATGCAGGTAGTAGGTAGGTAGGTTGCTAGTAGTACTAATATTAGTACCCTTACTCCTACTTTGTGGACAGGATACTAACATGAGCATATACGTGTTAATGGAGCAAGCCGCGTGTGAATCACACCCGGCGCTCTTATAGCCTAATATCCTCAATTTGAACATATTCCTTGGATATAACCCAGTAAATTGAGTAGTCCTCTTATTTAATACCGGAAGTATCGAAAATCATTGTAGAAATAGTTGTAAAATCTTGTTTACATTTTTTATCCGATATTTTCGTTTAGCTCGTCCGCCATATCAGTTCAGATAATGACTTCCGTTCTCGGCCTCGTTCGTTTGTGTGCCATATAAGGACATTGGGGCCTTATTTGGAAACGTAAACAAATCGTAGTAACAATTTGGCGCGGTTTGAGTCGGAAATTCTGAGCATTAAAAGTAAATACGGTTTATCGGCAACTTTGAAATTCCACCAACAAGCCATTATTCGCCACTTGATTGATAAAAACATAGCGTAGAATATCCAAAAATGGTTTGGCAAGCCTTAAGGAGAAAAGGGGTCACGGCGAGAGTCTCGCGTTATCTGTCATGGCGGACACGATTAGGTTAGTGTAACCATGCCAATTTATTTTATCGTGTAAGGGCTTAAGAAATTCAAATCAAGCTAAACTTCTTTCACAACATGATTATACTTATGTAGTAGATTTCTGCACTGTTTGTTTATCTGACTTTGGTGATGATTTTATTTGCTCCATTACATGATATGGGATCATTTCGTAGCCTCAACCACAACAAATCAAGTTGAGGCTACGACATCGTAACTAAGTTGCTAGGTACAGTACACGCTTCGTGTTTTACGGAAAATCCACGTTCCCACGGTGGGCCTTACGTCTTTTCATGCTTTTTATGGCTTGTTACGGGCGAATTGAATTGTATTGCGCTAGTTAGAAGTGACATCAATATAATTATGTAATCGTGGACATCATAATTATGTAATCGTGGACATACACTACGGCTCGTGGAACGTATATGTCGGCTCAGCTGCAGTACACAGTGCAGATTGCTCTTTTTAAGTTGTACACATTGCCATTTAATATTCAAAGACTTGCACACTAAAACGCAATCACGTACATGTATTGCGAGAGATTAAAGATTTCATAGCAAAGAATGCTGAGACTGCTTAGGGGTGTCACAATATATACAAAGTTTAATTATCGGAATTGTAATATGAGAGAGAGAGAGAGAGAGAGATTCTGCTGTTAAACCAACATAAAAAAGAAAACAAAGAAAAAGAAATCAAACGGAAGTATTAGCGAGTTTCATTCTGCCAGTGACTTCTATTGCTTGCTTAATATGTTCCCACGCAATGAAATATACACCGCACTCGCTCTACAACATGCAACTACTGATCGCAAGGTTGTTCAGTACTTGCAAGCCAAATATACACGTCCATGCGACATATTTGTTTTTTCAGGAACTAGACCCATGTTTATTTTTACCATTGATCTAACTGCTTTTACCACTGACCTTACGCAGGCTCTACCAAGCACGTGGTACTTGGTGTAATAATTATACAATAAATCACTTATTTACAGTCATAAACTTGTTAAATTTTACAAAGCGTGTTGTCTTCACTCTTTTCTGTTACCTATTTTAAGAGCATAGACTCGTAACACTTGCATTAAGTAAATATGAAACCCCACCAAAAATAAACAAACAAACACTAATATATACAGTAACGAAAACCAGAAAGTTTCGAACGTACAGTTTCTTTCCAATTTTGTTTATCTGGAATTCCGAAATGCTGCAAAATCATCGTTTACAAACACAAACAAATCAGATTTTTTTGTTTTGTATTATAGACTTAAAACTAACCAACATCTTCACTGGCATCCGTTCAAAATGAAGCTAAATAACGCAACGTTAAACAACCGTTTTAAATGTACATCATTAGTAGTATATGGGGCCACCCTAGCGACAATGGGAATTAGCATTACAGAACCCCTTGGGCCACTCTAGCGACAAGGGAAATTTAACATGGAGAAAAGCCCTGGGTCACTCTAGCGACAAGGGGAATTGAACATGGAAATTGAACATGGGAATGTCACCTGGGGATCAGTGGGAATTAAACATTGGTAACGTCATAGGTTTATAGGGTCAAAACCTTTTATAGGGTGAAATGTATTTGTAGGGACAAAGGGTTGATAGGGACAAACATAGACATACAGAAACAAACAAATACACATTCAAACACACAGAAAAGAGGACAGAAATATTCTAAAGAAAGACTCACAGATAGAATAGAGACTCGATAAAGAAAAGTCTGTTGTATGGGTTCAAAACATTTATTCAAGTACATATATACATGGGCTCTCTGGCCTGTGCTTTGGTCTAAGCACTATCCATTAAATACATAAACATTTGAACATAAAAAAAAACATATTTACGAGTTGTTTAGTTATTGACTCTAGTAAACTAATGTTTAAAATTAACGTTCACTCCTTTCTAAAATCACTTCATATGCAACGAATTTACATTAAATGTTCGTTTATAAGAAAAAGTTAAAACAAAACATGTAACAAACAATCAAATAAGAGAAAGTTCGTGTTTGTCTCTCTATCCGTTACACACGTTGTTTAAAATCTGGTCAGCTACCACTTGTGTCCCAGCATAGATGTTTCCGATCTCGTATTCTCTGTCAGTCGTAAATCTGCTGTTACGTTCATCGTGCTAGGTACACTTACCGGTAAGCAGATCAAGAGCAGTGATCGTCTTCTTCCCATGGAGGTACAACATATGCCATATGAATAGTCACTTTTCCATCGGTGATGTCAAATTTTTCTCTTAACGACCGCACGTCTTCAATAGCCCTCAAAAGTTTGGAAGAAGTTATTTCTGCAGGTGTGCTAAATCCGAGACATACAGGCGAGTTCAAACTGTCGTGATACATAGATAGGCTCAAACGACCTTCATCTTTGACTTGGCAATGACATTTGAGTTCCTCTAACAGTGAGTCAAGTAGATCCGTAATGAAACCTGATACTTCCTCGGCTGGAACGTCAGACGCGAAGTCTTTAAATTTCACCGTGTAGGTGTAAGTTGTCGTTCTAAATTTTCTCGAGGTCGCTGTCTGGGTCATTTGGATGCTAAAATACTCCTTTAGGTCTATTGAATCCTTTCCCTTCTTGAACGCACTTTGCTGTGACGTTATGGTGGTGAAAGAGGTCAATGATGTTTGTTCCTTCTCTTTTTTCTTCTGCGTAGAGTTATTCATCTTTCTCGTCGCTTGTCCTCGCAATGAAGTGTCGTTCTTGGAAGTCGTCCCTTTTTATACTGGGTGATATCAGCATGTCCATAAGGTAAAGTTTTGTGGTCTGGAAGTTTCACTGGTTGCACGTAGTTTATCATGGCATTAGTACATAACAACTAAGATGTGGTATTGCATTGGTGATGTGATCGTGAAGCATAGAATCACACCCGAGTTTCTCGTTGGACTTGAGTCTTACACTCTATACTTGCTGTTTGAAAGGATTCATTTTTGTCGATTGGCCTTGGTAGTGACAATGAACTATTGGTCTTGGACGTTGTCCCTTTTTATATGCTGACCAATATCGATGTGACCGTACGGCAACGTAAAGTGATTGGGAAGTCTCACTCGCTTCTGGTACACGATTTGATAGATTTTTTCCAGGGGTCGACTGACGATGTGGTGAGTGGGTAAACGTACAATCTTGTTCGGTTGGTGAGTGGTCACTTTAAAGTTTCCATCCTCTCCCGATTGCAAGGCTTCTTTCAATACCCCAAAGTTGACCACTCGACTGGTACGATAATTCAGAGTCAGTCCTTTCACTTTGCACTCCGTGTGCACTTCTCCTTGTTTGTCCCGGTATTGGTAGCAGTAATTTTTAGGACCGCCACTCGCGAAACTTAGAATTTTGTCGTCGGGGTGTTCGTCTGTCCAGGCTCCTAAACGGTTTTCTTCGATGTTAGGGTGTTGCTGACCCGGTCGATCGATGTAGATGCAACTGTCCGTGTCAAAGTACAGGACGCGTTCCCCTAACAGTTCTAAAGCTTCGTACAATTTTAAGCGAGCATGAGCTGTCACGTAAGCCGCAATGATGACATTTCCAAAAGGGTCGTCTTGTACAAAGTCCAGATCTTCTTCGTAATTGACCAAGATCAAATTCTCTCGAACGACGTCCACGTGTTTCATGTATTTGGTTTTGTCGTGAATCATCTGGAAGTAGCGGGAAGGTTCTGTCAAATATTCCGTCTTGGGTAAACACGGTCGTTGTGCCATTTTACCCCACAAGCAATTTAACATCACTTTGGCAAACGATCGCCTGCCTTCGTTTTTCTCGATGTGGTCTAAAGAGATGCCTTCTTGTTCATAGTATTTCTCTTTGAATTGTATTTGGTCTTCGGGAGTGTGACACCAGGAAGGATAGCCGCTGGCTTCTTGTTTCAGTTTCAAAAAGGCATCCACGTAGTCAGCGAAAATGCCTTTCTGACTGGGATCACCCTTGTGGTATTGTTGTGTCTTGGGAAAGTGGCAAATTTCGTACACTTCTAACAGTTGGTATCCCATGTCCAGAGCTTTGAACAATTCTACGCTGACCCAGGTTCCCGTCAAGGCACGTTCTTCCTGGGTGTGCTGACAAGGTTGGTCTTGGTTGCACGTTTCGGCACAAGTAGGGCACAATGGAAACATCAGTTTGCCTTGACAATGGTGAGGTAAGACGGGATGGTATAGGTTCGTGGGAGGCAAAACTTTACACTTGATCAAGCCTTCGTATTGTCGAATGTTTTTCAGGTCGATGTGTTCCGTTAACAATTGCGGGTGCCCTACAGGAAAGCGACAATATTTGCACACGTAGGGATACAGCGAACACACGTCCAAGTATTTGATTTCTTCTCCTTTCTCTTCGTCGGCTTGGTACAGCAAACAGGTGGCATTGGTCCTTCCTCCGTACAAAGTATCCCTCGGGTCCAGCGGGTCCATGAACTGGTAACTTTCCACGAGGCGTTTAAACTCGGGATCGGTTTTCATACGGTGATCGTACTCGTGTTCCCACATTTCCACCACTTGGTATCCTTCCTATTCCAACTTTAGGCGCCGCTGACAAGTGTCCTGGTACAAGTCTTCCATGGTTCGTTGTAACAACTGATTTTTAGTGCTACGATCAGGGTAACAGACGGGACATCCGTGAAATAAGCAACCGTTAAACTCGTACACGATCTTTGGGTTTTCTAAGTCTCAGCCATCTACCGAATACGTTCCGATGGTCTTTTCACCCCCTCCGTTGCGGGAATGCTGAATCCATTTGTTTTCCTTGTCGCACAAGTAATGCAACCAACGTAGGGCTTTGACCGAGTATTGACGTTTGACAAAGTTGGTCGTTTGAGGGCTGATGACAGCCACGGTGTTTTCAGGCATGAATCGTTGTCGATACACTAAGGAACACGCTTTGGCAATGGTGCAAGCTTCTTTCAAAGGATCGACCCCTCCGTGTTCCATGAACAGTTCTCGAAATTTTCCACAGCAACGCCGTAAAATGTCCACGTCGGAACGACAATACTTTAGTATTTCTTCCTGAAAGTCGAAAGGGTCCGAGGCGTGAGCCTGGTACCAAGCGTAGAAAGCTTCTCGTTGTTCGGTACGCATGTTGTCGGGGTCGTAATAGTGAGTCTCAGGTAAATGGGGTAGAACGGCGTGTTGATTGGCTTCCGTATTGAAAAGTGTGGAAAGTACCATTTAGCCATTTCTGTCATTCCAAACGTTTTAGGCATTCGACTCAATGGCATGGCCAAATAGCTGATCGAATCTTTAAACTGTACTTGTCCCACTTGCATGAAAATAATTTTGGCTCCGTTCAAAGTCACTTTAGGACGTTCGGTGCCATGTTCCGTATAGTATCTGAGAAGAAACTGTACATCGTATCCGGAGAAATTGTGAGCCATCACCATGGCATGACGATGACAATCTCCGTAACGTTCGATGTCCTCTTGGCTCCACGTCTTGTCGATGGGGTCTAAGACCCATCGAGCGAAATCGGCTAGCGTGTTCGGTCCCCGAAAGATTTTTTCACGTCCTCCAGGAATCTTGCTGCAGTGAGGGCAATGACTGAAGATAGGTTCTTGAATGCACTTCTCGCACGCTCGATGAGCTACGCAGAAATTAGGAATGTGAATGCCAGTCTCTTGCATGCATTCGAAATCGAAAAAGATGAAATTGCTTTTCTTCTTGTGACCATCCTCTTTCTCTGGTTGGGGTTGGTATTTTTGCACGTAGCATTGGTGTTTCAAGTCCACGATGTGATGACAAATGTGACATTTTTTTTTCCTGAACATACGTGTGCCTTGGTACTATTGGTACGTATGCCTTGTCCACACGTAGGGCACAATCTCAGGAGTTGACAAGCACATTTCTGCTGTGAACATTGCGTCTTCAGATGTTGTTGGTAACAGGCAGGGCTGACAAACGTGCGCAGACAAGCAGGACAATGCAATGGTTTTTGCCCTTCGCTCAGACAGGGTGGAGAGGCCAAACATCCTGGGCATTTCGATCCACAATGTTTGTGTTGCTCTCGATTATTATAACCACGGTCACATTTCTCACAGTAATATCTGTATCCCAGGAATCCGGGGATGGCGGTAATGGTATCGAAATGTTCATCGTGATAATAGACATGAATGTATTTTCCGTCCTTAAAGTCTTGGCCTCGAAACAACAGAGGTCCGCGCACTTCTTGAGGGTGCACTTTCAAGGTGTATCGTGGAGCTAGGGCATCTTGTAATTTTTGCATCTCAGGAATGCCACAGGGTGTGTCTTTGGACAGTCCGGCTTGTTGTAACAGGAGTTCTGCTTCATTTCGTTGTGTGGCTCGATCGGATCGTTAAATAGTTTTCCAGGTTCTTTTCCATTCTACCGTGTCGTTCTTGTTGGCATAGGTTCGTCCCGCCACGATGGCACGGGCTAAACACATCTGGTCTTGAGGGTTGTTAATTCGGACGAGACTTGTTTTGGTGTTGCGAAGGTCGTCCACCAATAAGACCTTTTTGCGTCCAGTCCCTTGAGGAGGAGAGACGTGGGCCATTTTCAGTGTGGCTTTACCATCGGTGATGTCAAACTGATCATTAGATTGTTGTACGTGTTGAATCTTGTCCATGACGTTGGAAGGGGTTAGTTCTGCGGGTCTGCTAAACTCGATCCAAACAGGGGATTTCAAGCTGTCGTGATCTATGGATAGTGTCAAGAAATCGTCTTCTTTGGGTTGACATTGTCGCTTTAGTGTGGTGAGCAAAGAATCCCACATCTCGGTGATAAACCCTTCTGCTTTCTCCAATGGTACGTCAGACTTGAAATCTTTAAACTTCACCGTGTAGGTGTAAGTCGTGGTTCTAAATTTTCTAGAGGGTCGCTTTTCCGTCTCTCGAATGTGATAGTACTTTTCAGGGTTAACTGGTGGACTTTGGTTTGGAGTGGGCTCTCTATGTCTGGTCGCAGACGTGGAAGGTGTTGGTTCAGGTTTGCTCATGTCTTCGTTTTGAGCGAACACTTCTTTTCGTGTGTGAGGCGATACGTCACTTCGCTGCCTCTTACGTTCTTCTTCTCTCTCACTGAAATCGTGCGATCGTTTCATCTCGATTGCTGATTCAGAAATGATTTAACCAAGTTCATTCTCTCCGTATATACCCTCTCTACCTCTTGTTGTCACAATGACTTGGTATATTTCACAAGGGCAAGTGAAAGCCAAGCATATAGGAGCCCAACGACAGCGGTGCGTCTTAAACACCTCATGCATCTTGATGACCCTTCGATTCAAACCCTACCACAAAAGAAAAAAGTTGCAAGAAAAAAACCCAGACAGTTGGTGTCTTCAAGAGAGCTAGAGACGCCGGCACTGTGTCGCTGGGACACGTACGTACTCCAGAAAACTACGCCACTCGACAACGTTGTCTCCTTCTCTCAGTCACTTCTACTTTGTCGCTGAATACATTCTACCAACCCTGTTTTAACACACGTTTCTTCATCTGATATTTTAAAAAAATATACTAAACGCATTTTTAAAAGAACTACCCTTTTTCGACAGCAGTGACGGCGTCTCCTCCTGCTGTTACCACTGTTGCTGCACAAAGATGATCTTTCCTTAAGATCAAAATATGAGACAGAGCAAGTAAGTTGTGAAGTTGAGCGGAGGTGTCTAAACAACAACTGTCAAGCCCTATGTTCCATTTCTGTTTGTGATAATAACTTGTGATACTTCACATTTTCTAAAGTGGAAATCTTTACAAGCCGTACAAAAGTTATATGACTTTGGCTTCTGACAGTTGTACAGACTCTTCACTTTATAAGTGTCACGAGAAAATAGTGTATCCGAGTTTTACCATTTTCCAAAACACCCACACACTTGCAACGTGACCAGAATCTGTACTTCTTTATTTGTGGATATCCAACAGACCCGTCCCAGCATATATAGCTGGTTAAGAACTGTAGGAATATCACCTCATTTTTTTCAGAAATATCAAAGCTTTTATGTGTATCTTCCCTGTTCCACTCTTTATTAGTGCTTAGGTTTATTCCCTAAAAACACAAACAATTTGGAACAAAATTAAATTTTGAATTAAGGTTTCTCTCTGTTTATACATTTTTTTTTTCAAGCTGTTGGTACATGGCATATGACATCCAAATACTTTCTCAAACTGAGAGGCATTTCTACACATGTCATTGCCTTTGTTAAATTCGGTTTTGTTGGTTAGTCATCGTTAATCTTTAATTCTATTTTTATGATGTATTTCTTTTCTGCTAGAAGATTTAATTTATTTATGTTGTTTAGTCTGTTGCTGCAAAAAAGAAAATGCATGTATCTATAGCAAAGTGTTTAAGTTTGTTCAGTTTTTTATTTCAAGGTCTACAAAAGGTACCAAGTTTGTCTTGCAAGGGGATTGAAACTTTAAGTTACGCGGACGTGAAGGAAAACATACCTTTGTTACTACAATTTGCTGTCTTTGTGTTCGTTCTAATCATGCTTGCCTTATATCTTTTTGTTTTAGGATCATATTTCTTCTGATGTAAATACATACATCAATGGATAGACAGCTTGGGTTATCATCCTTGAGGTTCACTGTACTTTTAGTTTCTTTACTTCATACAAACCCCAAAATCACTAGCTTGAAGGGAAAAAAATAACAAAAAACTGACACCTGGTACTGTAACACATCTGTCTCTGTTGATGTGAGTGTGCTTGACAAAATGTTTGAGTAAGATTAAAAATGTTTGTCTGTTTCAAAACTCGAACCAGTACTGTGGCCGTTTAATATTTTCATGTGGCAAGAAGAAATGGTACAATACGCAACAAAGGGATTGTACATTTACACTCCAATCTGTCTGCACTGCAATGGTAACAACGCTCTTGCGTTGACATTATTTTGCCACACTACCTAAGAAAAAACAATTCATCACTCATCATAAACGATTTCATTGGCTATACATATTTTCTTACCGCTTTCGCTTCGAATTGACTGCAGTACCTTTTCGCACAGTGACAAGATCGGACGTGTTTTTTTTTTTTTGTTTTTTTTTTTTTTATTCTGCGGCTGGTCGCTACACTACTTTCTCTGAATTTACAACCAAACATTGTGTTACGCATTGTAAGTGACTTCATTGGCCAACCGATATTTTACACTTCTGTCTCTATTCATGTGAGTGTGCTTGTCAAAATGTTTGAGTAAGATTAAAAATGTTTGTCAGTTTCAAAACGCGAACCAGTACTGTGGCCGTTTAGTATTTGATCTGGTAAGAAGAAATGGTACAATACGCAACAAAGGGTTTGTACGTTTACACTCTCCAATCTGTCTGCACTGCAATGGTAACAACGCTCTTGCGTTGGCATTATTTTGCCACACTACTTAAGAAAAAAACAATGCATCACTCATCATAAACGATTTCATTGGTTATACTTATTTTCTTACCGCTTTCGCTTCGAATTGACTTCAGTACCGTTTCGCACAGTGACAAGATCGGACGTGGTTTTTTTTTTTTTATTCTGCGGCTGGTCGCTACTCTACTTGCCCTGAATTTACAACCAAACAATGTGTTGCACATTGTAAGTGACTTCATTGGTCAGTCGATATTTTCCATCGCCTTAGCTTCAGATTGGTTTCACTTGTTATTCGCACCGCGAGATGATCAGACGCGTTTTTCTGTACCTGACCATTAGTCACTTCACAAACAATAAAACTAACACACAAATGATCACGCCATGGGCGACTCATGGAAATTATGTTAGTCATGTTACGAAATATATCACGACTTGTTTGGATGTACTTTTCTGTGGTCACTCTTTAACCACATGCGTCTTCAGTTCACTCTTGTGATATTATTTAAAGGGTTATTTTTTCTATGGATGTGATTGTTGGATAAAATAAAAGCTTGAGTTTGCACAATTCTGGTATCTTAACTTTATTCTATTTTGGAACTGCAACATGTCACGGAATTTTTTTTCTTCTAACATTAGATATACAGTTTTTCAGAAAAAAAAAGACAATCACACGGCTTTTTCAAGAATGAAGCAAGCGACATTGCACTGTATAACCCTGCCTATGGTTAACTCTGAATTCTAAAGTCAAAACATGGGTTCAGGAAAAAATGTAACAATGTTCGTCCTATCCTCCTAAGATACCAGAATTGTGCAAACTCAAGCTTTTATTTTATCCAAAGATTTACTGATGGAAGAAAAAAAATCGTTCTCCAATTTTTTAGAGTGTAAACTTTTGAAAAAAATAAGATGACAAACGGAACAGTTCGCGTAATTATGGTGACCACTGATCACAATTTTTGGAGAGATATCTTCAAACGGGAACATATTTCATTAGGGTATAAATCAAAACCACAGAGAGAGAGAGAGAGAGAGAGAAAGCATGTATTCCTACTTTAAAAATATCACGACACGTACGTTTGTTTTTTTACGGTATATTTTCCTTATGAAAAAACTCATTCCACTTACATAAGATAAGATAAGAATTCTTTATTTCAGACTACATAGTCTATACATCTAAATTAAAATACAGATATAAAGTAAAATCACTGAAAACATAAAAGAACATATAGAACATAACAATCACATCCATAGAAAAAATACACCCTTTAAAAAATATCACAAGAGTGAACTGAAGACGCATGTGATTAAAGAGTGACCACAGAAAAGTACATCCAAACAAGTCGTGATATATTTCGTAACATGACTAACATAATTTCCATGAGTCGCCCATGGCGTGATCATTTGTGTGTTAGTTTTATTGTTTGTGAAGTGACTAATGGAGCAGCGGGGGGGGGGGGTGAACAGACCACTTTAGGGAAGGGTCACCCTTGTTATACAAAAAAAATAGTGACCCTTCATAGAGGTCAATACCACGTCTACGATTATTGTTTGTCCCCAACATAATTGTAGACAAGGCCCCTCTGCTGCTATGTTATTCTGAATAATCTGGGGAATCTTCATCTGAATCCTGGGAATTTGTTCCATGTTTCAAGTAATATTCAAGTTCTGATGGTGCTTTTTCTATTTTTGGATTTATGTTTTTTCTTTTTCTGTAATATATCATTAAACTTCTGTATCGATCTCCACCGCAATTTTTGCAAATCTGATATAATCCTCTAACGCCGTTGTTACATCCAACACATCTTCGTGGACCAGCATGAGGGTTTTTCTTTATAAGATAATTATGTTTTTTGCAATATTCTCCACGACATTTTTATCACATTTGTTAGTGGTTCCTTGACGCAGCCACGCACAATTGTTCATTATATTAATGATATCAGTTTAATTTTAGCATCACCCTGTTATCCAAATATTTTATCAAGTCCAATACGATATCTTGTTCTAGGATCGTGCAAATTTATTGTTATAAACCCGTGCGGAGTAGTTTGCGCTCGTGAAAAGAAGTTTCTGAATTTAATTATATCCATGTCACCGCTGCACCAGGTTTGATGAATATTTCGCAACGTGTGTGTGTCTACGCCATTAAACACAACTAAAATATTACAGTTATCTCTGATCACTTTTGGTATTTGTGTGTATCGTTGAGTAACATAAATAACATCGGTATTTTTATGTCTACCACGGGAAAAAATCCTAGCTGGATTTGACTGTTTATCTAGCATCACATCATCATACACAACTAAATTATTAATAAATCCGTTTAAAACATCAACGGACGGTGCTTCATCAATATCTATTATAAACTCTATAACATCATTATTTTCGTCCAGTAATCGCGCGTTTTCGTTAAAATCTTTAAGTACTTCATAACATCGTTGATCATCAGCGGATGGTGCTACCAAATACAACTTATCCCATTTCAACCATCTCATTATCAGATTAAGTAATAATTGCGTCTTACCCGATCCAGATGGTCCCATGATAATCATTCTGATGGAATTCGGTAGTGCAGGATGGTGTTTAACTGGCTCTCGCTGCCGAGTTGCTGAGAAATCAATTATATCCATATATATTATAACATGAATTTATATTGTTTACGCTGTAAAGTTAAAACTCCAACCACTGATTTAGCTACGGTTAAAACAAAAAATAAAAAAATAGCGTATGGTGGAAAATGTTCTGTATGCGGTAGAAAGAAATTTTCGTTTTTACCTAATAGGCGCGGTGGTGATATTGCTAATTTGATGTCAAAGTTTCCAGGTGCTCCATGGGCTAAATACAGCGGAGAAAAACATCTACCAGGATATAATTATTGCGGTCCTGGTACTCGACTCGATATCAGGCTTGATAATCAGGATCAACCAAAACCAGGCGAGGAACCAATAAACGCCATTGATCGAGCTTGTCATGTTCATGATGTAGCTTATAAGAGTAAACATCTACAAGATAGGCATATTGCAGATGTGAAATTAATTCATGCATTAAATTCCGTAAAAAATAAAAATATCAGAGAATCATTAGCTAATTGGTTAGTAAGATCTGCGATGAAAAGTAAATTAGCGCTAGGGGCTGGTAATATATAATGGAATCGATTTATTATTCACCAATTGGATACTGGAAGGGTAAAGCAGCAATTAGTAAACTCGCTGATGCAGCAGCGGTTAAACATTCTGCCGCTAAAACGTGGTTGTCCAGGCAGGCAATATGGCAAATTTATCTACCACGTCCTAAACAAATTCAGTACGCGTATTTCGGTGTCAGTGTTCCTAATGAAGTTCATCAAGCTGATATTTTATTTTTACCATATGATACTGTACGTAGAAAAACGTACAAATACGCGCTAACTGTTGTTGATGTTGCAAGTAGATATAAAGAAGCAGAACCGTTAGCGACTAAAACAGCTGCTGAAGTAGCCGACGCATTTAAACGAATTTATCAACGAGGACCATTACGATGGCCACAGCTGCTACAGGTTGATCCTGGCAAGGAATTTCTTGGTCCAGTATCATCGTTGATGAAACAACATAATACCAAAATACGACGAGGGCATACTGCAATTCATCGTGATCAGGCAATTGTTGAGCGATTTAATCGAACACTTGCCGAGCGGTTATTTGGATATCAATACGCGAAGGAATTGATTCAGGATAAAAGATCTCGTGAATGGGTGGCAAGATTATCAAATGTGATAGCAGCGTTAAATAATGAAGTAACTCGAACGACCAACATGAAACCTATTAATGCAATTGCAAGCGCGCACATACCTACACAACGACGTGATTTAGCACAACCATTATTAGGTAATATCACTGCAAGGTATTTATATGAGCCCGGCGAACTTGAAGGCGGTAAAAAAAGAGCGACTGATCCTATTTGGAGTGTTACCACGCATAAGATATCCACCGTGACAAGATCGCCAGGTAGACCCGCAATCTACAGACTATATTCGGCTGCTCCTCAACGCGGATTTGTACGTGAACAATTACAAGTAATCCCCACGGATACACAATTACCACCCAAATCACTTAACTAGCACCCAAGGCGCTGGCGCCTCTACGTCGATTACATTCAAGACAGGTCAACATGATATTTTCTCGTGTATGACCAAGATTGTTATTTTTTCTATCTATGGTAAATTGTCTTGGATCATTTTTCAGATACCGCCATAACATTATACAATTACAACTTGCACAATGATTATTCTGTTGTTGTTTTAGCGCATTAATAAAATCAACATCAAGATCAAAATTGCGTTTATTTTTTTTATCACACTGTTTATAACCAGATAATTTTTTTCTTATTATATCACCGTCAACATCATCATCACTAATCACTGACGTGTCCATGACGATCCGTCTCAATTGAGATATTTTTCTAACTCGAGACACTGCAAGATAAACCAAGTTCGACCATTCGATGTGATCATCAACGATCCAAACAACTGTATCAGTAATAGTTAATCCCTGAGATGAATGAATCGTCATCGCGTATCCGAGCGTCCACGGGGATTTATCAGCACGTAGAGCATCTTCAACAACATCAACGTCGACGGCAACAATATCATTCAATACAAGATTCTGTTTCCTCTTTGACTCTCCTGGTATATCAACGTCGATATTTTGCCGTCGCGTATCTGCTGGTCGATAACAGAGTGGAACTGACAACGTTGGAAACTTTTCTCGTTGTAACTGAAACAACTCCCGCTGAAGTGTATCACGAACTGTCTTTCTACTTGCAACTATCAAATCGTTTGGTCGCCACGTTTGCATAAAGTCTTTCATGGGTGTTTCTGAAATTATCTCGCGCATTATTTCACACTGTATTTTATTCGGTTGCAGTCTGATTAATTTTTTAAATTCCTTCAACGCTGCGTCAAGTGCTCTATGATCATCAGTTATTTCTTCAGCGTGATCAACGAAACTTTTCAGCCAATCATGTGGAGATGGTCCAGCTACAGGTGGTGGTTGACCGTGATCGCCGCACATTATCACAGCAGTATTTCTTGTTAACAACCAATCAAGAAATGTTTTTAATGTTTCTAGCGGTACAGTGCATATTTCATCCCATATTATAATCCTTGGAATGTATTTCTCGCCCATCCTTAAGGATGTCTATGTATCACCCTTCCATCGAAAAAAGCTGTGATAAGTACAGGAATTAACACCGCGTTGTTTCATCTCTCGCGCGAGTCTATGTGTGGGTGTTAGCACGATCATATCCGAGTTCTGAAATAGTTCGATAGCTCGAGTGGTTTTACCACTGCCGCCAGGTCCGTTTAGATAAACCGTTTTGTGTCTAGTTATTGGATCGTATACCGATGGTAACAACGAAGTTGTCAACGTTTGATATTTTTTACAGTAAATATCTTTAACCGCAACATCAGCGGATTCGGAATAATCGAGCATATATTCCTTTTTTATTCTCCACGAACCCCACGATGCATAATGGCCTATGTTTAATTTTTCTAACTGTATTGAATGTTTTTTACTTATATAAAACGAATCAGTAGCAACTCTGACGGCATGCGTAGAAACCTTATTTATCATCGATAATAGATTTATTGAAACATACGCGAGCATCGATGATCTTAAATGAGTATACTGAGGTGACTCACCGTCCATGTAGTTCACAATGGTACCTAGTTTATTTCCATTTGACAAGAAAGCTGTTTCTCGACTTACAAACGTGTTCTTGTTCGTTGTATCAGCGATTATAAAATCTAACTCAGCGTCGTCCATGATCAATCTTGTACAATGTTGTCTGTGATCATATGCTGCTCCTTGGGTAAATTTGCCAATTATTTTTCTACCAAGATCCTTCGAATCGGTTTCATCCGAATGTGGTAACCAAACTTCGGTTTGTTTTCGATATGATATAATTGCTTCGCTGATCGTCAGCGATATTAACATCGTGCAATCAAGCATATACCGTAATAGTACTATTGGTGTCCACATCTTTTCTGAAAAATGTTTTCCAAACCAAACATAACAAATTGCATGGAGTCCTTTAGACATTTCGAAAGACTCGATACGAGCAAATCCAGTCAGATCAAAATCCGGTAATGGTCCATTTATCGATACTCGCGTCATTTCGTGCGTGGGATGACCGAATCGCTCAAAATACACAGAACAATCTCCGTATCCAAGAAAACTTCCCGGATAACACGCAACCATATCAACTGAAATAACATCTCTGTGATCGTATTTAGTATTCCATAGTCCGCCGTGTCCATATTCGACACAACTGGATACTATGTCATTGAGAAAATCAAACCGAGTTGGTTTCCACGAATTTTTCTTTCTAGCAAAATGAGCCGCAACTGACGGAACAGTAAAGCAGTTGCTCAATAATTCGTCAGTGTCATCAGTATATTGCAGTGCAAGATTTTTCATTTTCTCGTGAAGATGATTTGTTCGATAAATAACACCATTTGGTCTCACAAACTGATCAAATTGATTATTTTCTTCCACGCAAGAATGAAATAACCATACTGACACAGGATCGTTTTTACTTATTTCGTTAATAAAATCAAACATGCCTCCGGGATAACATTTAACAGTTCGATCTCGTGGAAATATTGTTACTGCGTTAGTCCACGCGTGTGAGTTATGATCAATAATTTCGATCGAAGCTCCTTTTGATCTATATTTTGATTCATACAAAATTTCTCCTGTTATCGTCGCTACGGTTATTGGAAATTTTAATCTTTTTCCTAACTCAGCGACATCTTTAATAGACGCACCAGTATCTTTAACCATTTCTCCCCACGTGTTTATTATTTTACGTCTTTTATCCGTTAGACCGTTTCCACGAGTCAAAACGGTAAAATGTTCTGTTACTCGTTCAGATACACAATTTATTTTTGAAAATTTCATCGGCGCTAGTTTATCGACGCTAGGTTTTTCATTTATCACATAGATTCCATAAATAACCGCGGTCACAGGATATGCTCGTTCATAATACGGTTTGTCAATACCTGTCAATAGACCTGGTTTGGAATCTTTACTTAGTACGACAGTTTTTTTATTACCATGGACAGGATCATATTTGTCACGGATAATCCAATCATTTGTTTCTGTCAACACCACGAATTTTATTCTGAAAAGATACTTGCGATTACCTTGATGAATATCAAAGAGGTAGTTAATGATAATTGCTGCTCGTTTGTCGTTCATCATAGCGTTAATGGCGCCGTTGCGTATAATCTTGAACGTTGACCAGACATGAGATGCACCATCTGTGTAAAATTCTTTCTTGGCGTCGTGAATTTTATTAATCAAACTTTTATTTTTCGGATCAACCAGATCTCGTACTGGTAAGTCTGGAGATATTCTGTCGAGGTTGAATTTATCCACGCTCCAGGGCTTTATTCGGGATAATCTATCGAATTCGTTCATACTATATTTCAGACAAGTATTTAAATTAAAATATTATGTATACAATGTCTCAATGCAGATGGCTCATGGTGGGTTCATTAACTCGTTGTAATAAATCCTGTAAAAAGGTGCTCTGCGGACAACACATGCAGTGCGTTAACCGTGGAAGCTTAGGACCAATACCATGTCTGCGATGTGGTACTGGAGTGCGAGGAAAAACAAAATTATGTGGAAAGTGCGGGGGGAAACGGTTCAGAGAGCTTAAAAGATATTATGACAAAAAAAATAATAATAGTGAAAATGCTATAAAATCCGTGGAGGATTATCTAACTAAGTTTTCAGACAAACAATGATTTAAACAAATAATATTATGATATATGGAGCAAAATGAATTTGTCCAACATCCTACAATAACAAACTACGAATAAAATATTTATGGTATGATCAGAAATTGTATGCTTAAAAGACCGGTTGGTTTTGTCATTAATACTGGTTATCTAATGTTTACTGCTGGAAAGAAACATTATCTGTGTCACAGATTTACGTATGAGTGTCATAACGGATTGATCGAAGATGGTTTTGTTATTGATCATATTGACGGGAATCCTCAGAACAACTCCTTATCCAACCTTCGTGTTGTCACGCAAGGCGTGAACTCTGCGCGTGGTAATACTGGAAGATGTAAGACAGTTTCTAGAAGGGTGATCAAGGCCACAAACACAGAAACTGGCAAAGAAATTATATTTCAGTCTATGAACGCGGCTGCGAAATATTTTGATATTAACTCGCGTGTGGTAAAATACATCGCAGAAAATATAACCAAATCTACTTTCTCAAAGAAATATAAGCAGAAAATCACCTTTCAGTATCATCACCACATTGAATTATATTAGTCGCTGTATGTCCCCCTTATACTACTGAATTTTTAATTATGCAAAAGGGAGATTACTTTGTAATATATAGTTTTCTTCGTAAATTTCCGATTTTTATGGTCAGATTAACCATTTACGTCGTAATTAATTACTCGTAGAAGTATATTTATGGTTTCTAACTTACAAAATAGAAATTTCCCATCATACAACATAGCGAGAAACTGAGGTAACTTGACCGTTGTTATTGATCCGCAAGTAGCTGTATATGCTGCATTTACAAACCGTTGTTATGCACAAATCGATATGCAGGTGTATTCTGCACGCAGGTTTGTATTTACAGTCTGTTACGAAAAACACTGTTATATTCAGAAACCGTTGTTATAATACAGATATATTCAGAAACCGTTATTTTAATGTAGAAACAGTTATTTAAATGTAGAAACTGTTCCGCTGTTTTAATTCAGAAATGCTGTAGCTATATATTAACTTCCGAAACATGTTTGTAACAAGATTTGATAGCTCAATCCGTATCGAATTGGACTGTGACGCTCGCGGTCCAGGATCGAATCCCATGACTGACAATTGGTCGGTGGTTACGCATATTAGCGACTTTTATAATTAATTGGGGCACCGCCAGCCCTCTCTCCGCTGTCAGAACACCATCCTACCATGTCAAACGTGGTAGATACATGTTTTTGTATTTCCCACGGGTTGATTATTTGGTGGGTGGGTGTTTCTGACAGCGGAGAAAATGGCCTCATTTCATTCATTCATTCATTACATTCATTCATTCATTACATCTAATTACATATTTACTGAACCTGATAGGGGCTCTTCATTCATAATATATGTTTGTGTCGTCATTCATTGCATAATCTGAGCTCGCTAAAGACTCGATAGGGGCTCTTCATTCATAATATATGTTTGTGCCGTCCCCCTTCTTGGGCCTCTAGACCGTTGTTTGACGGGTTAGAAGCTCTCGTAGAAGGAATATTTCATGTGCCTGGTGAACTTGATAGAATGCGATGGCAAGCTATGAGTTCTTGGCTGTACTGTCTTTCATTCATTGCATACTTAAACCTGCTAAAAGACTCGAACAGAGGTTCACATTTCATAATATATGTTTGTGCTGTCCTTGAAACATCCCGACGAACTCTCTAAACACTCGATAGGGGTTCTGTAGGGATAAATTTTTTTATTTTAAAGATTTATATACTAAATAATGAACCATGAAAATATCGAAGACATTATTTCTGCTATTAAAAAATTGGAAAAAGATGGAATTAATGTATCTAATGAACTAAATCCTGAAAAAATAGTTTCTGATTTTGAGATTTTACAAGAACGTAAAAACCAAGGAATACACACACTATCATCTGAATATAAGCTCATGAAACGGATTCAGGCGGCAATGTTTCAGTCGCTAGCTACCGTAGAAGATAATCAGGTGAAGGAATTCGTTCCTCTCTCTGCCGCAGTGGAAAAAATTAGATCGCTGTTATCCCACGAGTACGAGGAAAAGAAAACAATTAGTACTCGCATAAGACTATTAAGAAAAATTATGTTAGCGAGTAACCTAGTCCAAAGTAGTAATTCCGATGAAGATGACTGAGATCTTTGATGGGTTAGTTGGTACTTAGATTTATGCAATTTTGATGGGTGAGTTGGTGCTTAGATTTATGCAATTTATAACTCTGATGGGTGAGTTGTTACTCAGATTTATTATTTATTTCTGAATTATTATTTTATTTATTCTGAATTATTATTTTATTTCTGAATTATTATTTTATTTATTCTGAATTATTATGTTTATTCTGAAATTGATGGGTTGGTTGGTACTCAGAATCATGCAAACCAATCAATTTTGTAATTTTGATGGGTTAGTTGGTACTTGATTTATGTAAAATGATCAATTTCGTAATTTTGATGGGTTAGTTGGTAGTCAGATTTATTATTTATTTCTGAATTATTATTTATTTTTTCTGAATTATTATTTATTTTTTCTGAATTATTATTATTTATTCTGAATTATTATTTATTTTTTCTGAATTATTATTATTTATTCTGAATTACTATTATTTATTCTGAATTATTATTATTTATTCTGAATTATTATTTATTTCTGAAATTGATGGGTTACTTGGTACTCAGATTTATGTAAAATGATCAAATTTTCAAAAAAAAAATAAAATATTTCAACATTTGTCAGTGAAAATTGATGAATTTTCCATTATCATTCGGGTCAAACCTCAAGCGGTTCTCTAATTGATTTATCGATAAATCGTCAAAAATCAGTAAAATTAGCTCAAAAAATGAGATTTTTCATGCGATTTTTGTTAATTTTTCTGGTAGTTTTCGAAAAAAATGAGGGTTTTTGACGATTTATCGATAAATCAATTAGAGAACCGCTTGAGGTTTGACCTGACGAAAAACTGTAATTTGACAAATTTTCCCTGACAAATCGACTAAAATACCCATCAAAAACACGAAATTTGTTGATTTTTCACTGAAATTCAGAAGAAAAAAATAATTCTGATAAAATAAAATATTTCTGATAAAATAAAATAAAATAAAATAAATAAAATAAAATAAAATAAAAAAAATATTTCTGATGAAATAAAATAAAATAAAATATTTCTTAATCCGCTCCTTATTTTATTCATTCTGGAATATTATTTTTTTAAGTTGATCGACTTTAATGCAGGAATGTGCCTGATCTCTGCTACAAATGATCTCTCTCGACGGAGTTCATCTAACTGTTCTTGTGTTAATGAGAAATCCTCGTTTCCGTGTTCATCGATGGCTAAATTGTTCTATGTTTTGTGAAAACGCGCGTTTTCAAGTGTATAAAAACCCTCACGTGCTGGATCTTTCTACGATTTCACATACAGATTTATTACAAGCTCTTCTCCAAGTAGGTCAATTAAGCGATTAAGGTGGTCCGTGAGTTTGAAATTTATTCGTGACAAATACTGATTATGTGTGCGTAGATAAACAGGATTGGTTGGTACTTGTACGATCAAATCACCAGGGGGGACTTGTGGTGTGAACGTGTATAGGATGTATCCTTGTTGAGCCTGATTTGATTTTCCAAGATCTATTTGATAATTGCCTTCGATTACGTCACAAACTAGATTAACCGCGATCGTCGACGTTATATTAACGATTCCCGGAGATATGTGTCTACCGCCGCTGAGTGGATCATTATTATGTCTGAGAACAGTTGCTGGTGGGGCTATTTTTCTCCACACAGCTAGTACTTCAGAAAAGTTTTTCGCGACAAGATCATTGAGTGATCCTATCAATTCTTCAGTTTCAAATCCTGGTAGTGTAAAATTTAATAAATCTGCTTCAGTTATTTTATAATGATCAATGTATGTTTGTTTGACACTTTTTTTTTCTCCTGTATCTATAAAATTAAGAGCATTTATTACCTCAATAATGGTCTGATTAAAATATTTAAGATCCAATACAATTTGATTTATATGTTGTATCGTTGCAATGATCTGATGTCTTAGATCGTCATTAGGATACTCCAGGATATAGTTTTTAAACAACTGTGCTAGTATCGTTAATGTAGTTGTGTATTCAGTTTTAATTTCGCTAGCCTTTGATCTGAAATCTCTTTCATAAACAATATTAGTTGATGTTTTCACATCAACATCAATGATAGAAAACGGTGTCATAGGATAATATTTTCCATCACCACGAGTAATACGAAAATCCCTATCAGTCCATGGATACAAATCTCGGTATTTTGGAGTTGTTATAAACCCGGCATTGTCAGTGATAAAATTAATTAATTTTGGTTCTTGTGGTCCTTCATACACTGGCGCAATATCAGGCCAACCTAGTACGGATCTTATCGTGGACTGATAAATATCAACGACGTAATCAGGAGAGTTTATTTCAATCGTCGAGGACAGGGTCGGCTCATGAACATTAATTGATATTTTTGCTTCTTTTCTTGTTATTGATTTTATTCTACGAGCAAATTCATCATTGATTTGTTCGACCTCATAACTACCAGTTGGTATTCCAACAACAACCCAATCAGGTGTTCCATCGGGTTTGTTTTTATCAGCAAATACAAGCGAATTATTTGCTGGTGTACCATTAAACGATCTCGATCTGCTGTTTGGCCAGCTGTAATATACTCGTAATTGTGCTAGTGCAATTTCATTCGCGCGAATTGCAGTTGGAAAATTGATGTTAAATTCAGGATTAATCGAGCTTAGCGAGATCATCGTGGTCTTGTGCGGGGTTGTGTTCGTCACGATCTGCTGCAGTAATTCCGTCATTATTGATACTCGTACCTTTAATACCAGCGCAATTGTATGCGCTGATCATCATCGAAAACTCAAAATCGGATATAATTCCATCATTGAGACTCGCTGATAACAACGAGGATAACCTCGTGTATGCGACAGTTGCTATGTGTAATTTTATCTTGTAATCGGATAATTTTTCATTCGTGCAAGTACATATTTTTTTTGCAACGATATTAAGCACACCTGCAATTGTCGTAGTTGCACAAACACAAATAGTCACAGCTACTGGTGCCATCATTGTTACCGCGGATAATATTATTCCGCTTCCGGCAACAACAGCGGATACCGAATAAACAACAACGTCGATGATAACTAATCGTCGTTGATACTTTTTTATTTTTACTGTACATTGTTCGACTCGATCTTTCAACGCTGCCTGCCATTCACGCGCTTGATTGTACCTAAATCCTTGAACGTCGATAGCACTCATTATATTTTATGCCGTAACCAATTGAGGTGTTTCAGCTACAAATTCCAAACACCACCAGAAGGATGTTGCGGTTAATTTCTTATCAGCTGCCTCGAGAATAAATATTTCTTCGGTTCCGCTATTTAATATAACAGATACAACCCCGGAAAACCTATCGGTTGAATGACGCCATGGAAACGTTGTAAATATTTCAAATTTTGCAGCACTAAACACAGACAGCCTGTACACGCCAGTGACTGTTGCAGTATATTTGATAGTATTATTTTGCTGCGACCATGTTGCAAATCCCGATGATACCGTGCATACGATGTTGGTAATATGCCCGGAAGTTATTCCGGCTGGAATTTTAATCAGACTGGTTTTATTAACGATTTCAGGAATTCCCGCTACGATGTTTTGCTGTGTTTGTTTGATCGTGTCTAGGTTAGTTTTGATATCAACGAGTTTCATGTCAACGGCGTGCGGAGTACCGAAGAATTTATCTATGGATTCGTCGGTTTTTTGAAAATTTCTTCGAAATCTTCCAAAAGCGCCTACGTGAACATCATACTCGGCTCGCAACGTGGATAATTTATTATCTACGGTGTCAACATAATTTTTCGTTGCAGCATCTTCACCGGATGTTGGATCTCCTAAAACTACTATTTTATTTCCGTTCATGCTAAGTTCACCTGTCATTGTGTCACTGGTATTTTTTACGCGATTAGCAGCAGCTGCCATAATTTGATTTCTGATGGTTGTAAACGATATACTTGAATCCCTGATTCTGCCGCTGTCAGTAAACACGGGTATATTATCCGTAACTGCACCAAGTACTCGTCGAATTATATCATTCCATTTGATATTGCTGCTTTTTAGTTTACCATGTCGATCCTGAAAAATAACAACCTCATCTGGGTCAACTCCAGCCAGGTTCATAATATCAGCGAGGTCATCCCTAGTCGCGTACTTCGATAGATCAACGTCGCCGGGCTTTTTCTTAACACGTGAAGAAGATCTTCCGTAAATATCAACCATTATAATAAGACCTGTTGTTTAAAACGAATCGGTTGCTTGTATAATCATGCACGACTTTATGTGGCGGCCTGGATGATTTTGATATAGCGTCAAGTACATTAATTACTTCACGGCCACATATTGGCGGATCTGTCATTGTTTGTGTGGGTAGCGTTGAATACCAAACTTTGGAACCAGAGGTTCTTGCGTGAAGTGGTGCAACATACTTGATAAATTCAACAGGCGGAGCTAACCCGTATGAATCAAAATAAACAATTCCACGTGGATCAACCGCGTATGATACCCAATGAGTACCAGGTCCGGAACGTTCGTCGAGATTAATAATACCTGTTTCGAGTTTGTTTGGTTGTTTTGGTAATTGATCTCGCATGAAAACACCTCTAAAAGCTTTTATTTTTAATCGTTTAGCGGCATCAAGTAAATCAAAATTTGATGCTGGAACGTCTAACGTGGAAGCCTTAGACCTCTTCCCCAACGAGATCCTGGCAATCTTAAGCCGCGTCCCTTTTTTTTGTATCCTTGCCCTGTTGCTTTCTTTAGAGCCATTCCAGCAGCTGTTCCAACAGCACCTAACGCGGCTGCCTTTGCTACGGCTGGCGCGGCAGCAGCTATTAACGCTGGAATAGCCGCGAGAAGTGGAAAAATACCGCTTGTTTTAATTGAGTCTTTAACCGCACCCGCAGAGAGATTGAGTTTGACGCCTGTTTTTGATTGTTTAGCGTCGTTGAAATGTTTAAGCTGGCGTTCTGATAATGATAGTTTATTTTGACTACCCGTGATCTGATCTCGCTTTAGTGATATTTTCATTCCGCAGCTTTTTGCTGAATTTGATTGAAGGTTTTTAATCTGACCGTGAGTCAGACTGACACTAACGTGTTGATATGGCATTTTATGATAATACTCGTGTTTTTAAATAACACGATTAAAGATTTTCCACTGGTGCATCAACGACTCTCATTCGACCACTACCACCTTCAAGTAACATGGCTTTATCGCTGAGAATAACCGCGATTGCTCTATAATCAACACCACCTGTATCTAATGTTGCTTTAAGATGTATATCAACGACAGATTGTTTTGATAGATCAAGATGCTCCAGTGAGAAATAATAAATCGGATACAAGGTTCTGAAATCATATTGTGATATTTGCAACCCAGTATCTACATTTTGATCATGTCCCATAAATGACATCAAACGATGATATGCACGTCCTATATGATTTTGTGCATAATTTAGTTGTATATTTTCTGTTGGTTCTTGTTGTCCGTTTATCCGCAAGGAAATATTTGTGAGACCTAGTTGGTTAAATATCATATGAGAGTGAGTTTGTGAGTTTAAACGATTAGTTTCCTGAAACGCAATAAAAATATGCCGTGGTGCAGAAACACCTTGTTGTGATGCTATATGCCATGTAAACTGACCGTTAACGTTACTTTGCATACTATCTGTGCTTGTTATCAACCATGACAACAAGGATTTACCACCTGTGTCCATGAAAGAAATCAATTTTTGTTCTTCTGCGATCATTGGAGTCATTACCGGCATCCACAGTGAAAGTTTCGATAATATTACTTTACCAGCATCACCAACAGGTCTCCACAGAGCGTCGTTATCATTAACCTTTCTTACAAGAACAACCGTGTGTCTAGCTCCAAAAATAACCCTTTAACATTCCTACAAAATCCAAAAATGTGCGACAGTGGAATTGTACATGAAAAACCTCTATTGTCTCCTGACAACATATTTCTACGCGTTGCAAATCCCAAGTTGAAATTTTCACTAGAACCATGAACCACTGGTGCCACATCAGCATCATTGTTATCGGCGAAGTTTCTTGGTCGTCTTATATTATACGGATCGCTTTCAGGGTTATTGGAGTTATCTTTCACAAACATCATTGTGGGACCTGCTGATCTTGTATAATCATCAGAATATCTTGCTAGACCAATTATTGTTGTAGCAACGTCTACATCTTTCTCAATCGATTCAATATTTTTTCCATCAATCATATACGTGGCACTATCAAATAATGCCATGATCCCGTTGTTGACAAAACCAACTTTTACTGCACCTGCGTAATTAGTATCATCCGTTTTTATAATTGTACCTTCTACCTCAATAAAGGCCTCAGCGGGTAAAAAGTATCTACTTGTGTCATGTTCTTGTAGTTCAATTCTTCCACGTTGATCTGGTGATCGTGCGTCATAAGAATAAAACTGATAATCACGTACCGATTCATCTTTAAGGACAGGTGCTTCCATGTCAAATGCTGTGTCGGATACGCGCTTGAACATTTTATTATAATTATTTCGTCTAACACGTTGATTACCGCGTTCGGAAAATTCCACTTCCGGATATCAAACTTGAGATATTATTTCCCAATTCACCGAGTCCCTGATCTGCTAACGCTGCTAGTTTTTGATTTGCAGCTTGATTTATTATTTTACTTACGTCTGCGGGCATAATATCAGTACTTGCCAGTTTCACTGATGGTTGTCGTTTTCGTCGCAATAATCGTGCTAGTCTATCTTTGATCGCCGAGAACGCCTTACCAGCAACATTGACAATTGCACCAGGAGCTTTTTCACGAACAATATCAATAGCTTTCATCGATAATTGTTTTGCAATAGGCGCTGCTTTTGGGGCTAACCTTGTAAATAATCCCTGAATGACATCACCAAGTCCATCTCCGTAAATAACCCTATAGACTGGTAATCGTGAGTTTACCGCTCTGACCGATACGGATTTACGATGATTATTGTGTACGATCATCTTATTTTATTTACCATTTATCTAATCGCGGTGACTAATCATCAACGAGCTCATCAATAAGTTCTCGGTAAACGCCGATATCCATGATGCCACCTTGAAATAGTCGCCGGCAAATATCAGCTGCTTCATTGGTTATTTCTGTTGAGTTATTTCCTGCACGTTTTCCCCCTATAAGAACTTCTAACCGTGACACCTCATTGAGGATATTATCAGGACAAACAAAATTATTTTCTCCTGATGCAGTCAAAAAAACCACTTCCTACAGCGCCAGGAGGATCATCGTCAGGATCTCTTTCTTCACCCAGTGAACGTAATTGCCCCGTCTGTTTAGTTTTTTTTCTCAATCCTTTCTTCATTCTTTGCTTTACTTCTCTCGCCACCTTTTTTATTTTCTCCATAGGTGATTTCAACATCATCTCTTCCTGCGGTGAAGAAGACTGTTGTTGCTCTATCTGTTGCAGAGGTGGAGGAAGTTGATACTGAGAGAGTTGTTCTTGTTCTAGTTGTTTCATTCTCTCTTTATAAAGTCTTTTTACTTCTTCATGAAGACTCTCGTATTCTGGACCTCTAGCTTGTTTTTTGTTGTAATATACGCGATATATCCATTTAATAAAATTATCATCATTTACTTTTTCATGACTGGTTTTTAAAATACCAGATTTATTAAATATACCAAATAATATCATTTCAGGTAATTTTTCTCTTTCAATATTTCTAATATCTTCAACAACCCCTTCGTTAAATCTTGCAATTAATTCTAAGTTTTCTCCTACTGGTTTGGATTCAGATGCATGTTTTTTTCTCACATCGGCGACTTCAGTACGAAGTTTTCCAATACCTTCAAGTATTTCTTCACCGACAGGTGGAGGTTGAGCTGCAGCTATATCAGTTGGAAGATCTCGTAAAATCTTTTTTGTCTGCTTAGTTCTTCTTGCTATTTTTTTAGTCTGCGCCGCAGTTTGTTTTGGTACCGGAAGAAGATCTTCTTTGATGACTGTTGCAACTTGTTCAGTAGCTGCAGTGACGGGCTTAAACAGTTTTTTAGTGTCCTCTTCGTACTCAACTTGTGCTTCTTGCTGCGCTTGTAGATTTTTTCTAAATGAATCTCTAACAGGAAGAAATTTTTTAATTGCTTCTAATCGTTCTCGAGCTATCCTTGCAGTATGAGATTCCGGATGTACCATTTTATTATAACATAATGATTTAATTATAGCAACAGAGGGGGCTTGTCTACAATTATGTTGGGGACAAACAATAATCGTAGACGTGGTATTGACCTCTATGAAGGGTCACTATTTTTTTTTGTATAACAAGGGTGACCCTTCCCTAAAGTGGTCTGTTCCCCCCCCCCCCCCCCCCCGCTGCTAATGGTCAGGTACAGAAAAACGCGTCTGATCATCTCGCGGTGCGAATAACAAGTGAAACCAATCTGAAGCTAAGGCGGTGGAAAATATCGACTGACCAATGAAGTCACTTACAATGTGCAACACATTGTTTGGTTGTAAATTCAGGGCAAGTAGAGTAGCGACCAGCCGCAGAATAGAAAAAAAAAAAAAAACACGTCCGATCTTGTCACTGTGCGAAACGGTACTGAAATCAATTCGAAGCGAAAGCGGTAAGAAAATAAGTATAGCCAATGAAATCGTTTATGATGAGTGATGCATTGTTTTTTTCTTAAGTAGTGTGGCAAAATAATGCCAACGCAAGAGCGTTGTTACCATTGCAGTGCAGACAGATTGGAGAGTGTAAACGTACAAACCCTTTGTTGCGTATTGTACCATTTCTTCTTACCAGATCAAATACTAAACGGCCACAGTACTGGTTCGCGTTTTGAAACTGACAAACATTTTTAATCTTACTCAAACATTTTGACAAGCACACTCACATGAATAGAGACAGAAGTGTAAAATATCGGTTGGCCAATGAAGTCACTTACAATGCGTAACACAATGTTTGGTTGTAAATTCAGAGAAAGTAGTGTAGCGACCAGCCGCAGAATAAAAAAAAAAAAAAAAAAAAAAAAACGTCCGATCTTGTCACTGTGCGAAAAGGTACTGCAGTCAATTCGACGCGAAAGCGGTAAGAAAATATGTATAGCCAATGAAATCGTTTATGATGAGTGATGAATTGTTTTTTCTTAGGTAGTGTGGCAAAATAATGTCAACGCAAGAGCGTTGTTACCATTGCAGTGCAGACAGATTGGAGTGTAAATGTACAATCCCTTTGTTGCGTATTGTACCATTTCTTCTTGCCACATGAAAATATTAAACGGCCACAGTACTGGTTCGAGTTTTGAAACAGACAAACATTTTTAATCTTACTCAAACATTTTGTCAAGCACACTCACATCAACAGAGACAGATGTGTTACAGTACCAGGTGTCAGTTTTTTTGTTATTTTTTTCCCTTCAAGCTAGTGATTTTGGGGTTTGTATGAAGTAAAGAAACTAAAAGTACAGTGAACCTCAAGGATGATAACCCAAGCTGTCTATCCATTGATGTATGTATTTACATCAGAAGAAATATGATCCTAAAACAAAAAGATATAAGGCAAGCATGATTAGAACGAACACAAAGACAGCAAATTGTAGTAACAAAGGTATGTTTTCCTTCACGTCCGCGTAACTTAAAGTTTCAATCCCCTTGCAAGACAAACTTGGTACCTTTTGTAGACCTTGAAATAAAAAACTGAACAAACTTAAACACTTTGCTATAGATACATGCATTTTCTTTTTTGCAGCAACAGACTAAACAACATAAATAAATTAAATCTTCTAGCAAAAAAGAAATACATCATAAAAATAGAATTAAAGATTAACGATGACTAACCAACAAAACCGAATTTAACAAAGGCAATGACATGTGTAGAAATGCCTCTCAGTTTGAGAAAGTATTTGGATGTCATATGTCATGTACCAACAGCTTGAAAAAAATGTATAAACAGAGAGAAACCTTAATTCAGAATTTAATTTTGTTCCAAATTGTTTGTGTTTTTAGGGAATATACCTAAGCACTAATAAAGAGTGGAACAGGGAAGATACACATAAAAGCTTTGATATTTCTGAAAAAAATGAGGTGATATTCCTACAGTTCTTAACCAGCTATATATGCTGGGACGGGTCTGTTGGATATCCACAAATAAAGAAGTACAGATTCTGGTCACGTTGCAAGTGTGTGGGTGTTTTGGAAAATGGTAAAACTTGGATACACTATTTTCTCGTGACACTTATAAAGTGAAGAGTCTGTACAACTGTCAGAAGCCAAAGTCATATAACTTTTGTACGGCTTGTAAAGATTTCCACTTTAGAAAATGTGAAGTATCACAAGTTATTATCACAAACAGAAATGGAACATAGGGCTTGACAGTTGTTGTTTAGACACCTCCGCTCAACTTCACAACTTACTTGCTCTGTCTCATATTTTGATCTTAAGGAAAGATCATCTTTGTGCAGCAACAGTGGTAACAGCAGGAGGAGACGCCGTCACTGCTGTCGAAAAAGGGTAGTTCTTTTAAAAATGCGTTTAGTATATTTTTTTAAAATATCAGATGAAGAAACGTGTGTTAAAACAGGGTTGGTAGAATGTATTCAGCGACAAAGTAGAAGTGACTGAGAGAAGGAGACAACGTTGTCGAGTGGCGTAGTTTTCTGGAGTACGTACGTGTCCCAACGACACAGTGCCGGCGTCTCTAGCTCTCTTGAAGACACCAACTGTCTGGGTTTTTTTCTTGCAACTTTTTTCTTTTGTGGTAGGGTTTGAATCGAAGGGTCATCAAGATGCATGAGGTGTTTAAGACGCACCGCTGTCGTTGGGCTCCTATATGCTTGGCTTTCACTTGCCCTTGTGAAATATACCAAGTCATTGTGACAACAAGAGGTAGAGAGGGTATATACGGAGAGAATGAATTTGGTTAAATCATTTCTGAATCAGCAATCGAGATGAAACGATCGCACGATTTCAGTGAGAGAGAAGAAGAACGTAAGAGGCAGCGAAGTGACGTATCGCCTCACACACGAAAAGAAGTGTTCGCTCAAAACGAAGACATGAGCAAACCTGAACTAACACCTTCCACGTCTGCGACCAGACATAGAGAGCCCACTCCAAACCAAAGTCCACCAGTTAACCCTGAAAAGTACTATCACATTCGAGAGACGGAAAAGCGACCCTCTAGAAAATTTAGAACCACGACTTACACCTGCACGGTGAAGTTTAAAGATTTCAAGTCCGACGTACCATTGGAGAAAGCAGAAGGGTTTATCACCGAGATGTGGGATTCTTTGCTCACCACACTAAAGCGACAATGTCAACCCAAAGAAGACGATTTCTTGACACTATCCATAGATCACGACAGCTTGAAATCCCCTGTTTGGATCGAGTTTAGCGGACCCGCAGAACTAACCCCTTCCAAAGTCATGGACAAGATTCAACACGTACAACAATCTAATGATCAGTTTGACATCACCGATGGTAAAGCCACACTGAAAATGGCCCACGTCTCTCCTCCTCAAGGGACTGGACGCAAAAAGGTCTTATTGGTGGACGACCTTCGCAACACCAAAACAAGTCTCGTCCGAATTAACAACCCTCAAGACCAGATGTGTTTAGCCCGTGCCATCGTGGCGGGACGAACCTATGCCAACAAGAACGACACGGTAAAATGGAAAAGAACCTGGAAAACTATTCAACGATCCGATCGAGCCAAACAACGAAATGAAGCAGAACTCCTGTTACAACAAGCCGGACTGTCCAAAGACACACCCTGTGGCATTCCTGAGATGCAAAAATTACAAGATGCCCTAGCTCCACGATACACCTTGAAAGTGCACCCTCAAGAAGTGCGCGGACCTCTGTTGTTTCGAGGCCAAGACTTTAAGGACGGAAAATACATTCATGTCTATTATCACGATGAACATTTCGATACCATTACCGCCATCCTCGGATTCCTGGGATACAGATATTACTGTGAGAAATGTGACCGTGGTTATAATAATCGAGAGCAACACAAACATTGTGGATCGAAATGCCCAGGATGTTTGGCCTCTCCACCCTGTCTGAGCGAAGGGCAAAACCCATTGCATTGTCCTGCTTGTCTGCGCACGTTTGTCAGCCCTGCCTGTTACCAACAACATCTGAAGACGCAATGTTCACAGCAGAAATGTGCTTGTCAACTCCTGAGATTGTGCCCTACGTGTGGACAAGGCATACGTACCAATAGTACCAAGGCACACGTATGTTCAGGAAAAAAAAATGTCACATTTGTCATCACATCGTGGACTTGAAACACCAATGCTACGTGCAAAAATACCAACCCCAACCAGAGAAAGAGGATGGTCACAAGAAGAAAAGCAATTTCATCTTTTTCGATTTCGAATGCATGCAAGAGACTGGCATTCACATTCCTAATTTCTGCGTAGCTCATCGAGCGTGCGAGAAGTGCATTCAAGAACCTATCTTCAGTCATTGCCCTCACTGCAGCAAGATTCCTGGAGGACGTGAAAAAATCTTTCGGGGACCGAACACGCTAGCCGATTTCGCTCGATGGGTCTTAGACCCCATCGACAAGACGTGGAGCCAAGAGGACATCGAACCTTACGGAGATTGTCATCGTCATGCCACGGTGATGGCTCACAATTTCTCCGGATACGATGGACAGTTTCTTCTCAGATACTACACGGAACATGGCACCGAACGTCCTAAAGTGACTTTGAACGGAGCCAAAATCATTTTCATGCAAGTGGGACAAGTACAGTTTAAAGATTCGATCAGCTATTTGGCCATGCCTTTGAGTCGAATGCCTAAAACGTTTGGAATGACAGAAATGGCTAAATGGTACTTTCCACACTTTTTCAATACGGAAGCCAATCAACACGCCGTTCTACCCCATTTACCTGAGGCTCACTATTACGATCCCGACAACATGCGTACCGAACAACGAGAAACTTTCTACGCTTGGTACCAGGCTCACGCCTCGGACCCTTTCGACTTTCAGGAAAAAATGCTAAAGTATTGTCGTTCCGACGTGGACATTTTACGGCGTTGCTGTGGAAAATTTCGAGAACTGTTCATGGAACACGGAGGGGTCGATCCTTTGAAAGAAGCTTGCACCATTGCCAAAGCGTGTTCCTTAGTGTATCGACAACGACTCATGCCTGAAAACACCGTGGCTGTCATCAGCCCTCAAACGACCAACTTTGTCAAACGTCAATACTCGGTCAAAGCCCTACGTTGGTTACATTACTTGTGCGACAAGGAAAACAAATGGATTCAGCATTCCCGCAACGGAGGGGGTGAAAAGACCATCGGAACGTATTCGGTAGATGGCTGGGACTTAGAAAACCCAAAGATCGTGTACGAGTTTAACGGTTGCTTATTTCACGGATGTCCCGTCTGTTACCCTGATCGTAGCACTAAAAATCAGTTGTTACAACGAACCATGGAAGACTTGTACCAGGACACTTGTCAGCGGCGCCTAAAGTTGGAACAGGATGGATACCAAGTGGTGGAAATGTGGGAACACGAGTACGATCACCGTATGAAAACCGATCCCGAGTTTAAACGCCTCGTGGAAAGTTACCAGTTCATGGACCCGCTGGACCCGAGGGATACTTTGTACGGAGGAAGGACCAATGCCACCTGTTTGCTGTACCAAGCCGACGAAGAGAAAGGAGAAGAAATCAAATACTTGGACGTGTGTTCGCTGTATCCCTACGTGTGCAAATATTGTCGCTTTCCTGTAGGGCACCCGCAATTGTTAACGGAACACATCGACCTGAAAAACATTCGACAATACGAAGGCTTGATCAAGTGTAAAGTTTTGCCTCCCACGAACCTATACCATCCCGTCTTACCTCACCATTGTCAAGGCAAACTGATGTTTCCATTGTGCCCTACTTGTGCCGAAACGTGCAACCAAGACCAACCTTGTCAGCACACCCAGGAAGAACGTGCCTTGACGGGAACCTGGGTCAGCGTAGAATTGTTCAAAGCTCTGGACATGGGATACCAACTGTTAGAAGTGTACGAAATTTGCCACTTTCCCAAGACACAACAGTACCACAAGGGTGATCCCAGTCAGAAAGGCATTTTCGCTGACTACGTGGATGCCTTTTTGAAACTGAAACAAGAAGCCAGCGGCTATCCTTCCTGGTGTCACACTCCCGAAGACCAAATACAATTCAAAGAGAAATACTATGAACAAGAAGGCATCTCTTTAGACCACATCGAGAAAAACGAAGGCAGGCGATCGTTTGCCAAAGTGATGTTAAATTGCTTGTGGGGTAAAATGGCACAACGACCGTGTTTACCCAAGACGGAATATTTGACAGAACCTTCCCGCTACTTCCAGATGATTCACGACAAAACCAAATACATGAAACACGTGGACGTCGTTCGAGAGAATTTGATCTTGGTCAATTACGAAGAAGATCTGGACTTTGTACAAGACGACCCTTTTGGAAATGTCATCATTGCGGCTTACGTGACAGCTCATGCTCGCTTAAAATTGTACGAAGCTTTAGAACTGTTAGGGGAACGCGTCCTGTACTTTGACACGGACAGTTGCATCTACATCGATCGACCGGGTCAGCAACACCCTAACATCGAAGAAAACCGTTTAGGAGCCTGGACAGACGAACACCCCGACGACAAAATTCTAAGTTTCGCGAGTGGCGGTCCTAAAAATTACTGCTACCAATACCGGGACAAACAAGGAGAAGTGCACACGGAGTGCAAAGTGAAAGGACTGACTCTGAATTATCGTACCAGTCGAGTGGTCAACTTTGGGGTATTGAAAGAAGCCTTGCAATCGGGAGAGGATGGAAACTTTAAAGTGACCACTCACCAACCGAACAAGATTGTACGTTTACCCACTCACCACATCGTCAGTCGACCCCTGGAAAAAATCTATCAAATCGTGTACCAGAAGCGAGTGAGACTTCCCAATCACTTTACGTTGCCGTACGGTCACATCGATATTGGTCAGCATATAAAAAGGGACAACGTCCAAGACCAATAGTTCATTGTCACTACCAAGGCCAATCGACAAAAATGAATCCTTTCAAACAGCAAGTATAGAGTGTAAGACTCAAGTCCAACGAGAAACTCGGGTGTGATTCTATGCTTCACGATCACATCACCAATGCAATACCACATCTTAGTTGTTATGTACTAATGCCATGATAAACTACGTGCAACCAGTGAAACTTCCAGACCACAAAACTTTACCTTATGGACATGCTGATATCACCCAGTATAAAAAGGGACGACTTCCAAGAACGACACTTCATTGCGAGGACAAGCGACGAGAAAGATGAATAACTCTACGCAGAAGAAAACAGAGAAGGAACAAACATCATTGACCTCTTTCACCACCATAACGTCACAGCAAAGTGCGTTCAAGAAGGGAAAGGATTCAATAGACCTAAAGGAGTATTTTAGCATCCAAATGACCCAGACAGCGACCTCGAGAAAATTTAGAACGACAACTTACACCTACACGGTGAAATTTAAAGACTTCGCGTCTGACGTTCCAGCCGAGGAAGTATCAGGTTTCATTACGGATCTACTTGACTCACTGTTAGAGGAACTCAAATGTCATTGCCAAGTCAAAGATGAAGGTCGTTTGAGCCTATCTATGTATCACGACAGTTTGAACTCGCCTGTATGTCTCGGATTTAGCACACCTGCAGAAATAACTTCTTCCAAACTTTTGAGGGCTATTGAAGACGTGCGGTCGGTAAGAGAAAAATTTGACATCACCGATGGAAAAGTGACTATTCATATGGCATATGTTGTACCTCCATGGGAAGAAGACGATCACTGCTCTTGATCTGCTTACCGGTAAGTGTACCTAGCACGATGGACGTAACAGCATATTTACGACTGACAGGGAATACGAGATCGGAAACATCTATGCTGGGACACAAGTGGTAGCTGACCAGATTTTAAACAACGTGTGTAACGGATAGAGAGACAAACACGAACTTTCTCTTATTTGATTGTTTGTTACTTGTTTTGTTTTAACTTTTTCTTATAAACGAACATTTAATGTAAATTCGTTGCATATGAAGTGATTTTAGAAAGGAGTGAACGTTAATTTTAAACATTAGTTTACTAGAGTCAATAACTAAACAACTCGTAAATATGTTTCTTTTATGTTCAAATGTTTATGTATTTAATGGATAGTGCTTAGACCAAAGCACAGGCCAGAGAGCCCATGTATATTTGTACTTGAATAAATGTTTTGAACCCATACAACAGACTTTTCTTTATCGAGTCTCTATTCTATCTGTGAGTCTTTCTTTAGAATATTTCTGTCCTCTTTTCTGTGTGTTTGAATGTGTATTTGTTTCTGTATGTCTATGTTTGTCCCTATCAACCCTTTGTCCCTACAAATACATTTCACCCTATAAAAGGTTTTGACCCTATAAACCTATGACGTTACCAATGTTTAATTCCCACTGATCCCCAGGTGACATTCCCATGTTCAATTTCCATGTTCAATTCCCCTTGTCGCTAGAGTGACCCAGGGCTTTTCTCAATGTTAAATTTCCCTTGTCGCTAGAGTGGCCCAAGGGGTTCTGTAATGCTAATTCCCATTGTCGCTAGGGTGGCCCTATATACTACTATCATTATGCATGCAACATAATCTGTACAAAAACATACATTTTCTCCTATCATTTTCGGATTGCGCTGATAACCGTCCAAGGATTCCAATAGCAATGTCTGATCTTGTATGTGTTGGGAAGGCTGTTACTGTTTGGCAAAAAAAAAAAAATACAAAACAAAAAAAAAAACTAAGAACTTTATCCAACGAAGAGAGGTCGCTTTGTGAAATATTACACCATAATTCACTACATTAAACATTTAAGGAAGTAGTACCGTTTTGGTCACATTTACAGCACCCAAAGAGTTTAAACCATTCGATTTAATGCCAGTACCAAACGAACTGTGAAAATAGTTTTTATTTCTTTTCTTGCATGCTTCGACTATTGTATCATGTGACGTATTCTTAGAGTTTGTCCTGTGCCAGATGTTTTGCAGAATCAGCAACCGGCAAATATCCAACTCAAAGTTTCCCTTTCGATCAACTCAAAGTTTCCCTTTCGATTACATTAATAGCTCAGCTAGTAAATTATAGGTTTCAATGTCAAGAGTTCCTATTTTTTATCAAGTCCTCATATGTCAACCTGTTTTACTGGTTGTCAGATAACTCACTTAGCTACTGTTTTTGGAAGACCACACATACAGCAATTAACATTAAACATGCCAAATTCGTCCACTATAAGATACTGATATGTACTTTTGGGGTGGCAGGGTAATTTCCACTTTTTATGACAGTGGGATATTTTATTTCCTGTAATCTTTAGATAATTCCTTTTTTTAAATATATGTAATGGATATAACATTGTGTTGTTTTACTATAAACTACGGTCACACGTGAAAATGGAAATAAATTTATATTCTTTATTTCAGTAATTTAAGCTACCGTCCTATAATGCATACAAAAAGGTCACAATACTGAAGCGTAACGCTCTTCTTATAGTAAAACTGATAGACAGTAAGCAAAGTTTCTTGCCTAACTAGTAAATGGTATATAAACTGTGGACTTTTAGATGAAATCAAGATATAGACTTGTTTACGACTGACAGGCATACCAACGCTTTTTTTTAACATTTTATTCTCTAATAACTGCATTTTTAATGCATAGTTTTCGTCATGAACTAATAATAAATTATTTCTGGAACAGAAGTTACAAAAACGTGTAAAAGCAGTGCCAACTTCTTATTTACTTGCCTCTATATTAAGTCTATTGCTAGTACATCTAAGTATAGACAGGTCCACAGAAATATAATAAATGTTATCCTCTTCATAGATATTTCTCAGTATTCCATAATGACATGTATTCTTTATAATACAACGATTTTGTTGACTGGTTTACTTTTCCATTCCTATTTTAACACATACACTCCTTTAAATATCTGAAAAAGTATGCATGACAAGTTTGAAGTCACGCGTATGTTTTCATTCATCGAAAATTCAAATAATCTTCAGGAATTTAACAATAATATCGTGTCTTAAGATTTTCTGACGAGGTTTCTGTCTATAAATAATTACTGAGGAGATTGCCAATAAGAATTTAATTTATTTAGCTTTCAGTTTTAGTTATAAGTCAGTGTTAAAGTTATAAGGTAGGCACCGTGAAACGGACGATCATAGGTATGTACATACAAGTTGGAAAGTAAAAGAAGACTAATGAAAAACATGAATTAAAAAAAGAACGAATGAACAATACTCTAAAAGAGAAGATATATATAAAGGAGAATTGCAAAATATATGCAGTTTCACACGAATGAAAATAAACAAGAGGATAATATAGGACCAAAACATTTCGCCAAACGGATATTATAATTTTAATGTAAACCAGGAGTGGTAATACAAAACAAATTACAGCAAAGAACGGACGATAGTCTTGAATGGGGTTTTATTCAGTGGCGTCACTCGGGTTGGTGTCACCCAGTGCGGTAGCTCATGGTGTCACCCCCATGGTCCTCCTTCCGTAACAGACCATACATAATCCTTAGTAATGTCATTTTGGTGTCACCCCCTCTGATGGTGTCACCCGGTGCAGTCCGCACCCCCCGCATCCCCTTAGCGACGCCACTGCTGTGCCTCTAGTCATGTATTTAACTATGATCGGTTATCCGCTTATGAAATCCGACTAGACCGAGCAGTGTGTGCTCTGTAAAATTTGCAATTTTTCATTTTGGTGTCACCCCTCTGAGATGGTGTCACCCGGTGCGATCCGCACTCCCCCCTCCCCCCCCCCCCCCCGCACCCCCCTAGCGACGACACTGGTTTTATTTAATGTTTTTATTAGACCATACAGTAAACAAAAATATCTCATTTATCAATAAATCACTAATCTTTCCAAATATCTTAACTTAAAGACTATAAAACAAGTCTTTGTTTGATTTATATGCTAACAATTAGATAAGTATTACATTTTTGAGTGTTATTTTGCACACACTGATACGAGTATATCAACATGATTCACAAAGTATAAGACAGTTCAGAGGAAGCACTACATTATGTGAACTCCAATTTGTTCTCCTTGTCTAAGCTCAGTATGGTAGTGCACCCTAGGTCTTGCTGGTAGATTACATTGAATTACGTTACTAGCAACCCAGAAAAATTCGTAAGCTACCCTATTACACTACACGGAAACCTATTACACTACACGGAAACGTATTCATACAATGTGTTAAAGTTAACTTTTTCTGTAGGATTGTTAATTCGATAGTGCCAGTTAACTTTACACAAAACTTTCTTTAACGAGGATAACACAGCGGGCCATGACTGACCGATCTGCCATGTGGTCCTCAATTTTTGTTCATTTATATTACCGATAAGGTGATTTCATGTTGTCCGAGATTTCGCCGCACTTTATTGATAAAACTTCCTGTGGTTCTATACACAGGAACGTATATTTCAGCATAACCTAAGTCGTATACCTCGAATAAAACCTGGACATATTATTTATGGACATAATGAAAAAGTTTTCTATTCTGATATTGTATATCCTTAAGAAAACCGTAAAGAATAAAAAATAACGGCCATTCATCATAGGATCAGCAGAATATGGTGGTCAGCAAAACGTCAACGTTTTAGTAATACCCAATTCGTGTATTACATTTAATGTATATCCATGCATATGTATGTATTCCAGAGTCCATCATTTTTTTTTTTTAACTTTAACTTAGGGTTTATCAACGAGTATTGAGAAGACCACATGTTTTGGCTGCCAGAAGTCACCTTGACCTATAGGTAGGTATGTATTCGCTCGCGAGGAGAGAGCTTGCATTCGGAGCGTCTCTGCCACGAAGCGCCTATCTTATACGGGAAGTTCGCAGTTGCAGTAATTTCTTTTACGTACACAGCAAATCAAGACATTCAAGATAAATACGTTGACAGAGCTTTATTCCTTCTGGTATGACAGTAGAACTCTAATATGGTCGCATAACTGTAATATGAACGATATTTAATTAGGTTAAACTCTACAGCCCTGACTCGATTATGACACCCCCTAAGATAGTCCTACATTATATGACGTCTCCCCGATTTTAGTGGGCAACACCAAAAATACGTCGAGAGAGGCGTCTTACATTCTAGGGCTACGGACTTAGATGGTGTTACAATGAAAGACTTCTGCCCTGATATTTATGCTTGGGTCAGTCGTCATTAACGTTAGTGTAGACGTCTTGCGTTGAAGGACCGCTATACATCTCCACTTTTAGTCAATTTTCTTTTTTTTTCTTTTCTTTTTGACATTACTAGCACTATAGTAATAGCGGAGTGATGACATAAAAAAACCCACAAAAAAAAACAACCAGAGATATACTGGTTGGTCTACTACAATATATTGCGTCCATTCTGATACTTAAGTTCCTTGACATATCCAAACAATATTAATAAAAGGGTGAACGTCTTGCATTGTAGGATAATGGCGTCGGCACAGAAACATTTGTCCTACAATGTAAGATGTCTCCCCAAAAACACAAATATCGGTGGGGGGTTGACATCTTACATTGTAGGACTAAGAAGCTTTAAGCTAGTAACATTGACTTTTTACAGGATCATACCTTATTTATAACTCTGGAGCTTCTATCATTGCTTGCTGTTTACCTATCAGTCATGCATGTACTTCAAAAAACTAGTTTTTTGTACAGTAAATACATCACTGATAGGCAAATCTTAAGCAACAATATAAACCCCTGTGATGTATAATATTACCAGTATATATAGGATATGAACCAGAAAAGTCAATGCTAAGTTTTTGGTGCCTCAGGGTGGTCAACACTACAGTGAATCTGTCACAGGAGCACATATTGTTGCTCACAGTTAACCTTAGACCAGCTTCTTGTTCAGCACCCATTTTTTAGTTGTATTTATGTGACATTACTTGTGGCAGATAAGAATCATCTTGCAACAGAATCCATTATCAGTAAATTGGCAGGTAAATTAAAAATGGAAGCACATAATAACTTCTTGTTAAGTGTTATTGAGAAAAGTAAAACAGAAAGTAAAACTCGTTTAACTTTTATTTAATCTGAATACAGATGAAAACCTATTTCTCAAGGAATTATTTTATTTTGAAACCAAATGCTTCAATTTAGGCAATATTTTCTGTGGAAGCCTATGTACAGGAATTAATATTGGTTATGCAGTATCATTCATCATTGTATGTATGTATGAATTTTAGCGCCTACCCATCTTAAGCCACCTTAAAGTATTAACATGAAAACAAGCACATCCCATATTATGAGGGCTGGTGACAATTCTCACACTTGTTTATGCTACAAGAGGACTGAATAGACATTTTTCGCATGTGTACCTTGTTTGCTGCGTAAACAAAACTTTACTAAATTACAAAGTATATGTCATTATATTTATATTTTTTTAATTGTTGTCCATTTTACATATGTAACATTTTTCACATTCCAAATTATTTGGCTGGTTTGTACCTAGTATTATTTTGTAGAAATTTAGAGATTGGAATCAGTCTCATTCGTTTGATTTGAGACACCTACATACAGTATTTCTTGATTTGTAACCAGTTTTTACCAAAGAGTCATGGGCATTCAATGAATGTTCACACTCCCAGATTTGGAATTACCATACCATTATATGTTCACAGCTGAGCACAGGATTGATTCATGGTCAAAACAATGTTGCATATACAAGTTCATTAAATGTATTCTCCCCAAAAACTGTTGTTGAAAACCTCATGCCTGTTTTCATGTCCAGATTTTGTGAGATGACAAACAGATACACATGCTAAGGGGTTGCAGCTCTTTCTCGGTCTTTTTAAAATTACATCTGTAATGCTTTAGAATAAACTCTGTTGAATCTTATGCTATTGTGGCATCATAATATATACTTGCTGATTGTAAATATTTTAATTTCAGAATAAAGTGATTGCCTGAGCATTTTCAGGATGGCTGGCCATTGTAAATCATGTGACACTTTTGTTGCACTACCACCAGCCACAGCCAAGAACTGTGTGATTTTTGGGAAGAACTCAGATAGGCCATCTGATGAAGTCCAAGAAGTCATATATCAGGCTGAGGCAGGCCATGAACCAAACACCAAAGTGCAGGTAATACAGTGTGCTCTTTTTATGATGTCCCTTAGCATACCAAATCCCCACAAAAAGTACAAGTATTGCAATATTCTCAGCATGTTTTTTATTTTTTAATGTTTTTCTAATTTCATGTTGTTTGTTTTTGTAATAATATTATTACGTTTTTTATCTTATAGGTGTTGTCTAATGTTGTAAAGCGCTTAAAGCTTCTAAAGGTTAGGAGCTATACAAAGTCCTAATTATTATTATTATTATTATTGTCATAGATCACATTAAAGTGGTAACATTTAGAATTGTCATAGCAGACGAACCATTTTCAACACTGGTTATATCCCTTTGTTGTTTGTATCAGATGGACATGACCTGGTACTTATCAGCAAGCGTAATCACTCAGCAGAGCAATCTTTTCAGCTTAATCAAATATATGCAACTTGAATCTGAATAGTCTACATTACCAAATTTGTTGGTATTACTTTGAATGGTTTGAAAATGCTAGGCTATCCAATACAAAACACAAAGACACTACTTGATTAAATTGACAGATTGTAAAATTGTTCGTTTATTTGTGATTTTCACACATACAAACAATAAACATGTCAGTGTGGCAAACAAGTCTTTTGAGATGTTTTGGAAAGAGGAATGTATGTAGTGATGACACTGACAGTATTAGGTACTGATTCTTGGCATGATAATTGTATGTAGTGATGACACTGACAGTATTAGGTACTGATTCTTGGCATAATAATTGTATGCCGATGAGGAAAATGAAGCAGAGTCTGTTTAGCACACACCAACAGACATGCCCATGAAGGTAAAGTTTTGACACTGGAAAGACACTCAGAATATGTTTAACAGTCATAGTATGCACCCCTTCAAATTCAGATAATGGTAAACAGACAATATATCAAAACATTTACAGTTACCACTTTATGAATATACAAAGATCAGACTGTAATGTAACATTGCTCATAGAAAAAAGAGGGAAGCTTCCAAGAGTTAGAGGAGCATCATCAAAAATGGTGGAACACATAAAAACAAAGATGTGATAATACTATGATCTCATTGTGAAACATCAATGCTGATAACATACTTACAAAAATTAGATTTATTTACTCAATTTTAAAATTTTGTGCATGCGAAAATGTTGTTATTGACAGAAATGTTCACATGATTCTTGTATTTTATTGATCAGTTATAATGTGCTTTTTCGTTATCCTCATTTCTCCTATTCTGATGGATTCCCTTATCCTGCACAATGTGCTGTTTTTAATTTAGGGAGAAGAGTGCCATCTTTCAGTTGTTGATGCCACTAAATCCAGAATCAGGAAATGTTAGAATGTTTTCTTATGGATGTCTAGATCTGTAGGAAATTACTGTCACAATGAATGCAAAGAAAAATCAGAAAATACAAAATCCAGTCATACCCAGTATATAAATATTGCATGGACCATTGTTGATTGAATAAAAAGTTGACATATGGTTTCTTTGACATGTGGTCTTTGATGAAAATGGTTCCTCTTGGACATCTAGTATGGCTACCACATTAACTATGTTAAAAATATTGTTTTTTTTAATCCTTCTGAGTGGATGGTCATAACAACAAAGAGCTTTGATTATTACACATCTTATAATGTCTAGTTGGTCCTAAAACAAAATGGTTTCACTCTGATTTGAAACATGCATACCATTTTATCCATCGTCAAACTTTCGTTGCTGATGCTCTTCTGGAATTGTTGGCCATATTGACATGTGATTTTAACCAGAAAACTACATAAGACATCTAGTTGGTCCTTAATAAATATGGTTCCACATGGACAGCTGACCATCATGACATCTAGTTGGTCCTTAATAAATATATTCCACATGGACAGATGACCATCATGACATCTAGTTGGTCCTTAATAAATATGGTTCCACATGGACAGCTGACCATCATGACATCTAGTTGGTCCTTAATAAATATGGTTCCACATGAACAGATGACCATCATGACATCTAGTTGGTCCTTAATAAATATATTCCACATGGACAGCTGACCATCATGACATCTAGTTGGTCCTTAATAAATATGGTTCCACATGAACAGATGACCATCATGACATCTAGTTGGTCCTTAATAAATATATTCCACATGGACAGATGACCATCATGACATCTAGTTGGTCCATAATAAATATGGTTCCACATGGACAGCTGACCATCATGACATCTAGTTGGTCCATAATAAATATGGTTCCACATGGACAGCTGACCATCATGACATCTAGTTGGTCCTTAATAAATATATTCCACATGGACAGATGACCATCATGACATCTAGTTGGTCCTTAATAAATATGGTTCCACATGGACAGCTGACCATCATGACATCTAGTTGGTCCTTAATAAATATATTCCACATGGACAGATGACCATCATGGCATCTAGTTGGTCCTTAATAAATATGGTTCCACATGGACAGCTGACCATCATGACATCTAGTTGGTCCTTAATAAATATATTCCACATGAACAGATGACCATCATGGCATCTAGTTGGTCCTTAATAAATATGGTTCCACATGGACAGCTGACCATCATGACATCTAGTTGGTCCTTAATAAATATGGTCCCACATGGACAGATGACTATCATGACATCTAGTTGGTCCTTAATAAATATGGTCCCACATGGACAGATGACCATCATGACGTCTAGTTGGTCCTTAATAAATATGGTCCCACATGGACATATGACCATTATGACATTGATCTTGAAACTGTTGCTGTTGACATTCCTCCTGTATAGAAAGTTATATTGGCATGGTTTTTTCACCAGGCATCTTCTTATTTAGCTTACTTGGTCCTAAATGAAAATGTACAGTTGACAGTCCTTTTCTTCTTTTTAGTGTACATACATAGACATTGACCAGGTACCACACACCCATGCTGTGATCCTGAGCAAGCCTTCCTGGATGTGGGGAGCAGAGATGGGGGCCAATGACCAAGGAGTCTGTATCGGAAATGAGGCAGTTTGGACTAAGGTTAACTCCGATGAAGACCTGCAGGAAAAACTTCTTGGAATGGACTTTGTCAGGCATGTCGTAGTTACAAGGGCAACGGAAGAATTTTAAAACTATGATACCTAGATGAGATTAACTTTGACAAGCAGTGTGCTTTACTCAAAGGCTAATAAATTATACAGAAAAATGGCATGAGATGTACGGTGTTCCATCTAGAGGTAAAAATGTAGTCTAAAGAAATTTTCAAGGAAAGAAAAGTCAGAGGCAACTTGGAACACTTGATTGAATTTACTGTATTTCATCATTCATCTAAATATTATATCCTTTGGTTGACTTAGTAGATATTTTATATGTTAAGCAGTAAACTGACAGACTGTCAAGTACTGTGATTATGAGATCAAGTTATATAGACTACTGATATATATATATATATATATATATATATATATATATATATATATATATATAGGTAAGTCATGTCATAGCCATGTCACTAGAATTCTTTTATATTGAAGAATGTCAAAAGGGCTGAGCACAGGTACATATGTCATCATACTGGATTATGGTGTGATATCATTAGCATTGTCTTTTATATCCTCTTCCCTTCTAGTTTCTCTCACATGGACTCAAGTTTCTGATACAGGGTTCCAACTTCAAATGTGGAAACCATCTCAGCATTCTGATATGGAATTGAAACTTTGCAAGTAAACATCTAAGACTTCTACTTTAAAAAAAAAAACACAAAAAAACAATCTTTCAGTTATAGTTTCCTTGAAGCAAAATTATTTTTATATCAGCACTTCTTGAAGTCATAACTGTCTGTCATAGTGTCTATGCATACGCCATTCTTTTCTTTATAACCTAAATTCCATCTATACTCATTGAGTGAATGTGATTATATTTTGTTTGGTTTTCTTTCAGAAATATCAGTACAGTGTATAATGTAATTAGTGCTCCAGCCAACATTTTTGTTACTGGGATGGTAGGGAGGGACTTATAGGAACTGCTCAACATGAAGCCCTTTTTTATTACAAGAAAGGGCCTCTGCTATGAGTTGGAAGATCACAATATTAGTTATGATTTCACAATAATTTGCTTTTCCATTATTTACTCATGAATCATAATCTAAAATGCAGAACTGATAAAAAGTGAATTAAATCTAACAGTGTGGACAAATATTTGTTTTTCTTGAAATAAAGAATCAAGATGGGGAAAAAGCTTGACAACCTAAGTTGTATGCATTGAATTGGTTATTTAAATGATAGCCAGTCACTATTATATATATATATATATATATATATATATATATATATATATATATATATATATATATATATATATATATATATATTCATTCACAAACAGCTGGAATACAAATCTACATTTTGTAGGTGACACTGTAATACTAGTAAATACTTAAGGTTATAATTTTTAGTAGAAAAGACATCACTCAGCAGAAATTTTGATCATTTATAATCAAAGATTCTGCAGCTACAAATACCCAAGTGAGAAAATTAAATTTCATTTTAAGAACAATAATGTTTGTCTCTTCCTGTGAAGTTGATCATTCAGAGCAGTGTCGGTTTGAACAGTTTGTACTGTTCCACCTGCAGATGCTTCTAAGTAGTCATGGTTACAAAGGTCAGAGGTGTTTATCTCTGATTTTGCAATGAGGTCATTTATAGCAGTGTCATAACACATTGTTGGCTGTTAATAGTGATCACTGGTCACATTCTGCAGGTTGTTGTTCATAACAGTGCATTTATAAAATAAAATTGATCCATACATGACAATTGTGGTAATAAATTACAGGTGGTCACTTATAGCAGAATCCGCTCAGGGCAAGTTTTACTGTTGAAGGTGTCCTAAGACTTTTAGTGCATGAAAAAAGCTAAAATTTGGTGTCCCAAAAATGTATAGGTCATAAAACTGTTACTTTTAAAAATAATTTAGGGTGTCCAAGACTTATAGTGTCCCATGAGTTAGTTATTATGGAACCTGCATACTACAAGGCCTGACGAACTTAAATAACCTAATATCAAACAGTGCCAGAATGAAATCAATAGAAAGATGATATATCTTATCAGAAATTGCAATTATATCCTTTATTGGGTCTTTAATCTGCTACCAGACGAGACAGAACTACGGCATTGATGAAATTTGACCTGGTACTCACCATTTTTATTGCTGCTAGTCACGTAACTACTTCAGTCTGAGGCTACATGACCATAACATCAGAAGTCCATTAGTCATGTGATGCCAACAAAACAAAATAACCTTTCCAATGTTATTCTAGAAAACTTTCCCCCAAAAATGAAATACAAAATTGATGTTATAGTTGTAAAAGAAGGTACAATGAAAACACAAATCGATCTCAACATATTTATTAAAAGAACACTGACCAGAAAGATGTTGCTGTCACAGCAACTTGGAGAAAGCTGGATTCACCAAGCAGAGAGCTGATGTCAATGTGGCTTTTGTTGGTATCCTGTGACAACTAGAGCAGATATTTTAGGGTTGAATTTGACAGAATATTTTGGAGATGTGACAGGGTCGACTGTGCTCAACTAGTACCTACACCAAAAATTATTAAACACAGGGAGATCATGTAGTGTACTTTCATGGTACATGTATTGTTGTTTTAAGAAATACACTCTGTCCAGTTTTACATTCCTACTTACTTTGACAACATAACTTAGCCATTTTAGAGCCATTATCCAAATGAACGCAGAGAAGAGTTAATCAAGGTGTCAGTTCTAATCCTAAAAGAAAATTCAGATTTTGGAAACCGTAATGATTACTACACTTTTTAATGTAAATTACTACACTTTTTAATGTGTGTGTGCATGTGATTTATATTTTTAAAGTAGCTTTTTAAAAAAATCAGTCATATCTCTTAGATGTCTGCACTGTGGTAGTTTATAGTGATGACTAGCACTGGGGCATCATGCTGCAAACATGTATCATGATGTCCCACCAAGTCATATTACACAGACACCAGACCAACCAGTTCTAACACTAACCAATTAATGCTGAGTGCCTAACAAGGCAGCTGTTAGTACCATCTTTATAAGTTTTTGTTATTACTTGGCAGGGTTTTGAACCCATGACCTCCCGCATCTGATGCAGACACTGTAACCACTAGGCCACCAGAGAAGATTTGTTCATATAACAAGTTGTTAATAGGTTATACATGCTATTTTTAAGGTTACTCATTTCCATGCATTCGGACTACCACACATTAAAATACTAAAGGAGAAAGGATACTTATTTGGAAACAATAGGACACCTTGCTTACTAATTATGGGGAACATTTTTTTCCCAAAACTCTTAACTTGCTACTCACAAAAATAATGAATTCACAGGATTCTGTTATTCCTCCATCTACATGTATATTGGACATAAGCTCTATTATTATCTTTTATTTAGACTGGGTCTAGAAAGAGGGAGCACTGCACGTGAAGCTTTGGATGTGATAACCTCTCTCCTGTCCCTTCATGGCCAGGGAGGTACATGTTCAGAAGGAGGTGAATGGGCATACCATAACAGCTACCTTATTGCTGACAAAATGGAGGCCTGGGTTCTAGAAACAGCACAGCAGTTCTGGGCTGCAGAGAGAATAACAGGTACATTCAAACATTCCAAAATTCAGTATATGCTTATTGTTTCCTTAATGGCAGTTTTTGTATTAAGATTGCTGCACCAGCATATTTTGCAGGGACATGTACATACATCAGTAAACAGGTTAGATTTGTAAATTTAAAATTATAAAACATTATTTCATTTTGTAATTTAGTATATATATCATTTAAATTTTTTCTATGCTTTCATAAAAGTAAGATATTTAATGGAATGTGACATTTATTGCATTAAAATGTAATGCTATTTTTGTAGTAAATTTGTATATATTGTATATATTAAGAAAATAATTTTAACCCCATTTTCTTTGACACCCATGCACACCAAATTTACTATATATTAAAAATTTTAATTAGTATGAATTCAGGTCTTACACTTTGTGAGTGTAAACAAAGAAAGACAATACTGTTGGATTGCATATACAGCAAAACTAAAATGTCTGCAATAAAAGGGGAAATATGTCAATCATCTGTACTGTTTGCACTGTCAAAGTCAGCATTTGCTCTCTTCATACATAGTGATTTACATCAGTTGCTTTACTGCTGACAGCGGTGTTATAATCAGTTTTATTGTGAAGTTCAAGTTATGTGGGATGGGATGAAGAATGCATCATTGTACAGAAGCATCCACTGGATCAGGTTCTGTTGGATACTTAACCATTCTTTTTTTTTTGGTCTTGCTTGCAAAAGCAGAGATGAGGAAAAAGTATACCTTTATACTCAGGACACATGCTCATAAGTGACACTTGTGCATTTCCATGGTAATATGTAAACATATTGCCCTAATTAAAAAATGTATACCCATGAAAATGAATTTATTTTTAGTTCACTGTATTTCCCCACAGCTGACTAAAATATATATAAATAATATCAAGGAGAGGTGCTAAATGTGCAGACAATACTTAAACCAAAGTTTTTGTTACATTCTTTTAGGATGTTTTTCTTTCCTATCTAGAGGGAGTGAGGAACATATCCAACGAGTTAAGCATTACTGAAAAGATAGACCTCATGTCTCCCAATCTGATAGAGAAAGCAAAAGAATTGGGGCTGTACAAGGAAGCAGATGGTCCATTTAACTTTGCCAAAGTCTTCTCTGAACATTATGTAGATCCAAAGCTTTCTGAAGCATCTGGTTCTCGTTACGGGAGAGGCAGAAAGATGTTAAAGGACTTATCCAAAGAAGGTAATACATTACATCATTGTAATATAATATATATGTTACGGAAGAGGCAGAAAGATGTTAAAGGACTTATCCAAAGAAGGTAATACATTACATCATTGTAATATAATATATATGTTACGGGAGAGGCAGAAAGATGTTAAAGGACTTATCCAAAGAAGGTAATACATTACATCATTATAATATAATATATATGTTGATAGATCCTGTTTGGTAGCTTTTTACAATATCACAGGTTGTTTGGTATCACAGTATTTGAGATTTAGGGTAATTTTCTGCATAGCATCACCTGTTGTGTGCTTATCTTATATATGCTGGATGTAAGTTACTAGTTCATCACCAGTTTTATTTCAGGGAAAATGTCAGAACTGCTGGTGATTACAATATTTTAAAAATGCTCTGATGAATTTACCGTTTTCAAAACAGGGCCGTACCTCAAGTTCTCAAAATAAAATCTCAATTTTAAAATCTGTAACACTGTAATGAATCAGTTTGTCATCTGATAATGTCCAGTGATTTTATGCAAGAGTCAGATCACATGATTTACATATTTGTCAAGAAGCAAGAGATTGACCCTGTGGAAGCAAATAAGAGTCAAAATGCGAAGTATGTTAATGTTGTTGTTTTCTGGTGGCTTTGCAGTTGACAGGTGCTGATGTAAAAACTTTGTTGTACATGATTTATTATTTTTTGTTGTAACATCTGGTCTTATTTAAACACCTGTGGTCGACAGGTACTTTCATGCCTAAGTTGGTGAGCCCGTACATCAATATCCTAACATTAGGAGAAGAATATGCTGCCCTAAAAATATATTTTTTTATTTACCTTGATATCAGAGCAATGCATCTTGCATAAATGGAATCTAGATGGTGTCTTTTTATTAATCGTTTCCCACAATCATCTGACTTGAAAATTAAATGTATGTTAATACAGAGTAAAGAACACCAAATAGACATCTGTATTATCTTTGAAGGTCAATATCATTATTTTCTTATTCACCTGTTGGTAACTTTAAGACCCACGATACAATAGTAAATATTCACCATATTTCTGAATTGTGCACATTGTACAAGTTTGTCACTTTAGATGTAAATAAGAAAACTGGCAGATTTAGTTGTTTGACTAAATTCAGTTAAATTCTTGCAGCAATATTGTGAATTAAATTAAGGAATAGGATTAGAAATGACAGTTATAATACATTTATTCTGAATGTATAAGAAGTCATGTACAAATTGGCAAAATAATAAGGTGCTCTTAAACCAAAACACATAAAGGGTTTATGATGGGATTCACTGTACTTTTAGTGTAATGACTTGATGCTTCATTAATTAGGGGAAATGATATTGACAGTACCTTTGTGATCCTAAAATTGTTTTCTTTGAACATTTATTTCAGTGTGCAGCTTTTAGTCCTTATACTTTGAAGCATGGTAGAGCTTGTACTGTATTACTCCTAGTGTAGTAGTTGTTGAGATACAGGAACTCGACAGTAGCCATCTTTGTTTTTGCCCATCTGTCTATATATTCACATTTCTTGCAACTGTCATATTTCTTCACATTACAGGTTGGCATTTGCTTGGTGAATTGTCTGGTACGTGTAGAAGTGCCTTTTAAAGGTGTTGTATTTACAGAGCCAGTTTTTATGGAGTTATTTCCCTTTTTCCATTAGCTTTAAATCTCCGCTACAGCTGATTCTTCTAACTGGCATTGCTCAGGAACTATTATGATACAATTTAATGTGTTACATAGACGTTTAATGGTTTTTGTCTCGACAATATTCTTGATACTTGTAGCTCTTGACAATCAACTTCATCACCTTTATATGGATGTTTTATTTAGCTGTTACTATAGAGTTCCTTGTACATACTGTTCTTATTTGCGTTTCATAAAAAGGGGTGTATTTTTTATGATGTCATTGCACTGTTACTAAATTTGTGGAAGGCTTGTACTTAGAGCAAGGAAGAAGCCTATGATTTATGGGGTCAACAAAGTTGATGGCCAAGACCACTTTAACTCAGTGGAGAAAAATGGTTTTAACTCAGCAACATAAGTTTCACATCACATACGTGGACATGAGTGGACAGTTTTGTAGTCTACTTGCCTGGGAATACCAAACTTTGTTCCCAAACTACTTAACTGTAAGGTTATACAGGCCTTTGGATTACCAGGTGTATTTAATCAGTTTGTTAAAAAAATTTTTATATTGGAATGAACACATTTGTTTTTTCATTCATTAATTTATTATTTCTGAACTGATTATTGTCAGGGTGTTCCAAACAGCATCATCTCCATTTGTTTCAGACCAAATGGAAATTTCCAGTGCAAGTGACAAGCATACTCACAGTCATTTTCTACAAAAATCGATTGTCATTGAAGTGGTAGGGTCTTTGGACTAGAACAATCCATTGTCATTGAAGTGGTGGGGTCTTTGGACTAGACAAGTCCATTGTCATTGAAGTGGTAGGGTCTTTGGACTAGAACAATCCATTGTCATTGAAGTGGTGGGGTCTTTGGACTAGAAAAATCCATTGTCATTGAAGTGGTAGAGTCTTTGGACTAGAACAATCCATTGTCATTGAAGTGGTTGGGTCTTTGGACTAGACAAGTCCATTGTCATTGAAGTGGTAGGGTCTTTGGACTAGAAAAGTCCATTGTCATTGAAGTGGTATGGTCTTTGGACAATAAAAGTGCATTGTCATTGAAGTGGTAGGGTCTTTAGACTAGACAAGTCCATTGTCATTGAAGTGGTAGGGTCTTTAGACTAGACAAGTCCATTGTCATTGAAGTGGTAGAGTCTTTGGACTAGAACAATCCATTGTCATTGAAGTGGTGGGGTCTTTGGACTAGAACAATCCATTGTCATTGAAGTGGTAGGGTCTTTGGACTAGAACAATCCATTGTCATTGAAGTGGTAGGGTCTTTGGACTAGAACAATCCATTGTCATTGAAGTGGTGGGGTCTTGGGACTAGAAAAATCCATTGTCATTGAAGTGGTAGGGTCTTTGGACTAGAAAAATCCATTGTCATTGAAGTGGTGGGGTCTTTGGACTAGAAAAATCCATTGTCATTGAAGTGGTGGGGTCTTTGGACTAGAACAATCCATTGTCATTGAAGTGGTGGGGTCTTTGGACTAGAACAATCCATTATCATTGAAGTGGTAGGGTCTTTGGACTAGAAAAATCCATTGTCATTGAAGTGGTGGGGTCTTTGGTCTAGAAAAGTCGGTTGTCATTGAAGTGGTAGAGTCTTTGGACTAGTAAAGTCGGTTGTCATTGAAGTGGTAGAGTCTTTGGACTAGAAAAATCCATTGTCATTGAAGTGGTTGGGTCTTTGGACTAGACAAGTCCATTGTCATTGAAGTGGTAGGGTCTTTGGACTAGAAAAGTCCATTGTCATTGAAGTGGTATGGTCTTTGGACAATAAAAGTGCATTGTCATTGAAGTGGTAGGGTCTTTAGACTAGACAAGTCCATTGTCATTGAAGTGGTAGGGTCTTTAGACTAGACAAGTCCATTGTCATTGAAGTGGTAGGGTCTTTGGACTAGAACAATCTATTGTCATTGAAGTGGTAGGGTCTTTGGACTAGAAAAGTCGGTTGTCATTGAAGTGGTAGAGTCTTTGGACTAGAACAATCCATTGTCATTGAAGTGGTGGGGTCTTTGGACTAGAACAATCCATTGTCATTGAAGTGGTGGGGTCTTTGGACTAGAAAAGTCGGTTGTCATTGAAGTGGTAGAGTCTTTGGATTAGAAAAATCCATTGTCATTGAAGTGGTGGGGTCTTTGGACTAGAACAATCCATTGTCATTGAAGTGGTAGGGTCTTTGGACTAGAACAATCCATTGTCATTGAAGTGGTGGGGTCTTTGGACTAGAAAAGTCGGTTGTCATTGAAGTGGTAGAGTCTTTGGATTAGAAAAATCCATTGTCATTGAAGTGGTGGGGTCTTTGGACTAGAACAATCCAATGTCATTGAAGTGGTGGGGTCTTTGGACTAGAAAAGTCGGTTGTCATTGAAGTGGTAGAGTCTTTGGGTAGAAAACTCCATTGTCATTGAAGTGGTTGGGTCTTTGGACTAGACAAGTCCATTGGCATTGAAGTGGTAGGGTCTTTGGACTAGAAAAGTCCATTGTCATTGAAGTGGTATGGTCTTTGGACAATAGAAGTGCATTGTCATTGAAGTGGTAGGGTCTTTAGACTAGACAAGTCCATTGTCATTGAAGTGGTTGGGTCTTTGGACTAAATATACATACTTTTAGGCAGTAAACACTGCACATTCTTTATCCAGTATTTTTGATTTCTTGTTCTAATATTTCTTCTAAAACTTGAAAATACTAGTAATGGGAGAAATATACCCTAAAATTTTAAAACATACACAGTACTAAGTAGTTTGAAGAATTGTAAATTTATTGTACAGATTCATGCAGATAGACTTGCCCATGTAAATGTGGATGCAGTGTTAGCATAGAAACTCTTGTTTGGTTTGAAATGCAAAGGTGACCATACTATGAACCACATGATGACAGCTGGGTATGAAATTATAAATGAATTAATGAAATGAGTAAGTTGTGTGCATGTTTTTAATGTCCCTGTGCTCAAAAATATATGACAGCCTGACACTTGGGGGCTTCTCAAATTTCAGATCAGGCCCCATGTGTTTTAAGTAAAGTGCTCATTGAGCTTATAAAAAATATAGTTTGCCTAAGAAAGCATTGGCCATGCTGACAAAATGGGGAATTTTATTTAGTAGTAAATTAATAATATTTATCCCATGTATGCCCCTTATGAAGATCATCCACTACCAAATTTATTTTGCAAGCTGTAGATGTGTACAAAGCAAAGTATGTGACCTATGAAAGGGAAACATATTACCTGGGTTACCTACATGTAGTGCTCACTTGACTTTAACATGTGAATTCTGCTAGCTGTATGACAAAAACACCATTTTAAAGCTATCATTATACATGCCCATTTTATAATTAAAATCTAATGCTTTTGGAACAAAATTGAAAAAAGAACTGTAAAAAGGAGCATCTTTTTACATTTCATCCACGCATTACAGAAACCAGCCAAATCAAAAAACATCTGGGGTCTGGAGCTGTTCCAGCTGTCATTACAACCAGTGTAACTGTGTGACTGAGCAAACATATTAAGGCTAATGTGTACACAACAAGCCATTAATTGATTAGCTTATTCTAGAAAGCTTATGGCTTTTGAGTCTTTGATTAAAACTTAGCCGTTCTTTGGTAGAAGATGAAAAGGAAAGACCGACTCAAAAATGATTTCCACAGAAACACTTAAGAAATGCAACACTTGTTAAACATAATGAAGGACACAATATGAACAACATCAAAAGATTAAAGAGAAACTGTAAAGCATGACATGCTTCATATGCTAATGAACATAAACACTACCGATGCACAGTAAGGAGGAGCAGTTGGACAATAACTGACATCAGGACCTGAAGGAAGACATTTCTTTACATGACATATTTTGATATCAGAATAAAAACAACATTTATTTCCATTTCGTTTATTTCTTTTCATATTTAAAGTATGACAGTTAGAACCTTGTGTCAAATCATGGCACAAAATGGGGCCTTTGGAATCGGAGTCTGGGCTTATAGAATTTGAGCCAGGGATTGTAATGTTTTTAACACCATTCCAGGACCATTGTCTGAAAAAAAATTCTTTGAGCACTGTATTCTTGAGGCTTTTCATTTTAAAATCAGAGGGAGCTGCATATAGAAACTCATGCACTTGGGATTAGGAACTATGATAATGGGATCAAAAAGTCAGTTTAACGGGAAGATGAAATTTGGTTTCTGCACAAAAACATTAGTTCTACACCACAGACCTACATACAGGACACTAATTTCTCCATTTGATGACATATCATGTACCACATTCAGAGTTTTACCTTTGAGGCGATAATCACTGATACATTTTCCCCCCACTTTTTGCACTTTTACTTATCCCCTTTGAGACAGAGATGTGACACTTAATGACCTTACTTTTCATCTATTAACTGTACAGCTGTGTTACAAGGGACACAGCCAGATTTCATCATTGTTTACTTCTGGTGACCTCACATAAATTCATAAACATATAGATTGAAGAAATTGAAATATCTTTGACTGGAAGCATTTAATTCATCAGTTCATACATTCTGAAATTTCACTCCTCACATCTTTGTTTCTATTTAAGGAATTTTCAATTTGAAGAACATGATGGAAATTCTTCGAGATGAGGACAGTGGGATATGTATGACTGGAGACACGGGTTTTGCATCGGTTGGGAGCCAGGTTTCAGTGCTGTCCCCCAGTGGCTCATCATTTCCCGATTGTCACTGGTTCACAGCGACACCAAATCCTAGGATAAGTCTGTTCAAGCCTTTCATATTCTGTCCAGGACCAAGCCTAGGATCCATGACCATGTCACCAGACTTTGGTATTAAAGAACCACGGAAAATAAAACCAAGGTTTCAGACTGTTGTTGATCGACGTCATGACCTTTATAAAGGTCACCAAAAGCTACAAAGTCTTCATGGTACAAATAACACTAAAGGGCTGAAGATGTTAAAAGATGTACAGGATTTGGAAGCAAAATGTATTGCTGATGTAGAACAGATTTTAGCCAGTTTTAATGAGCACAGTTTGGTCCAAGTGTCCGGCCTTTTTAAGCGTATTTGTGATATTGAGTTCAATTTTTACAAGGGAAGTGCAATGTAAATTTAAACAATGCATAATTATTACTTTATATTATATATTTTATAATAATATATTTTTTTCAGAATGATTGTGATCCTGATTCTTTTGCTAATATACCATTGAGATGTAAGTGTCTTGAATGAAACCAGTCAGAATGTATGTATTTTGAATGTAACCAGTCAGAATGAATGTATCTTGAATGTAACCATGGCACTGCCAGTCAAAATGTAAGTACACCACTCCCTCGTTAACTCATGCCCTGATAACTCGCAAACCCGCTTATAACACTGGGTCAGGCATGGATCCCATTTTTTAAACCAGAAAATACCCCAAAATTGAACTCTATTTGTTGAACTTGAAGAAAACTGTGATCAAAATTGGTAACAGAAACTTTGATATATTGCTCATTTATCGTCAAAGTAGCTAGGACCTGGAAATTTTAATTGACATTATGAAATATCAGCTTTAAAAAGATGTCATAAAATTTGTTACATTTTCTTTCCAAACGACATTGATAGTACACCGTAATTGACGATATTCAAGTTAATTTCGATCATTGAAAATGTAATGCCTAGTGGAAGCAGTACTGTAATAAACACCAATTAAATAATTGTTTTAATCAATTGAAATTTGTGTTATATTTCTATCTTTTAGTTCCTTTTTAAGTGTAATCATCATAAATGCAATGTGTCCTCTTGTAATTAAACGTAAAATGCATCAATCTACCGTAACAGATATGTATGCAAACGTTTCTCTGAAAACCTAGTTAAGTGCCGACCATGTTTTGATATCGGACTAGCGGAAGCATTTGTTGTATTGTTGCACTAAGTAAAAAGTGGGCCTCCTTTTCTATTATCACGTTAATTAAGTCTTTTGACTCAAATAAAGGAGGTGGAATAAACAAAAAAGTTAAAAGGCAAACAAATCCTACATGCTTAAGAACCAGCAGCCTCGGTCGTATGTCATGTAAATCATTTCAGTTGATCAAGTGAACACTGTTATAAATTTTATTGTGTATGTAATCTAATTAAACTACCTTTAATTAACCTACTCAATCATAACTGTGATTAAAAATAGCAAGGCAACCAAGTGAAATGAGTACTTCATAAAATAAAAAGCTTTGTTTCGCAGATATGGACAATTGTGGGAAAAATGAGTTTTAGAGAATTCCTGAAATTGCAGGTTGAGATATCCGTAAGGATGATAAGAAGTTTCACTGTATCTTGCAGTGAAATCACGTCATCAATATTTTACTAATTGAAAAATTCAGAAATTGAGTTTCGATGTAGACGATTGTCTCACAAAATGTTGGCTTTTCTATATAAAAAGGAATCTTGATTGGCAGTGTATCAATAGTTAGTCTGGTTCCCTGCTAAGTAGACTCCTTGTCTCACAAAATTCTACACCCGCCACTCCAGGAACTAATCAACAAAACAAAAAGTCGTGACATAATACACAAATGTTTTTTGCTTACCGTGTTGCTTGTTGAAACCAATTAGAATTATGTTATCAATCTTTCAGATGTTGGACATTTTAAAAATAAATGTAATTTATACAGAATAAAGAACAACTTCATCGGAAAAGCGCTTTATTGATAATTATTCTCTACGCGATTATACAATGGGAATTCAGTCATTAAACAGCACAGTTCCCAACCACCCCAAAATTCCACGGTTCTCTGGCTTTCTCAGATTTTTTGGAGGTCCCTCAGTAACTCGCACTCTTGCTTATAGTGCGGTCTATGTTTTTTGATCCTGATGTGCACGATATATCGAGAAGATGTTTTTTTTTAATTTTCAGATGATAAGAGAGACCATAAATATCATTAAATTTAAAGTAGTTAACATGTTTTGTATATATTGCTTTTAACAGCATCTTATTACAATCCTGGCTATATAGAGCCAGGTTATTTAAACATCCCAAAAGAAGCATGCAAATAAAAAAAATGATGGAAAAGAAGGGTAAAATCATTAAAATCCAAAATCAGAATTTTTTATATAAACTGCACTCTTTTAAAATATTACAGATCTCCTCAGCCAAAACACCATCAAGGTATGCATCCCAGGACAAAAATGCTGCCACCATTACCATTTTATTATGATGTGATGGAGGATGCATTGGTCCTGTTCTGCATTCTTGAGCTCAGGGGTATTGATGTATCTGTTTTGGATGAATAAATAAATATATTTTGATGTTAAGCAGAGGTAATCATTTGAAATGCTTGAAACAGAATCTAATTTTAGTTTTCTCTAATTGACTCCGAAAATTTGCAGGTATATGTTAACTGATTAAGGCACCATAGTGAAACGCTACTATTAGTAACATGTATTGATCTGGAGTATACAATATCTCCATTGGAATGCAGTGCAAAGATGTTCGGTCCATAACATTGAAGAAATGAGCCAGGTTGATTGGTTGGATTACTTAGATGGTTAGAGCACACGTCTAGAAATTGGGAGGTTGTGGCTGCTAACCTTACTCTGTTTATTGGTATTTCCTGTAACATCTAACAGCAGTATTGGTATCTTGCACAAAAGATTTCTGCCGTACTTGACAAGATTTTTCTGTTGAGTAATGCTGAGATTGTGTGATGATTGTAAAAGGTAAATGGAACATGTGATGAGCAGAAAGATTATGTGGATATTCATGACATTGGGTCTAGTGCACTGCCTTAGATGATTATGTGAATGTCATGTAAATGGGTCTAGTACATTCCCTTAGATGATTATGTGAATGTCATGCAAATGGGTCTAGTACATTGCCTTATATGAATATGTGAATGTCATGTAAATGGGTCTAGTACATTGCCTTAGATGATTATGTGAATGTCATGCAAATGGGTCTAGTGCATTGCCTTAGATTATGTGAATGTCATGCAAATGGGTCTAGTACATTGTCTTATATGAATATGTGAATGTCATGCAAATGGGTCTAGTACATTGCCTTAGATGATTATGTGAATGTCATGCAAATGGGTCTAGTACATTGCCTTAGATGATTATGTGAATGTCATGCAAATGGGTCTAGTACATTCCCTTAGATGATTATGTGAATGTCATGCAAATGGGTCTAGTACATTGCCTTATATGAATATGTGAATGTCATGCAAATGGGTCTAGTACATTGCCTTAGATGATTATGTGAATGTCATGCAAATGGGTCTAGTACATTGCCTTAGATGATTATGTGAATGTCATGCAAATGGGTCTAGTACATTATCTTAGATGATTATGTGAATGTCATGCAAATGGGTCTAGTACATTGCCTTAGATGATTATGTGAATGTCATGCAAATGGGTCTAGTACATTGCCTTAGATGATTATGTGAATGTCATGCAAATGGGTCTAGTACATTACCTTAGATGATTATGTGAATGTCATGCAAATGGGTCTAGTACATTACCTTAGATGATTATGTGAATGTCATGCAAATGGGTCTAGTGCATTGCCTTAGATGATAATGCGAATGTCATGCAAATGGGTCTAGTGCATTACCTTAGATGATTATGTGAAGTGTTCTGTAACTCGCGCAGCTACACAATTTAGACTTGACAGTTTCAACAGTTTGAAATCATCAACACTAAGCTTTTCATTCAGCGGATATATCGCATAAACAACTGCAGTCACAGGATACGCTCGTTCATCATATGGTTTGTCAATACCATTCAGCATTTCTGGTTTGGAATTTTTGTTTAACTTTACAGTATGTCCAGTGTGATGTAATTGAACAGAGTCATGTTTGACACGGTTAATCCAAGTATCGTTTACTTCCACAATAAACTTTACTTTAACAAAATATCTTTGATCGTCGAGATATTAATAATTGCAGCCGCTTGTTGGTCATTCATTGTAGCATCAATAACATATTCAGTGTCGTACATGATTCTGAATGTTGACCACACATCAGCCGCACCATCACCGTGAAATTCTTTCTTGGCTCCACAAAAAATTTTAATCGGAGTTTTATTTGTCGGATCAAGCAGAACTCGCATCGGCAAGTCAGGGGTTCATCTGTCAAAACCAAATCTAGATAATTTCTCAAAACCATCCATATTGTAATTAAGGCAAATATATTTTTTAATTGAAGTATAACTATTTATATAATGATTCAAGCAAAGAATAAAATGCAAATGGTCACTCATCGGCTCTATAACTCCTTGTAACAAAGCCTGCGTAAATGAATTATGTGGATATCACCTACAAAGCATGCGAAGATGGAGTCTATAACCGAAACCGTGTTTAAAGTGTCATGTTGGGGTTAGAAGAGAGATGCAGTTGTGTGTGCAATATGGTGGAAAAAATTCATAAAGCTGAAACGATATTATGATAAACAAAATAACGCCGATGAATCTTCTATAAAAAACGTCAAACACTATTTCGCCAGATTTTCAAACAATTATTTAGATAAATAATATTATTATAGACTTTGAGCAAAATGAATTTGTGAAGCATCCCATCGTTGAAATTATGACGCATCTCGTGATGGTGTAATCAGGAACTGTCAATCTAAAACAGTTTTGTCAATAGTGCTGGTTATTTCATATTTACTGTTGGGGAAGAAACATTATTACTCACATATATTTATCTATGTTTTCATGGATTGATCGAAGATGGTTTTGCGATTGATCACATCAACGGCAGGAAACTTGATAATTCTTTAGGTAATTTACGAGTTATTACCCAAGTCAAAATTGCAAATTTGGTGAAACTGATGATAATGATAATAACACAAGATCATTAAAGACACCGCCGTAAAGCTGAGAGGCTTTGGCTTTCCACCAAACTCACTATTCATAAGCAAATCTATGAAGCCGATAAGAACGTCACAAACATAGTCCATGCAGCAAAATCAGCCCACTACATTACTAAGATCATGGAAAGTTTCAGCTGCAAAGAGCTCTTCGAGATTACTAACAAGCTAATATCAAGGGACAAATGTACACCACTTCTAACTACATTCTCTCTAGTCGACCTTTCGGACATGTTTGCAAATTTCTCCTGTGACAAAGTACAAACCATTAAGAGATAAGCTTGACAACACAATTTCAATTGACTCTTCGTCACCATACAGTTGGGATACAGAATTTCAGCAGCAACCATTATCAGCATCTGAACCTGTCTCTATGGATTTAGTACATACAATCGTGAAGAAGAGTGCACCAAAATCATGTGAACTTGATCCAATTCCAACATCACTGCTGCTTGAGTAATTAGATCCAGTACTGCCATCACTAACTGATGTTATTAATACCTCTCTCTCATCCGGGGGAATTCTCATCAATTTTCAAAACCGCCATTGTAAAGCCTCTGCTGAAGAAACCAACACTCGATCATAATGATTTAAAGAACTACCACTCAGTTTCTGATCCCACATTCATATAAAAAGTCTTAGAAAAGGTTGTTCTACCCTAACTTGTATCTGCATATTACCCTTGCCGCAGTACTGAAACTACTCTTCTAAAAGTAGTTAATGATATTCTCTCTGTTTTCAATAGCGGAAAGATTACAGTACTCACCATCCTTGATTTTTCTGCAGCATTTGACACAATAGACCATGATATATTACTTCACCGTCTCCAGCATGTATTTGGCATTCATGATACAGCTTTACTGTGGTTTAACTCCTACATGGTCAATAGGACACAACTTGTGTTTGCAAATGGAATAGACTCCAGCCCATTTGATCTATGTTGTGGTGTTTGACAGGCGTCTGTTTTTGAACCTGTTCTCTTTATTCTATACATTCAGCCACTCTCAAGTGTCATGGATCATCATCCATTGTCTCACCAACTGTACGCTGATGACACCCAAATATACAAATCTAGCCACCAAATGAAGTTGATGCTACCATCCAAGGTATAGAGAGGTGCATTTCTGATGTGAAATCATGGATGACATGTAACAAGCTACGTATGAATGATGATAAAACAAAGGCCATTCTTATCACAACACAAAGACTTTCTCATTCACATCCTTTACCTTAAACAATTAATATCAGGAACACCAACATTAAATTCACACAGTACGAAACCTAGATGTCACTCTGGACTGTACTCTCATGCTGTACCAACATGTCATGAACATATGCAAGGCCACTACAACACTTTTATGTTCATTAGTGTTTTCAAGATTGAACTATTGTAATTCCATTATGTCTGTTTCATCTCAATATCTACTTCCGAAACTTCAACAGTTGCTCAGATCATACTTAGAGTACCACGATCAGAGCACACATCCCCGCTGATCTGTACCCTACACTGGCTATCCATTCGATTCAGAATCAAAAACAAAATTTGTTCTTTATGCTATGTTTCACTGACAGACTCTAGTCTAATATACCTATCTGACCTCACCCATGTGTACACACCAGCAAGATACTTATGCTCTTCTTCTGACAATTGTATACTCATTATTCCCACTACGAAAACGAAGTCATATGGACAATGTTCTTTTGCATAGCAGGACCCAGCAACATGGAAGGAATTGCCCACTGAACTTAGACACAAAGACACAGTGATCCCATTCATGAGTGCTCTTAAAACTCACATATTTCGACTGCAAGAACAAACTTAAAGACCTAATAATGTTCCCTACCTTAAATATTTACAGCATATTTTTATGTTTTCTACTTTCATGGTGTTTGTTTTCTGTAATAATATCATCATATATGTTTCTTTATGTTATAGGTGATGTCTAATGTTGTAAAGCCCTTAGAGCTTCTAAAGATTAGGCTCTATACAAAGTCCTCATTATTATTATTATTATTATTATTATTTTGTAAATGTAGACACAGGCAAAGACACAAAATTTCTATCGATATATGTAGCTGCCAAATAATTCGATGTTTACTCTGTCTCAGTAAATCATGTCGCATATAACAATAAGATCAACATTTTCAAAGAGTATAAACAAAAAATATTTTAGTATTACCCACAGCAAGAATCGTGAAGGGAGAAAACTCTGTCAAGCAAATTTATCTCCAGTAGAGTAATTAAGCAGTTGCCCCGCTTGATACTGCATAATTTAACATGACTGCCACGATTATTTTTTGTGGCATCGTAACTGTTGTATTCAATAATTGAACTGTCTGCGTGGCAATTAGCTGTCAGTGGAGCAGCTTGATTTGTAACAGTGCACATTAGTAGAAGGACATTTACACCTTTTAAATTCGCCCAATAAATTCAGAAAACCAAGAAGCAAGCCTCATCTGCATGTGCAATGCAGATAAGTTATTTTTGGATTGCTGTATACATACCTGCATGTACTTTAACACCCGATGACATCCTGCAGAAAGGTATGTGCGATTATTTTATACAGTGTGTTTGGAAACTTGTTGTTGTTGTTGTTTTAGGATTCAGCGCCATTTTCAGCACAAGATAGACTATAAATGGCGGCCAGTATTAATCATGGAGGAAGAACCCGGGGAAAATTCTGGAAAGAACCACAAAACCAAGAGAAGCTACTGGCAAGCTTTCCCACATAATCACATTGTCCGAAACCAAGACTAGAACCCACAAAGACAGATGTGATATGGTAGTGATCCATAACAGTGAGCGCTTTAGACCACTCTGCCACTGGCGGCCCCTGTTTGGAAATAAATCCACGCTGCAGTTTACAACTATGATTTATTCGGTTTAATGATTATTTGTAGGAATCCAGTATAGGTAACTTCATAATAACTTCTGAAACATATCTGCAAGGATGGTCCGTGGTGCGGTGCTAGAGTGGCTGAGTCTCATGCTTGAGGTCTGGCGTTCCAATCCCGTGACTGACAACTGTTGACGGTGGTGAAACTTTCGGAATTATTCATTAAAAGGTGAGGGCCCGCCCCATTTGATCGAATTTCAACAGAACAAGTACACATTCCCATCTTATCACCATGTCGTGGGTGCTCTTTTGAACTTCTCGGGGTTGATTATGGGCGAGGGTGTGCAGAAATCTGATGAACGTAGAGAAGACCCCCTTATTTATGTATTGTACCGTCCATTGAATTACGTTGGTTATGATTGTATGTTATGATGTGCTGAATTAAGAAAATATATACTGTAAATATGTATATATGAAGACCCTGAACCTGCTGGGATGTCGTTTGGCAATCTAGGGTTTTAGATTGGGGTTGTGCCGTCCTAAGAGCTAAGATTGTATATAATGCTGTAAAAAGATTGATACGATATAATGCTGTAAATATGCTATTTTAGTTAAGATTATGTGTTGTGTAAATATTTTTTTTTATATTTTTAAGATATATTTATTATATAATGAATTTCAAAAATATTAATATTATTTCTGCAATTCAAAAATTACCAGACGTTATAAATATTTCTGATAAAATAGATCCTGAAAAATGATATGTGATTTTGAATCATTACAACAATGAAAATTTGAAGATAGATATACATTACTGGCAGAGTTCTGATTTATTATGTCGATTCAGCAGTCTATGTTACGATGCTTTGCACGTTAAAAGATACACAAGTTAAACAATTTGTTTCACTTGCACGCATGATTAAGAAAATTAGATCAAAATTTTCTCAAGAATGTGAAACAAAAAATATTGTGAATACGCGCGTAAGGCAGTTGAGAAAGATTACGTCCGATCGTGAAACGATCCACTGTAAAAATGGTGACAACGTCCTTGATGAATTCAAGGGTGAAAGCGGTGAGAAGTCATAAGTGATTGTGAAAGTGTTAACCCTGAATAATAAAGCGTGCATGATTTATTCTTGTTCAGTTTATAATATTTATTAGTTATTTTGTGAAATTATTATTATTATTATTATTATTATTATTATGTAATTTTGTGTTTTTTATGGCTTGGCTTTGTCCAGGATGGGATTTTTATTATTTTGAGTAGCATTCATCCCAGCAAATTATGAAATCTGACTGATAATTACGATTTTGACTACTATTTACCCCTGCAAATTATGCCATCTGGATGAGAATCAGTAAAACAATAAATTATAATATTTTTAAAAAAATTGTTGTGAAATTATTATTACTGTATGTAATTTTTTATTTTTTATGCCTTGACATTGTCAAGGACGAGATTTTAATTATTTTGAGTATCTTTCCCATCAATTTGATGCAACTGTTTGATAATCTGATTAAATTTGGGCAATATACCCAGCAACTGATGAAACTGCTTGATAATCTGAAAAATTATGGATAATATATACCCATCAATCTGAAGAAATTGTTTGATAATCCGAAAAAATATGGGTAATATACCTTTCAAATCTGTGAAATTAATTATTAATCTGATTTAATATTAATAACGATAAAATCATCCTAAAATATTAAATATAAAATCGTTAATTAATTTTACTAATAATCTGATTTAATTTTGGTAATATACCCATGAAATTGATGAAATTGTTTGATAATTGAAAAATTATGGTTAATATACCCATCAATCTGAAGAAATAATATTTATTCAGAATTAGATTGAATGATGTTATCATTTTTAAGTTGATCTAATTCAATGCAAGAATGTGCATAATTCAGCATCTAATCTCTTTCGCACACAATCGTGATTTAACTGTTCATGCGTTAACAAAAATTCATCAATAATTATATTTACACTAAATTTTTCTGCTTTGACTTTGTCAAGGGGGGACAATATCAATATTGTCCTGAGGGTAATCTCAAGTATCTATTCTTTTTGTATGCAAGAACTCTCGTGTTTTGATACATATATATAATACCACCTGATTAAATCAAAGAGTAATTAATTATTCGACAGAAATTGTTTTGTTTTGCAAAATACTGAACTTAGTGTTTTAGACGTTTAAGTTCTATGAACTTACGAACGCACATACAGATTTGTATTAAACAATTCTCACCTTAAATCAAGCAAGTGTCCGATTTGGTCAGTAAGTTTGAAATGTATCCTTGATAATAGCGGATTATGGCATCGCAGATAAACTGGATTAACGGGATCTAACACAATCACATATCCAGGGAGTGCTTGAGGCGTAAATGTATATAAAACATAACCTTGCTCGGCCTAACTGGATTTTTCAAGATCTGCCATCAATTGCATCACATACAAGATTGACTGTGATCGTTGATATGGTCGCGACAACACCTGGCGATATATGACGACTTCCACCATATGGGTCATTTTTGTGCTTGGGAATATTCGAGCGAGTTATTTTTCTCCACTATTCAAGTCAGTTTGGAAAATTTTCATCGATAAAATATTGAAATTTTTAGCTCATCAGTGTTAAATCCTGGTATTATGAATTTCGGTATTTCAGTTTCGATTATTTTATAATGATTGAGAAACAATTGTTTTATAGTTGTTATGGGGGATCTGAGATAATCTAAATTTTCATCGACAATTATTAATTCAGTGATAATCTAGTTGACATAGTTGAGGTCTGATACAGCCTGGTTTAGGTGTTGTATCGTTTCAATGATCTGTTGTTTTACGTTGTTATTGTAGTATCGTGCGACACTGGAAAGTAAATTTTGTAGGTTGCCAAGTACACGCGCGTGCTCAGGTTTAATGTCGTCAGGAAATGATTTGATAAATTTTTCATCAATAAATGTATCACGGGTTTCGTAATCAACATCATATAAAGATTTTCTTAATTTATCAATTTTTGTACCATCAGCTGCAATAAAAAAATAAAGAATTTCGTACGAAATTATATTACCTTCTGTTTTTCTCCATGGTTCTGTATTTCTCCATGGAAAATATTTTCGATATTATGGATACTTTAAAAATATTTTCTTGTTCGTGGAGAATGATATACCTGTAACTGGGCTAGTGCTATTTCTTTCGCTGGAATTACAGTTGGAAAGCTATCGCTAAAATCAGGATTGGTTGAGCTTGCTGATATCATTGTGGTTTTAAACGGTGTTGTATTAGTGGTGATCTGTTGCAGTAATTCTTTCGATGACGACATTATTTGTTAAATCGGAAGTCTAATATCGGTTTTTTCTTCTTCTATTTATCCATCTTTAACGCTGATGTTTTCATCATTTCAACATCTAAATATTGAATAGAGTTTTCTATATTTTCATCAAATGCTCAGTTTTAAATTATAACTATTTCTCTGAATTCTATCTGATATTATTCCATCACGGAGATATGATGAAATCAACAAAGATAATTTGGAGTATGCAAACACCGCCGCTTGTAGTTTTATTGTAAACTCATGCCATTTTGTGCACGAAGCTATAGTTCTTACGATGATATTAAGAATACCAGCAATTGTTGTTGCAGCTAAAACACGAATCGTTACAACTGCTAGCAATGTCATTGTTTTTGTTGATAGCAATACGCCGGTTCCAGCGATAACAGCGGACGCCCAATATACAATTATGTCAATGACAAATACACGTCTGCGATATTTTGTTAACATTGTATAATCGTCAACGATATTTTTCAGTTTGGTTTGCCACTCACATAATTGATTGTATATGTAATGTTGAACGTTGATTGAGGAGTTCATGATATTTAAGTAGGTGGTTGTTGAGCGACTAATTCAAGACACCAGTAGTAAATCAAGCCGTTTTTTTCTTTTCTTCGGGTTCCACCACGAATGTTCTTTCGTCGTTTTGATCCAGCGTCACTAACACGCATCGGTAAATTCGTTAACTGGACAACACCGTGGAATTGTGGTCGGTATTGTAAATGTTGTAACGCCGAGTACCGAGAACCTGTATATGCCGGTAACCTCAGCGCGATGCTTGATAGATTCATTGAGTGGTGTCCATTGCACTGATCCAGACAATACTGTATATACTACACAATCGGTAATATTTTTAATGCCAGAGAGTTTAATGCCGATAACTGTTGGCTTTCCAAAGATATCATCAACGATTCCATTTACTTTTTGCTAACATTTCTAAACGCGTTTACAAGATTAGAATATTCAGATCTAAATTTGGTCATTCCATCATTGATTGTCATTATCGATGTCATCATCGGGATGTTGCTAATGTCGACGTATTTCTTCGATGCAGCGTCATCGTTTGATTATTGTTCTCCAAGACCAGTAATTTTATTATTAGTCATATTGAGAGAACCAGTCATTGTATCACCGGCGGAAAGTAAACAATCACTGATCTCAGTTCTGATTGTATTGTTGTTACTGTCTACGTATCTTTTTGTTACCACATCAACGTCGGATTTTGGTTCTCTCACATTAATAACTGTATTTTTACTCATGCTGAGATCGCAATACATAATGTCTCCAATTCGTCTGACGCGTCCAATAATCTCTCCCACAAGTGTTAAGATTGATTCATCTGAATTTTTAATTTGACTGTTTTTAGTAAACACCACTAAGTTACCTTCGGTCGCATCTGGAACCCGCAGAATAATATCTGTCAACGGGACAGTGTTCGTCTTTAATCGTCCTTGTTTATCCTGCAAAACAACGACTTCATTTTGGTCCACATTTGCGAGACTCAAAAGATTAGCGAGTTTTTCCTTCACATCGTGAAGAGTTGCATATTTAGATAAGTCGCCTTGAGGTTTGAGACCCCGAGAAGATCGTTCGTACATATATACCATTATACTTTAAGATCCATTTAAAACGACAGTGGATGGATATACCGTCTACTTATATACTTGTGCAAGACTTTATGAGGTGGTGTCAGCGACCCTGACACACCGTCGAGTACAGCATTTACTTCGTGACCACATATTGGTGGATCTGTTATTGTCTGTGTTGATAATGTTGAATACCAGATTGCAGGAATACTACTTATTCCAGTGCTCAAATATCTGAAGATTTCTTTTAGCGGTGCTAGTCCATACGAATCGAAATAAACAGTTTCGCGTGGATCAATTGCGTATGCAACCCAATGAGAACCTGGATCAGAACTTCCATCGAGATTAATGATACCAGTTTCAACATTGTTTGGTTGTTTTGGCAATTAGTCACGCGTAAAACACCTCTGAAGTTTTGGGGTGTTTAATTTTTTAGTAGCATCAAGTAAATAAAAGTTGGACTTAGGAAGGAGACGCTTTGCGTCTAACGAAGTGTCCCTGGGAGTCTCAGACCTCGAACGTACCACGAACGGAGAGTTCCTGGAAGTCTCAGACCTTTCCCTGCTGATTTTTTTAAAAAGTCTTTATTATGTGACCTGTTGTATTCTTTAATGCCATCCCAGCAGCAGTTGCAACAGTACCAAGTGCAGCTGCTTTTGCAACAGATGGGGATGCACCGACTATCAACGCTGGTATAGCTGCAATGAGTGGAAAAATACCAGCCGTCTTGACTGTGTCTTTAATGGCACCCGCAGAAAGATTAAGTGTCGCTCTTTGATTGTTTGGAATCAATGAAGTGCCTGAGTTGACGTTCTGTCAGTGATAGTTTTTTTGGATCACCTGCAATATGTTCTTGTTTTAGTGTTATTTTTGCTCCGCATTTCTTTGCTGATTCCGTCTGAAGCTTTTTAATCTGACCAGTAGTCAGATTAACGCTAACATGGTGATATAACATTATAATATCATGAGCGATTTAATTACATATTTTATACTGGCATATCAATGACTCATTCGTCCACCAACACATAAGTAACATTGTTTTGTCTGATAGTATAAGAGCGATTACTCTGTCATTAGCTATAGCTCCTCTTGCCACACGAGCTCGGAAGTGTATACAATCAACAGATTGTCTAAATAAATCCAGGTGTTCCAGCAAAAAGTAGTAAATCGGATACAGCGTTGTAAAATCCAGTTGTGATATTTGTAGACCAGAATGAATATTTTGTTCACGTCCCATGAATGTCATCAATTGAGGATATGCACGTGCTACATGATAATTTTCAAAATTCAGTATTATATATTCGGATGGTTCTTGATGTCTATTTATTCTCCGTGAAACATCAGCAATACCAAGTTTTTCAAATATCATTATAATGTGTGTTTGTGAATTTACTCGTGCAGTATCTTTGAAAACAACGAATATATGTCACGGTGCAGAGACACCTTGTTGTGATGTTATCTGCCATGTGAATAAACCATTAGTGGGACTCTGAATACTATATGTGATCATCGTCAACCATGATAATATTGATTTACCACCCGAATCCATAAAAGAGTGCAGCCGTTGTTCTTGAGTGAGCGATGGTATCATCACTGGCATCCACAATGAAAAGTGTTGTCGGTATTACTTTACCAGCATCAACGACAGCAGCAGGGCACCAGATTGCATCATCGTTAGCAGCCTTTCTGTATGCTTGGCTCCGAAAATAACTTTTCTAACATTTCTGCAAAATCCAAAGATGTGGTGAAGTAGAAGTGCACATGAAAGTCTTCTAATTCCAGCTTTCAGCACTGAGCGACGTGCTGATAATCCTACGTTAAATTCTGGATTAGCACAATTAACCACAGGTCACACATCAGCGTCAGCGTTGTGGGCATTGTTTTTTGGTCGTCTTATGTTATACTGTATGTTGTTAAGAGTGGTTAGAAGTGTATTTGGCAATCATCATTGACGGACCAGCTGATCTTTAATAGTCATCAGAATATCTAGCTAGACCCAATATAGTCGTGGCATGGTCGACGTCTTTCTGAACTGATTCAATATTTCTTCCGTCAGTGATATACGTAGCATTGTCGAACAACGCATAATGCCATTATTAACAAAGCCAACACTAATATCAGCTCCAGATTCAGTAATATCTGTTTTCGGAATTTCAACTGCTACTTCAGTATATGCTTCAGCGGGTAAGAAATATCTACTTGTATCCTGAACTTGCAGCTCAACTCGCCCACTCTGATTTGGCTGTCGTGCGTCGTAAGAATAATATTGATAATCACGCACAGATTCATCCTTGAGAAGTGGTGCATCCGCGTCTATCAGATACACGTTTAAATGTTTTATTATAATTGTTGTCCTCTAACACGAGGACCACTTCCGCACCATCAGACTAGCACTATCTTTGTCTGTCCGGGGTACACCAGCAAACTCTGCTAGTTTTTTTTTTTTAATTTGCGGCTTGATTTATTATTGTACTAACATTTCAAGGCAAACTTCAGTGCTGTGCAATTTTACTGATTGGAGTTTTTGTCGTATTAATCGTGCTAGTCTATCCTTGATTGCTGAGAATGCTTTACCGGCAACATCACCAGCAGCACAAATTCCTGTATCATGAATAACGTCAATAACTTTCATTCCAAGTTGTTTTACAATAGGTAATGCTGTTAGAGCTATCCTTCTGAATAAACCCTTAACAACAATTCCAAATCCATCACCGTAGATCGCTCTATATGGTGGTAATCGCGAATTTATAACCCTGACCATTCCAGGTCTATATCTAAATATTATGTAGGATCATCTTGTTTTATTGTCACTGATCTAATTGCATACCCTCAATCGCTGTGGTAATCATCGACGATTTCATCGATGAGAGACCGATAAACATTAATGTCTGTGGTACTGTCTATAAATAATCTTTGACAAATAGCAGCTGCTTCATTGGTGATTTTTAAGGAATTATTACCTGCTCGTTTTCCGAAATCAAAATTTCTAGTCATTCAACATTGGCAAGGACGTTGTTGGGACATGGAGTAATAGGACCACTCCCCCTGGTACCTGAACCAATACCACTTCCAGTTGTTTCTTCTTCCTCAATACAAGGTGGTTGAACTGAGATTTTCCTGACGATAATATATCTTCGGATAATGGCGCTCTTTTAACATCGACTCGTTTCTAAAAATTTGCAGATTCATCCTTATATTTATCACTGGTTCTGGATATACCACGGGACTTTCGAAATATAAACGGAACCCATTTATTTGTTGATTTTTTTTTGTTGTTGTGGAAACACTGCTTGTGTCTGGATCTAATAATTTATCACGATCTGGATATCCTGTTGCGGCAACCGCTACAGATTTTCCTCGAAGTATCCTTTGTCCTTCTTCGGTAAATTGGGCTGGTGGTTTTGGTTTGGTTTTGGTTTTGGTGTAACAAGATCCCTTACATCACCGTCTTCCTCATGGACTTCGTCAATACTCTAGAGTACTTGTTGTATTTCTTCTTGTAATTGTCGTTGAACAGCAGCTATTTCACCTGGAAGTTCTCGTAGAATCATTTTTGTTTTTGTTTTTAGTTCTTTCTGCTATTTTTGCAGTTGCTCTAGCGGTTTGCTCCAATGTGGGAAGAAGAACTTCGGTAGCCTCTGTAACTCATTCGGTAACCTTCGTAACAGATTTAAATAATTGTTCTGCACCTTCTGTAAATTCCACCTGAGACTCCTGACGCTCTAGTAGTTGTTGCTTGACAGAATCACGAATGGGGAGATATTTCTTAATTGCCTCTAGTCGCTGTCGAGCCAGTTCAGCTGTGTGAGATTCCATTATTGATATAATAATGATTTAATTACGCACACACTTTAGCAGCTGGGACGGTGACGACAAATATTAAGTGAGCGGGTGAGTAAACAAACAAGCATTAAAAAACCCAGCTGGAAATGGGTGCAGATAAAATAGAGTATACAGCTGTATATGTGTTTGGCGAACCAGGATTGGTCAATAATGTAAGATATGTTTTAGGAAAAAGAATCTTTTGAGAGCTTATCCTAGTTGCAAGTGAAAAGAAAAATAGAGACATTGTTTTATTTATGGAACTTTTCAGTCCTTTAACAGTCTTGAGTTTGGGACACTCATTTTTAAAATTAGCACCTAACTCTTTGGTGCGGAATTGAAAGCACACGTTTGAAACACGTGCAGGTCCAGAAAATGCCACGGTTCATTTCCTTTCCTCTGCCCAGAAGCTGACATTCAGGTTTCATCTATACTGATAAATATAGGCTTGATTATGAGCACTCAAAAAGTTTTAGTTATTGATTTTTTTTAATATCACGGTGTTTGCATTGGTTTACTATGAAAACTGAATTAGTATCCATTAGTCATGATGGTTCTGTTAATCGGAACACATATTTCACACTCTGACGGAAATGGCCGAGCGATGTTCCGATTGCCAATCTGTTCTCTTCTACAGATTACGAAACCTTGACGTTAATCATTAGGTCTCACTGGACAGTTTATCTAGTGTATTTTCTTCCGACAATGACCTATTGCAGAAAAATGAGGATAATTTTACACTGAAGATACAAATAAAAACAAACTAATGATTTTTGTAGAAAGTATGCATGTGAGATTTTGACTGGCAATCAGGTTAATTTCTTATACAACTGGTGGCTTTTATATTGAACCAACACTGCCACCAACCCCTCCATTTTACATATATTTTTGACAGCAAAAAGCTATTTTTAATATTTCCCCGGGACAAGGCAGCTCAAAGAATCAGTATATGCCTTATGCATGAATAAAGTTCACTAGTACTATAACAAATTAGCATACCTTACATCACCCCTCAACCATTTCGATCTCTGTAAATACGTAAGCCAAGTCGGCTGTTCATTTGCAGCCAAAGTTATGCATTTGATCTCCAGTGCTAGTCTAACTGACAGGCAGTCACCAAACAAGTCAACCCATTTTCAAGCCTAACTCAGAGTAAATCTAAACTACATTACAGATTTAGCTTCTGTGTGAATTTATACATGCTAGGCTTATCATAATTAGGTTCATACCTTCTACCTTAAAAATTAGGTGTCAAAATACAAAACTATCCAGTTAGACCTTACGATCATATAAGTTTCCCTCAAATAAATAACCGTGGTGGTCCGAATGTATCTAGGGCACTAAAAGTTACATCGGTGTGATCCTGATCCCAGTACACAGGCACAAGGTGTCCTTTCCCACAGCACCAAGTCGTCACTTGTATTTTTATCAGCTGAATGCGACAGGAGAAATAATGGCGGGGATCGTTAGAAAGATTATTACATCTGCAAAGGTGCCAGCCCCAGTTGCACCCTACAGGTATAATTGCATTAGATTTACAGTTTGCTTCTTGGCGTTAGCGTCCATTCATCTTCTACAGGTATCATCTTACTGCAGTAAAGATGGCATTTGACTTAAAAATTCATAGTGCACTTGTACTATTTTAACTGTAAAATTGCCTGTATTTTTAAACTTAATAATGGTAGCAGCGCACTTAATCTGGTTGACTATTTATAGGGACTGTTGAGGATGAAAACAAAAATAATTAAAGTCTCGAGTTTTCAATCAAATGTTGTAGCTTGGGCTGGTGACGACAATAGTTTAACTGGAAGTGTAACCTTGATATTTAACCTTGAATTTGATATTTCAGGAAACCTAAGAATTGTGTTTACCATTTTCTCCAGTGAGACTTGAGTTTGGTAATATATGGTTATTATTTCAGAAAGAATAATATATTTGAAAAAAAGAAAGAAATTGGGTCTCAATTGAGACTAAGTAAGACCACAGGAGTCTGACGTTTTATCAATAAAGTACGGCGAAATCTCTGACAATATGAAATCCCCTTATCAGTAATGACGTTTTATCAATAAAGTATGGCAAAATCTCTGACAATATGAAATTCCCTTATCGGTAATATATTATAATATTATAATATTATATATATTGTCAGAGATTTCGCCATACTTTATTGATAAAACGTCATTACTGATAAGGGGATTTCATATTGTCAGAGATTTCGCCGTACTTTATTGATAAAACGTCAGACTCCTGTGGTCAGATCTTGGTAGGAGATGGAGATACATTGATTTAATGCCATCTGTCAACCCTTTGTCATCCTGAGCTAGGCCTTTCTGAAACTAAACCAAACCAGAGTGAATTTAAATTATATACATTCTTGTTGATGCATTGAGCCTGCCCCAAGCAAAACCAGATGAGATTTTGGTGTCTGTTTACCCAAATAATTGATAAATGTTTAGATATTTGGGAAATGTCATTTTTTGGAACATTGATCTTAATGATTTTTTTATAAAAATCTAAACTTTTAAATGTCTTTGTCTTTTTTTCATTTTAACCAAATGTGTCACTTGATATTTCTTCCCTCCTATTTCCTATTTTATATCCTCCATTTGATATTTATGCATTTGAAAAATGCTGTGTTTTGGCCTTGACCTAGATTGTAGTGCATAAACAAACAGATACAAGCTAATAACATATGCCCATGATGTATAAATAGTCACATTCTACAAAATGGATACAAACTGAGCTACCAGCAAAGATTGAAAGACTGGTTTAAAGTTGTAAAGAAGATGGAAAACACAGAAGAGCTGCCAGCTATTTTAAGATGCATAATGTTCCTTTTTCACTAGCGTTAATAACAATTGTTGATTAAAAGCAGTAGCTTAAATGTCTACAATAATTTATTCCTAGATCCATTATGGGCAGGTCCAAAGTGTGAACCATACCTGTTATCTTCAAGTTATTAACACACTGTGACAGTTATTCTAAAGCAGTAATGTTTACATTTCACATTAACACATGTAGATGACCTAGAAAAAAATCAGATCTCTCATAATTTGTTAAAATGATACTGAAAACGTTGTCGAGTCTCAAGATATGTTAATCGAAAATCAATACACTAGTATGGGTCACTCCCTCCTCTCACTCTTGGATCTGTCCCTGATTGATGATGGCAATAATAACTTTATTATGAAATCTAAATTGCAAATGATGTATTTAAGGTTAAACATACTAGGCTTTGCCAAATTTAAATTTTTAGTTTCTTAAATTTATCAAATAATTCTTCTGCATTATCCATAGTAATTAGTTTCTGACAGTCATGAGCTTATAGCTGGTATTGTTCATTATTTGTGGATTGTACTGATGCTTAAGTACAGTTTGTTATAAGGTACAGATGAGACTGCATATAATCATTATATTTCCATCTTTTGTAAGACTTATTAGCCACAAAAAGTCACTTTTCCAGTCTTCCATAATAATAATAATGAGGACTTTATATAGTGCCTAATCTTTATAAGTTCTGAGTGCTTTACAACATTAGACAACACCTATAAGATAAAAAACATATAATAATATTATTACAAAAACAAACACCACGAAATTAGAAAAACATTAAAAAATATAAAAAATATGCTGAGAATATTTAAGGTAGGAAACATTATTAGGTCTTTAAGTTTGTTCTTGCAGTCAAAATAAGTGAGTTTTGAGAGCCCTCTTGAATGTGATCACTGTGTCTTTGTGTCTAAGTTCAGTGGGCAATTCATTCCACGTTGCTGGTGCTGGGCCCTGGTATGCAAAAGAGCGCTGTCCATAAATTTTCTCACAACTTTTTAGGAGATTTATTCTCCTCAGACTTGTTACTGTTTCTTTTGGTGTCTGAGAATTGGAATGTTCATCATGGGGAAGTTGTTACTGAGTCTGAGACACAAAAATTATACTTGTTTGAGTAATTATTATTTAACAGTCCACAAATACATCTAACGAAAGACAATTATTCCATCTCACTATTTAGTCTAAAGTATTTTAAAGTACAGCAAAGATTACTGATGTTAATTTCCAGTAAATTCTTACTGAATTGTCCCGTAAATTCTTAGTGAATGATAAATTAGTTATAACACCTGAAATTTTGAATGTTTTGATAATTGAAGCAAATTAATAGCCAATACAACACAATAAAAGTTTGTCCTGCTCTCTTAACAAGTGGCTTAGTGAGCTGCCATATTTTCCAGAATTTTGTCTAAATGATTCTAATAATCAAAATTTGATAACAGTAATGTGGACTAGTTCAAAGAATGGCATATTCCCATGTATACCGGTATTATCAAAATTTAATAACAGTAATGTGGACTAGTTCAAAGAATGGCATATTCCCATGTATATTATCAAAATCTTTGAACCATACCATTAAAAATTTCAAATGACTTCACATCACAACTATAGGGTGCAGAGCACATGTTTACAAATGGTGGATATGCTGTTGCATACAACTGTCAAGCATGTATGTAACTGCAGCTGCTTTTATCCTGTGAATAAATTAATGATTTGGTTCATTATTATATTTGATTCATTCTCGAAGCTACTTGGGTGAGATAGTATTGATTGATGATGTGTAAACAGTAGTCAAGCTGATGTTGATTACTGGCACATACAGTACATTTGTTATGGACAGCACGCGTTCAGCGGGAATTTGGAGAGGAATCAAGGATAATTAAGATGGCTGCTCCAGCCCATATTGACATGCTTCAGTAAAAACATACAGGTTGGAATTTCTGTGCATCAGAAATTGGTCACATTTGAATTGCAGGCATCAAAATCTGAGGATATGCATCTATTGAGAACCCTGAAATTAGGTGACCGAATATTTATATAATAGGTCAATGTTTAGCTTCTCTGTATGCATTTATTGAGAACCCTGGAATTAGGTGACCGAATATTTATATAATAGGTCAATGTTTATCTTCTCTGTATTCATTTATTGAGAACCCTACCATATCTAGTGTCAGACTAATAACCTTAATCAACATAATTAGCCATAATAATGCATCATGTGCAGATATACTTCAATCACAGTTATTTATTTTGGATTGATTATTTAATGTGTGCTTTTTTCGGATGGCAACTATATAAACTTGATGAGGGCGATGAAGGTCCTTAATTTTGATTCTAAAATCTACATGGGAGAAATTATGATGAGAATTTCCCCTTACTCAGAGCATAAATAGCTTAGATTCCTTGGAGTTCTAAATTAAGGCAATTTCACACTGCCATCAACAGTGACTACTGTTGATTGCGTGGCTTATAATGGTCAAATGATGCGAGGAGACTGGTGTGAATGGGTGGTTACTGGTAATTCAAGACCCTCATCCCTGTTTGGTGTTGGCCTCTGCTGTCATATTTCAGTTGCATCCACTTTCCTTTTCCATGTGTTGTCCTCAGATATGATGACTTGGTCTGATTTTTTTTAATGAACAGTATACATTGTAATTAGGAAATAGCAGTGAGAGTCGAAAACAAAAATGTTTGGAAATACACTGTACTCTAAGACTTCTGATATATCTCTTTCTTAGATAGAAAATTGTTGAAATTGAGAATTTCATTTGAAGTCTTACATATCTTCACTGACAGTAATTTTGAAAACCACAACAGATATATACAGTAGCATGTAATGGACTTGTCAGTGACATACAGCTTATGTAGAAATTATACAGCTAAAAGGAGAATCAGCAATACCTACCACTCAATCAATAGCATATTTACAAATTATTCTGCTTTTAATTTTAGTGCGTACTGCATTGTTATTGTAATCTCAGAATTACGGTTCTTCTGGCTGAATGTGGTGTTATGTCTTGACTACAGTAACATAACCTTTTCATTTGAACTTTCATTGGAATAGTTATTCGGGAATGGCTAACCCCATAAATAGGTATGAAGTGAGCATGCACTGTACGTGGTGTAATTATGTGAGCAGGTTTCTTTTGTCACTGTGTATATGCTTGATAATGCATTGCAATACATTGTAATGACTGGTCTGGTGGACCCTGGCAGAGTCAGGCCAAAGACTTAACAAAATTGGTACTTACAGCTGCCTTGCTAGGCACTCAACATTAAAAGGTTAGTGTTAGGACTAGTTGGCCTGGTGTCAGGCTAATGTGACTGGGTGAAACATCATGCTGCATGTCTGCAGCATGATGCCGCAGTGCTAGACATCACTATAAACTGCCGCACTGCAGACATCATAGCAAAATGACTGAAAAATTGTTAAAGCTATGTTAAAAATACAAATCACACACACAAAATCTTTTATTTAATGAAGTGGAATAGGCTTTCCATCATTTCTCTGAAAGGTCAACCTCAAACTTAATTTTTAACGCTGATAAATGCAAATACTAACAAATAGGGCATGATATTGTCATCTTGCTGTCTTTCCCTGGTTGGACCCTTTTTTATATTTGGCACTCAGCCTTAAATAAATATAAGATAATAAGGAAATGTGTAAATTTCAACATGTAGTTGATGCATCTTTAAATATTATTGTGAACTTTTTATTTCTGCTTATTTGTTTATACATTCATACATGCACGGTAATTGGAGCAGTCAGATTACAGTTTAGAACCCAATTTACATGTATATTGTGTTCCTGATAAACTTCATGTATGTCAGATTTCCCTGACTTGAATCCATCCATTAGTGGGTAGCTAAATCTTATCAAAGTCACACATAAAAAATGGCAGTTCCTTCTTGGGATCCCATGCTCTGTGCTTGCGTATGTGAATGATATACATATCAGAGTATATTTTTCTACTTAGCAGTTAATATTCATATAAACGTGAAAGGTGTTTTAAGTCAAATATGCAAAAATCAGGATTTTACAGTACAGCATTTCTATAATGCTTGATATGTAACTATGGAGATATAAAATTAGACAGTTGACAGGCTCAGCCTAAATGAAAACATGACAGTATAATTGCCGCATTTGAATTACATGTACTTGATTTTCTGTAAAAAAATAAAAAAGTGAAAGTTGGATAACCTCAAAGCTCCTCATATCTAAAACATTTTAGATTTGTATATTCCGGCCATGTTACAATACCCATCCATCTTTACAAAATTTTGTTTATGCACAGTAACTCGAGTTATTAACCATCCACAGTGTGTTTGCGCATGCAGTAGGAAAGATCCTTATGGATTTTGGTATTGAAAAGTGAATGGACACGATCACTGGCTTAAATCATAAAAATGGTTTTCAGGCATTAACTTGAGTTCCCCACTATTTACAGTTACCATTGTTGTGGATAGATTGCGCATGGGGTAAGGTCAAGAAACCTATCGATTTAGGAATCAAAAGGTCTAGAGTCAAGTCATTTTCGCTGAAAAAAATAAAAAACAATTTGTGCACAGTTGTACATCACCTACCTTGACCAAAGTTTGTGAATGAATTTCACTTGGGGAAAGGAAGAACCCAATTTATTAAGAGTAAGGTTAAGATCACTGTGACTGATAAAAGAAAAATTGTTTATGTCCCTGTTAGTTATTTACATGCCAGACATTTAATCACTGGGTTGGCTTTATAATGTGCCGTTCATGGTACTCATCTTAGTTATTTGTTAAGATATCATAACTGTGTAAAATTATGAAGTTCAGAGTTTTAAGCATCACACATTCATAATTTAGAAATTTAGAGGTTTTAATTCTAAAAATCAAATAAAAAATGTCTGAAAGTTGAATTATCAAGTGTTACACCGACTTATTCATGCTGGTATTATATATATGGTAATGCACTTGTACTATAGTTCTAACCTTAAACAGTAAACATTTTTCAAGCCAGACAGTATCAAAATTGATGATATTAAACACACAAGAAATTTCTATATAAATTTTATACTTTTGTTTTATTCTTTGAGGTGAAGAATTGCTATTATTTAATGGAGAATCAGCTCCAAGACGTAATGTCTGTTTATTCCATTTCAGTCCTGCAGTTGTAGTGGACAAGACAATGTACATATCAGGTCAGGTTGGCCGTGATCCCTCAACAGGAAACCTTGTACCTGGAGGAGTAGTCCCAGAGGCAAACCAGGTATATTTAAAAACAAGACAGTAAGCAGGGCAAACTAGGTACACCACTCCCTCATTAACTTGCGAACCCGCTTATGACGCGGGGTCAGGTGTGGCTGCCATTTTTTAAACCAGAAAATAACCTAAAAATTGATCCATGTTTGTTGAACATGAAGAAAATCACAATCAAAATTGTAACGGAATCTTAGATGTATTGCTTGTTTTATCATCGAAAACGGTAGATAGGACCTGGAAATTTTAATCAGCTCTTTGAAACATCAAATTTAAAAATAGGTCATACAACTTTTTACATTTTCTTTCCAAACGACATTCCTAGTACACTGCAATTAACGATATGTAAGGAAATTTCGATCAATGAAACTGTCACTTATGCCAAGTGGAGGCAGTACGTTAATAAATAAATACAAATTAAATAATTTATTTATCAATTGAAATTTGTGTTCTTGTTCTGTCTGTTAGTTCCTTTTAAGTGTAATCGTCATAAATGCAATTTGTCCTCTTGTAATTAAACGTAAAATGCGTCAATCTACCATAACAGCTATGTCTGTGAGCATTTCTCTGAGAACCTAATTAAGTGCCGACCGAGTTTTGATAAACGACTTTCAGAAGTATTTGTTGTATTGTTGCACTGAATTAAAAGCTGGCCTCCTTTGTATTACCATGTTAATTTTGTCTTTTGAATCAAATAAAAGAAAAGTTAAAAGTCATGAATATCCTACAAACTTAAAATCTAGTGGCTCTGGTCATATGTCAGGTGAACTTACTTCATTTGATCAATTGAACACTTATAAAAGTTATTGTGTATGTAACATAAACTACCTTAAATTAACAGACTCTTTCTTAATGATGATCAAAGATAATGAGGCAGCCAAGCGAAATGAATACTTTATAAAATAAAACGCTGGATTTCATAGATATGGACCATTGTGGGCAAGCGACTTTCAGAGAATTCTTGAACAGGCATTTAGAGATATCCTCAAGGATGATAAGAAGTTATATTATTACCTCCAATGAAATCACGACATCAGTATTGTACTAATTGAACAATACCAGTAATTGAGTTTCAAAGTAGACTATTGTCTCACAAAATAAATGTTGCATGTTTTTGAAAAAAAAGGAATCGTGTGTGGTGGTGTATCAATAGTTAGTCTAGTTCCCTGCTATCAGGACTCCTGATTTGGCAGGATAATATTAAACACCACTACGGGAACCAGACTCATCAAGAAAACAAAAAGCACTGACGTAATGCATGGATTTTTTTCACGTACACGTGATGGTTGTTGAAACCATTTGGAATGATCTTTCATATGTTGGACATTTTGAAAATAAATGTTATTTAAATAGAATAATGAAGAACTTTATTCGAAATAGCACGTTATTAAAAATTCTTAAAGACTTGAATGTAAAATGAGGATTCAGTCAATAAACAGCCCAGTTCCCTAACACCGCCTCCACCCCACCCCCAGTTTTCTCAATGTGAAAGCGATTTTTTTCCAATTTTTGGAGGTCCCTTGGTAACTCGTGCCTTGCTTATAGTGCGGTCTATGTTTGTGGACCCCGTTGTGCGCGAGTTATCTAGGGAGAGGTGTATGTTTAAAAAAACACAGCAGGCAGAGGTAAATCTAGGCTTGAATGTTAGCGAGAATTGACTCCATTTGGACAGAAAAGGGAGAAGTGAGGGCAGAACAGGGAGAAGAGGGTGCAAAGCAAGAAATGCCATATATATACATATGTGTGTGTGTGTTTGCATTTAACATTGAATATAAGCAATAGTTTATCTTCAGATAGAAAAGTCTTTGTTGTATATTTTATAAACACATTTTCAGAGATGATGCCAAGGCACATGATTGTGCAAAATATGGATGAATTCATGTACTTGGAGAGAGGTGATGTGTGAGAAAGCATGCAAAATAGTTTAAAGTTGCAAATATGAAAATGATTTTTGTACATTATTTGGTTTTTATTTAACCATTCACCTTTTAAGTGCTTGTCACGACAAATCATGTCAGTAGAAGTATTGCAGTGCTTGTCCCAACATCCATTTTTCTTTCAGGTTAAGGTACTTGTTTGCACATCTGGGTTCTTCAGCTTGACATGACTGGTTGTTAACACATTAATAATAATAATAATAATGAAGACTTTGTATAGCACATAATCTTTAGAAGCTCTAAGCACTTTACAACATTAGACAACACCAATTAGATAATTTAAAAAAACATATAATGATATGATCACAGACACAAACATCATGAAATTAGAAAACATAGAAAAAACATGCTGAGAATATTTAAGGTTGGAAACATTATTAGGTCTTTAAGTTTGTTCTTGCAGTCAAAATAAGTGAGTTTTGAGAGCACTCTTGAATGTGATCAGTGTGTCTTTGTGTCTAAGTTCAGTGGGCAATTCATTTCACATTGCTGGGCCCTGGTATGCAAAAGAACGCTGTCCATATGACTTTGTTTTCATAGTGGGAATAATGAGTATATGATTGTCAGAAGAGGAGCGTAAGTATCTAGCTGGTATGTACACATGGGTGAGATCGGATAGGTATGTTGGACTAGAGTCCGACAGTGAAACGTAGCACAGAGAATTTTGTGTTTGATTCTGGATCGAATGGATAGCCAGTGTAGGGTACAGAGCAGCTGTGTTTTGAACTTTTTGAAGTTTTTGGAGTAGATATTGAGATGAACCAGAAAGAATTGAGTTACAGTAGTCCAGTCTTGAAAGTGTTAATGAAAAAAATCAGGTCCAAAAAATGAAGTTTTTACTTCTGTATTTTGTAGTGCAACTAGAAATTCCAAATTATTTGGTATCATTGTAGAGCTACATCTGTCTACCTTTTTATAATACCACCCACTTTAGTGTATCCTGCATGACCATGATCCTACAGAACTCAGCAGTAGGCTACTTCCTCCTGCCACGTTAACTTGTCGCCAGGGGTTAATGTGTTGAACTAAATTTGATTGGCACATTGGTCTCTTGTGCAAGCATTCTGTAGTAATATAAACTTTATATCAATGAAGTTTTACAAATGCGTGTTTAAAGTACTTGCTTCCTTGAAAATCCTCAAACGGCTGATTTTCTGTGTGGTTCATCTCTTCAGATGACAATTTTGTTCATCAAATACTGGATGATGATAGCGATGATGGCAGTGATTTTTAAAGTTATGAAGTATATCAGAATATTGGGGTTGGGACAGTATTGATGGAGATAACAGTGGGTGATTGAAAGCCGTGAAATGTTGTTACCTATGAGTCCAGTGTACATACTGATTGGAGATAAATAGATAGCATGCTGATCAACCCCCTTTTAGCAGCTTTCCAAATTAATTGCTGACAAGACACAAAATCAAGCCTAATCATAATCCAAACACTTTAAAAGTAGTGTGCAAGTTTAATTTATTTACTTAATTTAGCCATTAGATAGAGATCATGGGTTGCAAAACTATATAGCCTTATCATGGTTAAGATAAACTGAATAATTAAGAATCAGAACATAAAATTAAAATGTAAAGATATTTATTTGATCAAAATACATCTGTTTGAACAAGCAAACTATGGCATTGATGGACTTTAAACCCTAACACAGCAGCATGAACTGATAAAAAAGTCTGACTTATTTAATCAGCAAAGCACTGATTCAAGGAAGTGAAACATTGGCAAAGCTTAAGGTAGTGGAAAATCTTATTTGTAGCAGAATTATCTAAAAGAGAAGTCATGTGAGCTGTGGAGAATTGTACATTACCATAAAAAAAAACTGTTTCTGAACGTTATCAAAGCTGGCTAAGACTTTTATGTAAGCAGTTTAGGAAAGGTTTGGGAGGGGGTCTCAGCACAAAGCAATATTCATACACAATTAAGGAACAGAAGCTCATAAACAGCCATTGGACTAATGCTTATATGACTAGATGCAATATCTTTTAAGGATTTTGATTTCAGTAGAGCTCTAACAGAATGGAGCAGGAAGAAAGACAGATGTTGAAGTGTTAGGTAAATATTGAGCTATGGTTGTTTCCTTCAACCCTTCCTGTTTTCAGTTACTACTCCCTTTAGATAGATTCCTGGCAATATGCATTTTTTAGTGTTAGCGTGTCATACACATAATGCAGTGTAATCATGTTTGAAAGTACTTATATTTGGATGGAGAGATATATGCAGTGTATTTTGGCCATATGACTTTAACACATTAACCCCTGGAGTTTTTTGTCATTTTTGCGTAAAAATCGAGTAGGAAACACATTTTGAAAGCTATTTCTGAATAGACTCAGCGCAATTGATTTTGCCTGGAATTATAACAGTGTAATGACTCCATTAGGTTGAGGCAGCATCTCAGAATCCATAAACTACTGTCACTCAGTGTATATCTAAAAATAAATCACAGGGCAAAATCCTTTTTTCCTTTCCTAATAGAAGAAAGTAAAGCTTACAGATTTTGGTTGACTTATTTGCCCACTTTGCCTGGTTGCATGACCCTGTAAAAGTTATATATATTGAGGATGTAAAGATTTTTCTAAAAACAAAACGCTGAAGAAAATGAAAGGAAAAGCAATAAACATGACAACAAATGCATGCTGAGGGATAGGAGATCTATCATCTTGTTTAGGAATGTAACAAGACATGGGATTTTACCCCCTTACCCAAACCCTTTCCCCTTGGTTTTACCCCCTCGCACTGAAACCAGCTCATTGTCTCACCATGCAGTGTTTTTCTTCTTGCAAATATATATATACATGTACTTGCCCTAGTGTCATAGATCTTCTCAATAAACATAATTTATATGTATATAACAACCTTACCAATACTGTTGCACTGTTTTTATCTGGTTCATTTTTACTGCTTGTATTTGTATTACATCTAAAACAAAATTTTATTTTGTTGTCAGGAATAAATCCCCTATTTAAATAACATTTCTATTTCTGTTGCAAATTATTGCCCTTTACATTCCAATGTATTGCTTTTTTGTGCAGAAATTAGACTAAATATTTTTCGAAACAGTTCCAAATGATCCATTTTATTTCAGCCATCTTCATTTCTCAGCATGAAGGTTTATCATGTAAATACTTGGCATGAGGTTCAATGTATAGTGGATTTTTACAATTTTAAACAACAGAAAAACAAAAGTGGTTGTAAAATTTTCTCCATTTTCCCGAATAGAAGAAAATTTTCTATAAAATCCTTTGCCACTGGCTTGTGATTTGGTTTCCATTGTCAGATTTGTATCCACCTTCATTTTGAGGAATGACGTGTTCATTTCATAAATGGAAACAATGGGACCAGGTGGTCAATACCAGATGAAAATGTGAGGTCATTTAGAAAGGCAATATTGTCACCTGTATCTTGCTTAAATTCAAGAAACATCATTATAGTAAGCACTCACATCATGGAATTCTTTATGCAATAAATATTCACGTTGTATTCTTCAAGTCAGTCATAGTAGTCAAACTTCATCATGGTTTTCAACAATTATCATGTCTACTGATCAGGTCATGATTATTTTAGGGACTGATCATTTACTATTCAGGAAGGGGAGTCTTGGGATTTTCTTGTATTTTTCCAGGATATATTGCTTTTCTTTTACTGCAAGTAGGTTCTTTTTATTCTATAAATCTGAGCATGAATATTTTTATCATGCTATTTTTAAGACTGGAAAAGTTTTAAAAAAGAGATCTCCCCTACCCTCAAAATAAAGTGTTCAGTCTTTTATCTGACAGGAAATTGTAGCAAACCATGTTCTAGTGGGAATCAACAATTACTGATTCAAGATATACAATCCTAAGAAAAGGAAATACTTACTGGAGAATTTTATAACTCTATAACCCAAGTGCCTGCCATAGCCTCTCATGTTAATAGTCTTCAGTACTGGGACTTGCTTAACTAACCATTCCCCATACAAATGTATTTTGAATTTGAGTCTTACAGTTTTTACTCGCAGCACACTACTATGATCTCATCTTTTCTTCTTTACATTTTCTATCCGTAATTAGAGAGCAGATGCTTTCTGTGCCCAGGCTAGTCAAGGTCAGTAAGAGATCTCTCAGCCAAGACAGCTGATTGCCTTATCATGTTGTCCCTACATGACACTATTTTTGACTTTTAATCCATTTATCATTGGGCATATCTTGTCTCTACATGCCATTTATTTCCTTGTAATAGATGTATCACAGAGGCTTACATGTATACATGTTTGTAATCTCAACATAACAGTTGTTTTCCTTTTCTTATAATGTATCACTTTTATGTAAAACTAATATAAAAGAAATCCTAATTTTTACCACTCAGATGGCATAGTGGTTAGAGCATCTGCCTCAGATGCGGGAGGTCAAGGGTGTGAACCCCAGGCCAAGTCATACCAAAGACATAAGAATGGTACTATCAGCTGCCTCACATGACGCTCAGCACAAAGAAGAGCTTAGTGTTAAGTCAGCCTGGTATCAGGATAACGTGACTTGTCTGTGGCGTGATGCCCCAGTGCTTGACATCGCTATAAACTGTCACACTGCAGCCATAATAGCAATATGACTGAAAAATTGTTAAAGATATGTTAAAAATCCCAAACACACAGACACACACAAATTCTAATTTTCATTTCTCATACTTCTTTTTTATAATATTCATGTAGCTCACACTATTTTATTTCTCTGTGAAACACTGTGGGTTGAGAGAGCTTGAACTTTATGACTCAGATTTAGGAAAAGCTATCTTACCGGTAATTAAGAGATGGTCTCATTCTGCAGGATATGTTTGTGGCATAGTCAGTGGGATTTAATAAATGTAGTTGTTGTCGGGGAGTGTCTTTTTTAAAATTGTTGCTTTAATAGACATTACCATTTTTCTGAAGAAACAATAACCTCAAGAATTTTTTTGTATTCCTCAATATTTTATCCTTTCCATAATAAAATATCTCATCGACCATCAGTTATTCATAGTTTTGGTTATTTATTTATAGACCCTGAAGAACATAGGTACCATACTAGAAGCTGCAGGCATTGGATATAACAACGGTATGTATCAAATACAGTCTGCTTGACTGATTTACCCTGCTACCTTTTAACAACCGTCTCTACTCGCTTATATGACAAGTCCAGCTACAAACTGCACAGACCCAGATCTGCCATCACATAATGTGTCAGCAGATATGGGGCTGTGTAGTTTGTTAGGAGTAATCAATCGGACAAACAACATAGACCCTGATATACAGGTGCAGTATGCTACAGCAGATCAGGATCTTTGCAGTTTGACTCAGCTTATTAATGAGCATATATGATATCATTTTTATCCAAAGATAGGACAGAACAAATTATTTTGTAGAGGTTTCCTTTCAGGAAGTGTAATGTAGTATTCAGTTTGGGTGCATGTCCATCTATATGTCACTCAGATTTGTACGTCCATCCAGATTAACCCCCGTTTTATAGTTTTTTCCATCCTTTTATTTCAGTGCCATTTTAACAGACCATCTTTGGATTTAGAATAAGACTTCAGGATGCATTTATCTTTATCTTTCATCATCCTGGTACATGAGTCATCCCAATTTTTCCCTTTTATAACATGATAGCACATGATCTTGAAATTAGGCTTGATGCTAAATTATTTGACTTGGCTTATACTTCACTAATATAGTAAGTACATTTTAGCTTTGGATTCATGTACGATATATAGATACATGTACATCTAATTCTTCACCCTAGAATCATCACAAAAGATGATTATGCATCTCTATTTGCACCACACCCTTTCCATAAAAGGAAGGACACTGTGGTCTTTTACACACTATATATAATGTTATACCTAAACTCATTATACTTGGTGAAGGGATGCACCTTGATAAAAAAAATTAGGTCACTGTGACTCGTATTTCATGTATCACTAACTTCAGTTCAGTTTCAAGCACTACTGATGCCAGAATCATCAAACAGAATGGTTGTATGCATCTCATATAGTTCAAAACCTTTACAGGGGGCCCAGAGGGGCAGATTGGTCTAAAGCGCTCACCGTTCCGGATCACTGCCATCTCACCTTTGTCTGCGTGGGTTAGAGTCCAAGGCTCGGCTAGCATGGGTACATGGGAAAGCCTGCCAGTAGCTTCTCGTGGGTCAGTGGTTCTTCCCTGGGTTCTTCCTCCACCAGTTACACTGGCTGCCATGTATAGCCTATCTTGTGCTGAAAAATGGCGTTAAACCCTAGAACAACAACATCATCAAAACCTTTACACAAAAGAACATAATTTTGACCTCCATTTAATATTTTATTGGCTTATGTTAAATTTTTGCATGTACATGTAACTCATAGCCAAATCATGAAACTTGGCAGGAGATTCATCGTAACATGTACTACACCCTCATCTTAAAAGTAGCCCATTGTGTCCCATTTTTTACATTTCACTGACTTTGATGTTTTCACTGTTCAGTGGTTTAATCATTAAACAAGATTCAGATTTGTTCACTTATCCAGTATCAGATATAGAAGCAGCTGCTACTAAAATCAGTAACCTTTAATTGACTTCTCAAAAACTGCTCCATGGAAGAATTTGAGCAAATATGAAAGAATGCATTCTGGCGTTGTTTTAGTTCAAATTTGTTCAAATGATGCTGAACAATCACAAAAAATGCCTAATGTTACCGCAAAAAAATTATAGAAAAACCTGTGTCTTCTCAAACAGATCATTTTTTTCTTTATTTCTTTCTCACAGAAGACTTTGAGAAAATCATTAAATTGCATTTTCATTTGAATTTCAGCTACCAGGTAATAATGAAATTGGTAGTTCTTGATGTTCTTGTGTATTTTTGTGATGTTGAACCTGTGGCATACATGCTTTTTTATCCCCTGATCTTTACTACCACTCTTTCAGTATTCCTTCCCACCTCAGTTATTTCCGTTTAATATTACATATTTTCCCCAATTAAAGTTTAAAAATTTAAAATCACTTTTAGCTTTAACTTGGCATCCAGAAGCGTTTTCAGTGGCTGTTCACAACATAACTCTCACTCCCCATGTTTTATTTTTTTTTAATAACCATGTAAATATAATTTAATTTTGATATTCCTAAAGAACTTGGAATGCACCTGAGTGAATATTGGAAATAAAAGAAAATGGAAGTATACATAAACATAAATGAATAATTTTTAAGCATGTACATATTCAGTATAGAAGAGATATAGCTAAGAACAAAGGGACTTTGATATGGATGGGTCTCCTTCAGACAGTCATACTCATGATGAGAACAAGTCTTACCAAGACATGCTTGTGAACAGAACTTCATTTTCATTGGAGAATGTGAATAAATCACACCTTGTATTTTTAAAAAGTGGCTGCATATGGAACTTTCTCTTTCATAATATGATATTATTTCCATGACTTTTTGGGGGAAACAATGCACATATTGTTTATGGATGTACAAGGATATGTATACATGCATTGTTTCCCACCCCATAAAAGCCATGGAAATAATATATAATAATAGCAGTCTTATTATCACCACTCTCGTTGTTTTGCACATGTGCTTGCACATGAATTTGATGATTTAATGCATTGTTTTTCATTTAATGTTTAGCTGATAATGAAAATTGCTAGTTGCCGATCCATTAGTTTTGGGGATTATTGATTTATATGAACTTGGAACTGCAGATAATTTATGTTCAGGTTGTCAAAGCCTGATTGCATAGCTCTTTATCTGATGTATAGTTGAAGATTTGTTAAAATGGTTCTTGCAGACATTTTGCAAAGTTTGATCTTTAAAATATTTTTATTACATGCCGACTTAACTTAGAGAGTTTGATCTTGTAAGTATTTTTATTGCATGTGCACTTAACTTAGTTGATATAATGACTATTTTATTCCATAATGAACACTGAGACGGGAATTATTTTACAGACATCACTCATCAGTATTCTGAGGTGCAGTGAATAAGACCTTATGTATATTCCTGTTCGTTTTGAAATTATGCTCAGACAGAAATAGTTGAAGTGTTCAGAAACATAAAAATTGGATAATTTTATATATTAAAAACAAATTAAATTAAATCCCATTTGTAATTTGTGAGCGGTTGAAATGACCTTGTTTGATATGGTTTAGCAGTACATTTCAGACTTACAATAAATGTATCCCCATGCCAAATCAAATTCATTCCTTGTGCTGGCTAAGAACATAACATGCATGTGGTTAGTTTTGTGTGTGATATCATAAAATATTGCAGTATTTATTCAACTTTTAAGAAAATACTGCCTTCTACCCAACTTCATGTTTTCTTTTTTAGTGGTCAAAGTGACAGTTTTGCTTGCTGACATTAAAGATTTTGCATGCGTCAATGACGTGTATACAAATTGTAAGTACCTGGCTGTCAATTAAATGTATGAAAAATGTAATTACCTGTGGCAGCATTTGACCAATAAATATATGTTTATGGACACAGAACTGGTTGAATTAGGAAATGTTTGCTTCCAATAGGTCTAGAGTATATATAAAAAATCATTTGTAGTGACATTGAAAAACGTGTGAATAGATTTACGTCACATGAAGGTGTGTATGACTGCATCATCTACAACGTGAAGCACTATTCTGCCTTTCCTGTTTTCACTATGATGCTTCCTGTATGTGGCTGTCAACAACGTTATTTAATACAGACTTTTGATTTTGATGACAAGGACCCATTTATATCTAACCATCTGCTAGGAGAGGCTCGACTTTGACAAGGACCCATGTACATCTTACCATCTGCTTGGAGAGGCATGACTTTGACAAGGACCCATAAACATCTTACCATGTGCTTGGAGAGGCTTGACTTTGACAAGGACCCACGTATACCTTACCATCTACATTTCTCCACTTATTACTTTGAAGCAGCCTAATCGTGTACCTACTGAGGTCACAATGTTTAGCAGTTTGGACAACTCAGACTTCACTGACATTAGCAAATAGCTGTATCAATGTAGACATTTTCTCATTTGAAAACCAAGATGTAGATATATAACAGATTTTTATTTCATAGTAGCTAAATTTGCAAATTTAGTCTTTTATTGGTCAACTCAGAAATGAATATAAGTCAGTTTTGTGTATGCCCCAACCCAAATCAAAGATTTTGGAGTCTTTTGAGGAATTATTTTCTTTGTTGGTAAGTTTTTGGACATCGAAAATATCGGGTAAAGATGGTACTTGCTTCGAATTAGATCTCTACTGAAGCTTAATAGTTCTAATTAATCAGTTAAGGAGCCCAGTTTTTGACTTTTTTTATTTCTTCTGAGAGGAATGAGTTTTATTGCTTGGAAATAAAGCACAATTTTATTCAAGAAATTAAGACAGTAGCAAGTGGACTTTATGAAAGTAATTGTATAATAATTGAATAATTATTGCATAGTAAGTGGATAGTAAATGTATAGTAAGTGGATAGTAAATGTATAGTAATTGTGTAATAACTGGCTTGTAATTGTATAGTGATTGTGTACTAAGTGGATAGTAATTAATTAATTGATAGTAATTGTGTAGTAATTGGATGATAATTGTGAATATTTTGCTTCTAGATTTTACGAGCAACTACCCTGCCAGGGCAGCATACCAGGTGGCAGCACTCCCAATGGTAAATATAATAAAATGTGTCCAACAGCAACCAGGCAGTGGATACAAATAATACAACATTATCTCTGCCCTTTTTAGTCTTCAACCTACAACTGTTGTGTCCATTACTAACAAGTGAATTTCCTTATTTATGCCTAGCAAGCTTGTATGTACTGTTATGGTGTGGCTATGAAATGAGTCTGAGCCATGACTCAGGGTAAAGGTAATGGGGTTAAGAGATGCAAGGGGCAGTGCCAGATTCACACAGGACTTGAGACTTTCATGTTTATATATATATATATATATATATATATATATATATATATATATATATATATATATATATATATATAGTATCTGTGTGTGTTATTATTGTATGTTGTGGGATCTAGATAGTTTCCAAGGTATGATCCAGAGGCTGAACTCAAAAGGGATCAGGACAGTCCCAAGAACCAATTCCAACTGTAGAAGTTAATTCCCCTTGTAATTGTAATTATGTATACCTGTAGTTCCCAAGTTGTAATTCAGAGTCTGTCCCCAAAGGGTAGGAAGAGAGCAAAGGCCATATAAATGACTGTGTTTCCATTCTGATAGAGTGTATATGTGATTAGAGGAAAGTGTTAGGATCTAAATGGTTTCCAACTGATGACACTGGTGCTGTGCCCCAGAGGGAAGTGACAGACACAGGGACAATGTTGGCTTAAAAATGGAAGTTATAAGTATACTTATGCAATATTCCAAAGAGAAAAGCATGAATTCTAGCAATTATACATTGAAATCAATCAAAATATGTAGATATTAGGCCTATTATATGACCCCCTTCGCTTTACCCCCATGGATGGGATTGACTTGGGGAATAAAGCAAATTTCCACTTTCGACAAAAATTTTGTATAGCAAGTTTCATCAAACTCTGATGTAGTTTTTGTGGGGCTAGCAATGCTTTGCGGAATAGAACAGAACCAAAATTGAATAAAGGGGTTTTTCTCCTTCAGCTACTCCAGTCTCATCAACATTAGCGATATAAGCATGCTTTCTACTGAATTGATCAGCTCTATTAAGAAGATGAAAAATCGACTTTTCTGTCATGCTAATATTGAGAAAGGGCAATAACTCTGCTTTTTACGTCTCCTTGCCTCCATCAGGTGTTACTATTTTTTAAGCTCTTCCTTACTCTTAACAATCCACACCAATATCAGAGTCAAAATTAGCCTCCACTCAGGACTTTCGACTTCTCATTTGTATTTTTCAACATATTTTATACACTGATTTTCCATTTTGTCCAGATTTTTGGTGAATTTGTCATATTCTTTACACTCTTTATAAAGACCATTTATACAATAACTAAATCAAAACATTTTGATTTGTTTAGCCAACTTTCAAAATGGTACCATTGTGGCCATCTTGAAAATGTTATCACTAATCCGCTTGCCTGAATGATGGCATTTACATGAGGTTTTCTTAAAATGCTAGTTGCAGTATTGGTTATGAACAAAAGTAATGGTGATCTGAACACCAATATATCCATGCTTTTGGGACGAGTTTTGAAAAATGAGACCTGATTGACCTTGCAGTCGAGTCAGAAGTCACTGCTTGCATTTTTTTGTATTACTTCATTGAGCTTATGAATACAGTCAGGGCCGGCGCCAGACCCAGCCAGACTATCTGGCGCCCTAGGCAGGGTTAGATTCTGGCGCACCCCACCCCCATCCCACCCCCGGAAAATATCAATTTCCAAATTTATAAACAATATAAAAAAATTAAAAATGCACCCCCTGAAATCAGTACCCTAGGCGGCTGCCTGGTTTGCCTATATGGTAGCGCCGGCCCTGAATACAGTAACTTGTACAAGTGAATTTTGACCCAACTTTGTATCAAGTTGTGAGCATGATAACACTTACAAGTATGAATGGATTTTTACCAGATCAAGTTTGTGTATATCTCATGAATACTTTTTAACGTGTTTAATGATGGCACTTGAATAAGTAGTTTTATTTTTCTCATAAAAATATCTTTAGATTTAATCAATCTTTGCACATGGATATGTCGTTACATTGTAAAAGATAAGTTGAATGCTTTTCTATCCATCATTATGTCAGTTCAAGATCAGCGGCCATGACAGAATTTTGTTCTGCACTCGCAGGCATCTCGTGAAGTATCAACTTAGCCTTGCAATAATATTTTCTTACCAGCTTGGTTTTGTTCAAGTTTCTCAAGAATATCAGAGATTGTTTCAATCCTGGGAACTAACACAAAAGGTCTGATCTTGGATCTCTGGAATATTCTTTTGACCAGTAGAGTATCAGTCCCTTAGAGACTCTTGTTTTATGGATTACTGTGAAATTTTGCACATACACCACTAACTCAATAACTTGCATCCTGATAACTCGCGAACCCACTTATAACATGAGATCAGGCGTGGATCCCATTTTCTAAACTAAAGATTACCCCCAAAATTGATCCTTATTTGTTGAATTTGAAGAAAAGTGCAATCAAAATTGGTAACGGGAACTTGATATATTACTCGTTTTATCGTTGAAAATGATAGCTATGACCTGAAAATTTTAATCAACGTTATGAAATATCAACTTTTAATAAGAAGTCATCTAAATTTTAATCAACATTGTGAAATATCAACTTTTAATAAGAAAGTCATCTAATTTGCTACATTCTCTTTCCAAACGACATTCTTTGTACACCCAAATTTACGATATTAAAGGAAATTTCTATCAATGAAAATGTCACTTACGTCTAGTAGAGTCATTACTTTAATAAATAAATACCAATTAAATTTTGTCTTTTAGTTCTATGTTATAGTTCCTTTTGAGTGTAAGCATCATAAAGGCAAAGCATTCTTTTATGATTAAATGTAAAATGTGCCAGTCTACTATAATAGCTATATCTGCAAGCATTTCTCTTGAGAACCTAATTAAGTGCCGACTGTCTTTTGATATCTGATTAGCAGAAGCATTTGTTGTATTGTTGCGATGAATTAAAGCTGGCCTCCTTTGTATTATCATGTTAGTTATGTCTTTTTAATCAGATAAAGGGAGGTGGTAGAAAAAGTTAAAAATCGTATAAATCCAACATGCTTAAGAACCACCAGCAGTATGTCGGGTGAACTCATTTCAGTTAATCAGTTGAACACTGTTATAAATGTTATTGTGTACGTAATCTAATGAAACTACCTTAAATTAACCTACTCAGTAATAACTGTGATCAAAGATATCAAGACAACCAAGTGAAATGAATACTTTGTAAAACTAAAGAGCTTTTTTTCACAGATATGGACCATTGTGGTGAAAACGAGTTTTAGAGATATCCTCAAGGTTGATAAGAAGTTTCACTATTGCTTGCAATGAAATAATGGTATCAATATTTTACTAACTGAACAATACAAAAATTGAGCTTCGACCTAGATGATTGTTTCATGAAATAAATGTGGCATGTTTTTCATGAAAGAGAATCTTGTTTCACTGTGAATCAACAGTTAGTCTGGTTCCCTGCTTTGGCGACTGCTTTGTCTTGCATAACACTATTACACACCACTCTGGGAACCAGACTGATCAACAAAACAAAAAGCAGTGACGTATTACACAGATGTTTTGCATACTCATTTTGAATGTTGAAACCAGTTGTAATATTATTAACGAGCTTTCAGATGTTGGACATTTTGAAAATAAATGTAATTTATACAGAATAATGAACAACTTCATCAGAAAAAGTGCTTTATTAACTATTCTTGATGCAGTTATAAAACGAGGCTTCAGTCATTAAACAGCCCAGTTCCCACCCCAACACTCTCCATCCCCGCAGTTTTCTGGATGTCTAGCAGATTTTTTTTAGGTCCCTTGGTAACTCTCATCTCTCTTATAGTGTGTCTATGTTTTTGGAGCCCATTGTGTGCGAGTTGTCGAGGGAAACTTGTACATGTATTAGCTTTTATGATCTCCATATTTTTGTAAAAGTTATTTTTCATTTTGACTTGACAGCTGGATTTAGTTTATGGCTGCAGATAGTTTTGCACTTTTCATTGAATTGAAATGAAACTTAGTACATGCTGCATTATGATGATTAGATTAACATGTTGACCAGTCATTGTATTCACACTATTTGGAAGAGTATACACTGTTTTCACTGTCTCCATTCAAAGGATAATGAAGGATGTGTGTGTGTGTGTGTGTGGTTTGGATTTTTAACATAGCTTTAACAATTTTTCAGTCATATCGCTACAGCATCTGCAGTGTGACAGTTTATAGTGATGTCTAGCACAGGGGCATCATGCCGCAGACATGTAGCATGATGTTCCACCCAATCACATTATCCTGACACCAGGCTGACCAGTCCTAACACTAACCTCTTAATGCTGAGCGCCAAGTGAGGCAGCTGTTAGTACCATTTTTGTAAGTCTTTGGTATGACTCGGTCAGGGATCGAACCCACAACCTCCTGCATCCGACGTGGACGCTCTAACCACTAGGCCACCGGAGCGGTTAAGGATGTGTATGTATGCATATGTGTGTGTGCTTAAATGAGCACATTTTTTACTCTTCCTTTAGATTAAATGCAATGATGTGTAAAAGGATTTTGTGTCTGTATTTGCATGTGTGTTTATATGAGTACATTTCTCTTCTGGTAGCTTAAATGCAAGGACTTTAAAAAGATAGGTGTGTGTGTGTGCGTTTCAGTGAGCACATTTCTCACTCTTTCTGTAGGTAAACTTTTTAAAGGATGCCTCAGATATCAGGGACTGTAGTGTAGCAAAAACTGAGTACTTTCTGGGTTGTAAGTTAACCACTCAGAATGTATTTGATATCGGAGATGACACAGTAATATAATGTGTTGCCAAACATTAAATCCACTTAACTGAACCTTCATCTTTTTTTTAATGGCACAGCTATATTTAATTTGAACCACAAGCTCATTTCTAGATTGGGATGGTGCATTGCAACTGAACTATGATGCGCCTTATTTATTTAAAACAATCACTCTAGGGGCCTAGTGGTTAGAGGGTCTGCTTTGCATGCGGGAGGTTGCAGGTTTGAACCCCGGCTGAGTCATACCAAAGACTTGTAACAATGGTACTAGCAGCTGCTTCGCTTGGCATTCACCATTATGATGTACATTATTTATTTAAAATGATGGCTTCAGTAGCCTAGTGGTTAGAGCATCTGCCTTGGATGGGGGAGGTTTCAGGTTTGAACCCTGGCCGAGTCATATGAAAGACTTACAACAGTGGTACTAACAGGTGCCTTGCTTGGCATTCATCATTAAGAGGTTAGTGTTAGGACTGGTCAGCCTGGTGTCAGAATAATGCAACTGGGTGGGACAATGATGGTACATGTCTGTGGTATGATGCCCCAGTGTGACATATCACTATAAACTGTGGCACTCCAGACATCATGTTGATATGACAGTCACTGCAAAATTGGTAAAGCTACATTAAAAATCCAAAGCACACACACACACGCAAATTTATTTAAAATGTCAGTCCCCGCAGTGTCCAAATCCATTTCCAAAATTTTACATTTGCTTGACTGCACTAAATGAGAAAATTGTTGAATCTTTTTTCTTTCTTTTCTTTTTAGAATGCTAGAATTGAAATTGAAGCAGTTGCTGTTGTGGGCAATATAGTGGATGCATAAAAATGGAGGAAGTTTTATTACCAATCTTGAGGCACTTATTTTATGTGAATATCCATAACACAGCAACAGTAGTGTGTAACAGAGGTCACCATGTCAGCTCCTTTGAAAATTTAGATTTTTACAAATTTTGATGTGTTAAGGAATGCTGAAGTGATAGTACTATCCAAGAAAACTAAATGAATATTTTCATATGCTTAATGATATTATCATTTGATTTTTATGGCAGCAGGACTGATAATAAAACATATTGAACTTGTACATGTACTCAGTAATAAACTTAGTGTATGATCTCTATAATTTGACATATTTCTCATTAAACAGGCACTTGTGGCAATGTGCACACATACACCGTTATACCACACTAATGGTAATGAACATGCACACATCTCCCATTATACAACATCCATGGCAATGCACTCTCTCTCGCTCCCTTACACAGCACTTGTTGAAATGTGTGCAAACATATCCCCACCCCAGTAATGGCTATAATTAAGACTGTATTGCATCCTCATTTAGGGACACACACACATACACACACACAAAATATATGATGACCTGCCAACCTAAAAGTTGCTCCCTTAATCCAGGATTCTGAGATACGACTTTCATTTTACCGAGTTCTACACATATTGAATTTCATTCAATATTTGTTTATTCCTGTATTATTCCTATGATTACTATGTCAGATAATCTTTATTTTTTGTAATATACATCGGGGCCAGTTGGTCAGTCTCTGCTAAAGTATGTTTCTATTCAATTCCAATGAATTTGCCATGAAGCATGAAATTATCACTGACCTTATTCATTGCAGCATTGTAGTATTTAACAGGTTCGATAAATGCTACATTTTTAAGGACTTGTACCTGTCAACTTTATACAGCGAGAAAAACCTGATTTTTGGGGTCCTTCCATGCCTACCTCTCAATTTCATAATATATCCTGATGTTTGTACAGAACTCCCAATTATTACATTACGTCTGTTGATTTTCATTTCTTCTAAAAACAATTCTACATAAATAGATATATTGTATGCAATCCAAAGAAGCCATATTCTGTTTTATCACCTTTGAATATTGTTGTAATGAAATAATTATCAAAGTACAAAGAAGTTTTTCTTTAGTAAATAGACTGTTAAGTTCAAACATTATTCATGTAAATTTATTAACTTTTTTTTATCCCCACAGTATTAAAATCAGAAAATTACCACAAAAAAAGACCACAGCAATAAAATTGTGAGCAATTAATTTCAGTCCCAAGAATGATCATTGTTAATAGTGTAGCATCTCCATTCCCTCAAAAGAAACTTACCCATGACTGTACCATATATAGAGATGTTAATTACCATCATTAAATTCAAAGATGGATCGAAAAACATACGATGTAGAATATGTTCACACAAAAAATCTAATTCAGAATAAATGTTATTTAGTAAACAATGTATAATGCCTTACAAGTTGACAACAAGGAAATAAGGTGGGATATAAAATGTGGGAAAAATAGTTGCAACATCTATGGTAGCTTGAGATTGCATATTATGGCACCATTACATCAAATTATTTATTCCAATCAATTGCTGGTGCTTACATAACACACTGTATAAAATCTTGTCTTTGAAGTATCTCAGCAGAGAGCCAGTCCTTTTCACAAGAAAATTCAAATGATATGAATTGACTGTTAATTAGTCATACTGGCTTTCTTGCTTGTTTACTGAAGACTAACCTTAAGCTGTTGTGTAGTTGGGCCACAACTACTTGAACATGAAAGGAGGGCATGTCCTGGGTAAAATTAAGGCACACACAGGGAGAAACAATTATCCTTTGAGAATTTCACACATATTAGACCTGAAAGATTGGTCAATATTTAGTGAAAACGAGGCCTTAAAAATGCTGTCAGAAAACCTCACTTTTTTAAAGTCCCAGTTTCCTTATATTTTTTGGGTTCAATTTCCCTACTTGTGTTTTGAAAAGTTGACAGGTATGAGAACTAGATAACAAAGCAGTAATGCTCAAGTGTAATAATGCCAAAGTGTATTAGGTCTATCTCAGATTCAGTTCCCAGTTTCTGGCACATGTCAAGGTATGTGGTCACCTCTCCAATATCAGTTTTTTCAAGGCTTTTTCCAAGATGGAAAAATAGCACAATACACCTGCATCTATAAGATATGGTAACTTACTTTGATGTAAGAAAATAAATAAAACTTAAGAAATCCAAAGACAGAACCTTCAAGGGCGAATGAAGTACAGTAAGTCCTGTTTCTCACTGTTAGTACAAAATCAACTATTTGCCAAGTTATATATGACCATGATTAATAGTCCATGATGTAGATATCTAAAATTTGACAGACCCTACCATACTTTTCTTGTTTCAGTCATAGTAACCTTAACCTTTGGCCTTTTGATCCTCAAATTGACATGCTTCTTTGTTATCCTGATTGTAAGCTGTCCACAAAGTTTTGTCTAAGTTTATAATGTGGAACTTGCGTTATTGTCCAGCACAAATTCTCTGCTTTCAGTTACAGTGCTTTTTAGCATTTGACCCAAACATCAGTAGATTTATTCCTTGTGCAAGCCATCCAACAGATTGGGCTAGATATTTGATGTGGAACTAATGTTATCGTACATAACCCATTTTTACTCTTTCAGTCAGCGACCTTGACCTTTGACCCCCCCCCAACGACAGACTTCCCTAAAATGAGAGACTTATTCATTTCTGCAAGCAATCCAGTTTTCCAACCATAGATGATGATGGAGAATTCAAGTTAATGTGCATAGACTTATTCTATTAGTCACAGTGACCCTCACCTTTGACCATGAAATTGATGTTTCCATGCACTAAGCCCAACCCATCCATATTTGATAACTGTATGAACGTCTGTAATGTATTGTAATTCACCTTGCATTTTGCAGATGAAAGAATTGAGTTCCTTTAAGTTTCTATGGGATATGATGTAATACCTCCTTAAACAAGAACAATTTTATCGACATAAAAAAGTAATGAATATTAATTAAATGTATACAAGAGCAACAAAGTCTTGAAATGTCATTCTAAGTGCATGAAAATGTTAATGAAGAGACTGGATAGATCATCTCTGTCAAAAGTTCAAATATGCATAAATATTAATTATTATGTCAAATATTTATTATGATGAAAAATTCATTGTAGTGTCATTCCATTACATTTTACAACTGACCTTTAACCCTTGGCCTTTGATTTTGTAATCTTTGCAAAAGTCCTTACTTTCACTCTTGTGTGTCAATCACTGAGGTCAACAAACTAAGGTGCAACTGGCCAACATCTATGATAGGACCCATTTTGCTTTATTTCTAATTGAATGGGTTGTAAAATTGATTGGTTCGATTATGCGCCATGACCTCAATCAAGATCCTAGGCAGAAAGAAAGGATAGTATTTATGGAAGTTAATCAAGCTATAATGTATGCATCAAATGGCACACGGGTTTCCATGATTGGCAGATAGTGAACTTTACAGAGTCCATTGCATGATTTTATGGTAATTTGAAATTTTAAATCAGGCCTGTTAAATAAACAGACTTGTTATTTTTGGAATCCTCGTTAAATTCCCATGCAGCTCTTGATGAAATAAATTCCATCTTACAAAGCAGCTCAAATGACCCAGCGTGGCAAAATATCACAACTCGAATATGACCAGACTTTGTTCATTAGTGTCTAATAACATTAAATGTCTTGGAGCATTGGTAAATTTCCTGAACAGTTTTTGCATCATGGCTTTTAGTAACAGGTTATGAAATCTATTTCTAATACTCTCGTTGCTTTTCTTCAGCATTGTTGTAATCAAATTCATTTATCCACATGACTATTGAGAAGTCTGGGTACCATTGTTATATAAATACCCAAAACATCTAATCGATTTGCCCTTGGGGATCTTCACTGCTGCTAGAATATTTGCTCATATTACCAGAGTATTCACTAAAATTGGGTGATTTGGTGAACGACCGGGGCTACATTTTTTCTTGCACAATATAAAGTAATGGTTTTATCTTTTTCTCCTGACAAATTTGACCAAGCCTGGATTGGTGCCGTTCGAAGATGATTCCTAAGTTAATTGATATATCAATATATTCTTGATATGTTGCTGAAGAAGTATATAATATTTTTTAGCCTCTTTGGTAAATCTGTATGGTGCATAAAATAGTGATTTAAGCTTTTCTGCTACATTTTTTGTATTCCAGTTGTAGGAAAGAATCTCCGTAAATTCTTTCCAAATATGAGCGTCAATATGAGAATTTGCCTATATATATAACATTGTAGGATTTGGCCAGTGTGGGTATGTGAGAAAGCTTGCCAGTAGCTTCTCGTGGGTCGGTGGTTCTTCCTGGGGTTTTCCCGGGTTCTTCCTCCACCACTGATACTGGCCGCCATACATAGCCTATCTTGTGCTGAAAAATGGCGTTAAACTCCACAACAACAACAATAACATGGTAATTATTCAACAGAAAAGGAGATATCTCTGTCCGATTTTTTTATTTTTTAATTCGAGATTATTGGCATACAACTATGTAGTGCTGTCGATCAAGCTAACATGTGCATTCTATGTCAGTTACGTTTCCAGTACAACCTCATTTGAGCCCCAAGTTTGCCAAACAATGTACTAGAAGCCCAGAAGCCACTGGAAGTCGTACGTTCTCAAGAGTTATGCATGCCAACATACTTGTAACTGATATCGACCATGCGTCACCAGATTTAGTTTCATTTTCATAATTTGCCAACTCGAACATCAAAAATCTCCCAAGTTATTATTGTTGTAGTATTTAATACCATTTTTTAGCACAAGATAGGCTACACATGGTAGCCATTATAACTGGTGGAGGAAGAACACCGACCCACGAGAAGCTACTGGCAAGGTTTCTCACGTACCCACATTAGCTCCCCAGTTATTTGAGAAATTGTATTCTCCTGTAGTTGGACTAGAATCGACAATGTTGTGTTTCCTAGCATGATGTTGTTACCAATCACGCTGTTTGGCTGTGTTAATAAAGTAAAAACCTTGAAAAATAAAATGTGAAGCGGACAGAAAAATATTCGCACCCAAGCTCTGTAAAAAGCTAATATCCCCAAAATATGCAATGTTGAATTACTATATTATGATATTTTGTATATCCATGCATTGTCCTGTGTAATGGCAAGTACAGATAGCCATAATACACTGTAGCAAATTTTGGTCTCCTAAGTATTTTTGTAAGCGTAATCGCCTGTCAAATAATGAAGGTATTTTGATATTAGCTAGAAACATTTAGTTGTCTCTGGTACAGATGCATGCTTGTATTAATTTGTTATTTGAGGTTTAATAGCTTATTTCTGTTTTATGCACGCAAAAGAAACTGCTGATAACTGGATAATTTAAGCAGAGTGTACAAACTAAACGTATATTAAGCAGTTACCGTTTCTGCTGTGTTTAATCATAACATCTCTTCCGGTTACAGCCAGAAAGACGTGTCTGCAGTAGCGTTACCGTAGCAGCTTCATTTGCATTTTTTTCCGATTATTTATCGTTCTTATATTGGCCACGTATGCCAGTTCATTTTCGTGGATTATTAAATACACGGGCTGCACATATGTATCTTTTATGATAAAATCAATAGAAGTCATTAGAGATAGAAGGCACCAATGTATTTGCAGCTAAAACTACACATAGCTTATATTCTCTTTACTGTCTTTAATGGTTTTAAATATTTACAATTTCCAGATGTACATTTTAAGAAGTCCTTGAGGTAAACTGTTGTAGTCAATGCGTTCCTTGCCAAATAGTGTGTATATAGGACGTCTCTAACCTGTTCGATTATATTAGTGTAATTATATATCATTTTCTTAAAAATAATCACATATCCACTCGTATAATGGGGGAAATTTAAACTTGCAATTCTCATTTCATGTAATATGCTTTGTATTTCTTGCGTATAAAAAAAGAGGGTTTGTGCATGTAGCCGAGTGTTTTAGACAAGGAAAGCCCTACGTACGTTGAAGATTCTTTAAAAGTGATTTTCAGGCTTCTTAGTTTGAACACAAACTTAATTTAAAACGTTTTCGAGATTTCGAATCAAACAGACATAATAAAATGCAAAAGTAAATTATTTTAATACTTTTGCAGTGGAGCCCTTTTAAAATCCGCCTGCCTAGCAAACAAGTTCTCGTGCAAATCAAATCCTTTAAAAATAGCTTAAGAATGTGTCACTATATATGTATGTAAGCAGCAGAGGGGGCGAATTGGACATTTGGCTAAAACGTCATTTGGTTTAATTGATACTTTCTGCACTCAGCGATCCAGCGTCGTCAGCGCCTGGTAAAAAAAAAACGACGACGACGTTGTTGTCGGGGGGGGGGGGGGCAAATCGACAATTGTCCGGAATGTCATTTAGTTTAATATACTTTCTGCATTTTTGATCCAGCGTCGTCAGCGTCGGGTAAAAAAGTGCGATGACCGCGTTGATGTCATTGCCCCCTCTGCTGCTAAGGAGTTACAATGAAAATTATTTACAATTTAACCGAATATTTGGTCAAGTCCGATACAATATCATGTCCGAGGATCATGTAAATGTATCGTTACAAATCCATGTGGGGTCGACTGAGCATGACTAAAAAAGTTTCGAAAAACATTAAAGTCCATGTCACCGCCGCACCATGTCTGCCAAATATTTCGTAACGTGTGTGTATCGACGCCGTTGAACACAGCAAGAATATTACAGTTATTTCTGATTACTTTTGGAATCTGAGTGTATCGTTGAGTGACATATATCACGTCAGTGTTTTTATGCCTGCCTCTGGAAAATATTCTAGCTGGGTTTTTTTGATTGTCTAACATAACATCATCGTACACGACTAGATTGTTAACGTCGCCATCAATATCATCAATACCTGGTGCATCATTGATATCTGTAATAAACTCAATAACATTTTTTTCAGTGATCGCTGATGCATTCTCGTTAAAATCTTTCAACACCTCGTAGCATCGTTGATCATCAACGTTAGGGGCGATTAAAAACAACTTATCCCACTTCATCCATCTCATTATTAAATTAAGTAGTAATTGCGTCTTGCCGGATCCAGATGGTCCGATGATAATCATCCGGATCGAGTTTGGTAACGCTGCAACATGCTTAACTGGTTCTCTTGTTTTAGTCGCCGAAAAATCAATTATATTCATATCTCTATACATAAATTATGGATCTATATTGTGTGAAGTGTAGAGTGCGTACTGGCACAAATGATATGACAACCGTTACAACAAAAAATAATAGATCAGCACTTACTGGTAAGTGTGTACAATGCGGTATAAAGAAATTAGATTTATTTCTATTAGACCCGGGGATGTTTTAAAAAAAAGCGAGGAGGTGATATTGCAGCCAAGTTATCAAAACTCCCGGGAACACCATGGGGAAAGTATCCAGGAGAAAAGCACCTCCCAGGATATAGCTACTGTGGCCCCGGAACACGATTAGATATCAGACTCGATGATCAAAATCAGCCCAAACCCGGTGAGTATCCAATAAACGCTATCGATAAGGCGTGTCATGCTCATGATGTTGCTTATAAAAGTAGCGATCTGCAACAGCGTCATATCGCGGATGTAAAATTAATTCACGCGTTAAATACCATTCCTGATAAATCATTTAAAGAAAAATTGGCTTCATGGTTGGTAAAATCGGCTATGAAAGGTAAATTAAAGATGGGCGCTGGTAATTAATAACAACATGGAATCCATCTATTATTCTCCGAGAGGATACTGGAAAGGAAAAGCCGCAATTGATAAACTCGCAAGCGCTGCAAAAGTAACAAGGGCCACTGCGGCTAATTGGTTATCCAAACAGGCTATATGGCAAATCTATCTACCACCGCCTAAACAAATCAACTTTTCGCGCCTTGATGTCAGCGTACCTAATGAAGTTCATCAGGCTGATATACTATTTCTGCCGCATGACAACGGTTACAAATACGTGCTAACCGTAGTTGATGTTGCGAGTCGATACAAACAAGCGGAACCGTTAAAAACAAAGTCAGCAACTGAAGTAGCTGATGCGTTTGAGCGGATTTATCGAAGAGGTCCTCTGCGCTGGCCAAATCTATTACAAGTTGATCCTGGTAGTGAATTTCGCGGCGCTGTTTTATCAGCGTTGAAACGTCACAATGTCGCGGTACGACGAGGTCATACTGCGCTACATCGTGATCAGGCAATTGTTGAACGATTCAATCGGACTCTTGCTGAACGGTTATTTGGATATCAATACGCAAAAGAATTCATCCAAGAAAAACGATCTCGTGAATGGGTTAAAAGGTTGCCAGGCGTAATTGCAGCGTTAAATAACGAGATTACCCGAGCAATCAACATGAAGCCCAGCGACGCGATTAAAAAAAAATATATACCTGGAAGATCAAAAATAGATAGCGTTTCCAAGCCGATTCTCGGCGATGTCACTGTTAGATATCTATATGAACCAGGAGAGCTTGAAGGCGGTAAAAAAAGAGCTACTGATCCTATCTGGAGTGTTACCACACATAACATATCAACGATAACACGATCAACTGATAGACCACCGATCTATAGACTGGATTCAACTGCCCCACAGCGGGGGTTTACACGCGAGCAATTACAAGTGATACCTGACGATACTCAATTACCCCCGCGTGGTCTTAACTAGCGCCGTTGCGTCTATTGCACTCAAGACAGGTCAACCTCACATTGTTTTTGACATGACCGAGACTGTTATCGATCCTGTCCACGGTAAATTGGCGAGCGTCTTTATCCGAATAACGCCAACTCATTATACAATTACAACTCGCGCAGTGATTATTCTGTTGTTGTCGTAGCGAGATTATTAATTCGGCATCAATATCAAAACGCCGCTGTTTTTTTTATCCTGTTGTTTATAACCAGAGAGTTTTCTATTAATGACGCTTGCATCGATGATGTCGTCGTCACTGGCTTCGTCAATAACAATTCTTCGAAGCTGATTTATCCTCCGTACTCTGGACACTGCAAGATAGACTAGATTTGACCATTCGATGCGATTATCAACTATCCAAACAATTGTATCCGTGATGGTTAATCCCTGCGAGGAATGTATTGTTGTTGCGTATCCTAGCGTCCACGGGGATTTATCAGCACGCAGCGCGTCTTCGACGACACTGATATCAACGAGCACGATATCATTCAGCACGAGAATTTGTTTTTCTGTCCGTCCTGGAATTTCAACTTCAATGTTCTGCCGCCGTGTATCCGCGGGTCTATAACACAACGGCACTGGGCGCGTTGGAAACTTTTCCTTATGCAACGTAAACAACTTTCGCTGAAGTGTGTCTCTGACTATCTTTCTACTTGCTGTTATTAAATCGTTTGGTCTCCATGTTTCCCAGAATTCATTTAATGGCGTTTCCGGAATCACCTCGCGGATTATTTCACATTGAATTCTATCCGGCTGTAATCTGATTAATTTCTTAACCTCGCGCAGTTGTTCATCAAGTGCTCGGTAATCAGTATCGGTTTCTTCATAATAGTCCACAAAACCCTTTAACCAATCATGTGGACCCTCGCCGACAAATGGTGGTGGTTGGCCATGATCTCCGCACATTATCACTGCTGTATTCGCGCGCAGCAACCACTCAAGAAACATTTGTAAAACATCTAACGAAACAGTACATATCTCATCCCAAATGATAACCTCAGGAATAAATTTTTCACCCATTCGATCAGGAGTCCACGCACCGCCGCTGTATCGAAAAAAGCTGTGATAAGTAACGGCGTCAACATTTCGTTGTTTTATCTCTCGCGCTAGTCTATGGGTTGGTGTAAGCACAATCATACTTGCCCGCGTTCGAAATAATTCAATTGCCCGAGTCGTCTTTCCTGACCCGCCACAGCCGTTTAAATAAACCGTCTTGTATCTACAGATTGGGTCGGATATCGGTGGTGCATTAGACCACTCTGACAATTTATCACCGCGTAAGTAATTGTTTTCAATTGTAGCATCTGCTGACGGGGAATAATCGCGTCGTATTTCATTTTTAATTCTCCATGTACCCCAACTCTCATTCGGATTAGTAAGCACAGCTACGTTGCTTTTATACTTTACGTCCATGTACATTGAATCAATCGCAACTCTAACTGCGGTGTCGGGAAATCTATTTAACATTGAAAATAAATTTATACAAGCATAACCCAGCATAGACGCCCTCAAATGTAGATATGCTGGGCTGTCTCCATCGCTGTAAGTAACAACTGTACCCAACCTTGTTCCATTGGACAAGAAAGCTGTTTTGCAGTTCACGTATCTATTTTTCGCCACTGCGTCCTTGATTACGAAATCATATTCTGCGTCATCTATAATCAGCCGTGAGCAATATCGTTTGTAGTCGCAGTTTTTTCCACCTTGTGTGAACTTACCAATTATTCTTCTACCGAGATCTTTTGCCTCTATGTTTCGTTGGTTGAATATCTTTCTGGACCATTGGACGATATATTCCTCGTCGGCATCAGTCTGTTTTCTGGATTGGTCAATTATACTATCTAGACGCTCTGGTTCTGGTAACCAGACTTCAGTCTGCGCTCGATATGATATAATCGCATCGCTGACAATCAACGAAATTAGCATTTTACAATCAATCATATACCGTAGCAGCGCTATTGGCAACCACGTTTTTTCAGTCATGTGTCTACCAATCCAAACATAACAACACGGATGGAGTCCTGCCGCGAATTCAAATGATACTATGCGAGCGAATCCGGTTAAATCGAAATCAGGCAGTGGTCCATTAATAGCAACACGAGTCATTTCATGTCTGGGGTGACCAAATCGTTTGAAATACTCAGCGGCGGATCCATACCCGAGAAAACTCGCTGGATAACAAGCAACCATATCAACAGAAATCATACTATCGCGGTTGTATCTAGTGTTCCATAATCCACCGTGATAGTATTCCAAACAACTGGATTGTACATCCGGTAGAAATTCCTTGCGTGTTGGTCTCCACGCATTTTTCTTTGCTGTAAAATGAGCTGCAACTGATGGAATTGTAAAACAGTTTGTTAATAATTGTTCATCATGCTCTCCAAATTCCATGGCTAGTTTTTTCATCTTGCTGTGAAACGCTTCAGTGCGATATAATTCGCCATTTGGTCGTACAAATTGATCAAAGGTATCCGTATCGTTTTCAGCGCTGCGAAGTAACCACACTGATACAGGGTCGTTTTTACACAAGCAGGCAATAGTATCAAATAATTTCACCTCCGCGAGAAACCCATCCTTGGAGAATTGTTCTCCCAGGAATTCTTCAGGTATATACTTTACTGTTCTATCCCGTGGAAATATTGTGACCGCGGACGTCCATGCGTGTTCGTTATGATCAATAATCTTGATTGGGGCTCCCTTTGATTTATACTTTGATTCGTATAATACTTCCCCGGTTATCGTTGTAACGGTTATTGGAAAGCTCAGCGATGTTTCTAATCTCGCTATGTCGCTAATAGTAGCTCCTCGCTCTTTTACGGTTAGTTCCCACTGGTTTATTTTGCTACGCCGTAGATCAGTCAGTTTATTTCCTCGACATGCATTTGTAAAATGCTCTATTATTCGTTCTGCTACACAATTTATCCCCGTTGATTGTTTCATTGGTTTCAGTTTTACAATATCAGGTTTCTTATTTAACGGGTATATCCCATAAACAACTGCTGTTTCAGGATATGCTCGTTCATAGTATGGTTTGTCAATTCCAGTTAACAGCCCCGGCTTGGAATCGTGGCTAACAATGACTGTTTTCTTGTCGCTGAGAACTGGTTCAAATTTATCACGTATGATCCAATTACCTGATTCCACCCGGACAATGAATTTTACTCTGAAAAAATACTTTTTACTGCCAAGGTGTGATATTATCGTTACTGCGCGTTTGTCGTTCATGGTAGCATCAACAACGCCATCAATTCGAAATGTTGACCAACTATGAGATGCACCATCACGCTTGAATTCATTGATACAATTACGGATTTTATTTAACAGGGTTCTATCGTTTATTAACGCTTTTGGTGCGTCCTTGAGGGTTCTATCGAGATTAAACTTAACATTCTTGTAACGCTTAATTTCTGATAATCTCTCGAACTCCTCCTCCATATAATTAAAACAAGTATTTAAATGAAAGAATATGGTATAATGAATCACTGCAAATGGTTGATGATTGGGTCGACAGCCCCGTGCAATAAATCATGCAGAGGTGAATTCTGCGGGTATCATTTACAAAGCGTTCGCAACGGGTCCCTTGGCCCCCTCCCGTGCTTGGTTTGCCACGTTGGTGTAAGAGGAAAATCACAGTTGTGTATCAGTTGCGGTGGAAAACGATACAGAGAGTTAAAACGTTATTACGATAAACGAATTAAAAACTCCACTGTTGACCCCAACAACGACAGGATTATAAAAACCCCTCAAGACTATATCCAGAGGTTTATAATTAAACCAAGTAATGAATTAAACAAATAGTATTGTTATACAAATGAATCAAGAATTTCAGCCGCATCCTGTGCTCGTTAATTATGAAGCATTTCGTGATGGTGTTATTAGAAACCGCAGACTGAAGAAACCAGTTGGATGGAAAAATAATCTCGGGTATTTGATGTTTACTGCTGGAGGGGAAAAATATCTCTGTCACAGAATCATCTATGAATGTTTCCACGGATTGATCAAAGATAGTCTCGTTATTGATCACATTGATTCTAATTATCAAAATAACAGACTGTGTAATCTGCAAGCTATCTCTCAGAGTGAAAATAGTAAAAAAGGCCAAACTGGTAAGTGCTCAAAATAAGCAAGGGGTGTCAAATCGTTTGATACATCAACGCACGAGGAAAAAATATTTCAGTCAATGAATGAGGCAGGAAAATATTTCGACATTTGTAGCGCCTCTGTACGAAAAGTAGCAGAACGAGTATATCAAACAGCGATCTCAAAAAAGACCGGACACAGAATTCGATTTTCATATATAACATCAGGGGAAATAAATCCTCCAATTATATCAGCGAGTGACGAAGTCACCATGACAGTGTGAACGTTACAATTAATTGTCTGTTTCAAAGAAAACGAATTATCTTTACAGTTTCATCGAAGTATTCAGTGTTGTTTAACGTTTTTTTAAGTAAATGAATAACACACCTCGGGATTGATACGCAGAGTTCATTTTGTAAAAATAATTTTTTTATATTAAAAATAAGATGTTTATAAGAATATGAATATCGAAGACATCAATAATATATTAACCGAGATTTCAAAATTGAAAAATCAAGGAATTGAATTATCTGATAGTCTCAACAGCGAAAGAATATTATCCGATTATGAAATTATTAACGAACAATCGAAACGGGGGCGTTTTACCCTGGAACGCGGGTACGCTCTTGTAAAACGATTACAACATACGATTAATGAGAACCTGTACCGCAATGACGTAAATGCATTCATTGGGTTATTCACTGCCGTTGAAACAATACGAAAAAAACTTGGACGTGTTTATGAACGACGGCGGGAGATTTCTAGTAAGATTAAAAACATTAGAAAGATTATAGACGAAAACTCCATGGAGCCCCAGTTGCCTAGTGAAATTTAATGGCATACCTGTTCACGTAGCGTACGGGAGTGGCACATTGAATGAATTTTTACGTTGTATACATTTTTTTTTCCCCCGATAGGTCGTACTACTGATCGTGGTAACGTTTTAATTACAGTAGTCCACGGCCAGCTACTGTAATACTGAAATAGTAAGACGATTGCGTTTCAATATCTATGATCTGACGCGACAGGTGTTCGGGTATATTCCTGCCACAGGATTGAAAATTGAAGACTCGGCGGGAAATTGTTTATAATAATGGTAGGTGAATCACTTACTACTCGGCTAGCCAGAGAGCGGCTAGCAGCGCTTAAAAAGTTCATACCGTTACGAGACAGGGTCCGAAAACAACTTCAAACGCGGCAACAACTACAAACTGATTTTGCTGTTGGAAGTGAACAACTCTTTGCCCCGGTAAAAAGCGCAACTGTGCCCGTCCTCGGTGCGCTTGAAAAGATAGCAGCTCAGACCGAACAAACAAAAAAGTCTCTGGAAACACTTCCTGCGGAAATAGCAGTCGCTACAACATACCAACGGGGGGGAAGACCACCACCACTCGCTGTAACATCAACCTCGGACCCACAAGAACCTTATGTTACAATGGCTGATGAAGAAGAACTAGGTGCTACTGCAAGAGCACCAGAAGAAGAAATACAGGAAGAAATACAAGAACAAGAAGAGATAAGGGAGAATATACCCTCCAAAGTACTTACAAAGTCCGCAATAGATCAAATTAGAGCCTTCGACAGCGATGAAAAATTGATTAATTTTACTGCTACAAATTTTGCTAAGGGTTCACGAAAGATGTATATCAATAGCGGTTACGAGAAAAATATAAAGTCGTTAAAGGATTGGACAAGAATAGTGTATTTAGCAAGTAAATATAAAAATGTACTACCACCGCGTGATAATAATTATGTAATATTCCACGAGAATGTTGAAAGTAGGAAACCAAAAAGAGGAAAAGGATACTCTGTTTCGGGTAGTGGTCTAGTTGAAAACGCTAGCGTCACTTGTCCTGGTAATGCTCTCAGTGATATATCACGGTTAGAAGTACTTATCGGAGGGAAACGAACCGGAAATAACTCTCGTGAAATTATTAACGAAGCCGCTGATATTTGCAGGCGGTTATTTGCCGGCGGTATCATGGACATTGATGTATATCGAACGCTCATAGACGAACTCGTGGACGGTTATCACAGCGATTGATCAATCACTAATTGGAAAACACTAGCATGATAATAATAAGATGATCATACACTACAACCATGATAAACCAGTCAGCGTGTATGTAGTAAACTCACGATTGCCTGTATATCGCGCGTACTACGGAGATGGTCTCCGTGATATCATTGCAGGGTTATTTACAAGAATGGCTCCAAAAGTGGCGCCAATAGTTAAACAATTATCAATGAAGGCCATTGATGTTATTCGTGATAAGGGGATTAGTGCTGCTGGAGATGTTGCCGGAAAGGCGTTTTCTGCCGCAAAAAACAAACTAATGTCGCTGGTGAGAAGAAAAAAACAACCTCCGCTGCGTTCTACAACAGTGATGCCTGCAAATGTCAGCAGGGTAATAAATAACGCGGTGGAAGAAAAATTAGCGTCAATGACCGAGTCATTGGCGACTCAATCGCTGGCGACTCCGATGACTCCGTCATTGATGGCTTCGCCATCCACCGATGCAACAACCAACGCGCTCATGAACGCGATAGCGGGAAGTGGTCTTAAACCAAAACGAAGACGACGTTGAAAATTGTAGATTTTCACTCAAAGAGTCTCGCAATTAAAAGCACCAACATGATAAATAATAAAATGTTTAAACGAACAGCCGATCCGGCGTTTGATATGGATGCCCCAGTGCGCAAGGATGATTCTGTCCGTGATTATCAATTTTATTCCTATCAACCACCACAAGCCGACCTACGATCGCGAATTGAACTTCAAGTCCATGATACCAGTAAATACTTCTTGCCGTGTGAAGCGTTTATCGAAATCGAGGGAGAACTCGTGACAAATGTTGCCGCTAATACACCATACGCAGATGACCCTCGTGTTCGAGTTGGCTTCGTCAACAACGGTATCATGGCGTTATTTGAGAGTGCTAGATATCTTATTGACGGGCGAGAAATTGAATCAATAGAACGCGAGGTTGATGTTGCAACGACGATAATTGGGCTATCAAGATATTCCGATGATTATACAAGATCGGCGGGCCCATCTATGATGTTCGCAAAGGACGTTACTGATAACGCTGACCACCTTCAGTACATTAACGTGCTGACGGGAAAAGATAACGCAGTTGACCCACAGGCTGAAGCAGCTAATCCAGACCGCAGAGCAAGACCGGGCGCTGATTTCACTATTATAAAAAGTATTAACGGTAATTACAATCTAGGATTTGCAACACGAGTAGGGATGTTGCAAGGACCACGCCGACATTTTTCATGCGCGATTCCACTCCATCACATATTTGGATTCTGTAGAAATGTCAGAAAAGTTATCTATGGAGCCAAACACACAATCGCATTAACGCGAAGGGGCGATGATGACAATGCAATATGGCGTGCTGCTGGCGTCGCTGACGGTAAAGTCGTTTTAACTAAAATAGCATTGTGGATGCCGGTGTTGACTCCATCAGTTACCACGGAAGCACGATTGTTATCATTTATGGAACGGGGGGGAAATCATTATTGAGTTGGCTAACAACAACGACTGATGCTAAAGAGGATAATGTCGCTGATACATTTACATGGCACTTGGCATCAAAACAAGGCGTTTCAGCTCCACGTCATATATTTATAGCGCTACAGAATAGGGATCGATTGGGTAATCAAGAACGCAGCCATATGATATTTGATCGATTAGGAGTCAGGGAGGTTTCGCTGAGAATAAACGGACAACAGGAACCATCCAAGGATATACAGCTTGATTACGACAACAACCATATCGCACGTGTGTACCATCGTATATTGTCATATATGCGTCGTGATCAAAACGTCGACACTGGTTTGCAAATATCACAACTTGATTTTAAAAACCTGTATCCGATTTATTATTTTTCGTTGGAACATCTTGATTTAACGAGACAATCCGTCGTTGATATACACTTCCGAGCTCGTATAGCCCCGGGTGGTGTTAATTATAGAGCGGTTGCTGTCATTATCAGCGATAAATCAATGCTGTTGGAAGGTGTTGGCGGACGAATGAGAATCGTTCATGCACCAGTGGAAAATATGTAATTAAAAACATAAATGTTTTACAATAAAAATGTCGTATAGTGTTGTCAGTGTAGAGTTGACCGATGGTCAAGTCAAGAAATTACAATCAAAGTCCGCTAAACAATGTGGAACCACAATAACGTTAAAGCCGTCACAGATGACTGGTGGCAAGCATAAAATATCATTGACGACACGTCAAATAAAACATTTCAATGATGCAATGAAGAAACAACGAGGTATTCAAGTAAATTTTTCAGCCGCAGCAATCAAAAACATGGAAAAGACCGGTGGGATATTTCCGTTGTTAGCTGCGATTCCGGCGTTGATTGCCGCGGCCGCACCAGCAGTGGCGAAGGCGGCGGCGTTGGGGTACGTTGGTACCGCGGCGGGAATGGCACTGAAAAAAGCAACCGGTGGATCCGCTCGTGGATCCAGGCATCAAAAAAAAGGAAAGGGCTTAAGATTGCCAGGAACCCCGTATTCGTGGTACAGCGGAAAGGGCTTAAGATTGCCAGGAACGGTTTAATTGACTCATCAATGGCCCAGAAACCTGTGGTTGAGGAGTCTATAGCCCCGTTGTCCAATTTTGATTTAATCGATGCTGCCCGCGCGTTGTCGTTAAAAAACTTCAGAGGGGTCTTTATGAGAGATAAATTACCGGTACAACCAAAACGCGTTGAAACCGGCATTATTAATCTCGATGACAGTAGCGGATCAGGGACTCATTGGGTTGCATACGCGATTGATCCACGCGCGATTGTTTATTTTGATTCATACGGGTTAGCACCGCCGAGCGAGTTCATGCGGTATATACAACGACGAAAAATTTCTGATTTTCGACCCCCGATTTTTTATTCCACGCTGCCAACACAGCGATTAAATGATCCACCGATATGCGGCCGTGAGGTATTAAACGTAGTCGCGGTGATTTCATCATCGCGAAAACCACCTCATGTGGTTGTAAACGAATATACGAGTGGGGTCGTAGAAGCCCAGCGGGTTTTAGATAATTAAATTGAAAACACTAGTGTTTTTTTACAATAACAATGATTGATATCTGGGGACGATCTATTTCAATGCTACAAAAACCAGCCACGAAAGCGCCTGAAACCGATGTAAAAAAACTAATTGAGGATGAAATCGCTGAGACGTTGAACCTAACAAGTGTTGACCCAGGTGAAATAGTTGTATTTCAAGATCGCCAGGGTAAATTGAAATCCAGTAATGTGTCGCTGGATGACGTTTTAACACGGAAGAGCGATGTCGCTGAAAACAGTATAGCGCTGTATTCCAGCGACGGACGACTTAAATCAGGTGAATCCATCTTGACGATAAATGGAAAAATAAATACACTGGGCGACAATTATATATCCATGTCGAATTCGTTAAAAAATTTCTATGATAGATTTAACGCGCAAGTAAATCAGTTCGAGGGGACACAAAAGTCTGTCACCGATATACAACTCACTACTGCTAGTTTTTTTTGGGACCCTGACGGTAACCGAACCGAATCTTGCAGGGATAAAAAATATTATTTTGGAGTTTACAGCGCTGTGGGGCCAATTTACCTCGTTACGAAAAAATGTTAACAGGGTCGATGACGCCGTTGATAAATTCTTTGGTAGAAAAAATGTCAAGCCGGATGAAATTACAACAACTATAAATGATATCACTGCGTATGGACAGGAAATAGGAACAATCAAAACTGATGTTGCAGCGAACAAGAATAATGTAGACGCGCATGAGCAGGAAATAGAAACAATCAGCACTAATGTTGCAACGATCATAAATAATATAGACGCACATGGATGGAGAATAGAAACAATCAACACTAATGTTACAGCGATCAGGACTAATATAGACGTGCATGAACGGGAAATAAGAGCAGTCAAAACTGATATTACAGCGATCAGGACTAATATAAACGTGCATGAACGGGAAATAAGAGCAGTCAAAACTGATATTATAGTGATCAGAAATAATACAGACACACATGGACGGGAAATAAAAGCAGTCAACACTGATATCACAGCGATCAGGACTAATATAGACGTGCATGAACGGGAAATAAGAGCAGTCAAAACTGATATAGACGTGAATAGACAGGAAATAAGAACAATCAAAACTGATATTACAGCGATTAAAGACAGACTACCGAAAATGACAGAGCAACTTGAAAAAATGAAAACACCTCATGGGAGCATCGGCAATAGCGTATACACGGTTCAACACGGATCATTTACCTGGACTCCTACACAGAATATTATAATGATCACCGCAACTGTCAAGGGTATTTATCGATTGACATTGATTTCACCGATCCAGTTTAATATATCATCGTCGAGTTCATCCGGGTTTAACAGTACAATATCAACAATCATTGACAAGGATGCAACTGAACGGTTTATAATTAGAGCCGCTGATAGCAGTCTAATTAGGACAAACATTACATGGTATGTGGAATTCGTGGTGATAATTTAAGTAAGTAATTGAAAACACTAGCTCTTTTAAAATAAAATGACCACCAGGGTAATTGAATCAGAGGTATAACCGACGTCACATCAATATCGATTCGATACCGTAAAAGAATTCTCCGCGAACTTGAAAACGCTTTCCGAACAATACCGTGTAAAAATAAAAATATACCGTCGAAAAATAACCGCCATCGACGTGGCCGTGTACTCGGTGTCAGGTATAGTAGCTGGTACCGGTGTCATTTTATCCACGGTGACCATGATGGCCCCGATCGCTGTTCCAATCGCTATCTCCGCGGCGACAACAATTGTTGGAGTTGCCAACGCAATCACTAGAAAGATATCATCGTGTTCTCAGAAAAAACTCGACGAGTATACAGTAAAACATCAAATAATATCCGACGCGTACTCGAAATTATCCGAGTTGATCTCGTCGTCAATTGATAACTCGTTTATATCCGATGTTGAATTCTCCACGATGGCCCGGTTATATGACTCCGCGATGTCAAAAATTGAAGATTTTCAACTGGAAGCTGAAACCACTTCAATGGGCTTAAAACATTCTCCTGAAAACAAGCAGGTTGTTAATATTCGGTGTTGAAATTGAACACTAGAAACAGCGAATAATAATAATGTCGATGGAATTACTCCAACGAATCGTGGAAAACACTGCCCCGGTGCAAACAAGCATGATATCAATAACCTCAAAAAAACCCGAATTCAGTGTGAACTTCCCTTCTCCGATTCCTGTTCACGAGATCGCGCTGGCAAAATTACGGGTATATCACAGTTGGCCCAATATCCGATCGGTAGCATTTAATGGTCAGCAACCAAATAACTCGCTGGTGTTCGCGTGGAAAAAACAAAACGATGGCACCCCGGACTGGGAAATGGTTTCCATACCAACTGGGTCCTACCAAATAGAACAAATCAGTGCCGAATTTCAGCGTAGAATAAAATCAATCACCGGAAAGGAATCAAAGATAGATATTAAAGTTCATGAGCCGACGCTATCATCGTCCATTGAGATATCAACGGAGGGATACATGGTTGATATTTATAACAGCTCGATAAGAACAGTGCTAGGATGGCCTGAAAAACCCCAGGAAGAAGAAGTAGTTGATATACCCGAACCTAAAAAATCTGATTATACCACCGACAAGATAACACCCAGTAATCCAACACAGAGCTATGACAATTATGATAAATTGAAGTTTTTTATAGGAAATTTTCAATCAGCAGTATGGTCTGAACAGAAATATATCATAGTTCGCAACAATGAAATTGCTAGAAATTTTAAAGCGATGATGAACGATCTTTCACTGCTGTTGATATCTCTCAGATCCGGTACTCTCACCCGAGATGAATTTATCAGCGTGGTAGCGACAGGCAATAAAATTATTGACGACGCGGAAACATTTCATTTGAAAATTATTCAGGAAATATTGAATAATAATCCCCAAACAAGAGTAGAGTTTGCCAAACAATTTAATATACCCGTGGAAGATATTTCTACGTACAAATTGACCTACTATAATGTCCCAACGATGAAAAAACTTCTCAATGAAGCCATCGACAAGGGTTTTCAAAAAATACATGATAAATGGGTAAAAAAAACCAAAACAGCTATCACAAACAACAATTTTGACTCACAATAATGACCCAGATGAGAGCGGCAGACATATTGCCCCGTACAACGTAAATATATCATCGGTGGTTGCGCTCAATTTAGTATGTGATGCAATTGAAGGAAACTATCAAATTAATCTAGAGCAATCAAATCAGGCTCAACAGGGATATATTCTTTATTCATTTACACCAACAGCTCCTCCCGGGTTTTTAATCGTTGAGAGTCCAATTAATCCAGTCTATATGAGATGCCATAATAAATTGTTAACAAGAATTAATTTTAAACTAACTGATCAGTCAAATAATCTAATTGATTTACAAGATGAAGAGTTGGTGATTAGTCTGTTTGTGAGATCATAAAGATTTTCATTGTAACTCCTTAGCAGCAGAGGGGGCAATGACATCAACGCGGTCGTCGCGCTTTTTTACCCGACGCTGACGACGCTGGATCAAAAATGCAGAAAGTATATTAAACTAAATGACGTTCCGGACAATTGTCGATTTGCCCCCCCCCCCTCCGACAACAACGTCGTCGTCGTTTTTTTTTTACCAGGCGCTGACGACGCTGGATCGCTGAGTGCAGAAAGTATCAATTAAACCAAATGACATTTTAGCCAAATGTCCGATTCGCCCCCTCTGCTGCTATGTATGTGTGTATGTATGTATGTGGTTAACACATTAACCCCTAGCGACGAGTTAACGTGGCAGGAGGTATTAGCCTACTGCCGAGCTCTGTAGCGTCATGGTCATGCATGATACACTAAAGTGGGTGGTATTATAGGAAGGTAGACAGATCTAGCTCTACAATGATAACAAATAATCTGGAATTTCCTGTTGCACTAATAAAATACAGAGGGAAAAACCTCATTTTTTTGGACCCGATTGTTTTCTGCCTAAAATTCGCCCGTGGTCGGAATCCGATTTTGTGTCCGGATTTTAGACTTTTTGGTCGCAGATCCAAGGCAGACAGGTATGAACTGCAAACAGACAGATGAACCTTTGCAAAAAGATGGATAAGATGGGCATTTGGAATTAAGAGTTATCTGGATTAAAAAATAATGGGTCCGTTTAGCAAAGAAAAAAAATCTCCAACTTTTACCCTTCTGCTCATGCGCGAGCCAAATAGCCAATGAAAAATGATGTTTCTAACACAACTAGGCTGTATGTTATTGAAAGATCACCTGGGATTTGGTGTTTTCGGATATATTCAGAAATAACTTTCAAAATGTTTCCTACTCAAATTTCGGGCGAAAACGCCAAAATCCTCTTGGGGTTAATGTGTTAAGCGAATCGTCAGCACAACCATAGCTATGTAGTGGGGATTAAATGCATCACTTTTCAGTTAAGTTCAGAAAAGAAGAATTTACTCCAGCATTACGAATGTGAGGACAAACCTTAAACCAAATGCATCCATAATTGTTGCACAAAATCAAAGCGCATCAATATTGTGGAGGAATCTTGAGTATGTCATTTTTTTCTTTCTCTTTTGTTTGTTTTAACAGTACTTATAACACATTATTGGTTACAAGATGCAGAGGAAATGGAAGCCTTCTCTCCCAGTTTACTTTCCCACTACGATGGATGCTACACCAGATTCAGTACATGCCGAATAGCAATATTCCGCAGTAGTGATGGTGACAATGTTGCCACGTTTCCAAGGCAAGCATTGACAACCTTCACAAGGCAAGCTCAGCAACATTGAAAACCTTCACAATGCATTCAGTTTCCAAGGTGAGCAATGCGACATTGACAGCCTTCACATTGGATGTGTTTCCCAAGGCGAGCTATGCAACATTGACAACCTTCACAATGGACTAGATTTCCAAGACGAGCCATGGAGCATTGACAACCTTAAAAACGCATTCAGTTTCCAAAGCGAGCAACACTACATTGACAACGTTCATAATGCAATCATTTTGAGAGAGAGTTATGCAATACAGCCTGCCCTACATTATGTAAACGGCACTAAATAATTTGGGTAAATCAACAGTAATGATTAAACATTGGCTTTTACAAACTGCACATTTGTAAATATATTATGTTTAATGCCTTATCGGTATTCATTGTAAAATGCACTGTAGCATATCTGGAGAGAGTGTAGCATTTATTGCATTGGTTCATAATTTATGTCGGGAACGACATTTCTGCGCAAGTGAGAACTGTCATATAGTTACCTATATTTCGGAAAATATAGTACTTGCACGTTAGCGACATTCATGTAGACATTTGATACATGAAAGCGCGTAACAAATTATATTTTCCTCAGCCATTGTTTTGCCTTCTGCGAATGAGGACGTGCATCTCTCTTTTCTTCTACCAGTGTTATAAAGCAATTTGTACCTGCAATAAATGCATCATCCACTTCCTTGCACCTTAATTTGTATAAATATAGTACAGACTGTCACATGCCTAATTTCAGGTTTGGTTTTGTGAGTGTAATGCCATTTTCAGCACATAATGGGCTATACATGGCAGTCATTATACATAGAAGGAGCCCAGGAAATCACGGAAAGAACCACCGACTCAAGGGAAGCTACTGGCAGCCTTTCCCAGATATCCACATTTAGTGGAGACTCAAACCCACACTAACAGAGGTGAGATTTCAGTGACATGTAAAGACAAGTGCCTTAGACCATTCGGTCACCCAGGGACTTAGACTATTAATCCACCCAAGGGTAACCCTAGTTTCAGGTATGGATCTTTTGAATTGTTGACATGTGATCTCAAGATCTAAGATATGTTTGCATGTATTCTTTCTGTTTATTTCTGGTACATAAGCATGGTTGCTTGTTTATACTTCCTTCATGCATTCCTCATTGTGTTGCATGGACAGTGTAATACTTGACAACTGCCTTTTCTGAAGGACACTGTTCGATGTTACATTCATGTATTGATTTGCACGTCAATAGAAGTATCACATTACCCATATTATTTTGTACATTTGAATGAGTGAATTCATTTGGTGTACATGTCATGTTATTGAAAACATGCTGGTATTCATAATTAAATATAACACATTTTTACGCTTGTAATGAACACATGGTCCACGTCCGACCGGTGTATTTTAATATAGTTCTTACATTTTGTTGTTTGTCCCTTTCAGACTTCCTTGTTCCCCAGGACATATACGAACAGTCATATATTTTCTCTTTTTATATGAAGATTGTTTCACTCTGGAATGACAAGCACCTGTTACATGAATATTTATGTATACTGCTGTGGTTTTTTTCAGTAGAACTTATAAGAGAATAACACCTAATACAATTCCTCTATATTTTATGACGCCGAGTAATCAAAATACAAACTATTTCTTACAATGGTATGTATTTAACGACTTTGTTGCAGAATTTAAAGATATGACTCTCGAGGTCTTTTCATATTTATGTTATTAATGGCTGAAAACAGTCACAAATTTTGAGATGCTTCTTATTGTGGCTAATAATCAGCCAGATATTGTCCCAAAATTTTTCAGGAGTTGTTCTGAGACCTTCCTCTCAGCGCAGAATGCGTTAGGGAACCACGGGTCTCCTCCACATCGACAGATTTTGTTCCCAACCAGCTTATCCTCCCCGTACTTAATAATGAGCTTCTCATGTACGCAGGTTCTCCCTGGAATTGTAACATGACATAATTTATAGAAACAGCTTTGATTATAAAGAAAGCTTTATAATTATTTCTTCTGACAAAATAGTGAAATTTGTTAATATGTTCTGTTTCTACATTTTCGTTGATTAAAGGATAAGTATTTGTTTTATTGCTTATATATAATTTTTGCTACAAAAAATAGGGAAATTTTTTAGATCAAGCGTTAACTTATGCATTTTGTATTAAGTGTACAAGTCTTAACATCATACATTTAAATGAATGCAAGCTCTTGTCAACTAGGAAGCGTTTCGTTTACGTCAGAATCCAACACCCCCTTCTAAGCCCCCTCCCAACAACCCAAACTAATAATTTAATTGTTAATTACGCATTAAGAATATTCTAATGAAAATTATCCAAAAGGTAAAGAGTAGAGATATTGGAGGGATTGGGCCATGGAATTGCATTTATTGTTACAAGCCTCTTTCCATATACATCAAAGCCTTAGTTTTCATTTATTGTCGCAAGAAATATGAACATTTCCCACTATTTCAATTTGAAAAAATGTCAGACTGAAGAACATTCGGCTGAAAATACCGATGCCCATCTGTCACACTTCGAAGATATAAAACTTCTGGAAAGCAGAACACATAATTAAATCGCGTTGAACAGTTTTGATTCCTTTTAAAAATATAAATGTCAGTGTGCGCCAATTCATAGATTGGTCCCCCATTCACTGAAGGTGAATGTTAGCGACTATTTTTTCCTTGCAAATGAACATAAGGTAGATATAAATTAATCAGGCATGGTAATAAATACTCTTGTTAAATCAGATCAGTTTCTGTGATTTGGTGTTAATATTTTATATTCTTTCAAAATATTAAATTGCACATGATGACAGAGCTAAGCTTTTTAGATCAATAAGACGCATTTTATTTGTGTTAAAATAATTTTTGTACAAGGTGATTGATAATAATGACTACCACCAACTTAATTGTTTTCCTGTACACCATGGAGAGAGTTTGTACACTCGGATTCTCCTACTGATCGTGTCTTATAGTTTTTAACCGGCAACATTAGATGTAGCGCACTGTATTATTTATGTCCTCTGGTAATGCCTGCCTCCTTTGGTCCATAAATTCTCTTTCTCCTCAAATTTCTAAGAAACAATTTCTCCATAAAATTAATCGTCAAGTCTTTATTGTGATCTGACAAATAAACATAATTACTGTCCGTTAGTATGTTCTACGTACAAGTTTTTTGTTATACTGGCTCACCATTTTTTTGCATTCGGGAGAGCACTTTTCTGTGATAATGACGGGGTCAATACACCGAAGCTGAAGCTTTTCGCATTCCACGGGTTCCTCTATAATGCAACCATTAGACTGGCAAAACAGCGGATTGCACAAAACATTCTGTACAATTTGGCTTGAATAATAATAATAATAATAATAATAATAATTCTCATCATCTATTACTCCAATGTCTGCGCAGGTTCGAGTCTCATATTTAGCCAATGTGGGTATGTGAGAAAGCTTGCCAGTAGCTTCTCGTGGGTCGGTGGTTCTTTCTGAGGTTTTCCCGGGTTCTTCCTCCACCATTAATACTGGCCGCCATGTATAGCCTATCGTGTGCTGAAAAATGGCGTTAAAACCCTACAACAACAACAAGTATTACTTCAACAGTAATTGCATGACCTGATTTACCAGGATACAAAGAACCCGTAAAGATAGTTTGACAAGAAATGTTTTAATTTCTGATCTAATATGAAGCTAAAAGACTATAAATCAATTGCAAAATAGGTATATTAGCTACCAAACCGTTCACATCAAAACTCATTTTTATTTCATGTAAAATTATAGTCAATTGAAACAGATACGTACAGGAGAAAACAGTGTCCATGACAACAATGAACGCAACATTGAAACGGATACATACAGTTGATAAGAAGTATATGACACAATATAAGCAACATTGAAATGGATACGCACAGTTGAAAACAATGTCCATGCCAACAATAAATGCAACATTGAAATGGATATGCACAGTTGAAAACAATGTCCATGCCAACAATAAATGCAATATTGAAATGGATGCATAGTTGAGAAAGATAAAAAATGCACCACGAAAGTACACTACTCTTTGCAATAAACACCTTCAAGTTTTCTCCAGTCAAAATAAAAGAAGATAATGGATAAGTTTTTAAAAGGGCACTTTACAATGTTATATTTCATAAGGATATTGAAGATATTACAGCTAGTTCAGATTTGTGTGTGTGATTAGGATTTTTAACGTAGCTTTAGCAATGTTTCAGTCATATCGCTACGATGTCTGCAGTGTCGCAGTTTATAGTGATGTCTAGCACTGGGGCATCATGCCGCAGACATGTAGCATGATGTCCCACCTAGTCACATTATCCTGACACCAGGCCGACCAGTCCTAACACTAACCTATTAATGCTGAGCGCCGAGCGAAGCAGCCGTTAGTATCATTTTTGTAAGTCTTTGGTATGACTCAGCCGGGGCTCGAACCCATGACCTCTCGCTTCCGAGGCGGACGCTCTAACCACTAGGCCACCGGAGCGGTCGCTATTTCAGATTTAATAGCAAAACCGGACTGTATTCATTAAAAGAAACAAAAGTCGCCTTTTTTACTGTCTGGTTTAAATTATAAGCAAGAAATAATGAATTGTCCTGCAGAGAGGACTGTAAGCTAGACATCTTCGGCAACTAGGTATTGAAGTGTAGAAATTTCCCTTATGTGTGCCTCGTTCCTGAATTAAGTGTAGAAATGTCCCCTATGTGTGCCTCATTCCTGAAGGTAAGTAGAGCAGCAACACGGTGACGGTTTCAATACCGTCATGGGCTACATGAATTAAGATCAATTTGCTACAAATTCACGAGAAATGTATAGAATGGCGAAATAGAACTAAAACATCAGGAACTGTGACATACATTCTTCGGTGGACAGACAGACAGATGATATATTGTTAGAAACATTTTCGGTGAGGTGGGAAGTGCAATGGTCCCTTGACGTCAGGCTATGGTGGCGCCGTCGCGTTTTCTTTTTCTTTTTGCAGCAGAAAGTTTTATAGAATTTCACCTTCACATTTGAGTAATGGGAATAATTCTTTCACAAAATTTAGGATATAAGTTAGAAACTGATGTTAAAGAAATGTTCACTGTAGCAAAATATTCGCTAACTAAAGAACATTCTCCCTTGACGCTCTAACCCTCGATGCCACCATTGGATAGATGTTGGTTAAAGAGATACGAAAATACTTTTATTGCTAACCAAGTTCTGTGCAAATTATTCCATTACATAAACTGACAGCACCGAATATATATATATATATATATATATATATATATATATATATATATATATATATATATATATATATATATATATATATATATATATATAAAGACGTGATAGATAGATACCAGAGAGGTAGCGTTTATTCCTCTGCCTACACTGACACACCAGACAACATTCTTCTTTAGGCACCACATGGTACCAGTACGTAAGCTTTGAATATTGGATATTCTCGCACGTAACTTGTCCACACTTTTGACATGGGCACGGATCGTTCTTTACAATCTGACCTTTTTAAATATAGTGGAATATGTTAATGGTTGAGATACAGTTACTTATTGTATATCATGCAGTTAAGTTATTGCATATCAAAACAATCACATAATATATTTGTTTCTAATAAATGTTGGTATCATAGTGCAAAGATGTGTGTATTTTTTTTTAACAGTAACAGCTTTTGTTTACATGAATTTATCTGACCGACAGAATTTGTTTTTATGACGAATATTTACTTTATAAGAAAGTTGAAAGGACAATTAAATTCTAACCTAAATGACAATATTTTTCTCTCGTTCAGTTGGCAGCCGTGGTGACACTTGTTAGCACGCCGGAGTTGCGACCATACTGGTGTAGCATGCTAACAACTGTCATGTGTTTATGTGCCTTTGAACATAAAATACAAAACCAAACATTCAACTCACAATCATTATGTTGTTGTCTTTCACTTTCTCAACATAATTAATGTTATTATTGTTCTTCTACGTATTATTATTATTATTAGTGTTGTTGTTGCTACATATTTCAAATAATTTCCTTTGGAATGTACAACCGGAGACAGGACAACACTGGTCCTTTGGCACAATGGGACTCTAGCAATTCGGTTGTGCACATGCAACCATTCTGCATTGTATCTGACCATTTTCTCCACAAATGCAATCAACTCCACATGGGGTATTGCTAAGCGTGGTCTCGTGTGTAGAAAAAAAGCATTGATGGCTAAACTGTTTTG